>LR991031.1:26779911-28120053 GCA_905163495.3 Cosmia trapezina | reverse complement strand
AGTGCAGTCATTGCGGGGGACCTCATATGAGGGCAGAATGCACCGACCGGCTTGAGGGTGCGGCCCCGTCTTGCTGCAACTGCGTGCGTTCAAAGTTGGATAAGACTGACCATAACGCCTTAGCCAGGAATGCCCCATCAGGATTAAATGGGATGCCATAGCACGATCAAGGGTGGCATATTGCTAAGGTGGTCCCGGGAAAAAATTCAGTCTCCCCAAAAAGACCATACCTCGTGGCACAAACCAATCTGCAAAGGAAGGCGTTAGCCACAAATGAAATTATGCTTGAGGCAGACAAAAAGGGGGTGGCTTTTGCACTGCTCCAGGAGCCGTACATCGGAAATTTGGGTAGAATGAAAGACTACCACGGTGCCAGAATATACCAGCATACCGGCGATGGAGATGGCGTCATCAAAATCAGCAATTGCGGTCTTCGATGATAATATAGACGTCGTTCAGTGTCCCAAATTCACCACGCCCAACATCATAGTGGTACAGATGAAGACAAGCGCCTGGGACATCGTGGTGGTCTCATTCTACCTAGAACCGAAACCAGCACTGATAGGGCCATACCTAGAGCAGCTTATCAAGATAGAGAGGAGTTTTGGCCGAAGAATTATCTTGGGTGGAGACGCAAATGCCAAAAACTCTTGGTGGGGTAGCTGCAAAATCGATCAGAGAGGGATCGAAATGGCCGGCGCTCTAGAGGAAATGGGACTGCAGGTGCTTAACATAGGCGACACTCCGACGTTTTCCACAGTGAGGGGGACCACACTGTACACCAGCTTTGTGGACGTCACGGCATGTACGGCGGACCTGCTCGACCTGGTGGAGGACTGGAGAGTGGACGAAACCATGACGAGTTCAGATCACAACACCATCATTTTTAAAATTAAAATGGAAAGGGCAAAGGGCTTGGACATAATTAGAACTACCAGAAAATACAATAGTAAAAAAGCCAACTGGGAACAATTTCGTGAGAAATTGGACCAGTTGCTACAAGAAAACAATATTTGCAAAATTGAATTAGATAAAATAAACAACAAAACCGAATTGGAAATTAAAATAGAATTATACGTTAACATAATCATAGAAGCATGCAATCTAAGCATACCAAAAATTAAGCCTAACAGAAAAGTTAAATTACCTTGGTGGTCTGATGAGCTCGACAGGATGAAAAAGGAGGTCACCACTAGGAAGCGCAGAGTCCGCTGTGCAGCGCCGATCCGGAGGGAGAAAGTCGTCAAGGAGTACCTGGAAATAAAAGAAAAATATGAGGAAGCAGAAAGACGGCCCCAAACAGAAAGCTGGAAAAGCTTCTGTACGAAACAGGACAAAGAAAGTCTCTGGGAAGGAATTTATAGGGTTATAGGTAGGACGCTGAAAAGAAAAGAGGATCTGCCCCTTATTAAAGAAGGGAAGGAGTTAAACCACCACGAATCTGCCGCATTGCTGGCGGAAGTATTCTACCCCGAGGACAGGAAGGAAGATGATAATGAGGAGCACAGGCGTACCAGAATGGAAGCCGAAAAAGTAAACGAGATGGGCCATGATGAAGGTCATGACCCACCGTTTACTCAGGAAGAACTAATTTACACTGTTGCAAGCTTCAATCCTAAAAAAGCCCCGGGGATGGATGGCCTTACGGCCGATATCTGCCAACAATCAATTCAACACAATCCGGAGCTCTTCCTATCACTGGCAAACAAATGCCTAGAGCTGGGCTACTTCCCGAAGCTCTGGAAGGAGGCCACTGTAGTAATACTAAGGAAACCTGGGAAGGAGAGCTACACAACTCCCAAGGCATATAGGCCAATAGGACTGTTGCCGGTGATGGGAAAAGTATTGGAAAAAATGCTTATGGGCAGAATAAAATGGCACATCACACCCGGACTTAGCACACGCCAGTACGGGTTTATGCCACAGAAGAGCACCGAAGACTCCCTCTATGACCTGCTGCGGCACATACGAGACAAGCTTAATAATAAAAAATTGATCGTTATGATATCACTGGACATAGAGGGAGCCTTTGACAGTGCATGGTGGCCGGCCATAAAAACCGGACTGGCGAAAGCGAAATGCCCGATAAATCTAAGAAGAGTGGTGGACAGCTACCTAGAACACAGAAAGGTCAGAGTGAGATACGCCGGACAGGAGATCGCCAGGGTAACCAACAAGGGTTGTGTGCAGGGTTCGATAGGGGGCCCAACTTTTTGGAATATTTTACTCGACCCCCTGCTTAAAGGCCTAGTACAAAGGGGAGATTACTGCCAAGCTTTCGCCGACGACGTGGTATTGGTATTCGATGGAGACTCCGCAATGGAGGTCCAGCGACGTGCCAATGACGCCCTCGGGTATGTTCATCAGTGGGGAGTCAGCAATAAGTTAAACATTCGCACCGCATAAAACGAATGCGATGGTAATCACGCGGAAGCTTAAGCATGACACCCCACTGCTGAGCATGGGTGGGGTCGACATTGGTATGTCGCGGGAAATCAAAGTCCTTGGGCTGACCATAGACGACAAGCTGACATTCAATGCCATGCATCTAATGTTTGTAAAAAAGCATTGAACTTTTATAAGCAGTTGTCTAGGGCAGCCCGGATTAGTTGGGGACTTCATCCGGACGTGATTCGTACCATCTACGTGGCAGTGGTCGAACCAACCATCATGTATGCGGCAAGTGCATGGGCACCTGCCGCCAAAAAGCTGATGGTGCGCAAACAATTAAACGCGGTCCAAAGGGGTTTTGTACAGAAACTGTGCAAATCCTATCGCACGGTCTCTTTGAACTCGGCGCTGGTACTGGCTGGGGTACTACCCCTTGATCTTCGAATACAAGAGGCAGCTGCACTATATAAGGCGAGGAGGGGGGTATCACAGCCAGCGCTAGGAGACAAGGAGATTGAGCGACGTACCGCGTATGATAGAACCCCACATCCGGCCAAGTATATAAGCCTGCAGTTCATATGCCTGGCAGATCAGGAACAGGTCAGAAATCACTGCACTCAAGCAGTGCAGATTTACACGGACGGCAGCAAAATCGAGGGCAAGGTTGGGGCGTCATTGTCCCACTGGAGAAATAATGAGGAAATCAAAAGCCAAAAAATTTTGCTGTCGCCCCATTGCACCGTCTACCAGGCAGAACTGCTGGCTATATGTGTGGCAACACGGGAAGTCTTGCGTAGCCAAGAATGTAGCTTTGGGATATACAGCGACTCTAGGTCGTCGTTGGAAACTGTCGCAAACCACCGCTCTCTCCATCCCCTCTCAGTCGAAATACGGGAGAACCTTCGACAATGTAAGGATATATCCAAAAAAGTTGAACTTTTTTGGATAAAAGCTCATGCAGGACTGGAGGGTAACGAGAGAGCGGACCAGCTGGCTAAGGACGCCGCTTTAAAAATGAAAACAAGGCCAAACTACGACAAATGCCCGATATCATTCGTCAAGCGGCAGATCCGCGAGGACACGCTTGACGAATGGAATCGAAGATACAGATCCGAGGGCACAGCCGGCGTCACGAAATTATTTTTTTCCCGGACGCTATCCAAGCGTTCAGACACATAAGACAGCTAAAACCGACAGGGACATTGACACAAATTTTGACAGGGCACGGTGGGTTTTCCGAATACCTGAACAGGTTCAAATGTAAGGAAAACCCATCGTGCATATGTGACCCTGACAAACAAGAGACGGTAGAACACATACTGACAGACTGCCCCGCCTATGATCCGGAAAGGTATGATATCGAACAGGACTGGGAATGAAAATAGAGACAAGTAACTTAAACACTTTAATACAAGTAAAGATACTAGAGCCAAATTTATTGAGTTTTCTATAAAAATAGCCAGTAGGGTTAATAGGAGGAATAAGTAAGCACTATATATGCTTAGTATTCATATTTGTATAATATATAACAGTAGCATAATGTAACTGCTGAAAATGTCCGAACCTAATAGTAACAAAACCCTAATGTCATAAAATTTACCAAACCCGATATGTTTTCTATAGCTATAAGAATAAACATAAATAATTCCCATAGATTTAAGAATGATGCCAATTTGTAATGTGACGAATGTTATAGCCCTAAATTAAATGTAAATTGATGTATATGTCCCACAGACATAAGAATATATAATTGTAAATGGAAAAATGTGACATAGATTTATAGATGTAAGGATATACAGAGATAAGGAAATTAACATTGTATTAAAGATAGAAATAACCAAGAATGTAAAAAACTAGAATGTAACAAATTATAGTAAATAAGGTCTCTGGCAGTGTCAGAGGGACATTGTAAGGCAGGAGTGTGGTTTTTAGCCGGTAAGAGTCCGGCACTGCCCAGATTGGCTCACCAGTGAGGCAGTCTGGGCGTCCATGAGGATTTCCCACTCCTGCCAAAACAAAAAAAAAAAAAAAAAAAAAAAAAAAAAAAAAACCTAACCTAACCTAACCTAACCTAACCTAACCTAACCTAACCTAACCTAACCTAACCTAACCTAACCTAACCTAACCTAACCTAACCTAACACCTAACCTAACCTAACTACCTAACCTAACCTAACCTAACCTAACCTAACCTAACCTAACCTAACCTAACCTAACCTAACCTAACCTAACCTAACCTAACCTAACCTAACCTAACCTAACCTAACCTAACCTAACCTAACCTAACCTAACCTAACCTAACCTACCTAACCTAACCTAACCTAACCTAACCTAACCTAACCTAACCTAACCTAACCTAACCTAACCTAACCTAACCTAACCTAACCTAACCTAACCTAACCTAACCTAACCTAAACCTAACCTAACCTAACCTAACCTAACCTAACCTAACCTAACCTAACCTAACCTAACCTAACCTAACCTAACCTAACCTAACCTAACCTAACCTAACCTAACCTAACCTAACCTAACCTAACCTAACTAACCTAACCTAACCTAACCTAACCTAACCTAACCTAACCTAACCTAACCTAACCTAACCTAACCTAACCTAACCTACCTAACCTAACCTAACCTAACCTAACCTAACCTAACCTAACCTAACCTAACCTAACCTAACCTAACCTAACCTAACCTAACCTAACCTAACCTAACCTAACCTAACCTAACTAACCTAACCTAACCTAACCTAACCTAACCTAACCTAACCTAACCTAACCTAACCTAAACCTAACCTAACCTAACCTAACCTAACCTAACCTAACCTAACCTAACCTAACCTAACCTAACCTAACCTAACCTAACCTAACCTAACCTAACCTAACCTAACCTAACCTAACCTAACCTAACCTAACCTAACCTAACCTAACCTAACCTAACCTAACCTAACCTAACCTAACCTAACCTAACCTAACCTAACCTAACCTAACCTAACCTAACCTAACCTAACCTAACCTAACCTAACCTAACCTAACCTAACCTAACCTAACCTAACCTAACCTAACCTAACCTAACCTAACCTAACCTAACCTAACCTAACCTAACCTAACCTAACCTAACCTACCCTAACCTAACCTAACCTAAACCTAACCTAACCTAACCTAACCTAACCTAACCTAACCTAACCTAACCTAACCTAACCTAACCTAACCTAACCTAACCTAACCTAACCTAACCTAACCTAACCTAACCTAACCTAACCTAACCTAACCTAACCTAACCTAACCTAACCTAACCTAACCTAACCTAACCTAACCTAACCTAACCTAACCCAGTCTGGCTTCAACCGCCGCCCCGAACGCCACGAAAAAACCGCGCTCCGCTGTCGAAAAACGCTAAAAATAGCAAAAGTTTCCGGAATATACAAGTGTTATACATCAAAAGACGCGCAATCGCAAGGCGATCACGGTTGTGAAGTTAGTTTTGTGAAAAGTGGAAAACAGTGCAAGTTTTAACCGAAAAAGGTGAAATTACGGGAACAGTTGACTTTGAAAGTCAAATATCTCCGGATCCAAAGCGACGACATAGTCTTTTTAAAAGCCTATCAGGATCGGCACACCAAGATCTTCGATCCCGGAAAAAGTCCCGATTTTTTCCGCGCAGGCGCGCGGAAATACAAGCAAGTACCTGTTTTCCCGGTGACGCAGTCCTGATCCAGGATCAGGAAGTTACCCCTGACCATCTCTCGAGAAGGAGAACGAGAAAAGGACCCTGGAGGCACTTTCAAAATTACAATAAAGTTAAGTACTGCCACTTTATAGACATAACAAATTTGACGTGCGGACGGGAAAAAGCTCGAAAGTTTTTCCGAACACAAAAAGTCTGAATCTTCAGCGACGACCTACCCCGAAAACTTCCAAGGAAGATAGCAGAGACGTCGCCCAAGCCGAGCACGAAGAAATCAAAATTTTCGGACATTAATTTTAGGACTTATGTTAAATTTCGTGCATGTGAGTAAAAATTTCCGCCCGTAAATTAAGTCTGTTTTGTCGGAAGGGAAAAAAGGAAATTTTTACCATTTTACAACTTTTTGTGTTTTTGTGATGGGAATAGCAGCCCTGGGCTGATGGGATGCGTATGGAAGAATTTCCAAGCAATTATATTGTGTAGTTTGCTAGCTATAGCCTCTCCCAGATCGCGGAATTTCCCCGACTCCTACTTGTTTACAAGTTGAATGGTGGTGGCTATAGCTTCCAAACGGGAAGTCGTAGGGGGAAGATACTAACAAACTTTTTGTTTTCTCTATAGGGGCTACATATAGAACTTTTTCCCGTCCCTCTGCGACTATCCTGGAAAAAATTCGGGGTAATTTAACGTAATTTTAGGGGAAATCTCCCCACTTTTGTTTTCTCCCTATTGTTTACACATTATTTTACTGTTTTATTAATTATTATATTAGAGAGTAGATCTGTTTAATCCACCCTATTTTATTCGTACATTTTTGCACAAAATTTTTAAATCTCACCAACCGGGAATCGAACCCGGAACTTTTAAAAACTTAAAAACGCTCATATCTCGGGAACGGAGCCAGTTAGCCCATTTTTAACGCCAGCCTGGATATCTATACTACGTATAGATATACAGCGACACTCTATTGGCCACCCCTCCTTCCAACCCCCACCCTTCTTTTAATTAATATATTAGTATATTTAATATCCCCCCCCCCCCCCCCTCACCTAAAGTATCCTCCGTGGATCATTTATATCATCATTATATTTACGTATATACCCCCCAAAGCGAAATACCCCCCTCCAACCCTTCCTCGGACCATCACCTAATCCCCCCCCCCCCTCTCCACTCACCTTCGATCATCTCACCTGCCTATATAATAGACCATATATATGTATGCTGCAGATCCCAGTCACCTAGTTGGTACCCCTCACCTCCCTTCCCCCTAAAAACTTAGTTCCCCAATTATTTCAGAAACGGCTGGGAATATCAAAATTTTGATAAAATTTTCCCCCCCCCACTAACCCCCCTCTCAGTTCGAACCTAGAATTAAATAAGACCCCAAGACCCCTATTTTATGACCCCAAGTACCCATATTTGTATATATTTATAGAATTTATATAACCCCTTAACATTACTTAAACCCCTGGGGCCGTCTCTCATGTGACCCCTTGTGACCCCCAAGACCCCATTTTTTGACCCCTGCCTTTTGCCCCCAAAAACTGAGTAGTACCCATATTTATTAATAACGGTTTTTCTCTTTATAGCCAGACTTATTTTAATTTTGATTAGTTTAATTGTTTTATAGATTTTAAGTGTTCGCTCTCGTAAGCCCCAGAACCCCCTCACAACCCATCAGGGTTACCTCACCCCCCTGAGCCCTAACTTTGGACTCAGGCGTCATAGACCCATCGAGTTTGGGATCACTGAACTCAGCGGAAAGAGACCTACCTTTTGGCCCCCTTTAAACTCGGATATATCTGTAAAATCTAATAATAATTAAATCGAATGTATGTATATTTATTCATTATTTTGGTTTGGGTATAGTGTTGCTTTATATGCTGGGCCTATAGCGTGTGCACCCTAAAAGTTTAACTGACTGACTGGGCACTTGCCCGCTGGATCTATAGACCGCCTTTTACGGCGAGACTTTAGACGACAAAATTAATTAATTGACATTAAGTTTAATTAATTTAATTTAATTTAATCTGTTTGACTTTGTTTGAGTTATTTCGTTCTTATTTGAATCTGTACCATTTTATAATTTACAATTATTCTTATTTGACTCAACCTCGTTTGTTATTCGTCTTTACAACGAATACAAACCATAACCTGACAGAATTAAGGCGCCCCTCGGACTTTTTAAAGCCTATAACGGCGAGACTTTTAGAATTAGAATTGATTTATTGACATATTTATTTCATTTTTGAATTGATTGGATTTTATTATTGAAATCTATACTTCTCACATTTTAAAATTTTAGTCACAATTATATTTATTTACGTTTGCTATTCGTCTTTACAACGAATACAAACCAAAACTTGATCTAAGACGCGAATCGGACATTTTAAAATGTTTACGACACCTCCAAAAGGAATAACGGGCAATGAGGACACCGTCAAATCGCCGACGGCGGTAAATAAGACCTTTTCAAAAGGCATACAAAATGAGGGGAAAACCACCTCAGTAGTTAGGAGAAGCATTGGAGAGTGGGAGGCTGGTCAGTCAGAGACACAGGGACAGAAGAGGCCTCAGACCACTCCCAAGGAAGCTTCGCCCTCGTCCTCATCCTCATCCTCTGTGTCGGCAGAGCCCAAAAAAGCAAAAGCCGCTTCGTCCTCGTCTTCATCTGCTTTGTCAGTAGAGCCCAAAAATGCCAAAGCAATGCCCTTGAACACATACTCGAAAGAGGCCATAAGGGCCACACAAACACCATCTACGGAGTCAGAGAAATTTGCAAACAGGATCGCAGAGGCACGAGCCTGTCTATTAAAAGCAAAAATGCATTTAAACAGCTCCCGGAACACAAAGACGGAAATAAAAACAGAGGTCGTACAAGCTTTAGACAGACTGTTTCAGCTCGTGAAGGAGGCGGAAGCTGATAGGACGAAGTGCAAAGAACCAACAGTTATACGGACCGAACAAATGGTGGCGCAGAGCGCGGAAACTGTAAGGAAGGAAGAAGAAAAGATAAAAGATCTCATCGGGAAACTCAAAGAGCATGCAGACCTCATAAAAGAAAATACAGAGAGCATGGGCCATTTGAAAGATAAAATCGAAAGCATGGAAAAGCGGTCCTACGCGGGTGTAGCCGCGACTCCTATTAGTAAGCGGCCCCCGGTGCAGACAGCTCTACACTCCTTTGTAGTGACCGGAAACGATGACCAAGAGACGGGAGAGGAAGTACTCGATAGGATTAGGAAAGCAGTCAATGCTAAAGACGGAGGATTTTCAGTAGAAAATATAAGGAAAGCAAAGGACCGAAAAATAATAGTTGGCTGTAAAACAGATGCGGAAAGGGAAAGGGTAAAAAATAGAATAATAGAATCCGGCGAAAGTCTTAAATTGGAGGACATAAAAAATAGAGACCCTCTCGTCATCTTAAAGGACGTGTTGAGTTGCAACAGTGACGGGGACATCCTAAGCGCGCTGAGGAACCAGAATAAAAGAATGTTCCTAAACCTGGACACTCAAGAAAACAGATGTGAGATAGCATACAAAAAACGCACCAGAAACCCCCACACGAGTCACATAGTGATGAGGGTGTCTCCCAAAATGTGGCAGAGACTGACCGAAGCCGAGTCGGTCCTCATAGACCTGCAGAGGATAAGAGTAGCAGACCAGTCTCCTATCGTACAGTGCTCGCTTTGCCTGGGGTATGGACACGGCAGACGTTTTTGTCAGGAGACTCAGGCAAAGTGCAGTCATTGCGGGGGACCTCATATGAGGGCAGAATGCACCGACCGGCTTGAGGGTGCGGCCCCGTCTTGCTGCAACTGCGTGCGTTCAAAGTTGGATAAGACTGACCATAACGCCTTTAGCCAGGAATGCCCCATCAGGATTAAATGGGATGCCATAGCACGATCAAGGGTGGCATATTGCTAAGGTGGTCCCGGGAAAAAATTCAGTCTCCCCAAAAAGACCATACCTCGTGGCACAAACCAATCTGCAAAGGAAGGCGTTAGCCACAAATGAAATTATGCTTGAGGCAGACAAAAAGGGGGTGGCTTTTGCACTGCTCCAGGAGCCGTACATCGGAAATTTGGGTAGAATGAAAGACTACCACGGTGCCAGAATATACCAGCATACCGGCGATGGAGATGGCGTCATCAAATCAGCAATTGCGGTCTTCGATGATAATATAGACGTCGTTCAGTGTCCCAAATTCACCACGCCCAACATCATAGTGGTACAGATGAAGACAAGCGCCTGGGACATCGTGGTGGTCTCATTCTACCTAGAACCGAAACCAGCACTGATAGGGCCATACCTAGAGCAGCTTATCAAGATAGAGAGGAGTTTTGGCCGAAGAATTATCTTGGGTGGAGACGCAAATGCCAAAAACTCTTGGTGGGGTAGCTGCAAAATCGATCAGAGAGGGATCGAAATGGCCGGCGCTCTAGAGGAAATGGGACTGCAGGTGCTTAACATAGGCGACACTCCGACGTTTTCCACAGTGAGGGGGACCACACTGTACACCAGCTTTGTGGACGTCACGGCATGTACGGCGGACCTGCTCGACCTGGTGGAGGACTGGAGAGTGGACGAAACCATGACGAGTTCAGATCACAACACCATCATTTTTAAAATTAAAATGGAAAGGGCAAAGGGCTTGGACATAATTAGAACTACCAGAAAATACAATAGTAAAAAAGCCAACTGGGAACAATTTCGTGAGAAATTGGACCAGTTGCTACAAGAAAACAATATTTGCAAAATTGAATTAGATAAAATAAACAACAAAACCGAATTGGAAATTAAAATAGAATTATACGTTAACATAATCATAGAAGCATGCAATCTAAGCATACCAAAAATTAAGCCTAACAGAAAAGTTAAATTACCTTGGTGGTCTGATGAGCTCGACAGGATGAAAAAGGAGGTCACCACTAGGAAGCGCAGAGTCCGCTGTGCAGCGCCGATCCGGAGGGAGAAAGTCGTCAAGGAGTACCTGGAAATAAAAGAAAAATATGAGGAAGCAGAAAGGACGGCCCAAACAGAAAGCTGGAAAAGCTTCTGTACGAAACAGGACAAAGAAAGTCTCTGGGAAGGAATTTATAGGGTTATAGGTAGGACGCTGAAAAGAAAAGAGGATCTGCCCCTTATTAAAGAAGGGAAGGAGTTAAACCACCACGAATCTGCCGCATTGCTGGCGGAAGTATTCTACCCCGAGGACAGGAAGGAAGATGATAATGAGGAGCACAGGCGTACCAGAATGGAAGCCGAAAAAGTAAACGAGATGGGCCATGATGAAGGTCATGACCCACCGTTTACTCAGGAAGAACTAATTTACACTGTTGCAAGCTTCAATCCTAAAAAAGCCCCGGGGATGGATGGCCTTACGGCCGATATCTGCCAACAATCAATTCAACACAATCCGGAGCTCTTCCTATCACTGGCAAACAAATGCCTAGAGCTGGGCTACTTCCCGAAGCTCTGGAAGGAGGCCACTGTAGTAATACTAAGGAAACCTGGGAAGGAGAGCTACACAACTCCCAAGGCATATAGGCCAATAGGACTGTTGCCGGTGATGGGAAAAGTATTGGAAAAAATGCTTATGGGCAGAATAAAATGGCACATCACACCCGGACTTAGCACACGCCAGTACGGGTTTATGCCACAGAAGAGCACCGAAGACTCCCTCTATGACCTGCTGCGGCACATACGAGACAAGCTTAATAATAAAAAATTGATCGTTATGATATCACTGGACATAGAGGGAGCCTTTGACAGTGCATGGTGGCCGGCCATAAAAACCGGACTGGCGAAAGCGAAATGCCCGATAAATCTAAGAAGAGTGGTGGACAGCTACTTAGAACACAGAAAGGTCAGAGTGAGATACGCCGGACAGGAGATCGCCAGGGTAACCAACAAGGGTTGTGTGCAGGGTTCGATAGGGGGCCCAACTTTTTGGAATATTTTACTCGACCCCCTGCTTAAAGGCCTAGTACAAAGGGGAGATTACTGCCAAGCTTTCGCCGACGACGTGGTATTGGTATTCGATGGAGACTCCGCAATGGAGGTCCAGCGACGTGCCAATGACGCCCTCGGGTATGTTCATCAGTGGGGAGTCAGCAATAAGTTAAAATTCGCACCGCATAAAACGAATGCGATGGTAATCACGCGGAAGCTTAAGCATGACACCCCACTGCTGAGCATGGGTGGGGTCGACATTGGTATGTCGCGGGAAATCAAAGTCCTTGGGCTGACCATAGACGACAAGCTGACATTCAATGCCCATGCATCTAATGTTTGTAAAAAAGCATTGAACTTTTATAAGCAGTTGTCTAGGGCAGCCCGGATTAGTTGGGGACTTCATCCGGACGTGATTCGTACCATCTACGTGGCAGTGGTCGAACCAACCATCATGTATGCGGCAAGTGCATGGGCACCTGCCGCCAAAAAGCTGATGGTGCGCAAACAATTAAACGCGGTCCAAAGGGGTTTTGTACAGAAACTGTGCAAATCCTATCGCACGGTCTCTTTGAACTCGGCGCTGGTACTGGCTGGGGTACTACCCCTTGATCTTCGAATACAAGAGGCAGCTGCACTATATAAGGCGAGGAGGGGGGTATCACAGCCAGCGCTAGGAGACAAGGAGATTGAGCGACGTACCGCGAATGATAGAACCCCACATCCGGCCAAGTATATAAGCCTGCAGTTCATATGCCTGGCAGATCAGGAACAGGTCAGAAATCACTGCACTCAAGCAGTGCAGATTTACACGGACGGCAGCAAAATCGAGGGCAAGGTTGGGGCGTCATTGTCCCACTGGAGAAATAATGAGGAAATCAAAAGCCAAAAAATTTTGCTGTCGCCCCATTGCACCGTCTACCAGGCAGAACTGCTGGCTATATGTGTGGCAACACGGGAAGTCTTGCGTAGCCAAGAATGTAGCTTTGGGATATACAGCGACTCTAGGTCGTCGTTGGAAACTGTCGCAAACCACCGCTCTCTCCATCCCCTCTCAGTCGAAATACGGGAGAACCTTCGACAATGTAAGGATATATCCAAAAAAGTTGAACTTTTTTGGATAAAAGCTCATGCAGGACTGGAGGGTAACGAGAGAGCGGACCAGCTGGCTAAGGACGCCGCTTTAAAAATGAAAACAAGGCCAAACTACGACAAATGCCCGATATCATTCGTCAAGCGGCAGATCCGCGAGGACACGCTTGACGAATGGAATCGAAGATACAGATCCGAGGGCACAGCCGGCGTCACGAAATTATTTTTCCCGGACGCTATCCAAGCGTTCAGACACATAAGACAGCTAAAACCGACAGGGACATTGACACAAATTTTGACAGGGCACGGTGGGTTTTCCGAATACCTGAACAGGTTCAAATGTAAGGAAAACCCATCGTGCATATGTGACCCTGACAAACAAGAGACGGTAGAACACATACTGACAGACTGCCCCGCCTATGATCCGGAAAGGTATGATATCGAACAGGAACTGGGAATGAAAATAGAGACAAGTAACTTAAACACTTTAATAACAAGTAAAGATACTAGAGCCAAATTTATTGAGTTTTCTATAAAAATAGCCAGTAGGGTTAATAGGAGGAATAAGTAAGCACTATATATGCTTAGTATTCATATTTGTATAATATATAACAGTAGCATAATGTAACTGCTGAAAATGTCCGAACCTAATAGTAACAAAACCCTAATGTCATAAAATTTACCAAACCCGATATGTTTTCTATAGCTATAAGAATAAACATAAATAATTCCCATAGATTTAAGAATGATGCCAATTTGTAATGTGACGAATGTTATAGCCCTAAATTAAATGTAAATTGATGTATATGTCCCACAGACATAAGAATATATAATTGTAAATGGAAAAATGTGACATAGATTTATAGATGTAAGGATATACAGAGATAAGGAAATTAACATTGTATTAAAGATAGAAATAACCAAGAATGTAAAAAACTAGAAATGTAACAAATTATAGTAAATAAGGTCTCTGGCAGTGTCAGAGGGACATTGTAAGGCAGGAGTGTGGTTTTAGCCGGTAAGAGTCCGGCACTGCCCAGATTGGCTCACCAGTGAGGCAGTCTGGGCGTCCATGAGGATTTCCCCCCCCTGCCAAAACAAAAAAAAAAAAAAAAAAAACCTAACCTAACCTAACCTAACCTAACCTAACCTAACCTAACCTAACCTAACCTAACCTAACCTAACCTAACCTAACCTAACCTAACCTAACCTAACCTAACCTAACCTAACCTAACCTAACCTAACCTAACCTAACCTAACCTAACCTAACCTAACCTAACCTAACCTAACCTAACCTAACCTAACCTAACCTAACCTAACCTAACCTAACCTAACCTAACCTAACCTAACCTAACCTAACCTAACCTAACCTAACCTAACCTAACCTAACCTAACCTAACCTAACCTAACCTAACCTAACCTAACCTAACCTAACCTAACCTAACCTAACCTAACCTAACCTAACCTAACCTAACCTAACCTAACCTAACCTAACCTAACCTAACCTAACCTAACCTAACCTAACCTAACCTAACCTAACCTAACCTAACCTAACCTAACCTAACCTAACCTAACCTAACCTAACCTAACCTAACCTAACCTAACCTAACCTAACCTAACCTAACCTAACCTAACCTAACCTAACCTAACCTAACCTAACCTAACCTAACCTAACCTAACCTAACCTAACCTAACCTAACCTAACCTAACCTAACCTAACCTAACCTAACCTAACCTAACCTAACCTAACCTAACCTAACCTAACCTAACCTAACCTAACCTAACCTAACCTAACCTAACCTAACCTAACCTAACCTAACCTAACCTAACCTAACCTAACCTAACCTAACCTAACCTAACCTAACCTAACCTAACCTAACCTAACCTAACCTAACCTAACCTAACCTAACCTAACCTAACCTAACCTAACCTAACCTAACCTAACCTAACCTAACCTAACCTAACCTAACCTAACCTCACCTAACCTAACCTAACCTAACCTAACCTAACCTAACCTAACCTAACCTAACCTAACCTAACCTAACCTAACCTAACCTAACCTAACCTAACCTAACCTAACCTAACCTAACCTAACCTAACCTAACCTAACCTAACCTAACCTAACCTAACCTAACCTAACCTAACCTAACCTAACCTAACCTAACCTAACCTAACCTAACCTAACCTAACCTAACCTAACCTAACCTAACCTAACCTAACCTAACCTAACCTAACCTAACCTAACCTAACCTAACCTAACCTAACCTAACCTAACCTAACCTAACCTAACCTAACCTAACCTAACCTAACCTAACCTAACCTAACCTAACCTAACCTAACCTAACCGTTATAACTTTGCATCCAGGAGACGCATTTTGAAGCTGTTTTCAGCCATTTTGAACTTGTATAGGCTCCCTCCTAATTTGAGACAAATAAAAATAGACAAAAGAGAAAATTAATTTTCTCCTCTCATCGACTTAGAAAAATTATCAATATTTTTCATAGAACACGTCATAATTTTGCATCTAGGTGACGCATCCTAACGCTGTTTTCAGCTGTTTTCATCATAGATAGGCTCCCTGCAAATTATTGACTAGTTAAAATAAGTAGGAACTCGAAAAAATTTTTCCCTTCATTGACATAGACAAAATTTTTAAATTTTTACAAAAAGTTATTTTCAAAAATTAATATCTCAAAATCTTACTGTAACCCCGCATTTTTTATAAATTTAATAAATACTTACCTGCCTTACCTGTATCCTGGCGCGCGCTCCGCGAGCTCGGGTCCCGTTTGGTAGTCGTTATTCAAATTTTTTGGGCATTTTTCGGTTGAAAAACAGGTTTTTTGACCGAAAATCAAAATTTTTGTTTTAAATAAATTCCAAAAACTGCATAGGTCGCTAGCCCGCGCCGAGACGCGTTTTTGGACACCTCGCGCGTGCGCCTAGCGCAAATAAAACTTCAAAAAATTTCGCTAAATTCAATATCGCATACCTACAAAATCCACCTTAGGGAGACAATAAACACTACAAATCGTTATAACTTTGCATCCAGGAGACGCATTTTGAAGCTGTTTTCAGCCATTTTGAACTTGTATAGGCTCCCTCCTAATTTGAGACAAATAAAAATAGACAAAAGAGAAAATTAATTTTCTCCTCTCATCGACTTAGAAAAATTATCAATATTTTTCATAGAACACGTCATAATTTTGCATCTAGGTGACGCATCCTAACGCTGTTTTCAGCTGTTTTCATCATAGATAGGCTCCCTGCAAATTATTGACTAGTTAAAATAAGTAGGAACGCGAAAAAATTTTTCCCTTCATTGACATAGACAAAATTTTTAAATTTTTACAAAAAGTTATTTTCAAAAATTAATATCTCAAAATCTTACTGTAACCCCGCATTTTTTATAAATTTAATAAATACTTACCTGCCTTACCTGTATCCTGGCGCGCGCTCCGCGAGCTCGGGTCCCGTTTGGTAGTCGTTATTCAATTTTTTTGGGCATTTTTCGGTTGAAAAACAGGTTTTTTGACCGAAAATCAAAATTTTTGTTTTAAATAAATTCCAAAAACTGCATAGGTCGCTAGCCCGCGCCGAGACGCGTTTTTGGACACCTCGCGCGTGCGCCTAGCGCAAATAAAACTTCAAAAAATTTCGCTAAATTCAATATCGCATACCTACAAAATCCACCTTAGGGAGACAATAAACACTACAAATCGTTATAACTTTGCATCCAGGAGACGCATTTTGAAGCTGTTTTCAGCCATTTTGAACTTGTATAGGCTCCCTCCTAATTTGAGACAAATAAAAATAGACAAAAGAGAAAATTAATTTTCTCCTCTCATCGACTTAGAAAAATTATCAATATTTTTCATAGAACACGTCATAATTTTGCATCTAGGTGACGCATCCTAACGCTGTTTTCAGCTGTTTTCATCATAGATAGGCTCCCTGCAAATTATTGACTAGTTAAAATAAGTAGGAACGCGAAAAAATTTTTCCCTTCATTGACATAGACAAAATTTTTAAATTTTTACAAAAAGTTATTTTCAAAAATTAATATCTCAAAATCTTACTGTAACCCCGCATTTTTTATAAATTTAATAAATACTTACCTGCCTTACCTGTATCCTGGCGCGCGCTCCGCGAGCTCGGGTCCCGTTTGGTAGTCGTTATTCAAATTTTTTGGGCATTTTTCGGTTGAAAAACAGGTTTTTTGACCGAAAATCAAAATTTTTGTTTTAAATAAATTCCAAAAACTGCATAGGTCGCTAGCCCGCGCCGAGACGCGTTTTTGGACACCTCGCGCGTGCGCCTAGCGCAAATAAAACTTCAAAAAATTTCGCTAAATTCAATATCGCATACCTACAAAATCCACCTTAGGGAGACAATAAACACTACAAATCGTTATAACTTTGCATCCAGGAGACGCATTTTGAAGCTGTTTTCAGCCATTTTGAACTTGTATAGGCTCCCTCCTAATTTGAGACAAATAAAAATAGACAAAAGAGAAAATTAATTTTCTCCTCTCATCGACTTAGAAAAATTATCAATATTTTTCATAGAACACGTCATAATTTTGCATCTAGGTGACGCATCCTAACGCTGTTTTCAGCTGTTTTCATCATAGATAGGCTCCCTGCAAATTATTGACTAGTTAAAATAAGTAGGAACGCGAAAAAATTTTTCCCTTCATTGACATAGACAAAATTTTTAAATTTTTACAAAAAGTTATTTTCAAAAATTAATATCTCAAAATCTTACTGTAACCCCGCATTTTTTATAAATTTAATAAATACTTACCTGCCTTACCTGTATCCTGGCGCGCGCTCCGCGAGCTCGGGTCCCGTTTGGTAGTCGTTATTCAAATTTTTTGGGCATTTTTCGGTTGAAAAACAGGTTTTTTGACCGAAAATCAAAATTTTTGTTTTAAATAAATTCCAAAAACTGCATAGGTCGCTAGCCCGCGCCGAGACGCGTTTTTGGACACCTCGCGCGTGCGCCTAGCGCAAATAAAACTTCAAAAAATTGCCCGCCCACCCTCCCTGTTCTCACTGGGTAGGTAAACTTTTCAGTTTTGTTAGAAAATTATTTTGTCACATCTATTTTTCTTTTTCTGTTTTGTTATTGTTATTATAATAGCGTGACCTACTTATGACATAAATTAACCGTAGAGTGTTAACTCTATATAGAGAACACATCTAATGACATTACGCAATTTTATTTTAATTGCTTAGTATACACTTTTATTATTATTTTATGAATAGACACTAACGTGCCTAGCGCACGCGCCGCGAGCTCGAGTCTTGTTTAATGGTTTACACATTTTCTTGACTAAAACTATATTTCCATACTGACCTAACGGCCCTGCGGCCGCAGGATAAGGTTATCTTGTTGCTCTTATACTTTGGTCTCTGAAACACTTTTGTGTACATCCCCCCTATACAGGGATACGGAGTTTCACTTTAGTTCTTATTTGAATCTGTACCATTTTATAATTTACAATTATTCTTATTTGACTCAACCTCGTTTGTTATTCGTCTTTACAACGAATACAAACCATAACCTGACAGAATTAAGGCGCCCCTCGGACTTTTTAAAGCCTATAACGGCGAGACTTTTAGAATTAGAATTGATTTATTGACATATTTATTTCATTTTTGAATTGATTGGATTTTATTATTGAAATCTATACTTCTCACATTTTAAAATTTTAGTCACAATTATATTTATTTACGTTTGCTATTCGTCTTTACAACGAATACAAACCAAAACTTGATCTAAGACGCGAATCGGACATTTTAAAATGTTTACGACACCTCCAAAAGGAATAACGGGCAATGAGGACACCGTCAAATCGCCGACGGCGGTAAATAAGACCTTTTCAAAAGGCATACAAAATGAGGGGAAAACCACCTCAGTAGTTAGGAGAAGCATTGGAGAGTGGGAGGCTGGTCAGTCAGAGACACAGGGACAGAAGAGGCCTCAGACCACTCCCAAGGAAGCTTCGCCCTCGTCCTCATCCTCATCCTCTGTGTCGGCAGAGCCCAAAAAAGCAAAAGCCGCTTCGTCCTCGTCTTCATCTGCTTTGTCAGTAGAGCCCAAAAATGCCAAAGCAATGCCCTTGAACACATACTCGAAAGAGGCCATAAGGGCCACACAAACACCATCTACGGAGTCAGAGAAATTTGCAAACAGGATCGCAGAGGCACGAGCCTGTCTATTAAAAGCAAAAATGCATTTAAACAGCTCCCGGAACACAAAGACGGAAATAAAAACAGAGGTCGTACAAGCTTTAGACAGACTGTTTCAGCTCGTGAAGGAGGCGGAAGCTGATAGGACGAAGTGCAAAGAACCAACAGTTATACGGACCGAACAAATGGTGGCGCAGAGCGCGGAAACTGTAAGGAAGGAAGAAGAAAAGATAAAAGATCTCATCGGGAAACTCAAAGAGCATGCAGACCTCATAAAAGAAAATACAGAGAGTATGGGCCATTTGAAAGATAAAATCGAAAGCATGGAAAAGCGGTCCTACGCGGGTGTAGCCGCGACTCCTATTAGTAAGCGGCCCCCGGTGCAGACAGCTCTACACTCCTTTGTAGTGACCGGAAACGATGACCAAGAGACGGGAGAGGAAGTACTCGATAGGATTAGGAAAGCAGTCAATGCTAAAGAGGGAGGATTTTCAGTAGAAAATATAAGGAAAGCAAAGGACCGAAAAATAATAGTTGGCTGTAAAACAGATGCGGAAAGGGAAAGGGTAAAAAATAGAATAATAGAATCCGGCGAAAGTCTTAAATTGGAGGACATAAAAAATAGAGACCCTCTCGTCATCTTAAAGGACGTGTTGAGTTGCAACAGTGACGGGGACATCCTAAGCGCGCTGAGGAACCAGAATAAAAGAATGTTCCTAAACCTGGAAACTCAAGAAAACAGATGTGAGATAGCATACAAAAAACGCACCAGAAACCCCCACACGAGTCACATAGTGATGAGGGTGTCTCCCAAAATGTGGCAGAGACTGACCGAAGCCGAGTCGGTCCTCATAGACCTGCAGAGGATAAGAGTAGCAGACCAGTCTCCTATCGTACAGTGCTCGCTTTGCCTGGGGTATGGACACGGCAGACGTTTTTGTCAGGAGACTCAGGCAAAGTGCAGTCATTGCGGGGGACCTCATATGAGGGCAGAATGCACCGACCGGCTTGAGGGTGCGGCCCCGTCTTGCTGCAACTGCGTGCGTTCAAAGTTGGATAAGACTGACCATAACGCCTTTAGCCAGGAATGCCCCATCAGGATTAAATGGGATGCCATAGCACGATCAAGGGTGGCATATTGCTAAGGTGGTCCCGGGAAAAAATTCAATCTCCCCAAAAAGACCATACCTCGTGGCACAAACCAATCTGCAAAGGAAGGCGTTAGCCACAAATGAAATTATGCTTGAGGCAGACAAAAAGGGGGTGGCTTTTGCACTGCTCCAGGAGCCGTACATCGGAAATTTGGGTAGAATGAAAGACTACCACGGTGCCAGAATATACCAGCATACCGGCGATGGAGATGGCGTCATCAAATCAGCAATTGCGGTCTTCGATGATAATATAGACGTCGTTCAGTGTCCCAAATTCACCACGCCCAACATCATAGTGGTACAGATGAAGACAAGCGCCTGGGACATCGTGGTGGTCTCATTCTACCTAGAACCGAAACCAGCACTGATAGGGCCATACCTAGAGCAGCTTATCAAGATAGAGAGGAGTTTTGGCCGAAGAATTATCTTGGGTGGAGACGCAAATGCCAAAAACTCTTGGTGGGGTAGCTGCAAAATCGATCAGAGAGGGATCGAAATGGCCGGCGCTCTAGAGGAAATGGGACTGCAGGTGCTTAACATAGGCGACACTCCGACGTTTTCCACAGTGAGGGGGACCACACTGTACACCAGCTTTGTGGACGTCACGGCATGTACGGCGGACCTGCTCGACCTGGTGGAGGACTGGAGAGTGGACGAAACCATGACGAGTTCAGATCACAACACCATCATTTTTAAAATTAAAATGGAAAGAGCAAAGGGCTTGGACATAATTAGAACTACCAGAAAATACAATAGTAAAAAAGCCAACTGGGAACAATTTCGTGAGAAATTGGACCAGTTGCTACAAGAAAACAATATTTGCAAAATTGAATTAGATAAAATAAACAACAAAACCGAATTGGAAATTAAAATAGAATTATACGTTAACATAATCATAGAAGCATGCAATCTAAGCATACCAAAAATTAAGCCTAACAGAAAAGTTAAATTACCTTGGTGGTCTGATGAGCTCGACAGGATGAAAAAGGAGGTCACCACTAGGAAGCGCAGAGTCCGCTGTGCAGCGCCGATCCGGAGGGAGAAAGTCGTCAAGGAGTACCTGGAAATAAAAGAAAAATATGAGGAAGCAGAAAGGACGGCCCAAACAGAAAGCTGGAAAAGCTTCTGTACGAAACAGGACAAAGAAAGTCTCTGGGAAGGAATTTATAGGGTTATAGGTAGGACGCTGAAAAGAAAAGAGGATCTGCCCCTTATTAAAGAAGGGAAGGAGTTAAACCACCACGAATCTGCCGCATTGCTGGCGGAAGTATTCTACCCCGAGGACAGGAAGGAAGATGATAATGAGGAGCACAGGCGTACCAGAATGGAAGCCGAAAAAGTAAACGAGATGGGCCATGATGAAGGTCATGACCCACCGTTTACTCAGGAAGAACTAATTTACACTGTTGCAAGCTTCAATCCTAAAAAAGCCCCGGGGATGGATGGCCTTACGGCCGATATCTGCCAACAATCAATTCAACACAATCCGGAGCTCTTCCTATCACTGGCAAACAAATGCCTAGAGCTGGGCTACTTCCCGAAGCTCTGGAAGGAGGCCACTGTAGTAATACTAAGGAAACCTGGGAAGGAGAGCTACACAACTCCCAAGGCATATAGGCCAATAGGACTGTTGCCGGTGATGGGAAAAGTATTGGAAAAAATGCTTATGGGCAGAATAAAATGGCACATCACACCCGGACTTAGCACACGCCAGTACGGGTTTATGCCACAGAAGAGCACCGAAGACTCCCTCTATGACCTGCTGCGGCACATACGAGACAAGCTTAATAATAAAAAATTGATCGTTATGATATCACTGGACATAGAGGGAGCCTTTGACAGTGCATGGTGGCCGGCCATAAAAACCGGACTGGCGAAAGCGAAATGCCCGATAAATCTAAGAAGAGTGGTGGACAGCTACCTAGAACACAGAAAGGTCAGAGTGAGATACGCCGGACAGGAGATCGCCAGGGTAACCAACAAGGGTTGTGTGCAGGGTTCGATAGGGGGCCCAACTTTTTGGAATATTTTACTCGACCCCCTGCTTAAAGGCCTAGTACAAAGGGGAGATTACTGCCAAGCTTTCGCCGACGACGTGGTATTGGTATTCGATGGAGACTCCGCAATGGAGGTCCAGCGACGTGCCAATGACGCCCTCGGGTATGTTCATCAGTGGGGAGTCAGCAATAAGTTAAAATTCGCACCGCATAAAACGAATGCGATGGTAATCACGCGGAAGCTTAAGCATGACACCCCACTGCTGAGCATGGGTGGGGTCGACATTGGTATGTCGCGGGAAATCAAAGTCCTTGGGCTGACCATAGACGACAAGCTGACATTCAATGCCCATGCATCTAATGTTTGTAAAAAAGCATTGAACTTTTATAAGCAGTTGTCTAGGGCAGCCCGGATTAGTTGGGGACTTCATCCGGACGTGATTCGTACCATCTACGTGGCAGTGGTCGAACCAACCATCATGTATGCGGCAAGTGCATGGGCACCTGCCGCCAAAAAGCTGATGGTGCGCAAACAATTAAACGCGGTCCAAAGGGGTTTTGTACAGAAACTGTGCAAATCCTATCGCACGGTCTCTTTGAACTCGGCGCTGGTACTGGCTGGGGTACTACCCCTTGATCTTCGAATACAAGAGGCAGCTGCACTATATAAGGCGAGGAGGGGGGTATCACAGCCAGCGCTAGGAGACAAGGAGATTGAGCGACGTACCGCGTATGATAGAACCCCACATCCGGCCAAGTATATAAGCCTGCAGTTCATATGCCTGGCAGATCAGGAACAGGTCAGAAATCACTGCACTCAAGCAGTGCAGATTTACACGGACGGCAGCAAAATCGAGGGCAAGGTTGGGGCGTCATTGTCCCACTGGAGAAATAATGAGGAAATCAAAAGCCAAAAAATTTTGCTGTCGCCCCATTGCACCGTCTACCAGGCAGAACTGCTGGCTATATGTGTGGCAACACGGGAAGTCTTGCGTAGCCAAGAATGTAGCTTTGGGATATACAGCGACTCTAGGTCGTCGTTGGAAACTGTCGCAAACCACCGCTCTCTCCATCCCCTCTCAGTCGAAATACGGGAGAACCTTCGACAATGTAAGGATATATCCAAAAAAGTTGAACTTTTTTGGATAAAAGCTCATGCAGGACTGGAGGGTAACGAGAGAGCGGACCAGCTGGCTAAGGACGCCGCTTTAAAAATGAAAACAAGGCCAAACTACGACAAATGCCCGATATCATTCGTCAAGCGGCAGATCCGCGAGGACACGCTTGACGAATGGAATCGAAGATACAGATCCAAGGGCACAGCCGGCGTCACGAAATTATTTTTCCCGGACGCTATCCAAGCGTTCAGACACATAAGACAGCTAAAACCGACAGGGACATTGACACAAATTTTGACAGGGCACGGTGGGTTTTCCGAATACCTGAACAGGTTCAAATGTAAGGAAAACCCATCGTGCATATGTGACCCTGACAAACAAGAGACGGTAGAACACATACTGACAGACTGCCCCGCCTATGATCCGGAAAGGTATGATATCGAACAGGAACTGGGAATGAAAATAGAGACAAGTAACTTAAACACTTTAATAACAAGTAAAGATACTAGAGCCAAATTTATTGAGTTTTCTATAAAAATAGCCAGTAGGGTTAATAGGAGGAATAAGTAAGCACTATATATGCTTAGTATTCATATTTGTATAATATATAACAGTAGCATAATGTAACTGCTGAAAATGTCCGAACCTAATAGTAACAAAACCCTAATGTCATAAAATTTACCAAACCCGATATGTTTTCTATAGCTATAAGAATAAACATAAATAATTCCCATAGATTTAAGAATGATGCCAATTTGTAATGTGACGAATGTTATAGCCCTAAATTAAATGTAAATTGATGTATATGTCCCACAGACATAAGAATATATAATTGTAAATGGAAAAATGTGACATAGATTTATAGATGTAAGGATATACAGAGATAAGGAAATTAACATTGTATTAAAGATAGAAATAACCAAGAATGTAAAAAACTAGAAATGTAACAAATTATAGTAAATAAGGTCTCTGGCAGTGTCAGAGGGACATTGTAAGGCAGGAGTGTGGTTTTAGCCGGTAAGAGTCCGGCACTGCCCAGATTGGCTCACCAGTGAGGCAGTCTGGGCGTCAAAAAAAAAAAAAAAAAAAAAAAAAACCTAACCTAACCTAACCTAACCTAACCTAACCTAACCTAACCTAACCTAACCTAACCTAACCTAACCTAACCTAACCTAACCTAACCTAACCTAACCTAACCTAACCTAACCTAACCTAACCTAACCTAACCTAACCTAACCTAACCTAACCTAACCTAACCTAACCTAACCTAACCTAACCTAACCTAACCTAACCTAACCTAACCTAACCTAACCTAACCTAACCTAACCTAACCTAACCTAACCTAACCTAACCTAACCTAACCTAACCTAACCTAACCTAACCTAACCTAACCTAACCTAACCTAACCTAACCTAACCTAACCTAACCTAACCTAACCTAACCTAACCTAACCTAACCTAACCTAACCTAACCTAACCTAACCTAACCTAACCTAACCTAACCTAACCTAACCTCACCTAACCTAACCTAACCTAACCTAACCTAACCTAACCTAACCTAACCTAACCTAACCTAACCTAACCTAACCTAACCTAACCTAACCTAACCTAACCTAACCTAACCTAACCTAACCTAACCTAACCTAACCTAACCTAACCTAACCTAACCTAACCTAACCTAACCTAACCTAACCTAACCTAACCTAACCTAACCTAACCCAGTCTGGCTTCAACCGCCGCCCCGAACGCCACGAAAAAACCGCGCTCCGCTGTCGAAAAACGCTAAAAATAGCAAAAGTTTCCGGAATATACAAGTGTTATACATCAAAAGACGCGCAATCGCAAGGCGATCACGGTTGTGAAGTTAGTTTTGTGAAAAGTGGAAAACAGTGCAAGTTTTAACCAAAAAAAGTGGAATTACGGGAACAGTTGACTTTGAAAGTCAAATATCTCCGGATCCAAAGCGACGACATAGTCTTTTTAAAAGCCTATCAGGATCGGCACACCAAGATCTTCGATCCCGGAAAAAGTCCCGAATTTTTCCGCGCAGGCGCGCGGAAATACAAGCAAGTACCTGTTTTCCCGGTGACGCATTCCCGATCCAGGACTAGGAAATCATCCCTGACCGTTCCCAGAGAAGGAGAACACGACAAGGATCACGGAGGTATTTCCAAAATAAATTTCCATTCAGTGAAAACCCAGTAATTGCAATTACAAAATTCCTGTGCGGCCGTGAAAGAGCTGAAAACTTTTACCGGCCACTATTAAACGAAATCTTCAGCGACAACCTAGCTTCAAATTCTGGTGGGAGCTAGCTGGGATATCACCGAACTCGGATGCAAAAATTTAGATTTTTTAGACTGTAAATTCAGGATATATTAGAGTTTTAGTAAAGTGCTTAAAAATTTCCGCTCGCAAAATAATTGGTTTTCCGCCGAATATTGTAACTGAATTAACAATCGAAATACCCCACACATCCATAATATTTGTTTGGTTTTGTAATTGTAAAAGTAGCACTAGAGCATAACGTATTTTTGGTTAAAATCCTAGTAAATATAAATAAGTAATTCTAAAGTTATAGGTTATTTCAAATTGAAATTTTTTCCCCGATCTCCACGTGTTTGTAAGATATCGGAAAAGGCTATATTTCAGGAACGGGAGGTCGTGGAAGGAAAATAAGAGCTTCTACCATAGTTTCCCCGAAAAGGGCTATCCTAATAACTTTGTCCCATCACTCCACGACGTCTCTGTGAAAAAATCGGGGTAAATTATCGTAATTTTAGGGGAAATCTCCCCACTTTGTTTTCTCCCTATTGTTTACATAATATTATTTTACTGTTTTATTAATTATTATATAAGAGAGTAGATCTGTTTAATCCATCCCATTTTATTTATTCGTACATTTTTTTGCACAAAATTTTTAAATCTCACCAACCGGGAATCGAACCCGGAACTTTTAAAAATTTAAAAACGCTCATATCTCGGGAACGGAGCCAGTTAGCCCATTTTTAACGCCAGCCTGGATATCTATACTATACAGCGACACTCTATTGGCCACCCTCCTTCGAACCCCCACCCTTCTTTTAATTAATATATTAGTATATTTAATATCCCCCCCCCCCCTCACCTAAAGTTTCCTCCGCGGATCATTTATATCATCATTATATTTACGTATATACCCCCCAAAGCGAAATCCCCCCCTCCAACCCTTCCTCGGACCATCACCTAATCCCCCCCCCCCCTCTCCACTCACCTTCGATCATCTCACCCGCCTATATAATAGACCATATATATGTATGCTGCAGATCCCAGTCACCTAGTTGGTACCCCTCACCTCCCTTCCCCCTAAAAACTTAGTTCCCCAATTATTTCAGAAACGGCTGGGAATATCAAAATTTTGATAAAATTTCCCCCCCCCCACTAACCCCCCTCTCAGTTCGAACCTAGAATTAAATAAGACCCCAAGACCCCTATTTTATGACCCCAAGTACCCATAATTGTATATATTTATAGAATTTATATAACCCCTTAACATTACTTAAACCCCTGGGGCCGTCTCTCATGTGACCCCTTGTGACCCCCAAGACCCCATTTTTTGACCCCTGCCTTTTGTCCCCAAAAACTGAGTAGTACCCATATTTATTAATAACGGTTTTTCTCTTCATAGCCAGACTTATTTTAATTTTGATTAGTTTAATTGTTTTATAGATTTTAAGTGTTAAATCAAAGTTTCTTTATTTTTAAAGACATTTTAGCGTCCAAGTTTTTCAAGATCCCAAAACCATTTTACACGACAGTGGAGGACGAGCCAAGCTAAATAAGTACAAACTCGGGCATTCTGCGGCCACTGGGGGGGAAGTTGTACCGGTTTGAAGATTGACTTTGACAGTTCTTGAACTGTCAAACCAAATTTAAGACTCGGATAGCTCCCGAACCGGAGGTCGTAGAAGGTTGGGGTTTTCTTTGGGGACGTTGGCTGGCCCGTTTTCACCTGAGTAGCATAACTTACCCACTGTTTCACTTCCGGGATAACCCCCCCCCCATCTCACCCATCCCCTCTTCCAAAACACCCCATCATTCAATCACCCAACAATAAGTTAACAAGCGGCCCTCAGCCATACTGTGAAATTAAAACCCTTCCGGGATAACCCCCCTCCACCCCTCCTAAATATCACCCTATCGGGCCATATCTCGGGAACGAGAGGACATAGAGCCGATTCGACCTCAAAATCAGCCTTTGTGGTGTCGCAGACACCACGGCTAAAGTCACATAAGAGGAATCCTTCCCCTCCATTTTTCCCTTTTTCCCCGAACCTTCTACTCCCTTATCCTTTAAAAGGCCATATCTCGGGAACGAGAGGACTTAGAGCCGATCCGACCTCAAAATCAGCCTTTGTGGTGTCGAAGACACCACGGTTAAAGTCGCACAAGAGGTACCCTCCCCCCCCTGATTGGACCCTCCCCTACCCTTTTACACACTGTATCACAAATAAACCGGTAACTACGGGGGTTAGAAAAATTTGGACCGCGGATTAGTAGCGTTTGATTTTGACTCCTCATTTACAGGGAAGAGACACAAGAAACGGAACTATATATTATATATAGTGTAATATATATAAACAAACACTTACCCCCCTATACAGGGTCAGACAACGTATACCTTTTATTATTAATTATATCTTGACAACTTTCCCGTTCATTTTGCTGTGCCCTATACACACAAGCAATACAACACGAAATACCAGCAAACTGAACTTATAAAATGTTTCCCGGAATTCGCACCCCAATAAGCAGAGGGCCAGGAGCCAGCGCCAGCGGACCGCAAGAGTCGCGAAAAGAGGGATCCTCTGGAGCGCAAGCTGCGCCGAAGGGGTTAGCCCTGACGTTCGGTGGAAAAGACGCTGCCGCTCCCGCCACTACTCCCAGCACCGCGGGCCCGCCTGAACAGGCGCTGGACGCCGCCAAGACTTTTATCAGGAAACCTGAACGAAAGAGAAGATCTATGGACGTAATGAAGGCGTACAATAAAAACCCTGACGCTTACGCCACATCGTCCAGCGACTGGCTTCTCCAGGAGGTCATGAAGACTTTTGAGGACATACCAGCTAGAGTCAGGGATTACCCTCAGATGAGGAAGGACATAAAGACCTTCCTGGAGACACAGTCGGATAAGAGTCTGGGGATCTTATTCGAACTCAGCAAGCGGCTAAAGAACTCGGAGACGGCGCCAAAAACAGTCCTGTCTGCAAAAATTGACACCACGCCGTCATCACCCAAATTGCCGCGAGAAATTCTGGAAAGGCTGGAAGTGATGGAAGAATCGCTGAGGATACAACTCAAGGACCTCGAAGGCAAAGTTAAAAAAGGCTTCGAAGACATGTGCGATTACTGCGGCGATAGTGGTTCCGACATCATCGACAAAGTTATCGACAAAATTGACGGAGTCAGCGACAAGGTCGACGTAGCACAAGCGGCCATAGACCACACTAGAGAAGGAGTGAAGACAGTGGGTCTCGCTGCGGCAGACCTCAAAAATGGAGTCGAGAACGTTGCCGGTGTTGTCGCAACCAGATCGGACAGAATAGAGGAGCTCATAAGGGAGGTCGTATGCGAGCCAAAGACTGACTCGCAGACTTACGCCCAAGTCACAGCAGCCAAACCGGGACGTCGGCCGGCGCTTCACTCGTTGGCGGTCACCACAGAAGATAGCAGGGTTACCGCCGACGGGGTGCTCGCCCGGGTGAAGGAGGCGGTCGACGCCAGGGGAACTGGACTGAAAATAAATAAAGTCCGAAAGGCCAAAAACCAGACGGTCATACTAGGATGTGACTCAGAGGCGGAGCTCAGAAGAGTTAAAGACCGGATTGACAGCAGAGGTGAGGGACTAAGAGCAGAGCCCATGAAAAACAAAAACCCGCTCGTTGTCCTTAAGGATGTCTTTTTGGATAGCGGCGATGAGGAAATAATAAGGGCGCTCCACTCCCAGAACGACGACATTTTCAGGGGCTTAGACCAGGAGGAAATGGAAGTGAAAATAAAGTATAAGAAAAGGACCAGAAATCCCAAGACGGCGCACGTGGTCGTCCAAGTCAGACCCAAAGTATGGCAGAGGATGACGGAGGCTGGGGCTCTTTACCTTGACCTGCAAAGGGTCAGGGTGGAGGATCAGTCACCACTCATCCAATGTACAAAATGCTTAGCATTTGGACATGGCCGGAAATTTTGTACCGAGAGTGTGGACAGGTGCAGTCACTGCGGGGGACCGCATCTGCGCGAGCAGTGCGAGGACTTTGTTGCGGAGAGGGAACCGCAGTGCTGCAATTGCCTGCACTCAAAGCTCCAGAAGACCGACCACAACGCATTTAGCGTGGAGTGCCCGGTCCGTAAGAAATGGGATTACCTGGCTCGGACGACGACGGCATACGCCTAAAACAGCTGCTCCCTGGATATATAAATGTATGTATTTTAAATATATATTATGTATATATCAAAAACACACACGGGATAGCAAACACACACGGGACACTAAACACCTTACACAGCCCATAAATGTTAAACAAACACAAACATTAGTCAAGAAATAGCAATAAATATGTATATTCTAAGTATATATATATAGTATTGCCGAAAAATAAAATGAAGAAAAATAATAAATTATAGATAATTATATAGGTCCAATCCCTGTCCTAAACTTTAAACCTTGAACCCCAAAACCTACCTGGTCTAAGGAGAATAGTAACGCTAACATATAAACATATATGTACACAGTACTAGATAATGGAAGGATAAGTGAGACATAAGTATGGGTCTTGGGATGTTAAAATCAAAATAAGTTGATAGAATTGTAAAATTAAGTATTCAATAGATAAGTAATAGATAAATAGACAGGAAAGTAGCAAAACAAAACACATGTTTAAATATATAATGGAAATAAAGAAAGCTATATAAGAACAGTTGTTATTGCGCAAAAGTATAAAAGGAAATATACTAAAATTAGAATAATATGTACAAGTAGCTAAAATTTAGAAATAAAGTTAAATGATTACATTTCGGTAAAAAGAATAATAAAAGGAAAGTGAAGCATAAGTAAAAGTCTTGGTTTTGTTTAAAACTAGAATAAGTTGATAGAACTGTTAAATCAAATACTAAATAAATAAGTAATAGACAAGCAAGGTAGCAAAATAAGGACATATGTTCGAATATATAATAGAAATAAGGAAAGTTGCTTAAGACCAATTGTTATCATGTAAAAGTATAAATAGAAATGTATCAAATAAGTATAATATGTATCAGCAGCTAAAACATATAAATAAGGTGAAATGATCACATATGGGTAAAAGTAAAAGGATAAGTGAAGCATAATTATAAGTCTTGGTTTTGTTTAAAAATTAGAATAAGCTGAGTGTATCGTAAAAATTTAAGTACTAAATAAATAAGTAACAGATAAATAGATAAGGATAGTAGCAAAATAAGAACACATGTTTAAATATATAACAGAAGTAAGGAAAGTTATATAAGAATGACCTGTTATTATGTAAAAGTATAAATAGGAATTTATCAAAATAAGAATAATATGAATAAGCAGCTAAACTAAGAAATAAGATGGAATTATCACACTCATGTAAAAAATAAAAGGATAACTGAAGTATAAGTATAAGTTTTGGTTTTTGTTTAAAATTAAAATACACATTGTTAAATATATAATAGAAGTAAGGAAAGTTATATAGGAACGATTTTGTTATGTAAAAGTATAAATAGAAATGTATCAAAATAAGAATAATATTAATAAGTAGTTAAAACTTAGAAATAAGGTGAAATTATCACATTATGTAAATAAATCAAGGCGTAAACTTAATACCCCCTGAAATAAAGAAAAGTAAAGACAGTTAGAATAGCGGGAGTCCCACCCGGCTAAGAATGGAAAGGATGAATAAAAGAAAGACACAGTATGAGGCATAAAAGTGCGAGAGGAATAAATGATAGAAATTGAATGAATGAGAAACTTAGAATAATAAGAGCCGTTTGACCCATGAACGGGAAAAGCACTAAAAAAAAAAAAAAAAAAAAAAAAAAAAAAAAACCTAACCTAACCTAACCTAACCTAACCTAACCTAACCTAACCTAACCTAACCTAACCTAACCTAACCTAACCTAACCTAACCTAACCTAACCTAACCTAACCTAACCTAACCTAACCTAACCTAACCTAACCTAACCTAACCTAACCTAACCTAACCTAACCTAACCTAACCTAACCTAACCTAACCTAACCTAACCTAACCTAACCTAACCTAACCTAACCTAACCTAACCTAACCTAACCTAACCTAACCTAACCTAACCTAACCTAACCTAACCTAACCTAACCTAACCTAACCTAACCTAACCTAACCTAACCTAAGCTAACCTAACCTAACCTAACCTAACCTAACCTAACCTAACCTAACCTAACCTAACCTAACCTAACCTAACCTAACCTAACCTAACCTAACCTAACCTAACCTAACCTAACCTAACCTAACCTAACCTAACCTAACCTAACCTAACCTAACCTAACCTAACCTAACCTAACCTAACCTAACCTAACCTAACCTAACCTAACCTAACCTAACCTAACCTAACCTAACCTAACCTAACCTAACCTAACCTAACCTAACCTAACCTAACCTAACCTAACCTAACCTAACCTAACCTAACCTAACCTAACCTAACCTAACCTAACCTAACCTAACCTAACCTAACCTCACCTAACCTAACCTAACCTAACCTAACCTAACCTAACCTAACCTAACCTAACCTAACCTAACCTAACCTAACCTAACCTAACCTAACCTAACCTAACCTAACCTAACCTAACCTAACCTAACCTAACCTAACCTAACCTAACCTAACCTAACCTAACCTAACCTAACCTAACCTAACCTAACCTAACCTAACCTAACCTAACCTAACCTAACCTAACCTAACCTAACCTAACCTAACCTAACCTAACCTAACCTAACCTAACCTAACCTAACCTAACCTAACCTAACCTAACCTAACCTAACCTAACCTAACCTAACCTAACCTAACCTAACCTAACCTAACCTAACCTAACCTAACCTAACCTAACCTAACCTAACCTAACCTAACCTAACCTAACCTAACCTAACCTAACCTAACCTAACCTAACCTAACCTAACCTAACCTAACCTAACCTAACCTAACCTAACCTAACCTAACCTAACCTAACCTAACCTAACCTAACCTAACCTAACCTAACCATAACTTTGCATCCAGGAGACGCATTTTGAAGCTGTTTTCAGCCATTTTGAACTTGTATAGGCTCCCTCCTAATTTGAGACAAATAAAAATAGACAAAAGAGAAAATTAATTTTCTCCTCTCATCGACTTAGAAAAATTATCAATATTTTTCATAGAACACGTCATAATTTTGCATCTAGGTGACGCATCCTAACGCTGTTTTCAGCTGTTTTCATCATAGATAGGCTCCCTGCAAATTATTGACTAGTTAAAATAAGTAGGAACGCGAAAAAATTTTTCCCTTCATTGACATAGACAAAATTTTTAAATTTTTACAAAAAGTTATTTTCAAAAATTAATATCTCAAAATCTTACTGTAACCCCGCATTTTTTATAAATTTAATAAATACTTACCTGCCTTACCTGTATCCTGGCGCGCGCTCCGCGAGCTCGGGTCCCGTTTGGTAGTCGTTATTCAATTTTTTTGGGCATTTTTCGGTTGAAAAACAGGTTTTTTGACCGAAAATCAAAATTTTTGTTTTAAATAAATTCCAAAAATTGCATAGGTCGCTAGCCCGCGCCGAGACGCATTTTTGGACACCTCGCGCGTGCGCCTAGCGCAAATAAAACTTCAAAAAATTCGCTAAATTCAATATCGCATACCTACAAAAATCTACCTAAGGGAGACGAAAACACTACAAATCGTTATAACTTTGCATCCAGGAGACGCATTTTGAAGCTGTTTTCAGCCATTTTGAACTTGTATAGGCTCCCTCCTAATTTGAGACAAATAAAAATAGACAAAAGAGAAAATTAATTTTCTCCTCTCATCGACTTAGAAAAATTATCAATATTTTTCATAGAACACGTCATAATTTTGCATCTAGGTGACGCATCCTAACGCTGTTTTCAGCTGTTTTCATCATAGATAGGCTCCCTGCAAATTATTGACTAGTTAAAATAAGTAGGAACGCGAAAAAATTTTTCCCTTCATTGACATAGACAAAATTTTTAAATTTTTACAAAAAGTTATTTTCAAAAATTAATATCTCAAAATCTTACTGTAACCCCGCATTTTTTATAAATTTAATAAATACTTACCTGCCTTACCTGTATCCTGGCGCGCGCTCCGCGAGCTCGGGTCCCGTTTGGTAGTCGTTATTCAATTTTTTTGGGCATTTTTCGGTTGAAAAACAGGTTTTTTGACCGAAAATCAAAATTTTTGTTTTAAATAAATTCCAAAAACTGCATAGGTCGCTAGCCCGCGCCGAGACGCGTTTTTGGACACCTCGCGCGTGCGCCTAGCGCAAATAAAACTTCAAAAAATTTCGCTAAATTCAATATCGCATACCTACAAAATCCACCTTAGGGAGACAATAAACACTACAAATCGTTATAACTTTGCATCCAGGAGACGCATTTTGAAGCTGTTTTCAGCCATTTTGAACTTGTATAGGCTCCCTCCTAATTTGAGACAAATAAAAATAGACAAAAGAGAAAATTAATTTTCTCCTCTCATCGACTTAGAAAAATTATCAATATTTTTCATAGAACACGTCATAATTTTGCATCTAGGTGACGCATCCTAACGCTGTTTTCAGCTGTTTTCATCATAGATAGGCTCCCTGCAAATTATTGACTAGTTAAAATAAGTAGGAACGCGAAAAAATTTTTCCCTTCATTGACATAGACAAAATTTTTAAATTTTTACAAAAAGTTATTTTCAAAAATTAATATCTCAAAATCTTACTGTAACCCCGCATTTTTTATAAATTTAATAAATACTTACCTGCCTTACCTGTATCCTGGCGCGCGCTCCGCGAGCTCGGGTCCCGTTTGGTAGTCGTTATTCAATTTTTTTGGGCATTTTTCGGTTGAAAAACAGGTTTTTTGACCGAAAATCAAAATTTTTGTTTTAAATAAATTCCAAAAACTGCATAGGTCGCTAGCCCGCGCCGAGACGCGTTTTTGGACACCTCGCGCGTGCGCCTAGCGCAAATAAAACTTCAAAAAATTGCCCGCCCACCCTCCCTGTTCTCACTGGGTAGGTAAACTTTTCAGTTTTGTTAGAAAATTATTTTGTCACATCTATTTTTCTTTTTCTGTTTTGTTATTGTTATTATAATAGCGTGACCTACTTATGACATAAATTAACCGTAGAGTGTTAACTCTATATAGAGAACACATCTAATGACATTACGCAATTTTATTTTAATTGCTTAGTATACACTTTTATTATTATTTTATGAATAGACACTAACGTGCCTAGCGCACGCGCCGCGAGCTCGAGTCTTGTTTAATGGTTTACACATTTTCTTGACTAAAACTATATTTCCATACTGACCTAACGGCCCTGCGGCCGCAGGATAAGGTTATCTTGTTGCTCTTATACTTTTGGTCTCTGAAACACTTTTGTGTACATCCCCCCTATACAGGGATACGGAGTTTCACTTTAGTTCTTATTTGAATCTGTACCATTTTATAATTTACAATTATTCTTATTTGACTCAACCTCGTTTGTTATTCGTCTTTACAACGAATACAAACCATAACCTGACAGAATTAAGGCGCCCCTCGGACTTTTTAAAGCCTATAACGGCGAGACTTTTAGAATTAGAATTGATTTATTGACATATTTATTTCATTTTTGAATTGATTGGATTTTATTATTGAAATCTATACTTCTCACATTTTAAAATTTTAGTCACAATTATATTTATTTACGTTTGCTATTCGTCTTTACAACGAATACAAACCAAAACTTGATCTAAGACGCGAATCGGACATTTTAAAATGTTTACGACACCTCCAAAAGGAATAACGGGCAATGAGGACACCGTCAAATCGCCGACGGCGGTAAATAAGACCTTTTCAAAAGGCATACAAAATGAGGGGAAAACCACCTCAGTAGTTAGGAGAAGCATTGGAGAGTGGGAGGCTGGTCAGTCAGAGACACAGGGACAGAAGAGGCCTCAGACCACTCCCAAGGAAGCTTCGCCCTCGTCCTCATCCTCATCCTCTGTGTCGGCAGAGCCCAAAAAAGCAAAAGCCGCTTCGTCCTCGTCTTCATCTGCTTTGTCAGTAGAGCCCAAAAATGCCAAAGCAATGCCCTTGAACACATACTCGAAAGAGGCCATAAGGGCCACACAAACACCATCTACGGAGTCAGAGAAATTTGCAAACAGGATCGCAGAGGCACGAGCCTGTCTATTAAAAGCAAAAATGCATTTAAACAGCTCCCGGAACACAAAGACGGAAATAAAAACAGAGGTCGTACAAGCTTTAGACAGACTGTTTCAGCTCGTGAAGGAGGCGGAAGCTGATAGGACGAAGTGCAAAGAACCAACAGTTATACGGACCGAACAAATGGTGGCGCAGAGCGCGGAAACTGTAAGGAAGGAAGAAGAAAAGATAAAAGATCTCATCGGGAAACTCAAAGAGCATGCAGACCTCATAAAAGAAAATACAGAGAGCATGGGCCATTTGAAAGATAAAATCGAAAGCATGGAAAAGCGGTCCTACGCGGGTGTAGCCGCGACTCCTATTAGTAAGCGGCCCCCGGTGCAGACAGCTCTACACTCCTTTGTAGTGACCGGAAACGATGACCAAGAGACGGGAGAGGAAGTACTCGATAGGATTAGGAAAGCAGTCAATGCTAAAGAGGGAGGATTTTCAGTAGAAAATATAAGGAAAGCAAAGGACCGAAAAATAATAGTTGGCTGTAAAACAGATGCGGAAAGGGAAAGGGTAAAAAATAGAATAATAGAATCCGGCGAAAGTCTTAAATTGGAGGACATAAAAAATAGAGACCCTCTCGTCATCTTAAAGGACGTGTTGAGTTGCAACAGTGACGGGGACATCCTAAGCGCGCTGAGGAACCAGAATAAAAGAATGTTCCTAAACCTGGACACTCAAGAAAACAGATGTGAGATAGCATACAAAAAACGCACCAGAAACCCCCACACGAGTCACATAGTGATGAGGGTGTCTCCCAAAATGTGGCAGAGACTGACCGAAGCCGAGTCGGTCCTCATAGACCTGCAGAGGATAAGAGTAGCAGACCAGTCTCCTATCGTACAGTGCTCGCTTTGCCTGGGGTATGGACACGGCAGACGTTTTTGTCAGGAGACTCAGGCAAAGTGCAGTCATTGCGGGGGACCTCATATGAGGGCAGAATGCACCGACCGGCTTGAGGGTGCGGCCCCGTCTTGCTGCAACTGCGTGCGTTCAAAGTTGGATAAGACTGACCATAACGCCTTTAGCCAGGAATGCCCCATCAGGATTAAATGGGATGCCATAGCACGATCAAGGGTGGCATATTGCTAAGGTGGTCCCGGGAAAAAATTCAGTCTCCCCAAAAAGACCATACCTCGTGGCACAAACCAATCTGCAAAGGAAGGCGTTAGCCACAAATGAAATTATGCTTGAGGCAGACAAAAAGGGGGTGGCTTTTGCACTGCTCCAGGAGCCGTACATCGGAAATTTGGGTAGAATGAAAGACTACCACGGTGCCAGAATATACCAGCATACCGGCGATGGAGATGGCGTCATCAAATCAGCAATTGCGGTCTTCGATGATAATATAGAGGTCGTTCAGTGTCCCAAATTCACCACGCCCAACATCATAGTGGTACAGATGAAGACAAGCGCCTGGGACATCGTGGTGGTCTCATTCTACCTAGAACCGAAACCAGCACTGATAGGGCCATACCTAGAGCAGCTTATCAAGATAGAGAGGAGTTTTGGCCGAAGAATTATCTTGGGTGGAGACGCAAATGCCAAAAACTCTTGGTGGGGTAGCTGCAAAATCGATCAGAGAGGGATCGAAATGGCCGGCGCTCTAGAGGAAATGGGACTGCAGGTGCTTAACATAGGCGACACTCCGACGTTTTCCACAGTGAGGGGGACCACACTGTACACCAGCTTTGTGGACGTCACGGCATGTACGGCGGACCTGCTCGACCTGGTGGAGGACTGGAGAGTGGACGAAACCATGACGAGTTCAGATCACAACACCATCATTTTTAAAATTAAAATGGAAAGGGCAAAGGGCTTGGACATAATTAGAACTACCAGAAAATACAATAGTAAAAAAGCCAACTGGGAACAATTTCGTGAGAAATTGGACCAGTTGCTACAAGAAAACAATATTTGCAAAATTGAATTAGATAAAATAAACAACAAAACCGAATTGGAAATTAAAATAGAATTATACGTTAACATAATCATAGAAGCATGCAATCTAAGCATACCAAAAATTAAGCCTAACAGAAAAGTTAAATTACCTTGGTGGTCTGATGAGCTCGACAGGATGAAAAAGGAGGTCACCACTAGGAAGCGCAGAGTCCGCTGTGCAGCGCCGATCCGGAGGGAGAAAGTCGTCAAGGAGTACCTGGAAATAAAAGAAAAATATGAGGAAGCAGAAAGGACGGCCCAAACAGAAAGCTGGAAAAGCTTCTGTACGAAACAGGACAAAGAAAGTCTCTGGGAAGGAATTTATAGGGTTATAGGTAGGACGCTGAAAAGAAAAGAGGATCTGCCCCTTATTAAAGAAGGGAAGGAGTTAAACCACCACGAATCTGCCGCATTGCTGGCGGAAGTATTCTACCCCGAGGACAGGAAGGAAGATGATAATGAGGAGCACAGGCGTACCAGAATGGAAGCCGAAAAAGTAAACGAGATGGGCCATGATGAAGGTCATGACCCACCGTTTACTCAGGAAGAACTAATTTACACTGTTGCAAGCTTCAATCCTAAAAAAGCCCCGGGGATGGATGGCCTTACGGCCGATATCTGCCAACAATCAATTCAACACAATCCGGAGCTCTTCCTATCACTGGCAAACAAATGCCTAGAGCTGGGCTACTTCCCGAAGCTCTGGAAGGAGGCCACTGTAGTAATACTAAGGAAACCTGGGAAGGAGAGCTACACAACTCCCAAGGCATATAGGCCAATAGGACTGTTGCCGGTGATGGGAAAAGTATTGGAAAAAATGCTTATGGGCAGAATAAAATGGCACATCACACCCGGACTTAGCACACGCCAGTACGGGTTTATGCCACAGAAGAGCACCGAAGACTCCCTCTATGACCTGCTGCGGCACATACGAGACAAGCTTAATAATAAAAAATTGATCGTTATGATATCACTGGACATAGAGGGAGCCTTTGACAGTGCATGGTGGCCGGCCATAAAAACCGGACTGGCGAAAGCGAAATGCCCGATAAATCTAAGAAGAGTGGTGGACAGCTACCTAGAACACAGAAAGGTCAGAGTGAGATACGCCGGACAGGAGATCGCCAGGGTAACCAACAAGGGTTGTGTGCAGGGTTCGATAGGGGGCCCAACTTTTTGGAATATTTTACTCGATCCCCTGCTTAAAGGCCTAGTACAAAGGGGAGATTACTGCCAAGCTTTCGCCGACGACGTGGTATTGGTATTCGATGGAGACTCCGCAATGGAGGTCCAGCGACGTGCCAATGACGCCCTCGGGTATGTTCATCAGTGGGGAGTCAGCAATAAGTTAAAATTCGCACCGCATAAAACGAATGCGATGGTAATCACGCGGAAGCTTAAGCATGACACCCCACTGCTGAGCATGGGTGGGGTCGACATTGGTATGTCGCGGGAAATCAAAGTCCTTGGGCTGACCATAGACGACAAGCTGACATTCAATGCCCCTGCATCTAATGTTTGTAAAAAAGCATTGAACTTTTATAAGCAGTTGTCTAGGGCAGCCCGGATTAGTTGGGGACTTCATCCGGACGTGATTCGTACCATCTACGTGGCAGTGGTCGAACCAACCATCATGTATGCGGCAAGTGCATGGGCACCTGCCGCCAAAAAGCTGATGGTGCGCAAACAATTAAACGCGGTCCAAAGGGGTTTTGTACAGAAACTGTGCAAATCCTATCGCACGGTCTCTTTGAACTCGGCGCTGGTACTGGCTGGGGTACTACCCCTTGATCTTCGAATACAAGAGGCAGCTGCACTATATAAGGCGAGGAGGGGGGTATCACAGCCAGCGCTAGGAGACAAGGAGATTGAGCGACGTACCGCGTATGATAGAACCCCACATCCGGCCAAGTATATAAGCCTGCAGTTCATATGCCTGGCAGATCAGGAACAGGTCAGAAATCACTGCACTCAAGCAGTGCAGATTTACACGGACGGCAGCAAAATCGAGGGCAAGGTTGGGGCGTCATTGTCCCACTGGAGAAATAATGAGGAAATCAAAAGCCAAAAAATTTTGCTGTCGCCCCATTGCACCGTCTACCAGGCAGAACTGCTGGCTATATGTGTGGCAACACGGGAAGTCTTGCGTAGCCAAGAATGTAGCTTTGGGATATACAGCGACTCTAGGTCGTCGTTGGAAACTGTCGCAAACCACCGCTCTCTCCATCCCCTCTCAGTCGAAATACGGGAGAACCTTCGACAATGTAAGGATATATCCAAAAAAGTTGAACTTTTTTGGATAAAAGCTCATGCAGGACTGGAGGGTAACGAGAGAGCGGACCAGCTGGCTAAGGACGCCGCTTTAAAAATGAAAACAAGGCCAAACTACGACAAATGCCCGATATCATTCGTCAAGCGGCAGATCCGCGAGGACACGCTTGACGAATGGAATCGAAGATACAGATCCGAGGGCACAGCCGGCGTCACGAAATTATTTTTCCCGGACGCTATCCAAGCGTTCAGACACATAAGACAGCTAAAACCGACAGGGACATTGACACAAATTTTGACAGGGCACGGTGGGTTTTCCGAATACCTGAACAGGTTCAAATGTAAGGAAAACCCATCGTGCATATGTGACCCTGACAAACAAGAGACGGTAGAACACATACTGACAGACTGCCCCGCCTATGATCCGGAAAGGTATGATATCGAACAGGAACTGGGAATGAAAATAGAGACAAGTAACTTAAACACTTTAATAACAAGTAAAGATACTAGAGCCAAATTTATTGAGTTTTCTATAAAAATAGCCAGTAGGGTTAATAGGAGGAATAAGTAAGCACTATATATGCTTAGTATTCATATTTGTATAATATATAACAGTAGCATAATGTAACTGCTGAAAATGTCCGAACCTAATAGTAACAAAACCCTAATGTCATAAAATTTACCAAACCCGATATGTTTTCTATAGCTATAAGAATAAACATAAATAATTCCCATAGATTTAAGAATGATGCCAATTTGTAATGTGACGAATGTTATAGCCCTAAATTAAATGTAAATTGATGTATATGTCCCACAGACATAAGAATATATAATTGTAAATGGAAAAATGTGACATAGATTTATAGATGTAAGGATATACAGAGATAAGGAAATTAACATTGTATTAAAGATAGAAATAACCAAGAATGTAAAAAACTAGAAATGTAACAAATTATAGTAAATAAGGTCTCTGGCAGTGTCAGAGGGACATTGTAAGGCAGGAGTGTGGTTTTAGCCGGTAAGAGTCCGGCACTGCCCAGATTGGCTCACCAGTGAGGCAGTCTGGGCGTCCATGAGGATTTCCCACTCCTGCCAAAACAAAAAAAAAAAAAAAAACCTAACCTAACCTAACCTAACCTAACCTAACCTAACCTAACCTAACCTAACCTAACCTAACCTAACCTAACCTAACCTAACCTAACCTAACCTAACCTAACCTAACCTAACCTAACCTAACCTAACCTAACCTAACCTAACCTAACCTAACCTAACCTAACCTAACCTAACCTAACCTAACCTAACCTAACCTAACCTAACCATAACTTTGCATCCAGGAGACGCATTTTGAAGCTGTTTTCAGCCATTTTGAACTTGTATAGGCTCCCTCCTAATTTGAGACAAATAAAAATAGACAAAAGAGAAAATTAATTTTCTCCTCTCATCGACTTAGAAAAATTATCAATATTTTTCATAGAACACGTCATAATTTTGCATCTAGGTGACGCATCCTAACGCTGTTTTCAGCTGTTTTCATCATAGATAGGCTCCCTGCAAATTATTGACTAGTTAAAATAAGTAGGAACGCGAAAAAATTTTTCCCTTCATTGACATAGACAAAATTTTAAAATTTTTACAAAAAGTTATTTTCAAAAATTAATATCTCAAAATCTTACTGTAACCCCGCATTTTTTATAAATTTAATAAATACTTACCTGCCTTACCTGTATCCTGGCGCGCGCTCCGCGAGCTCGGGTCCCGTTTGGTAGTCGTTATTCAATTTTTTTGGGCATTTTTCGGTTGAAAAACAGGTTTTTTGACCGAAAATCAAAATTTTTGTTTTAAATAAATTCCAAAAACTGCTGTGTGGAGCTTACAGAACCGTTTCCTTGAACTCGGCACTGATGTTGGCTGGGATACTGCCCCTCGATATCCGGATCCGGGAGGCGGCATCATTGTATGAGGCTAAGAGGGGAGTACCCCAGCCGGCACTAGCAGATAGAGATGTGGAGCGCAGACTGGCCTTTGCCGAAATCCAGCATCCGGCAAGACATATGCGCCTCGACTTCGTAAGTCTGGTGGACCAAGAGGAGCTGAACCTTCACGTCAACCAAGCGGTCAGAATCTACACCGATGGCAGCAAGATTGAGGGTAAGGTCGGAGCCGCATTGTCTCTTTGGAGCAATGAAGCCGAAACAAAAGCGCTCAAACTCAAGCTGCCATCGTACTGCACAGTCTACCAGGCTGAACTCTTGGCCATATGTCAAGCCACCAAAATTATCTTGCGACGCGGTGAGGCCAGTTTCGCTATACTTAGTGACTCGCGCTCTGCCCTAGATACGGTTGTAAGCCCATATTCCCTCCACCCCCTGGCTGTCGAAGCCAGGAAAAATATACAAGACAGCAGACTCCAGAACAAGGAAATATCCTTGTTCTGGATCAAAGCACACGCAGGGCTGGAGGGTAACGAGCGAGCAGACCAACTCGCCAAAGAAGCTGCGCTGCAGTCCAAGGTTAAGCCAAACTATGATGGCTGCCCCGTTTCATTCGTCAAGAGACACATTCGATTGCGGTCTCTTGACGAATGGAACGTACGCTACCAGACGGGGCAAACAGCGGCTGTCACCAAGCTGTTCCTCCCGGATGCGGTGGAGGGATATAAAACGGTGAGGAAAATCAAACCGGCTGGCTTGACGACTCAGGTGATGACGGGGCACGGTGGGTTCTCAGAATACTTGCATCGATTCAAGTGCAAAGAGAACTCATCGTGCATCTGCCAACCGGGGACACCCGAAACGGTTGAGCACATCCTAACAGACTGTCCGGTTTATGCCCTAAAAAGACTCGAGATTGAGAACGAACTGGAGTGCAGAATGACAGTTAAAAATTGCCCAGAGTTTATGTCTACAAGAAAACGTAGGGAAAGATTTATAAAATATTTTGTGGATATTGCTAAATGCGTCATAAATAGAAATAAATAGAATAATAAAATTATGCTAAACATATATTATAATAAATATAGTAATTAGCATATAAGAAATAAATGTATAACTATAGAATAAGATGTTAGAAAAATAAGGAATTTATAACGTAGATAGAAACGCAATATGTAATTTTAAGTGTGTATAAACCCGTATCCCTTCTGGAATTGTGTAATCGCTAACTATTGGACAAGAAATAAAATAAGGAAAATGTTGTAATCCCATTGGGAAAAATTTAAATATACAGGTCTAAAAAGTGAATATTTATAAAATTGAGTAAGACGTTTATGTATTTAGGCAAAACATTTATGGTTGAAAAAATTTAGAAAACTTAAAAAATGAAATAAATAAAACCATCTGAAGATATAATCCATCCAACTAGTTAAGTAAGGACTCTAACTATATTAAAGGTAGCTCGCGGCCCGGGCATCAGCGCCCGGAATTAAAAAAAAAAAAAAAAAAAAACCTAACCTAACCTAAATTTTATTTTTTATTTTTTTTTGACCTTGGTCAAAGTCAATGACCCTCATGTCAAGGTCAGTGACCTCAATAGAATCACGGATATTGTTTTTCAGAACTTTGACCTTGACCTCAAGGTCAATGACCCTGAGGTCAAGGTCAAGACCTTATGAAAATCACGGATCTTGACTTTCTAAATTTTGACCTTAAGAGAATTATGTATCTTGACTATCGGGATTTTGACCTTGACACCAAGGTCGATGACCCTGAGGTCAAGGTCAGTGACCTAAGGAGAATCGCGTATTTTGACTTTCGGAACTTTGACCTTGACCTCAAGTTCAATGACCCTGAGGTCAAGGTCAACAGCTTATGAGAATCACGGATCTCGACTTTCGAAATTTTGACCTTAAGAGAATTATGTATTTTGACTTACGGAATTTTGACCTTGACACCAAGGTCGATGACCCCGAGGTCAAGGTCAGTGACCTTAGGAGAGTCACGTTTCTTGACTTTCGGAATTTTGACCTTGACCTCAAAGTCAATGACCCTGAGGTCAAGGTCAATACCCTTGAGGTGTCCCACCCTAATACACATCCACATCCCACCGGATCCTGAAGGCTTGATTAAGCGTAATTTATTATAAGTCAATTTTACAAACTTCTATAATCCTATGTAAATGCATATGATAAAAATGACCAATGACCTAGACCCCTAATGCTAGTACATTTGTTCATAGAGTTATAAGAGACCAAGGCTCTACATAACTGGTTTTTGCATCGCCCGAAATAATCTAACCCGGGTCTAAAATCTTTATTTATTGACCTAGGATAACAAAATTGGTGTCTATCGACGCGGCTTGAACTAAATTTTTAGGTAATAGATATTTCATGACTCATAGTATGATAGTTTTGAGTACATTTTAAAAAAACTAAAAAAAAAACCGAACTTTTGTATGGGAGGTACCCGAAAAAAGGCCGTTAGACCCCGGGAGTGGGGTATCACGAGAAAGAGCATTTCAAAGGACCCCCGATTCCAAAATTTGAAGGCTCTCTACCGTCACGAGACCCTATAACCTAACCTAACCTTGACCTCAGGGTCATTGACCTTGAAGTCAAGGTCAAAATTCTGAAAGCTTCGGGATCCGGTGGGATGTGGGAGTATTAGGGTGGGGAACATCATGGGACACCTCAAGGGTATTGACCTTGACCTCAGGGTCATTGACCTTGAGGTCAACGTCAAAACTCTGAAAGTCAAGATACGTGACTCTCCTAAGGTCCTGACCTTGACCTCAGTGTCTTTGACCTTGAGGTGTAGGTCAAAATTTCGAAAGTCAAAATACGTGGTTTTCTTAAGGTCAAGATTTCAATATCAAGATCCGTGATTCTCGTACGGTGCTGACCTTGACCTCAGGGTCATTGACCTTGAGGTGAAGGTCAAAGTTCTGAAATTCAAGATACATAATTCTTTTAAGGTCAAAATTTATTTATAACAAAAATTTTGATTTTCGGTCAAAAAACGTGTTTTTTAACCGAAAAATGCCCAAAAAAATTAGATAACGACTACCAAACGGGACCCGAGCTCGCGGAGCGCGCGCCAGGATACAGGTAAGGCAGGTAAGTATTTATTAAATTTATAAAAAATGCGGGGTTACAGTAAGATTTTGATATATTAATTTTTGAAAATAACTTTTTGTAAAAATTTTAAAATTTTGTCTATGTCAATGAAGGGAAAAATTTTTTCGCGTTCCTACTTATTTTAACTAGTCAATAATTTGCAGGGAGCCTATCTATGATGAAAACAGCTGAAAACAGCGTTAGGATGCGTCACCTAGATGCAAAATTATGACGTGTTCTATGAAAAATATTGATAATTTTTCTAAGTCGATGAGAGGAGAAAAAAATTAATTTTCTCTTTTGTCTATTTTTATTTGTCTCAAATTAGGAGGGAGCCTATACAAGTTCAAAATGGCTGAAAACAGCTTCAAAATGCGTCTCCTGGATGCAAAGTTATATGGGTTAGGTTAGGTTAGGTTGGGTTTTTTTTTTTTTTTTTTTTTTTTTAAACTGCTACCTCTGACCCAAAGTCAAAGCCTATTTTAGCTAATGATACTCTTTCGTTCCAGTTCTATCAAGTATTCCTCTCGCACTTTTATTCCACATACTATATCTTTCTTTTTTACAATCTCTGTCATGCCATTTCCCGGTGGGATTCCGGTCTTATCCTTCTATCTACTCTTTTCTTATATCTTTATTATAAGTTTCAGGTTTACAGCATACACAGTTTTCTTTATTAAATTAGGGTACAACAAATGTTTGACACCTTTTAATTTTAACGATCTGGTTTACAGGTTGTCTTACTTTAATCCTAAGTTACATTATTATTATCTTATATTTAAGTACATTTTACATTGTTTGGATTGTCCACGGCCTCCTTTACCTGGCCCTTGAGTAAGGCCAACGCGTCAACCGTCGAACGACCCCGTCGGAACCCGAATTGGGCGTCGGACAGGTCCGGCCCCACCGTCCCCAGGTGGCTATTTAGCCGGTCGGCGATTATCCCCTCGAACAACTTACCGACCTCATCGAGCAAAACGATGGGCCGGTAAGCCGAGGGGGAGTCCGCCGGGCGTCCCTCCTTTCGGAGCAGGCATAGCCGCCCCTCCTTCCAAGGTTTCGGGAACCTCCCAGTCGTAAAACACGCGCTAAAGAGGTCCCGAAACCTCTCCTCCATCTGTGAGGTGGCGATGGCCACCACCCGTGCGGGAACGCCGTCCGGCCCTGGGGCTGTGCGCTTCGCGCGGAGGCGCAGAGTCCCCGCGTAGAGTTCCACCGCCGTAACCGGGGGGACCTCCTCCTCCGGCGGAACCGCCTCCCGCGGGGGATCCATCACTGGCGGGGTGAAGTCGGTCCTGGACGGAAACAGGGACCGGACCACCCCATCCAGCAATGCCGGCTCGAGAGTCTCCGTCAGTGGAGGACCACAGGGGCGCAGTTTATTCCGCGCCGCCTTGTATGGTCTTCCATAGGGGTCCCTGTCGAGACCCTCCAGCATCTCGGCTCTCGACGCATCTTCGGCCGCGCACATTGCCGACTTGAGCACCGTCTTTGCGTCGACGTACGAGGCATAGAGGGCCTCCTCGTTGATGGGGTCTCGAGGCCTGCGCCTTCGACTCCGCGTGTAGGCCCTCCTGGCCGCCACGCAGACGGTTCGGAGCCCCGCCAGTTCCTCCGACCACCAATAGACGGCGCGGCGGGGAGGTGGGCGGCGAGACCGGGGCATGCTGGAGTTGCACACCTCGGTCAGGGACCTCCTCAGCTGGACCGCTGCGGCGTCCACGTCCAAGACCTCGACAGGAGGCGTGAGCCAATCCTGGACGAACGCCGCCTCCTCCGCAGCCTCTCGGTCCAGGCGGGTGAGAGCCCACCGTGGGAACGCAGATTGGCCCGAGCGCGCCATTCCCAGGGAGCTCTGGGTGGAGATGTCGAACCGCACATATCGGTGGTCCGACAAGGTCTCCACCATCTCCACCCGCCAGTTTACGACGTGGGCGGCTAGCACGGGGGTGGCAAACGAAACGTCGACCACCGATCCTCCCCGTTGCCGCACACACGTGTGGACAGTCCCTCTGTTCAGGAGGGACACGCCGCACGACGCCGCCCAAAATTCGACGGCGCGTCCCCGGACGTTGCAGGAAGCGGCCGGGTTGCCCCAGGCCGTCGACTTGGCGTTCAGGTCACCCAATATGGCGACCTGGCGTGGCGCCGCCCTCCCAACCACCGCGGTGAGGATTTCGAGAAAGTTCTCGAAATCCGAGAGAGGGCGGTTTGGGGAGAAATAGACGCCCACAAGGGCTAATTCTCCCCACGCGGCGGCCACGTATCCCGGTCCCCTCTCTAAGAGCGAGAGGGGAGGGGAGTCTGTGGAAGACCGCGTCACCAATGCCACCAAGCCGTCCCGATCACCCAGCCAACGGCCAGGGACTGAGTACGGCTCGGCAACCGCCGCCACGTCCACCAACCACTCAGCCATGGTCTGCATCAGCAGATCCTGGGCCGCTCTGCAGTGGTTGGTGTTCGCCTGGAGGATGCGATGCTTGACCCTATCCATCAACAGACATCGCACCCTCCTCCACAGCCGCCGAAGTCCCAGCCTCAGGGACGGCGGTGGCAGCGACAGGCCGGATCGGCGCCTGCACTTTGCCCTTCTTAAGGGGAGGATTGCATTTCCTCCCCATCGTCACGTGCCCCGCCGGGCAGCCACTGGCGGCACACACCGCGCAATGCGGCGTGGCGGCCTCGCAGGAGGCGGACTTGTGTCCGTCCTTGCCACAACGGAAACAATTATCCGCCCTGTCGACCTCGGACGGACAAAGGGCCCGAGTGTGTCCGACTCCAAGACACTTGTAGCAGCGCAGAGGCTTGGCTGCAAGTGCCCGGACTACACCCGAGCTGAACCCGACGGTCAGCCGTCCCTTGGCGAGGACGGCTATAGCTGCGGCGACTGGGCACTCGAGGCGAATGGTGCCCATGCCGCCGCGGCCGGGCCTGATGGCCCGACCTTGCACCGCCGTGACGCCACAGCCCCCCATCGCTGCGACCGCCGCCACCACCTCCTCCTTGGTGACCGAGTCGTCGAGGTCGGTCACCTCCAAGGCCACACACTTCACGGGCCTGGTCACCTTTGCCGCGTCGGCGATGACCTCTTGCAACTTCGTTGCGAAGAGGTCCGCGTTGGCGCCGCCCTGAGCCCCTGGGAACTCGAACATTCGAGCCCCGGCCTGGGTCCGGCGGCAGGAGACTGTGCCGATCCCCAGTTGGGTGGGATCAGCGTTTGTACGCGCCCGCATCATAATGGACGCGTACGTCTCTCCCCGCTCCACAGCCTCAGCGGTGAGCGTAACCACTACGGCTGCGGTCTTGGGAGGAACCAGTTTCCTCTTTGACCTGGCGGGGGCCCCATTAGCTGCAGGAGCAGCAGCGGTAGCAGCGGCGGTGGGCTTGGGGGCCGACGTCTTCCCCTTCCCCTTTCCCTTGCTTTTTGTCTGGGACGGACCAGCAAGGGTGGTGGCGGGGGCGGCAGGGTCAGCCACCGCGCTCGACATCTTTTTGCCCTTTTTTATCTTCGTCCACCCTTGCTGGTTGGATGGGGTGGTGGACGGAAGGTGGGCGTCTTCCCCCTGCGAGGACAGCTCCGGCTCGCGTGGCCCACTGTCACCCGCGAGCGGCGGTCGCAGGCGTTTCTCCGGCAAGAGCCTGTCCTCGATGCCCGCAAGACAGGCTCTTGTGAAGGCCCTTTCCTCCGTGACCACCTTGCGGATTATATCCTCAAGGTTGGAGGGCAGGACCTCAACCGCTGGTCTCGGCTCGCCTGTGTTTGGCCGGGCCGTGGCTTCAGCCAGCTTCAGATGAAGCTGGCGGACCTCTGACTGCAGGCGATCAACTTTCGCCTGCAGTTGCCGCGTTTCGTCGGTGGCTTTGCGCTGCACCAGCTCTCCGACGATACCGCGCATGCTCGCGGCCCTACATTTAAGGGACTTTTGAAAAGTCCCTTTCAAATTGGAGGACTTAGAGGCGACTTCCACTATCTCCTCTTCGTCCTCCTCAGCCATCCGCTCCAGCTCTGCCAGGGAATGGTCCGCGTAGTGAACGCGGGACGCCCCGTACCCGGACTTGGCCCGGGCGGCGCGCGTCCGTTGCTCCTTGGCCGCAACCCGCTCCTCCAGGTCTTGCTGGAGCTGCGCCCGCCGAGACAGGTCCAACTGGTGTTGGGCCTCCGCCAGACCCACGTCGTGGGTGTCCGACACCAGCTTCTTGGCCTTCGGTTGTGACGACTCCGAGGAACCCCCGGACCCCTTCCTCTGATGAGACCGCTTCTTCGGCTCCCGACGACCAATCGCTGAATCTGCGGCCGGCTCAGACATAATGGACTCAATGTCGGAGTCCAGCAACTCGCCCGCCAAGCTATAGACGCTAGCCGCAGACGGCGCGCGGCTAGCCTCCGACGCCGAGGCGTCCTCGGATTGGCCCTGAGAAGGGCCTTTTGGTTGGCCCTGAGAAGGGCCTTTTGGTTGGCCCTGAGAAGGGCCTTTTGGTTGGCCCTCAGAAGGGCCTTTTGGTTGGCCCTGAGAAGAGCCTTTTTTAAAACGCCCGGAGGCGGCCCGCGCGAGTTTTGGCATAGCCTCCGCAGGTGTCGTAGGTGCCGACGTTAAAATAAAATACAATAAAAGGATAAAATACGCTACGACTGCACAGTGCACTTTAGCCGAACACCGGTCTGCCACTCCGTTACGGTGGTCAGACCGGGTCGTTGCCCAGGGGACGCGACGTGGACGCAAGCACTGTGGGGGGGTCCCCCAACCTAACCTCAGCGGTGTTCCCACATCGCCGTGATGGGAGGGCCATGGGAAACCGGCTCAACCTTTACTTCCACAACCCTCCCGGCGCATGCCCGCCTACCTGGCGGGCCCCGCATGCCCCCCAGGCTGGGGGGCTTTGGGAATGGCCGGGAACACCTGGCCATTCCCGTCCGACACTGGTGGAGGCCTGTGCAATACAGGCAAAGGTGCCCCCACACCTATTGCCTGCTGGCCTCCACCTGGGAGGAGTCGGAGATGACTATCATACTGACGTCTTCTTCGACCCCTCCTCCGCCGTCGGAGCAGCGCCGCGTGAGGATCGTCCTCCCGTGCGCGCTCCGCCGCCTCCTTCTGGGACATGACGTGCTCGCAGAAGGAGGCGACTGCTGCCCATGACCTCTCATCCCCCAGCATGGCGTTAACCAAGCCGGGAAGTGAGAGGTCCGGTCCGATCACAGCCATGAGACTGCGTCGCGCCTCAAACCACGACGGGCACACCTCCAGGGTGTGCTGCGCCGTGTCCTCTACCGCGCCACACTCGTGACACGACGGCGTCTCCTCCCGTCCGATCCGGTGCAGGTACGATCCGAAACAACCGTGTCCGGACAGCACCTGCACCAGACGGAAGGAGAGGAACCCATGCGACCGCTCGAGCCAGTCTCGCAGGACTGGCCCAATCGCGTCGAGGGTTCGGCGGCCGAAGGCTGCGGTGGCGAGGTCCCCCGTCCAATGGACGACGATGGCGTCCCTCGCCTCCCGCCGGACTGCCTCCCGCTCTTCCGGTGCTGGGCGTTTTCCTCTCGCCCTCCGCCCCGCCGTCCATTCATATACTCTGGCGAGCACCCACGCCTCGAGTTCCCAAGGAGGGGTGCTGGCCAGAATACATGAGGCCGCGAAGGCCACCGTGCGGTAGGCCCGCGCCACACGCTGGGCTATGGCCCTTTGGGGTGCCCGCAACGCGGTGGCGTTCTCCCTCCTGTGGAGGGAGTCCTCCCAGATAGGAGCCCCGTAAAGGGCCATGCTCCTCAAGATGCCGGCGTAAAGTTGCCGGCATCGCGCGCTGGGCCCCCCAGAGTTGGGAAGCAGCCACGAGAGGGCGCCCGCGGTCTTCAGCAGGCGCGACGACAGCCTGCCAAAATGCGGACCGAAGCGCCACCTGCTGTCGAGTACAAGGCCCAGATATTTCATCTGGGCCTTCACCTCAATTCTGACGCCCTCCACGAAGATGTGGGCATCAGGTGGGGGGCGCTGCCGAGGTCCGTGGAAGAACACGGCCTCGGTCTTGTGCAGCGCCACCGTTAAACCTAGGCGGCGGATCCTCCCCGCGACCAAGGACCCGCCCGCCGAAGCCAAATTGGCCGCCTCCCTGAAGTTCCCCCCCCGGGCGGTGAGGAGAGTGTCATCCGCATAGCAGATGACACTCGTGCCTCGGAGGAGAGTTCCCCGTAAGAGCCAATCATAGCCGATGTTCCACAGGAGAGGTCCTACGACTGATCCCTGCGGAACACCGGCTTCAACGGCGTACCGCCGGACTTGGCCAGTCCTATTTACCAGGACAATTGCCCGATCCTCTAGGTAGCTGGCCAGCAGTCTGCGCATGTATCGAGGCACTCCGTGGAATCGGAGCGCCTCTAGGATGGAGGAGTGGGGAACGGAGTTGAAGGCATTGGCTATGTCGAATGACACAGCCAACAATCCGTCCCCCGCTTCCATCGCCCCTTTCACCTGGCCCTTAAGGTGGGCCAGCGCGTCCACCGTGGAACGCTCAGCCCGAAAACCAAACTGAGCGTCCGACAAGTCCGGCCCGACACTCCGCAGATGGCTCTTTAGGCGGGCAGCGATTATCCCCTCGAACATTTTTCCGACCTCATCGAGCAGAACGATGGGCCGGTATGCCGAGGGGGAGTCTTCTGGGCGGCCCTCCTTCCGAAGGAGGCACAACTGCCCCTCCTTCCACGGTTTCGGGAACCTCCCAGACGCAAGACATGCGCTGAAGAGGTCCCGAAACCTCTCCTCCATTTGAATGGCAGCAATCGCCACCACTCTTGCCGGAACACCGTCGGGGCCCGGAGCCGTCTTCTTGGCACGGATATGAAGAATCGCCGCGCCAAGTTCCGCCTCCGTGACAGGAGGTGCCTCCTCGTCTTCCTCAGCTGGCGGAGCTATCCCCAGCGGCGGGCTCATCACTGGTGGGGTGAAGTTGTCCCTGCACGGGAACAGGGACTGAACCACCCCGTCCAGAAACGAGGGCTCCAAGGTCTCGGCCACCGGGGGACCAAAGGGGCGCAATTTGTTGCGCGCCGCCTTATATGGTCTTCCGTAAGGGTCGTTGTCGAGACCCTCCAGCACCTCCGCTCTCGCCGAGTCTCTGGCGGCGGCGATGGCCCTATCGAGGACCATTTTTGCCTCTATGTATACCTCATAGAGGTGGTCCTCGGCGGGGAGGTCTCGTCGACGCCGCCGCCGGCTCCGCGTGTATTCCCTCCTTGCCTGAACACACGCTGTTCGAAGCTCCGCCAGCTCCACCGACCACCAGTATACGGCGCGTTTGGATAGTGGTCGACAAGACCGAGGCATGCTAGAGTTGCATACCTCGGTCAGAGACTCCCTCAGGTGCCCCGCCACGGTGTCCACATCCAGGCCAGCGGAAGGCGGCGAAAGCCAGTCCTGGATGAACGCCGCCTCCACCGCTGCCTCCCTGTCCAGGCGGGTGAGAGCCCACCGCGGGAACGGTGATCGCACCGAGAGGGGCCGCGTCTCCCTAGGGCCACCGGTGGAGATGTCGAACCGCACGTAGCGGTGGTCTGACATAGACTCCACCAGCTCCACCCGCCAGTTCAACACGCGCGCGGCCAAAGCAGGCGTGGCGAAAGTGACGTCCACTATTGAGCCACCCTGCCGCCGCACGCATGTCTGGACGCTTCCTCTGTTCAAGAGGGAGAGCCCAGAGGAGGCTGCCCACATCCTAACCTTTTTTTTTTTTTTTTTTTGTTCTCGCTGGGAAAAATGCATTACGCATACCCACCCATCGGGGGACGGGTGGGGTATGTGGGACTCCCCGGTAAAATCCGGTATACCCACTAAACGACCCAGCGGCATTCCCGCATCGTCTGAGTGGAGGAGGACTGGGAATCCGGCACAGCCCTTTCATCCGGCCCCCCTCCGACGACCGCCCGCCCCTACAGCGGGCCCGGCACGCCCCTCCCGTCGGGGAGGGGCACAGGAATGACTGACGTGGGTGGTGAACAGTGCAATACAGGAGAAGGCGCCCCCGCGCCTGTCTCCCGCTGTTCACCACCTGGAGGCGCATGACGACGGTCATACAACCGCCGTCTCACGCCCCGTCTTCGCCTGCGGAGCGGCGCCGCGAGAGGGTCGTCCTCCCGCCCGCGCTCCGCCGCCTCCTTCTGTGACATAACTTCTTCGCAGAAGGAGGCGACCGCTGCCCAGGCCCCCTCGCTTTCCAACATCGAGTTGACGACGCCGGGAAGCGAGAGGTCCTGCCCGACCGCTGCGACCAGTGTATGGCGCAGCTCGGACCAGGCTGGGCACACCTCGAGGGTGTGCTGCGCCGTGTCCTCCGCCGCGCCACACTCGTGGCACGACGGGGTCTCCTCCCTTTGGATCCGGTGCAGGTGCGATCCGAAGCACCCATGGCCGGACAACACCTGCACCAGACGGAAAGAGAGGAAACCGTGGGACCGCTCAAGCCAATCCTTGAGGACTGGCCCGAGCGCGTCCAGTGTTCGGCGGCCAAATGCGGCAGTGGCGAGGTCCTCCGTCCAATGATGGACGATTGCGTCCTTCGCCTCTTGCCGCACGGCCTCCCGCTCTTCTGCGGCGGGGAGCTCCCCGAGCGCCTTACGCCGCGCCGTCCATTCATACACTCTGGTCAGCACCCATGCCTCGAGCTCCCAAGGAGGGGTGCCGGCCAGAGCGCACGCCGCCGAGAAGCCCACCGAGCGGTAGGCCCTCCCCACCCGCTGTGCAATGGCCCTTTGGGGCCTGCGGATGGCAGTGGCGTTCTCCCTCCTGTGGAGGGAGTCCGCCCAGATTGGGGCACCGTAAAGGGCCATGCTCCTAAGGATGCCGGCGTACAAGCGCCGGCATCGCGCCTTCGGACTCCCCAGGTTCGGGAGGAGCCACGACAGGGCGTTCGCGGTCTTCAGCAGGCGCGTCGACAGCCCGCTGAAGTGTGGGCCAAAGCGCCACCTGCTGTCGAGTACAAGGCCCAAGTACTTCATCTGGGCCTTGACCCCGATCCTGACACCCTCCACGATAATGTGGCCGTCAGGAGGGATGCGCTGCCGTGGCCCGTGAAAATACACGGCCTCCGTCTTGTGCAGCGCAACCTTCAACCCGAGGCGGCGAATCCTTCCTGCCACTAAGGATCCGCCGGCAGAGGCCAGACTGGCCGCCTCCCTGAAATCCCTCCCCCGGGCAATGAGGAGGGTGTCATCGGCGTAACAAATGACGCTCGTGCCGCGGAGGAGGGTTCCCCGCAGGAGCCAGTCGAATCCAATGTTCCACAGCGGTGGTCCTAGGACCGACCCCTGTGGAACACCGGACTCTGCGCCATATCGCCTCACTCTGGCCGTCTTGTCTTCAAGGAGGACCACTCGGTCCTCCAAGTAGCTGGCCAAGAGTTGGCGCAAGTACTGAGGCACCCCGTGGTACCGGAGTGCCTCCAAGATTGTCGAGTGGGGGACAGAGTTGAAGGCGTTGGCTATGTCGAATGACACCGCCAACACTCCGTCCCCCGCCTCCACGGCCTCCCTTACCTGGCCCTTGATTAGGGCCAACGCGTCAACCGTCGAACGACCCCGTCGGAACCCGAATTGGGCGTCGGACAGGTCCGGCCCCACCGTCCCCAGCAGCCTATTGAGCCGGTCGGCGATTATCCCCTCGAACAGCTTACCGACCTCATCGAGCAAAACGATGGGCCGGTAAGCCGAGGGGGAGTCCGCCGGGCGTCCCTCCTTTCGGAGCAGGCAAAGCCGCCCCTCCTTCCAAGGTTTCGGGAACCTCCCAGTCGTAAAACACGCGCTAAAGAGGTCCCGAAACCTCTCCTCCATCTGTGAGGCGGCGATGGCCACCACCCGTGCGGGAACGCCGTCCGGCCCTGGGGCTGTGTTCTTCGCGCGGAGGCGCAGAGTCCCCGCGTAGAGTTCCACCGCTGTAACCGGGGGGACCTCCTCCTCCGGCGGAACCGCCTCCCGTGGGGGGTCCATCACTGGCGGGGTGAAGTCGGTCCTGGACGGAAACAGGGACCGGAGCACCCCGTCCAGTAATGCTGGCTCGAGGGTCTCCGTCAGTGGAGGACCACAGGGGCGCAGTTTATTCCGCGCCGCCTTGTATTCCTAACCTAACCTTTTTTTTTTTTTTTTTTTTTTTTTTTTTTTTTTTTTTTTTTTTTTTTTTTTTTTGACGCTGAGAAATGCGTTACGCATCCCCGCTCGTGGGGCCGAGACGGGGTATGTGGGACTCCTGTCGGGACGACAATATACCCACTAAAACTCAGCGGTGTTCCCACATCGCCGTGATGGGAGGGCCATGGGAAACCGGCTCAACCTTTACTTCCACAACCCTCCCGGCGCATGCCCGCCTAGCTGGCGGGCCCCGCATGCCCCCCAGGTTGGGGGGCTGTGGGAGTGGCCGGGAACACCTGGCCATTCCCGTCCGACACTGGTGGAGGCCTGTGCAATACAGGCAAAGGTGCCCCCACACCTATTGCCTGCTGGCCTCCACCTGGGAGGAGTCGGAGATGACTATCATACTGACGTCTTCTTCGACCCCTCCTCCGCCGTCGGAGCGGCGCCGCGTGAGGATCGTCCTCCCGTGCGCGCTCCGCCGCCTCCTTCTGGGACATGACGTGCTCGCAGAAGGAGGCGACTGCTGCCCATGACCTCTCATCCCCCAGCATGGCGTTAACCAAGCCGGGAAGCGAGAGATCCGGTCCGATCACAGTCACGAGATTGCGTCGCGTCTCGAACCATGACGGGCACACCTCCAGCGTGTGCTGCGCCGTGTCCTCCACCGCGCCACACTCGTGACACGACGGCGTCTCCTCCCGTCCGATCCGGTGCAGGTACGATCCGAAACAACCGTGTCCGGACAGCACCTGCACCAGACGGAAGGAGAGGAATCCATGCGACCGCTCGAGCCAGTCTCGCAGGACTGGCCCAATCGCGTCGAGGGTTCGGCGGCCGAAGGCTGCGGTGGCGAGGTCTCCCGTCCAATGGACAACGATGGCGTCCCTCGCCTCCCGCCGGACTGCCTCCCGCTCTTCCGGTGCTGGGCGTTCTCCTCTCGCCCTCCGCCCCGCCGTCCATTCATATACTCTGGCGAGCACCCACGCCTCGAGTTCCCAAGGAGGGGTGCTGGCCAGAATACATGAGGCCGCGAAGGCCACCGTGCGGTAGGCCCGCGCCACACGCTGGGCTATGGCCCTTTGGGGTGCCCGCAACGCGGCGGCGTTCTCCCTCCTCTGGAGGGAGTCCTCCCAGATAGGAGCCCCGTAAAGGGCCATGCTCCTCAAGATGCCGGCGTAAAGTTGCCGGCATCGCGCGCTGGGCCCCCCCGAGTTGGGAAGCAGCCACGAGAGGGCGCCCGCGGTCTTCAGCAGGCGCGACGACAGCCTGCCAAAATGCGGACCGAAGCGCCACCTGCTGTCGAGTACAAGGCCCAGATATTTCATCTGGGCCTTCACCTCGATTTTGACGCCCTCCACGAAGATGTGGGCGTCAGGTGGGGGGCGCTGCCGAGGTCCGTGGAAGAACACGGCCTCGGTCTTGTGCAGCGCCACCGTTAAACCTAGGCGGCGGATCCTCCCCGCGACCAAGGATCCGCCCGCCGAAGCCAAATTGGCCGCCTCCCTGAAGTTCCCCCCCCGGGCGGTGAGGAGAGTGTCATCCGCATAGCAGATGACACTCGTGCCTCGGAGGAGAGTTCCCCGCAAGAGCCAATCATAGCCGATGTTCCACAGCAGAGGTCCTACGACTGATCCCTGCGGAACACCGGCTTCAACGGCGTACCGCCGGACTTGGCCAGTCCTATTTACCAGGACAATTGCCCGATCCTCTAGGTAGCTGGCCAGCAGTCTGCGCATGTATCGAGGCACTCCGTGGAATCGGAGCGCCTCTAGGATGGTGGAGTGGGGAACGGAGTTGAAGGCATTGGCTATGTCGAATGACACAGCCAACAATCCGTCCCCCGCTTCCATCGCCCCTTTCACCTGGCCCTTAAAGCGGGCCAGCGCGTCCACCGTGGAACGCTCAGCCCGAAAACCGAACTGAGCGTCCGACAAGTCCGGCCCGACACTCCGCAGATGGCTCTTTAGGCGGGCAGCGATTATCCCCTCGAACATTTTTCCGACCTCATCGAGCAGAACGATGGGCCGGTATGCCGAGGGGGAGTCTTCTGGGCGGCCCTCCTTGCGAAGGAGGCACAACTGCCCCTCCTTCCACGGTTTCGGGAACCTCCCAGACGCAAGACATGCGCTGAAGAGGTCCCGAAACCTCTCCTCCATTTGAATGGCAGCAATCGCCACCACTCTTGCCGGAACACCGTCGGGGCCCGGAGCCGTCTTCTTGGCGCGGATATGAAGAATCGCCGCGCCAAGTTCCGCCTCCGTGACTGGAGGGGCCTCCTCGTCTTCCTCAGCTGGCGGAGCTATCCCCAGCGGCGGGCTCATCACTGGTGGGGTGAAGTTGTCCCTGCACGGGAACAGGGACTGAACCACCCCATCCAGAAACGAGGGCTCCAAGGTCTCGGCCACCGGGGGACCAAAGGGGCGCAATTTGTTGCGCGCCGCCTTATATGGTCTTCCGTAAGGGTCGTTGTTGAGACCCTCCAGCACCTCCGCTCTCGCCGAGTCTCTGGCGGCGGCGATGGCCCTATCGAGGACCATTTTTGCCTCTATGTATACCTCATAGAGGTGGTCCTCGGCGGGGAGGTCTCGTCGACGCCGCCGCCGGCTCCGCGTGTATTCCCTCCTTGCCTCCACACACGCTGTTCGAAGCTCCGCCAGCTCCACCGACCACCAGTATACGGCGCGTTTGGGTAATGGTCGACAAGACCGAGGCATGCTAGAGTTGCATACCTCGGTCAGAGACTCCCTCAGGTGCCCCGCCACGGTGTCCACATCCAGGCCAGCGGAAGGCGGCGAAAGCCAGTCCTGGATGAACGCCGCCTCCACCGCTGCCTCCCTGTCCAGGCGGGTGAGAGCCCACCGCGGGAACGGTGATCGCACCGAGAGGGGCCGCGTCTCCCTAGGGCCACCGGTGGAGATGTCAAACCGCACGTAGCGGTGGTCCGACATAGACTCCACCAGCTCCACCCGCCAGTTCAACACGCGCGCGGCCAAAGCAGGCGTGGCGAAAGTGACGTCCACTATTGAGCCACCCTGCCGCCGCACGCATGTCTGGACGCTTCCTCTGTTCAAGAGGGAGAGCCCAGAGGAGGCTGCCCACATCTCCACTGCCCGCCCGCGTGCGTCGGTGGCCGGGTTGCCCCAGGTCACCGACTTGGCATTCAGGTCTCCCAGTACGGAGACCTGACGCGGCGCCGCCCTGCCGACCACGGCGGCCAGGATTGCGAGATAGTTCTCAAAATCCTGAAGAGGGCGGTTTGGGGAGAAATAGACGCCCACAAGGGCTAATTCTCCCCACGCGGCGGCCACGTATCCCGGTCCCTTCTCTAATAGCGAGAGGGGAGGGGAGTCTGTGGAAGACCGCGCCGCTAGTGCCACCAAGCCGTCCTCGTCACCCAGCCAGCTGCCGGGGATTGAGTAGGGCTCGGCGACCACCGCCACGTTCACCAGCCACTCGGCCATGACCTGCACCACCAGGTCCTGGGCCGCTCTGCAGTGGTTGGTGTTCGCCTGGAGGATGCGGTAGTCGGAAACCATTATTCCAACATCGCATTTTCCTCCTCAGCTACCGCTGCTGGAGCTACAGCGGCGACGACGGCGGTGGCGGTGGTAGCAACAGGGCGAACCTGTGCTGGCACTATGCCCTTCCTCGCGGGAGGCTTGCAGCTCCTGCCTGTCATCCTGTGGTCCGCGGGGCGGCCACTGGCGGCACACGCAGCGCAGTGTGGCGTGGCGACGTGGCAAGCGGCACTCCTGTGTCCCTCCTGCCCGCATTGGAAACAGGAGTCTCCCCAATCGAATTTGGAGGGACACGTGGCTCGGGTGTGGCCGAACGCGAAGCACTTGAAGCAGCGCATAGGCTGGTCTTCAAGTGGCCGGACCACAGCCGAGCTGAGCCCCACAAGCAGCCGTCCCTTAGTTGCAGAAAGGACGGCCCCAGCCGCAATGACTGGGCACTCGACGCGGATGGTGCCCATGCCGCGGCGACCGAGCCTGATGGCTCCACCCTTCACCGCGTCAGGGAGGCAGCCCCCAACCGCCGCAACGGCCGCCACCACATCCTCTTTGGTGACCGAATCATCGAGATCGATCACCTCCAAGGACGCGGTCTTTACAGGCCTGACGACCGTTGCCACATCCGCGATGACCTCTTGCAACTTTGTTGCGAAGAGGTCCGCGTTTGTGCCGCGCTGCTCCCCCGAGAACTCGAAAATTCGAGCCCCGGTTAGGGTTCGGCGGCACGTGATGCCGCCGATCCCCAGCCGACAGGGATCCGCGTTGGTACGAGCCCGTCTAAGGACGGACTCATACGTCTCGCCCCGCTCCACGGCCTCCGGGGTGATGGTCACCACGACGGCCGCGGTTGTGGGAGGAACCAGCTTCCTCCCGCCGGCTGGAGCCTTTTTGGCTGCAGGAGAAGTCGCAGCGGGCTTGGGGGTCGACTTTTTCCCCTTTCCCCCCCTGACCACTTCCGTCCACGACTGGTTGGACGGGGTGGTGGAGGGAAGAAGGGCGTCTTCCCCCTGCGGGTTCCGGGGGGCTGCTGGAGTGGCAGACGACCCAGACGGTGCCTCTGCGCTCGTGGTGGGCGTTTGAGCGGCCACCGTGGTCCTCTTGCCCTTGCCTTTGCCCTTGGAGGGCTTCGAGGCCTGGGGCAGCGCACCCGATGCCGGGCCTCCCAGAGGCGCAGGTGCCGGCTCCGTCGGTGGTGGGCTCTTATCCGCCGCTAGCGGCGGGCGGAGCCGCCTTTCCGGCAAGAGCCGGTCCTGGATGCCTGCAAGGCAGCTTCTTATGAAGGCCCTCTCCTCCATGACAATCCCGCGGATTAGTGCCTCAAGGCCGGCGGGGGAGGACGAGCCTCCAACCACCGGACCTGGGGCAGATTGGACAGGCTGGGCCGTGGCCTCAGCCAGCTTCTGGTGTAGCTGGCTGACCTCCGCCTGCAGGCGATCCACCTTCGCTTGCAGCTGCCGCGTCTCGTCCGTGGCAGTCCGCTTCGCCAGCTCCATGACAATGCCATGCATGCTGGCGGCCCGGCATTTGAGGGCCTTCTGGAAGGTCCCCTTCAAGTTGGAGGACTTTGAGGCAACCTCCAGGACCTCCTCCTTGTCCTCCTGTGCCATGCGCTCCAGTTCCGCCAGGGAGTGGTCAGCATACAGCACATTAGATGCACCATAGCCAGCCCTCGACCGGGCGGCTTGCGCCTGCTTCTCCTTGGCGGCAACCCTCTCCTCCAGGTCTAGTTGGAGTTGCTCCTTTTTCGCCAGGTTTAGCTGGCGCTCGGCGTCCACCAAGCCCACATTGTGAACGAAAGCCGAAGAAGAAGTCGAAGCCTTTTTAGACTTCTTCTTCTTCGTCCCACCTCCGACCGACTCTGAGGAGACCTCGGACTCGCGCCTCACTCCCAACTTCCGCTTGCGGCGGTCGTTTTCGGCCGCTGACGTGTCGACATTGGAGTCGTCGGAGTCCGACAACTCGTCTGGCCTGCGGAACAAGCTGGCCGCAGACGATGCGCGGTCAGCTTCCGACGCCAAAGCGCCGCCGGCGTGGCCCTGAGAAGGGCCGTTAGATTGGCCCTGAGAAGGGCCGTTGGAATCGCCCTGGGAGGAGCGATTAGATAAAAAGCGCCCAGAGGCGTCACGGCTTGACTGTTTCTTCATATTCGCAGACGACCGCGCTTATGTCTGCGAATCACAGCGCACTTTAGCCGCCGGTCTGCCACTCCGTTACGGTGGTCAGACACGGCGTTGCCCGGGGGAAACTACGTGGAAGTATGCGCTGTGGGGGAACCCCCATTCCTAACCTAACCTTTTTTTTTTTTTTTTTTGTTCACGCTGGGAAAAATGCATTACGCATACCCACCCATCGGGGGACGGGTGGGGTATGTGGGACTCCCCGGTAGAACCGGTATACCCACTAAACGACCCAGCGGCATTCCCGCATCGTCTGAGTGGAGGAGGACTGGGAATCTGGCACAGCCCTTTCATCCGGCCCCCTCCGACGACCGCCCGCCTTTACAGCGGGCCCGGCACGCCCCTCCCGTCGGGGAGGGGCCCAGGAATGACTGACGTGGGTGGTGAACAGTGCAATGCAGGAGAAGGCGCCCCCGCGCCTGTCTCCCGCTGTTCACCACCTGGGGGCGCATGACGACGATCATACAACCGCCGTCTCACGCCCCGTCTTCGCCTGCGGAGCGGCGCCGCGAGAGGGTCATCCTCCCGCACGCGCTCCGCCGCCTCCTTCTGTGACATTACGTCTTCGCAGAAGGAGGCGACCGCTGCCCAGGCCCCCTCGCTTTCCAACATCGAGTTGACGACGCCGGGAAGCGAGAGGTCCTGCCCGACCGCTGCGACCAGTGTATGGCGCAGCTCGGACCAGGCGGGGCACACCTCGAGGGTGTGCTGCGCCGTGTCCTCCGCCGCGCCACAGTCGTGGCACGACGGGGTCTCCTCCCTTTGGATCCGGTGCAGGTGCGATCCGAAGCACCCATGGCCGGACAACACCTGCACCAGACGGAAAGAGAGGAAACCGTGGGACCGCTCAAGCCAATCCTTGAGGACTGGCCCGAGCGCGTCCAGTGTTCGGCGGCCAAATGCGGCAGTGGCGAGGTCCTCCGTCCAATGATGGACGATTGCGTCCCTCGCCTCTTGCCGCACGGCCTCCCGCTCTTCTGCGGCGGGGAGCTCCCCGAGCGCCTTACGCCGCGCCGTCCATTCGTACACTCTGGTCAGCACCCATGCCTCGAGCTCCCAAGGAGGGGTGCCGGCCAGAGCGCATGCCGCCGAGAAGCCTACGGAGCGGTAGGCCCTCCCCACCCGCTGTGCAATGGCCCTTTGGGGCCTGCGGATGGCAGTGGCGTTCTCCCTCCTGTGGAGGGAGTCCGCCCAGATTGGGGCACCGTAAAGGGATTGGGGCACCGTATAACCTAACCTAACCTAACCATCTATAGCCAAATTATCGAAATCCGTTCAGTGGTTTAGGCGTGAAAAGGTAACAGACAGACAGACAGACAGAGTTACTTTCGAATTTATAATATTAGTATGGATTAATTGAAGCATGCGCCGGGCTGGGCGCCCGTCACATGTACACTCATCCACTGTTTCGACAGCGGAGGATCCCACCGGCACCGGCACCGGCTTGCCAACGCGTTCAGCCACGTACGCGTCCGAGCATCGAAGCGCTTCGCTTTCGGATGATTGCATGGAAGCAATCAGTGTGCGCCTCAGCAAACATAGTCGACGCGCTGCACAAACGAGGCAGCCCAAACAACACGCTACGCCTTGCTACATTGTACACGCAGAGTCCGTACTCGCTGCGTGAAGTGAAAGGGTGAAAGGGTTTTAAAAGGTGATTACAAAAATATACACAACTTATATGGTTAAAAGTACCTCGAAGTGACAAATCTTAAAAAACACGTAAGTTCAATAAAAACGTTTGCGAAATCTTTCACATTTGTAAACTAAAAAGATGGAAATAAAAAAAAGTAATTAAAAAAAATTAAAAAACCCGACTGCGGTAAAAGACTTAAGTTTAAAAAAAAAACTGGAAAGCTAAAAACAAGCCCATTTTAAATTTAAAAAAAGTCGGAAGCAGGTGGGACACATTTGAGTTTTAAAGTATAAAAAATGGAATGGGTCCCGCCTGCTTCCAACTTTTATTTAATTTAAAATGGGCTTGTTTTTAGCTTTTCAGTTTTTTACCGCAGTCGGGTTTTTAATATTTTTAAATTCTTTTTTTTTATTTCCAGCTTTTTAGTTTACAAATATGTGAAAGATTACGCAGACGATTTAGTTCTTGCAAGGAGTTTTGGTCCTGAGAGTTTTTCAATTCAAAATGTTTTTATTAATAGTATATTCATAGACTTATAAAAAAAGATGGACTCCGCGCCACGCATATCGAAAGTGAAGCACAGTAAGTATGCCGGCCGGACCGTTTGTACAAACACGCCTCGCGCACACATATACATCATAGTATGCCGACCGGCCGCCATTACGTGACACGAGCGACGCCGTCTTTGCAGGTACTCAAATCATGCACACATAGATCGGTACGGTGCTTCACTTTCGATATTCGTGGCGCGGAGTCCATCTTTTTTTATAAGTCTATGAGTATATTATGCAATTAGTGAATAAAGGACGGATTTAAAGCGAGGGCCATAGATGAATCACGAGCTAGTGAAGGATTCTAACGATTGAATCACGACCGTAGGGAGTGATTCATATTCAAGTGTTAGAATCCTGAGCGACGCGAGTGATTCATGGCCCTCGATATAAATTCGTTTTATTCAAGAGTTGCATAGTATACTTTATACTATGACTACGAGAAAAAGAAAGATTTAAGTGATAAATTGGCTTTGATGTAAACCAGCCGTGATTTTTTGGGTAGCAAGTTTTCCACTATATCGGCCGCCCCTATTTCATTAACTCTGGTGTTAACACATCTTCATCACTAGAATGCATTTTTAATCGATTAGAACAATACTAAACAAACACAAAATTAAAGATTAAAGTAACACTAAACTTTGTGTTCGTACAACTTACAGTATTCAAAATAGCGCCAATTTACTAAGGACAGCAAAGAACATAAAACAGTTTTTATTCTAATGCTAAACTCCTTGTCGAAAATGTCGACCAATCAAATTGAATTTAGAACACATCAATATAGGTCGAATACAAAGATTACACTTACACTAGATACGGCAAGCCACGACCAAGCGTGCCCTGCATATTCGACTGTTCGTACTAAAAAAAAGTCGAATACATTGGTGTGTTCCATTTTGATTATACATTGGTGTGAAAATGGAACACACCAATGTATTCGACCACAGATTTAGAGTACCTAGGCTAGATACGGCATGTTATTAGATAGTATGAAAACCGAACGTGTCATCTTTTTTATAACTTCACCCCAGCCATTTAGTGATGTGCTCAAAGTAAACATAATTGTTTCAATCGCTAAGCGTCACTGAGCTAACAGACTTTTTTTTAGTACGAACAGTCGAACGTGCAGGGCACGCTTGGTCGTGGCTTGGCGTATCTAGTGTAAGTGTAATCTGTGTATTCGACCTATATTGATGTGTTCTAAATTCAATTTGATTGGTCGACATTTTCGACAAGGAGTTTAGCATTAGAATAAAAAACTGTTTTGTGTTCTTTGCTGTCCTTAGTAAATTAGCGCTATTTTGAATACTGTAAGTTGTACGAACACAAAGTTTAGTGTTACTTTAATCTTTAATTTTGTGTTTTTTTAGTGTTGTTCTAATAGATTAAAAATGCATTCTAGTGATGAAGATGTGTTAACACCTGAGTTTATGAAAGAGAAGGCGGCCGATATAGTGGAAAACTTGCTACCCAAAAGATCACGGCTGGTTTACATCAAAGCCAATTTAACTTTTCTTTTTCTTCATTATATGTCTATTTTCACTTAAATCTTTCTTTTTCTCGTAGTCATGGTATAAAGTATAGTATGCAACTCTTGAATAAAACGGATCGAGGGCCATGAATCACTCGCGTCGCTCAGGATTGAATCACTCCCTATGGTCGTGATTCAATCGTTAAAATACTTCACTAGCTCGTGATTCATCTATGGCCCTCGCTTTAAATCCGTCCTTTATTCACTAATTACATAATATACTATTATTTAACTTGCAATGTATTGTATGTTCGCGTGGAATCTTGCTACTCAATTTTGAAGCAGATATCTTCAACCGATTGAGCTGAAATTTTGTATACACGTTTAGTTTGGATGACAATGCACGATAAGCTATGTGACGTTATTCTAAATCCAATATGGCGGACCACCCAAGATTGTTGAGAGTAACTCGAAAAATAATGCGACGTCATTCAAAATCCAATATGGCGGAACATCCAAGATGGCGGAATAGTTATTTTTTATGCACTTCTGCAATATGGGTATCAAATGAAAGGGCTTGCCGAGAATAGGTAATTAGAAAAATATTCTGACATCACTCTTAATCCAATATGGTGGACTTTTGAAGTTTTTTATGCTTTCCTATAGTATGGGTAACGCTTCGTTGCTACTAGTTCCATTATTTGTTCCATGATGGAACTAGTGATAATTAGGGTTCCGTACCAAAATAGTAAAGGGTTCCTTTTTTACTATTTTGGTACGGAACCCTCCGACCCAAAATAGTAAAAAAGGAACCCTTATGGTCTGTCTGTCTGTCTGTCTGTCTGTCACAGCTCGATATCTCAAGAACTACTAACGCTATCAACTTGAAATTTGGAACAGTTTTAGATGACATTTACCCAATTATTTTGCAAATAAGAAAGAAATAAAAATATTTCTATTTTTTTTGGAACCGGGACTGAAAGGGGGTCTTAAAAATTCAAAGTGGGGCTACTAGGAAATGTGGGATATCATATGAAAGAACGCTATTTGCACATTCTCAAACATTTTTTTTATTTTTTTTATGCCGCATAGTTTTCTACTTTTGAGGAAAAAATGTAAAAAAAAATACCGTTCCCCCGCCTTATCTCCGAAGTTTGCAAAGAGAAAAATCTGAAATTAGTCTATGTGATAGAAATTTATGTAAATATTACAGGAAAAATAAAACGATGTCTCTAAATAGCACACTTTTTCAGAAACCGGAACGGAACCCTCGGTGCGCGAGTCCGACTCGCTGTTGACCGGTTTTTTTATTGCCACTAGTTCCATTTTGAATAAATCTGAAAATAATGGAAGTAATGGTGAATTTTTTATCACTAGTTCCATCATGGAACTTGTGAAATTTTTTAAGGGTGTAAAACATGAAAACGAGACCCATGACGAAAAATTAGGAAATTTTCGGATCCGCCACCGTACCTTTAGGTATTTAATTACACTGAAAAAAAAAAAATAACTTAGCAGATTAAGTTACTCAATTAACAGCTTATTTACACAAGTAAATCGCGCGACAAGCTTTTATGATCGTATAGATTGTGTATAATGAAAAATTTTAAAAGGAAATTTTATTTTCTTCTTTTTAGAGCATTTAAATAAAAGCTTTTTTTTAAAAAGGTTTTTTTGCTTTTAATTTATTTGGATCTAATGCACAAATAGCCAAGCCTTTGATTTAAGATTTTTTTTATTTTGATATACCCAGTGTCACTCTCACAGTAAATACGAATCTAACGACAGCTCTCAAGCTAAAATCCATCGAGCCTTTCAGGCCGCAGAGCGTGCCAAACAATTATACATACATACATACATACTCTCGAAAAACATAACCCTCCTTCTGTCGCAGTCGGGTAAAAATAAAAGCGAACATTTAAAAAGTCAAAAATAATACCTATCGTTGAGCCATCAAATTCTACTGAGTTTAATACCTAGGTATATTATATTTTAATTAAAGAAATTGATGGATGACGCGAAAAGGTTTGCTCATTGAAATGGCGCTATAATGTCGCGGCGGGGTACCGCATCAGTAAGTCAGACCCTTCACTTGATTGACTATCTACATATGCGGTACCCCGCCGCGACATTATAGCGCCATTTCAATGAGCAAACCTTATCGTGCCATCCATCAATTTCTTTAATCCATACTAATATTATAAATTCGAAAGTAACTCTGTCTGTCTGTCTGTCTGTTACCTTTTCACGCCTAAACCACTGAACGGATTTCGATAAAATTTGGCAAGGCTATAGATGGTATCCTGGGGACGGACATAGGCTACTTTTTTTTTCAAAAATAATCCTACAGGGGGTGATATAGGGGATGAAAGTTTGTATGGGAAACTCAGTATTTCTTAAGTTAGGGATGTGAAAATTAAAATGTATGCTTTTGATAGGAAATAAAGAAATATGCGGTTCAGCGTTTTTGAAAAATCATCCCCTAAGGGGGTAAAATAGGCGTTGATTTTAAAATGTACAAAACTGCGTGGATTTCGACAAAATTTGGCAAGGCTTTATATAGCATCCTGGGAAAGGCCATAGGATACTATTTTTTTCAAAAATAATACTACAGGGGTTGATATAGGGGATGAAAGTTTGTAAGGGAAACCCATTATTCCTTAAGTTAGGGATAACAAAATGCTATTGGTAGGAAATTAAGAAATATGCGGTTCAGCGTTTTTGAAAAATCATCCCCTGAGAGGGTAAAATAGGGGTTGATTTTAAAATTTACAAAACTGCACTGATCTCGATCAAATTTGGCAAGGCTTTATATAGCATCCTGGGGAAGGACACAGGCTACTGTTGGTCTTAAAAAATAATCCTACAGGGGGTGATATAGGGGATGAAAGTTTGTATGGGAAACTCAGTATTTCTTAAGTTAGGGATGTGAAAATTAAAACGTATGCTTTTGATAGGAAATAAAGAAATATGCGCTTCAGCGTTTTTGAAAAATCATCACCTAAGGGGGTAAAATCGGGGTTGATTTTAAAATTTACAAAACTGCACGGATTTCGACAAAATTTGGCAAGGCTTTATATAGCATCCTGGGAAAGGACATTGTGTACAACGTCCCAAAAATATCTCGCTTTGAAATAAAACAAGAGTGTCCAGAGTAAGACAAAAGTTTATTAAATAAAGTACCGCGGAGGTCATGTTTTGCAGGAGAATCTTAACACCGCGATCTACAAAAGTGACGTCACGGCACAACGCCATCTGTTATCGAATAGCGATACTAAACTGATTACAAATGTTGACTTTTTTAAGATTTGCATGTAGCAATTATTTAAACAGATTAGACATTCCGCCCACCATGGACGGCTCTGTCCATCAACCTTACATGACAATAAAAACTTAAACTAATGATTGGTTGTTATCCACTGTAAGCTAAACCTAGGGTCTTATATCTACGATACAAGTTCATGTTTTATGTAAATGAAAGTTGAAAACAACGGTAAAAAAAAGAAAAAAAAATTCAAGTTCATTCAAGTAAATTCACAAACTGTGTATATTGTGTAAATAGAAGTGTATAATGTAATAAAATTTAACAATAACATGGTAAACAATATCTAAGTGTTCACAGGTAAAATCATTAATTTAGATACAGGTCTTTTAATCTCATTATTTTTACACCGTATTGTTACAACGCGTGTAATGTTGTCCAAACCTGGATGTTTATTTGTAATAACCCCGTATAGCCATCTAGCTGGTGGAAGACCATCCTCCTTCACCAGAACTACATCTCCAATCTCAGGTTCAGGCTTACGATCTGTCCATTTATATCGATGCTGCAATTGAGTTAAGTACTCTAATGACCACCTACGCCAGAAATTTTGAAGCATTCTTTGCGTGAGATGCCACCGCTTCAGATTACTAATTAATGAATTTTCATAATTTGCATCAGGTACAGTTACCAGAGGTTCACCCACGAGAAAGTGCCCAGGCGTCAAAGGACACGGGTCGTCTGGATTGTTAGAAAGCTGAGAGATCGGTCTCGAGTTAAGGCAAGCCTCAATTTGAGCCAGCACAGTTGACATTTCTTCAAATGTCAATGTGCTGGTGCCTATAACTCTTTTTAAATGATGCTTCGTGGACTTTACACCAGCCTCCCACAATCCTCCAAAGTTTGGAGCATGGGGAGGTATGAAATGCCAAGTCGTACCATTCATAGATAGGAAGTCAGCTATTTCTGAAGCTACCATAGACCTTTCAGCGTTGAATAACTGTCGCAATTCCTTTGCACTACCAACAAATGTGGTCCCATTATCACTCCACAAGTCCAATACTCGGCCACGTCTGGCTACGAAGCGCTTAAAAGACGCAAGAAAACTCTGAGAAGTCATGTCACTGACAACCTCCAGATGAATAGCCCGAGTGGACATGCAAACAAACAAACATATATAACCCTTAGTGGAGCGATGACCACGACCTTTAGAGGTTCGGATGCTGATTGGACCTGCGTAATCTACGCCACTGCATTGGAAAGGCTTCTGAGCAGACACCCTGGCCTTCGGTAACTGGCCCATCATTTGTTGGTGTGTTTGTTTTGAATGTCGAATGCAAGTTACACACTTATGAACGTATTGCCTAACGAGAGTCCTTGCATTGAGTATCCAGTATTTGGATCTTAAGTAATTGAGCATCGATTGCGGCCCGCCATGCAAAGTTCTCTCGTGAGCCTCCGCAATCAACAGATTGGTGAAGTGTGATTTATGAGGGATTAAGATTGGGTGTTTCATATTTTTATCAATAGAAGCCCGGTGCAAGCGACCGCCAACTCTGAGAATCCCGTCATCGTCAAGAAAAGGACTCAACGAGGTAAGTCTACTACCCCTATTTAATTTATGTTTTTTTTTCACAGATTCTATCTCATCACCAAAGGACTGGAGTTGGCAGAATTTGATACAGGTAAGTACAGCTTCATTTAATTCTTTTGTAGTTAGCCAAGTAGTTATTTTATTTTTATTATGTTCAAATTCCTTCATTCGTAAAAATCTTCTACAGTAAGCTATTACTCTTATTAACCTACCGAAATTAGAAAATCTAGTAAATAGACTATCATCACCGTCTACCGCAGTTGCATGACATTTTGTTTTTATCTTTCTCTCTTCTAGCGTAGTTACTTCAATATTTCCTCTATTATAGTCTATTTTTTCATTTTGTAACTATAGTGGACCTTTTTTCCAGAGTTGCATATCGTTACATTCAGAAGGGTTTGCTCCCCGAGATGCGCAATCCGCTGGATTTTCCGACGACGACACATGTGACCACTGACTTCTATCTATAATGGTAAGTATTTCGGAAACTCGATTCGCGATAAACGTTTTCCACCTACTGGGGTGACTGCTTAACCACGCCAATACGACGGATGAGTCTGTCCACGCATATAAGTGCTGTTTGGGAACGTCTAGAGTTGAAGCGACTTCCTGAAGAAGCTTTGCTAGTAAGACCGCTCCACAAAGCTCTAATCGCGGGATTGATACCTGTTTAACAGGAGCAACCTTGGTTTTTGAAGTCACCAAGGTTGTGTGAATATGCCCATCTCTATCAATGATGCGGACGTACACTACCGCGGCGTATGCTACATTAGACGCATCTGAAAAGCCATGCAATTCTAAAACCCTGTTCTCCTTGTTAGACTTGATCCAACGAGGCAGACGAAACTTGACAAGGTTGCAAAGGCTCTTCCGGAAGTCAAGCCACTCTGACAGCAATGGTGCAGGTAGTTCTGCGTCCCATTCGATCCCAGTCATCCATATTCGTTGAATAAACACCTTCGCAGTGATTATTGTCGGTGCTAACCATCCAAGGGGATCGAATAGGCGCGCTATGTCTGAAACCTTACGCTTTGTCACTGGTAAATCTACATCATTAAGCTGAATAGTGTAAACGAACTCGTCATTGTCTTTGTCCCACGTTAAACCTAGTATTTTTGAAATTGCATCTGTTTTTAGTTCCATGTTTCCTTGTGCTTGTGATATTTGTTCATCGTCTTCGATCAATTTTAACAATTCTCTGTTGTTACTAGCCCACTTTTGGAGTTGGAAACCTCCACGTTTAAGCAACTCCGATGTCTGCTTATATATTTCTACTCCCTCCTCTATGGTTTGACATCCCGTCATTAGGTCATCCATATAGAACTCGGAAACAACACGGTTCTTTGCTAAAGGAAATTCAGCGACTTCGTCCTGAGCTAACTGCTGCAATGATTTTACTGCTAGGTAAGGCGCCGATGATGTTCCAAACGTTACTCGCAAATGACGTAACACCTGAATTTCGTCATCTGGATTCTCACGCCATAATATATTAAAAAAAATCTGTGTGATCATCGCATACCTTAATCTGTCTATACATCTTGACGATGTCCGCTACTAGACAGACAGGTTCACAACGCCAACGCATGATAATATGACGAAGCTCAGGTTGTAGAGGAGGGCCCACCAGTAAATCGTGATTAAGAGATACCCCGTTGCTACCTACACATGATGCATCAAATACGATGCGCAACTTCGTTGTACTTTTTTCGTTACGGATAACGGCATGATGTGGTAAGTACGCAGAACCTTCTTTGTCCCTATCCTGTACCATATCCATATGATTAAGAGATATATACTCATTTATAACAGCGGAATACTGAGCCTTGAACTCAGGATTCCTTAGAAATCGCTTTTCTAATGTTAAAAAACGTTTAAGAGCAATGTCTTTCGATCTACCATACTTACAAGCAGGATCGCTTGACCTGAAAGGCATATGCACAATATAGCGACCAGATTCGTCGTGTTTAGTCGTGGCCTTAAATATATCTTCGCACTTCTGTTCTTCTGGGGTCAAGTAAACCTTATCGTAATCGCCCTTGGGCTCAGACTCTAGTTCCCACAATTTTTTAAGAAGTGTATTCTCATCTGTATGAGTAGAATGCAATGTGACTATAGTATTGTGGCATGTCTCGCTTTGGTTGATTTCACCTACTTGACCAGACAAGATCCATCCTAGTCTAGTATCTTGTGCGATGAGCTGACCAGGTGGACCTCTGACTAAACCTTCTAACAAAATCTGGCCATAAACTTCGGCACCTAAAAGCAAATCAATCTTGTTCGGAGTATCGAACGAAGGATCTGCTAAAGCCAAAGACGAGATTGTGGTCAAAACGTTTGCCATAACTTTCCTCTCCGGTAAAATAGTCGTTAGTTTCTTTAAAACATAAGCTTTAACAGTGATAATAAAACTAGGGTCGACGCGTGATTTAACTTTTATGAGAACCATCGAATTTAATGAGATAATTGATTGGCCTTGATCACACCCTACACCTGAAATTGAACCTTTAGTTGGTATTCTTTTGAGACCTAAGAGCTGGACTGCGGACTCCGTCACAAAGGAGGCCTGAGACCCCTGATCTAACAGGCATCTTAATACTATAGCAGTACCGCTTTTTGATTCCGCTTCAATTAGCGCAGTGGCCAATAATATTTGGCTACGACTATTAGCAAAACAACTTACAATATTAGTGGAATTACTCTGGGCTGAAGTGGTATCAGCAGAAACGCTGCTTTCTGCCACTTGATCAGTTTTGTTACTATCACCAACTGATTTGGAGACATTTTTGAGGTGAAGAAGACTATGATGCTTCTTTTTACATATTTGACATCTGGTGGACTGGCGGCATGCATATACGGAGTGATTTGCGCCTAGACAGTTATAGCATAAACCATTTGTTTGGACAAAATTACGACGCTTATCCATATCGAGACCAGCAAACTTTTTACAATTAGCAAGCTTGTGGTTATCTTGACAACAAATACACGATGTAGTTGATACATGAAGCGATTTGACTGGCACATTACGATTGGACTGATGACGTTGACCTTTGTTGTCTAAAAATTCCAAAGACCGAAATCTTTGTTCAAGGAAAGATTTAAACTGATTCATTGTGGGCAAGTCGTCTGAACAATCACTAATTTTCATTTCCCATTGTTTACGTGACTCAGTGTCTAGTTTTAAACACAATACATAAATAACTATAATATCCCAATGCTCAACCATTATGCCTAAATTTTCCAAAGCATGTAAACATTCGTTAGATGTATCTAATAAATCCTTAATTGCGATGGATGATTCGGTTGCAATATTTTTTTGACTCATAAAACGTTTAATTATACAATTCGCTAAATATTTTTTATTATTATATCGATTCTCTAATTTAGTCCAAAAGGTTGTATAATTACTACTAGTAATAGGAATGTGCCGTAAAAGACCTTCAGCTTCTCCAGACAAATGTGACTTCAAATAATGCAGTTTCTGAACGTCGTCTAGTAGGCTATTATTGTGTATTAATGATTTAAATAAATCTCTAAAACTAATCCACTCAGAATAATTTCCGGTAAACTTTGGCAACTCAATTTTTGGCAATTTTACAGAACATATCTCTTTAGAAGCCTTCACAGAAGATTCAGGAACTTTACATGAACTATCCAAACCTTCCATTTTCTTCAATGCTTCCCTTAGCTCTGCTTTATAATCTGTAAATAATTCTTCCGTGTTCTCATATACATTTTTTTTGTTATAATCCGTTTTTTCAAAGTCAATAGACTTAACCGATGATACAATTTTCATATGATTTTCAGAAAACGCTGACCAGTTAACTTCTAAACTTTCTAATCTAGTTTCTATGTAGGAACTGGTTACTCGCTCCTTAGGTGATTTCTTAAAGTTAGACCTTGCTTTACTGATAGTAGAATGTAAATCAAACTGTAAATTACTCAATGCTTCCATATTGAATAAAATAAATGAAGTCTTCTAAATAAACTGTTCTGGAACTATGTTAAGTTCGTGGACAACACGTAAAAAATCACAAGTCTTTGAACTTAATACACTTCGCTGCAAAATCGGGCATAGGTTCCCCGTAGTTCACTTTTTATTGAAATTATTCTAAGTCCATGCACACGTTAAAGTTTCTAAGTCCAAATTGTTAATTTAAATTTTCTAAGTTAATAAGGTCTAAATTTGCTTTTATTGGTTAAGTCTCGATGTAATAATTTGATCACTTTGATATTTTAAAGTACTCACAGATTATCCTCGTATCACCACTTCACTGTCACTCACTTTTACGTAGCTCGTCGCAATGATATGCGGGGCAGTTTCCCCCCGCACCGCAGCTGCTGCTCACGCCAACGCTAACTATGTTAGCACCAGCGCTGACCGTTGTGTACCACTTTTAAGTACATATACGCTTCGGCTTACGAAGCGCCAACCTTGTACGACCCGCCGATGCTGCTCTGCTCGCTTCTGACCACGCTGCGCTGACGGTAAACTCCGCAGCAGGTTGACCATTCAACCTGACCCCACCACAGTATGACAATGCACACCAGTCCTTCAACCGGTTCAGAAGGACCACTTGTACAACGTCCCAAAAATATCTCGCTTTGAAATAAAACAAGAGTGTCCAGAGTAAGACAAAAGTTTATTAAATAAAGTACCGCGGAGGTCATGTTTTGCAGGAGAATCTTAACACCGCGATCTACAAAAGTGACGTCACGGCACAACGCCATCTGTTATCGAATAGCGATACTAAACTGATTACAAATGTTGACTTTTTTAAGATTTGCATGTAGCAATTATTTAAACAGATTAGACACATTGGATACTATTTTTTTCAAAAATAATACTACAGGGGGTGATATAGAGGATGAAAGTTTGTAAGGGAAACCCAGTATTTCTTAAGTTAGGCATAACAAATTTATGCTATTGGTAAAAAGTTAAGAAATATACGGGTCAGCGTTTTTTAAAAATCATCCCCTAAGTGGGTAAAATATGGGTTGATTTTAAAATTTACAAAACTGCACGGATTTCGATAAAATTTGGCAACGCTATAGATAGCATCCTGGGAAAGGACATGGGCTACTTTTTGTCTTAAAACATAATCCTACAAGGGGTGATAAAAGGGATGAAAGTTTGTATGGGAAACCCAGCATTTCTTAAGTTAGGGATATGCGCTATGTTTTCCACATGAACGTTCCCATGGGATATTTTCCGACATCCACGCGGGCGAAGCCGCGGGCAAAAGCTAGTTAAAATATAAATATAGGTATTACTCAATCGAATTTGATGGCTCAACGATAGGTATTATTTTTGACTTTTTAAATGTTCGCTTTTCATTTTTCCGTTGGGGGTTTTTTAAATTTGCAATTTAATTTTATGTATCATTATTATTCTGTGCTATATCCATGACTATATCTTATTTTAGTTCAGGGAAATAAATGAAACAATCAGTATCAGTTAATATGAATGATGTAATAGCAGTGCTGTACAACGGCGCGGCGATCTCGTGCCTCAGATACGGGCGTTGATCCAGGCCGCGAAGGTGGTGACCCTGGCGAAGGCGGCGGGCATGCCGATCTGGCAACCGCGGGCCGAGCCGAACGACGTCACTCCGATCTGAAGTGTAAGTTACAAGTAATGTATACCTACATAATAATAACTAAATGTACATTCCAAACACATCACATGACCACATAATAATACATACTATGGAAACGTTTACCCTCATTTGATCTTTCTGTGCGTGACTATTAGCCGACGTTCGCACGGACATGATAAAATCGCGGCGATTTTTTTTCGCGCACTGCATTTTCAACGCTCTGCTTAGCGCCGGGAGTTGAAAATCCAACAGTGTGTTTTGCGTCGCGCTGGGATGCACTCTGTTGTTGTTAGGTTGGATTCTCGAAGCTCGGCTCAACACCGAGAGTTGAAAATCCAGTGCGCGATAAAATCCCAGTCCGTGCTACGTCGGCTTAATCTGTGTCGTGAGCTTTATAGATTAAATGTAATAAAAATCGAACTATCTAAAACAATAGCTACAATTTCTTCTTAATAATCGTAATAGGTCAGCCAAAACATCCATGCTGACCAATGTAACACCGTACGGTATTATAAATGCATTTAAACACACAGCACGCACGCGCGCATGTTTGTACAGTGATGATGATGTGCAAGCGGACAGAGTGGAGGGCACTCACGAGCACGCGCTGGCCGCCGCTGGTGATGACGAGCGGGCCGCCGGAGTCGCCGCCGCACGTGCCGACGCCGCCGGCGCCGCTGGTGCACAGCGTGGACGCGATCACGGACGAGGTGCCGTACGAGCTGGCGCACACGGCGTTGGTGATCACTTGCAGCCACACGTGGTGCTTGGCCTGCGACGTGGAGATGCCGGTGCCTGCGAACACACCGTGTCACTCGCGTCCTGCGCACTGACGCCGCCTCGCCGGTGAGCCGGCGTCAGTGCAGCAGTGAATACACGGTCAACTAATGTCAGATGTTCAGCAGTCATCCTAAGTTAGTAACTTACTGTCACTGTTCCTGCCGTAGCCGGCCGCGTGCGCCCACGTGCCCACGAAGTTGTTGTTGAGCAGAGTGCCGCTGGGCAGGACCGCGCGCTGGATGTTGTCTGAAACAGTCAGCAGTGAGAGACGCGCTCCACCGGCCACACGCTGCGCGAGGCGCGGCGCGCTACTTACTGGTGTAGCCCACCCAGCTGAAGGTGATGATGGCGACGTCGTTGTTGAGGTTGTTGGTGTTCCAGTTGGCGTGCATCTGCACGTTGTTGGTGTTGACGCGCGTGCCGCCGGAGAACAGGAAGCCGGAGCCGAACACCAGCTGGAACTGGCGCGCCTGGTTGCGGCCGTCCCACCAGCAGTGCGCGGCCGTCACCGCGCGCGTGTTGGTCAGCATGGTGGAGCCGCACACCGAGGTGGCGCCCGTCGTCAGGGTGATCACCAGACCGACCTGAAACACGCAGCGTCACCGTCACCGACATGCGCACGATGCATGCAACAGCATTAGTGAGGGCGGAGTGACTGACCAGGTGAGGGTGCGTGCCGGCGCCGGTGCTGGAGCCGCCGACGATGCGCGAGCCGTCGAAGTCGGTGGCGAGCTCGGCTTGCTTGATGCGAGCCGCCTCCGGGATGCCCACGTTCTCGTGGTAGTGCAGCATGATGGGCTCCTCGGCCAGCGCCAGCGCCGCCAGCGCGCACACTATCAGCAAGTACTTCATGGTTGATCTACTGGTATGTTCAGGTGCTGCGAGGGCTGCGCTCTGCTTTTTATACGACACGACGGCGCGGGCCACGCGCACCATTATCTTATCGACGTTCGCAACGGATTAAACGTAATTATGTTTTAGGGTCCCGCGCCAAAATTAGCAAGAATACAAATAGGTACTCACCTCGCCGGTAACTTAACGTCGAATTGTTTATTTTTTAATTGACTTCAAAAAAGGACGAGGTTCGAGGCTCGTCGGAATGTTTTGCTTTTTTTCCCCGATTACTCGAAGACGGCTGGGCCGATTTCGATTTTTTTTTGTTTGAAAGGCTATACCTACTTTCTAGTTGGTCTCTTTGTCATCCGATCAGGATCTGATGATGGGATCCTGGAGAAATCGACGGAACTCTTGAAATATTATAAGCACACTTATAGCGGTTTGGGTAAGTGTTTTTTATAGTAACACATGCATTTGCTCTCGGGATGCACACCGGTACTACATGGCCACCAGAAATACTCATTATTAAGTATTTCACGGGTTGCGATTCGATTAAGTATTAGAGTAATGGTTGCTAAGCAATGTATTCTCGTCACAATGCATACGGTGCTCCAGTTCTACTGTTACAACTTACCTGGCACTTACCAGGACAGCTCCTTAACAATGAACGTCTCTGCATCGAGAAAAGCAATATTTTGTAAAAGGTGAAAACAACCGACGCCGACGTCGAAAAAAAAATACAAAGTGAACATTTTTTTTTGTTCTATTCTCATCATGCGATCAGTCCAGTGACTACGAGCAGATGTGCTGCGTAGGTCAGTAACATGTGGAGTCAGTTCCCCATCGGGAGTCACTCATTGGGTATAAGTCAGCTCATTGCGAGCGATCCAGATCTAGGGTTTTGCGTCTCTAAGTCGGTTCAGTGAATCGGGTACAGTACGCTGTACTGCTGGGTTTGCATGATGCAGCCGATGCAGGAGCTTTTTTTTTGTACTTTTTAGCGAAGGCTTGTATTTCATCCTTCACTGTGTTCATCTGCAGATATTTACGGATCTCCGAATTCCTTATGAACCAGGGAGTACTAGCCATTTGTTTCAGGATAGAGTCTTCAGCTCTTTGTATAATGGTTCTGTCGGAGTTGGTAGAGCCCCATAGCTGGATACCATATGACCAAATTGGTTTGAGGACAGACTTGTAGATTAGGAGCCTATTGTCAAGTGAAAGTTCTACCAAGTTTCTACCAAGAAGCCAATACAGCCCTCGATGTCTAAAGCTGAGTTCATCTCTCTTTGCTCTGATATGGTTTCTCCAAGTAAGCCTACAATCGAGGTGCATCCCCAGGTACTTAACACAGTTGTTGTGAGGTAGCTTTTGTTGGCATAGCTTAACTGGTGGTACCCTTTTCGCTGTCAATACCTGCCGAACTAATTCTGGATTGCGCTGTCCTATCCGTCGAATGGTTGATTCTTATAATTGTAATTTTGTTAATATTGATATTTTTATATGCTCTAAATCTAAATTTAAATATAATGTTATGGAGGTTATTATAAACCAATAATGATTATAGGAATGTAAGCTAGTCTTAACTTTATCTTTATTATTTATTTATTTGTTTAGGTTTTTTTTTTTGTTTTTTTAGTGTTAGTTATGCCAAGAAATCTCTATTCAATTAAATCAATCAATTTGTGGCGGCATCTACATCGCCACATATGAACTACGCAATGACATGACGTCACGCAAACCTGCATCGCGCAATTAGAGTTTACCACGCGATTAGCATATATACAACGTCCCGACATCAACCGTTGGGCAGTAGCCCACCAGACACATTACCCGTCTGGTCGGAGGATCCTCCCTTTTCTATGGAGAATGAGTGAACTTTACACCCTGTTCCTCATGCCCCCAAACTGGTGACCCCGAGCATGAACGTCAGCGCAGCCTTCGTGCAACTACATCAGCGTGACGTCATCAGCATCACTTCCTCAAGCTTTTGAGCGGCGAGTCACACAGCCAGCCAGCATCCACGGCTTCAACGGGTATACTGACCACCAGCATGCAGCGGACACGCATTCCTGGTCAGCACCTTCAGCCTCAACCTCAACCCAGCGCTGTACACTCCGACTCACTGGAGCATAACACAGCGCCTCCCCGACTCACTGGGGTATCACCGCAGACAGTTCCGACATACCGTGAACCATGCGGCACCCGGTTCCGACTCACTGGAACCACAAATGGCACTGGCAAGCATCGCAAGATACACGACTCAGCCCACTATCGACCTCCGGTCTCCGGAGGGGAGTGATGTGGCGGCATCTACATCGCCACATATGAACTACGCAATGACATGACGTCACGCAAACCTGCATCGCGCAATTAGAGTTTACCACGCGATTAGCATATATACAACGTCCCGACATCAACCGTTGGGCAGTAGCCCACCAGACACATTACCCGTCTGGTCGGAGGATCCTCCCTTTTCTATGGAGAATGAGTGAACTTTACACCCTGTTCCTCATGCCCCCAAACTGGTGACCCCGAGCATGAACGTCAGCGCAGCCTTCGTGCAACTACATCAGCGTGACGTCATCAGCATCACTTCCTCAAGCTTTTGAGCGGCGAGTCACACAGCCAGCCAGCATCCACGGCTTCAACGGGTATACTGACCACCAGCATGCAGCGGACACGCATTCCTGGTCAGCACCTTCAGCCTCAACCTCAACCCAGCGCTGTACACTCCGACTCACTGGAGCATAACACAGCGCCTCCCCGACTCACTGGGGTATCACCGCAGACAGTTCCGACATACCGTGAACCATGCGGCACCCGGTTCCGACTCACTGGAACCACAAATGGCACTGGCAAGCATCGCAAGATACACGACTCAGCCCACTATCGACCTCCGGTCTCCGGAGGGGAGTGATGTGGCGGCATCTACATCGCCACATATGAACTACGCAATGACATGACGTCACGCAAACCTGCATCGCGCAATTAGAGTTTACCACGCGATTAGCATATATACAACGTCCCGACATCAACCGTTGGGCAGTAGCCCACCAGACACATTACCCGTCTGGTCGGAGGATCCTCCCTTTTCTATGGAGAATGAGTGAACTTTACCCCAATCAATCAATCAATTTCTATTCTATTATGCATGATGTAATTAATTTATTATTAATGTGATGTAATTATTTATGATTTCTATTACCGATCTAGTGGCACTCATTATCATATTTTTTTTTGTTAATATGCGGACAATGTAGTGGGCTGCAACATTGTTATTATTTTGTATTATCTTTTCTCTGTTCCAACACATATTGTAGCTGTTTATTGTCCCTGAATAAAATAAAATAAAAATAAAATAAAATCTTTACGTCCTAGCGTGATGTGATGTGAGTAGACTTGCTTGCACTTGCTTTGATATCTTTTTAACCAGTCTTTAATGCGATCTAGACTATTTTGCAGTATTCGAGAGACCTCTTCCGGGTCTTTGTTAGAGGTAAGTATTGCTGTGTCGTCTGCAAATGTAGGAATATTCGGAGGTGAATATAGATACAATACTGGGCCTAAAACGGAACCCTGAGGCACTCCGCCAAGTATTTCGTGGAAAGATGATGACTTGAAAAGTCTCCCCGATACATAAGACTTCAGAATCCTGAAATATGTATGAGGTAAAAGTATTTTCACTATATACAGGGTGGCCGGAACATTGACGTCCAAAAATAAAATTTCGGTCCCTCGTATCGTGGGGTATTCGAATCACCCCCATGTATGTTCCGCGACTTTTCATAGTTTTCGAGTTATGAATTTTTTTCTGAATGTTTGAAAATTTTCGACCTGACCAACCTAAAAAAATTCTAAAAAAAAAAGTAGAGGGTTTTATCGAGTTTCTTTTTTTGCAACTGAATTTTCATAAGTAGTACTTTTATGCATAAAATAATCAGCTTCGTAACTGTGATGAAAGTTATGAAAATGTTGATCTAAAGTGAAAAATTTACGTTCGGTAAATTATGACTCAAATTTTCAACTTTAAATTAAAAATCTTAACAGGTGACTTCATAATTCCTAAGTAGGCTTCAAGAATGCGCCAGACTCTCAGCTTTCATAATCATAAAAAAAATGAAGTACTTAATAGGGCTACTTTGTTTAAAATCGGCCTTCAAAGACAGCGAGGTGGAAAAATTCTTAAAATTACCCAACTGAGTAATTATTTTTTTTTGGCTATTTTCTCGTTCCTAAGGTTAATTAATGATAAGAATACTGAAAACTAACCAACAAATAGTTTCAGAGTTGGGTAAGAAAAGTTTTACGTAAAAAGTGGTTTTGAATAAAACACAGATGATAATGTGAAAAAAGTACTTAATTTATTTTTAACATTTACAAAAGGTTTTCAAAGTGGCCACCACCAGCAGCAATACACATTCTACACCTACGTAAGAAATTGTCTGGCAATCGTCTAAAAGCGTCTCTGTTCTCTCTCACAACACGTTCAGCTTCTGCAATCAACTGCTTCAGCTCTTGTTCACTTGAACAGTCTCGGGCGTATGCTATTTCCTTGTAATAGCCCCAAATAAAGAAATCGATGGGGTTGAGTTCAGGTGAGCGTGGAGGCCACCTAATTGGTCCGCTGCGTCCGATCCATCTGTTGGGGTATGTTTCATCTAAGTAATTTCGGACCTGGGTTGCATAGTGACACGGGGCGCCGTCATTTTGCAACACCATGGTTCGTCTGAGTTCGAGATTCACATCTGCCAGCAACAATGGAAGTTCATTTTCCAAAAAGTTTTTGTATGTTTCTCCATCAAGTCTGAACGGCAGTTCAAACGGACCAATTAGTTCGCCATTGAGGATACCAGACCACAAGTTAACGCTGAAGCGATGTTGAAATGTCGAAGCTCTCACTTCGAGTCGATTTTCATTCGCCCACGTGTGGTAATTATGAATATTGAATATTCCGGATCGCTCAAATCGTGACTCATCTGACTATAAAACTTTATTGAAAAATCCAGGATCCTCTTGCTCTTTTCGTAACATGGTTTGGCAAAAATCAACGCGCAATTGGTGATCTGTAGGCAGTAAAGCTTGGACTCGTCGGATGTGGAACGCGTGGTATTCTTCATCGTGAAGAATGTCTTGGATAGAAGTCCTTGGGATGTTCAGAGCACGAGCCATACTTCTCGTACTCGTAGACGGATTTCGCTGAACTTCTTCCAGCACCATTTCTCTGCGATCCGGGTTAGCTCTAGGGATTCCTTCATGACTGCCGCGTCGACCAGGAATGCGGCCTGCCATCAAAGTGTTGTGCGTGTTAATAAAAACACGATGGTCGGGATATCGCTCAGGTTGCGGCCCACCACGACGTTGAAGTTGTTCGCGATACAGTCGCGCTGCTTCATGGCCGTTTCCTTGTGCAACTCCATAAAAATAATGCATTTCTGCATATTCACTTAACGTGTAACTCATTTTTTACACTTCCACGTAAAAAAAGTCCAAATCAGAATGCAAAACACAGTCCAATAAACGAGCAAAGTAGTCAAACAAGTAGGCAGCGGAGTCCGTGGGCAAAGCGAGTGTGGTAAAGACAAAATGGCGACACGCGTATAGCAGTAAACACAATGTGAGTACGACTGAGGTACTTGTTTTGCGTTGGCTTCGGTTGCGCGCCTTGCGTGAGAGAGATAGCAATAATTCGGTCTCTTTTCCTCTCGGTCCATTGTTATTACAGGTAAAAGAGTTGCACCCTCGTTTACAACCCATAGTCCACGAGAACGGATCGCGCAAAATTCATTAAACTAACATTTAAAAAAATCTCCGTGTTTAAATCTTAGCTTTCCTGCAGTCATTTTTGGTGAGCAAACTAAATAACCTTAGGAGCGAGAAAATGGAAAAAAAAAATTATTAATCAGATAGCTAATTTTAAGAATTTTCCACCTCGCAGTCTTTGAAGGCCGATTAAGGCCAAAGTTAGCCCCATTAAGTCCTACGTTTTTTAATGATTATGAAAGCTGAGAGTCTGGCGCATTCTTGAAGCCTACTTGAGAACCATGAAGTCACCTGTTTAGATTTTTAATTTGAAGTTGAAAATTTAAGTCATAATTTACCGAACGTAAATTTTTCACTTTAGATCAACATTTTCATAACTTTCATCACAGTTACGAAGCTGATTATTTTATGCATAAAAGTACTACTTATGAAAATTCTGTTGCAAAAAAAGAAACTCGATAAAACCCTCTACTTTTTTTTTTGAATTTTTTTAGGTTGGTCAGGTCGAAAATTTTCAAACATTCAGAAAAAAATTCATAACTCGAAATTTTATTTTTGGACGTCAATGTTCCGGCCACCCTGTAGAGTAATCCTTTATGCCATACTCGGTCAAAAGCCTGCTGGACGTCTAAAAATGCAGCAGAACAGTATTCTCTCTTTTCTAAGGATGTCCTGATGACCTGGCATACTCTATGGATCTGTTTTATGGTGGCATGTTCTCTTCTGAATCCGAACTGGTGATCAGGGATTATTGAGTTTGCGGTAAGTACTCTCTGAAGCCTTTTGAGTAGGATTTTTTCAAATAACTTAGACACCACAAGCAGACTTAAGGGCCTATAAGATGTTATTTCATGTATCGGTTTTCCGGGTTTGGGTACCATGATGATTTGTGACACCATCCACATAGCTGGATAGTGTGCAGTTCTTAATATGCCATTGAAGGGATATGTGAGTTAGACTATAGCTTTCCGTGGTAGCTCCTCGAGTACCTTTTTGTCGATAAGGTCAAACCCGGGGGCCTTTTTGTCCTCTAGGTGCCTTATAAACCTGATCACTTCTCTCGGAGACGTCGGTTGTATTGGAGTATGAAGTTGGAGGTCTTGTTCGAGGACACTACCTGTGTCCGTTTCGTCTATTATTTTTTATCTGATAATTAATGTTTTTATTTTATTCTTGCATTCATTAATGTATTTTTTGCATGCCAAATCTTGTGCAGAATGTATGGCTCATTTTTAAATTTTTGCGACCTTATTTGTATACCTGCATTCTAGCAAATAAACAATTTGATTTGATTTGATTTCATAGTCAAGTGCGCTTGTATTTGGTGCAAATATGTTTGCTAGATGGTTTGCAAAGACCTCAGCTTTATCGTCCGTGGTTCGGGCCCAGTTGTTATGGACAGTCTTAATAGGCGGTTTGGTGATGTTTGGTTTGTCGGTCCTTGTCATATTTTCCATAGTGAGTAATTGGTAGTGCTACAAGTAGTCAGAGACTATATTTGTGCTGTTTCAGCCAAGTTTGAGGCATCAGTAATTGCTTCTTTCAACTCAAAAATAGTTTTATTATAAGCTCTCTTGTCTTCTGGGTGGCGAGTAGTGGCGACTGTTGTGCCATACTCTTCGCAGTCGTGGTTTTTCGAGTATCTTATTTCGTAACTCTTCTGGTACAACGATGTGCCTTTCATGTTGGGCAGGTATCTCAGGAGTACATTTCATCATTATGAACAACATTCACTATGGGACCAAAACCTGAAATCGCGAAAAAAAACCTGCTGTTCAGTATACCTACTGTTCAGTATAAGTACCTACATTTATTTTCGCATAATTCGTCAAAATGTAGGGAACAACTGTTGTTTTTTCGCGATTTCAGGTTTTCCTATGGGATATCTGAAATATAAAAAACCGGTCAAGAGCGAGTCGGACTCGCGCACCGAGGGTTCCGTTTCGATTTCTGAAAAAGTGTGCTATTTAGAGACATCGTTTTATTTTTCCTGTAATCTTTACATAAACTTCTATCACATAGAATAATTTCAGATTTTTCGCTTTGCAAACTACGGAGATAAGCGGGGGGGGGGAACGGTATTTTTTTTTACATTTTTCATCAAAAGTCGAAAACTATGTGGACTAAAAAAAAGAAAAAAAATACTTGAGAATGTGCAATTAGCGCTCTTTCATATGATACCCCACATGCCCTAGTAGCCCCACTTTAATTTTTAAGACCCCCTTTCAGTCCCTGTTACAAAAAAAACATATGTCGTCGCAAACGATTCAAGACGACAACATTATCAAAATTACACTACCTGTTGATTTCATAATATTGGCCAAACTATGTTAACTTAATTCTGATTGGTTGATCGGTGAGTACAGTGAACTGCGTGAGGTGGCGCTAAAATTTCCCGCCATACCTACACGTGGACAGAGTCGATCAAAAACGCTAGACTCACTTTGCTGTAGCTGACGCCATAGAACAGCTCATACGAACGAAACTGTCACGTTCACTGTACAAGCCTGTTCCTTGCTATTAATAACGACAACTACTGTAAATCACCGAATAAACGTGACTGTGATTTTGTACTACAATCTACGTTTTACTGGTTTGCCCGAGTACCCACCTATGGAACCCGCACCAAGAGACGATGACGAAGACCCTATTATCGCTACGCCCACGCTCCCGCCGTCACATATATACTTTTATTTTGTACTACAATCTACGTTTTACTGGTTTGCCCGAGTACCCACCTACCTACCTCATGGAACCCGCACCAAGAGACGATGACGAAGACCCTATTATCGCTACGCCCACGCTCCCGCCGTCACATATATACTTTTATTTTGTACTACAATCTACGTTTTACTGGTTTGCCCGAGTACCCACCTACCTACCTCATGGAACCCGCACCAAGAGACGATGACGAAGACCCTATTATCGCTACGCCCACGCTCCCGCCGTCACATATATACTTTTATTTTGTACTACAATCTACGTTTTACTGGTTTGCCCGAGTACCCACCTACCTACCTCATGGAACCCGCACCAAGAGACGATGACGAAGACCCTATTATCGCTACGCCCACGCTCCCGCCGTCACATATATACTTTTATTTTGTACAACAATCTACGTTTTACTGGTTTGCCCGAGTACCCACCTACCTACCTCATGGAACCCGCACCAAGAGACGATGACGAAGACCCTATTATCGCTACGCCCACGCTCCCGCCGTCACATATATACTTTTATTTTGTACAACAATCTACGTTTTACTGGTTTGCCCGAGTACCCACCTACCTACCTCATGGAACCCGCACCAAGAGACGATGACGAAGACCCTATTATCGCTACGCCCACGCTCCCGCCGTCACATATATACTTTTATTTTGTACAACAATCTACGTTTTACTGGTTTGCCCGAGTACCCACCTACCTACCTCATGGAACCCGCACCAAGAGACGATGACGAAGACCCTATTATCGCTACGCCCACGCTCCCGCCGTCACATATATACTTTTATTTTGTACAACAATCTACGTTTTACTGGTTTGCCCGAGTACCCACCTACCTACCTCATGGAACCCGCACCAAGAGACGATGACGAAGACCCTATTATCGCTACGCCCACGCTCCCGCCGTCACATATATACTTTTATTTTGTACTACAATCTACGTTTTACTGGTTTGCCCGAGTACCCACCTACCTACCTCATGGAACCCGCACCAAGAGACGATGACGAAGACCCTATTATCGCTACGCCCACGCTCCCGCCGTCACATATATAGTTTTATTTCTTTCTTATTTGCAAAATAGTTGGGTAAACGTCACATAAAACTGTTCCAAATTTCAAGTTAATAGCATTAGTAGTTCTTCAGATATCCAGCTGTGACAGACAGACAAACAGACAGACAGACAGACAGACTGAGTTACACCATAAGTGTTCCTTTTTTACCATTTTGGTACGGAACCCTAAAAATAATAACCCCTATCCTATATGGGGTATACTCATCACTACCCCCCCCCCCATGAGTAAAAAAACCCCCCTTAAAAGATTGCCACTGTTAACACTTCCACCCTGTATATCCATACTAACTATACATACTAATATTACAAATTCGAAAAATCGAAAGTAACTCTGTCTGTCTGTCTGTTACCTTTTCACGCCAAAAAAAAAACTAAACCACTGAACGGATTTCGATAAAATTTGGCAAGGCTTTTGATGGCATCCTGGGGAAGGACATAGGCTACTTTTTTTCTCTAAAATAATCATACAGGGGGTGATATAGGGGATAAAAGTTTGTATGGGAAACCCAGCATTTCTTAAGTTATGAATGAAAATTCAAATTTATGCTTTTGTTAGGAAATAAAGAAATATGCTATTAAGCGTTTTTGAAAAATTATCCCCTATGGTGGTAAAATAGGGCATGATTTTAAAATTCACAAAACTGCATGGATTTCGATAAAATTTGGCAAGGCTATAGATAGCCTGGGGAAGAACATAGGCTACTTTTTGTCTTAAAAAATAATCGTACGGGGGGTGATATAGGGGATGAAAGTTTGTATGGGGAACCCAGCATTTCTTAAGTTAGTGATAATTATGAAAATTCAAGTTTATGATTTTGATAGGAAATAAAGAAATATGCAGTTCACGTTTTTGAAAAATCATCCCTAAAGGATGTTAAATAGGGGTTTATTTTAAAATTCAGAAACTGCACGGAGTTCCATGAAATTTGGCAAGGCTATAGATAGCAGCCTGGGAAAGGCCATAGGTTACTTTTTGTCTTAAAAAATAATCGTACAGGGGTGATATAGGGGATGAAAATTTGTATGGAAAACCCAGCTTTTTTTAAATTAGGGATATGAAAATTTAAATTTATGCTTTTGATAGGAAATAAATAAATATGTGGTACAGCGTTTTTGAAAAATCACCACATGGGGGGTACAATAGGGGTTGATTTTAAAATTCACAAATAATATTAAAATGTTTGTGTTACCTACGGCTTTTTATGACATTTAAGGGATTGCAAATGTAGTAGGTAATAGTTCGTATCTTGAGGAAACATTTAGTCTTTATTTCATTCGATGTTTTTACTACGAATGGATTTTCATACGGTTTTCACCACTTGGTGGCCGGAGTGATTCAGTGTGATTATGTTTATTTAGTAAATTGTCTGAAATATGACGATGATTGTTGAAGATTTCGGATAAAATCACGTTGACTGGCAGCTTGAAGCCCACCTACAGCCCACCACACTCGGCCACGATATGTCGCTGCGATTTGAGTTTGCCCAGTGATATCGGACGGCCCTATGTTTTCCACATGAACGTTCCCATGAGATATTTCCCGACATCTACGCGGGCGAAGCCGCGGGCAAAAGCTAGTCTATATCTATACTAATAATAAAGCTGAAGCGTTTGTTTGTATAAACGCGCTAATCTCTGAAACCGAGCAAAAAGAAGTAACAGCGCAGGCAGCCGCTGCGCTGCGGCAGGGGCCGACTGGCCGGCGCGGCGGCGGCGGCGGCGGCGGCGGCGGCGGCGGCGGCGGCGGCTCGAGCAACCAGAACCACGCGGACAAGTCTCGGCAGAAGCCAGTCACTTAGTACTTTATTGTTCACTATACAGGCTGTTTGTTGTAAGGTGTCCAGCCAGTGCGAGCTGATAGCAGAGTACTATTGTTCACTATACAGGCTGTTTGTTGTAAGGTGTCCAGCCAGTGCGAGCTGATAGCAGAGTACCATACCTATCGATTTAACTTTATTGTTCACTATACAGGCTGTTTGTTGTAAGGTGTCCAGCCAGTGCGAGCTGATAGCAGAGTACCATACCTATCGATTTAACTTTATTGTTCACTATACAGGCTGTTTGTTGTAAGGTGTCCAGCCAGTGCGAGCTGATAGCAGAGTACTATTGTTCACTATACAGGCTGTGTTTAGCGCGTTAAGGTTCAGTTTTGGTTGGCACAGTTTCTGCAGTAATTAAGACGTGTGGTTTGGTCTATGCTTTATTTTCAACTAACACATGCTTCACTTTAAACGATACACAATCATCACATAGCTATAGGTACAATCGTTCCCAACATACCGCCCACCAAAAGATCTTAAGGTTCTTTTAAAAACAATTCAGATGTTCAATTAATTTACACATAGCACAAACAATAAAATCAAAAACTAGATACAAAATTGTTGATAGTCATTACTATTACAAAATGTAAACTAATGAAATTACATGCTCAGTAAATCAATCCTACTTCAGTACAAACAACAATTTAAATTAATACACGGTACCTATATAACTATTAAGTTTAAACATTGGTGTCTACAGGTAAAAGACATAATTTACCAATTGATCGTCTAACTATGTGGTTACCGGTTTTCACACTATACACTCTGGTAACTGCATCTTGGCCAGGGTGTTTATCTACGATTCGTCCAAGTGGCCATTTTCCTGGAACAGAATTGTCCGTCTTTACTAGCACTATCTGACCAATTTCTAAGTCTGGGACTGTCTTTAACCACTTCGGCCGTTGCTGTAGTCTTGCTAAGTACTCATGCTGCCAACGCTGCCAAAAGTCGTTCAATAGCTTTTGAGTATGCTGCCATCGAGATAGCTTGCTAGCAGGAACGTCTTTCAAGCTTGGTGAAGGTACGGTGATTGGTGCTTCCCCGATCAGGAAGTGTCCTGGTGTGAGTACCTCCATGTCGTCCTTGTCTGAATCATCGATGGGGCATAACGGTCGAGAGTTAAGACAAGCCTCGATCTGGCATAAAAGTGTAGTGAACTCTTCAAACGTCAGGTGACTGTTCAAGACTCGTTTGAGGTGATGCTTAGTGGATTTTATGCCGGCTTCCCATAGACCACCGAAGTTCGGACTGTATCCAGGAATAAAATGCCACTGAGTCCCATCCTTGGCCAAAGTATCTACTATGTCACCTTCGAATTCTAACTTAGCTGAGTTCCAGGCTTCGACCAGCTCTTTGTTGGCCCCGACAAAGTTTCGGCCCTGGTCACTCCACATGTGGTTGCATCTTCCTCTACGTGACACAAATCTTCTGAACGCTCCGATGAATGCTTCAGAGGTTAGGTTGCCAACAAGTTCTAAATGTATGGCCTTAGTTGCCATACATATAAACAATGAAATGTAGCCTTTGTTTGTTTTAGCACCTCTTCCCTTAGACATTAAGATTTGGTACGGGCCAGCAAAGTCAACACCACAATGTAAGAATGCTCGGGCAGGTGTCACTCGTTCCTTGGGTAAGTCTCCCATAAACTGGTTTCTAATTTCAGCCCGCTGTTTAACACAGATTAAACATTTGTGTACTTCAGCCTTTACCAAACTTTTTTGGTTCAGAATCCAGTATTTCGATCGAATGTAATTATACATTAACTGTATGCCCCCATGCAAAGTTGCCTTATGTGCATCGGCCACAATAAGTCTGGTCAAACGTGATTTATTATCTAAGATGATAGGGTGTTTTCTATCCTTGTCTATATTGGCGTGTCGAATTCTACCGCCCACCCTGAGGATATGATTTCGATCCAAATACGGATTGAGTGACTTTAATACACTTCTGTTCTTAACTTTACCTTTGTCTTTCAGGTCTTTAATCTCTCCTTCAAAACATTCTCTTTGTGTTATTTGAATACATTTATGTAATGATCTTTCTAATTCTTCTGTGTTTAAACTAATCTGTATTTTTTTATTTTTCAGGTTCAAGAATTGTCTGCAGTGCGTCACTGTTTGCAACAACTCCGCCAGTGTATCACAAACCTCGAAGTGGGTTGACCAATTTTTCTCTTTGACGGATGGTTCCGTTATTACGTTTACATTTATACCTTTTCTCATTTCTAGGTCAGTCGAAGTGTTTATGCTTGTATATGGTATTTCCTTTTGTTTCAGCCATTCAGGTCCTTCCCACCATAATCTACAATTCTTCAAATCTGACAGCAGCATGCCTCTTGATACGACATCTGCGGGGTTTTCTTTTGATAGGACGTGAAACCATTTGTTACCAATGTTATCGATTATCGTTATGACTCTGTTCCTCACAAAGGTTTGCCATCGAGTAGGATCTCCCTGCAACCATGATAAAACGATTGTCGAGTCTGTCCATGAAAATATTTGATTAGTAGGAATATGCATAGCTTCGCTCATTTGCTTCAATAATTTTGAAAGTAGTAATGCTCCACATAGCTCGAGTCGCGGTAGTGACAGTGGTTTTACAGGCGCAACTCTGGATTTAGCAGCAATTATGGTCGTTTTGTATTGAAGGTCTTCTCCCAGCACCCTCAGGTAAGCAACAGCTCCGTATGCTTTGTTAAAAGCGTCACAATAACCGTGAACAGAAGCGTTTCTCATGCTGTCACTTGTGCATTGTAACCATCGCTGCAGTTTTACAACTTTCAAATGTGATAAGCTTTTTCTTATACTAATCCATTCTTTTTCTGTTTCAGGGTCTACTTCGTCATCCCAGGCGCTTCGCTTCAGCCACAAACTTTGGATTAATATTTTTGCAGGTACTATCGCCGGAGCCAGCCATCCCAGCGGATCGAATAGCCGGTGAATGTCAGCCAAAATCTTTCTTTTGGTTACGACTCCAGTCATGAGGGCGTAATCAAGATGATAATGAATAGTGTCTTCGCCCATGTTCCAGGATAAACCTAGTGTTCTAACAGTACCATGCAACTTCATGTCTATTTTAACTTGCTTACTATGCTGTTCGGCTTCAAATTGTTCTAGGAATTTTCCACTGTTAGATGCCCATTTTTGCAGCTTGAAACCTCCTCCTTGTAGGATATGGTTAATGTCCTTAGCTACTTCTATAGCTTGTTCTACTGTATCCTCCCCAGACATTAGATCATCCATAAAAAAATCATTCTTGATGGTTTCAGCTGCTTTAGGATTATCTCTGCATTCATTTTCTGCTAGTTGTTGCAGCGTTTTCACAGCAAGGTAAGGGGCAGAAGCAGTACCGAATGTGACTCGGAGCAGACGATAATCTTTGATTGTTTCAGTTGAATGTTGACGCCAAAGAATACGCTGATAGTCTGCGTCTTCTTTCGTCACCAAAACCTGTCTGTACATTTTTTCGATGTCAGACACAAAACAGATAGGCTTCATTCTCCATCTCATGACTAGACATCTCATGTCCTCCTGTAGCTGAGGTCCTATCAGCAGTTCATCATTTAGAGATATATTATTGCAACCCTTGGACGAAGCATTAAAGACAACCCTAACCTTCGTTGTTTCACTTGTTTCTTTCAGGACTGGATGGTGTGGTAAATATACTGCCGAATTATCTATCTCGTTTGTTGGAACTATTTCCATGTGTTTCAGATCAATATACTCCTTCATTACTTTTGTGTATTCCGTCCTCAAATTCGTATCATTCTCAAAGCGTTTTTCAAGTTGCATGTATCTTCTCAATGCTATATCTCTAGTTTTACCTTCACATGACTTAGGCTTTTCTGTTTTAAATGGTAATTTTACCACGAATCTTCCCTCATCATTTCGCTTGTATGTTTCCTTGTAGATTTTCTCACACTGTTCTTCATCTTTTGTTAGTTTCTTCTTACTATCATCTTCTACTTCCCAGAAAGATTTCAACATATTGTCAATGTCAATATGTTGATGCATGACAGTAATATCTACCGAAGATATGTTTTCTTCCACCTTTCCAAAAAGAATCCATCCTAGGCGTGTATCTTGTGCGCTTGGAGAGCCTAATGGACCTTTAACCAGACCGCCTTTCAGAATGATGTCATAGATTTGAACACCTAATAAAAGGTCCACTCGCCCTGGTTGATTGTAACTTGGGTCTGCCAGGGTGAGGCCTTGTAAATGCGGCCAGTCTGCGATTTTGTGGGTGAAATGACTTGGTGGCAAATTGGAGGTTATGTTCTTGGGTATGACATATGCCTTCAGAGTAATCTTGAAATTATCTTCACACCGCGATAGAAGATCAAATTCTACGATGTGATTTATGTGTGTCTGTTTACCTCCAACCGTTGTGAGTGTTCCTTTAGTTGCTTTGCGTTTTATCTTTAATCTTTGAGCTGCTCCTTCACTGATAAAACTTTAATGTGACCCTTGGTCAATTAAGGCGCGCAATACTGTCGTTAGTCCATTGTCACCCCTTACATACACTAGTGCTGTTGCCAGCAAAGCTGTGGACTTCTTCGTGATGAAGTGTGATGCTATTGCGACGTCTTCTTTTTCATGTTCATCGTTTGTTTTCTTTCCTTCGATATGTACGTGTGGAGTTTGTGTATTGTCTGACTGCTTGTTGTTACTTTTCTGCTGGTGCAACAGTGAGTGGTGCCGGCGATTGCATCGACGGCAGAATACGTGTACGCGACATTTCCAGGCTGAATGCCCTGGTGCCAGACAATTGTAGCAAAGGTTATTCTTCCTTACAAACTCGTTTCTCTCCATAGGTTGAAGCTTTATAAAATCTTTACAGTGGCATAGGGCGTGGTCTTCCTTGCACATTGTACACGTCTTCGCCGGTGTGGTTGCAGAAACATGGCATGACTTATCCTTGATAGTTTTCTCCCTTGAGACAGCTGAAGAACTACCAGGTGTCACCAACTCCAATGTACGGAACTTAGACTCCAAAAATATATAAAATTCTTTCAAGGTGGGTAATTTGTTAAACTCCTGAGTGTACGTATGCTCCTCCTAGTCCTTATGGGTCTCCGGGTCTAATTTCTGAACCACTAAAAATATAATTAGGGGGTCCCAGTTATCAATAGTTAAGTCCTGATTTTGTAGACTATTCATACATTCAGCGGTAGTGTCTAGCAAGGACTTTATCTGATTTGCAGTTGGTGTCTTGATCGCCCTTTGTCCGGTAAGTCGTTTGAACAACGTATTTACTATAACTCGTTTATTCCCGTAGCGATTTTTCAATATATTCCATGCTTGTTTGTAGTTATTTTCCGTAACCTTTATATGTTTCAGCAAGGCTTCAGCTTCACCGGTGATACTTGACTTCAGGTATTGCAACTTCTGTACCAAACTTAGCGACATATTGTCATGGACTAGTGATATAAACAAATCATGATATGTGGGCCAGTCATCGTAATTACCATTAAACTCTGGTAGCTGGATAGTCGGTAATTTAACTTGAGTTTGGTTAATCGTAGGCATGTTCCAACATACATCTTCTGTTGTTGACAGTGTAGAAATCATGTCCTTTAAGTCTCCTTGTAAACACAAAAACGTGTCTTCAACAACGTAATAGTCTTCGTTAACAAAGTACTGAATGTTCTCACGATGTTCTTTCGGTGTACACTTAACAAGTTCTTCATGTGTTATTTTAAATGACTGCCAATATTCTTCTATACATTGTAATCTTGCTAGGATGTAACCCTTTGTTAATCGTACCTTAGGACATTTCTTCATATTAACTTGCGCTTTTTGCAATTTACCAGCTGTTTCTTCTAGAATATTGAGTAATTGACTGCTTGAAGTACTCATTTTCGTAAAAAGGCACTTTTAATCGGTTATTATTAAGCCAAATTCGCGTAAATACTTGTTATGACGCGATGTTATAACTCGTAATTCTTAAGAAGTCTTCACTAACGAGCTTGTTATTCACTGTTATCGCTGAGGAATGTGCAAGCCTATTGTATTCGATCGGCCGGACAGTTTTTATACACTTTTAAAATCCACTTAATGAATCCGGCTCGAAGGACCATATGTTTAGCGCGTTAAGGTTCAGTTTTGGTTGGCACAGTTTCTGCAGTAATTAAGACGTGTGGTTTGGTCTATGCTTTATTTTCAACTAACACATGCTTCACTTTAAACGATACACAATCATCACATAGCTATAGGTACAATCGTTCCCAACAGGCTGTTTGTTGTAAGGTGTCCAGCCAGTGCGAGCTGATAGCAGAGTACCATACCTATCGATTTAACTTTATTGTTCACTATACAGGCTGTTTGTTGTAAGGTGTCCAGCCAGTGCGAGCTGATAGCAGAGTACTATTGTTCACTATACAGGCTGTTTGTTGTAAGGTGTCCAGCCAGTGCGAGCTGATAGCAGAGTACCATACCTATCGATTTAACTTTATTGTTCACTATACAGGCTGTTTGTTGTAAGGTGTCCAGCCAGTGCGAGCTGATAGCAGAGTACCATACCTATCGATTTAACTTTATTGTTCACTATACAGGCTGTTTGTTGTAAGGTGTCCAGCCAGTGCGAGCTGATAGCAGAGTACTATTGTTCACTATACAGGCTGTTTGTTGTAAGGTGTCCAGCCAGTGCGAGCTGATAGCAGAGTACCATACCTATCGATTTAACTTTATTGTTCACTATACAGGCTGTTTGTTGTAAGGTGTCCAGCCAGTGCGAGCTGATAGCAGAGTACTATTGTTCACTATACAGGCTGTTTGTTGTAAGGTGTCCAGCCAGTGCGAGCTGATAGCAGAGTACCATACCTATCGATTTAACTTTATTGTTCACTATACAGGCTGTTTGTTGTAAGGTGTCCAGCCAGTGCGAGCTGATAGCAGAGTACCATACCTATCGATTTAGTACTTTATTGTTCACTATACAGGCTGTTTGTTGTAAGGTGTCCAGCCAGTGCGAGCTGATAGCAGAGTACCATACCTATCGATTTAGTACTTTATTGTTCACTATACAGGCTGTTTGTTGTAAGGTGTCCAGCCAGTGCGAGCTGATAGCAGAGTACCATACCTATCGATTTAGCTTTATTGTTCACTATACAGGCTGTTTGTTGTAAGGTGTCCAGCCAGTGCGAGCTGATAGCAGAGTACCATACCTATCGATTTAACTTTATTGTTCACTATACAGGCTGTTTGTTGTAAGGTGTCCAGCCAGTGCGAGCTGATAGCAGAGTACCATACCTATCGATTTAACTTTATTGTTCACTATACAGGCTGTTTGTTGTAAGGTGTCCAGCCAGTGCGAGCTGATAGCAGAGTACCATACCTATCGATTTAGTACTTTATTGTTCACTATACAGGCTGTTTGTTGTAAGGTGTCCAGCCAGTGCGAGCTGATAGCAGAGTACCATACCTATCGATTTAACTTTATTGTTCACTATACAGGCTGTTTGTTGTAAGGTGTCCAGCCAGTGCGAGCTGATAGCAGAGTACCATACCTATCGATTTAACTTTATTGTTCACTATACAGGCTGTTTGTTGTAAGGTGTCCACGTCCCGCCAGTGCGAGCTGATAGCAGAGTACCATACCTATCGATTCAACAATTTTTTGTAGTTTTCGAGTTATTTTGGATCCCTCATTTCATATCAATGGCAGTGGTTAAGGATAGTAGTAGGAATAAAATTTATGTTTTTATTATCAACTGAGCTCTGCTCAAACCTAGAGGAATAGTAAATGTCAGGATTGACAAAAATATGCAAAGATAATAAATAATAAATTATAAAATATGAAAATCACAAGATTTCAGACACACCACTTTCAACGACCGATTTCAGCAAATAATGCCCTATTTATTACATTCTTGTTCAAAGTTGACCCAAAAAAAGATATAATTTTTTAAAGCCATCATCTCGTTGAATCAGAAAAATTATCGAAAAAAATATAAGTAACTCGAAAACTACAAAAAATCGTAGAACATATATGGGTGTTAAATCGATAGGTACTCTGCTATCAGCTCGAAGGAGTTAAGTTAGTGCCTAAGTAGTAATGGCTGGTGCGTGGGGCTCCGCTGCGCGCGGGGCTCCGCTGCGCGCGGGGCTCCGCTGCGCGCGGGGCTCCGCTGCGCGCGGGGCTCGCTCCGCATCCAACGCCCGACGGCGGCTCCAAATGCTGCAGTAGGTATATGACAGAAAATAGAATGAGGTAGCTTAGCGGCGGGTATTTCCAGTTTCAGTTTAGTCAACAAGGCGTGTGCTATCACTAATCGTCTTACAGCTATAATCCGAGTCGCCAGATAGTGTGGCCGCGAGCCGAGCGCGTAATCTGGCAGACAGCGATCGATTATGTTTAATCACAGCTTATTTAGAAGGGAATCCGGATTATAAGATAATTATGGAAGTATTTATCACTTTATTTTTTAGATGCAAACAAATCCGATTACAAACGATAGTAAATCGGGAAAGTGTGAGTGGTATCCCGTGTACTGTAGCCCTGCAGGCAACTTGTTTATTGTAAGTCCAATATCTAAATATTGTTGTAATTATATCCTACAACAAAATCCTATTACTTAATTAACTTTACCTACACGATATCAAAACGTCCGCTGGTCCGCGCAGGCCGCAACGCACACATGGCACGCAACGTCCACTCGTCCGCGCCGGCCGCAACGCACACACGGCACGCAACGTCCACTCGTCCGCGCCGGCCGCAACGCACGCACGGCACGCAACGTCCACTCATCTGCGCCGGCCGCAACGCACGCACGGCACGCAACGGATTTTTCAATACACTTGATAAATAAACATGGCGTACCTTCAGAGGCTATAATTTATGATTCGAAAATTAAATGTTTTGCACATCTTTCTGTTACGCGGTCGTGACTTTTGTTTACGAGCTCGATCATTACTTTTGCAGTTAAAAAAGTCAATTTAAAAAGAGCAATACATACGGGGGTGGCCGGGCCCGGTTGATTGACGTCTAAATGAAAAAATTAGGTTCCTCGTATCGTGGACTATTTGAATCACCCCCATGTAGGTATGTTCCGCGATTTCTCATAGTTTTCGAGTTATGATTTTTTTTCTGAATTTTTGAGATTTTTTGACCTGACCAACTTAAAAAAATTCATTAAGGCGAAAGCTCCAGGGTAGCCCGCGAAATTCAAAATTTTTTACGTTTTTTGCAATTTGTAGGTCAGTGTGAGCTTGTATGTTGATTAAAATATGATTCACGGAATAGAATCAGCAATACAACTGCATAAGTTAGCAATGCTAACTTATGGAGTTGTATTGCTGATTATCCATACTAATATTATAAATTCGAAAGTAACTCTGTCTGTCTGTCTGTCTGTCTGTCTGTCTGTCTGTCTGTTACCTTTTCACGCCTAAACCACTGAACGGATTTCGATAAAATTTGGCAAGGTTATAGATGGTATCCTGGGGACGGACATAGGCTACTTTTTTTTTCAAAAATAATCCCATAGGGGGTGATATAGGGGATGAAAGTTTGTATGGGAAACTCAGTATTTCTTAAGTTAGGGATGTGAAAATTAAAATGTATGCTTTTGATCCATACTAATATTATAAATTCGAAAGTGACTCTGTCTGTCTGTCTGTCTGTCTGTCTGTCTGTCTGTCTGTCTGTCTGTCTGTCTGTCTGTCTGTCTGTTACCTTTTCACGCCTAAACCACTGCACGGATTTCGATAAAATTTGGCAAGGCTATAGATGGTATCCTGGGGACGGACATAGGCTACTTTTTTTTTCAAAAATAATCCTACAGGGGGTGATATAGGGGATGAAAGTTTGTATGGGAAACTCAGTATTTCTTAAGTTAGGGATGTGAAAATTAAAATGTATGCTTTTGATAGGAAATAAAGAAATATGCGATTCAGCGTTTTTGAAAAATCATCCCCTAAGTGGGTAAAATAGGGGTTGATTTTAAAATTTACAAAACTGCATGGATTTCGACAAAATTTGGCAAGACTTTATATAGCATCCTGGGGAAGGCCATAGGATACTATTTTTTTTCAAAAATAATATTACAGGGGGTGATATAGGGGATGAAAGTTTGTAAGGGGAACCCAGTATTTCTTAAGTTTATTGGTAGGAAATTAAGAAATATGCGGTTTAGCGTTTTTGAAAAATCATCCCCTAAGGGGGTAAAATAGAGGTTGATTTTAAAATTCACAAAACTGCACGGATTTCAATAAAATTTGGCAAGGCTTTATATAGCATCCTGGGGAAGGACACAGGCTACTTTCAAAAACAATACTACAGGGGGTGATATAGGGGATGAAAGTTTGTAAGGGAAACCCAGTATTTCTTAAGTTAGGGATGTGAAAATTAAAATGTATGCTTTTGATAGGAAATAAAGAAATATGCGGTTCACCGTTTTTGAAAAATCATCCCCTAAGGGTGTAAAATAGGGGTTGATTTTAAAATTTACAAAATTGCACGGATTTCGACAAAATTTGGCAAGGCTTTATATAACATCCTGGGAAAGGACATAGGATACTTTCAAAAACAATACTACAGGGGGTGATATAGGGGATGAAAGTTTGTAAGGGAAACCCAGTATTTCTTAAGTTAGGGATAACAAATTTATGCTATTGGTAGGAAATTAAGAAATATGCGGTTCAGCATTTTTGAAAAATCATCCCCTAAGGGGGTTAAATAGGGGTTGATTTTAAAATTTACAAAACTGCACGGATTTCGATAAAATTTGGCAAGGCTTTATAGCATCCTGGGGAAGGACACAGGCTACTTTTGGTCTTAAAAAATAATCCTACAGGGGGTGATATAGGGCATGAAAGTTTGTATGGGAAACTCAGTATTTCTTAAGTTAGGGATGTAAAAATTAAAATGTATGCTTTTGATAGGAAATAAAGAAATATGCGGTTCAGCGTTTTTGAAAAATCATCCCCTAAGGGGGTAAAATAGGGGTTGATTTTAAAATTTACAAAACTGCACGGATTTCGACAAAATTTGGCAAGGCTTTATATAGCATCCTGGGAAAGGACATAGGATACAAGTTTTTTCAAAAATAATACTACAGGGGGTGATATAGGGGATGAAAGTTTGTAAGGGAAACCCAGTATTTCTTAAGTTAGGGATAACAAATTTATGCTATTGGTAAAAAGTTAAGAAATATGCGGGTCAGCGTTTTTTAAAAATCATCCCCTAAGTGGGTAAAATAGGGGTTGATTTTAAAATTTACAAAACTGCACGGATTTCGATAAAATTTGGCAAAGTTATAGATCCTGGGAAAGAATATGGGCTACTTTTTGTCTTAAAACATAATCCTACAAGGGGTGATAAAAGGGATGAAAATTTGTATCGGAAACCCAGCATTTCTTAAGTTAGGGATATGCTCTATGTTTTTCACATGAACGTTCCCATGGGATGTTTTCCGACATCCACGCGGGCGAAGCCGCGGGCAAAAGCTAGTAGGAAATAAAGAAATATGCGGTTCAGCGTTTTTGAAAAATCATCCCCTATGGGGGTAAAATAGGGGTTGATTTTAAAATTTACAAAACTGCTTGGATTTTGACATTATTTGGCTAGGCTTTATATAGCATCCTGGGGAAGGCCATAGGATACTATTTTTTTCAAAAATAATACTACAGGGGGTGATATAGGGGATGAAAGTTTGTAAGGGGACACCCAGTATTTCTTAAGTTAGGGATAACAAATTTATGCTATTGGTAGGAAATTAAGAAATATGCGGTTCAGCATTTTTGAAAAATCATCCCCTAAGGGGGTAAAATAGGGGTTGATTTTAAAATTTACAAAACTGTACGGATTTCGATAAAATTTGGCAAGGCTTTATATAGCATCCTGGGGAAGGACACAGGCTATTTTTGGTCTTAAAAAATAATCCTACAGGGGGTGATATAGGGGATAAAAGTTTGTATGGGAAACTCAGTATTTCTTAAGTTAGGGATGTGAAAATTAAAATGTATGCTTTTGATAGGAAATAAATAAATATGCCGTTCAGCGTTTTTGGAAAATCATCCCCTAAGGGGGTAAAATAGGGGTTGATTTTAAAATTTACAAAACTGCACGGATTTCGACAAAATTTGGCAAGGCTTTATATTTATATAGCATCCTGGGAAAGGACATAGGATACTTTCAAAAACAATACTACAGGGGGTGATATAGGGGATGAAAGTTTGTAAGGGAAACCCAGCATTTCTTAAGTTAGGGATATGTTATGTTTTCCACATGAACGTTCCCATGGGATATTTTCCGACATCCACGCGGGCGAAGCCGCGGGCAAAAGCTAGTAATGATTATAATTCTGTAAAGCCATATTAGCTACGGCCGTGAATCATATTTTAATCAACATACAAGCTCACACTGACCTACAAATTGCAAAAAACGTAAGAAATTTTGAATTTCGCGGGCTACCCTGGAGCTTTCGCTTTAACAAACTTGAAAGACTTTTTCGAGGTTATTTTTTTCGGAACTAAATCTTCATGAGTTGTAATTTTAAGAATAAAATAATCAGCTTCATGACTGTGATGAAAGTTATGAAAATGTTTGGTCTAATGTAAATAAAATAAACCGGTCAAGAGCGAGTTGGACTCGCGCACCGAGGGTTCCGTACCATCATTTATATGTAATTAGTGTTGATGATTTCTGAAAAACTGTGCTATTTAGAGACATCGTTTTATTTTTCCTGTAATCTATAGGTACATAAACTTCTATCACAGAGAATCATTTCAGATTTTTCTCTATGAAAACTTCGGAGATAAGGGGGGGGGGGGGGGGAACGGTATTTTTTTTTAATTTTTCATCAAGAGTTAAAACTATGCGGCCTAAAAAAAAGAAAAAAATATGTTTGAGAATGAGCAAACAACGCTCTTTCATATGATACCCCATGTGCCCTAGTAGCCCCACTTCGAATTTTTAAGATCCCCTTTCAGTCCCTGTTGCAAAAAAACCATAAATATTTTTGTTTCTTTCTTATTTGCAAAATAGTTGGGTAAACTATTCCAAATTTCAAGTTGATAGCATCAAGCAGCACGCAAGCGTTTTCAACATCAATAACTCTAAGTTCTAAATAGGCTGGTAAGCCTATTTAGAACTTAGAGTTCTTTTAGAGACGTACAAGAGCGTCAAAAAATTATTATGTCTTTGTAAGAGTGATTTATGAATTATTATACAGCTAAAACTGTATAAAATCTTTATTGACGGATCTGCGTAAGCTTAGGGTGCTTAAACAGAATATTAAAACTCTACTATACAACTTTAAGTATTTTGTGACACTTCAATCTGGTTTCATCGTTAAAGCTGTATACAGGCTGTATCTTGCATGCGATCACTTACTGATTACAGCTCTAAGTGTTATTACTTATTACAGTATCACTTGATACTTGTTTCTGTACAATGGTGTATGCAAACTCCATTCTCAAACTTATTTTTATTGCGTAATTGTGCACTATTGTAAATACAGTGGTTTCATGACTTCTGTCTAAGAGGGTGATTTAAAACTAAAAAAATAAATGACAGCTATAGTACAGCTTTTTCATTTTAAATTATTGTATTGTCACCGGACCCTGATAAGTGTGCAAAATTTAGAATTAATCTGACCATTTAAAGTGGGTAAAAATCGAATTCAAAGATTCCGTTACATACAAACATTTAGCACATGTTAGAAATGTTGAATAATAGTAGTTACTGAAACTTGTATAATTCAAAGATTCCGTTACATACAAACATTTAGCACATGTTAGAAATGTTGAATAATAGTAGTTACTGAAACTTGTATAATTCAGTAGGTAGTCCGGTCAAGAGCGAGTCGGACTCGCGCACCGAGGGTTCCGTTCCGATTTCTGAAAAAGTGTGCTACTTAGAGACATCGTTTTATTTTTCCTGTAATCTTTACATAAACTTCTATCACATGGAATAATTTCAGATTTTTCTCTTTGCAAACTTCGGAGATAAGGGGGGAACGGTATTTTTTTTACATTTTTCATCAGAAGTCGAAAACTATGCGGCCTATAAAAAAAAAAATAGTTTGAGAATGTGCAAATAGCGCTCTTTCATATGATACCCCACATGACCTAGTAGCCCCACTTTGAATTTTTAAGACAGGGGGTCTTAAAAATTCAAAGTGGGGCTACTAGGTCATGGCAGAGCGCTATTTGCACATTCTCAAACTATTTTTTTTTTTCAGTCCCTGTTGCAAAAAAAATATAAATAGTTTTATTTATTTCTTATTTGCTAAATAAAAACAAAAAACGTCATTAAAACTATTCTAAATTTCAAATTGATAGCATTAGTAGTTCTTGAGATATCCAGCTGTGACAGATAGACAGACAGAACGACTTTTTTCATGTCATTCGGGATATTATTGAGATTATTGTTTTACCCGACTGCGACAGAAGGAGGGTTATGTTTTTCGAGAGTATGTATGTATGTATTGTAGTGTTACAAACCCTACATATTTTTTTTATGATGTTTAAACCTTTTCGCTCTCTAAATAGTTTGTTTTTCAGTCGGTCTTTTTAAAACATGTGCACCTGTGTACTGGCTGTTCTTTTCTTTTAGATTTTAAATTTCGTAGACATTTGAATTTGATGGTCTTTGACACAAAATTTGTTTTTCGTCACTCCGATTCCCGTTGCCATACTGATCCCATGATTTTCCCATGGTTTTATCAATAGATACACCAAACCAGATAGAACTGGTTCCACCCACGGGGCAGCGAATGTTCCGTACAGTACGAGCAAGCTGATGTGTGGTTTAACACCTTCTTTTGGCGTGGTGTGCTTTTAAGCCAACTTGCCTGCTCCGCTAAGTGATACTGCAGCTACGAAATTCTTTTTCCCGAAATCTTGGACCTACTTCAGATAATTTAATTATTTATTTACTTAGTAGTTAAATTTTCTATGTAGTCTAGCATTTTTTATAATTTAACTGTCTGATTGATTTATTTGTTACTCCTCAAATTACTATAGCGATTTAACTAAATTTGCATAAAAAAAGTCTGTCCTATAAAGGGTTGCAGCGCTCGTAGGTTCGACTTATAGAACTACTAGCTTTTGCCCGCGGCTTCGCCCGCGTGGATGTCGGAAAATATCCCATGAGAACATTCATGTGGAAAACATAGGGCATATCCCTAACTTAAGAAATGCTGGGTTTTCCATACAAACTTTCATCCCTTTTATCACCCCTTGTAGGATTATGTTTTAAGACAAAAAGTAGCCCATGTCCTTTCCCAGGATGCTATCTATAGCCTTGCCAAATTTTATCAAAATCCGTGCAGTTTTGTAAATTTTAAAATCAACCCCTGTTTTACCCACTTTGGGGATGATTTTTAAAAAAAACGCTGACCCGCATATTTCTTTATTTCCTATCAAAAGCATACATTTTAATTTTCACATCCCTAACTTAATACTGAGTTTCCCATACAAACTTTCATCCCCTATATCACCCCCTGTAAGATAATTTTTGAAGACCAAAAGTAGCCTGTGTTCTTCCCCAGGATGTTATATAAAGCCTTGCCAAATTTTATCGAAATCCGTGCAGTTTTGTAAATTTTAAAATCAACCCCTATTTTACCCCTTAGGGGATGATTTTTCAAAAATGCTGAATCACATATTTCTTAATTTCCTACCAATAGCATAATTTTTTTATCCCTAACTTAAGAAATACTGGGCTTCCTTACAAACTTTCATCCCCTATATCACCCCTGTAGTATTGTTTTTGAAAGTATCCTATGTCCTTTCCCAGGATGCTATATAAAGCCTTGCCAAATTTTATCGAAATCCGTGCAGTTTTGTAAATTTTAAAATCAACCCCTATTTTACCCCTTAGGGGATGATTTTTCAAAAATGCTGAATCACATATTTCTTAATTTCCTACCAATAGCATAAATTTTTTATCCCTAACTCAAGAAATACTGGGTTTCCTTACAAACTTTCATCCCCTGTATCACCCCTGTAGTATTGTTTTTGAAAGTATCCTATGTCCTTTCCCAGGATGCTATATAAAGCCTTGCCAAATTTTGTTGAAATCCGTGCAGTTTTGTAAATTTTAAAATCAACCCCGATTTTACCCCCTTAGGGGATGATTTTTCAAAACCGCTGAACCGCATATTTCTTTATTTCTTATCGAAAGCATACATTTTAATTTTCACATCCCTAACTTAAGAAATACTGAGTTTCCCATACAAACTTTCATCCCCTATATCACCCCCTGTAGCATTATTTTTGAAAAAAATAGTATCCTATGGCCTTCCCCTGGTTGCTTTATAAAGCCTTACCAAATTTGGTCGAAATCCATGCAGTTAAGTAAATTTTAAAATCAACCCCTATTTTACCCCCTTAGGTGATGATTTTTAAAAAACGCTGAACCGCATATTTCTTTATTTCCTATCAAAAGCATACATTTTAATTTTCACATCCCTAACTTAAGAAATACTGAGTTTCCCATACAAACTTTCATCCCCTATATCACACCCTGTAGGATTATTTTTGAAAAAAAAGTAGCCTATGTCCGTCCCCAGGATACCATATATAGCCTTGCCAAATTTTATCGAAATCCGTTCAGTGGTTTAGGCGTGAAAAGGTAACAGACAGACAGACAGACAGACAGACAGACAGACAGAGTTACTTTCGAATTTATAATATTACTAGCTTTTGCCCGCGGCTTCGCCCGCCTGGATGTCGGAAAATATCCCATGGGAACGTACATGTGGAAAACATAGGGCCGTCCGATATAACTGTACAAACTCAAATCGCTACGAATTATCGTTACCGTGTATAGTAGGCATAAAGCTACCAGTCGGCATGATTTTGTCCGACATCTTCAACAGTCGTCGTCATATTTCAGCCAATTTACACAAAACCATAATGAATTACACTGAATCACTCCGTTCATTGGAGAAAACCGTATGAAAATCCGTTCGGTACTTTTTGACATTATCTCATTTAAACAGACACACTTACGCGGCGGGGGGACTTTGTTAATTACTTAAAATTTATTATGCCAGTCACGCTCTAATAACAAATAACTTTTGTCCGAGTGTCCACTCGTTCAAATAATTTCCTCGTAAAAACTTCGAATGAAATAAAGACTAAATGTTACCTCAAGATTCGAACTATGACTACATTTCCAATCCCTTAAATCTCTTAAAAAGAGGTAGGTACACAAACATTTGTCAACCCCTATTGTACCCCCTCAAAAACGCTGTACCACATATTTCTTTATTTCCAACCAAAAGCATAAATTTTAATTTTTATATCCCTAACTTAAGAAATGCTGGGTTTCCCATCTTTCATCCGTTATATCACCCCTTGTAGTATTGTTTTTGAAAGTATCCTGCGTCCTTTCCCAAGATGCTATATAAAGCCTTGTCAAATTTTGTCGAAATCCGTGCAGTTTTGTAAATTTTAAAATCAACCCCTATTTTACCCTCTTAGGGGATGATTTTTCAAAAACGCTGAACCGCATATTTCTTTGTTTCCTATCAAAAGCATACATTTTAATTTTCACATCCCTAACTTAAGAAATACTGAGTTTCCATACAAACTTTCATCCCCTATATCACCCCCTGTAGGATTATTTTTAAGACAAAAAGTAGTCTATGTCCTTCCCCAGGATGCTATATAAAGCCTTGCCAAATTTTATCGACATCCATGCAGTTTTGTAAATTTTAAAATGAACCCCTATTTTACCCCCTTAGTGGATGATTTTTCAAAAACGCTGAACCACATATTTCTTAATTTCCTACCAATAGCATAAATTTTTTATCCCTAACTTAAAAATACTGGGTTTCCCTTACAAACTTTCATCCCCTATATCACCCCCTGTAGTATTGTTTTTGAAAGTATCCTATGTCCTTTCCCAGGATGCTGTATAAAGTTTTGCCAAATTTTGTCAAAATATGTGCAGTTTTGTAAATTTTAAAATCAACCCCTATTTCACCCCCTTAGTGGATGATTTTTCAAAAACGCTGAACCGCATATTTCTTTATTTCCTATCAAAAGCATACATTTTAATTTTCACATCCCTAACTAAGACATACTGAGTTTCCCATACAAACTTTCATCCCCTATATCACCCCCTGTAGGATTCTTTTTTAAGACAAAAAGTAGCCTATGTCCTTCCCCAAGATGCTATATAAAGCCTTGCCAAAGTTTATCGAAATCAGTGCAGTTTTGTAAATTTTAAAATCAACCCCTATTTTAACCCCTTAGGGGATGATTTTTCAAAACCGCTGAACCGCATATTTCTTTATTTCTTATCGAAAGCATACATTTTAATTTTCACATCCCTAACTGAAGAAATACTGAGTTTCCCATACAAACTTTCATCCCCTGTATCACCCCCTGTAGTATTATTTTTGAAAAAAATAGTATGCTATGTCGTTCCCCAGGATGCTATATACAGCCTTGCCAAATTTTGTCGAAATCCGTGCAGTTTTGTAAATTTTAAAATCAACCCCTATTTACTATATTTTACCCCCTTAGGGGATGATTTTTGAAAAACGCTGAACCGCATATTTCTTAACTAGCTTTTGCCCGCGGCTTCGCTCGCGTGGATGTCGGAAAATATCCCATGGGAACGTTCATGTGGAAAACATAGGGCCGTCCGATATAACTGTGCAAACTCAAATCGCTACGATATATCGTTACCGTGTATAGTGGGCATAAAGCTACCAGTCGGCATGATTTTTTCCGATATCTTCAACAGTCGTCGTCATATTTCAGCCAATTTAAAAAAAAAACCATATTGAATTACACTGAATCACTCCGTTCATTGGAGAAAATCCGTTCGGTACTTTTTGACGTTATCGCATTCAAACAGACAGACTTACGCCGCGGGCAAAATAAATAAAAAATAATTAAATAAAAATAACGTAACTTTGATAATTACTTAAAATATATTATGCCAGTCACGCGCTCTAATAACAAATAACTTTTGTCCGAGTGTCCTCGTAAAAACGTCGAATGAAATAAAGACTAAATGATACCTCAAGATTCGAACTATGACTACATTTCCAATCCCTTAAATCTCTTAAAAAGAGGTAGGTACACAAACATTTGTCAACCTCTATTGTACCCCTTAGGGGACGATTTTTACGAAACGCTGTACCATACATTTCTTTATTTCCTACCAAAAGCACAAAGAATTTTCATATCCCTAACTTAAGAAATGCTGAGTTTCCCATACAAACTTTCATCCCTTATATCACCCCTTGTAGGATTATGTTTTAAGACAAAAAGTAGCCCATGTCCTTTCCCAGGATGCTATCTATAGCCTTGCCAAATTTTATCGAAATCCGTGCAGTTTTGTAAATTTTAAAATAAACCCCTATTTTACCCACATAAGGGATGATTTTTAAAAAACGCTGAACTGCTGAACCGCATATTTCTTAATTTCCTACCAATAGCATAAATTTGTTATCCCTAACTTAAGAAATACTGGGTTTCCCTTACAAACTTTCATCCCCTATATCACCCCCTGTAGTATTGTTTTTGAAAGTATCCTATGTCCTTTACCAGGATGCTATATAAAGCCTTGCGAAATTTTGGAGAAATCCGTGCAGTTTTGTAAATTATAAAATCAACCCCTATTTTACCCCCTCAGGGGATGATTTATCAACAACGCTGAACAGCATATTTCTTAATTTCCTACCAATAGCATAAATTTGTTATCCCTAATTTAAGAAATACTGGGTTTCCCTTACAAACTTTCATCCCCTATATCACCCCCTGTAGTATTGTTTTCGAAAGTATCCTATGTCCTTTCCCAGGATTCTATATAAAGCCTTGCCAAATTTTGTCAAAATCCGTGCAATTTTGTAATTTTTAAAATCAACCCCTATTTTACCCCCTTAGGGGATGATTTTTCAAAAACGCTGAACAGCATATTTCTTTATTTCCTATCAAAAGCATACATTTTAATTTTCACATCCCTAACTTAAGAAATACTGAGTTTCCCATACAAACTTTCATCTCCTATATCACCCCCTGTAGGATTATTTTATAAGACAAAAAGTAGCCTATGTCCTTCCCCAGGATGCTATATAAAGCCTTGCCAAATTTTATCGAAATCCGTGCAGTTTTGTAAATTTTAAAATTAACCCCTATTTTACCCCCTTAGGGTATGATTTTACAAAAACGCTAAACCGCATATTTCTTAATTTCCTACCAATAGCATAAATTTGTTATGCCTAACTTAAGAAATACTGGGTTTCACTTACAAACTTTCATCCCCTATATCACCCCCTGTAGGATTATTTTATAAGACAAAAAGTATCCTATATCCTTCCCCAGGATGATGATACCCCCTCAGGGGATGATTTATCAAAAACGCTGAACAGCATATTTCTTAATTTCCTACCAATAGCATAAATTTGTTATCCCTAATTTAAGAAATACTGGGTTTCCCTTACAAACTTTCATCCCCTATATCACCCCCTGTAGTATTGTTTTTGAAAGTATCCTATGTCCTTTCCCAGGATTCTATATGAAGCCTTGCAAATTTTGTAGAAATCCGTCCAGTTTTGTAAATTTTAAAATCAACCCCTATTTTACCCTCTTAGGGGATGATTTTTCAAAAACGCTGAACCGCATATTTCTTTATTTGCTATCAAAAGCATACATTTTAATTTTCACATCACTAACTTAAGAAATACTGAGTTCCCCATACAAACTTTCATCCCCTATATCACCCCCTGTAGGATTATTTTATAAGACAAAAAGTATCCTATATCCTTCCCCAGGATGATGATACCCCCTCAGGGGATGATTTATCAAAAACGCTGAACAGCATATTTCTTAATTTCCTACCAATAGCATACATTTGTTATCCCTAATTTAAGAAATACTGGGTTTCCCTTACAAACTTTCATCCCCTATATCACCCCCTGTAGTATTGTTTTTGAAAGTATCCTATGTCCTTTCCCAGGATTCTATATGAAGCCTTGCAAATTTTGTAGAAATCCGTCCAGTTTTGTAAATTTTAAAATCAACCCCTATTTTACCCTCTTAGGGGATGATTTTTCAAAAACGCTGAACCGCATATTTCTTTATTTGCTATCAAAAGCATACATTTTAATTTTCACATCACTAACTTAAGAAATACTGAGTTCCCCATACAAACTTTCATCCCCTATATCACCCCCTGTAGGATTATTTTTTAAAAAAAAAGTAGCCTATGTCCGTCCCCAGGATACCATCTATAGCCTTGCCAAATTTTATCGAAATCCGTTCAGTGGTTTAGGCGTGAAAAGGTAACAGACAGACAGACAGACAGACAGACAGACAGAGTTACTTTCGAATTTATAATATTAGTATGGATATAGTACTAGCTTTTGCCCGCGGCTTCGCCCGCGTGGATGTCGGAAAATATCCCATAGGAACGTTCATGTGGAAAACATAGGGCATATCCCTAACTTAAGAAATGCTGGGTTTCCCATACAAACTTTCATCCCTTTTATCACCCCTTATAGGATTATGTTTTAAGACAAAAAGTAGCCCATGTCCTTACCCAGGATGCTATCTATAGATCCTTGCCAAATTTTATCGAAATCCGTGCAGTTTTGTAAATTTTAAAATCAAACCCTATTTTACCCCTTAGGGGATGATTTTTCAAAAATGCTGAACCGCATATTTCTTAATTTCCTACCAATAGCATAAATTTGTTATCCCTAACTTAAGAAATACTGGGTTTCCCTTTCATCCCCTATATCACCCCCTGTAGTATTGTTTTTGAAAGTATCCTATGTCCTTTCCCAGGATGCTATATAAAGCCTTGCCAAATTTTGTCGAAATCCGAGCAGTTTTGTAAATTTTAAAATCAACCCCGATTTTACCCCCTTAGGAGATGTTTTTTCAAAAACGCTGAACCGCATATTTCTTTATTTCCTATCAATAGCATTAATTTTAATTTTCACATCCCTAACTTAAGAAATACTGAGTTTCCCATACAAACTTTCATCCCCTATATCACCCCCTGTAGGATTATTTTTTAAGACCAAAAGTAGCCTGTGTCCTTCCCCAGGATGCTATACATGATTTTTCAAAAACGCTGAACCGCATATTTCTTAATTTCCTACCAATAGCATAAATTTGTTATCCCTAACTTAAGAAATACTGGGTTTCCCTTACAAACTTTCATCCCCTATATTACCCCCTGTAGTATTATTTATGAAAAAAATAGTATCCTATGGCCTTCCCCAGGATGCTATATAAAGCCTTGCCAAATTTTGTCGAAATCCATGCAGTTTTGTAAATTTTAAAATCAACCCCTATTTTACCCCCTTAGGGGATGATTTTTCAAAAACGCTGAACCGCACATTTCTTAATTTCCTATCAAAAGCATAAATTTTAGTTTTCACATCCCTAACTTAAGAAATACTGAGTTTCCCATACAAACTTTCATCCCCTATATCACCCCCTGTAGGATTATTTTTGAAAAAAAAAGTAGCCTATGTCCGTCCCCAGGATACCATCTATAGCCTTGCCAAATTTTATCGAAATCCGTTCAGTGGTTTAGGCGTGAAAAGGTAACAGACAGACAGACAGACAGACAGACAGACAGACAGACAGAGTTACTTTCGAATTTATAATATTAGTATGGATATATAGTATGGATTCGACAATTTGATATGCAAATTTAGTTAAATCGCTATAATAATTTGAGGAGTAACAAATAAATCAATCAGACAGTTAAATTATAAAAAATGCTAGACTACATAGAAAATTTAACTACTAAGTAAATAAATAATTAAATTATCTGAAGTAGGTCCAAGATTTCGGGAAAAAGAATTTCGTAGCTGCAGTATCACATATTCACACTGCTCCTGCTGCTCTTTCACATATTTGTAAACTAAAAAGCTGGAAATAAAAAAAGAGTAATTTAAAAAACTAAAAAACCCGACTGCGGTAAAAAACTGAAAAGCTAAAAACAAGCCCATTTTAAATTAAATAAAAGTTGGAAGCAGATGGGACCCATTCCATTTTTAGGGTTCCGTACCAAATGGTAAAAAAGGAACCCTTATGGCGTGACTCAGTCTGTCTGTCTGTCTGTCACAGCTGGATATCTCAAGAACTACTAATGCTATCAACTTGAAATTTGGAACAGTTTTAGATGACGTTTACCCAACTATTTTGCAAATAAGAAAGAAATAGAAATATTTATATTTTTTTTTGCAACATTGACTGAAAGGGGGTCTTAAAAATTCAAAGTGGGGCTACTATGGCATGTGGGGTATCATATGAAAGAACGCTATTTGCACATTCTTAAACATTTTTTTTCTTTTTTTTAGGCCGCACAGTTTTCGACTTTTGATGAAAAAAGTAAAAAAAAAAATACCGTTCCCCCCCTTATCTCCGAAGTTTGCAAAGCGAAAAATCTGCAATTATTCTATTTGATAGAAGTTTATGTAAAGATTACAGGAAAAATAAAACGATGTCTCTAAATAGCACACTTTTTCAGAAATCGGAACGGAACCCTCGGTGCGCGAGTCCGACTCGCTCTTGACCGGTTTTTTTTATACTTTAAAACTCAAATGTGTCCCGCCTGCTTCCAACCTTTATTTAATTTAAAATGGGCTTGTTTTTAGCTTTTCAGTTTTTTACCGCAGTGGGGTTTTTTAGTTTTTTAAATTACTCTTTTTTAGGGTTCCGTACCAAAATGGTAAAAAAGGAACCCTTATGGTGTCACTCAGTCTGTCTGTCTGTCTGTCTGTCACAGCTGGATATCTCAAGAACTACTAATGCTATCAACTTGAAATTTAGAATAGTTTTAGATGACGTTGACCCAACTATTTTGCAAATAAGAAAGAAATTAAAAAAATTATATTTTTTTTGCAACAGGGACTGAAAGGGGGTCTTAAAAAATCAAAGTGGGGCTACTAGGCCATGTGGGGTATCATGTGAAAGAACGCTGTTTGCACATTCTCAAACATTGTTTGGCTTTTTTTTAGGCAGCATAGTTTTCGACTTCTGATTAAAAATGTTTAAAAAAATACCGTTCCTCCCACTTATCTCCGAAGTTTGCAAAGAGAAAAATCTGAAATTATTCTATGTGATAGAAGTTTATGTAAAGATTACAGGAAAAAAAAAGTAATTAAAAAAATTAAAAAACCCAACTGCGGTAAAAGCAGGCGGGACCCATTCCCGGCTCCTTATCCGGTTCATTATCCGGCTCGAAGGACCAAAATGTACATCCACCCTTACCAGATGTCACGCAAGGCCGCAATACTGTTAAAGGTGCGACGGTACATGTAGATATATGATAAGTTACGGGAACCTACTAAAACCTACAAGCCTAACGGTACCTACGACCCTAAGCCCTATAAGCCCTACAGCCCTAACCTACCATATACCTAATATGTGATAAATAAATATATAAATCAATTCAGGATGTCTGCACCATGCGACCTAAGGTAACAGACGGACAGTAGACAGGAGTCCAGGGTGCGGGAAGGGCACACTCACTGCCAGTCGCGCAGACTCACGAGACTGATCAGAGATGGCTAAAGGTGTCTTGGCCACAGTGAGGGGTAATGAGACAAGAATATAAAATTCTAATCTGATTTATTTACATAAAGATTCCGCTTATATACTGCTTTTACCTAACACACACTATTGCACAAAATCTTTGTGTTTCATGCGTGTTAGATGCAACGAAATCACTTATTTTTAACTGGGCCGCGTGCTGAGTCAATGTCCAAAGGTAGCATTGAACACTTTTTTTTTTTTTTTTTTTTTTTTATTTCTTTTATTTATTATATTTTTTCCTTATAAAATACATTTTTAAATATTTCTTAAAAATTATATAAAAAACATTTAAAAATATAAAAAATAGTGGTCCGCCGGTGTCGGGAGCAGGGTCCAAGCTACCGGTGGTTAGGGCTGCAGAGATAGGAACCTCCTCACAATACGAGCCGTATCGAGGAGTACTGCCTTCTGAATCTGGCCCTTGATCCAACCGCCTAACGAGAGCCTCGAAAGATGTTGGTCGAGGCTATCGGCTATCAGGCCGTTGGCCGTTACTACAATCGGCACAATGACAGCTGAGTCCACATTCCACATGTCAACAACCTCGTGAGCTAAGTCGAGATATTTTATTTGTTTCTCTTTCTCAGCTTTCACGAGAATTTATTATTATTATTTTATATGTTAACATATCTCGGGACCCGAGGGTCCCGGACCTTTGGAAGGCATACGAGGGTCCGAAGCCAACTCGCAGAGGCCCCTTAGACAATTTTAAATTATGATGAGGCACCAACCGACGATTATTCATAATTCATAATTCATAATTCTTTATTGACATAATTTTTTACATAAACTTGTTTGAAGCCTCTGACTCCTGAACTAGGTGTACCTGTATGTCAGGAGTCAGCGCACTCTCCCATTATATTTGACTTAAGTACTAATGTCAACATTATCCTGACTGTATGCACTATGCAGGTGCACCCAAGGACAAGCCCCGGTTGGTGCAGGACCATTGCAGAACATGGAAACAAAACATATTGGGCTATGGATTTGGGTGGTTGTGGACTGGTTACCTAGAACTATGGAAACACTATGGCCCCTGCCTGACTAATGTTTTGTATACAATACACAGCTATAATGGCAGGGGGTGACTTGCACACTCAATAATGGGCCCCCGAAAACGGTCGCTAGCACTTAGTGTCATAGTGGCAAGGGAGCAACATGAGTAGTAGGGATTCCCATATTCTGGCGCATGAGAAGTGGGGGTGACCATGAGTGGCCAATCCCAAAAAAAAAAAAAAAAAAAAAAAAAAAAAAAAAAAAAAAAAAAAAAAAAAAAAAAAAGGGTTTTGGGGTGCGCTGATTCCATTTCTGCGGTCCTTTTTCACGTAGCATGCTCCGTTGCAAAGATACAGAAATCAATTAGGGTTCTAGCTCTGTTCAATTGGTTAATGAGGTACCCCTCGTTAGCGCTATTGTCACCTCATCTCCCACGTTACAATGATAATGGTAATGAGGCATGCTACTTGCTAATGAGGCAAAATGGTTTATGTCTCATCCACAATAAAACTGCATACTTCTTTCCTTGGTACTTTTATTACATTTCAGTCTTACTTCCTAAAATATCTATGAAACATTACATCTATTTACATATCATTGTAAATACTGTCGCTTGTAAATGATTTTAGAAAATTCAACATTGTATATGCATAAAACTTATGTAATAAATACATCAAACAGTACTCGCCGCAAACTGATGTAAAATCGTTTTGGATTCTCTCCGTATTCCAGTCCCACCTTTTACAATTCCTTTTTAAAAATATTTGATAATATCCTTTAGGTGCTCGTCCATAAGAATCGAAATATTGACCAACACCAGTCTCATCAACATATATGGCTACCCTATGCGACCCCGGCTTATCATCGGTATCCAAATTGCTTATCAAATCTTTTTCGAAGTACAACCGAAAAACAAGAAGAAAAAAGCACTATCTTCAACAGTGTCTCGAGCTGTAGCAGGAGGAGTGTCTTATATAACAACCAATACAGATGACGGGAACCAGTTAACGCACCTAATCAAAGTAGAAGTTTACGACATGAAAAAACTGGCGAAAATTCCAATAACGGAGCATTGGAAACATGCCAATTTACGGATAAAGTACTATGTCAAAGAAAACAACAGCAAAATATTCGACAACACCAACAAAGTAATATATAACATTACGAAAGAAATTGCCGAGAGTGATAATGTGAAAAAGTATTTTTTTAGTAATGACAAGTAGGGTAACGATTCACCTAATTGCTTAATGGATAAGTATTGTGTCTATTGGTAACTTAATGAACTATTTAGTGATCTTAATAAAACTTTTGTAAAGTCCAGGTAATCATTAACTTATTTAATGCATTGTAAGTAATCCTAACTATCTTTTTCCACCGACTCAATTGTATGGTTTAATATTATGATGATAAAATAAATGATGTAAAGTACCTGCATCTGTTTTTCATTTATATATTTTACAATTTTTATGTAATATTTAATATACATATACAAGGTGAATCAGAGGGTAAATGAAAAATTAAGTATTTACATAATATTTATTTCAAAACATTTTGTTAATACAATTTTCTCCTTATATCAAGATGCACTTTCTCTTAGTCTAACTACTATAGTCAACAGTAACATTTCTGTTTTTATCTATTTCAAGCAGGATTCGATGGATCATAATAAATTCTATTAATTTCTTCTAATACGGAGTCCATTTTTCCCAATCAACCTTCTTTCTTACTTTGGTAATCAACTTCTTATCACCACTACTCGGAGTTGAAAAATGCTCACCACCAACTTCTGGTATGAAGCTTAGATCCCTTGCTTGAAGCTGATTTATATACTCACTTCTTTTTGGATTTCCAATGTAAGTTAGTGGTACTTTAATATCTTTTAATACTTTAGCAAATCTTTCCCATCCTATGGGATCACTTTTTTTTAATGGTCTCAGTGAGTCATTTACTAAGTCAACAATATTACTTCCAGGAATTTTTTCGTTATCAATTACTACTGTGCCTTCATCATCCCACTGTATTTTGTTTTTACTGGACCCAACTAAATTTAATAACAACTCACCTTTTTTAGTATAGGATTTTGGTATTAAACTTAGAATTTCAGATGTTGAATACAGTGGATTTGTTTGAATGATGTCATCTTCTTGTCTAACTTCTTTATTCAAAGCTTCAGTAGCACTAACAACTGCATTTTTGACGTCTATGTCTTTATTTTTATAACAAATCTTATATTTGTTTTTATCATCCATGGAGGTATCAGTATAAATTGGTAATTTGTAAGGTAGACGGTCCTCCTCAGTGAAGTGAAGATATCTTTGTAAAATTTGTAAATATAGCATCCATTTTTTTCGATCTTCTTCATTGCTACTCAGAATTTTTTGCATTTCCGTGTCTAATCGAGATAAATTACTGTTTACAGTATTTTCTTGTTTCAATTTTTCTATTAATCTAGGATCAATGAGTAACATTTTCTTTGCGTTTTCCATGTTAACTTCCTATAAGAGAACTAACTAATCCACTCAGAATTGAACCTAATATTATTGGTAAGAAAGCTCCTCCTTTTTGTATGATAATATTTTTTCTCAGTTTAGTCTTACACTTACGTACCAATTTTCGAAGTATATTTTTATGTTTATTTAATTTTTTCTTATCTTGTTCTTTGACAGGTACTTTTCCTTGTAGAACGTTATGAATACATTCACAAAAACAATTTATTTCTTCTTCATTACATGATTTTAATAATGCTTTTATGGTTTAAGTTTATGCAAGGCTTCTAACAAATTCTTATGCGTTATTAGTCTACGATGCATTGTTAGCAAATGATTTCTACTAAAGAAACTAAATTAGTTCCCAATTTAAATAATAAAAGTAAATATATCATTCACTACAGGAATCTGAAACAATGTATTGAAATGGGTATGACATTGATTAAAGTTCATAGAATATTAAAATTTCAACAGAGTTCTTGGTTAAAAAAATACATAGACTTAAATACTAATTTGAGAACGTTAGCTACATCAGACTTCGAAAAAGACTTTTTTAGGATAAGTTAATGAACAACTCTGTCTTCGGCAAGACAATGGAAAATATTGAGAAAAGAGTAAATGTAAAACTACTAACTCACTGGGATAATCGTGGCAAAGTTTTAGGTGCACAGGATTTAATAGCAAAACCAGAATTCCATAGTTTATCAATATTTTCGGAAAATTTAGTCGCGATTCAATTACGAAAAATAAAATTAATCTATGATAAACCAATTTATTTAGGATTTTGTATTTTAGATATGTCTAAAACCCTTATGTATGAATTTCATTATAACTATATGATTAAAAAATTTAATAATAAAATCAAGTTATTGTATACCGACACTGATAGTTTGATATACCAAATTTTTACAGACAATTTTTATGAAGATATAAAACCAGATTTACTTCACTATTTTGATACATAAGATTATCCAGTAAATAATATTTTCGGTTACCCAAATATAAATAAAAAAAAGTTAGGTTTTTTATGCAGCATTACTTACAAGCCCAACTATACATCTTTTGGGTACTTGTCCTAGAAAAATATTATCAAGAGTTTTTCCCTGAATACCAGATGGTATTGTCAAAACTTTGACTTCAGCTCGAGTAATAGGATATTTAGCTGTCGTTGAAGCTAAAAATTTTTGATAAACGGTGTTGAAATGAGTGTAAAGTTGGTTCGCTCGAGAGAGAGTTTTAATTTAATGGCTTCATCAACTGATGTAAAATTTAAAGCATGCATCACCGATGCTACTCTTATTGTTCGTAGGGCTCGAATTAATCCTACAGTATTACTTGCACATCAAAAAGTTTTAGCTTCAACGACAGCTAAATATCCTATTACTCGAGCTGAAGTCAAAGTTTTGACAATACCATCTGGTATTCAGGGAAAAACTCTTGATAATATTTTTCTAGGACAAGTACCCAAAAGATGTATAGTTGGGCTTGTAAGTAATGCTGCATAAAAAACCTAACTTTTTTTTATTTATATTTGGGTAACCGAAAATATTATTTACTGGATAATCTTATGTATCAAAATAGTGAAGTAAATCTGGTTTTATATCTTCATAAAAATTGTCTGTAAAAATTTGGTATATCAAACTATCAGTGTCGGTATACAATAACTTGATTTTATTATTAAATTTTTTAATCATATAGTTATAATGAAATTCATACATAAGGGTTTTAGACATATCTAAAATACAAAATCCTAAATAAATTGGTTTATCATAGATTAATTTTATTTTTCGTAATTGAATCGCGACTAAATTTTCCGAAAATATTGATAAACTATGGAATTCTGGTTTTGCTATTAAATCCTGTGCACCTAAAACTTTGCCACGATTATCCCAGTGAGTTAGTAGTTTTACATTTACTCTTTTCTCAATATTTTCCATTGTCTTGCCGAAGACAGAGTTGTTCATTAACTTATCCTAAAAAAGTCTTTTTCGAAGTCTGATGTAGCTAACGTTCTCAAATTAGTATTTAAGTCTATGTATTTTTTTAACCAAGAACTCTGTTGAAATTTTAATATTCTATGAACTTTAATCAATGTCATACCCATTTCAATACATTGTTTCAGATTCCTGTAGTGAATGATATATTTACTTTTATTATTTAAATTGGGAACTAATTTAGTTTCTTTAGTAGAAATCATTTGCTAACAATGCATCGTAGACTAATAACGCATAAGAATTTGTTAGAAGCCTTGCATAAACTTAAACCATAAAAGCATTATTAAAATCATGTAATGAAGAAGAAATAAATTGTTTTTGTGAATGTATTCATAACGTTCTACAAGGAAAAGTACCTGTCAAAGAACAAGATAAGAAAAAATTAAATAAACATAAAAATATACTTCGAAAATTGGTACGTAAGTGTAAGACTAAACTGAGAAAAAATATTATCATACAAAAAGGAGGAGCTTTCTTACCAATAATATTAGGTTCAATTCTGAGTGGATTAGTTAGTTCTCTTATAGGAAGTTAACATGGAAAACGCAAAGAAAATGTTACTCATTGATCCTAGATTAATAGAAAAATTGAAACAAGAAAATACTGTAAACAGTAATTTATCTCGATTAGACACGGAAATGCAAAAAATTCTGAGTAGCAATGAAGAAGATCGAAAAAAATGGATGCTATATTTACAAATTTTACAAAGATATCTTCACTTCACTGAGGAGGACCGTCTACCTTACAAATTACCAATTTATACTGATACCTCCATGGATGATAAAAACAAATATAAGATTTGTTATAAAAATAAAGACATAGACGTCAAAAATGCAGTTGTTAGTGCTACTGAAGCTTTGAATAAAGAAGTTAGACAAGAAGATGACATCATTCAAACAAATCCACTGTATTCAACATCTGAAATTCTAAGTTTAATACCAAAATCCTATACTAAAAAAGGTGAGTTGTTATTAAATTTAGTTGGGTCCAGTAAAAACAAAATACAGTGGGATGATGAAGGCACAGTAGTAATTGATAACGAAAAAATTCCTGGAAGTAATATTGTTGACTTAGTAAATGACTCACTGAGACCATTAAAAAAAAGTGATCCCATAGGATGGGAAAGATTTGCTAAAGTATTAAAAGATATTAAAGTACCACTAACTTACATTGGAAATCCAAAAAGAAGTGAGTATATAAATCAGCTTCAAGCAAGGGATCTAAGCTTCATACCAGAAGTTGGTGGTGAGCATTTTTCAACTCCGAGTAGTGGTGATAAGAAGTTGATTACCAAAGTAAGAAAGAAGGTTGATTGGGAAAAATGGACTCCGTATTAGAAGAAATTAATAGAATTTATTATGATCCATCGAATCCTGCTTGAAATAGATAAAAACAGAAATGTTACTGTTGACTATAGTAGTTAGACTAAGAGAAAGTGCATCTTGATATAAGGAGAAAATTGTATTAACAAAATGTTTTGAAATAAATATTATGTAAATACTTAATTTTTCATTTACCCTCTGATTCACCTTGTATATGTATATTAAATATTACATAAAAATTGTAAAATATATAAATGAAAAACAGATGCAGGTACTTTACATCATTTATTTTATCATCATAATATTAAACCATACAATTGAGTCGGTGGAAAAAGATAGTTAGGATTACTTACAATGCATTAAATAAGTTAATGATTACCTGGACTTTACAAAAGTTTTATTAAGATCACTAAATAGTTCATTAAGTTACCAATAGACACAATACTTATCCATTAAGCAATTAGGTGAATCGTTACCCTACTTGTCATTACTAAAAAAATACTTTTTCACATTATCACTCTCGGCAATTTCTTTCGTAATGTTATATATTACTTTGTTGGTGTTGTCGAATATTTTGCTGTTGTTTTCTTTGACATAGTACTTTATCCGTAAATTGGCATGTTTCCAATGCTCCGTTATTGGAATTTTCGCCAGTTTTTTCATGTCGTAAACTTCTACTTTGATTAGGTGCGTTAACTGGTTCCCGTCATCTGTATTGGTTGTTATATAAGACACTCCTCCTGCTACAGCTCGAGACACTGTTGAAGATAGTGCTTTTTTCTTCTTGTTTTTCGGTTGTACTTCGAAAAAGATTTGATAAGCAATTTGGATACCGATGATAAGCCGGGGTCGCATAGGGTAGCCATATATGTTGATGAGACTGGTGTTGGTCAATATTTCGATTCTTATGGACGAGCACCTAAAGGATATTATCAAATATTTTTAAAAAGGAATTGTAAAAGGTGGGACTGGAATACGGAGAGAATCCAAAACGATTTTACATCAGTTTGCGGCGAGTACTGTTTGATGTATTTATTACATAAGTTTTATGCATATACAATGTTGAATTTTCTAAAATCATTTACAAGCGACAGTATTTACAATGATATGTAAATAGATGTAATGTTTCATAGATATTTTAGGAAGTAAGACTGAAATGTAATAAAAGTACCAAGGAAAGAAGTATGCAGTTTTATTGTGGATGAGACATAAACCATTTTGCCTCATTAGCAAGTAGCATGCCTCATTACCATTATCATTGTAAAGATGAGGTATTACTTATAATGAGCCGTGGGAGATGAGGTGACAATAGCGCTAACGAGGGGTACCTCATTAACCAATTGAACAGAGCTAGAACCCTAAGCGCACCCCAAAACCCTTTTTTTTTTTTTTTTTTTTTTTTTTTTTTTTAGGATTGGCCACTCATGGTCACCCCCACTTCTCATGCGCCAGAATAACTTACTGGAATACTTCCTTCCTCCGAGCACGTTTGCTCTTGCGAATCACCACTCAAGCCAGCCAATAAAGGCAAGAATGAGGTGGGAGCTCTGTTCCCGTCATTGTTCACTCCTGCCGGCCAATAAAGGCAAGCGAGAGGTGAGGAACAAGACTTCTCCCAGGAGATAGGGTCCGTGGGGTCGCTACTGCCCAACAGCTCGCCACATGCTGCCCTGCGGGTTTCTGTATCTCTCTTGGTCTGGCTCCTCATCCTAGACCTGTTCCGGCAGAGTAAACTCTACAGGCACAGACCTAGAATTCGGAGCACGCAAGCCCCACCACGACGTCAACGTACAGATACTGCGGTGCGGTATTACTCAATCGAATTTGATGGCTCAACGATAGGTATTATTTTTGACTTTTTAAATGTTCGCTTTTCTTTTTTGCGTTGGGAGTTTTTTAACCGACTTCCAAAAGAAGGAGGTTCTCAATTCGTCGGAACCTTTTTTTTTTAATTTTTTTTTATGTATGTTCCCCGATTACTCGAAAATGGCTAGACCGATTTGAATTTTTCTTTTTTTTTTCGAAAGGGTATTGTTCGGTCCAATAGTTGCAACCGAACAGCTCAGCACTTTTGCCTGCATGCATTTCCATAAATGCATGTATCGCAGCGATTACCAGTCAGTACGTATTCGGAAACCAACCGCGTAACTCAAACCATAATACCAATCAAACCATCTTAGAATTTAGCTTAGATTTACCATTTAATTTAATAACCAATAATAATCAATATAGTCTTTAAACCATAACCATTTCGTATCATTAAACCAAACAACAAACCAACTTAGGATTTAGTGCCAAACCACGCAGGCGCTAAATCCTACATGGTCCTTCGAGCCGGATAAAATGTACCGACAGATAATGATACATCCTGAAGACCAGTTGTATCAGAAGATATTATGGAGGGACTCACCATACCAACCCATTGAAATATACCAACTTACGACCATAACTTATGGCACAAAGCCAGCACCATTTTTGGCTATGATGTGCTTAAAACAACTAGCTGCCGAGGAAAAACAAAATTTCCCCGAAGCAGCAAAAGCATTAGAAGAGTGCTTCTACATGGATGACTACTGTGGCGGAGCAAATTCAATAGAAGAAGCAAAACAGTTAAAATCAGACCTAATAAAACTACTCAGCAAAGGTGGGTTCAATTTACGAAAATGGGCCACAAATGAACCAAAATTACTCGCAGACTTAGAAAAAGATTTGTGGAACCAGCAAATCTACGAGTTTAAACAGTCAGACTCAACGAAGACATTGGGGCTAGGATGGAATCCACAGCAGGACAAATTCATCTTTGACTCGAAACTGGAGCCAGTATCATTATCAAAACAAACCAAAAGGTCGCTTCTCTCCGACATATCAAAAATATTTGACCCATTAGGCTGGCTCACACCATTAACTATCACCATGAAGATGTTATTCCAAAGTGTCTGGTCATCAAGTCTTAACTGGGATGACGCACTACCAGAGGATATCAAGATCAAGTGGCTAAACTTAAGGGGAGAATTAAAAGACATCAACACCATAAAAGTAAAACGATGGTTAGGGATACAGAAAAATAATAGCTTGCAATTACACGGATTTTGTGATGCGTCGAACAAAGCGTATGCCGCTGTTATATACTGCAAAGTCAACAACCAAAGTAATTCTAACGAGGTAACTCTGGTCGCAGCAAAAGCAAGATTAGTGCCCGTTAGTAAAGAAATATCCATACCAAGGTTGGAGTTAATGGGTGCCCAACTATTATCACAGCTGATGCAAAAAGTACAGACTTGTTTAGGGTCTTATAACCAGGAAATATATTGTTGGAGTGACTCAACAGCAGTGTTAGGATGGATTCAAGGAGATCCAGCGAGATGGAAACCATTTGTCTCAAATCGCGTAAAAGCTATCACCAAAATAATACCAAAAGAAAAATGGAGTTATGTCAAAACCATTGAAAATCCAGCTGACTGTGCCAGCCGTGGATTAAGAACCAAGCAATTAAGAAACCATGATCTATGGTGGCAGGGGCCATCATGGATTAAACCATTCCAAAACCATGACCTACCTCAAACCACCCATGAAACTAACTTAGAGATAAGACAGTCTAATGCAGTAGTTGTGGAGGAACACCTGCAAGCAACCATGATCATACCAAAAATTATTCACCACTTATTAAACAAATTAAACTCATTCGCAAAAATCGTACGCGTTTTTGCATGGATACTGCGAATACCTACTGTAAAGGCCGGCCGTCAACCTTATCTCACGTTACATGAACTTCGTCGCGCAAAACTGCTGATTATTAAAAGTGTGCAACATATGGAGTTTGCCAGTGACGTCAGTTGCTTACTTAAGAATGGAAACGTGCATTCGAAAAGTAAACTTTTACCCTTACACCCTATCCTAGACCAAGATGGTATTTTACGAGTAGGGGGCAGATTAAGAAACGCACAAATAAGTTCAGAGATGAAACACCCAATCATATTACCACACAACCATCGCATTACCACGCTAATAATTGAATACGCTCATGAGCTAACCTACCATGGTGGAGCGCGCCTTACTCTATCAAACATTCGACAAAATTATTGGATAATCAGCGGATACTCAGCTACAAAGAAAGTCATACGACAGTGTGTCACATGCAAGAAGCAAGAGCCCATCCAACAATATCAGCTCATGGGTGATCTACCATCATCCAGAGTGAACCCTGAACGCGCCTTCTATCATTGTGGCGTCGACTACACAGGCTTTGTGGAAGTGAAAGCAAACAAAGGGCGCGGGATAAAAACTACCAAAGGCTACATAGCGCTTTTCATATGTATGGTGACGAAAGCTGTGCACTTAGAACTTGTGTCCGATTTAACCAGCTCAGCTTTCTTAGCCGCAATAAACAGAATGGCAGCACGACGTGGAGCTCCACGTCACATCTATAGTGACAATGGAACCAACTTTGTTGGAGCCAACAGAATGCTGCACGAAGAATACGACCATCTTCAAAAAGTTTTCAATGAGTCATTCTATAAAGAGATAACAGAACTAGAAATTGAATGGCATTTCAACGCACCTTCTTGGCCTCATGCGGGAGGACTTTGGGAAAGAGCAGTGCGAAGTCTCAAACACCACCTCAAACGCGTGATTGGACAACAAAAATTTACGTTTGAAGAATATACCACACTGTTATCAAAACTAGAAGCTTGCTTGAATTCACGACCACTTTGTGCGCTATCAGAAGACCCGGAAGATTTAAATTTCCTCACACCAGCCCATTTCCTGTCAGCACGACCAGGTTTAACCATAATTGACACAGCAGATGACGCCAGAACCAGGTGGCACCTAGTGTCGAAATTATTTGAAGATTTATGGAAGAGGTGGAAAACAGAGTACTTAACTCAACTATCAACCAGAAACAAATGGATGAAAAACCAGAAGAATGTCAACGTGGGTGATTTAGTAATGATACATGACGACAACTTACCAGCAGGGAAATGGCCAATGGGTCGTGTGATGGAAGTTCACCCAGGAAAAGATGATCTTGTCAGAGTAGTGACTCTAAAAACCAAAAACGGCTACATGAAGCGCCCTGTAGTTAAACTATCAGTTTTGCCTATAGACCAAACGGAACCAATCATACCAGAAAAACAAAATGGCGAACCACTACAACATCAAAGTACCAGAGCCGAAAAGGAACCACGTAATCGCCCGCAACCAAACACCAGAACGTACAGTACCTATCCCAAGATAGTAAACATTGCACTGGCATTGTTACTGTTTTTAAGTATAATACTACCAACAACAGCTTCATACAATATCACGCAATTTGATACCAACAAAACTTTGTACTTTGACAGTGTGGGGAAAGTACAATTGATTCGAGATAAGTGGAAACTAGTCACATACTTTGACATGTCTCCATATTGGCAAGGAGACAAAGCCATCAATGACTTTACAAGCTATCTCGACAAAACATGTGAAACAATTATGGAATCAAGTCACTGTCATATGATACTCCTACAAATACGTCACGATTACAATGAACTGCAATACTACAACCAGCTGTTGCTTAGCCAGCATTACGGCGAGCGCTTACGAATACGACGCGGCCTTATCAACGCTGTCGGCTCAATTGCAAACTCATTGTTCGGAGTATTACACGAAAGTTTCGCAGAAAAGTACAGGCAGGACATTGAACTTGTGCGCCGTAATCAAAAACACCAAGGTCAGCTATGGAAGAACTTGACATCTATCGTCGAAGCAGAGCACAATGTATTACAAAGAACTGAAGACATAATAACAAAACAACACAAAACCATAAATAAACATTTAAATGCCTTAGACAAAGTTAGCAGTAAGCTGCAACAAAAAATCGATGTGGTGACAATACAACAGGACTTCACATTAGTCGCTATAGCTACCATTAATATGATGCAAAACTTGAAACAGATACAGGAAACTTTGAGCGATACAATATCGGAAATCTACCATGGTCAAATCAGTTTGCATCTACTGACACCAGCGCAGCTTAAACGAGAGCTACAAATCATCTATGGGCAAATGCCTCAAGATTTAGGCCTGCCAATCGAAAACATAGAAACAGACCTTCAGCACATCTACAAGCTACTGAGAACAAAGGCTCGGGTAACTGAAAAATATATCATCTTCGAAATCATATTCCCGCTCATAGCAAGAGAAAGTTTTCAATTATACCGGATAATACCAGTTCCGCAACAAACCAATCACAGCATGACCAGCATAATACCAATATCGGAATACGTCGCAGTGAACCTAAAAAAGGATGCTTATTTCATACCAACCATACATGAACTTGACACATGTTTGTATCACGGAGAATCCTTCATGTGTGAGCTCTTTAAACCAATCCTGAATTTGGAAAATGATGAAAACTTTTGTGAAACAAGCCCAATAAACCAAAGGTGCAAAATAGAAAAAACCGTGTGTAAAAACAGATGGGTAGAATTACACCTAACGTCACAATACCTTTATTTTTGCTGTGACACATATTCAATAAAAGTCATATGCGACGATCAAGTAACCGTTCGTCAGCTGACACGAGCAGGGGTCATTAGCATGACACAGAAATGCTTTGTCAAAAGTAAAGATTTTACGCTGTATTCATTACACCAACAATCGCACCAATTAAACTTTTCACCAAATATGCTCGTACCAGAGCTAGACCAGATCAACCATATTGTGAGCGTTAAATTACCATCGGATACAGCGCTACCAGAGGACACAAGTCTAAACAGATCTCTATCCATCCTTGGAGAACAAATCGAAACTCTGAAATCCACCAAAGCAGAGGTCGACGACATATCAGTCCATGATATCCACCAGTACACCGTCGTCTACATACTGCTGGGAGTAGTCCTATGCGCGGCAGCAGTCTGGATCTGGAGAACGGTAACATGCTGTCCGCTTTCTTCAGCCAGCCGGGTGGAGCCTCACCACAGGCAGGAGCCTGTGGCGACTACATCGGAGTCAACAGTAGTGAATAGTGAAGTGCCGCGAAAGCAGAGTAATGCTGACCGTCAGCAAAGTGAGACTGAACAGTTAAGTTACTTCACCAGACGGTGGCCCAGTGCTATGCGTAGTGCGGGTAAAACTAATAAAAAGGAAAGGGCTACGTTGCCTGTAGTGCGTAAAGATCGTGTAAAAATTGAAGACTCATTAGTGTAAAGAATCTATGTTTTATGTTTTATACTTTTCTTTTTATCTTTGTTTACTTTTGTTTACCATTTTATAATTTACTTTACTCTTGTTTACCATTCTACTTGTATTATTATTTTTAACTAAGGTGATTTGATGATTTCTTCATTAATTCCTTATCTCATCTTATGCTCGGGAATATGTTCGGTCCAATAGTTGCAACCGAACAGCTCAGCACTTTTGCCTGCATGCATTTCCATAAATGCATGTATCGCAGCGATTACCAGTCAGTACGTATTCGGAAACCAACCGCGTAACTCGAACCATAATACCAATCAAACCATCTTAGAATTTAGCTTAGATTTACCATTTAATTTAATAACCAATAATAATCAATATAGTCTTTAAACCATAACCATTTCGTATCATTAAACCAAACAACAAACCAACTTAGGATTTAGTGCCAAACCACGCAGGCGCTAAATCCTACAGGTATACTTCCCAAGTGGTCCCATGATCATCAAGTCAGGATCTGATGATGGGATCTCATGGAAATCGAGGGAAACCCTCAAATTTTATGGGCACACCTATATCGATTTCAGTATTTTTTATAGTAACTCGTGCATTTACTCTCGGAAAGTACCATTCGGTGAACTGGAACTGATGATGAAGACCACAGAAGGCCATTGGAAATAGGTACTCAATTATATCTAAGTATATATTATGTGGTGTATGCGTATAGTTACCTATGTATACATTATGTACCTACGTACGCGCCGGGCCCGCGCGAGCTGCGCCTCCGCGCCCGCGCTCCCCTTCGCCACTTCGCCAGTAATCAATCGGCTACGCAAGCGAACGGTTGTTGTTTCTCTCTCCGCCCGATCCCTACTCACTACAGTTCAATATAACAGGTTGCGATTCGATTACTTTAATATGGTTTATGCTCGTCAAAATAATGGTAATGGTGACTTCACCATGAGCTCCATTTCTCCTGGTTCTTACTAGGAGAACTGCTCAACAATTAACGTCCCTGCATCGGGAAAAGCAACATTTTGTAAAACGTGATGAGCAGTTGACATTGGGTTATTGTAACTTAGATAAATTACAAACTGAACCACTAAAAAGTGAAAAATAAAAACTTTTTTACAAAAACAAAAACCGACTACCAAAAAAAACACTACAAAGTGAAAAATAACTTTAATTTCGGAAGTCGGTGGCAAAAAACTAAAATACACATCCAAAGACACCGACTTCCGAAATTAAAGTTATTTTTCACTTTGTAGTGTTTTTTTTGGAAGTCCGTTTTTGTTTTTTTAAATTTTAAATTTAATATTTTTATATTTTCAAACTCAAACGGGTCCCGCCTGCTTCCAACTTTTATTTAATTTAAAATGGGCTTGTTTTTAGCTTTTCAGTGTTTTTTTAAAGTTAAGTCAAACCGCAGTCGGGTTTTTTCGCATTTGGCTCGCTTCTCCCAAGGGATCTGCTTGCCAAACATGGTGATCGGGCTGGGGGGGCTGGGGGAGAATAAATACTTCGCCGTTTCGTAAAGAAAGAAAGAAAGAAAAAGTATTTATTGTGACTCGCACAGAACTAAAACTAAAACACAAAATAAAAGTTGAAAACAAAAGAGAAACGAAATATATAAAAAAATAAAAATAAGTAATTAAAAAACAAAAAAGTCCTGTACGAGGCCAAAAGGTCCCTATCTCAGCATGATGCTGCGGCACTTAACATGAGTGTCGCAGCGCTGGTATTCGCTGGTAAAGAGAACGGCTTTTATCGGGATTGACTTCGATTCTCCACTTTCGAAACCACTTGCCGAGTGCATCGACTGCGAGAGATCGTGGCACGGACTTTACCCCTGTAGTAAATGGCCGTATCGTCTGCGAACAGAGCCAATTGCGCCTTTTTACTTTTCGGGATATCGCTGGCAAAAAGTGTGAAAATTAAGGGAGCGGGAGCGGGGGAGGCGGTTTGTCAAAAAGTCTCGTAAGATGAGCACGAGACGATCTGGCACACCGAGTTTGTAAAGCTTAAGTATATAACAAGATGAGCACGAGACGATCTGGCACACCGAGTTTGTAAAGCTTAAGTATATAACAAGATGAGCACGAGACGATCTGGCACACCGAGTTTGTAAAGCTTAAGTATATAACAAGCCGTTGTGCCAGACTTTGTCAAACGCTTTCGCTATATCGAAGAAAACAGGAGCCAGCATCGCACCGCGCTGGAAACAGGAGCCAGCATCGCACCGCGCTGGAAACAGGAGCCAGCATCGCACCGCGCTGGAAACAGGAGCCAGCATCGCACCGCGCTGGAAACAGGAGCCAGCATCGCACCGCTCTGGAAACAGGAGCCAGCATCGCACCGCGCTGGAAACAGGAGCCAGCATCGCACCGCGCTAGAAACAGGAGCCAGCATCGCACCGCGCTGGAACCAGGAGCCAGCATCGCACCGCGCTGGAAACAGGAGCCAGCATCGCACCGCGCTGGAAACAGGAGCCAGCATCGCACCGCGCTGGAAACAGGAGCCAGCATCGCACCACGCTGGAAACAGGAGCCAGCATCGCACCGCGTGGGAGACCAGCGCTTTATGTGCTCAGCGATACAGTGGACCTGTTATACGTAAGAGTGTTGGGTTCGAAAACCAAACTGCTCGTCGGGAATGAGGCCTTTTGTCTCGGCATAGTCTCTGAGGCGGTTATAAATAAGTCTCTCATAGATTTTGCCGAGGACATTGAGCAGACCAATGGGGCGGTAGCTAGAGGGCTCACACTTGGGCTTGCTGGGCTTAGGGATACCGATAACGAGCAGACCAATGGGGCGGTAGCTAGAGGGCTCACACTTGGGCTTGCTGGGCTTAGGGATACCGATAACGAGCAGACCAATGGGGCGGTAGCTAGAGGGCTCACACTTGGGCTTGCTGGGCTTAGGGATACCGATAACGAGCAGACCAATGGGGCGGTAGCTAGAGGGCTCACACTTGGGCTTGCTGGGCTTAGGGATACCGATAACGAGCAGACCAATGGGGCGGTAGCTAGAGGGCTCACACTTGGGCTTGCTGGGCTTAGGGATACCGATAACGAGCAGACCAATGGGGCGGTAGCTAGAGGGCTCACACTTTCTCTTGCTGGGCTTAGATAAGGCTTGGGGGAAGATGTTATTGCTCATGGCACCATTGAAGATGATGGTCAAGATCATAATCAAGCGGGCAGGCCCGCCGCCCGACGGTTGATATCGCGGGATCGGGGATCGCGCCGACAGAGGGCAGGTTGTCCGAACAATTGAGTGACATGAAGGCGACGATCGTGTGTTCGTGTAACGGTCGATCGTTTCGGGGATTAAGCGGTCAGTAGGTACTTACATTAAGCGGTCAGTAGGTACATTGAAAGAAATAAAAGGCTTATTACATTAACTGATTTATTTATTTATTCGTTGACTCCTCGGCAAACTTAATTGGTCCACCTTTATTGCTTCTAACTAGATGCGCGCAGATCGCCGCGGTGCGCGGTGCGCCTGCGCTGTGCTCGACACGCGGGGCGCGGGGCGCGGGCGCGGGCGCGGGCGCGGGTCGGTGGACCAGCGAAGTGGCCGCGGCGGTGCGCGCCGCTCCTACTCTCACACTTAACCTAGCTATGTACAAAATTAGTACCCGTTTAAATGAATGTATATCGAGTCTATTTACACGTGGGGAGGGTGCGGATGACGTCACTGCGCGGGCTGCACCTGCCCCGGGGGCGCGGGCAGTGCGGGCGGCGCGGCGGCGTCGTCGGGCGCGGGCGGCGCGACCAGCGCGGGCAGCGCGGGCGACGCCGGCGTGGCGGGCGTCGCGCCGGGCGGCTCGGCGCTCGACAGGCGCGCCAGCGTCTTGTAGAGCGGCGAGTTGACGAAGCGCGGGTACGAGTCGCGGTGCATGAGCGTGTAGATCTGCAGCTGCGCCTCGTCGAAGGTGTGCGGCGTCGGCTCCACCATGTTGCGGTTCACCACCTCGCGCACGCGCGAGTCCAGCGACACCTGCGGCGGCGGCGGCGGTCAGTAAGGCGCCACGGGGAGGCGGGGGGGGGGGGGGGGTGTGGTGGCCTTACCTCCTTGGGCGACAGGATGGAGATGTAGTCCTCGTAGATGAAGCGCGCCTTCTCCTCGACGGCGTCGGGGTCGGTCTCTCGCTTCAGCTCCTCGCACGCGAGCCAGAACATTATATTCTCCTCAGAGTATTCACCGCGCAGAAAGTCGCGGAATACTTTCCGTCCGGCTGAAACACGTAAGATAAGTACCTAGGTAAACTATTTACACATGTGTCTATTGCATAGTTCGCTGTGTTGACTGTTGACCCCCCCCCCTCTACTCCGTGACCCCCTATGAGTCGTGATAATGTTACGTAGGTACGTTACGTCTGCTTCAATAAGGCCTCGTTTACGGAGCCGCGGGGCGCCGCCGCCGCGCGTCGCGTGCGTCTCGCAGCGCGTCGGACATTTTATCAGTTTACAGACAGGCGGCGCCTGCAGCGGCCCGCGTCATCACACCCGCAAACACAAACATATGGCAATGCACGATGTTGTTTATGAAGTGGCGGGGCGTGCGCCCCGCCGCGGGCCCCGCCGCGTGTGTCGCTTCGTTTATGAAGTTGCGGGGCGTGCGCCGCCGCGGGCCCCGCCGCGTGTGTCGCTTCGTTTATGAAGTTGCGGGGCGTGCGCCGCCGCGGGCCCCGCCGCGTGTGTCGCTTCGTTTTTACCGTGAAAGAAGAATTGCAGGACTACCTGGCTAGAACGCTGCGTGCGCCGTCCTGATAACCGTCACGAGCGACGCGGCGATGCCATCCGCGGGCTCCGCGTGCATTTCAAGTAAACGCGTGTAAAATCGCTTCTCCGTAAACGCTCTCATACAACGCCATATGTTTGAATTTAGTGCGGGCCGCGCCGCGCAACGCGACGCGCGACGTCACGCGTCTCCGTAAATGAGGCCTAAGGCTGCCTGTCCACCGGAGCGGAGCGAGGCTACGGAGCGGAGAAACGGAGAAATATTAACCAATAGGAGCGCGAGCGGACGGCGGAGTGGAGCGGACTTAAGATTCTATTGGTTAATATTTCTCCGTTTCTCCTCACCGCAGCCTCGCTCCGCTCTGGTGGACAGGCAGCCTAACACAGACCGCCGCCGCGACTGGTGCCGCGAGTGCTGCGCGCTGCGCCGCACTAGTTATTGCCGTAACTAGGTGGTCACGGCTTACTACAAGTGCAACAGCGTGATCTAGCGGCGCACAGTAGCGACATCTAGAGATCTTATTGTAAAACTAACATTAATATTGGTTTTAAAGTCTCATGTTACAGAATTCTGATACCTACTTAATTATTTTCAGAATTCTATAGTTTTGTGATGAGAAGGTGGTCCCCGGTGCTCCATCAATCCCTACCTAGCAGTTAAAGGGCCAATCCCACTGGTAGAAATCTAAAAGTGAGCAATTTACTGCATTTTGAGGAGCTATTCTGCTCATCATGCAGAAGATCCTCATCAGATCTTCACCGCGATCTCATTAGGCTTAAATATCCAGTAGCCCCTTTTTGCCCCTGCAATCAAAAATCCCCGAGTACAAAAAAATCGATAGCTTAGAATCCCGCATCAAAATATAGCCGGCATTTGTGACAAACTGAAATCGATTTTTTTTTGTTTTTTCTACGTTAACTTTTAAAGCATTGATAACTAACCAAGTAATAATTTTATTCAAAGTGTTATTTATATCAGATTCATATGATTCCTCGTTTTTACAATCATGGATAAACGTTGTGTCATCAGCAAATAGAACACAATCCTGTTCTATAGCTTGAGGGAGATCGTTAACAAATATATAGGGTGACTGGTAATTAGTGACCAATACTTAAACACATGATTGTGCTCATGATAACAAACAACTTTTACTATGGGACCAAATCTGAAATTGCGAAAAAAAATCAGCTGCCCCATACATTCATATGTTCGCATAACTCGTCAAAATGTAGGGAGCAGCAGATTTTTTTTTCGCGATTTCAGATTTGGCCCCATAGTAAAAGTTGTTTGTTATCATGCGCACAATCATGTGTTTAGGTATCGGTCACTAATTACCAGTCACCCTATATAAGGAACAATGATCTAAGACGCTTCCCTGTGGAACTCCGAAGTAATTTTGTCGGAGTTGGGAGTTAAAGTCGGTGATAGTATTTACTTTGTCATCAAATTTTGTGATTCTCGTGACCTGAGTTGTATTAGATAAATAAGATTTGAAACAAGCTGGGAGTGGACCTCTTATACCTATTTTAGTCAGCTTATCAATGAGAATGGAGTGATTTACGAAATCGAAGGCTTTACTAAGATTTAAAAACAGAGCTGAAGTTGTAACTTTCGAGTTGATGTTATTTAGGATCGATTTCACCAAGTTAAAAGCTGCCAATGAGGTGGATTTGTTTTTTCTAAATCCATATTGCTGTTTTGCAAGTATATTAAACTTGTCCAAGAAAGAGAGAACTCTCTGTCTGAAACAACACAAACGATAACTATAAAGGCTAACAAACAAAAAACATTATCATCTGAAACGCGACTACTGTTCAGACAACCTCGAGAAATTTTGCGAATGTATGACTTCTCTTTCATTTTCCAACACATTTCCTTCAGATTCTTTAATAGAAGCCTTCAATATTTTTTATGAAACATGTAAATTACACTACGATCGGTGTTTTCCAGTGATAAAGGTAAAAGTAAATAATAAACCAGTGATACAAAACTGGATAAAAAAAGGCATCAAGAAGTCTAGCAAAACTAATCGTCATTTATATCTAAAATTAAAAAACAGAAAAGTAAATAAAAAAACAAAATGAGAAAAACTACAAACTCTTCCATGTCTTTAAGCAATGTGCACAGATAGCACATAAACTTATTAATACAAGGCGTATACAATAAAGGATAAGAATAAATGTAAATAAGCGACTTGGAATGCAATCTCTTCAACTTTATCGAATAAAAGTCTTTATAAAAATGACTTTGACGAAATAAGTCATAATAATGTGGCATACAATGATCCCTTAGACATTTGTAATATATTTAATGACAACTTTATTAACTTGACATCTAACCAGCCTATAAATTCAAATACTATTACACTTAATCAAAACAACAAAAATCTAAATACTATTTTCCTAAATCCTGTAGATGCATTAGAAGTGCATACAGTGCTGGCTCCTGTAACACAGGTGTTGCTACCTAGCACAGGAGTCAGGGCTTTAATTTACTTGTGCACCTTTTTTATGGCACTAAAGATTTTTTTTTTTAAACAAAACTAATGTCACTAAATGATGGCAAAATGACGTCACCGCACACTTTTTGGATATGTCACCCACTGGCGCATATTATTATGGTGATTGCGCTGTGTAGCCCGCGAAATTAATTTTTTTTTGGGTTTTTTGCAATTTGCAGGCCCGGGTCAGGTTATATCTTGATCAAAGTATGATACGCGGCAATAAAACATATGTATTTACATAATTTTAACCATACAAATCATCAATACATCTCTCTAAGTTAGATTTCGTGCCTATTCGTTAGATTTCGTTCATTTGACGAATCTGCACGAAATCTAACTAAGGGGAAAAACATATATGAATGGATATCTAGCTATTTAAGAAACAGGAAACAGTGTACAGAGATATCCGAAGTTGTAAAAAATGTAGCAGAATATATTCTAAACAAAAATTTAAATCAATGGCAGTAATAAATAAAAATGGTGTGCCTAAGGCTACCACTATCGGCCCTTTACAATTTTTGGTCTACATAAACGATCTTCCGGAAGCCACTATGCAAAAATGTGTTCTCTTTGCAGGTGATACCACAGTTCTTGTAAAATGTCAGGATAAAAATGCGTATAAATTAGCTACCGAAAAGACCCTATCAGATTTACTTACCAGCGCTGCGCATGAGGCGGTCGAACGACTGCCCCCAGCTCTGGATCTCGTCCAGCGTGGGCCTGCAACACAACACTCCGTCATATCGTATGACTCTGATGATAGCAAGGGAGCCGCGCGAGAAGGGACACTACTCATTGTTATTATCTAATCTACACAAGTTCCCCAGAACTTCAATGTTGGTCCGACCTTGTTTAAACTCTGTGAACAGATCATTGACTTATATATTACTGAATGGGACAGATAGACGAGACAGAGGTATAACAGTGAAGGAAGTGTTAGGACTCACGGCGCGTCTCCGTCGCTGAGTAGCGGCTCCTGCGGGCCGAGCTCGGCCGGCTTCTTGCGCGGCCCGCCCTCCGAGCCGCGCACCGCCAGGCTGCACAGGACACACATTGTACACTCTACCGCGACACACTGAGATCTACTGCGGCTGGTCGGTCACCCCCGCCCGCGCCCGCGCACGGGTTACGCTGACGCTCACGAACATCAAAACATCCTACCTATCACCGAAACGTCTGCCAAGCGCGTTAAGAAAAGACATCATATTCACAGCCTTATTATCTGAACAAGTGAAGAAAAGAACCTCGTGATGGCACTGTTTACTGTCCGCCAATCGTCACCGTTGTGAGGCGGCTCGTGCTCGTCTCCTGCGCTCGACGTGCTCCCTACGCTCGGGGCCTCGTCCAGCCCAGTGCCCTGGCCAGCTTCACGTGGTGGTGGGCAGATATCATTATATTTTAAAATGCCACCAAAGCAACACTGCTTTGGTGGCATTTTAAGGTCTACTACGTTATTGGCGTTCAAATGAACACTGATTTGAACGTGCTCCTTACGTTTGACGAGTTATGCGAACATAGCTGACATTTTTTTCGCTATTTCAGGTTTGGTCCCATAATAAAAGTTGTTTGTCATCATGAGTTCAGATTTGGTCCCATGGTAAAAGTTGTGTGAAAGTGTGGTAAAAGTTCATAGTGATGAGTACAATAACCCCTTACAATATTGCCACTGTTTATACTTACACCCTGTATACAGGTATAATGTCACAGTCAAATTGTGAGAACCGTTCGTTTATACTTACATCCTGTATACAGGTATAATGTCACAGTCAAATTGTGAGAACCGTTCGTTTATACTTACACCCTGTATACAGGTATAATGTCACAGTCAAATTGTGAGAACCGTTCGTTTATACTTACACCCTGTATACAGGTATAATGTCACAGTCAAATTGTGAGAACCGTTCGTTTATACTTACACCCTGTATACAGGTATAATGTCACAGTCAAATTGTGAGAACCGTTCGTTTATACTTACACCCTGTATACAGGTATAATGTCACAGTCAAATTGTGAGAACCGTTCGTTTATACTTACACCCTGTATACAGGTATAATGTCACAGTCAAATTGTGATAACCGTTCGTTTATACTTACATCCTGTATACAGGTATAATGTCACAGTCAAATTGTGAGAACCGTTCGTTTATACTTACACCCTGTATACAGGTATAATGTCACAGTCAAATTGTGAGAACCGTTCGTTTATACTTACACCCTGTATACAGGTATAATGTCACAGTCAAATTGTGAGAACCGTTCGTTTATACTTACACCCTGTATACAGGTATAATGTCACAGTCAAATTGTGAGAACCGTTCGTTTATACTTACACCCTGTATACAGGTATAATGTCACAGTCAAATTGTGAGAACCGTTCGTTTATACTTACACCCTGTATACAGGTATAATGTCACAGTCAAATTGTGAGAACCGTTCGTTTATAATGTACCGGTATTAACTTGAACTGGGTGCACTGGGTTAGGTTAGGTTAGGTTGGAACTGTGAGCAACCGCGCGCGAGCCGAGCGAGCCAAGCGAGCGCTACTTAATTAGTATTAGCGCAGGATGCATTACGGTAATGCGAATGAGTTCACAATTTGTCGGTTTCCCACGGATAGAAAATTAATGCGTTGTTATTGGTGTTCAAATGAACACTGCTTTAGACTAGTGGTACTTTACGGCGTACACAGCCCGTGCGCGTTTCGGGACGGCACTGTGCACTGTCACCTACTGAACACGGAAAAGGAAATACGCGGTCCATTTCAAAACCGTGCATTATTGGCGTTCAAATTAACACTGCTTTGGTGGCATTTTAAGGTGTACGCGCGTTTTGGACCGGCTCCATCGCCTGCTGAACACGGAAACAGGACATAGGTACGCGACCGGGCCGGGGCGGGTGCGGGCGGGGTGACCTGCGTGTACATGAGGGGGGGGATGTCGCACGACTTCTCTGCACTCACCATTTAGCCCTGGAATAGAACAAAATATACAAGTCATAAACAATAATATTATGAATGTGGACTAGAGGTAGGTATCTATACTTTATAATATTATAAAGAGGTAAAAGTTTGTAAGTTTGTATGTTAGTATTTGTATGTAGGGGGATAATATCCGGAACCAATGATCAAATTTTAAAGTTTTTTTCACTGGTAGAAAGCTACATTATTCCTGAGTGCTATCTAGAGGGCGCCATGTTCAATTTAATGTGACTTCACATAGCTAGCCAGCGGACGATCCAGACGCTTCCAACCATTTTCTAAACTTCCAACGTTATGTACCTACTTACGTCATTTGTCAAATTATGAACCTAATTAGTTTAGAAGATAGGAGGGAACAGATGAACATACATACATACATAGCGGTTAAAATCATAACCCTCCTTTTTGCTTCGCCCTAAAATCGATAAAAGGCGATCCCCCGACCAAGACCTTGCGATAGTGCGATAATCAGAATTAACTCATTAATTAAGAGTCATAAATTATATCTAGAAGCACATTATTAATGTTCGATATTCTATCATCACTATCAGTCATCATTGCACGTTCACATTTCAAGTCGGTGGCAAAAACTAAAATAAGTACTGATACTGAGACACCGCACTTCCGAAATTAAAGTTATTTTTCACTTTGTCGGTTGGTTTTTTTTTTTGTAAAAAAGTTTCTCTCTTCATCTTCTATACTTACTTCTTTATGCTTCTTTTGTTGTTTTAAAAAAGTATGTTTTCGACATACTTACGTTTGGATGATTATTTAAACAACAAAATATTTAAATAACAAAATAAGATTATTATTACGAGGACATCATGGAGATACGATTTGGCCTTTAGCCGACGTTAAAAAGAGTAATAGCGCGGGCAGGTGATGCGATGCGACGGGGTGGGTCGATGACGAGTAACGAGACAAGAGTAGGTAAGCAAACTCAAACTCAAAGAGTAATAGCGCAGGCAGGTGATGCGATGCGACGGGGTGGGTCGATGACGAGTAACGACACTAGAGTAGGTAAGCAAACTCAAACTCAAAGAGTAATAGCGCAGGCAGGTGATGCGATGCGACGGGGTGGGTCGATGACGAGTAACGACACTAGAGTAGGTAAGCAAACTCAAACTCAAAGAGTAATAGCGCAGGCAGGTGATGCGATGCGACGGGGTGGGTTGATGACGAGTAACGACACTAGAGTAGGTAAGCAAACTCAAACTCAAAGAGTAATAGCGCAGGCAGGTGATGCGATGCGACGGGGTGGGTCGATGACGAGTAACGAGACAAGAGTAGGTAAGCAAACTCAAACTCAAAGAGTAATAGCGCAGGCAGGTGATGCGATGCGACGGGGTGGGTCGATGACGAGTAACGACACTAGAGTAGGTAAGCAAACTCAAACTCAAAGAGTAATAGCGCAGGCAGGTGATGCGATGCGACGGGGTGGGTCGATGACGAGTAACGACACTAGAGTAGGTAAGCAAACTCAAACTCAAAGAGTAATAGCGCAGGCAGGTGATGCGATGCGACGGGGTGGGTCGATGACGAGTAACGACACTAGAGTAGGTAAGCAAACTCAAACTCAAAGAGTAATAGCGCAGGCAGGTGATGCGATGCGACGGGGTGGGTCGATGACGAGTAACGACACTAGAGTAGGTAAGCAAACTCAAACTCAAAGAGTAATAGCGCAGGCAGGTGATGCGATGCGACGGGGTGGGTCGATGACGAGTAACGACACTAGAGTAGGTAAGCAAACTCAAACTCAAAGAGTAATAGCGCAGGCAGGTGATGCGATGCGACGGGGTGGGTCGATGACGAGTAACGACACTAGAGTAGGTAAGCAAACTCAAACTCAAAGAGTAATAGCGCAGGCAGGTGATGCGATGCGACGGGGTGGGTCGATGACGAGTAACGAGACAAGAGTAGGTAAGCAAACTCAAACTCAAAGAGTAATAGCGCAGGCAGGTGATGCGATGCGACGGGGTGGGTCGATGACGAGTAACGAGACAAGAGTAGGTAAGCAAACTCAAACTCAAAGAGTAATAGCGCAGGCAGGTGATGCGATGCGACGGGGTGGGTCGATGACGAGTAACGAGACAAGAGTAGGTAAGCAAACTCAAACTCAAAGAGTAATAGCGCAGGCAGGTGATGCGATGCGACGGGGTGGGTCGATGACGAGTAACGACACAAGAGTAGGTAAGCAAACTCAAACTCAAAGAGTAATAGCGCAGGCAGGTGATGCGATGCGACGGGGTGGGTCGATGACGAGTAACGAGACAAGAGTAGGTAAGCAAACTCAAACTCAAAGAGTAATAGCGCAGGCAGGTGATGCGATGCGACGGGGTGGGTCGATGACGAGTAACGACACAAGAGTAGGTAAGCAAACTCAAACTCAAAGAGTAATAGCGCAGGCAGGTGATGCGATGCGACGGGTTGGGTCGACGACGAGTAACGAGACAAGAGTAGGTAAGCAAACTCAAACTCAAAGCATTTACTTCAAACTAGCTTTTGCCCGCGGCTTCGCCCGCGCATGTATTATACATATAAACCTTCCTCTTGAATCACTCTATCTATTAAAAAAAACCTCATCAAAATCCGTTGCGCAGTTTTAAAGACTTAAGCATACATAGGGACAGACAGACAGCGGGAAGCGACTTTGTTATATACTATATAGTGATAGTGATAGTGCAGTGATAAACCAATTACAGGCACTTTTGAATAGTCAAGGGGTCGGTCGGTCAGAACGATGAAGCTGCTCGCCCATTCCAAAGCGTAGTACCTAGGTCCACATGGAGAAGAACGGGCAAGAAACTCCGCGGACACTCTTTTAAATCAAATACATCAGTGTAGGTAAGTGCCTATCCTACTTATATTTTTATTAAAAAGTAAATTAAATCTGTCTCGTTTCGAGATGTTTTTAAACGCGCAGTATTGCGGTGCATTATTGACGAAATAGAGCTGTTTCTCAGCGAGATCACCGCAGCAACTGATCGGCAAGCTGCGCCAGCTGGCGGCAGCGGCGCAGCTCTCCGCGCGAGTACTCACCAGGAGCACGAACAGCAGCAGCACCAGCACAGGCAGCAGGGCTTGGCGGCGGCGGCGGCGGGCCGGCAGCCGCGCGCCAGCGCTGCCAGGCTGCACATCTGCAACACGAGATACTGTTGTACACCACACGCGTCCGTGGCCGCAGCGCAACGCATGTTCACACAGAAGAGTGCGGCTGCAGTGCAGCGGGTAGGGACACAGAACACGTGCGAAGGCGATGAAGGAGTTGCGTTGCGGTGCGGCCGCCGGCCGGCCCTCATTTGGCAGAAGAACGTAATTTTTATTGTTGTGCTCGACGCTCGGCCCGGAAACTGAATGAAAGATCTCTCGCAGTCGGTGTCCTCAGTTCGGCTGGCTCACAGTGACGTGGCCGTGTTCGCAGAGCAGTTGCAATGTGTCCGACTTCAACAGTTTAGATGAGAGTGGACGAGTAGGGGTGACCGCACGGGTTACTTTAGCAAGCCGCCTGGATAGGTCGCCGCATCAGAAATAGGAGATACTTTGTCGACTATTTCTGATAAAACTGAATATTAGAAAAACATGGGATGGTAGAGCGAGCTCGAAAATTTACGCAAGCCGCCTCTGTTATGTCGCCGCATCAGAAATAGGATTACTTTGTCGACTTTTGCAGATAAGTATGAGAAACAAGAGCGAGCGTAAGCCGACGTTCGCACGGGCGTAAAAGTATCGCGGCGGGATTTTATCGCATACTGGATTTTCAAGCTTCGAGAATCCAACCTAACAACAACAGAGTGCATCCCAGCGCGTTCCCAAGCATTGCGTTTGAGCACCTATTTTCTGAGCACCGATTTTTAGAGCACCCAAGGTATTCCGATTTGAGCACCTACGGTCCAGTAGCTTCTAGTGACGGGTTTTATAATAAAACATATCGATACAAACATTCTGAAAGTCGAGATCTGCCTCCTAAGTTCATTGACCTTGACCTCAAGGACACCAACCATGAATGTTACTGCTCCTAAGAATCGCTGATCTTGACGTTCAGAATGTTAACGTTGAGATCAAGGTCAATGACCCTGCGGTTAAAGTCAATGACCCTGAGTTCAAGGTCAGTGACCTTAGGAGGCAGATCTTGACTGTAGTAATTTTGACCTTGAGGTTAAGGTCAATGACTCTGACCCTGAGGTCAAGGTCAGCGACCTTACGATAATTGCAGAATTTGACTTTCGGAATTTTGACCTTGAGGTCTAGGTCAATGTATGAAAAATCTTATACCTTGAGTTAATAGACTTGAAACTTAGCACGATTATTGATCAGTAAATTATACAATTTATCATTTTTAGTTTTTGGAGGAGCTCGTGGCTAAGTAATAACAGCCGCACGGGTCGATCCGTCAGGTTAAGCTACGCTTGCCGGGGTTGGTCAGTGGATGGGTGACTATCTTTACATAACGAGATTCCTCCGTGCCTCGGAAAGCACGTTAAGCCGTTGGTCCCGGCTGTTATTCGTGAATCTTTGATAGTCGTTACCGGTCGTCAGAAGCCCGAAAGTCTGACAACCAGTCTTACCAAGGGGTATCGTATTACCCAGTTACTGGGTTGTGGAGGTCAGACAGGCAGTCGCTCCATGTAAAATACTGGTATTCAGCTGCATCCGGTTAGACTGGAAGCCGACCCCAACATAGTTGGGAAAAGGCTAGGCAGATTGATTGATCATTTTTAGTTTTTCTAAACTACCCTACCTACTACTACTAAGGAGGGATTGGAGGGTGTCAAAGTTTGTATGGAGGAACTTTAACACGCGGTCACGCGGTCGGATTAACTCAAAACTCAGTTTTTATATTTGTGACCAAAAATGAAGGCTAACGTGTATCAAGGTTTTCCAAAAATCTACCCCTGAGGGGTGAAAAGAGGTAGTCAATTTTACAGCGGAGGATTTTATTGAGGGCCTTGATTAACTGGTTTTGTGTAAATAATGCTTGAGTAAAGTTATGGAAACATCTCAGACGATTTTTGAAATTCTAGATTTTTGAACTTAAAACTAAGCACAGATACTTGCTTAGGTAAGTAATAAAGTTTGTCATTATTAGTTTTTCAAAACTAACCCTCAAAATTCTGCCATACAAACTTTAACATCCCTAAAACCCCCTGGTTTAGGGATGTTAAAGTTTGTATGGAAGAATTTTAAAGCGCAGTCCGAATAACTTTAATTCACAGTAACATTATGAAATACAAAGTTATCTTTGCGATTGTCAAACATATAATATGGTACGGAACTCTTTGTGTGCGAGTCGGCGAGACAAAAAGTAGGCTATGTCATTCCCCAGGACGCCATCTTAGTCTTGCCAAATTTTATCGATATCCGTGCAGTTTTGTGAATTTTAAAATCATACCCTATTTTACGCCCTTAGGGGATGATTTTTCAAAAACGCTGGACCACATATTTCTTTATTTCCTACCAAAACCATAAATTTGAATTTTCATGGCCCTAACTTAAGAAATGCTGGGTTTCCCTTACAAACTTTCATCCCCCATATCACCCCCTGTAGGATAATTGTTTAAGATAAAATATAGGCTGTGTCCTTCCCTAGGATGCCATCTGTTCTGTCCGCCTGTTGTCTGTGTGTTCTGTTCTGTCTGCCTTGCCAAATTGTATCGATATCCGTGCAGTTTTGTAGATTTTAAAATAACCCCTATTTTACCCCCTTAGGGGATGATTTGCGCCGCTGGGGTCGCGGGTTGTTTGAAGAAGATACCGCGGCCCTGGCATAGGCAACTGAAGGAACACGGGTGGGTTTTAGTCAGTAAAAGTCTGACACGCCCTTCCGCTCCACCCAGAGCGGGAGAAGTTATTTGATGATTTCCCACACTCAAAAAAAAAAAAAAAAAAAGGGATGATTTTCCAAAAACGCTGAACCACTTATTTCATTATTTCCTACCAAAAGCATAAAGGAGAATGACAGGGCATGGGCCCCTCTTTTTGGCGCCGTGTCAAGACCATTTATTTATCAAAAATTATGTCGTATTTTTTCACGTTTAGTTGTTTTTTTATCAACTTTTCTTTTACCCTGGCATTGTAAAACGTAATTATTATTTGTTTTATTGAATTCATAGTAGTTCCGCCATTAAAACTTAACCTGAATGTTGCTAGACGACAGACTAAAATTAAATAATTGTAATCGAATAAAAATATCGATATTTTACTAATCCACCGACTAAAATGACCGGAGATAGGCAACAATAGCTTTTCTCCCGTCGCTAGCTAACACTACGTTAGTACTATTATTTATTCTGTACTCTCATGTAACTGATTAGGCGCTAAGTAGACGACGTACGGGAAGGAATTGTAATTTGAGGGAGTGTATGTTCTCCCACAGACATAATATAATATTATAACTAGGAGATTCTACCGGTGTTAGCTCCTGCGGTGCTTGAAGCTAAAGTGCGATCCTGTAATATGTGGTGGTCCTCTGTCGGGCAGCGAAGAACTAAGGCGGAATAGACGCTCCGGTTGCTCTTTCGATTATCTAATCGGACTATCGAATCGGATTAACTGCACTCACGCTCCGATTTTGCCTAACCTAACCTAACCTAACCTAACCTAACCTAACCTAACCTAAATGTTGCCGGATGACAGACTATTCTAATTAAATAATTGTTATGGATTGAAAATGACGATACTTTTATTAATCCACGTATGATTTTTCAAAATAATGCTATTATACTCAAATACTGTAATTATACTTAAAAACAACTAAAATATACTATCATTGTACTGACTATATTATACTATACACTATGCTTGTAAAAACTTAAACGTGTTTCGAGACAGTTGTGATAATATAAATAAACAAATCACCCATTCGATTTAGCGAATCGATTACCAAAATAAATAAACCTGGTTACACTGGCACCACGCATAATGTCAACCTGTCAAAAAAATTTCTGTCAAATCAATGGGCATTGCTGGCTGTCATACTGTTTTGTCAATTTACACAACTAATCAAGTAAGTGTTTTTAAATCGGCAGAATTACTATGAGTGATAAATTGATAATAGACAAAAGTAAATAAACAAATAATAATAAGCACTTTCTTACTTTGTAGGTCATACATTGGGATCAAGTTTGTCATGCTTATTGGGAGGCTGTTACCAGAAATGTTTAGAGGCAAGCAGCTGGTGATATTAACAGACCTGGAGTGTAGAAATAAGAAGACGGAGGATTTGATTTTAGTATTAGGTCAAAACAAATAATGTGGTTGCGGCCAGAATCAAATCACGACATGTGATGCATGCAGCAGGACTTAGTGTACATAATTATTGATAAGTGAGCAAAATAGGGCAAGTCCTTTAGAGAGCATCATTGCTTATTATTGCAGTTTCGTGGAAAGCGTTCAGTAGCCCATGACTGTGTTTATATGTTATGACTGAGAATGAAGCTGGGACCGTTTTTTTTCTAAGAGGGATAAAATATTTTTACTATTCATTGTTGTTTTATTTTTTAGAGCACTGAAAATGCTGCTGCCAAAGCCTATATTCATCTTTAATGAGACTCGCTGGTAGATAGAGCACACAATCTCTAGCGAGATCGCGAGAGAAGACCGAGTTTGATCTTTATAAAACTCCAAGGGACCATAGACTTACGTATTTGATATTAATTTCAGCTGGATACCTTCACGCGTTCCTAAGAAAAACGGTCTTGACAGACTGACAGACAGCAGACAGACAGACGGACAAACAAGTGATCCTATAAGGGTTCCGTTTTTTCCTTTTGAGGTACGGAACCCTAAAAAGGACCTAAGGATTGCGTTGAAAACTATAGACCGATCTCCAAACTCTGCGTGTTCGCTAAAATTATGGAGAAAATCGTACAGTCAGCAACAAAAGTCGATTAACACTTGCGGTTTTTTAATCTTAATTATTAAGCAAAATATTTAATTCAAATCGGAATAGAACTACTTAAAATTTTAAGTATATTAAATCTTAACAGTTAAACGAAACAAAAGCAGTTTATCGAATCATTTTGTGTTAATTTAGATGATCTCAAAAAGTAGCAGTGTTAACCGACTTCTGTTGCTGACCGTACACGTACAAATTTAGATGATCTCAAAAAGTAGCAGTGTTAACCGACTTCTGTTGCTGACCGTACACGTACAAATTTAGATGATCTCAAAAAGTAGCAGTGTTAACCGACTTCTGTTGCTGACCGTACACGTACAAATTTAGATGATCTCAAAAAGTAGCAGTGTTAACCGACTTCTGTTGCTGACCGTACACGTACAAATTTCTTCCTCACTAAAACTAAGTTTCTCCGAACACCAACATGGATTTGTAAGAGGTCGTTCCACCACATCCAATCTCGTGCTCTGTTCAGAGCATATGTCCAGGAGGTCTCAGGTCGACGTTATATACACTGACTACAGCAAATGTTTTGATCGAATAGATCATGCGCTTCTTATGCGCAAATTGCTCGGAATTGGTGTGAGGGGTAGCTTGTACAGATGGTTTGTATCATATGTTGAAAATAGATGCCAGACTGTAGTCCTCAACGGTTATACCTCGAGAGCGATGTACATTCCCTCGGGGGTTCCCCAAGGATCTTTATTGGGACCTCTTTTATTCAATATTTTTGTTAATGACATCGCCTCTAATTGTTTAATTCTAAAATTTTATTATACGCGGATGACATGAAAATTCTGAGTCTGGTGTCAACCATAGAGGATGCACACCTATTGCAGGGGGATCTGGACCGGTTCCATGATTACTACGATCGAAATAGGTTGGATTTAAATATTTCAAAGTGTCATGTGTGTACATTTACTCGTAAGCCAAACCCAATTATTTATGATTATAAATTATCGAATACCTCAATGGGGTTGGCTGCTGTCAAAGTGGCGCTAGCATAGCTTTAACCAAAATTATATTCATTTGCATGAAGTATTTGTTTGTTTAAGATTTTACAAAATGCCTAATAAATGTGAAGTGCCTTATTGCAAAGGAATAGGTGCACACCAATTTCCGATAGCTGTAGAATTTAAAAAAAAGTGGTTAAAAAAAGTAATTCAAAAAAAGTGGTCTAATTTGGCTTTTTGTAGTAATGTATAATTGGCGAAAAGTATTATGAAATGTATAATTCCTACAAACAAAACTGTTTCATAAATAAAATTGCTTGATGTATAATTTTAAGAGTATACCTTTCAATAAGGTCTGCTTTTCTTCCTTGTAAAGAAGCACCTCATTTTTTTCAGTTCAGCCTTTAGCTCGCTTATTCTCCATGTTGAGTACATGTTTATCTTATCATCCATCCTGTATTTTGATGAAAAAAATTACAAAACCGAACACACAAATTAAGTAAACAAATGTGAAAGCTATGCTAGCGTCATCTGCCGAAAGTTTTAAGGAGCCAACCCCATTGCTAGAGTTAACGTCATCAAGGATATTGGTGTAATTTTTGACTCAAAGCTTTTGTTTGATGCGCACATTAACAATATAGTCAACAAGGCTTCCAAAGCGTTGGGTTTTATTTTTAGGGTCTCCTCTGAGTTTAAGAATGTCAAAACCATGAAAATTCTATATTATGCTTTTGTCCGTAGCCATCTCGAATATGCTTCTCAAAGGAGAAACCCGTTTTTGGGCTTAACCATTACACGAATCAAATATATACCAAAAAAATAGTCTATTTTCCTTGATTAACCCATTAAAATCTTAGCCTCAATTACAATGGCCAAGTGTAGAAAACAAGTACATTTCTATTTTTTATTTTTAAACAACCATTGTAAACCGTTACAAAACTTATTCCATTATGCGTAACAAACCTCACGAACGCTGGCATTATATCAATAGACTGTACGCTAATAATATGATCGATTTAGTGGAAATCGAAACTGTTACAAATTATTAAATAATAGGTACCTACTCCATTAGTTAGTATAATATTTTTTTTTTGGTATTAAAATCAATGTAATATAAAAAAATCTGAAATCTAAATTGATTTATAACGTAAGCACCATTAGAAAATCATTAAAAGAATTAAATAATTGATAAAATCGATTGCACCACGGATTGCACTAGTAAACGGGAAAAGTCAACCTCAACGTTTGTCTATTGTCATGGTTGTAATGTCATGTCATTAATGTCATTCGCTTTTCGTATTTTTGCGCAAGTGAATGTGTTTTTCCTCTCTGTTTGACCTCTGCTCGTCTACTAGACTCCGAAATTGATTGCCTTCTGACCTGAATGATCCTCGCGCTTGAACATTGGACACCGTACCCTGCCACTCCTGCTGACCTTAGCTAGAAAACCAGATCTGTATCTCGTTCTTTTGAGGACTGGTTATAATTAACGACATCATGAGCCCAGGCAATATTTGCGGAATAGCAACGGACCCTTAGAACGGACCCAAGTCAATGAACGGACCGCTGCTAAGATTGGAAGATGAAATGATTTTTTCAATTGATACAGGAATGGGTCGCGCCTCAAACCGTTAGTATCCGATATTTTCATATCGTAACATTTTTGTACTAAGTAATTATTTAATGTAATCAAACTAAATAGTGTTATCGCTTATGTTCAGTTGTCTGTTGATAGTTGTATTTTATAAAATGATACAAGTTACCAGAATGTGCAACAAATTCATATTCAAAGACATGTGACATCACCAATCCGAACTGAACCTGCATGGTTTATTACGGCCTATTCCCTCTCTCAGAGAGGAGTCTGTTTCCCTGCAGTGGGACTGTAATAAGGCCACTTATGTTTACCCTGATGTGCCACTCACATGCTTATTACTAAATGCTAGTGCTAGACTTAATAGTCAAATGATAAGTGCTTGCTTCAGGTAAATGAAAATGACTCTACCTGGCAAGCTTGCTGGAATCATGCAAATACTGTATCTCTTGAGGGAAATAGACCAGAAGAAAGGGAACGGACAGCTACAGGACACCGACGAGTGTGTATTCACTGTGGACGTTCTACAGGACACCGACGAGTGTGTATTCACTGTGGACGTTCTACAGGACACCGACGAGTGTGTATTCACTGTGGACGTTCTACAGGACACCGACGAGTGTGTATTCACTGTGGACGTTCTACAGGACACCGACGAGTGTGTATTCACTGTGGACGTTCTACAGGACACCGACGAGTATGTATTCACTGTGGACGTTCTACAGGACACCGACGAGTGTGTATTCACTGTGGACGTTCTACAGGACACCGACGAGTATGTATTCACTGTGGACGTTCTACAGGACACCGACGAGTGTGTATTCACTGTGGACGCTCTACAGGACACCGACGAGTGTGTATTCACTGTGGACGTTCTCTTCTGAGAAGCATTCGTTACCATCAACTTAATCATCAAATAATAAATATACCCTAAAAAATCTAATTTTACCAATTTGGCCATTGCTGGGAGACGTGAAAATTGGGCTGGTGAAACCTTCTTAAATGCTCTAATGTATGGCCAAATTTCAGCCCTGTGACACCAGGCCCGAGTTTATATGCAAGTATACAAAGGCGATTTTTAAGGTACACTCAATATCGTTTGAATACTTATCTTCCTAACTACACATATACTAGTCGGTGTAAGAAATTTCACATTCTTCCCTTACACGAGCGAAGGAAAATTGCAGATCTTGCTTTCCTATTTAATGTAATGAACAGGTCTTCTGATGTCCCTGAGCTGGTGGCCAAGATTGGACTTTGTGTACCGTCTGTGTTTCGTCGTAGACCTCATCTCCTTCATGTATCTATTGCGAAAACTATTTACAGGCAAAATACGTATATTCTATGAGCATGTCGAATGTTCAATATTGTGTGCCAGGATGTTCAGCTTGATTTATTCATAGATAGTGTTCAGAAATTTAAAAAAAAATTACTTAAGTAACTTTTTCTTTGAAATGTAAATTTGGTGTGTGTTTAATGTAGGTACCTACTTATTTTATTTTTGTTTATTCTCTTCAGTTGTTTCTATTTTTAATTCTCACGCTTATGATATTATTATTTCTATCTGACATACCTCAAATTTTAATTTTAATGTGTAATTATGCAATCAATAATGTTAATAATAATCAAATAAATTAATAATAATAAATAAATAATATATTATGTCCTGTATTATATGTACCTATGTACCTAATATTTGCACGCCACACTTGGCAGAATGTGACGATACCTGTGACTAATCTTAAGGACCATTTAATGTACTTACCATGTTCTGACAAATAAATAAATGATTATGATTATGATTACGCTGTATGTATCGTTTTGTAAATTTTATACATAACATTTTATATAAGTGGAAACTTGTAATTGGCCTTCGTCTACCTACATATTTATTCTGACTACTTGCAAGTATGTTTTAGCTGTAAGTTTTCTTAAAATTAATAAAATAAAAATAAAAGAAAATATAATATTTTTGATATGTAATTTAAAATCAAAATCCATTTATTCAAATTAGGCTGAGAATCAGCACTTTTTGAACGTCGGAATTACATAAGACAGTCCGCACAAAACCTTCGCTAGGTATACTTCCTAATTGTATTCTTAGATACTTAAATTATTACATAAATTATTTTATGTGGAGATTAACTTAACAGACCTAGTTACTGGTTTTAATAAATAACAAAATGGAGAAGAATTCATAATAATATTTTCATGATAATAATTTTCTTCAAATCTATTTTAATTTCATTTATTGAAAATTTTGCATGCCGCAAGGTAAAATATATCGGGACTATATGGTAGGTACCTATCTACATTATGAACAAATCAATGATTTTTCTATTTCTAATTACATACACACTAACTATAGCTACACTATTGTATTAGGTCGGCCTGTGCCGACAGTTGTATGTGTTTCTAAATAAATAAATAAGAACACGCTTGCACTGACTGTTGTCATCATCGTCGAAGCTAAAACTGCAACAGATCGCACACCTACATCTAAACTGAGTCAGCTCAAAAAAGGGTAATTTTTCAGGAGACGATAAAGACGTATATCTGCAATTGCAGGTTGTAAGTTTGGAATTTAAAAATATATTTTTTGTTTTAAAATTAGTTGAGCGCGGAGGGGGCACTTGTTGAGCGCGGAGGAGTCGCGCGCGGCACTGCCACTGGTATCACATCTGACCATTGGCTTAGCTTTTATATCAATGCATCTGACTTTTAATATCGGTTAACCCACTTGGACGCTCGTAACATTCGTACTGTTCCTAACCGTAAGTTAATACCTACTCAAGGATTCGTAGCCTTCTCGTTGGTGTCAGTATTAACCAGTACTTATAATTTCTCGTATGCTGTACAGGTAGAGTTTTGCTTTGCACAGCGCAGGCACGCACAGAGGCGGCGCCCTCGCGCCGCGCGCGGCCGACGCCCCTCTGCGGCTGTTGGCGTCATGTTGTGTGTCACAGCCACAAGTTGTGGCATGTGTGCGAACCCGCATCTCAATCTCGTAAGTCTCTATGATGACAGGACACAGGGAGGCAAAGCTTTGTGCCTGTATTAATCTGTGGTGCCTGTTAGTCCTGAATATCGACTATACAAATTGACGGAACATTGAACTGGGAATTGACATGGAGGTCAAACATACAACATAATTCACACACATTCACGTGGAGTTGACCTGAATACTAATCCGTGTCTAGTGGGCACCGGGTGCGGGGCGGCTGTTGTCAGTGTGCGGCCGCTGAGCGCGGCAGACGCGGATATCAGCGACGACGCGACAATAAACAGTGGTTTGGAGGGTAGTAGGTGAGGGTCGGCCGGCAGCAGCGCGGGCGCCGCGCGCGGGGAAACTATTTATAGCGCGTTCTCATTGAGGCGCGCGCGGCGTGTTTACTGCGCGTGCGCCACGCTATATCGGTGCGCCGCCGCGTGCGATTGTAAACACTGCCGCCGCCGCGCCGGTCCTCCGCACCGAGCTTACTCTGACGGGCGCGGTACACATGGCTCACTGAACACTATCGACTATTAACATACTGTGAAGCATCTAGTCGAACATGCGCACACTGGCTGCGGCCTGCCACACGCGCGGCGCCGAGCTCCGCGGCCGCCGCGAGCCACCACGCGACGCACTAGCACTGGCACTGCTTGCTCCGGCGGCCGCGGAGGCTCCGCGCCGCGCCCCGCCGCGGCCGGTCAATACCGGCTGCATAATTCGGTGATACGGGCTGGGCCGCAGCACGTGAGCGCCACACATGCGCAGAGCGGCGATCGATGGCGCTGGGCGCGCGGCTCACCTGCCCGGGCGCCGGGCGGAGCGGCGGCGGGCGGCTCGCCGGCCACGCCGGCGCTAGCGGGCGCGCGGGCGCGGGCGCGGCATGCGGCGAGCGCGCGGCCGGCGGGAGGCGAGGCGGCGGCGAGGGCTGCACGGGGACGGGCCGCGGTCGGGGCGCGACTGACGCCAGGCGCCCGGCCGCCCGCCGCGCGCCGCTCGCGCCTGCGCGCTCCGCACACACGCGAATGCGGTCACCAGCGCGCCTGCGGGCCGCCCGCGCCCTCCGTCCGCTCGCTCCGGTCGCTCCGGTCGCTCGGGCTGCGCCGCAGGACGCTACCGACGCTGCTCCTCTTCTGGCGTATGAATGAATGGCGATGGCGGAAGCATGAATTGAATTGATTATGATATTATATGACTTACTCAAAAATACAATGAGCTCATTGAATGAGATTAGGCTAACAAACACGAACATGAGAATGTTCGAGGTAGCTGAGGGGCTGAGGGGCTGAGGGCTACACTCGCTAACTAATACACTGGTACGGGAGTGGTAGAAAATGCCTCAGACATTAAGTCCGCCTTCTAAGCAGTATTTTTTTCCTTGAGCATAAGGTTTTAATAAATTACTCAGATAGGTAAATAATATGTGACAACGGTAAATTAATTTAAATAACGAAGGCACCAGCACCAGGTAAAAAAGTTCAGTTTGACTCTTGTAAGGCACCCAGTTTGACTCCTGTAAGGCACCCAGTTTGACTCCTGTAAGGCACCTAGTTTGCTCTTGTAAGGCACCCGGTTCGCTCTTGTAAGGCACCCAGTTTGACTCCTGTAAGGCACCCAGTTTGACTCCTGTAAGGCACCCTTTTTGACTCCTGTAAGGCACCCAGTTTGCTCTTGTAAGGCACCCAGTTTGCTCTTGTAAGGGACACAGTTTGACTCCTGTAAGGCACCCAGTTTGACTCTCGTAAGGCACCCAGTTTGACTCCTGTAAGGCACCTAGTTTGCTTTTGTAATGCACCCGGTTCGCTCTTGTAAGGCACCCAGTTTGACTTCTGTAAGGCACCCAGTTTGCTCTTGTAAGGCACCCATTTTGACTCCTATAAGGCACTCAGTTTGCTCTCGTAAGTCACCGAGATAGTTTTTGCATTCAACGCATACAGACGTGCTCATCAATGCAAAATAACAATAAAATAAATTAACGCTTGAATAAACAGTGACCTAGTTTTAGTGTATTGAAAATAATCATTGTGATAGGTTAAAATTATGGACTGACTGAATAAAATAAAAGTTAAAAATGGAAGGCAGCCCCTTTAATCGGAGCACGATGATACGGCGCAGCCCTCCACCAACGCCGACCCCGGGACCGACACCGGCTCCTACATCGCCCCAAAAACCAAGACAGGACCAACACCACGCGGCTGAAGAAAAAATTGAGTCTTTGGACACTAATGAAATTAGTAACTGGATGACCTCAATAGAAAAATGCCTGAATGAAGTGTGTATCATTGCTCAGGATGGAAAACTGAACTCCGAACAAAAACTAAGGATCAATTCCCTATCGCGCAAGGTAGGAAATGGCGTATCCCAGATGGCAGTATTCTACCAGGACTTGAAACAAAAGGCCAGAGAAGTACAAAACTCACTACAAGCATTGAGAGAAAAACGAGACCTCGCGGATTGCCTTGATAACTTCCGTAAATCAATCCAAGACAGCATTAAAGAAAATTGCGCCCAATCAACAAATGCAGAAAATGTTTCTTTTGCTGATATGGTAAAGATGAACAAAAATAATTACTTGCGCCCCAGTAATCTCAGCTCTATCGCAATTTATCCTGATGATAAATTAAAGACTAGTGACGACACTAAATCTCTTGTCCAGAAAATTATATGCCCAGAACAAATGAAACTGCACGTTAGAGGATTGCGTAAAACCAAAAACGGAGGAGTTATTATCAGCACCGAAACAAAGGATGACATAGAAAAACTACGAAACTCATCACAGCTAAGTAGTTCTGGCCTGAAAGTGGAAGAGCCCCATAAGAGGAGACCAAGAATTATAGTGATAGGAGTACCCTCAGCCCTTACTGACCAAGAAGTCTTTGACTACATCTTTAAACAAAACCTATCCGACAAGATACCTAATTTGACTCGTGACTCTTTCCTGGCCTCTTTAAAATTAAGTCACAAGTCGGGTAAAAAAGAAGGACCTACGTGCAATTTTATTTTAGAAGTACCTGCCAACATAAGAAAAGCCCTTATTAACCAGGATCGAGTATTTATAAATTGGACATCCTGCCCAGTTAGGGACTTCACACTTGTGACGAGGTGCTTTAAATGCCAACAGTACGGCCATGCTGCAAGGACCTGTCGGGAGGCTACCCACGCGTGTGGACATTGTGGACAACAAGGTCACCAGTCAAATGATTGTACTAAGAGTGCTGAACCATCACAGTGTGCAACTTGTTTGCGATTCAAAAAACCCTGCAACCACAAAACAGGTGATCTGGAATGCTCGGCAAGGAAAATTGCTGAAAGCAGGTACATTAACTCTATAGATTATAATGAAGGCGCCTAAGAGCGCCGCCCCTACTCTTTTATATCTGCATTAATCAATAAGTAGTTTTTAATTTATACATTTTTAATTTTATACTAGGAGTTTAAAGTAAATAAGATTATGGATAAGTTACTTACTGATTTTGATGTAGTCTCCCTATCAGTGGCAAAATCATGCAAGATTGAAAAAGTTAAGCAATATCTCCCTGATCCCTCTAAATCGCTTACTATTTTTACGCAAAATATTCGCAGTATAAATAAAAACATGGACAACCTACACATTCTGTTGAAACGTCTGGATTTTGAGTGTGACATTATTGTATTGACAGAATGTTGGCTATCTAAATGTCAACAGAACCTTCCATCTCTGTCAGGTTACCAAATGTTCCGTCCATAGTCGAGCCATAGTCAAACCGTTCATAATCAAAATGACGGTGTAGTTGTTTATGCCAAAAAAATACTTCTTTTGGGGTCCCGCAAGGAAGTATATTAGGTCCAATCTTATTTCTTATTTATATAAATGACCTCTGCAGTCTCAATCTAAATTCGGGTAAAATAATATCATATGCTGATGGTACTGTACTCCTGTTCTCCGCAAATACATTACATGAAGTTTGGTTATGTGCACAGCAAGGTTTTAATATAGTTAATCGATGGTTACAACATAACTTATTGACATTAAATGCTGACAAAACTAAATACATACGCTTTTCCTTACGCAACTCAAAGCCATCTATAATAATTCCAAATATTCATGCACATGTTTGTAACACAGCTGCAAACTCGAAATGTAATTGCCCAATTATCATTAATACGAAAACTATTAAATATCTTGGAGTAATTATAGATGCTACCCTTACATTTAAAAATCACATTGACCTATTATGCAGTAGAGTCCGTAAATTGATGTTCATTTTCAAGAAAATTCGTCCTTTTGCCGACTCTAAGGTGATAAAACAGGTACATTATGCTTTGTGTCAATCGATCATTACATATTGCATTACCTCATGGGGAGAAGCGGCTAAAACAGTTTTGCTACCATTGGAGCGCGCTCAAAGAGCTGTATTGAAAGTATCCACAATCCGGCCTATCCTATTCCCGACCCAACTTTTATATCAATCTTGCAATGTTCTGACAGTGCGGCAGTTATTTATTATGAATACTTTATTAAAACAGCACTCTAAATTGCCTTACAATAGAGTTGTCACTGATAAAAGACGTAAAGATATCTGTATGGATAATTATAGATTAAGGCATTCTTTTATGTATAGATTTTTTATATTCTTAGGACCATTTCTTTACAATAAAGTAAACGCAATTTTGTCTATGTCTGCATTAAACACGGTACATTGCAAAAATGTAATTAGAACTTGGTTACAAAAATTGTCTTATGACGACACCGAAAAGTTACTGCTTGTTTTAAGTTAAATATTATTTTTAATTCAATGTTTTCATTTCATTAGTCTGTTATGTTATTCATTGTTTATGTATTATCATCAATCTTAGGAAATATTTATGTAAACTAATTTGCACTTATGATACCTGAGATACAGGTTTATCCTAGTTCAGGTTAATCCCATTATTATATACCTACCATTTTAGTTTAAGCCTTAATATTGTAAATATGCATTTATTTTATTTTATTTATTAGGGACAAAAAACATTATTAAAACACAACAACAACATAAACATAACATAAACATTATTTAAATGAATAAATAAAAAAATGATTATATTATTATTACCTAGTTTGCTCTTGTAAGGCACCCAGTTTGCTCTTGTAAGGCACCCAATTTGACCCCTATAAGGCACCCAGTTTGCTCTTGTAAGGCACCCAATTTGACCCCTATAAGGCACCCAGTTTGCTCTTGTAAGGCACCCAATTTGACCCCTATAAGGCACCCAGTTTGCTCTTGTAAGGCACCCAATTTGACCCCTATAAGGCACCCAGTTTGCTCTTGTAAGGCACCCAATTTGACCCCTATAAGGCACCCAGTTTGCTCTTGTAAGGCACCCAATTTGACCCCTATAAGGCACCCAGTTTGCTCTTGTAAGGCACCCAATTTGACTCCTATAAGGCACCCAGTTTGCTCTTGTAAGGCACCCAATTTGACCCCTATAAGGCACCCAGTTTGCTCTTGTAAGGCACCCAATTTGACCCCTATAAGGCACCCAGTTTGCTCTTGTAAGGCACCCAATTTGACCTCTATAAGGCACCAGCAGTGTTTATCTCTATGACCCGCCCCAGCTTTGCACAATTTGTACGACTTGACAAAACAAGATTTCATAATAAGAGAGGGAGTGTGTTTCTTTTTTAGGGTTCTGTACCAAAATGGTAAAAAAGGAACCCTTATAGTGTGACTCAGTCTGTCTGTCTGTCTGGTCTGTCTGTCTGTCTGTCTGTCACAGCTGGATATCTCAAGAACTACTAATGCTATTGTTCCTGACGTCACAGCGGGCGACACCCCACACCGCGACCGCGGCTTCCCCCGCCTCACTCGCTCGCCGACACCTTGAGCGTGCGCACACATATCGGTCGTGTCCTCTTGTAATCATTACCTATTTACGTAAAGAAATACAGTCATCTTACGAATCGAGCAGTTTCATTGTATAGTCAAGACTCAAGACCACCAGCGACACATCTGGAGCTTGATATTGAAAGCAGCAACTTGAAATTTGGAACAGTTTTAGATGACGTTTACCCAACTATTTTGCAAATAATAAAGAAATAAAAATATTTATATTTTTTTGCAAGAGCTGGAGGGGGTCTTAAAAATTCAAAGTGGGGCTACTAGGGCATGTGGGGTATCATATGAAAGAGCGCTGTTTGCACATTCTCAAACATTTTTTTATTTTGTTTTAGGGCCCATAATTTTCGACTTTTGATGAAAAATTATGTGAAAAAAATACCGTCCCCCCATCCCCTTATGTCCGGAGTTTGCAAAGAGAAAAATCTGAAATTATTCTATGTGATAGAAGTATAAGTATGTAAAGATTACAGGAAATATAAAACGATGTCTCTCTAAATAGCACACTTTTTCAAAAATCGGAACGGAACCCTCGGTGCGCGAGTCCGACTCGCCGTTGACCGGTTTTTTTTAACCAACTTCATAAAAGGGAGGAGGTTCTTAGTTTGTCGGAATCTTTTATTTATTTTTAGGGTTCCGTACCTCAAAAGGAAAAAAAAACCGGTCAAGAGCGAATCGGACTCGCGCACCGAGGGTTCCGTTCCGATTTCTGAAAAAGTGTGCTATTTAGAGACATCGTTTTATTTTTCCTGTAATCTTTACATAAACTTCTATCACATAGAATAATTTCAGATTTTTATCTTAGCAAACTTCGGAGATAAGGGGGGGAACGGTATTTTTTTTTACATTTTACATCAACATTCGAAAACTATGCGGACTAAAAAAAAACAAAAAAATGTTTGAAAATGTGCAAACAGCGTTCATGCATAATTATGATACCCCACATGCCCTAGTAGCCCCACTTTAATTTTTAAGACCCCCTATCAGTCCCTGTTGCAAAAAAATATATAAATATTTTTACTTCTTTCTTATTTGCAAAATAGTTGGGTAAACGTCATCTAAAACTGTTCAAAATTTCCAGTTGATAGCATTAGTAGTTCTTGAGATATCCAGCTGTGACAGACAGACAGACAGACGGACAGACAGACAGACAGACTGAGTCACACCATAAGGGTTCCTTTTTTACCATTTTGGTACGGAACCCTAAAAACCAGCCAAGTGCGTATCGGAACACGCACGATGAAGGTTTCCGTAGTTCAAAAGAATTTATCCCAAAAACAAACTTAATTTTGTTATCCCAAAAGAAAAAATTATCTGATAAAATTACAAATTAACATTTTTCGGAGTTTTTATTAAATCCACCCCTGTGGGTTTGAAAATTAATAATATACACATACTTAGTTTATATGAAAAGTCTTAATCATTTGTCTATTCAACTTGAAACTTGGCACAATAAAATTATACATGCCTAAGTAATAAAGTTTGTCATTTGTAGTATTTCAAAACTACCCTGGAGGGAGGGGATAGGGGGAGGGGGAAGGGCAGGGGGTGGTGATTATGGTATGGGAAGGAAGAGTGTGGTGAGAGGGAGAGAGAGGGGGAGGGTGATGGAGATAAGGGGAAGGGCAGGGGAGGGGCTGGTAAAGGGGTGGTGGAAGTGAAGGGGAAAGGTAGGGTCGGGGTGCTGAAGGGGAATTCAAAGGGGTGCTGAATAGGGTGAGAGGGGAGGCGGTGAGGCGGAAGAGAGGGTAGGGTGAAGGGTATGGTGGAGCAGGGGATGAGATAGGGGTTAGAGGGAGAGGGGAAGGTTGAGAAGGGAGTTTAGAGGGAGAAGGGGATGGGTGAGGGGGGGGTTAGAGGGAGAGCGGAGGGGGAGAGGGTTAGAGGGAGAGGGTATTGGTGAGATGGGGGTGAGAGGGGGACGAGTGCTTTTACACCTTAAAATTGCTTTTTGTATAGCACTGATTCATTAAAGAAACCCAGCCCGACATAAATTGGCCTAGGCCTGGTATTCCTGTGAGTATCGACGGGCTTGCCAACCCTAAAGATATTGCAGAGTCGTTCAAAAATCAGTTTACCACACAGTCGCCCCTAGGACCTCCATGCGGGGAGCTCGATGCTTTTCCCAAAGATGAGGTACCAACGGTGGTTTTGGCTAAAGAGGTCAGGGCCAAAATTACAAATATGGTAAGAGGGAAATCCCCAGGACACGATGGGCTAAGCATCGAGCACCTACAGCATGCTGGTGTGCATTTGCCACGAGTACTCGCACTATTCTTCAACTTGTGTCTGTCTCATTCGTACTTGCCCGCGGACATGATGCGAACTCTGGTGGTGCCCGTAGTCAAGAATAAGACGGGAGACGTATCGGACGGGTCTAACTACAGGCCAATCTCACTGGCCACCGTCATAGCCAAGGTACTAGACAGCGTGCTCAACTCTTACCTCAATAGACACGTTAAGATCCATGACGCCCAGTTTGGTTTTCGGGCAGGGCTGTCAACAGAAACGGCCATTCTAAGTTTGAAGCACGCTGTTAGGTATTACACGGACAGACAAACACCAGTCTACGCGGTTTTTCTGGACCTATCCAAGGCCTTTGACCTAGTCTCTTACGATTTACTATGGCAGAAGCTGAGAGACACAACACTGCCGCCGGAGCTCGCATCTCTCCTCAAGTACTGGTACCTACATCAAGAGACTCGGGTGAGATGGTTGGGGGAGTTTTCGGAGCCATGCAGGCCGGGGTGTGGGGTGAGACAGGGGGGGCTGTCCTCACCTTTGCTCTTCGGCCTCTATGTGAATGCTTTGGTCGAGCGACTGAGCAGCATGCGTGTCGGCTGCTATGTGGATGGAGTCTGTTTTAATAATCTGAGCTATGCCGACGACATGGTGCTGCTGGCTCCCTCGATTAATGCTCTCCGAAAGTTGCTGGCTGTCTGTGAGTCGTACGCGGAGTCTCATGGGTTGATATACAACACCAAAAAGACAGAGTATATCGTTTTCAGGTCTGGTACCAGATGTCCATCTACGGTCCCTCCTCTGTTACTCAAAGGTCACCTAATAAACAGGGTGTATAAATTTAAATACTTGGGCCACCTGGTGACAGATTCCCTGAAAGACGATTTGGATTTGGAGAGGGAGCGCAGAGCGTTGTCTGTCCGGGCGAACATGCTGGCCCGCAGGTTCTCTCGATGTGCAGTTGCAGTTAAAATAGCCCTTTTCAAGGCATATTGCACAACACTGTACTCGGGGGCCCTGTGGTTCAGATATACCCAAAGGACTTGCAATGCTCTGCGTATCCAATATAATAATGCGTTCAGGGTGCTGTTGCGACTGCCCCGCTACTGCAGTGCGTCGGCAATGTTTGCCGAAGCGCGCACTGACAGCTTTGACGCAGTATGGCGCAAGAAATCTGCCTCATTACTTCGGAGGTTGCGTGACAGTCCTAACACCATTCTGCACTCGATAGCAGCCCGGGCAGATAGCTCGCTTGTGTGTTGTGTGGGCGTTGGCCGATCGAACCAAATCAGTTTTAGTTATTAAGTACTAACATAGGCTAAATAATATTGTTACTAACACATTGGACCTTATTTGTTGTCTTTAAATAAATCACTAATAATAATAATAAATTAGATTAGAAATAATAGAAAGTCGGAAACTTCGAACAGCAAAAAAAACCGGCCAAGAGTGAATCGGACTCGCGCACTGTCTACGCATCAACACCATGAGCGGCGAGCCCACCACCACTGGACAGCAGAGGGGAGAGGAGTGCGGGGCGTGGTAACAAATTCCTCCGCGCGGAGCGCCACCGTCGCATTGAACATATCGGTCGACATACACGACACGCATTGCAAAATATGTAAAAACTTGAATTAGTTAATTACACGCCTAATACTATCGAAGAAGACTTTAATTTCATCTCCAAACATATTTTGGACCTTCAACGCCGGGTGCAGCAGAAGAAATCGTAGCGACCAGCATTAATCGGACGCACGAGGCCATCAGCGAAGTCATCCACGGAACCAGCATAAAACGGTCAGGTCAATCATCATTCTTCATCCTTATCCCTTTGTTCTATATTCAGTGCTTCATTTGTGTTAATATTGTGTGAAATCCTAGTGTTTTATTCCCGTTAAATAGTTAAAAACGCCTAAAGATTTTTGTTTTGCCGTTACCCTCAACTTCGTTTAAATAAAAATAATCCTTAGCAAATCTTTACAAATAGGTATTTTCCACTGTCTTCCACAAACTCCAAAATGACTAAACCTCCGACAGAAGAGGATATAATTAAAGATTTAAATAAAAAAAGAGGTGTTGTTCGCGGTAAATTTCGACTATTCATGAAGTATGTAGACTCTGTAGAAATAATGCCTATTACTGAAACCATTAAAACAGAATTACAAACGCGTTTACAAAAGGCCGATTTATTGTTAGAGCAGTTTTCAGAAATTCAGGATGAAATAGACTTAAAAATCCCTGATAGTCAAACAGAAAAGGAATTATCTGAGAGGGAAACTTTTGAAACCCACTATTATACCTATGTGACTAAAGCTAAGTGTATTATTAACGCAAATACCGCTCAAAATTCTTCTAAAGTTTCTGGTAAAATTCAATTACCTACAATTTCACTTCCTTCCTTTGATGGCTCTTATGATCACTGGTTAGAGTACCGCGATACTTACCTATCTCTCATCCACAGTTCTAAAGAAATAGATAATGTGCAAAAATTCCATTATTTACGGTCTTCTCTTACTGGCAGTGCATTATCGGTGATTAAGTCATTGGAATTTTCCTCTGCTAATTACAATATAGCATGGGAGTTAATGGAAAATAGATTCAATAATAACCGTTTACTTGTGCAAAACCATGTAAAAGCTTTGTTTTCTATTACGTCACTTAATAAGGAATCATCTAATCAAATTCGTAAGCTTATAGACACCGTTCTCAAAAATCTACGTTCCCTCAAAAACCTCGGCGAATCGACTGAGTCTTGGGACACCTTAATTATTTACCTAATTACATCTAAACTTGATTCAGTTACTGAAAGAGAATGGGAGACTCATAAAAGTTCAATTATAAATAGTCATAAGCAGTCAAATTCATGTTTATCTCTTGATTATTTGATTACTTTTCTTAAAAATAGGGCTGACGTACTAGAGACTATTCATTTGGCACATAGTAAATCTACCACGGACAATAACGTAAAGAAACCATCACATTCACAACAACCAAACAAATCACATAGTTACACATCAACACAAAATAAACAATCTAATAATAAAAATTCCAAACGTCCTCGTATTTGCACTATGTGTCAAGCTAACCATCCGCTTTATTCTTGCGATTCATTCTTAAAATTATCTATTAACGATAAAATTAAATTCATTAATGAAAAGAAGTTATGTTGTAATTGTTTACGCGGTAGTCATTCGGTAGATGAGTGCTGGTTCGGTCCTTGTAAGCAATGCAATAAGAAACACAACAGTTTAATTCATGATAAATGTGACGATAATTCGGATGCATCCACATCGTCAGCTGTTGCGCTTAATTCACAGGCATCGCCGCAGGATACGACTAGTGCTAACACTTCAAACACTACCACATTACATTCTGCATCTCACACAACACATCAAAGTACTACTCATTCATTATTAGAGACGGTACTGCTGTCTACTGCATTAGTGGAGGTAGCAGATAAAAGCAATAATTTTTTCACTACTCGCGCTTTATTAGATAACGGCAGTCAGCATTGCTTTATTGCAGAATCTTTATGCAAACGACTAAATCTTAATTTAATACAGTCCACTGTGCAAGTCTCCGGGGTAGGTGACTCGGTGACTAATTCCACACAATCATGCGAAATCCATTTGAGGTCTAAAACTACACAATATAATACACGCTTTAAATGTTTAGTTTTAAAACAAATTACAGCTCAGTTGCCATCTTTAGGTACAAAATCACACATAAATATCCCTGAACATGTACAGTTAGCAGATCCTAATTTTTATTCGCCATCAAGAATCGAATTATTAATTGGGGCAGATAGGTTCTGGGAACTTTTAAATGACGGTCTAATTCGACTAAGTAGCGGTCCATACCTTCAGAGTACTAAGTTGGGATGGATAATATCTGGTTCATTGTTGAATGATAAACCTTCACGCAACAATCGAGTTCAATGCAATTACTCACAATCATTAGATACTCAACTTAGAAAATTCTGGGAGGTAGAAGAAATAATTCCGCAAAATAAATTAACTAAGGACGAGTCTTTATGTGAAAACTTATTTGTGCAAACTACGTACCGCGATAACACGGGACGGTTTTTTGTGCGCATTCCATTAGCTGAGTCTAGTGACACACTAGGAGATACGTATAAACTCGCGCTAAACCGCTTTCACGCACTTGAACTTAAATTAGATAAATCTACACCTGAATACAAAAAATTATATTGTGATTTTATGAATGAATATTTAAGTTTAGGACACATGAGTCGAGTCAATCACTATCCATCACCAAATTATTTTTTACCGCATCACGGTGTTTTAAGAGTTCATAGTAGTACTACAAAACTTAGAGTAGTTTTTGATGGAAGTGCAAAATCAACATCGGGCAAATCGCTTAATGATATTCAGTATATTGGCCCTAGTTTACATAATGACGTTTTCTCGATTTTGTTACGTTTTCGACAGTTTAGATTTGTTGCATGCGCTGACGTCGAAAAAATGTATCGACAAATTAATATTCAACCGGATCAAAGAAACTTCCAGTTAATTCTTTGGCGTGAAAATAAATCGGACGAACTCGGTGTGTACCAGCTTAATACAGTGACATACGGTACCGCGTCCGCTCCATACCTAAGTATTCGTTGCATCAAACAGCTGGCATCTGAGTGCGAGGATGACGTCATAAAGCAAGTAATAGATGAAGATCTGTTTGTAGACGATTTAATCACGGGTCATGATAATAAACAATGTTTATTAGACATTTGTACCAAAGTAAATGATGTTTTAAAATCTGGTTGCTTCCATTTACGTAAATGGTTGTTTAATCTGGAGACTTCTACAACAGATCAAACAAAAGAATTGGCTTTAGGCGAAAATTGTTTAACTAAAACTCTCGGTCTTGGTTGGTTGAATTATTTAGATTTATTATATTTTACTACAAAAATTGATCAAACTTTCACTCATGTGACTAAGCGCGTTATCTTGTCTGTTGTCTCACAGGTGTACGACCCATTAGGCTTATTATCACCCTCAATTATAATTGCAAAAATACTTTTACAAAAACTATGGCTTTGTAAGTTAAGTTGGGACGATCCAGTACCTAACAATATTTTGTTTATGTGGAAAAACTTTATTGACACGCTTCAACATCTACAAAACATAAAAATTCCTCGTCATGTTAGACAAGTGAATACAAACTACACAGATTTACATATTTTCACGGATGCATCACAGGATGCATATGGTGCATGTGCATACATAAGTACATACAACGATAATTCACCGGTCACTGTTAGACTACTTTGTGCTAAGAGTAAAGTCGCACCAATTAAACCAGTTACAATACCGCGACTTGAACTATGCGGAGCATTAGTTGGTGCTAAGTTATATCAAAAAATTATTCAGTCATGGAGATTAACTTTTGATAACACATACTTTTGGTCTGACTCCACGATTGTCATAAACTGGATTAAAACTTCACCTAATCTGTTAAAACCATTCGTTCAGAACAGAGTAGTGCTAATCAATGAGTTGACTGGTGAGTTACCGTGGTTACATGTTGCTGGTAAAACCAACCCGGCTGATCTTTTATCTCGCGGGCTCACGCTCGACGCGCTTCAAAACTCAGATATTTGGTGGCACGGGCCAGCATTTTTAACCGAAATTAACACTAATTTTAAACAAAATAATCACGATGAAATAATTAATTTGCACGATTTACCAGAAATTAAATCAAATGTTAATTCTTTATTTACACAATCAACTTTTACTAGTATTTTTACCTTTGAACGTTTTTCAAATTTTAATCGCATGAGACGTGCAGCCGCTTACTTGTTACGATTCATTCATAATGCACGAACCAAGGTCAGAACAGAACGTAGCACTGGCGCGCTTACGTCTGATGAATTAAGTAAAGCAACTTTAGTTTTAGTACGGTTAGCACAGCAAACGTCATTTCCAATCATTTTTAATGCATTAATAAAAAATTTACCTATTAAATCTATGAGAAATATATCTAGTCTTGATGTGTTCCTAGATTCCGATTGCATTATTAGAGTGGGAGGTAGATTAGTAAATTCACATACCTTCTCGTATAGTAAAAAACATCCCATATTATTGTGTTCCAAACATACTTTCACGCGACTTCTTTTCCAATTTGAACATAAACGTCTACTTCATGCTGGTCCACAACTGCTCTTAGCTACTATTAGAGAAAGTTGGTGGCCACTCAAGGGTCGTGATTTAGCCAAGCAGACAGCGCATAAGTGCATTACATGTACTCGCCAGAAAGGGAAGGCAATATCAGTAAAAATGGGTAACTTGCCTCCTGAAAGACTGGAACCGGGGTATCCTTTCTTGCGCTGCGGTGTAGATTATGCGGGACCTATGTTCATATTGAATCGCAAGGGAAGGGGTTCAAAACTGGAAAAATGTTATGTTTGCCTATTCATATGTTTTACTACTCGTGCAATACACTTAGAATTAGTCACCAGTCTAACTTCTGAGGCATACTTATTGGCTTTAAAAAGGTTCCTATCTCGTCGTGGAAAACCCGCGCAAATATTTTCCGACAACGGAAAAACGTTTGTAGGCGCACTAAAGGAATTCTCTCAATTTTTAACTACTAATGAAAATAATATTTTAAATTTTGCTGCAAACGAAAATATTAAGTTTAGCTTTATTCCTCCCTATTCACCACATTTTGGAGGTTTGTGGGAGGCAGGGGTTAAATCCTTTAAACATCATCTCCGTCGTGTAGGAAACGTAAACTTCACTTATGAAGAATTTTCCACTTTATTGACACAAATAGAAGCCCTCCTAAACTCCAGACCTATGTATCCCATGTCTTCAGACCCAAACGACTTACTCCCTCTCACACCAGCCCATTTCCTGATTGGCCGGCCGCTCGTTGCTCCTGCCTACGAAGACCTCACAGCTGCAAACACTTCACGCTTGGTCCGCTACGAGCGCATCGAACAGACGAGGCAGAATTTCTGGAAGCGGTGGTCGCAGGAGTACGTCTCGGAGCTGCAGACGAGGAGTAAATGGCAATCCAACACCGACACAATAGCACCTAATACCTTAGTGCTCATTAAAGACGACACTTTGCCACCCTTGAAATGGCGTCTTGGACGAGTCATAAGTACTTCACCGGGCAAGGACGGACTAGCACGCGTAGCTGACATTAAAACAGCTAACGGAGTAATACGAAGATCATACCCCAGATTATGTCCGCTGCTAAAAGAGGAAGAACCCTAACTCTTCTCTCAACTTCTACCTACTTCTACTTCTTCGTTGGAGGCTGTTACTCCAAGGCGGGGGGCATGTCTACGCATCAACACCATGAGCGGCGAGCCCACCACCACTGGACAGCAGAGGGGAGAGGAGTGCGGGGCGTGGTAACAAATTCCTCCGCGCGGAGCGCCACCGTCGCATTGAACATATCGGTCGACATACACGACACGCATTGCAAAATATGTAAAAACTTAAATTAGTTAATTACACGCCTAATACTATCGAAGAAGACTTTAATTTCATCTCCAAACACGCACCGAGGGTTCCGTACCATCATTTATATGTAATTTTTGTTGATAATTTCTGAAAAACTGTGCTATAAGTATAGGACATCGTTTTATTTTTCCTGTAATCTATATATAAACTTCTAACACATAGAATAATTTCAGATTTTTCTCTGTGGAAACTTCGGAGATAAGGGGGGGAACGGTATTTTTTTTAACATTTTTCATCAAAAGTTTCGACTTTTGATGAAAAATGTTAAAAAAAATACCGTGCTATGCGGTCTAAAAAAAAGAAAAAAATGTTTGAGAATATGCAAAGAGCGCTCTTTTATATGATACCCCACATGCCCTAGTAGCCCCACTTAAATTTTTTAAGACCCCCTTTCAGTCCATATTGCAAAAAAATATATCAATAAAAAAAATGAAAAAATATTAATTTCTTTCTTATTTGCAAAATAGTTGGGCAAACATCATCTAAAACTGTTCCAAATTTCAAGTTGACAGCATTAGTAGTCTTTGAGATATCCAGCTGTGACAGACAGACATACAGACAGACAGACAGACTCCGGGTCTTCAGGGTTCCTTTTTACCATTTTGGTACGGAACCCTAAAAACAGGAGTAAACTGCAGTCGTGCGTCGGAGCTGACGCAACACACTTTTTTTTGTTTGTTTGAACGCGCTAATCTCTGGAACTACCAGTCGGAATTTAAAAAATATTTTTGCATTTGATGCCCAGTTCTTAAGGAAGGCTATACGCATATTTACCTTTTTTTCTTTTTACTGTGGTCCTAGAGTGATCTCTAGGACCGGAGCAAAAAGAAAAAAAGTCAGAATGAACGCTAAGCGAAAACGAGTAATAGCGCAGGCGGGCGATGCGACGTGGCGGGGTGGGTCGGGGGAACAAGGGCGATGCAACGTGGCGGGGTGGGTCGGGGGAACAAGGGCGATGCGATGCGACGGTGTGGGAGGGGGAACAAGGGCGATGCGACGCGGCGGGGTGGGAGGGGGAACAAGGGCGATGCGATGCGACGGTGTGGGAGGGGGAACAAGGGCGATGCGATGCGACGGTGTGGGAGGGGGAACAAGGGCGATGCGATGCGACGGTGTGGGAGGGGGAACAAGACATTTCACGTGCACGAAGTCGCGGGCAGCAGCTAGTTATCTTCTATATAAATAAAAAGAGAAGTCCTGACTGACCGACTGACTGACCGACTGACTGACCGACTGACTGACTGACTCATCAACGCACAGCCCAAGCTCTTGGACCTAGAAAGCTGAAATTTTACACAGAGGATACCTTTATAATGCAGACAAGGAATAAGGAAGGAATTCCCGGTAGTACGTTCCCGTGGGTTATTTTTAGACATCAACGCGGGCGAAGCCGCTGGCAAAAGCTAGTTGTATATTATAATATGGGACAAAAATATGTTCTGCGATGAACACTATTAGGGCTGGAGGGCTAGAGGGTAATGCCGATGAATGCTATGAATTCCTGAAATGTACTTTCTTCTGAACACAACTTGTTGACTTCGCTACGACTCCACGTAGCAGGTGCCGCTACGCCGCCGCTACGCGCCGCTACGCCGCGCCCCGGCTACGCGCCGCCTACGAGGCTACGACTCCACGTAGCAGGTGCCGCTACGCCGCCGCTACGCGCCGCTACGCCGCGCCCCGGCTACGCGCCGCCTACGAGGCACGGCTACGAGGCTACGACATTATGTCGCCGATGCGATGGAGCGCTCGACAATCATGAATAAATTAGGTACCTACACGAGTCTCTACGACAACATTATATTCTAAACAACTTCCTATTTCCATAAAATTTTGACGTGAATTGAAATACTTATTATGTTAATTAAATAAATAAATAAATATAAAACCACAAATAGCTAAATTCAAAACCAATGCCAGTAGTAGTATTGTGTATTTTTAATTTTATGTTTTAAATCCGTGATTGTAATATAATAAACACAGCGGTTATTTGATTATAGTGACATATTACACTGTTTCATTCATCATTCCATCCTCGAAAATGCTAACAAATAATCGAGCAAAGAATCACATTGCCGTTCAACTGGACGCGAGCGTGGCACTGTGGCACTGTGGCACTGTGGCACTGTAGCACTGTGGCACTGTGGCACTGTGGCACTGTGGCACTGTGGCACTGTGGATTTTTTTTTCGAAAATATGTATGTTTGTCTATTTTTGGCTCGCTCTGTAGCCTAAGGCCTAAACGGCCTGATGGATTTTAATATAATGAGGTGTCGTCTTAATAAAATAATGGTAGTTACATAGTGTAGGCCCGGGATTCCCAGGGGGGTCCACATAAACGAAAACTGATTTTGGGGGTCGACGAGGTCTAAAAATCGACCCCTATTAAATTAATACAAGTTCTTATTTAAAACTTTCAAGATAGGTAGGTAGGTACTGTATTGTTTATGTTGTGTTACGTGTACTAAGAATAATTAATATTTTTTTAGGAAATAGCATTGTTGTAGTAATGTAAAGTCTCAAGTTCGTACAAGATGAAGAACTCGGCGAGTCAGTGTGGACCAGTTTGTGCAAGATATTGAGTTCGAGCGAACGTCTTTCAGGCGCGTTTTGACTTGCTCTCTATTTGACGCTTACGCGATCTAACACGAACGAATTCATGATCAAGTTGCAAGTCCAAGCATGTTCCTGATATTTTACTATTTGACGCTTACGCGATCTAACACGAACGAATTCATGATCAAGTTGCAAGTCCAAGCATGTTCCTGATATTTTACTATTTGACGCTTACGCGATATAACACGAGCGAATTCATGATCAAGTTGCAAGTCCAAGCATGTTCCTGATATTTTACTATTTGACGCTTACGCGATCTAACACGAACGAATTCATGATCAAGTTGCAAGTCCAAGCATGTTCCTGATATTTTATTATTTGACGCTTACGCGATATAACACGAGCGAATTCATGATCAAGTTGCAAGTCCGAGCATGTTCCTGATATTTTACTATTTGACGCTTACGCGATATAACACGAGCGAATTCATGATCAAGTTGCAAGTCCAAGCATGTTCCTGATATTTTACTATTTGACGCTTACGCGATATAACACGAGCGAATTCATGATCAAGTTGCAAGTCCAAGCATGTTCCTGATATTTTACTATTTAACGAGCTTGCACTTAGGTTGAAAGTTCATTTGCGTTTTGAAATTCGTTGGAGCTTGAACGATAATAACTCATATAAGTACTCATTTATTTCAAGAGATTACAAAGTTATTACATAGCTAAAGTGAAGTAAAGTGACTGAAGAAGAATTTACAAAATGCTGAGCTCCCTACGCGAGTTAATAGCGTAACCATACAATATCTGCAGTTTATGAAAAATTAACAGGGTAAGTACCAAACAGTTTTATCCGGCACAGCGCATCAGCATTGCAGTGGGCCCACTGTGTGGTGACCAGTTGAGCTGTCTGTAGATTGTTTGCAACAGTTTGCAGTTGCCTCAGTTGTTTCATTGCCCCACTGTGTGGTGACCAGTTGAGCTGTCTGTAGATTGTTTGCAACAGTTTGCAGTTGCCTCAGTTGTTTCATTGCCCCACTGTGTGGTGACCAGTTGAGCTGTCTGTAGATTGTTTGCAACAGTTTGCAGTTGCCTCAGTTGTTTCATTGCCCCACTGTGTGGTGACCAGTTGAGCTGTCTGTAGATTGTTTGCAACAGTTTGCAGTTGCCTCAGTTGTTTCATTGCCCCACTGTGTGGTGACCAGTTGAGCTGTCTGTAGATTGTTTGCAACAGTTTGCAGTTGCCTCAGTTGTTTCATTGCCCCACTGTGTGGTGACCAGTTGAGCTGTCTGTAGATTGTTTGCAACAGTTTGCAGTTGCCTCAGTTGTTTCATTGCCCCACTGTGTGGTGACCAGTTGAGCTGTCTGTAGATTGTTTGCAACAGTTTGCAGTTGCCTCAGTTGTTTTATTGCCCCACTGTGTGGTGACCAGTTGAGCTGTCTGTAGATTGTTTGCGACAGTTTGCAGTTGCCTCAGTTGTTTCATTGCCCCACTGTGTGGTGACCAGTTGAGCTGTCTGTAGATTGTTTGCAACAGTTTGCAGTTGCCTCAGTTGTTTCATTGCCCCACTGTGTGGTGACCAGTTGAGCTGTCTGTAGATTGTTTGCAACAGTTTGCAGTTGCCTCAGTTGTTTCATTGCCCCACTGTGTGGTGACCAGTTGAGCTGTCTGTAGATTGTTTGCAACAGTTTGCAGTTGCCTCAGTTGTTTCATTGCCCCACTGTGTGGTGACCAGTTGAGCTGTCTGTAGATTGTTTGCAACAGTTTGCAGTTGCCTCAGTTGTTTCATTGCCCCACTGTGTGGTGTGACCAGTTGGGCTGTCTGTAGATTGTTTGCAACAGTTTGCAGTTGCCTCAGTTGTTTCATTGCCCCACTGTGTGGTGACCAGTTGAGCTGTCTGTAGATTGTTTGCAACAGTTTGCAGTTGCTTCAGTTGTTTCATTGCCCCACTGTGTGGTGACCAGTTGAGCTGTCTGTAGATTGTTTGCAACAGTTTGCAGTTGCCTCAGTTGTTTCATTGCCCCACTGTGTGGTGACCAGTTGAGCTGTCTGTAGATTGTTTGCAACAGTTTGCAGTTGCCTCAGTTGTTTCATTGCCCCACTGTGTGGTGACCAGTTGAGCTGTCTGTAGATTGTTTGCAACAGTTTGCAGTTGCCTCAGTTGTTTCATTGCCCCACTGTGTGGTGACCAGTTGAGCTGTCTGTAGATTGTTTGCAACAGTTTGCAGTTGCCTCAGTTGTTTCATTGCCCCACTGTGTGGTGACCAGTTGAGCTGTCTGTAGATTGTTTGCAACAGTTTGCAGTTGCCTCAGTTGTTTCATTGCCCCACTGTGTGGTGACCAGTTGAGCTGTCTGTAGATTGTTTGCAACAGTTTGCAGTTGCCTCAGTTGTTTTATTGCCCCACTGTGTGGTGACCAGTTGAGCTGTCTGTAGATTGTTTGCGACAGTTGGCAGTTGCCTCAGTTGTTTCATTGCCCCACTGTGTGGTGACCAGTTGAGCTGTCTGTAGATTGTTTGCAACAGTTTGCAGTTGCCTCAGTTGTTTCATTGCCCCACTGTGTGGTGACCAGTTGAGCTGTCTGTAGATTGTTTGCAACAGTTTGCAGTTGCCTCAGTTGTTTCATTGCCCCACTGTGTGGTGACCAGTTGAGCTGTCTGTAGATTGTTTGCAACAGTTTGCAGTTGCCTCAGTTGTTTCATTGCCCCACTGTGTGGTGACCAGTTGAGCTGTCTGTAGATTGTTTGCAACAGTTTGCAGTTGCCTCAGTTGTTTCATTGCCCCACTGTGTGGTGTGACCAGTTGAGCTGTCTGTAGATTGTTTGCAACAGTTTGCAGTTGCCTCAGTTGTTTCATTGCCCCACTGTGTGGTGACCAGTTGAGCTGTCTGTAGATTGTTTGCAACAGTTTGCAGTTGCTTCAGTTGTTTCATTGCCCCACTGTGTGGTGACCAGTTGAGCTGTCTGTAGATTGTTTGCAACAGTTTGCAGTTGCCTCAGTTGTTTCATTGCCCCACTGTGTGGTGACCAGTTGAGCTGTCTGTAGATTGTTTGCAACAGTTTGCAGTTGCCTCAGTTGTTTCATTGCCCCACTGTGTGGTGACCAGTTGAGCTGTCTGTAGATTGTTTGCAACAGTTTGCAGTTGCCTCAGTTGTTTCATTGCCCCACTGTGTGGTGACCAGTTGAGCTGTCTGTAGATTGTTTGCAACAGTTTGCAGTTGCCTCAGTTGTTTCATTGCCCCACTGTGTGGTGACCAGTTGAGCTGTCTGTAGATTGTTTGCAACAGTTTGCAGTTGCCTCAGTTGTTTCATTGCCCCACTGTGTGGTGACCAGTTGAGCTGTCTGTAGATTGTTTGCAACAGTTTGCAGTTGCCTCAGTTGTTTCATTGCCCCACTGTGTGGTGACCAGTTGAGCTGTCTGTAGATTGTTTGCAACAGTTTGCAGTTGCCTCAGTTGTTTTATTGCCCCACTGTGTGGTGACCAGTTGAGCTGTCTGTAGATTGTTTGCGACAGTTTGCAGTTGCCTCAGTTGTTTCATTGCCCCACTGTGTGGTGACCAGTTGAGCTGTCTGTAGATTGTTTGCAACAGTTTGCAGTTGCCTCAGTTGTTTCATTGCCCCACTGTGTGGTGACCAGTTGAGCTGTCTGTAGATTGTTTGCAACAGTTTGCAGTTGCCTCAGTTGTTTCATTGCCCCACTGTGTGGTGACCAGTTGAGCTGTCTGTAGATTGTTTGCAACAGTTTGCAGTTGCCTCAGTTGTTTCATTGCCCCACTGTGTGGTGACCAGTTGAGCTGTCTGTAGATTGTTTGCAACAGTTTGCAGTTGCCTCAGTTGTTTCATTGCCCCACTGTGTGGTGTGACCAGTTGAGCTGTCTGTAGATTGTTTGCAACAGTTTGCAGTTGCCTCAGTTGTTTCATTGCCCCACTGTGTGGTGACCAGTTGAGCTGTCTGTAGATTGTTTGCAACAGTTTGCAGTTGCTTCAGTTGTTTCATTGCCCCACTGTGTGGTGACCAGTTGAGCTGTCTGTAGATTGTTTGCAACAGTTTGCAGTTGCCTCAGTTGTTTCATTGCCCCACTGTGTGGTGACCAGTTGAGCTGTCTGTAGATTGTTTGCAACAGTTTGCAGTTGCCTCAGTTGTTTCATTGCCCCACTGTGTGGTGACCAGTTGAGCTGTCTGTAGATTGTTTGCAACAGTTTGCAGTTGCCTCAGTTGTTTCATTGCCCCACTGTGTGGTGACCAGTTGAGCTGTCTGTAGATTGTTTGCAACAGTTTGCAGTTGCCTCAGTTGTTTCATTGCCCCACTGTGTGGTGTGACCAGTTGAGCTGTCTGTAGATTGTTTGCAACAGTTTGCAGTTGCCTCAGTTGTTTCATTGCCCCACTGTGTGGTGACCAGTTGAGCTGTCTGTAGATTGTTTGCAACAGTTTGCAGTTGCCTCAGTTGTTTCATTGCCCCACTGTGTGGTGACCAGTTGAGCTGTCTGTAGATTGTTTGCAACAGTTTGCAGTTGCCTCAGTTGTTTCATTGCCCCACTGTGTGGTGACCAGTTGAGCTGTCTGTAGATTGTTTGCAACAGTTTGCAGTTGCCTCAGTTGTTTCATTGCCCCACTGTGTGGTGTGACCAGTTGAGCTGTCTGTAGATTGTTTGCAACAGTTTGCAGTTGCCTCAGTTGTTTCATTGCCCCACTGTGTGGTGACCAGTTGAGCTGTCTGTAGATTGTTTGCAACAGTTTGCAGTTGCCTCAGTTGTTTCATTGCCCCACTGTGTGGTGACCAGTTGAGCTGTCTGTAGATTGTTTGCAACAGTTTGCAGTTGCCTCAGTTGTTTCATTGCCCCACTGTGTGGTGACCAGTTGAGCTGTCTGTAGATTGTTTGCAACAGTTTGCAGTTGCCTCAGTTGTTTCATTGCCCCACTGTGTGGTGACCAGTTGAGCTGTCTGTAGATTGTTTGCAACAGTTTGCAGTTTCCTCAGTTGTTTCATTGCCCCACTGTGTGGTGACCAGTTGAGCTGTCTGTAGATTGTTTGCAACAGTTTGCAGTTGCCTCAGTTGTTTCATTGCCCCACTGTGTGGTGTGACCAGTTGAGCTGTCTGTAGATTGTTTGCAACAGTTTGCAGTTGCCTCAGCTGTTTCATTGCCCCACTGTGTGGTGACCAGTTGAGCTGTCTGTAGATTGTTTGCAACAGTTTGCAGTTGCCTCAGTTGTTTCATTGCCCCACTGTGTGGTGACCAGTTGAGCTGTCTGTAGATTGTTTGCAACAGTTTGCAGTTGCCTCAGTTGTTTCATTGCCCCACTGTGTGGTGACCAGTTGAGCTGTCTGTAGATTGTTTGCAACAGTTTGCAGTTGCCTCAGTTGTTTCATTGCCCCACTGTGTGGTGACCAGTTGAGCTGTCTGTAGATTGTTTGCAACAGTTTGCAGTTGCCTCAGTTGTTTCATTGCCCCACTGTGTGGTGTGACCAGTTGAGCTGTCTGTAGATTGTTTGCAACAGTTTGCAGTTGCCTCAGTTGTTTCATTGCCCCACTGTGTGGTGACCAGTTGAGCTGTCTGTAGATTGTTTGCAACAGTTTGCAGTTGCCTCAGTTGTTTCATTGCCCCACTGTGTGGTGACCAGTTGAGCTGTCTGTAGATTGTTTGCAACAGTTTGCAGTTGCCTCAGTTGTTTCATTGCCCCACTGTGTGGTGACCAGTTGAGCTGTCTGTAGATTGTTTGCAACAGTTTGCAGTTGCCTCAGTTGTTTCATTGCCCCACTGTGTGGTGACCAGTTGAGCTGTCTGTAGATTGTTTGCAACAGTTTGCAGTTGCCTCAGTTGTTTCATTGCCCCACTGTGTGGTGACCAGTTGAGCTGTCTGTAGATTGTTTGTAACAGTTTGCAGTTGCCTCAGTTGTTTCATTGCCCCACTGTGTGGTGACCAGTTGAGCTGTCTGTAGATTGTTTGCAACAGTTTGCAGTTGCCTCAGTTGTTTCATTGCCCCACTGTGTGGTGACCAGTTGAGCTGTCTGTAGATTGTTTGCAACAGTTTGCAGTTGCCTCAGTTGTTTCATTGCCCCACTGTGTGGTGTGACCAGTTGAGCTGTCTGTAGATTGTTTGCAACAGTTTGCAGTTGCCTCAGTTGTTTCATTGCCCCACTGTGTGGTGACCAGTTGAGCTGTCTGTAGATTGTTTGCAACAGTTTGCAGTTGCCTCAGTTGTTTCATTGCCCCACTGTGTGGTGACCAGTTGAGCTGTCTGTAGATTGTTTGCAACAGTTTGCAGTTGCCTCAGTTGTTTCAATTGTAAAAATTTTCCAGTTTATTATTGGTTTTTATTTAGGTAGTTTCTTTTTTTTATTTGCAGGATTACTGTTTGATGATGATTTTATGATTTAGAGTTTTATGATGAGTTTTATGACTTGAAGTTTGGATTTATTGCATCTCCATTAAATCAACACTTGCCGATGTGTCTCATATGTAAAAAAGTATTCAGTAACGATGCCATGAAGCCTTCAAAAATGGGTGACCACTTATCAAGAGTACATTCTGACAAAAAAAGTAAGCCCTTGTCATTTTTTCAAGCACTTAAAGAAAAAGTAGACAAAAGGCCATCCATGAGATCGATGTTTGCGTCATCATCTATTAAAGACGATGATGGTTTACGAGCGTCCTATAATATATCTTTACTAATAGCGAAGTCGGGGAAACCCCACGCAATTGGACACCACTCACCAGCTTATCTTACCAGCCATTGCGGAGGTCCTTAACAATGTATTGCACAAACCCGCACATGATATTTTAAAGAGAATCCCTTCGAGCAATAACACCGTTCAGAGACGCACAGACGAGATGGGACGCGATGTGGAAAACATTTTATGCAAGTTCTAACAGACCAACAGATTCTCTCTCCAGTGGGACGAGTCTACGTTACCCGGCAATGAAGCTCTGTTGTTAGGATTTATGTTCGATATATCAAAGATGAAAATATGTGCCAAGAACTGCTTTTTGCTACATATTTAGAGACTGATACCAGAGGAGAATCGATTTTTCAGGCCGTGGAACATTTTTTTACTGACAAAGCTATTCCATGGAAGTACATTGTTTCTGTTGCGACTGATGGTGCACCGTCTACGGTTGCTCGTCATCGTGGTTTTACAGCTTACCTAAAGCGACACCTGCCTGGTGTACTGCTCATTCACTGCGTGATTCACAGGCAGCATTTAGTAGCAAAAAAGCTGAGTCCTAAATTGCATAAGTCTTTACAATCTGTAATAAATGCTATCAACAAGATTCGAAGCAATTCTTTGAACTCTCGGTTATTTGCTCAGCTATGTGAGGAAAACGACGAAGTCTTTACTCGATTACTTCTGCACACTGAAGTTCGCTGGCTATCAAGAGGCTCTTGCTAACAAAGATTTTCATCCATTTTTGAATCTGTGTTGGAGTTTTTACAAGAAAAAGATCCGAATTTGAAAGAAAATCAGTTCTTACCATTATAAATATCGATCGCTGTAACATACCCATAGGGTGTACAATATCTAATAATCATTCAGAATCTAATTTATCATTATTTATGTCAAAATACATTATAATTAATTAATATTATTACTAATGCAAAAATACATTTTAAATAACTAATTAACACTATCACTCATGTCAAAATACCTTAAAATTAATTAATAATAACATTCATGCAAAAATGTCAAAATGCACTTGGTCAAATTTCAATTTAATATGTCACATACTTTATGTCAATGTATTTTATCATTTAAAAAGTCATTGATCGAGTAGTATGCTTTGCTTATTAAGAATTCTTTAAGTTTAGCTTTAAAAATATTCAGTTTTTCAATGTTTTTTATACAATTTGGTAGTCTGTTATAAATTTTTACGCCTATACCAAATATACTCTTTTTAAATTTAACTGTCCTACATTTAATAATACTCAATTCATTTTTAAGTCGTGCACTTTTTAATGTTTTATAATTGCTAATATCGCGTTTTATCATCATCGCAGCCTCAGAAATATATATTGACGGGAGAGTTAAGATTTTCAACCTAGTAAACACTGTTCTACATGTATCAGTTTGTTTAAGTCCACATATACTTCTAATACATTTTTTTTGCGCTTTAAACGCATATTCCCTGTTGGGAGAATTACCCCAAAAAAGAACCCCACATATCAGTATAGAACCCACATATGCATGTAAGCGCTAAGTAATGCACTTTCGTGTACAACTTTTCTTAGCCTGTAAAGTGCATAAGAGGACTGATGCAATTTTTTGCAGACATTATCGACTTGCAATTTCCAGTTCAGCACAGAGTCAACGCGAATGCCTAGAAATTTTGTGTTTTTAACTTCTTTCAATGTTTCGTTTTTATAGTTAATGTTAATTTTTGTTGTTTTTGAGTTTTTATTATTGAAAGCCATGTAGCTTGTCTTTTCTATATTTATTTTTTGTTTGTTTACATTTAACCAGTTTATGATATCTTTAAGAGATTTGTTAACATTTGCTTCATAGTTCTCTTTCTCATCTTGTTGGCCCTTAGTAAAAATAGCTGTGCTATCATCAGCAAACAGTATTAGTTCCTATTTAATGGATTTTGGTAAATCGTTTATGTAAATTATGAACAAAAGTGGTCCCAGTATACTTCCCTGGGGCACTCCCAGTTGAATAAGTCTGGGATTCGACTTATACTAAAAATGTTATTAGACTGCACTAAAAGTAGTTATTTATTCGTAAAGTTTTGCGATAAGATGTTATTTTGCGTTGACGTACCTACACATTATTATTGTTTATACACAGTTTTGCACAGGAACGTTATTGATTTCTTAAGCCTTTGTATTAGCTTTTCCACTTGTCGTAAGTTGTCACCAATAATGTCACTTGTTATACTTAGTTCTTACACTCCATCTATTCACTTTAAACACTATTTAGATAACAACTTATACTATTTCGGAATTAAAATTACACCGCTCATGTAAACAGTGCGAGTGTTGCCACACCTCCAAAAACAGATATTTATTACTTGACTGATATCTTTGGAATGTTCAACAAAGTTAATTTGCAGCTGCAGGGTGACGATCTTAACTTGATTAAAACAAAATCAATAATATCGGCCTTCGTGGGTAAACTAATCCTTTATAAACATTTAGGCAGAAAAGTATATTCGCAGTTTCTGCATTTGTCAAAATTACCAGAAATGCTTCAAGATGATGACATTTTATTATATGTCACTGACTTGGACGCATTACACAAGGATTTTACGGAGAGGTTTGAGGATCTTTTAAATTTACAAATTCCTCAATAGATAATAAATCCGTACAATACCACAGCCATAGAAGAAGCCAATGTGATAATGCAAGAAGAGTTGATTACCATCAGCACAGACAAACAGCTTAAGCAGAAGTTCAACCAAGGCTATCAGAAGTTCTGGTTGCAACGCAACATTGAAATACAGTATCCTACATTGTGGAACATTGCTGAAAAATACCTTATCGCTTTTGCATCATCATACCTAGTTGAAAAAAGCTTCAGTGTGGTAACAAACATTTTGACGAAACAAAGAAACCGCTTGAAAATCAACGAACGTGGAGATTGAAGGCTGCAACTCACCAATATTGAGCCGGATGTAGCTGGATCGGTAGATAGTCACCAGGTTCATCCATCACACTGAATGTTTTATTTAAGGCTGCAACTCACCAATATTGAGCCGGATGTAGCTGGATCGGTAGATAGTCACCAGGTTCATCCATCACACTGAATGTTTTATTTAAGGCTGCAACTCACCAATATTGAACTGGATGTAGCTGGATCGGTAGATAGTCACCAGGTTCATCCATCACACTGAATATTTTATTTAAGGCTGCAACTCACCAATATTGAGCCGGATGTAGCTGGATCGGTAGATAGTCACCAGGTTCATCCATCACACTGAATGTTTTATTTAAGGCTGCAACTCACCAATATTGAGCCGGATGTAGCTGGATCGGTAGATAGTCACCAGGCTCATCCATCACACTGAATGTTTTATTTAAGGCTGCAACTCACCAATATTGAACCGGATGTAGCTGGATCGGTAGATAGTCACCAGGTTCATCCATCACACTGAATGTTTTATTTAAGGCTGCAACTCACCAATATTGAGCCGGATGTAGCTGGATCGGTAGATAGTCACCAGGTTCATCCATCACACTGAATGTTTTATTTAAGGCTGCAACTCACCAATATTGAACCGGATGTAGCTGGATCGGTAGATAGTCACCAGGTTCATCCATCACACTGAATGTTTTATTTAAGGCTGCAACTCACCAATATTGAGCCGGATGTAGCTGGATCGGTAGATAGTCACCAGGTTCATCCATCACACTGAATGTTTTATTTAAGGCTGCAACTCACCAATATTGAACCGGATGTAGCTGGATCGGTAGATAGTCACCAGGTTCATCCATCACACTGAATGTTTTATTTAAGGCTGCAACTCACCAATATTGAACCGGATGTAGCTGGATCGGTAGATAGTCACCAGGTTCATCCATCACACTGAATTTTTTATTTAAGGCTGCAACTCACCAATATTTAGCCGGATGTAGCTGGATCGGTAGATAGTCACCAGGTTCATCCATCACACTGAATGTTTTATTTAAGGCTGCAACTCACCAATATTGAACCGGATGTAGCTGGATCGGTAGATAGTCACCAGGTTCATCCATCACACTGAATGTTTTATTTAAGGCTGCAACTCACCAATATTGAACCGGATGTAGCTGGATCGGTAGATAGTCACCAGGCTCATCCATCACACTGAATGTTTTATTTAAGGCTGCAACTCACCAATATTTAGCCGGATGTAGCTGGATCGGTAGATAGTCACCAGGTTCATCCATCACACTGAATGTTTTATTTAAGGCTGCAACTCACCAATATTGAACCGGATGTAGCTGGATCGGTAGATAGTCACCAGGTTCATCCATCACACTGAATGTTTTATTTAAGGCTGCAACTCACCAATATTTAGCCGGATGTAGCTGGATCGGTAGATAGTCACCAGGTTCATCCATCACACTGAATGTTTTATTTAAGGCTGCAACTCACCAATATTGAACCGGATGTAGCTGGATCGGTAGATAGTCACCAGGTTCATCCATCACACTGAATGTTTTATTTAAGGCTGCAACTCACCAATATTGAACCGGATGTAGCTGGATCGGTAGATAGTCACCAGGCTCATCCATCACACTGAATGTTTTATTTAAGGCTGCAACTCACCAATATTTAGCCGGATGTAGCTGGATCGGTAGATAGTCACCAGGTTCATCCATCACACTGAATGTTTTATTTAAGGCTGCAACTCACCAATATTGAACCGGATGTAGCTGGATCGGTAGATAGTCACCAGGTTCATCCATCACACTGAATGTTTTATTTAAGGCTGCAACTCACCAATATTTAGCCGGATGTAGCTGGATCGGTAGATAGTCACCAGGTTCATCCATCACACTGAATGTTTTATTTAAGGCTGCAACTCACCAATATTGAACCGGATGTAGCTGGATCGGTAGATAGTCACCAGGTTCATCCATCACACTGAATGTTTTATTTAAGGCTGCAACTCACCAATATTGAACCGGATGTAGCTGGATCGGTAGATAGTCACCAGGCTCATCCATCACACTGAATGTTTTATTTAAGGCTGCAACTCACCAATATTTAGCCGGATGTAGCTGGATCGGTAGATAGTCACCAGGTTCATCCATCACACTGAATGTTTTATTTAAGGCTGCAACTCACCAATATTGAACCGGATGTAGCTGGATCGGTAGATAGTCACCAGGTTCATCCATCACACTGAATGTTTTATTTAAGGCTGCAACTCACCAATATTTAGCCGGATGTAGCTGGATCGGTAGATAGTCACCAGGTTCATCCATCACACTGAATGTTTTATTTAAGGCTGCAACTCACCAATATTGAACCGGATGTAGCTGGATCGGTAGATAGTCACCAGGTTCATCCATCACACTGAATGTTTTATTTTCTCTTTGCGAATTAATACTTTTTTAAATATAATTTCCTACCTACTTAATATTCTTTAAGTACCTAATTTGTAATAATCATTATAAATTAAACTTCATATTTACTGAATTGTATGTCTTTTTATTTTGTTAAATTTTGATGAGAAAATGAAGTCAACTTTACTCACTTAACCAAGTGCAAAGTTTTCCAGTTGGTACCTTAGTACCTCTAGGTATTTTGTATCAATAGGATAAAACTAAAGATAGGCCCCCTTATTCATAATAGTCTGCTAACATAAAGCATTGTTAATTCTCATTCTGTCTTCTTCTATTGACCTAAGTCAGAATGAAAAATAACACTCTGTAGCAGCTGTTTTAAGTTAGTGGACCATTATGAATAAGGGGGTTGATCTTAAAAGTAGGTAATTTGGCCATGGGGGTCTGAGGTAACAGTTCCTTTTGGAAAAGGGGTCACTTGTCCAAAATAGTTTGGGGATCCCTGGTGTAGGCTTTATTACAATGTAATATATTGCATCTGGAAAACAAAAAAAGGGAACGGAAGGTTTTTTTGAAATAAATTACAACAACATTGGTACCAAATAATAGCAGTACTGAGTCATGACATTGATTTAGTCTGAATCTGTTGTGATGAGTGTGCAATGAGAACGGGACACAAACGTCTTCGTTTGACGTCGGGTGGAGTCTGGGAGCTAGTGGCGACTGCGGAGCGTGGGTTGAATGCGCAGCGGCCGTTCAGAGATGGGTTGTTCTGGCCCAGGGACTGCTGGCGTGCGTGTCCTTGTTACGTTCAGTGATGGGTTGTTCTGGCCCAGGGACTGCTGGCGTGCGTGTCCTTGTTACGCTCAGAGATGGGTTGTTCTGGCCTAGGGACTGCTGGCGTGCGTGTCCTTGTTACGTTCAGAGATGGTTTGTTCTGGCCCAGGGACTGCTGGCGTGCGTGTCCTTGTTACGTTCAGAGATGGTTTGTTCTGGCCCAGGGAATGCTGGCGTGCGTGTCCTTGTTACGTTCAGAGATGGTTTGTTCTGGCCCAGGGACTGCTGGCGTGCGTGTCCTTGTTACGTTCAGAGATGGGTTGTTCTGGCCCAGGGACTGCTGGCGTGCGTGTCCTTGTTACGTTCAGAGATGGTTTGTTCTGGCCCAGGGACTGCTGGCGTGCGTGTCCTTGTTACGTTCAGAGATGGTTTGTTCTGGCCTAGGGACTGCTGGCGTGCGTGTCCTTGTTACGTTCAGAGATGGTTTGTTCTGGCCCAGGGACTGCTGGCGTGCGTGTCCTTGTTACGTTCAGAGATGGTTTGTTCTGGCCCAGGGACTGCTGGCGTGCGTGTCCTTGTTACGTTCAGAGATGGGTTGTTCTGGCCCAGGGACTGCTGGCGTGCGTGTCCTTGTTACGTTCAGAGATGGTTTGTTCTAGCCCAGGGACTGCTGGCGTGCGTGTCCTTGTTACGTTCAGAGATGGTTTGTTCTGGCCCAGGGACTGCTGGCGTGCGTGTCCTTGTTACGTTCAGACTATTACAGTAGTGTCAATTGACTCGGTAACAATCAACTGTGTGGAAGTTAAAGGAGCTCTCTCGGTTACCCGCATCCCAGTTCTGCGCCCGCAGTAGCTATATCAGACCCTATGTCTACTCACGAGGACACGACTTATACAAAGTACATACATGATACTGTACAGATTAATGATGATGATGAGATGTAATTTGTTTGACATGAAGAGTAATTCATCAACTCGTCCCACATGCCTACGGCCCATTTGGGACGACTTGACGAAAATCAAAATAAATAATATTTTCATTCTGCATGAAGAGTAATTCATCAACTCGTCCCACATGCCTACGGCCCATTTGGGACGACTTGACGAAAATCAAAATAAATAATATTTTCATTCTGCATGAAGAGTAATTCATCAACTCGTCCCACATGCCTACGGCCCATTTGGGACGACTTGACGAAAATCAAAATAAATAATATTTTCATTCTGCATGAAGAGTAATTCATCAACTCGTCCCACATGCCTACGGCCCATTTGGGACGACTTGACGAAAATCAAAATAAATAATATTTTCATTCTGCATGAAGAGTAATTCATCAACTCGTCCCACATGCCTACGGCCCATTTGGGACGACTTGACGAAAATCAAAATAAATAATATTTTCATTCTGCATGAAGAGTAATTCATCAACTCGTCCCACATGCCTACGGCCCATTTGGGACGACTTGACGAAAATCAAAATAAATAATATTTTCATTCTGCATGAAGAGTAATTCATCAACTCGTCCCACATGCCTACGGCCCATTTGGGACGACTTGACGAAAATCAAAATAAATAATATTTTCATTCTGCAAGTCGTCCCACGTTTCTTTTTGTGTGGAACTTTAAACTTTATCAACGTTTGAGTCTCGGCGTGTAAAGATGGTCACCCATCCACTGACCAATAACCCTCAACCAAGAGGGATTATGATGCGACACAATGTTGAAGTCAAACAGCGCCAAAATGCTCGTCGACTTCAACATTTATTTATTTATTTTACAAATTTATACACCGAAAAATATATAGAGATACATCTGTACATCATATTTGTAAATAGGAGTACAAAGGTACATTGTGTCGCATCGCGCTCCCTCTTGGTTCATGTCAAACAAAGTACAGTAACACACGCGACAACCACCAGAGACCGTCAAGTGTCGACTAAAAAAGCGAGCGTGAGCTGGTTTGCTGTTTACCTGATGAAAGAGAGAGACAGATGATGCACTTCTACTGTGTAAGAGGGAGATAACAGTGAAGTTAAATTTCACCTTTAGCGGCTCAAAATTGGAAACTGTTGATGAATGTACACTACTCACAATAGATAAACATATTACCTGGAAAACACAAATACAAAAAACTCGTTCAAAAATGACAAAATTCTCATACGCTCTTCGCGAAATTAAAAAGACCACCGATCTACAAACTGCCTCACCACATATTATGCGTACGCCAATGCATGGCTTAGCTACGGCGTAACCCTCTGGGGAAGTAGTACGATGCACCGACAGACACTCTTTACCCTACAGAAGAAACTAGTTACAATTATGGTACTTAAATATTGATCAAACTGACAGCTGCAAACCCTATTTTCTAAAACATAATATTCTAACCCTCCCCAGTATTTACATTCTAGAAATATGTTTTGTCCGTAAACATTAAGAGTTCTACACAAAACGCGAAGACATCCAATCACAGTACACACTCAGGCACCGATCTAGGCTAAACATACCAACATCCAGGCTAAAAATGCATTCCACAAGTCCCTACGTAATGTCTATAAAGATATACAATAAATTACCAGACATAATAAAGAAAGAAGAAACGTTCAATATATTTATAGCAAAACTTAAAAACTTACTAATAAAAGAATGCTATTATTCCTTAGTTGAATATTTATATGATAAACATAAATAAATGGGTCATTCTACTTTTAGGGAAAAATTAAATGAAAAAATAAAAATAAAGTGTTCCTAAGCTTTATAGTTTTATTGTGTTTATTAGCACTACCAATCAACAAAATAATTACTAACAGAGGTAGTTTATTTCTTAATTACAAAAAAAGGGCCGTAATGACAAATTGGCGGTGACAGAAGTGATGCTCTACGTCACAGAAATGACGATGATCCTGGCTAAACAGGTTCAGCTCCAACAAGACCTGGAGGAGAGCGTCGCCGCCAAGGAGAAGCGGGCGCAAGTCGCCCGGTCGAGGGCTGGCTATGGTGCATCCAATGTGCTGTATGCTGACCACTCCCTGGCGGAACTGGAGCGCATGGCGCAGGAGGACAAGGAGGAGGTCCTGGAGGTTGCCTCAAAGTCCTCCAACTTGAAGGGGACCTTCCAGAAGGCCCTCAAATGCCAGGCCGCCAGCATGCATGGCATTGTCATGGAGCTGGCGAAGCGGACGGCCACGGACGAGACGCGGCAGCTGCAAGCGAGGGTGGATGGGCTGCAGGCGGAGGTCAGCCAGCTACACCAGAAGCTGGCTGAGGCCACGGCCCAGCCTGCCCAATCTGTCCCAGGTCCGGTGGTTGGAGGCTCCTCCTCCCCTGCCGGCCTTGAGGCACTAATCCGCGGGATTGTCATGGAGGAGAGGGCCTTCATCAGAAGCTGCCTCGCAGGGATCGAGGACCTTATCTTGCCGGAAAGGCCCACCGCCGACGGAGCCGGAACCTGCGCCTCTGGGAGGCCCAGCATCGGGTGCTCTGCCCCAGGCCGCGAAGCCCTCCAAGGGCAAAGGTAAGGGCAAGAGGACCACGGCGGCTTCTCAAACGCCCAAAACGAGCGCGGAGGCAGCGTCTGGGTCATCTGCCACTCCAGCAGCCCCCCGGAACTCGCAGGGGGAAGACGCCCTTCTTCCCTCCACCACCCCGTCCAACAAGTTGTGGACGGAAGTGGTCAAGCGGGGAAAAGGGAAAAAGCTGGCCCCCAAGCCCGCTGCGCCTGTTCCTGCAGCCAAAAAGGCTCCAGCCGGCGGGAGGAAGCTGGTTCCTCCCAAAACCGCGGCCGTCGTGGTGACCATCACCCTGGAGGCCGTGGAGCGGGGCGAGACGTATGAGTCCGTCCTAAGACGGGCTCGTACCAACGCGGATCCCTGCCGGCTGGGGATCGGCGGCATCACGTGCCGCCGAACCCTAACCGGGGCTCAAATATTCGAGTTCTCGGGGGAGCAGCGCGGCACAAACGCGGACCTCTTCGCAACGAAGCTGCAAGAGGTCATCGCGGATGTGGTAACGGTCGTCAGACCTGTAAACACCGCAGCCTTGGAGGTGATCGATCTGGATGATTCGGTCACCAAAGAGGATGTGGTGGCGGCCGTTGCGGTGGCTGGGGGCTGCCTCCCTGACGCGGTGAAGGGTGGAGCCATCAAGCTCGGCCGCCGCGGCATGGGCACCATCCGCGTCGAGTGCCCAGTCGCTGCGGCTGAGGCCGTCCTTTCTACAACTAAGGGACGGCTGCTGCGGGGCTCAGCTCGGCTGTGGTCCGGCCACTTAAAGACCAGCCTATGCGCTGCTTCAATTGCTTCGCGTTCGGCCACACCCGAGCCACGTGTCCCTCCAAATTCGACTGGGGAGACTCCTGTTTCCAATGCGGGCAGGAGGGACACAGGAGTGCCGCAGTGCCGCTTGCTGCGTCGCCACGCCACACTGCGCAGCGTGTGCCGCCAGTGGCCGCCCCGCGGACCACAGGATGACGGGCAGAAGCTGCAAGCCTCCCGCGAGGAAGGGCATAGTGCCAGCACGGGTGCGCCCTGTTGCTACCACCGCCGCCGCCGTCGTCGCCGCTGTAGCTTCAGCAGCGTTAGCTGAGGAGGGGCATGCGTTTTTGGAATAATGGTTTCCGACTACCGCATCCTCCAGGCGAACACCAACCACTGCAGAGCGGCCCAGGACCTGGTGGTGCAGGTCATGGCCGAGTGGCTGGTGAACGTGGCGGTGGTCGCCGAGCCCTACTCAATCCCCGGCAGCTGGCTGGGTGACGATGACGGCTTGGTGTCACTAGCGGCGCGGTCTTCCACAGACTCCCCTCCACTCTCGCTATTAGAGAAGGGGCCGGGATACGTGGCCGCCGCGTGGGGAGAATTAGTCCTTGTGAGCGTCTATTTCTCCCCAAACCGCCCTCTTCAGGATTTTGAGAACTATCTCGCAATCCTGGCTGCCGTGGTCGGCAGGGCGGCGCCGCGTCAGGTCTCTCTGGAATAGATATTTCCAAATTCACATAAACAGACATGCCTCTACTTCAACTTAAAAGACCTCTGAAGGAGGTATCAACATTGAAGTCATATGAAAAGCTGCTGGTTGAAACACAAAATTCTCAACCATTAGTCGCATCGCGGACGCGTTGTCGCACGGTCGCGTGAGATCAAGTATGGCCTCCAAATTGTTAAAATGTTCGAGTTGCAATATTGTTATCAACGAGGTTCTAGCCTTTGTTAGTAATAAGATCGATGTGATGAACGAGGAGAGCATCAGTCAAATTTGTGTGAGTGCTTTTTCTGACGAGGAAATTCACATTGCTAAAGATCTTCTGTGTGAATCATTACCTACAGAGAAGCGTAAGAAGATAAGGAAGAGAAACGGAAAAAAGCTGCGTGAAATAGATGACATCATATGCATGCTGAAGGAGTCGGATCCTGAGGTCTTACCGGTTTTTGTTGCCCGTGACCTTCACAAGCTGCCGCCGGTGCTTTTTGATCATGTCGACGTCACTAGAATTTTAAAGGATTTGATGCGTATGCGGCAAGAAATGAATCAGATCAAAGAACAGTATGTCACTAAGGAAAACCTAGATACTGTTAAGTCTGATCTTGAAAACTTAAAAAAGGCGTCTATAGTGAACAACTTTGGAAGTACCCCCTGTAATGTTAATTTCAAGCGGGGTGGCTTTCTGCTAGATAGTCCCGACGGCTACTGCAGCGGTCCTAGGGGACTTCCATACATGGGCGCAGAACATAACACTCCATCCAGAAAGCCTAGCGAGGTTCGAACCAATTATCGGGATATTGCTCAATCTTTTTCTAAAAGTGGGGGTAGACAGAATATTTGTGAGACTAGCGTATTGAAGGAGAGCGGTACTCGCCTTACGGTGCCCGGTGACGAGCCCGAGCCGATGACTCATCTACAATCAGCTGCGATCGACGTCATTAGCGAGTCGGGACACACGGTCGCTCTGAACGTAAACAGTGATGTTTCTGGTAAAAAGAAATCTTTAGCCGATGTTGTACGTGATGGTGACTGGAAAATACCTAAAGAAGACAATGAGTGGACCCTAGTACAGAGGCGTCGTCTAAGGAACCGCTTTGTTGCAAATAGGGGAAAGGCAGTTTTGAGCTCAGATGCGAGTTTCAAAGCTGCGGACATAACAATTCCTATCTACATATACAATGTTGCGAAGGACGTGCCCGTGTGTGACATACTGAGTTATATTGCGAGTAAAACTGATGTTACTGTGCACTTGGAAAAAATGAATATGAAAATACCAAAATCGTATGATGCGTACAAAGTATTGGTACCGAAGCATAAATTAGAAACTTTTCTGAATGATGATTTCTGGCCACAAGATGTCGCTTATCGTCGCTTTGTTGACTTCAAGAAGAAGTAATGGTACCTATAATTAGTAGGGACTAATTGTATGTGTGTAGTGCAACCTTCTTTATGAATAATTACGCCAAATTCGTAACATATAATTGCAAAAATATTATTAGATCAGTGGAATGTGTAAGAAAGTTGTGTGAGACAGCTGACATTGTGGCGCTTCAGGAGACGTGGCTGTTGCCGCACGATATTCCATTTCTGGGCAGCATCAGCGACAAGTTCGCGTTCACTGGCAAGTCTGCCGTGGACACTTCGGCCGGTGTGCTCCGCGGCCGACCATACGGAGGTGTGGCTGTGCTGTGGAGGAAGTCTGTGTTTCCCTCAGTGTCAGTGTTACAGTGTAGCAGTGATCGCATAGCAGCTATTAAGGTTGAAATGGGTGAGCGTTCTATGTTAATTATGTCTCTATACATGCCTACGGACTCGAAAGATAATTTGATTGAGTTCACAGAGTGTCTAGGCGAAATAAATTCCATAATTGAAAATAGTGATGTAGAATCGGTGTATGTGTTGGGAGATTTCAACGCCCACCCGGGTGAGTTATTCGCAAATCAACTCTTAGACTTTTGTGCGGATCAGTCATGGACTTGTGTTGATCTTGATATGTTACCTAGCGATTCACACACTTTTCTTAGTGAGGCGCACGGATGTTGTCGGTGGCTCGATCATTGTGTGGTCACGAGCGCCGCGCGTGCAACAATTGATCACGTGACTATATTATATGATACCTACTGGTCTGACCACTATCCGATGCAGTTAACTTGTAATGTAAAGTTAATAAAACCCAAAATTGCAATACATAGTGTTTGTAAAAATAAAGTAATATGGGGTGAGAGGCAGACTAGTCAAATTGAAACATATCAAAATTTTTGTCATGCTAAGCTAAGGGATATTGAATTTCCAGCGGAACTTGCTACTTGTGCTGATAAAATGTGTAACTGTACAAGTCATAAGTCATTAATTAATGATATGTATAATAGTATAGTGCATATACTGACTGAAGGTGCGAAGTATTCTCATAGTTCAACTTCAAATCTCGGTAGGGGAAACGGAAAACACATAATAGGCTGGAACAGACACGTGAGAGAAGCTCACGCTATGGCTCGGCAGTGTTATCAGACTTGGCTATTGTATGGGAGACCGAGCTCTGGACGGTTATACAATGAAATGACGGAGTCTAGGCGATTATTTAAGGGAAAATTGAAATGGTGTCAAAATAACCAACAGCAAACTAAGATGGATATAATAGCACGACACCATTTCAATAATAACTTTTCTAAATTTTGGAAATCAACTAACAAGTTGAATCTGAAGCCGAGCCGGCCCGTCAGCGTCGACGGTGTACATGAATTGGATGACATCGCGAGGTTATTTCAGCGGCATTTTCAGGGTTGAGCCATTTAGGAGGCCCGCACAGTCTGAACTGTTGTCGGTGTCCAGTGTTGGGGCTACACCTGGAGATATCAATGTAAGATTCACAGCAAAGGATATAGCGTTAGTTATCAAATCTATGAAAAGAGGAAAGTCTCCAGGACATGATAGCATCAGCATTGAGCACCTGCGGTATGCTGGGGTACACTTGCCTAGAGTTCTGGCTTTGCTATTTAATCTGTGTGTTAGCCACTCCTACCTGCCTGACGATCTCATGTATACTATTGTTGTCCCTATTGTAAAAAACAAGACTGGCGATGTCTCGGACAGGTCCAACTATAGGCCTATCTCCTTAGCCACGATTATAGCGAAGGTATTGGACAGTCTGCTTGATGGCCAGTTAACTGAAAAAGTATTTGTACTAAAAACCTGGCCAATATTATTTCGTGACATTTGTGACGTGGAAACTATGAAATAAATAAATTAAGATAGTTTTCAAACGTTTATTATAATAAAACAAAAAAATCAATCATCAAATTTTTTTTTTCCAAAAATAGCATTTTAGCATCAATTTTCTTGTCAGGGCATTCTTGCACGATATCATATAATTGCTTATTTGACATATTCTTGAAATTCACAATGAAATCTAAAAATAAAAAGAGAATTTACTGTAAATAATCTTGTTTTAAATTAATTCTCCATTTTGTTTGAATGTGTGCTAAACAAAATGGCGGAACAAAGCGGAATATTTTCTTTCATAATTCTCTTTAGGAAAGTCTAAACTTTATTTAAAATAATAGATCATAACTCGGAAATGCTCGGAACACATACAAAACCTCTTCTGAATTGTTTTTTTTTTAAAGAAAAAAAGATTATTTTAGTATCCTTTGCGAAATTAAAAAAAAAAACATTTGTGAGTCTATAACTAAAATGAAACGATATTATTTATGTTGTTACATACCTTGAACTTCCATATTCGTCGTGTTTATGTCACCAACTATTAACAAAATGACTAAAACAGCAAATGTTAGGAGCACAAAAATAAGGTTATCGAGAAAACAATGGACCGTACTGGACGACGACTGAGTTCCGACTACCTGTGTGCCGCGTGGTGAAGGGATAGGGGCGCGGGGGTTGCAGTATATTATGAACAGGTTATTTAGCTGTCAGAAAGTGATGTTTGCATTGAGCTAAGCCAAACTTTGAATATTCGACTTATGGCCAGGTTTTCTATGCCAATACTCGTATGTGCGACGGTCAGTTCGGCTTTCGGACTGGTCTATCCACGGAAAGTGCGATCCTGTGCCTCAAGCAGACTGTGCAGTACTACACCGCGCGTAAAACGCCAGTATACGCATGTTTCCTGGACCTGTCCCAGGCTTTCGATATGGTTTCGTACGACCTGCTGTGGACAAAACTGCGTCAGGACACTAGTCTGCCCCCTGAGATTGTATCTATATTTGAGTACTGGTACCAGAAAAACACTGTCAGGTGGTCTGATAGTAAATCGGACAAATACGGGTTGGAGTGTGGGGTGCGGCAGGGGGGGTTGACCTCTCCGAAATTGTTCAATTTGTATATGGACCGCCTGATTGGAGAACTGAGGGCCAATTCTCGTACTTAAAAAACGTTCAAATTCAAGTCGCAGTGTCATCTCAGCGACAATCAATGTCAAAAATGTAGGGAAATTAGAGGTTTTTTTGACAGATTGCGACTGGAGATTAGAATGCGAACGTTCTTAAAATTACGAGAATTGCCCCTCTGAGCAGCACTGGGATCGGATGTCATATAGACGGAATCTGCGTTAATAATATTAGCTACGCGGATGACATGGTGCTGCTCAGCCCTTCAATCGGTGCGTTGCGCAAGCTGCTTCGTATATGTGAAAGGTACGCGGAGGCCCATGGGCTCAGATACAATGTGAAGAAAAGTGAGGTTATGGTTTTTAAAGCACCCAAAAAAGATTATTCCGAGGTACCACCCGTCACACTCTATGATACACCACTAAACAGAGTCACTCATTTCAAGTATCTGGGCCACTGGGTCACCGAAGACCTTAAAGATAATATGGATGTGGAAAGGGAACGTAGGGCGTTGTCTGTTCGCTGTAATGTGTTGGCTCGCAGATTCGCACGTTGCACTGTACAGGTGAAGGTCACGCTATTCAGGGCTTTCTGCCAGACCTTCTACACGTGCAGTTTGTGGGCCAAATACACGCAGAGGATATACGACGCTCTGCGTGTCCAGTATCATAACGCATTCAGGATGTTGATGGGGCTGCCACGGTACTGTAGCGCGAGTGGCATGTTCTCGGAGGCGCACGTGGACGGCTTCCACGCGATCATGCGTAAGCGTAGTGCTTCGATGCTGGCGCGGGTGCGTGGCGGCCCCAGCGCCATCCTGACTGCGTGTGCCGGCCGATGGGACTCGGTGCTGATGGCGCACTGGATAGGCCTTCACGCGAGGGCAAGCGCCTAACAAGTATCACCTACTTTTTACTTTTACTAACACTAGGCTAAGAACATTGTTACTAACAAATTTATGGGCAAATGTCTGAAATAAAAGATAAATTAAATTAAATTAAATTAGTAATCCTTGTTCAATCTAGAACTTTTGCACAAGCTGTGTGCTCTATACACAGTGGTTGTTACATTTTAATGTCAATGTTAAATGTCTGATTATAAGTAGATAATTGATGTGTGCCTTATTAGATTATTAATGAGACTAAATTGATTCAGGGCTGAATAAAAATTCCTAGAACTAATAGCCTCTAGAGAATTTTCAATTAAGTTAAGGTAACTGGAAGACTGGTTCATAAATAGAAATATATTTATAATTAATGAATGAGTAAGTAACAAACTTAGAATAACATGTTAAGTTACAATATTCGATTATTAAACAATATGCTGAACTTATTACCAACACAACTTTGTTCTTTGAACATCTACTCGTACATAGTATACAATGAGGACGAGATTACGAAGCATAATTATATAGATTGGACTAACCTAGTGACGTCCTTAATTATGTGAAGTAATCTCGTCCTCATTGTCTCCCAGCCATTCCCAGGTAATCAATCTACTTATGTGTAATGGATTGCCTTATCTAAACCCTTTCTAAAAGTTGTGTTGTGCTGTATGCACTATGGCGGGACTATACGATGCCTGTATCGGTCATCGTGAAGTCCCGTTCTTATGCTTTGAAAGAATGATTGACAGACGACAGGACAGTGCGCGCTAGCGACGGACCACGGATATTTTTTTTTTTTAATCTTTAGATAATGTGATTAGCAAGTATGTAAGAAGTACGAACTACATAGTATACAATGAGGACGAGATTACTTCACATAATTAAGGATCGAACGTCACTAGGTAAGTTAGTCCGATCTATATAATTCAGGAAAAGAACAGAAAAACAGAAGATGTGGAAAAAATGCTGAGACTCGAATATAAAAGGGATTTCTGACACACGCCCGTAAGTTCTGATCTGGTTTCGCTCAAAGAAACTCCGCAAGAAGAGTCTGCGTCCGGGTGCTGAGGGACAGCAACGTCACTACATAAGTCTTGGTCTGGAACTACCTTCACAACAAACCAAGACGGAGACTGCGCTGACGCCAAGAGCACCATCTTCTTCACTACCTGAGTGACCTGCACTGCCTGTGATCTTCACATTTAAACTGGGAAGTGCATCTTCACGCCTCAGACCTGACGAGGCCTGACGTTGAACCTGGCCTGACGCCGCTTTCAAGTTCTTAATTACAAAACCTCCCTCCACCTTCCACCTGAGAGTGTGCTAGGTAAGTTAGGTAGCTTTTTACTCGATACTGTATTTTATATCACTTCTTCTAAATTATATATTGTTCAAGTCTACTTTTTAGACCTTTTATTTTATTAGGTTAGTAGATATGTTACAACATCAAGCTATACATTTCCAGTTTACACTGACCTCTCACTGTAAGGCAAGGATTTCCTTACAATGCGAGATCAGCTTATACTGGAACTGTGTAGCTTGATCTGTAGCCGTGCGTACTACCCCCCCCCCACCCCCCCACCCCCCTCGGCGGCGCAGCGCGCGCCACAGCCTCCTCGCTGTAACACGATTAATGGAGATGCAGCCTCTTTGTTTCCGATCATAGTAATCGATCAAAATAATCGTGTTTACTCGTCCAGAGCAAGTTCAATCTCGCCCGTGTGGAGATTCTGCCGCAGAATAATTAACGCTTCTGCTAGGTTGCGGAAAGGCAGTAGGTACAAGTACCTACCTACTAAGTATTTAAAGACTGTAGGTACAAGTATCTTAGGTACCTACCTAAGATACTGGTACCTAAGTATACTGTCTAAGTACTTAAAAGGAGTGGTCAATCACAAACCATATTGTTATCATTTTCAGCTACGGAGGTGCTTCTGGGGACGGAAATTACAAAATGAAATAGTGAGCGTACCCCTATCTGCCGCAGTGTTACCGGAATGGTGGCGACGAGCCTTGTGCAGACTTGTGCTCGACTTCAAAGGGCTACTTAAATAATTTTATTATCTACCTCATACATTCAATTAGGTCTTCGCCTTACAGAGGATTGCAGGTACCAAAGGGTTTGTTTTAAGTTATTCAATGTCACCTGATAAATGGGTCACTGTTCATAAACGTTCTTCATAATCCTTTCAACCAAGCTGACACATGTTCGTGCTGATAACCAACAAACAATAGAGGCGAGAGATCGATCAGTGTCGTCGGGCGAGTGTCGTCGGGCGAGTGGCGAGTGGCGAGTGGCGAGTGGCAGGCGAGCGCGAGGGCGAGTGTCGAGACGACTCTAGACAAGCCTCGAAGCTAATCTAGCATGCCTGTGCTGCTGAACAGTGTGCGTGATATCGCAGCACCCACCTACAGGCACTGTGGCGTGTGTCCATTGTGTCCGCTGTCCGGTGTCCGGGACACAGCGCACAAGTGTCCGCGTAGGCGTAGCGAGACAAAGCGGAACAATATCGACGCGGAGGGCGCGTAGACAGCGCGCGCCGGGTCAATACCAGCAGTGAATGGAGAGGCGGGCGGCGGGCGGGCGCGGGTGGCGCAGGGGGAGGGCGATCGATGGGCGGCGGGTGGCGTCAGTCGCGGCCGGCGCGCCGCGCCGTGCTGAGGTGTCGCCCCCGCGCCGCCGCCGGCAGCAGCCGCAGGTGAGCCCCCCCACGCGATCGATACCCCCACGCACCCGCGCCGCGCCGCGTCGTGCCGCGTCTCCTGTCCCCAACGTCGACAACTGGGACAAGCGCTCGATAAACCCAACGCATGCAGTTGCTCTGTCAGCCAGAACCTCGTACCGGTGCTAATTTGTAACAAAATTAATAAGCTGCCGCATTATTATGGGATTTAGTTCAAAATTAGGTATTTCATCAGATCTTGCCAGCGAATGCTCATCAAAAGGATCCATATAGATCATAGAGCAAGTAGGCACACACACGTGTCGCGACGCGCGAAGGCTCGATGGCCCGGAGCCACATGCACTTACCTGTGGCGCGGCGCCCGCCCGACGCCGGCCACAGGGCACAGGGCCCAGGTGCCCCCCCCCCCCCTGCACGTCCCAGGCCCCCCGCCGCACCCCGCGCGCCACCCGCGCCCCGCGACGCGACGTACTGCTCGTATGCACATCGAGTATTAGAATGTCAGTTAGATTCTGAAGCTCAGTAGTTTCACTCAACTATTTAGAGCAGCCTAAGAAATGTGAAGTTTGAAGGCGAGTCATGTCAAGTAATGAGAGGCAGGTGGTTAGTGTGGAGTGTGTCGCTGTGTGAGGTCGCGTGCGTGGGGGCGGCGGGGGCGGGGGGGGGCAGGCGGGGGCGCGGTGCAGCTGCAGGGTGGGGGCTCCTCGCGGAACATCATAGCATTCCATTAATGTGCGATAGCTAGATTTCACCCTATAGTCCCTTTACGTTCACAAATAACCTCGTTGCGTTGTTCACGGGGATGTTTGTGAAGTCGGACTGACCCTAAAGCTATTGTAGGATCAAAACTTTAATCTCGTGAACATGTACTTAGGTAAAAAAAAGAAAACATCAACTCCGCCCCTAAGACGACCCACCAAAACATCGCTGTTGACGAGGATCGACTCCCCGCGACTCCGACCGCCGGCTTGCGTGTTCTATTCACGAGGATCGACTTCGACCGCCGGCTTGCGTGTTCTACTAGCGCTTGTTCACCCAACGGTTATCCATGAATTTAATATTACCTAGCAACGAAGAATCTTCATCAATTTAATTTTTAACTTTCCCAGCCAAAACTTGGCCGAAACATTCAAATGCGGAGGCGCATTTGAATGTTTCGGCCAAGTTTCGGCTTAATATCCCTATTTTTACCCGACTGCCGAAGGATTGTTATTAGGAAGGTACATCCATTGAACTAATCCCAAAATTATCAAAGTACTTAATAAGTTTAGTCGAGAAAAAAGTTCAGATATATAAGTCAAAAGTTGAGATATCTGCTTGAGAATAGTACATTTTGATACCTACTTGATTGTTAAAAACTTAAATCACGAGCGAAGCGAGGGATTTAAGACGAGTCCTGAGTGTAGCGAGGGATTTAAGTTCACCCAAGACGTACACATCTGTGTTTACACCTGTGTTTACACCATTGAGTTTGTATATAAAGCATTATACATCTTTTTGAAACAGGAATACGCATTTATTATGCAGGTATGATTATTGAATAAAATTACGAAAACCGACGAGGCCGTATGAGCTTGATGCCTTTGCTTTTCCGACAGAAAAATATTAGTCTAGGAATTTGCCGCGTTTTTATTTTCTTCAAATACATAAACGTTAAGTTTATTTTAATTTATTTTTATAAATAAGTTAATGTTCTAAAATGCTTATCTCATATTATTATTGTGTTAATTTTTTCGCAAATGGTACGAAAAGTAGAGTATTTTCCTCGGTGATAAAGCTGTCTTAGTCTTGGGTGAACTTAAATCCCTCGCTACACTCAAGACTCGTCTTAAATCCCTCGCTTCGCTCGTGATTTAAGTTTTTAACAACCTCGCTACGCTCGGGAGTAAACTTCGAGTCCTTCGTTACGCTCGCGATTTAAATCGTCACCCGCGACAGAAGACACTGCTTTATCCCCTTGGTTAATAATCTACTATTTTTTTCCGCGCTTTGCTTTCGTCAGGTTGAAGGAGAAACAAAGGTATAAACAGCCTAATATGAAAAATAGAAAATTCAAATATTTTTGAGTCTAGAACACAAATAAATGTTAATTTATTCATAAACGTTTTTTTTATTGTACGAGTAATAGTTATGGTTTTTGATGATATTCTATTTATATAAACATTATTTAAATATTCATAAAATATTAACGCCGTAAATAACACGCATGCATAACTCCTTGCCGAGATTAAAAACAAAACATTCAGCTCCGAATAGAGAGGACCGTCTCTGGCGCGAGACGGTGTGGATAGAGGCATTGAACCAATTTGGACTAAGTATAGGTATAAGTTATCTGTGGCAATTTTTTTTCCCGCACACGTGTTGAAAAATGATAAATCGCACGCGTGTGAAATACATTGCATTACGAACCTAGTCTTAGTGCGTTAAGAACCAGTTTTCGAGGAAGTGTATTGAGAAAGATCTTCTGCACTCCGAACACTTACCACACACACACACTGTTCGTGTTCATAATCATTGATCCATAGACTTATAAAAAAAGGATTGATCCATGAAATAATCCTAGCAATGTGTTTCAGGTGTACCACGTGCTGGGAGAACCCCCGCGGACTCTGAAGCAACAGGTCAGTGGACAACGAAACACATTATTACCAGCAAAGATACAATGAGTGAGAGTTAGGGATATACAGATGCATAATAGAATATATTATTCGGTCGGTCGGTGTTGTCCACCACCCGACACGCTCCCGCTCCGAGCGCGCCCGCCGCCCGACCCGCTCCCGCTCCGAGCACGCCCGCCGCCCGACCCGCTTCCGCTTCGAGTACGCCCGCCGCCCGACCCGCTCCCGCTCCGAGCACGCCCGCCGCCCGACCCGCTTCCGCTTCGAGTACGCCCGCCGCCCGACCCGCTCCCGCTCCGAGCGCGCCTGCCATCCGACCCGCTCCCGCTCCGAGCGCGCCTGCCGCCCGACCCACTCCCGCTCCGAGCACGCTCGCCGCCCGACCCGCTCCCGCTTCGAGTACGCCCGCCGCCCGACCCGCACCCTAATTGCGTAACACATTATCGATCGGAGTTGGTTTCATTTTGAAACAGATTGCTAATCCATTTCTTCATATGTTCGAAAAATTTGTCTTCTCGACAACGTAAATAACGCAATGAATGTTGTTGAACTGTCAAAATGAAACCAACTCCGTTTGATAATGTGTTACGCAATTAGGGTGCCGCTCCCGCTCCGAGCGATTCCAATCTTCTTCCGATCTTTTAGATCTTTTGTTCTTCACTATTCTTTTTAGCCCCAGATGTACTGAAAACCTTTTGGCTTTAGTTGGTTTCTTACAATCCATGACGCTCATACTTAGACTTCAAATATGAATATTCTCGAACGTTGCCATTGGCGTAGAGTTAACTATTAATATTCTCGAACGTTGCCATTGGCGTAGAGTTAACTATTATTATTAATATTCTCGAACGTTGCCATTGGCGTAGAGTTAACTATTATTATTAATATGAATATTCTCGAACGTTGCCATTGGCGTAGAGTTAACTATTATTATTAATATTCTCGAACGTTGCCATTGGCGTAGAGTTAACTATTATTATTAATAAATTAAATAAATTAATTAATTAATATTAATTATTATTGTTAATTTTATATCATTTCTATATTTCTACATTTTATAAATTGATAACTGATTGTTCGATTTAATTAGTTTGTGTATTGCCATATCTGAGTTTTATTTCTGATGCTTGGGACAATCCTACATATTCTTTATTTTTCGGACAACACGCTGGATCATTATCCACCGTGTTAGTAAACAATATTACAACTTATTACTAGTACATCATTGGGTACAATAGAATAGATTGGATTGATAAAATAGGTACATCATTGGGTACAATAGAAAAAACTAGAAAAGACAGAATAAATAGTGTTGTGAAAAGGACATCCCCAATTAATTTTTAGTGATTATTCTTCTCACAAAACTTATAATAATCGGAGAGTCGATACTCTCCGCCATAGTTTTAAGAATCACACTTATACTGCATACTGGTCAGAGGCATCTTCCCACCTCAATGGAAAGTAGCTCAAATTAAAATGATCCTCAAACCTGGTAAAGCGATTAAATACATAGCAGAAGATAAAGTCATACCGGACCACCAATTTGGCTGTACAAAAAATCATGGAACGATAGAACAGGTGCATAGATTGGTAGAAGAAATCCATAAAGCTTTTGAAAACAAGTAACATTAAAAATAAGTAAGTAAATAATATTGTTGCGCGGCATTTTGAGATATTTCTCAAAACAGACAGAGTTTGGTATGAATGTGTATTATACAAAATAAAAAATCAACTACCGACAAACTATAACATATTCCTAAAATCATATCTTGCTGACAGGTATTTTTACGTTGCCGCTGGGGTCGCGGATTGTCCGAAGGGGTTACCGCGGCCCTGGCATAGGCAACTGAAGGAACACGGGTGGGTTTTAGTCAGTAAAAGTCTGACACGCCCTTCCGCTCCACCCAGAGCGGGAGAAGTTATTTGATGATTTCCCACCCTCAAAAAAAAAAAAAAAAAAAAAAAGGTATTTTTACGTTAAGCAAGGAGAAGATATAACCAAAATTAACAGCCTTATGCAGGGGTGCCACAGGGAAGCATGCTTGGACCGATCCTCTATTTGATTTTTACTTCAGATCTGCACATGACAGACGGAGTCGTAATTGGCACTTTTGCTGATGACACAGCAACCGTAACTGTTCATGATGAACCGGCACAAGCAAGTAATATGTTTCAATGCTCCCTAGACAACATCACGGAATGGCTAACTACCTGACGGATAAAAGCAAACGAGACTAAGTCGATACAGGTGACCTTTACGACGCGACGCGAAACTTGTCCCCCTGTGTCGCTCAACAGAGTACAGATACCCCAAGCAAATGAAGCCAGATACCTTGGACCTTATTTGGATCGTCGTCTTAACTGGAAAAAAACATATATTCACAAAACGAAAAACACTGGGGATCCAACTAAGGAAAATGTACTGGTTGCTTGGCAAAAAATCACAGTTGTCGCTGAGAAACAAACTGCTGTTATACAAATGTATCCTAAAACCAATCTGGACTTACGGAGTCCAACTCAAACCTAGAAATACTACAAAGGTTCCAGTTCAAAATGGTGAGGATAATTACTAATGCTCCTTGGTTCGTAACAAACCAACAATTACACCATGACCTTGAAATCAGAACAGTTCAAGAAGAGATTAAACACTCAATGAAATCGTACAGGAACAGACTGGACAATCATCCATACATACTAGCTTCGCACTTAATGAATAGTAATTCAACATTCAAAAGACTAAAAAAAAGTCCCCTAGAGATTTATATGGAATATTAAGCATAAAGAGCGTACGTCGCTGGACTGATGCCCTTCAAAACAGTTAATAAATATTAAGCATAAAGAGCGTACGTCGCTGGACTGATGCCCTTCAAAACAGTTAATAAATTTATATGGAATATTAAGCATAAAGAGCGTACGTCGCTGGACTGATGCCCTTCAAAACAGTTAATAAATTTATATGGAATATTAAGCATAAAGAGCGTACGTCGCTGGACTGATGCCCTTCATAAAGAGCGTACGTCGCTGGACTGATGCCCTTCATAAAGAGCGTACGTCGCTGGACTGATGCCCTTCATAAAGAGCGTACGTCGCTGGACTGATGCCCTTCATAAAGAGCGTACGTCGCTGGACTGATGCCCTTCATAAAGAGCGTACGTCGCTGGACTGATGCCCTTCAAAACAGTTAATAAATTGTTAACCTTCTGCTGAATGTTCCCACGGAACAGATTGCAACAATAAAATGTTCCCACGGAACAGATTGCAACAATAAAATGGAAAAAAAAAGTTTTAAGAATGCTGTTGCCACTCGCCCGCAACCCGCAACCTTGACAACAGCGAGGCGGTTTTCTTGCGTTCTAGGTCTTTCAGCGTTCTTTTGGTATAGTTGAGCCAAAGATTCCCTGTGTAAAAGCACTAGCAATATGCCTTAAAAAGTGTTATACTAGATTGTTACACCGAGCGAATCTTCGGTCCAACATGTTACCTCGGACTGCCAATACCCTACGCTCCCTTTCAATATCAACGTTGTCCATAAGGTCGTCAGTGAGAAAATGCCCTAGTTATTTGAATTTTGTCAGTCTTTTGACGTTCAAGTCGTTTAGTGTAATGTCGTATAGTATCTGGGCATTCACCCTAAAGACAATGTATTCGCACTTCTTAACATTATAAACAAGTCCGTGTGAGGCAGCATACGCCTGACAGACCCTCAGCATTTCATTCACGGCATATGCCGTCGGCGTCAGCAATGCCATTCATCAGCGAAGTTGATACTATTTATTTTTACACCATTTATTTTATAGAGGCATGAGGAACAGGGAGTAAAGTTCACTCATCCTCCATAGAAAAGGAAGGATCCTCCGACCAAACGGGCGTTGTGTCTGGTAGGCTACTGCCCGACGGTTGATGTCGGGACGTTGTATATATGCTATTCGCGCGGTAAACTCTGATTGCGCGATATAGGATTTTCGTGACGTCATCTCATTGTGATGCCTCCCAGCACAAATAGAGGAAAAAGTCCGAAAATTGTGAATTTGTAATTTTTTGACATACTTAATAAAATTATTTTTGGGATCCAATGTTAAGTTTGTTTTCGGGATAAATTCTTTTCAACTACGGAACCCTTCATTGTGCGTGGTCCGACACGCACTTGGCCAGTTTTTTTTTAGGCCACACAGTTTTCGCCTTCTGATGAAAAATGTAAAGAAAAAACTTCCCCCCCCCCCCCCCTTATATCCGAAGTTTGCATAGAGAAAAATCGGAACGGAACCCTCGGTGTGCGAGTCCGACTCGCTCTTGACCGGTTTTTTTTGTGTTTGTTACGCGATTTCTCCGTCAATTATGGATCGATTTTGAAAATCCTTTTTTCGTTTGAAAGGGTATGCTCTCGAGGTAGTCCCATTGTCACCAAATCAGAATCTGATGAGGGAATCTCATGAAAATGGAGGGAAACCCTGAAATTTTATACGGTCACCTATAGTGATTTGGGTATTTTTGATAGTAACTCGTGCACTTGCTCTCGGAAAGCATCGTTTGGTGAAGTCGAACTGATGATGAAGACCACAGATGGCCATCGGAGTTTTAGATTTGTAAGTTTGCTTTACAGAACAATGGAAGGTGGGGCAGGAGTGGGCAGCGTGGCGTCGCTCACGATGGACTGCGAGGACATGTTCAAGGAGATCACCAAGAAGCTGTACGGCGAGGAGACCAGCGTGGGCGTGGAGTTCCCGGCGGCCGAGCGCGACCTGGACGACGAGCTGCGGCCCGAGGAGCACATCACGGCCTGGGGGCTGGCGGCGCTCATGCAGAACGGCTTCCCGCCGCCCGGCATCCTGCAGGCACGTGCCGCCACGCCCAGGGCGTTCATTGTTTGACGTAACTAAGAGGACTGTCGCATTTTGTCATCTCTCTCGCTCACACGGGACTAAATTCTATTGCTATATGAAAAGATGCTTTTTTGAAAAATTTAGTCAACTAAGTAACTAGCTACTTAATTGATAATATTAAATAAATAAATAAAATTTTTCAAAAAAGCATCTTTTCATTTAACAATCTTATAAAGGTCCTATCTGTGCGAGAGAGGGAGAGAGGTGACCAAATGCGACAGCCCCGCCCGGTAGGTAAGTACGCGGGAAACACAATCGGTAAATATGTGGTGAAGTCGAAGCATTCCCGTTTGAGCACTTATTTTTTGAGTACCTACCGAAGGTATTCACATCTGAGCACCAATGATATTCAATGATATTATAATAATAATATCATTGCTGAGCACCAATCAATATTTTAACGTGGTGCTCAAAAAAAAATTAATAAAAAATATTCAACTCCCTTTTGAGCAGCTGCGGTAGCATCAAGTGATGGGTTGTTTAATAAAACATATCGATACAAATTGGCAGTACTTTTGAATACCATGGGATACCTCGAGGGCATTGACCTTGACCTCAAGGTCATTGACCTTGAGGTCAATCATCATAATTCTGAAATCCAATTCGCTGTTGGTCCAATACGCTGTTGGTAATTCTGTGTAAAAGGTTTAAAGTAACCTAACCTAACCTAACCTCGGCGTGTCCTTCGCTCTCTGTTGCACCGTCGCCATGTCGACAAAATGGGACTAATTTGGAAGTATTACCCTTTCGAATAAAAAAAGAAATTCCGAATCGATTCATTAATAACGTAGGAACGTTACTGAGGTAAAAAACATACAAAAAAAATACCGAATTGAGAATCTCCTCCTTTTTTTGAAGTCGGTTAAAAATGGTATGGTATGGTACGGAAGGGTATGCTCTCAAAGTAGTTCCGTTGGCACCAAGTCAGAATCTGATGAGGGCATCCCTTGGAAATCGAGGGAAATCCTCAAATATAGACACACGTAAGTATAGCGATTTGGTTATTTTGTATAGTAACTCGTGCATTTACTCCCGGAAAGTACCATTTGGTGAAGTGGAACTGATGATGAAGACCACAGATGGCCATCGGAACTACTCAATAATACCGGGTTGCGATTCGATTACTTTAATAATATGGTTGCTAAGCAATTTATGCTCGTCACAATTCATATGGTGAAGTGGAGCTGATGGTGACTTCAGCACCAGCTCAGCGACCTGCTTGAAGGTAATGCGAGTGTGCGTGTGCAGGCGAACTTCAGTCCGCGCATCGACCCCGGCGCGGAGGACCGCTGGACGGCGGCCGAGGAGCCGCTGGCCTGGGCGCACTCGCGCATCGCGGCCTACAACCCGGCGCAGCGCCTGTTCAAGTGCGCCGACTGCGAGTGCGTGGGCTTCCTGGCGCGCCTGGCCGAGCACTGGCTGGGCACGCACTCGCAGGCGCGCGCCTTCCAGTGCCCGCTGGCGGGCTGCGGCTTCGCCTCGGGCTGGGCGCGCGGCGTGCGCAGCCACCTGGCGCGCGACCACCACTCCGACCCCGCCGCCGCCGACCACCTGCTGCGCGACAACCCGGCGCTGGACGACCTCACGCGCTACCTGCAGCGCCTCAAGAACAAGGTACGTCGGCCTGCGCTGCGGCGGCCAGCCGAGCGGCCCTCACCGCCCGTTGTTGCGACAGGTGGAAGCCATGCGCGCCGAGCGGCGCCCGAGCACCGAGGCGCCGGGCGAGGCGGCGGGCGGCGCGGCGCTGGCGGGCGCGGCCGACGCGGGCAAGCGCTACGTGTGCGCGGCCTGCCCGTACGCCACCGACCGGCGCGACCTGTTCACGCGCCACGAGAACATCCACCGCGACGAGAAGCCCTTCCACTGCTACCTGTGCCAGAAGCAGTTCAACCGCGCCGACCACGTGAAGAAACACTTCTTGCGCATGCATCGCGACCAACCCTATGATTTGAATCGCATCCGGCGTTCGGCGTCGATCGTGAAGCCGAGCACGGCGCCCCCGGCGCTGCACTACTACAGCAAGCCGGCGGGCGAGCCGCCCCCCGCGGCGGCCCCGGCCCCGGCCGCCGCGCCCCCGCCCCCGGCGCCGGAGTACCGGCCGCCGCCCGTCGTCAAGCTAGAGCGGCCGCCGCTCGGCAAGACGGAGCCGGTGGCCGCGGCCGCGCAGCACAAGCCGGCCGCGCCCTCGCCCGCCGCCGCAATCAGACGCAAGGTAGTAGTACCTCGCAACACTTACATCGTCAGCTAGAGCGGCCGCCGCTCGGCAACACGGAGCCGGTGGCCGCGGCCGCGCAGCACAAGCCGGCCGCGCCCTCGCCCGCCGCCGCAATCAGACGCAAGGTAGTAGTACCTCGCAACACTTACATCGTCAGCTAGAGCGGCCGCCGCTCGGCAACACGGAGCCGGTGGCCGCGGCCGCGCAGCACAAGCCGGCCGCGCCCTCGCCCGCCGCCGCAATCAGACGCAAGGTAGTAGTACCTCGCAACACTTACATCGTCAGCTAGAGCGGCCGCCGCTCGGCAAGACGGAGCCGGTGGCCGCGGCCGCGCAGCACAAGCCGGCCGCGCCCTCGCCCGCCGCCGCAATCAGACGCAAGGTAGTAGTACCTCGCAACACTTACATCGTCAGCTAGAGCGGCCGCCGCTCGGCAAGACGGAGCCGGTGGCCGCGGCCGCGCAGCACAAGCCGGCCGCGCCCTCGCCCGCCGCCGCAATCAGACGCAAGGTAGTAGTACCTCGCAACACTTACATCGTCAGCTAGAGCGGCCGCCGCTCGGCAACACGGAGCCGGTGGCCGCGGCCGCGCAGCACAAGCTGGCCGCGCCCTCGCCCGCCGCCGCAATCAGACGCAAGGTAGTAGTACCTCGCAACACTTACATCGCCAGCTAGAGCGGCCGCCGCTCGGCAACACGGAGCCGGTGTCTTAGATTGGCAAAAATGGTGCCTTTAGATTCGCATAACAATGAACACGTTAAATAAACCGGTCAAGAGCGAGTCGAACTCGCGCACCGAGGGTTCCGTACCATCATTTATGTATAGGTAATTTTTGTTGATGATTTCTGAAAAACTGTGCTATTTACCATGAGTTCTTATAGCAGGCAGAAGTTGAACTTTTCCAGTGAGAGAGAGAGAGGGTGCTATAGATCGTATATGGCTCCGTCTCTGTCTCTCACTGGAAACGTTCTACACTACCCTGCTATAAGAGCTCACAGTAAGCCCCCTGTAATCTGTACACAAACTTATAAGGGGTAATATATAATTGGGGGGAAAGATATTTTTTTAACATTTTTCATCAAAAGTCGAAAACTATGCGGTCTAAAAGAAATAAAAAGTGTTTGAGAATAAATAAATAAATAAATAAAACCACAATTCACACTCACACTATCGGCATCGCTGTAATGACACTAATGACCCACGAATGGCCATGTCTGTCAAAGTTTAATTATTGTGTACGTTATGCCAGCGTACACGTGATTCAGGGTTTCTGTCATAGCCAATAAATAGTGCATAAATAGTGCATAATTAGTGAAAAAGTAAAATAAATAGTGCATCTGTAGTTTCAGAATTAGAGACAATTTTTACTTGGTACGCCAGCATAACGTTATGCTGGCGTACACATGTCAGTACTCGAAAACATAGTGCATAATAGTGCATCCGCTATGCAAAATTTCATAATGATTGCTCTTAGAGGAACGGAGATATTGAACAAGACTTTTGAATAACTTTCCGACAGGCGTTATGCCAGCGTACACAAATTAGTGCATATAGAAAGCGGACGTTTCTTTATATAAATGCTATATGTATAAATAGTGTGTGTCATTTGGCCCCTGAAAGCCAAAACGCAAACAAATGCTTTACGTGAATTCGCAGTGGAACAATATAAATAATGTACATTAAGTTCTAGGAACAATTGTATTGTCGTCACACACAATAGTTATTTATGCAACTGACGTATAATAAGGGGTATTAAAACACGAATAATAGTATCACATGAGTGTTTTAATACCTAATTATGTACAGTTGCATACAAGACTTTATCTACATCCATGTTATCAATCCTCTATAAAAGGTTCTGAAACAGTTTTTTGCAATACTAATACTCTAATAATGCAATACTAATACTCTTGGATTTTTATTTTGACCCCACAATCGTTTTCAGCGACCTCAAGAACCATGAAAACGACACCCATGACGAAAAATTTAAAAAATTTCGCAGCCGCCATCTTGGATTTTTATTTTGACCTCAGTATAGTTTTCAGCGACTCAGAACCATAAAAATGACACCCATGTCGAAAAAATAAAAATAAACTAAAAAGAAAAATTATAAAATAATTATTTTAAAAAAAAGTAGTACCTATGTAAATAAATGTATTTCTCTGTTTGTAAATAAGAAAAAAAATGTACTATACATCTCTGCCCACACTTTGAAAGAATACAGGCGTGGTGTTATGAAGAAACCTCATTTCCGCAACTTTTTCCCGCAACTGTCCTGTGAAGTGGATTCGTGCAAATGTCTTTCGCGCAAATGGATTCGCGCAATTGTCCTTTGCACAAGTGTCTCTCGCGCAAGTGTCTTACACGCGAATGTTCATGCGCACAAAAGTCCATTCGCGCAAAAGTCCAGTCGCGGAAATGTCTTTTCGCGCAAGTGTCCCTTCGTGCAAAAGTACTATGTGTTAATCCAGGTTATAGACTATCTGTGCGCCAAATTTCATTCAAATCCGTTCAGCCACTTTTGCGTGATTGAGTAACAAACATCTAAAATCATCACAAACTTTAACATTTATAATTATTAAGTCAAAAGTCTTGTTCAATGTCTCCGTTCCTATAAGAGCAATCATTATGAAATTTTGCATAGCGGATGCACTATTTGTGCACTATTTTTGTGTGTAAATTCCGTTGCTTTAATATGAGCCGTTTTCGAGTACTGACATGTGTACGCCAGCATAACGTTATGCTGGCGTAGGTACCCAGTAAAAATTGTCTCTAATTGTGAAACTACAGATGCACTATTTATACTATATATATATATTTTTTTTTTAATTTTACTTTTGCACTAATTATACATTATTTATGGACTATTTATTGGCTACGACAGAAACCCTTAATTCCATCACGTGTACTCTGGCATAGCGGACACTTAATTATTTAGTGGAGTCGTGAGTTTGATGTAATACTGTGCGGCGCGTGCAGGGCGAGCGGCGCTACGCGTGCTGCTACTGCGCGTGGTCGGGCGTGGACAACTGGTGCCTGAAGCGCCACCTCAACACGCACCTCAAGCCCTTCGCGTGCGCGCTGTGCGAGTACAAGGCGGCGCGCGCCGAGCGCCTCGCCACGCACGTGCACAAGGTGCACAACAAGAAGGCGTGCGCCAAGTGCCCCTTCCTGGCCGACGACCCGCTGCAGCTGGCGCAGCACCTGCGCGACGCACAGTACGTACCTGCCCCCGCCCCGCGCGCGCAGCCCGCCCCAGCTAACCCTGACCCGCTCCGCAGCCACATCGAGAGCCGCAACCTGAAGGTGCCCGTGGGCGTGGCGCGCGCGGGCGCCGCCAGCTTCGGGCAGGGCGCCGTGCCGGCGCCGGACGCGCTGGCGCCCGGCGCGGCCGCGGCGGTAAGCGGCGCGGCGCGGCGGCGCGAGGTGCGCGCGGCGGGCGCCGCTCGGCTGTTCGGCTACCTGGAGGCGTCGGACGGCTCGGGCGACGAGTACGAGCCGCCGGCGCTGGCCGCCGAGTTCGCGCCGGCCGCGGCGCCGGGCGCGCCGCACTACGCGCGCGACAAGGAGAACGCGGCGCCGCTGCAGCACGCGATGCACCACGACCACAGCTGCCTGCGCTACTAGCCCGCGCCGGCGCGCGCGCCCGGGGTGCGCCCGGCCCCGCCGCGCACGGCCGGCCGGGACGCCGGTGCGGACGACGAGGCTTGGCTCAGACGATTACTCACAGCCTAATTATAGGCTTCTGGTAATACTTTAGGTGAGTACGCCCGCGCCCCTCACACAAAAAAATATAGGTACATTGCTGTTCGATATTATTCGAACACCCTTTTGCTGATCTAGCGAATCCGTAAGGTCGCACTGAATGCGCCGCGAGCTCAGTGCAGCAACACAACAGGTAGTCGGACAGCAACCGGTGCATTCGCCTCATTAGCCATCATTTTAGGGTAGCTTTTTAATCGTGAAATAAATTGTTTTAGCAAGTTAAACTCAGTGTGTTTCAGTAGCCATCCCAATATTCAGGTACCACTTAGGTCGCGCCCCTACAATTGCATATCTATATCGCGCAGAGTTCCGTAGTCAGTCTGTGACACAGTCACATAGCTCTTATAGCCCAATCAACGGGCACAGGTAACCCGTTGTACTGGGCGATAAGGTTCACTTTTGATTGCACTGTGTCATTGGATTTTAAAATGAAATACGTCTGTTCTTTACGAGGTTTATTGGCAACTAGTTCAATGTAGGTTCATGCGTCTCTTTACATAGGTAGTTAAATTGGCGTCAACATAAGCCGCCCACCAAAGGACTATGATAGTCCTTTCAAAACAATAATTTACTAAGTTATGATACATACAAAATAAAGCTAGATAGGTACGTTAAACAATCATCTCATCAGGTAATGTATCGATTGGTAAAGCACATAACTTTGTCACACATCGCTTGGTTATACTGTCACCGCTCTTTACGCTGTACACTCTGGTTAAACCGTCGGGGCCGGGGTGCTTGTCGGTGATGCGTCCCATGGACCATTTTCCCGGAGGGAGATTGTCTTGCTTGATCAGCACTATGTCTCCCTTCTTAAACTCTTCTTCGCGTTTTAACCATTTTGGTCTCTGTTGGAGTCTCGTTAGGTACTCTTTCTGCCATCGCGACCAGAAGTCACTCAACAATTTTTGCGTATATTGCCACCTTGTCAAATTACTTATTTTAGCGTCCTTTATATTTGGGTTTGGGACGGTGACTGGTGCTTCCGTTATTAAAAAATGACCCGGTGTCAGTGCTTGCATGGTGTCGTCGTCCATTGGACATAACGGACGCGAGTTCAGGCATGCGTCGATTTCGCAGAGAACCGTCGTCATCTCTTCGAATGTCAAGTTTGTAGTGAGAACTCTCTTCAAGTGATATTTTACGGATTTTACTCCGGCCTCCCATAGTCCTCCGAAGTTAGGTGAATACGCCGGTATAAAATGCCACTGAGTTCCGTCGTTAGCAAGTAATTCAGCTATTTTTCCATCAAATTGCAGACCAGCTTCTTTCCAGGCTTCATATAGCTGTTTGTTAGCGCCAACAAAATTTCGCCCTTGGTCGCTCCACAGATTTATGCATTTTCCTCTGCGGGCGCAAAACCTTTTGAAGGCGCCTATGAATGCTGCTGTACTTTGGTCACCAACCAATTCCAAATGAAGTGCCTTTGTGGACATGCAAATAAATATGGCTATATAAGCCTTGCTAGTTCTGGCTCCTCTGCCCTTGCTCAACAATACTTGGAATGGTCCCGCGAAGTCGACCCCTGAGTTGAGGAATGCTCGTGCTGGTTTCACCCGTACGCTTGGTAAGTCACCCATTACTTGTGTTCTCACTTTTGCGTTTAGTTTAGCACACACCAAGCAACGATGGATGTATTGTTTGACCAGCGTTTTTGCTCGCAGTATCCAATATTTGGATCTGAGGTAAGTAAGCATCAATTGTATACCTCCATGCAACGTCTTCGAGTGGGCTTCTGCTATTATAAGATAGGTAAGTTTACTGTTTCGACCCAGAATGATTGGATGCTTGCATTCATCAGTCAACTCTGCGTTCCTGAGCCGGCCGCCCACCTTGAGGACTCCATACTCATCAAGGTAAGGATTTAATGATTTTAATTTGCTTGATTTTTTTACTCTTTTCTTTATTTTTAAGCTTTCTATCTCCTCTTTAAAATCTTCCTCTTGTTCTATTTTTATACAGGTTTGCAGGGAGAGTTGGAGTTCTTCAGTTGTGATTGTACTATCTATGTTTTCCTTTAATTTCTTTTGTTTCAGGAATCTTCGGCAGTAGGTGATTGCTCTCAGCAATTCAGTCAGAGTATCAAAGTCGTCGAGTTGTGCAGATATTTTATTACTTTCTTCGTTTTTTGTTATTTTCAGAGCTTGTATCGTGTTTTTCTTTCTTTCTAGGTCTGTTGGTGTTATGTTTAGTTTAGTGAACTGTATCTTCTGGTGTAATAACCACTGTGGTCCGTTCCACCATAGGTCGCAACCTTTCAAGTTGGCTACTGACATACCCCTTGACGCAATGTCAGCTGGATTATCGTGAGACTGGACATGGTGCCACTGACTGCAACTTACATTGGTTGTGATCTCGACAACGCGGTTTGCCACAAACGCCTTCCATTTGTTCGGATCGCCATGTAACCAGGAGATTACAATAGATGAGTCTGTCCAAGCATAGATTTGTGTTGTAGGTATTCTCATTGCATGCCTTATTTGATTAAGTAGTTTGGATAGAAGCAAAGCTCCACACAGTTCTAGTCGAGGCAATGAAATAGTTTTCAAAGGAGCTACTCTTGTTCTTGCAGCAATGATTGTGCTTTTTACTGTGCCATCTGAGTTTGTGACTCGGCAGTATGCCACAGCCCCATATGCTTGTATAGAGGCATCGCAGAAACCGTGGATTTCTATAGAATCTTGTCTCGAGCTTGACGTTCCCATCCATCTATTAATGTAGATTCCATTTACATGTTCGAGATCAGATCTTATTGTAGCCCATTTTTCAGCCAGTGTCGTATTCAAGACTTCGTCCCAATCAATCTTTTCTTGCCAGAGTTGTTGAATTAAAATCTTCGCCATAACAAGGCAAGGTGCAATCCATCCGAGCGGGTCGAATAACTTTTGAATGTCGGATAGAATGCTTCGCTTCGTGATTGCTTTGCCGATAACTGGTAAGTTCAGATTATATTCGAATTGGTCTCTACCCAAATTCCATTGTATGCCCAGGGCTTTAATTGTTCCATCAATCTTTAGTTCTAGATGTGCATTGGATGATCTTTCACTTGGTTCAATAGTCTCCATGAAATCACGGTTGTTAGATGACCATTTTTTCAGTTCGAAGCCACCTAGACGCAGTAGCTTTTTGAGATCTTGACTGATTCTTATAGCTTGTTCCAGATCATCGTTTCCGGACATGACGTCATCAACGTAAAGATCTTCACGCAATATCTTTGCAGCTTCGGGATATTTGTCACCTTCGTCATCAGCCAATTGCATGAGTGTTTTTACGGCGAGATAGGGTGCGGAAGCCGTTCCGAATGTCACGGTTAAAAGTCTGTAGTCTTTAATGTCTTCTGATATATTATCTCTCCATAGAATTCTTTGATAATCGATGTCTTCTTTGTTTGTCCAGATCATTCTGTACATCTTGTGAATGTCAGAAACATAACAAACAGCATGAATTCTCCATCTAATGATTATACTTCTCAAATCATCTTGTAATATAGGACCCAACAAAAGTTCATCATTTAGTGAAATACCGTTGGAGCCCTTGCACGAAGCGTCGAATACAACACGAGTCTTCGTTGTTTCCTTGTCACTACGGATCACCGCGTGGTGAGGTAAGTATACTGATTTATTATTTATTTCATCCTTAGGTATTTCTTCTATATGTTTTAATTCTTTATATTCGTTAATCACCTTTGTATATTCTTGCTTCAGTTCTGTATTTTGATTTAATCTTTTTTCTAGTTGAAGGAGTCTTCTTTTTGCTATTTCTCTTGTGTTGCCTTCTACTGATTTTGGTTGTTCTGTTTTAAACGGTAGCTTGACTATATATTTTCCGTCTTTATCTCGCTTGTGTGTCTTCTCGTATATGTTTTCACATAGTTGTTCAGTTAGGGTAAGTTTTCTTTTTGTGTCCGTATCAACTTCCCATATTGTGGTCAGTAAATCTTCTATGTTAATTTCTTGCTTCATGGCCGTCAAAGATTTTTCTCGTGCGTTCAGTTTAATTGTTATTCCACCCATTAAAATCCATCCCAAGTAGGTATTTTGGGCGCATGGTGTGTCTGGTGGACCTTTAATAAGTCCTTGCTTGAGAATTGCTGCATATTCGTTTACACCCAACAACAGATCAATAGGTCCTGATGCATAATAATTTGTATCTGCTAGTTGGAGGTTTGCTATATGCGGCCAATTAGTCCCCATCGTGGTGTTTATAGGTATGTTTGAGGTCAAGGGCTTGGACATCACGTAGGCTCTGATAGGTAAATTGAATTGGTCTTCCCATCGTGACAATACTTGAAACTTGACCTCATGCTTGACTCTGACTTTCATGGATTCCATTCCGGAGACGATTAGATTTACTGATGATTTTTCTAGGTTCAGGATCTGAGTTGCTTTCTCGCTTATAAAACATGCTTGAGATCCTGAGTCTATCAGCGCTCTTAGAACAGTAGTGTGTCCTTGTTCACTCTTCAAAATTACTACTGCGGTAGCCAATAGAGATATCTTCTGCCCCGCGGTATAATGAGACGCAATCATTGTGTGAACTTTCTTCTCTTCTACATCTGCTTGGCTGGATGAAGTCGGTTGCTTGGTTTCTACATTCGGAGCCGCTTCATCAATCTTATTTGGTTGATGTAAAAGTGTGTGATGTCGTCTCTTACAGGTGCGGCAAGACATTGGCATACGGCACTTGAACACCGAATGTCCCGCCCCAAGGCAGTTGAAACATAGTTTGTTTGCTTTGACATGTTCGCTTCTTTCATCAATGGTCATTTTATTGAATAAGCTGCAATGACACAGTGTGTGCGTTTCTTTACACAAAGCACATGATTTCTGTTTATCATTTTCTGTTGCTATAACATGAAGAACACGCTCTTTGGTAGGTTTAGTGGTAGTCGCAGGAGAAATCATTTCAAGCGTCCGGAATTTGGCTTCTAAAAACTCGCGCAATTCCTTCCATGTAGGCAGCTCTTGAGCGTTCACTGAGTAGGCAGTCTGTTCCCATTCTTTGTGTGACTCCGGGTCCAGCTTTTGCACAACCAGAAATATAATTACAGGATCCCATGAATCGGTAGGCACTTTTACGTTTTTTAGGCTGTTAATAACCTCAGTGGTACAATCCAGGAGAGCTTTCAGCTGAGCCGCAGTTTGATTGGTACATTTTTTCTGATAAAATAATCGCTTCATTAAAGCATTTACTATTATGCGCCTATTATCGTACCTGTGATTCAGCGTTTCCCAAGCTTGAATATAATTAGCACCCGTCACCTGAACGTGCTTCAATAATGATGCTGCTTCGCCCGTGATACTGGTCTTTAAATAATGTAATTTTTCAACTTCACTTAGTGTAGTGCATTCATGAATTAAAGACACATACAAGTCCTTAAATGTAGGCCATTCTTCGTAGTTACCGGAAAACGGAGGAAGTTGTATGTTAGGTAGCATCACTTTAGTACGTAATTTTCCATCACACGACGTATTGCTGCATGCAGGTTGGTTAGTCGTCTTCAAAGTACTCGTACATGAAGCCAACATTTCTCTAAGATCTCCTAACATACTTATGTATAAGTCTTCATGAAGGAGGAATTCATCATTTACGTAGTACGGAATGTCCTCACGTTCTTCCCGAGTTGTACTTATCAATAAATCATGGTGTGCTTTCTTAAAAGCTACCCAGTATTCTTCAATCGTTTCAATACGAGTTTGTAAATAGGCAGGTTTCGATAACCGTTCTTTTGGGCACTTTTTAAGGTTTATTTGAGTCTTTTTGAGTGTTGACATTATATCTTCTAGTACACATAGCGCTTGGTCTGCTCGAGTTGACATTGTTTTTGTTTAAATCACAAGAATCTTCAAATGTAGTCTGTTTGTTTACAAGCTGTTATAAATGTTCGAATGATACACCGATACACTTTGCACACACACTAATTGACCAATTCTAAGAAATCCGTGCAAAACAACACCAGGTGTTCCCTTATCTCTCAATGGAATGCGGGTCTATTGTTCTCGAGGCAGCGCTCCGTCAATGCTTGATGCGGTTGTATCCGGCTCGTTTTCGACCAAATGTACTGGGCGATAAGGTTCACTTTTGATTGCACTGTGTCATTGGATTTTAAAATGAAATACGTCTGTTCTTTACGAGGTTTATTGGCAACTAGTTCAATGTAGGTTCATGCGTCTCTTTACATAGGTAGTTAAATTGGCGTCAACACCCGTATACACAGTGGCGTATTTTAAGATTCAGCGCCCTGGGCCTGTAAGGTTTGCCGCCCCATGAATTAACGGAAAAAAGCAAAAACTTTTAATTAAAAAATTAAATCCAGCAGTGCGTTGATGTGGGCTGGGAATGATGATAATGAATCAATAAACCGGCCAAGTGCGAGTCGGACTCGCACACGAAGGGCTTCGTACCACCGTACCTACAATATTTAACACTAAGTGCAGTGTGCATGGGTTGTGTGCTGAGGGCTTAGTGCGAGTTTTTATATGTACTCGATCGCGTTTACGTTAACGTTGACTCATGTCAATTCGTATGGAATAATTGTGTTTACCATTATAGTCACCAGGCGGCGCTTATTAATTTTCAGTACAAACTGACGTTTACGTTAACGCGATCGAGTAAGTATAAAAACTCGCACTAAGGCCACTGGTTGCACTAAGTACATAATATTTAAAAAAAAAATACTAAACGAAGAATATTTTTCATCTTTTAACAATCGCAAAGATAACTTTGTATTTCATAATGATACTGTGAACTACAAAGTTATTGACGCTTGACGAGCATGCTTGAAGTTGCGTCAAGCTTCGTCGAGCGTGCTTGTCAAGCAATTTTGACCGTCTAGGGAGCGCATACTTGGCCAATTATCACGTGACCACAACCTTTTGGAGGGCTGGCTCCGCGCCCGGATGCCGCCTAGCACACTAGCACATGATATCTCTGAGACCAGAACCATGTTTAGAACTATTAATACCTACCTACTTAGAAATTCCTAAAGAAAAACCTAATAACCATTCCCGAGCTGGAAATTAAACCCAGGACCCTACGCTCAGCTGCGCGCTTGCGAGCACGACACCAAGGGGCAGTCAGAACCCAGTTGTAACCTGCCCACCTGAGAGAAGTGAAGCCATTCAATCGCTGTTGTTAGGTACTGATTGTGTCACTCACACAGGTGGGGCCCTGCGCCGCCGACACGGCCCCGCGAGCGTCGCACCGCCGCCGACACCGGCCCGCGCCGCGCCGCCGCCGACCCCGCCCCGCGCCGCGTGCTGCCGCTACATCTACACTTGTTTGCCATAACAAATTGGCGTATATTTGATCAAATTGGTAGCTAACTGTTAAATGTAAATTTATGCTTGTTCGATGATAATAATGTACAAAATATTAATAAAGTTACGAATCCCACCGAACACTTGATTGTTTTATGATCATTCAACCTCCTATATGGATAACAGCTATTCTGTACAATCTCACCACCTCACCGTGATGGGCGCAGTGAGCTCTCATTTCACCTGATGCTAGAAATACCTATTCACCATCACCTAATCTCACCGTGATAACTTAGGTGAGGTGAGCTGTCAATAGTCTACAGGTAGGTGTTTCTAGCATCAGCCGGTCTATTCTGTAAAAATCTCACCGTGATAACTTACGTGGCTCAGGTGGAAACCACTGACGCCGTTAACATCGCACCCCGAGGATCTGACGCCGCTTACACGCGGACACTTTTTGATTGAACGTCCTACGACATCGCTGCCGTCACCTGATTATCGAAACCAGTCGATCCATTCTCTGACTCGATTTGAGCGTATTGAGCTTCTCCGACAGCATTTTTGGAGCAGATGGAGTAAAGAATACATATCGGAGCTCCAACTTCGCATGAAATGGCGAGCATGTAAGGGCGCCCTGAAGCTGAACTCTTTGGTCGTGTTGAAAAGGTACACCTCCCCCCACTCAAGTGGAATATGGGTCGGATCGTTGCTACGTATCCGGGGACAGACGGCGTAGTCAGAGTTGCAGACGTCAAGACTTCTAGTGGTCTAGTGGTTGCCTATATATCCGGAGTCTGAAGATTCTTAGTGGTTGAAAGGCAGGCTTTCAACTCCCGGGGGTACGTTCTCGCAAGCGCCTACAGAAATTCGCATACCTACAGTTTAATGTTAGGCTACGTAGATTATGGCTAATTGTTTTTATAACCCTTAAGCTCCATTTATACGGCGCCAGTTTATTGCCTGTGGCATACCATAAAATTGAAAGGCAAATATCTGGCACCGTCTAAACAACACGTACAATATTGTTGCACGATACGGGCAACTTTGAAAACTGGTATAAGCTTGTACAAGAAAATCGCACAGTACCTACATACAATAATTGCTCGTACAATAAAATCGCATTCAATTCTGGCATGATCTGACATTCGTGCTGTCATTGAAATATGAGTGCGGTGAGTGAGGGTGTGGTACCTAATCGTTGTTGCTATTTTGAGGCAAGAAATCAAATCAAGAACAACTTGAAAAATATCTTGAGAAGCGTTCATTAAAATTTAATGAAATATCATGTCTAGGCAAAACTTGCTTGCTTGCTTTTTGTTTTGCCTACACATGATATTTCATTAAATTTTAATGAACGCTTCTCAAGATATTTTTCAAGTTGTTCTTGATTTGATTTCTTGCCTCAAAATAGCAACAACGATTAGGTACCACACCCTCACTCACCGCACTCATATTTCAATGACAGCACGAATGTCAGATCATGCCAGAATTGAATGCGATTTTATTGTACGAGCAATTATTGTATGTACTGTGCGATTTTCTTGTACAAGCTTATACCAGTTTTCAAAGTTGCCCGTATCGTGCAACAATATTGTACGTGTTGTTTAGACGGTGTTAGATATTTGCCTTTAAATTTTATGGTATGCCACAGGCAATAAACTGGCGCCGTGTAAATGAGGCTTTATAGTGCGACTCAGTCTGTCCGTCTGTCTGTCACAGCTGGATATCTCAAGAACTACTAATGCTATCAACTTGTTTGGAACAGTTTTAGATGACGTTTGCCCAACTGTTTTGCAAATATGGAATAAATAACAAGTTTATTGTACAAAGAGAAACACAGAACACATACACTAAACATGATAGTACAAGTGGTAGTCAGCCAGGTTGAACAGTTGAAAGAAATAAAAATGTTTTTAGTTTTTTTTTTGCAACAGGGATTGAGAGGGTGTCTTAAAAAATCGAACTGGGGCGACTAAGGCATGTGAGGCATTATATGAAAGAGCGCTGTTTGTACATTCTCAAAGGTTTTTTTTCTTTTTTTTAGGCAGCATAGTTTTTTGTCAGTCTGTTTGTTTGTTCCGGCTAATCTCCGAAACGGCTGGACAGCATATTCACTGGCAGATATATGATGTTGCGCAGGAGTAACTTAGGCTCTTTTATTTTAGAAAAATAACTAGGGTTCCTCGCAAGAAAATTAAAACTCATAAAATATGACATCCACGTGGGCGAAGCCGCGGGCCGCGGGCTAGTCAGTTTAATATATATTATAGCGTTTATTGTATGAGTTATGAGTTTATGACTCAGAATTCATAACCGACCAAACACAGCTAAGATAAGATAATATATCGCAAGAGCGTCATACTTAAGTGCAGCGCACACCAAGAGCAGAGCAGAGCATTTTCTGAGACTATTGAAAAATTTATCTTATGACAATTCCATACATTGCAAAATTAAATGCACGTCCAAACTTGACGCTCGACCATGCTCGAGTTTGTGCGCTGACCCTTACTGTTGAGTCCGCTCCGATAAAACTCACTTTTAGACACAACTAATAGTTTAATTATTTCACTTGCTTGCAACACAGTTAGTAACAGCACAGTCTGTAAATCATATGTGTTTATGCTCTGGTCTATTGCCTACAAATATTTTGGGACAGCATATTACACACTTCTTTGATACAGTAGATACCTGCAGTCTGTCTCAATATAATAGTGTTCGTAACTCAAACGGTAGGCTATTAGACCTAGTATTCTCAAATGACTCTGTTAAAGTTAAAGAATGTACCGAACCTCTAGCTATTCCTATAGATATGCACCATAAGCCCATTGTTGTTTTAGCTGAATTCGTCGTAATACACGCATTTGGAGAAAAAAAATGCATGAAATACATTTTCCATAAAGGTAACTACGAATCTATTAAATCTGCACTTGATCAGGTCGATTGGGACAAGTCCCTTAATGCTGTGTCACTGGATCAAGCAGTTGCCTTTTTTTACAATAAACTTTATGAACTTATTGACGAGTTCATACCAAAAAAATCAATAACACAATCACTGCACCCACCCTGGTATAATAGCGCTTTAGTAAAAATTTTAAAGGAAAAATACAAATACCATCGCAAGTTTAAAATGTATGGTAACTTGTCTGATTACAATTCATTCTCTTTACTGCGCAGTAGGGCAATTACAGTAGAACAGGAATGTTTTGATAAATACATTGAACATATTGAGTCCTCAATTAAAACCAACCCAAAGGCGTTCTGGTCATTTGTAAAGAGTAGGAAAAACAGTAACACATTTCCTAACATAATGCACTATCAAGATCAGTCTGCAGACACTGGTGAGGCAATTAGCAACTTATTCTCTAGCTATTTTATTACTACCTTTCTAAGCCCTGGCACGTGCACGCCTGATCCAGAGCTCCCAGCTACTGGTGATGCTTACTCTAGCTCAAGTCATATTAGCTCCATAAGCGTTTCCCGGGACAAAGTTCTTAAATTACTAAAAACTTTAGACCTTTCTAAATCCGGTGGATCAGACAGGATTCCACCCTTGTTCATAGTAAACTGTGCTGAGAGCTTGCTAACGCCAATCTGCATTCTCTTTAATCGTTCGTTATCCGAAGGTACTGTACCTCAAATCTGGAAATCCGCATTCATCACACCTGTACATAAGAAAGGGGACAAGTCCAATGTTGAAAACTACCGCCCCATCTCTAAGCTATGCCTATTTTCTAAAATATTGGAACGCGTAGTTTATGACGAGGTATACTCAGCTGTACAAAACAGTTTAGGTGATGAACAGCATGGGTTCATACGTAAGCGATCCACCACTTCGAACTTGATCCTGTCTAACCATTTTATATCAAGAGGGATGGAGCAGGGCGCGCAGGTGGATGTAGTTTACACCGACTACAGCAAGTGTTTTGACCGTATAGATCACAGAGTGCTTTTGCAGAAGCTACAGAGTGTTGGTATACATGGTGATCTATACCGTTGGTTTTGTTCTTACATAGAGAATCGGGTGCAGGCCGTTGTTCTTCATGGCTATACGTCGGGGTTGATCACGGTGCCATCTGGGGTACCTCAAGGTTCACTGCTGGGTCCTCTGCTGTTTGTTATATTTATATCTGACATCAAGTCTTGTTTTAAAAACTCATACATCTTGCTATATGCAGATGATATGAAAATCCTCAAAGAAATACGTACCTTAGAGGACTCGCAACAACTCCAGGATGACCTAAATAGATTTGTTGACTATTGCTATCGCAATAAGCTCCAGTTGAACATATCAAAGTGTTGTTATATGAGTTGTACACGACAGAAAACCAATTTAGGTAATGGATATAAACTGGAAAACCAGTCAATTAGCCGAGTAGATTACATTAGAGACCTAGGAGTGATCCAAGATAGCAAACTCTTATATGATAAACACATTGATTACATTGTTAAAAAAGCATCTAAAGCTATGGGGTTTATTATGAGAGCGTCGGCCTGCTTCCGGTCTCTAAAAACTGTCAAAATATTGTATTGCGCGTATGTGCGTAGCCATCTCGAGTACGCATCCCAAGTGTGGAACCCGCAGTACCAAGTTTACATATCTCGAATTGAAGGCATTCAACGCAAATTCTTAAAATATTTAGACTACAAGGCGCACCGGCACACTTCAGACTACATTGCCCGATGTAAACATTATCATTTTCTACCTCTTGAACAGAGGCGCAATATTAGTGACATCTGCTACTTGTCTAACATAGCGAATGGCGCTATTGACTGTCCGGAGCTCCTTGCGAATGTATCGCTTCGCACCGGCCAAAGGAGTTTAAGGCAACGGCCACTATTAGATGTACCATTTGCCGCGACCAATTATAGACGGAACACATTTCATATCCGTAGTGCAAGGAGCTTTAATGATCTTGCATTGCGGCTAGACTTTGACCTTGACTTATTCTGCACCAGCTCGAGAGCGATAAGGAAGCGCGCAGGTGATGGGTACTTTGGGGATCGTGTGAACGTCCTTTAGGTAGCTTTTCACTTGTGCATACTCGATTACTGCTTGTGCTGTAATCTATAGGGTGTCGACATAAATGGAACATTGACTGAACTACATATAAATTTGAACTTAATCTCATTTTCTGTAGTGTTTGTAGTTGTTTAAAAACTGTAATTATTTACTATTCTTCTTTTTTTTTCAATTTTTTATCACTCCCCTTGGTTTGTATACCAATAATATATATTGCACTAAGTTACCTATATGTGTGGACTTGTAATTAGCTAAATAGTTACCTATATTGTAATTATTTTAATTATTTGTCTGTAAGTCCTCCTAAAAGATAAAAATAAAAATAAATAAAATAAATTAATTATACAGGATGGTCGAAAAGTCGTGGATCAAACGAAATAGGGAGATAAAGGAGATCATTTCCAACAAAAAATCTTTCTACAGCATGGCCATAATTCTATTGCCCAAAAAATTAATTGCTCTTGAAAGTTGTTACCCAGAGCCGCAATAGACCTTTTGTAGTGCTGATACATTATCTAGTAATTATACAACACCGTTTGTTTTAATGTTTTATATCACATTTTTTTTAAATTAGTCTAATTGCGGCTCTGGGCACCAAATTTATTTGTAGGGCAATTGAATTATGGCGCTGCTGCAGAAAATTTTTTTGTTGGAAATGACCTCCTTTTCTCCCTATTTCGTTGGATCCAGGACTTTTTGACCAACCTGTATAATTATGTTTTTATGCTGTGTCAGACTGACCCGAGAGCTGACGCGCTGCGCCCGGCGCCCCGGCAACCAGCCACACAGTGGGCCCATACTGAAAATTAGTGGACTTAGGCAACAAAGTTCCTATATCGATGCGATTTTTTTTTATATGACGTGTTATATTATTCCTGACAACTTTTATTCTTATAAAATTTCTTCTAAAGTTGATAGTTTGTCTTGAAAAAAATTAATTAGATTTTTTTGTATGGAGCGAATCACGTTTAATTTTTTTTCTTCAATTGTACTAATATGTTGAGTGTGTGGCGTGAGTATATGATAGCTAGGGTCATTCTCTATCCATGAAAAAAAAAATCAGCGCCGGCCATCTGCGGCAGCGCGAGTAATCATTCGGTAAAAAAAAATGATTTGGAAGAATTTTTTTGTCATTTAAAATAAATTCAAAGCATATTTTTTGTCTCATTTGGCTGTTTTCACCTTCTTTTTAGTTAAATAAATAGTTTTAATAGCGCATAGGTACGTACTTATAACTAGTAATTCTGGTAGAGATTTAGTTATTATTGCATGTTATCGGTACAAATGAGTCATCAATCACAATGCAGGTGCTCTGCATTGTGATTGATGACTCATTTGTTTGTGCGCGCATAACTAATGAGTCATCGAAAAATGCTCGTCTCTGATTGGCTGTGTTATTTTTTAACTGCACGTTATCTATTGTTGAATAAATATATCGTAATGTTTCAGGTTATACTAATTTTGTTAATGATAGGTGAAATAATTTAAATTTGTACGGGCAAGTCGTTGATAATTATCTACATAATCAACTGTATGTATATTATTATAGTATAAGTTATCGTACGTATGATCAATATGAAACTGTGAAGTAATTGTAGCCCTGAAAAGGGCTGTTTGTCATATTCCTAACCCTGATGGGCATTTGTGGGAATAATTTAGAGCCGGATCACATTATTTCTTGTTCCAGAAGTGCTAGTGGGTCCGGCAAATTTTCGGACTCTGCTATGAGGCATTCTTCTTCCTCCATAATTTCACTGTCACAGGGAGGCTCAGTAGTCTGTAACAACTGAGTTGCTTCAGGCAACAACTCATTATGAACCTGTTTCATTATTTTAGGCCTTATGTAGGATATGTGGGGATCAGAGCTTATTAGAAGTCCATGGAGGATGTCTTCGTTTGTTGCTATTCTCCCCGTTTTCCGAGTGTGCCTCTCCCTGACGTTTCTGAAGTCCTTATTACGGGCTTCCGAAGCTTCTTCAGATAAGGTACCTAAAACGAATATACATACATTTTAATTTCAAAACGCAATCGAGTCAAATAATACATCAAACTATATTTATTTTTTACTTACCGATTGGCAAAACACCAAAGTGGTTACAGATGTCTGCACCGTGCATTAGAAGTTTATGTACACTAACTGGCATGTAGTACCACGAATAGTGTTGCACGTACACATCAGCTGTTTCTCTACAGTATCTTCTAAATTTTTCACAGTCAATGTTTTTGCCTGATGATATGGCTTATAGAATAACGGAAAATCTGAAAATCAGATTTTCGACAATTCCCGTTATTCTGGAAGATCTTTTGTAATCTTGGAAAAAGCGCCTCGCTGTATTCCCGTCGTTTGTAGTTCCAAAACCCTAAAATGGGAAAACAATACTGTAATATACAATACATAGAGATATAATTCACAAACAACATAAAGAGAGCGAAAATTAAATACATACCTGTTTGACTATATCAATCAGCATTCCAGTTTGCTCACGAAACTCTTGCTGTGTGGTATTTTTTTTAGCTTGTTTCAAAGCCTTATGTTCGCCGCGAGCAGTCCATCGTTGAAAATCCAGATTATCTGATATATGGAGAAGACATTCCATACACCGAATCTTCATATGCAGTGAAGAAATTCCTTGTTTGTAAATTTCTTCACGAAGTGGTTTAGAAGTCAAAGCGTCTAAATTATTCATCTCACTCGGTTTTGCTAAGCAAATGGGACACGTTGCATATGATGGTACTCCAGCAATAATATTGGCCACTTTTCCATCAATCATGGTCATATGCAATTCATGTGATACAATAATATTTCCACACTGTGTAGATATTCGTTCATCAATTTGTTTTTTCATCTCAGACTCTTCAGACTTTATAAAGTCAACTGTCTCCGAAGTGAAAGTGAACTTCACTGGTCGACAGTACAGAGTTGAGCAAGGTGTGGGGTTCTCCCAAACTAGATTTTCATTCCCAGATGATGGCCTAGTAGACACTAGCCGAAGAGGGACGATGCTTATCATGACTACTGATGAATCATCGAACTCTGTAGCTGTGTTTGACGTTTTCTGTTTATAGTTACTCTGCGACGAAGAACCATCAAGTCCCCATTTCCAGGTCAACTTGAGTTCTTCATTTTGAGACCTATCAACAGTATTTATATCAAGTAATATCCTCTCCACAGTGTGGTCCAATAGCGCTTGCAATTTAATGTGAGCTCCGTTTTCGGTAATCTCCATACTCTCTTGTGGTGGGTAACATCTTTTCTTGGCATTTACAAGCTTTGGATAAGATGGAAAGGCAGCACAGTTTTCTTCTTTCAGAAATTGTCGAAGAGCTAAGTACTTCCATTTCGAGAGCGCAACTGATGTATAAAGAGCTAAACACTTATCTTCAGAGACAGTACTTAAGCTCTGCTTTTTGAATAGTCTCTCTTCTACTTCGGATAGCGCATCTGGATTACTGGAAAGGTATTCGACCACTTTTGCCAGATTCGTTTTGCCGTTGTCTTTCAATTTTGTTATGTACCAGTGCTGCAACTCTTCCTCGGAATTTTCTTCTACTATGGAAGTAGAACGTCTTTTCTTTTGCTTATTACTTAACTCTTCGAACGGTTTTCTGTGCTCCTTTTCTGTAGATGTTCCCGCTTCCGCAGTACATACTGCAAGAGTAGGAACATGGCAATCTATATCCACAAGCTCAGATAAGGCTGCGTCCGAAAAGCCCATCACACTTCTCAGATCAACACTGTCACAAACAGGCCAGTTGATGTTTTTTTCCAACCACTTGCGATTAATACAAACGTTTTACCTGAAATAAAACGTAAATTAAATTACTTACCTAAATTTGAAGCCTAATAATACATGAGAGAGAGGCCATCGTTCTGTCCCTTTTTTCCATCCGTTCTCCCTCCTTGTCACGTACTATCGCCTTCTCTGTCTCTCCTTCCACCACCACTAGCAGTTGCAAACGTCGGTTTGCTTTTGGACTTGCCTCATTGAGGTCGTTGTAGAACCAGGCAGAATTTAAGTTATTAGGCTTCAAATTTAGGTAAGTAATTTAATTTACGTTTTATTTCAGGTAAAACGTTTGTATTAAATAACTTGACCGTAAATTTGAAGCCTAATAATACATGAGAGACGTGTTTGATATCGCCTGGTGGTGGTGGAGACGTCAATGTGACTATTAGACTAAAGATTTAGATCACACAACAATGAAAATGAATGGTCCCTTATCCAACAGATTGGCAGTATGCTACGTGTGAAAGAAATATACACAGCATAGCATACTTGGAAGTACCTAATGGTATGTTGTTTCTCACAGAGGTACCTACTCAAAATAAAAAATGAGGTTTATAAAATAAAGTAGTTTTATTTTCAGAATAAAAATCAAAGTAAGTATCCTTTTTATGATACGTAAGTAACAAAAGGTAAGAAACCAAGCGAATCGCTTTTTTAATTTAATACGTGTGCATAGAGAAGGTACACAAGCAAATCATGAAAAACATTTTGAGTAATTATTATTAATCACACTGCATTAAACAAATTAGAAACAGAGTTTTGAGCTTCTGTTTTCTTTATTTCTTTACAGTAAAATCGTCTAAATGTATGTTCTGATCTCCAATTGCCTCTGGAGATAATGCTATCAACTGAGCAGTTCTCATACCAACTTTTTGAAGCTACAGCAGACCTAAAACTTCCAGCTGGGGCTTCAATCCCCGCGTCCATTAATACTTTCTTAACCCAGTTGGCTATAACACAACGTGAAGCAGGTCGAGCTTTACCATACGCAGTAACAAATAAATGATCACATTTAGCTTCACTTCTCCTGTTCTCTCCCACTGAAATCAACTTTAAAATCCAATGGACTGGATCTAAGCATTTATTGTCTTTATTGATCATTAACTTCCAACCTGATTGACGATAAGTTGCGGAATCAGTTTTTGAGCCGTACATTGGCCAAAAGATAACATAATCATTAGTAATTTCGCAATTATTAGAATTAATGCTCAAGAGGGTCAGGTCATGGACCCTACGACCAGAACACAGTAATAAGAGGCATGCTGTGTGTTTAGATACCTCATAAACGCTATCTATATCAGGATTCTGTTGACATAGTAAAGATACAACCTGATTAACATCCCAAACTGGGGTCTTTGACGGTTTTGGAACAGCTAGCGATATAGACTTTAATATTCGCTTGACCAAAGGATGCCCACTTAGTCGTTCTGATGACTCTGGACAACATAAAGTTGAAACTACGGCTTTATGGACAAGTATAGTGTTGTAAGAAAGTCCATCATTTAGGTAAAGATCAGATAAAAATCTAGCAAGCGCCGAACCGGTTGGCTCGTTTACAGAGATATGATTAAGTTTAGCCCATTTTATCCAACGAGCCCAGGCTGGATTATATGTTCTTAAAGTAGACGATCGCCAACTTTTCATGAGAAGATGCTTTTGTTGGCTTGTCCAGTCACTCAGTTTTTCGTTCCACCCCCACACCTCCAAACCTCCAACGTCATTTCGTTGGCCTTGTGAGGGGGTTTGTTGGTTGAGATGTCTACTAGCACCTTGCACAGGTTCCTGATCGTCCAAGGGCTGTCTATTGCCCGATTCTTCAGGTCCGGTCTCCAAAAGACTTGGTCCCATTTCGGGGCCACTATCAGAAATATTCCTCGACATTTGTTCAAGTGGATCAGCACTTTGGGTATTAAGAATGGTGGTGGAAAAATCCACGCCAATGGGTAGTCCCAGATCTGGCTGAAAGCATCTTGAAACTCGGCTTGCTGATCCCGGTGATCCAGAGTGCAGTACCTGGGAACCACATGGGCTCGCCGAGACGCGAACAAGTCTATCACCGGGGTTCCTAATTGGGTAAATATTAGGCGCGTTACTTGAGGGAGTAAGTGCCACTCTGGTAGTCTCTTCAGTCGAGATAGTCTGTCCGCTTCTACGTTGTATACGCCCGGAATGTGGTAAATAGTGAAGTGAATCTGGTAAGAATCTACGAGCTGCAAAATCTGGTAGGTCAGGTCTATAAGTGCTAGAGATTTTGTACCGCCTTCGTTCCTCAGATACGATACCGCGGTCTTGTTGTCGCACTGAACGTGTAGACTGGCTTTGTACAGGCTCTGACCACAATGTTGAATCGTTTTTAGGATTGCAAGCATCTCCTTTTGGTTGCAGTGAAGAAGTTTTTCTTCTGCTTTCCAAGTGCCGGACACATAGGTGTTGTTTATGTAAGCACCCCAGGCGTTGTCTGATGCATCGGTGACAATGTAGTGTGTTGGATGTGAGACATGGATAGGAGACGAAGTCTCGAGATGATTTTGCCACCACTGTAAGTCCTTCTGGGCTGCCTCGGGCAGTGAATTCTTTGTAGTAGGTTTCAGGTGTAACATGCTGATGCATAGCCTTTGAAGTTGACGAAAATTTATCCTTCCCCGAGGTACAACAAAGCTTGAAAAGTTCATCATCCCTATGATGCTTTGTAATTCCTTTAGGCATGCTTTTTGCTTGTTGATCAAGTGAGTGATCATGGTTTTCATTTTCAGGCACTTTTTTATTGGAAGTGATTTTATGTTCTTCCACGGATCCCATAATATGCCCAGATACTCTATTGCTTGCCTCGGTTGTAGGATAGACTTTTCGCAATTTATCATCCATCCTAAATATTTTAGGATGTCCACTGTGATTTTGACGTGACTCACTAGTGTATCGTGATTTTGATTGACTAGCAGGTAGTCGTCTAAATAAATTACGACACGCATACCGCGGTCTCGAAGAGTCTGGGCAATCCAATTGCTCAAAGTGGCAAATGTTTTCGGTGCTGAACTGAGCCCGAAGGGAAGGCAGTTCATTTGAAGCAATTGGCCTTGGTAAACTAGCCGTAAGAATCTCCTGTGAGCCTCTGTAACTGGCAGATGAAAATATGCTTGCGATAGGTCTATTTTCACCATCCAATCGTTTGGTTGAAGGAAGTCTGGGATTCTGAAAATATTGATCAGCCGAAAGGTGGAGGCGTCGACGTATCGGTTCAAGGCTTTGAGATTGAAAATCGGTCTGAAATTCCCGTCTCCTTTGGGAACCAAAAACATTGTCGAAATGAAACTTTGAGTCAGTGGCATGACTGTAAGCACCTCTTCTGATATCATTTTGTGAATAATCTTGTCCATTTCTGGGGAATGAGGCGTCGACTGGACTGAGTTTTGTAGATTGGGCATATGAAGTGGAGGCTTTCGTACAAACGGAATTCGGTAGCCGGAAATTATTTTTAATATGTAATCTGGTGCGCCCATTTTCTTCCACCGGTCGTGAAAAAGCCTTAGCTGACCGGCGCGAAACGAACTCGTTGAGTCAGAATCTGCGTAAATTTCCTCTCCTATCCCGGTGGGATGAGGGAGAGGGTTTGCGTCTGGTATTTGGATCATCATTGGATCTGCGGTAATTTGATTGCTTACCGCCCCGGCCTCGAAAGGGTTTGCCGCTGTTATAGAAAGGTGTATTATTTGCTCTTGAAGAGGTATGCCCCATATGTTTATAGGTCACCTTTCTCTGACTCGGAAGTGATAACTTTCGCTGAGTCGTGGATGTGCTTGGATCGGTCTGCGGTGCAGAAGCGCGATCCTTGTCACGAGGCCAAAATACTTTATTCACGCCACCCGCTTTTTCTAACGTGGAAGTAAGTTGCTCAGCTCCGAAAAGATTGTGACAAGACGGTGGAATTTTTCTCATTATGCTCTTGTGCAGGGGATCCCTGACACCAGCCAAGATTGTTTCCCTTCGCTGCTGAATACATTCAGCGCGGTGTCCGCAAATCATTTGTAAAGTATCGCTAGAAATTCTAGCATACTCACCATTTACAAAAATATCAGTTAGTTTTTCACTAATCGTGTCATGGTTCAGATTATCTGTTTGCCTAGTCCAGCTTAAAAATGAGCGAAGCTCCGTTTGCAGCTGTTCTTTTTGCTTAATAAGTGCGAAAGACAACGACCCAAAAGCTTTTTCCATATTAATTAAAGAGCGCGAAGCGTCATAACGTTTCAACTCATCATTCGCATCGAGTTCCGTGAAACCGGCGGTATGTCTATAATTTTTTTGTACTTCGGAATACCTCACATTTGTCCAATCGGGATCGTCGAAACGTTGAATATTTTTTAATATTTCTAAATACGCACTGGGTGTCTTTAAGATATCAGGATCTTTTATTTTCGTCTCTAATGACAGTGAAAATTCTGGCCCTAATTCAGAATTATCCGGTTCATCTATAGATACATCATCGCAATACAGCTGGCGGCTCACATTATCATCTAAACAATCTTCACGATCATGTTCATATAATGACCCGCGGTCAAGTTCACTAGCACGATACACAAAATTTTTCTTAAGATCGGCTATCTCTTCTACTAATTTTTCTAATTTACGGTCTCTTTGACTACGTTTGTTTCTTTTACGCGAACGACGAGAACGCTTATGGTTTGGTGAACTATCAGAGCTACTAGAACTTGAACTAGAACTTGATGATGTGGTTGAGCTACTTAATTCACGACGGCGTTTTGTTTTCCGAGATTGCACGTTACTATCTTTATCTTGAGTGCTCATATTATATTGGTTCGGTAAGATATTTTGATCACTCATTATTGGTTCGTACGCTGAAATACAATTATAACTTTACGCAAAAAAAAAAAGTAATAAAAAGGAGGGTACATAAATAATATTCGATATTACTAAAAACGAACGGTAACACCGTTAAGAGTTAAACACAGAAATTAGAAGTACGAATGTTGTACAAAGTATTCGGTTTTTAAAATGATCTTGATGATTTCAAAGATTCAAAAATTATTATAGTTAAAATTTTTCTTTACCTTAGTGTTGAAAATGTGAACTGTACAGTGTGCACATAAAGTTATTAACTCACTTTAGCACTTTAAGATGGATAAATGTTTTTTACCTTGCTTTATTAGGTGTTGTCAGGACAGGAACAACGACGTCAATGAGGCAAGTCCAAAAGCAAACCGACGTTTGCAACTGCTAGTGGTGGTGGAAGGAGAGACAGAGAAGGCGATAGTACGTGACAAGGAGGGAGAACGGATGGAAAAAAGGGACAGAACGATGGCCTCTCTCTCATGTATTATTAGGCTTCAAATTTACGGTCAAGTTATTTAATTACACGATTCATAAAAGTTTTTTGATTTCTACTTGACTCTATCCACTTTTTATTTAAATTTACACAAAAAAGTCGACAGAACTATTGGAGGTCGCATATTATAGATGCACTGGCATGTGTGAATAATCTTTTATACATGTCTGTCACCAATTTAAATAAGCGTAGTTACGGCCTTGTTTATGTTTTTTATGTGTCACTAGCTTGTAAAGTATTAACCACGAATATAGTACTATCAGACTACACTGCTACTCTTGTTATTACCCCTTATTTTACAATAGGTTATGGTCTTATACATGCTCTGATAGTGCTAGAGCATTTAATAAGTGGAGTGGTTTAAATATTAATTGTGAAACTTACGAAATCTCAATTATGTCAACTGAAGTTGGCATAAGTGGTATTAAGAAGCTGAAAGGATCGTCAGACTACCCAAACTGGAAGTTCTTGGTGCGAAATTACTTGGAGAATAAAAACTGGTGGGGAGTAATTTCTACAAATGTAGTAAATGCTGACGTAGACCGGCAGGCACGAACGACAATATGCTTGTTGTTAGAACCAGAGTGCTTTACCCACGTCTACAATGCGAAGACTGCGAAAGAAGCCTGGAACAGCTTACAGAAAGCGTATGAAGACAAAGGTTGGGGAAGACGTATACATATTCAGCGAGAGCTTTTCAACTGTAAGTTAGAGAACTTTGATTCTATGGAAAGCTTTATATCCAAAATTACATTCCTGACACAACAATTGTCCGATATCGATGCACAAATCCCTGATGATTGGATCATATCGATTTTGCTGGGTGGATTGACTGCTGAGTACAGCCCTCTTATCATGGCTGTAGATAATAGTGGACAAGAGATCACGTTAGAGCAAATTAAAACGAAATTGTTACAAGAAGGAAGTAGACAGAGTAAGTTGAACACAGAGTACGAACAAGCCTTAGTAACACGTAAAGTACAGAACGATGCAAGATCTAATATCAAAACTAACGATCGTAAGCAGAAGTTCGTCTACAAGTGTTTTAAGTGCCACAAGCAAGGACACAAGGCGTCCGAATGCAAGGAGCGGATCAAAACCGCGAATATCTGCCTGAATACGAAGGAGGCGATACACAAAGATAAGTGGTATTTAGATAGTGGGTGCTCAAATCATATGACCCACGATAAAAGCAAATTGTTGTCTTATACACCTGAAAAGGGCAACATGAAGATCTCAGTAGCAAACGGCGAGAAGTTATTGGTGAAAGGAAGAGGAAATGCTGAACCACGAGTCAGCGAAAACGAAAAATTTATTTTAGAAAACGTTTTACATGTTCCTGATTTATCCATGAACTTAATTTCGGTGAGCGATTTGACCAAGAAGAATTATTGCATGAATTTTGACAAAGGAGGTTGCATGATTCAAAATAAGAATCGAATTGTTGCAAGATGTCAAGAGGTCGACGGAATTTATGAATTGACAGAAAATAAAAATAACGTCGTGAATGTGACACTGTCAAAACAAAATGAAAATATTTCGAACATTTGGCATAAAAGATTAGCTCATTTATCGCGTAATTATATGAATAAAATGAAAGTTTTAGTAAGCGGTATGGAATATAAGAGTACCGATTTATGCGAGCCGTGTATTCCATGTATCGAAGGAAAGACATGCAAAAGTCCCTTTAAAAACCAAGGTACGAGAGCGAACGAGGTCTTACAGTTGGTTTTTAGCGATGTTTGTGGACCTATCGAGGAGCCGTCGTTCGGTGGTTCGAGGTATGTTCTTCTATTTATCGACGATTATACTCGGAAGACTCATGTGTATTTTTTGAAGAACAAAAATGAAACTTTTGATAAGTTCCGTGAATACAAGGCGGAAGTTGAGAATGAGACGTGTAAATCTATTAAATGTCTGAGATCTGACAACGGCACAGAGTACTGTAATGGTAAATTTAAATCTTTTTTGAAGTCTGCAGGTATAAAACACCAGACGACTGTACCGTACACGCCGGAACAAAATTCTGTCGCAGAAAGAGCGAATCGGACTATAATAGAAAAGGCCAGAACATTACTGTCAGAATCAAATCTGAGCAAGAAGTATTGGGCCGAGGCTGTTAATACTGTTGTATACCTAAAGAACAGAAGCCCCACGAAAGCATTGAACAATACAGTACCAGAGAAGGTTTGGACTGGAAAAGATGTGGATGTTAGTCATCTGAAAATCTTTGGTTGTTTGTCGTATAGATTGATACCAAAACAAAAGAGACGCAAACTGGACATGAAGACGGAACCGATGATTTTTATTGGATATCCAGATAATCAGAAGGGTTATCGTCTAATGAATCCTAAGACAGGTGAAGTGACAACTGCGAGAGATGTCAAATTTCTGGAAAACGTTTTTCTTCAAAAAGAAAACGTGGAAAAGTCGGAAGTGATAATAAACTTGAATACAGATACTGTTCCTACCAGTTTATCCATCGGATCTACAAGCAGATCTGAACCCTTGGAGGCTCACGATGATGTGTACCGTGATGCTGTAGACGAGAACGTGGAAGTATTGGAGGAGATAGGGACTGAACCTCCTGAATTTGTAGTACCAGAGCACGTACCTGATGATGTATTGACTGAATCGGAAAGAAGGTATCCAGTAAGAGAACGGAGACAAGTCGATCGGTACGGATGCAATGTTATGTATGCCAAGGAGAGCAATCTTGATGGTGATCCATTGACTATTAATGAAGCGTTGGCGAGACCCGATGGTGACTTATGGCAAAAAGCGATAGACGATGAACTTATGTCACTAAAGGAGAACCAGACTTGGACGTTGGTGGATCTTCCAGCTGATAAGAAGCCTATCCAGTGCAAATGGGTGTTCAAAATTAAGAGAGATAGCGATGGCAAGGTAACAAAGTACAAGGCTAGACTAGTAGCAAAAGGGTTCACACAGGTATGTGGCGTAGACTATACTGAGACTTATTCTCCAGTAGTTAGAAGCTCTACTCTACGTCTGTTGTTCTCGCTAGCTGTTGAATACAGTTGGTTTATTGACCAGTGGGACGTCACGACCGCCTTTTTATATGGTAAAATTAAAGAGGATATTTACATGTTCCAACCAAAAGGAGCAGTAGTCAAAGGTCAAGAAACCAGAGTATGTAAACTGCAGCGTTCTTTGTATGGATTGAAACAAGCTTCGAATGCTTGGTTCAAGGAATTGGACAAAGAGATGTTCAATTTAGGTTTTGTGCAATCAAAAATAGAACCGTGTTTGTATCAAAAGGAACTTAAAAATAATAAGAAGTTAATTGTCGTTATTTACGTAGATGATCTTTTTATTTTTGGAAATTGTGAACAAGAAAAGCTAAAATTAAAAACCGGTTTGCTTGACAAGTTTAAAGTGAAAGATTTAGGCGCGGCTAGGCATGTTTTAGGCATGAGGCTGAGAAGAGATAAAGATGTTATTTGTCTAGATCAGCGACAGTTCATTTCGGACATATTGAATGAATTTAACATGACGGACGCTAAGCCAGTTTCGACTCCCATGGAAGTCGGAATGAAATTAGAAAGATCGACAAATTCCCATAGCGATCTGCCATATCAAAGCTTAATAGGGTGTCTAAATTATTTGGCATGTAATACGCGACCAGATATAGCACATGCGGTGAGTGTACTTTCACAATTTAATTCATGTTATGACGAAATACACTTTAAATGTGCGAAACGGGTCTTAAGGTATTTGAAGGGCACGTCTAACCTTTGTCTCACTTTTAGGAAGTCGGGAGATTTAGATTTACGAGGCTATGTTGATGCAGATTGGGGAGGGGCACTTGATAGAAAATCTTTCACAGGATTAATTTTCAAATTAGGTCAAAATATAGTATCATGGGAGAGTAGGAAGCAAGCGACGGTATCCTTGTCCTCCACAGAGGCAGAGTACGTAGGATTGAGTCAAGCTTCGAAGGAAGCTCTATATTTACGTAGTTTACTGAACAGTTTGACAGCTGTGGATAGTAAAGCGGTAGTAATTTATAATGACAATCAGTCGGCGCATAAAATTGCAGCTAACAAAATGATGCATAATAGAACAAAGCATATAGATATCAAGTATCATTTTATTCGTGAGTGTGTACTGGCTAACAAAGTTGAAATAAAGTACATGTCAACTGATAAGATGATAGCGGACATCTTAACTAAAAGTGTTCACAGCCCGAAGCTTAGAGAATTTTTAAAGGATTTATCCCTGTCAAATTATTCTATTAAGGGGGTGGATGAGTAGTTAGATGTTTTGATGTTTTATGTTTTCTATATGTTTTATTTTTTCTATACCCAAGTGTTTTGTGTAATAGATAATTTTCTATGCATGTGTAATAGATTAAGGGGGCGTATTGGAGGTCGCATATTATAGATGCACTGGCATGTGTGAATAATCTTTTATACATGTCTGTCACCAATTTAAATAAGCGTAGTTACGGCCTTGTTTATGTTTTTTATGTGTCACTAGCTTGTAAAGTATTAACCACGAATATAGTACTATCAGACTACACTGCTACTCTTGTTATTACCCCTTATTTTACAATAAGAACTCCTTGATTCGGTTCTTGTCTTCTTCAGAAACTTCGGTAGTCAAGACAGAAATGATACTTTCATACAGAAACATATGATTTTTCAGATCACCGCCACTTCTTAATTTCACAAAAAGATCTAGGTTGGTACAAAATCCAGCCATAGTTCTAATGTTAATATAAAAATACAAGTATTTCACTGTGTTCACAAACAAGCGACAAGAGCGAAACTAGATGGACTTAATGAATGTCTTTATATTTATAGTTAGTGTTAATTACTCAAGTAGTGGACATAACAGTGAGTGAAAATTATTCAGCCAATCAGAGACGAGCATTTGACGATGACTCATTAGTTATGCGCTTAGCCGAGTGCACAAACAAATGAGTCATCAATCACAATGCAGGTGCTACCGATAACATGCAATAATAACTAAATCTCTACCAGAATTACTAGTTATAAGTACGTATGCGCTATTAAAACTATTTATTTAACTAAAAAGAAGGTGAAAACAGCCAAATGAGACAAAAAATATGCTTTGAATTTATTTTAAATGACAAAAAAATTCTTCCAAATCATTTTTTTTTTACCGAATGATTACTCGCGCTGCCGCAGATGGCCGGCGCTGATTTTTTTTTCATGGACAGAGAATGACCCTAGCTATCATATACTTACGCCACACACTCAACATATTAGTACAATTGAAGAAAAAAAATTAAACGTGATTCGCTCCATACAAAAAAATCTAATTAATTGTTTTCAAGACAAACTATCAACTTTAGAAGAAATTTTATAAGAATAAAAGTTGTCAGGAATAATATAACACGTCATATAAAAAAAAATCGCATCGATATAGGAACTTTGTTGCCTAAGTCCACTAATTTTCAGTATGGGCCCACTGTGAGCCAGGGTGGGGACCGCGTGTAGCGCGCCACCTCGTGTACAACGAGTATCATTCATTGACATCATAAATACAAACCAAAATACTTCTAAAATTCTTTTAGATGTTCGATTTAACGTTATTTAGAATAGAGGAATTAATGAATGCATAACTTTAAATGTTACATCAATGTTTAACAAAATAAATGGATCGATCGTAGCCATACCAACAGTACCGCCATCTAGTGGTGTAAGATGACAGTCATATCCAACGTAGAAATTACTGTATCATACACGCACAACAATAGCTAACAGATTAGTACAGTTCAGAAATCAGTAACCCATCTTATTTCAACTAAATTCTAACACTACCGCTTTAAGCTTAACTTACTAGCGCTTTAAGCTTTAAGGTACTGCACCATCTCAAAAATCCATATCAAATCCACCCGGTATAGTGCAGCCACTCCCGAACCACATACGAAGTACCCATCTCATCACAAATGGTTATTTCCCAGTGCAGTATAAAAGCCACTCCTAAATCGGCTTGGTGCGCGTGTCCGCGAGGTCGAAGCGCTTTGCATTCGTGTGACTGCACATAGATAGTGTAGGTGTGACATTTGTGTGACTGCACATAGAGTGTAGGTGTGACATTCGTGTGACTGCACATAGATAGTGTAGGTGTGACATTCGTGTGACTGCACATAGATAGTGTAGGTGTGACATTCGTGTGACTGCACATATATAGTGTAGGTGTGACATTCGTGTGACTGCACATAGAGTGTAGGTGTGACATTCATGTGACTGCACATAGATAGTGTAGGTGTGACATTCGTGTGACTGCACATAGTGTAGGTGTGACATTCGTGTGACTGCACATAGAGTGTACGTGTGAAATTCGTGTGACAGCACATAGATAGTGTAGGTGTGACATTCGTGTGACTGCACATAGTGTAGGTGTGACATTCGGCATAGAGCGCGACGCGTCCTTTGCATTTGTGTGACTGCACATAGACTGTAGGTGTGACATTCGGCATAGAGCGCGACGCGTCCTTTGCTTGGTTTAAAACTGCTTTTTGGCAATCGGCTTTTGTTCTTTTAGTACGAAAGGCCATGACCAACAACACCATGTCGCATCGTTGTAAAACGTAAAACGATAAGATGATTGAAGATTTTGTCTTACGTAAAACGATAAGACAAAACTTTTGGTCATGAGCTCTCGTGCCATTTTAGTGATCACTCACACAAATGCAAAGCTCAGCTTACGCCTCGCGGACTGTACAACGGGTTTCTAGTTCAAATCAAGACAGGTATCATTACAGAACAGATAAGAGACCACTTTGTGTGTTCTAGGGGTATGATGGAGAAAACTGCCCTGAAGTGCCCACAGAGCATGTAACTTTGGAAGTGCTCTGGCAACTGGCATATTATAACCAGGTATATAACGCCTTTTCGAACTAATATACATGGCGGTCGGCTTCTATTGCACGTTCCGTGTCTGCCTCAGGGTAGACAGGATGTGTCTGCCTCAGGGCAGACAGGACGTGTCTGTCTCAGGGTAGACAGGACGTGTCTGCCTCAGGGTAGACAGGGCGTGTCTGCCTCAGGGTAGACAGCACGTGTCTGCCTCAGGGCAGACAGGACGTGTCTGCCTCAGGGCAGACAGCACGGACAGAAACCCGGCGCAACGATACTGTTACATTCAGGAGGCAAGTAAAGAACACGTGTAGTGAGTTTAATACTGGTTTATTGAGTACGAGGTTATCATAAGGTATACTTAGATACAGCACATTCGACAGAGTACAACGTATAATGCGCCGCGGAGGAACGCGCAGCGGCCGTGCGCGAGCTGCGCCGCGCGGCCCGCGGGCGTGACGTGTGCGGCGCGGAGCACAGGGCCAACAGCGTCACACACTCGACAAGACAGCAGCACGACGCGCGAGGCCAGCAGGGCTCTGCACACAAGCACCTACTCAGCATTAGCCTCATTCGACGGTTTAAAATTACTTCAAAAAATACGTACCTACCTAACTACTAGCTAAATCTACAGCGCGTCCATAGCCTGCAGCTCGGTGAAGGCGCTGACGGCCACTGTCGTGTTCTTCCGCGGCGCGTATAAAAAATAATGACATAGTTTAAGATTATGTTCTTACAAGCGTATCGCGCTCCCGGCCCCGCGCGCGCCGACACTGTGTACACCGCGTGCGCCGCCCTCGCTGGTGCGCTCGCAGCCTACAGCGAGGGCGACCACTTAACATCCTCGAAACGAGATTCATCGGAGATATTCTCCTGCCAGGGCGTCAGTACAACAAGCTGAACTTCATAGGGTCATCGGAGCGAGTCGGGCGGGCGCGGCCGGTCCGCGGCTAGCAGGCGGGGTCGGGCTCGGGCGCGGGGGGCGCGGGGTCGGGCGGCGCGGCGGCGCCGGCGGGGCGCGAGTGCTGCGGGTGCGGCGTGGGGCGGCGCAGCAGCGCGGGCTTGGCGGCCAGCGCAGGCTTGAGCGAGCCGCCCGTCAGCGTCAGCTCGGCGAACTTGGCGGCCACGCGCGCCGTGTTGCGCGCCGGCACCGGGCTGGCGTGCGGCGGCGCGGGCTCGGGCGCGGCGGGCGCGGCGGCCGGCTCGTCGGGCCGGCGCGGCCGCTTCTTGAGCGTGTCGCGGTTGTGCAGGAAGGTGTCGGCGGCGTCGGAGGGCGCGGCGCGCGCGGGCAGGTCCAGCACCAGGTCCGGCGTGCTCTCGGCCAGGCGCCTGCAAGGGGGAGGCGGTGAGGGCGGGCGCGCGGGGCGCGCGGAGGGCGCGGGGCGCGTGTTACCTGCAGGGCGCGGACGTGGAGGGAGCGGCGCCTGCGGGCTGCTCCTCCGCGGGAACATCTGCCTGGAAGTCAACACACACTAATTTATCTATATTCTATCCATATTTCGACACCTCCCAATCCCCATATAGGATTTAAGTATAGTTCAAGAGCTATATTGAAGAGTTTACGATAAAATCTTTGATCTAGCTCTTAGTCTATACTTAAAAATTGAACTCATTATATCTTCTAAACTAAGACCCGACTAAATCTGTGACTTGGCAACTAATTTCGACTAATTAGCGACTAAATCTGGGAGAAAACAGATCTCCGCTAGGTGCCCTAGTTTTTGAGATATAAAGGTGGCCAAGCTGGGGAGACTCTCTCCAGATCGGCCACCAATGACCCCTTATAACTTTTGAACCAGTGACCGACAAATTCTGATATTTGGCGACAAATTTCGACTAATTAACGACTAAATCTTTGTGTTATCAAAAGTAAAATCTCTGATGGTGGCCAAGCCAGTGTCAGCCACACTAAGCCTTCTGCGTATGCCTCCCCCACAAGCTGCACGAGTAGAACGACTGGCAATAAGCTCTGCATAGAGTCAGTTAGAGCTTTGATAGCGACAATGTGTTGCTCATCATTTTTTGAAGAATCACTAGGCACATAACAAAATTCGAAGATCGTGTTAACATTTTGTTATGTGCCTAGTGATCTGAACTTTTCGGGGGGGGTTGAACCCCGAAAACCCTCCCCCGGCTACGCCGTGAGTCACTCAGTCAGTTTTATTTACTTAATTATAAACTTGAAACTTTGTCAGGAATATTTATCTCAGTAAATTAGAACGTTACCAATTTTTTTCTAAACTACCTCCTATTATGGGGATTGGGAGGTCAAAGTTTGTATGGCAGAATATTAACGCGCGGTCCGATTAACTTGAAACTCCGTATTTATAGTTAAAAAAAAGTATTTATAAAAAACCAGCTTCTGCCCACGGCTTCGTCCGCGTGGATGTCGGAAAATATGCCACGGGAACATACTACCGGGAATTCCTTCCTTATTCCTTGTCTACATTATAACGAGAACTTCTGTGCGAAATTTCAGCTTTCTAGGTCCAAGGGTTTGGGCTGGGCGTTGATGAGTCAGTCAGGACTTCTCATTTTATTTATATTTATATATTATATATATATATAGATAAAGAATAACGTGAAGTATCAGGGTTTTTGGAAAATCTACCCCTGACGGGGTGTGAAAATCCTCCCCTCCCCAGTATAATTGACTACCCCTTTTCACCAAAAGGAGTAGTCAATTTTGCAGGGAAGGATTTTACTGCGAGGCTCGAAAATTGGTATAAATAACCTATAAGTCAAATAAAGGAAACGTCTCAAAAGATTTTTCAAAAATTAACCCCTTTGGGCTCGTTATTATCTCTTTATACGTCGATTGGCACCCAGATGTGCAGATAGGAATAAAAAATGTATTGTGTGTGCTAATTGGCGTGCGACGGGTTAAAGGAGGTGGAGAGGGTTGTGAAAGTAAATCCACGCGAACAAAATCGCGGGCGAAGTTCTGAATGACTGACATATCAGACATTTTGAACTAGGGTTCCTTTTAAATATATACGAAAGGAATTTCATTACACATCGCTCAGGGAATATACTTAAAAATAAGCTAAAATAACTTAAAAATATAATATCTTAAACTAAAACTAATAAAAAACTAAAATATGGCGTCGAAAAATTCCTCCGCATCGCTGTCGACTGGTAGAGTACCCAAGAGACTGGCGGCATTGCCACGTTGTATGGCAATGCTAATCCTCTGGCCAAGGTAAAAGCCAGCCCTTGGGTCACGGGAAGTGTCAACAAGCCGTTTGGAGATTTCCTTAAACAAATTATGAGCACTCGGACCCCACGGCCCAAGGGTTTCAACCCCAAACGGCTCAAAAATATAATTACCGATAAGGTTATTATACTTCCGCCGCTTGAGGTTTTCCGCAGCCGCAGCAGCAGTGCCAGCACAGCACGCCGAGCCAGGAAGATGGGATGGCGCAAGAGTATCGACACAAGTTGCGTCCCACACTAAAGGCCTTCCCACCTTCCATGGAAATAATGACATGCCGTCCGGTCTCTTGCCATCGTCGCGTGCCAAGCCATTGGGTTCTAATACAGCTGGAACGCCGACGGTGACAAGGGCTCGTCGGATGATGTCATTGATGTTAGCGTGCCGCGCTAAGCGACCCGCACTTCGGCTGCAAGACAGGCCGTGGTGTCCGAGGCTGCTGACAACTTCGCCACAGTGACAGCGATGAGGAGAACACGAAGGAGCTCCAAGTCGCAGGGAAGCAGCGAGGCGGAAAGTAGTGTCGTCGAACAAAGTGCCAATGTTCGACGACGGTAGCGCATGAAGCCAAAGACCCGACTCCCACTTGCCCACAGCAAGCAGGCGCGCACGCTCCGCAGTAGTAGCAGACGTGTCAAGTAAATTGTTCTGTACTACTCTGCAAAGCGGCTCATCCCACCGTCTCTGGGAAGATGGATTGTCGGGTGGGTCTGAATTCGGGCAAGCGAGTTTCCAGGCATCCATAGCCTCGGTGAAACAAGGCACATCAAAATTAACCAGTGTGGAGGCTAGGATTTTCCTGATTAATTTCTCTGCGCCGTGGACCGAGGATATGAACGCCGGTAAACTAATACTAGAAATTTTGCGGACGCCGAGGCCTCCCATACGGATGGGAAGAGTAGCTTGTGCCCAAGCACGGTCGTCCAAGGCCACATTTAAGATCAAAGTTAAAGTATGCCGGATAATTTTGTCCATTTCGTCTAAAAGGTGAGTGTGCTTCCATAAATGGGAAGCGCGAAGGAAATATGTTAATTTAGGGCCAAAACAGCAGTAACGAATTAATGTTATGGCCGAATGCATGTTAATTTGGAATAATCTTTCCGAAACGTCATTGAAATTTTGAATTTTTTCTTCAATAAAAAGAGGAAAAGAATTTTCATAGATTGGAGACCCGAGGAGACGAAGAGAGTTTTTTTCGATAATTTTGATTTCTGGGGCTATTGCATTAAATTTAGGAAGGGTTAGTTGTCTGTCAGTATTTCCTTTTATAATGTAGGCGAGCTCTAAAATGGAGTTTTTGGAAATTCAATCTTTAAAGGGATTTTTAATGTATTAAAAATCTTATTAAGTTAATAAACTTGAAACTTAGCCGAATACATTCTCAAATGAATAATAAAGTTTGTCAATATTTAGTTTTTCAAAAGTACCCGTTAAAGGGATTTTATGGGATTCTAAAGTTTGTATGAAAGAATTTTAACGCGCTGTCCGGTTACCTCGACTAACGGTATTAATAGTTTAGACAAAAATATAGACATAATTTATGGGTTTTTTCGAAAATCTACCAGTATCTCACTGCGCGTCTGGATTAAGTCAAAAGTAATCTAAACATTAAATGACGAAACACATGATGGATAATTTTTCAAAAATCAGCCCCTTTCGGGGTGAAACGGGAGGAACAGTTTATATGAAAATTTTATTTTCCTTTTATCAATAAATTAAATAGTAAGTCTGTAAACTAATCAATAAATTAAGGTGTGCCGCTGTGGTAGCACGCGAAATTCAAATTTTCTTGCGTTTTTTGCATGTCAGTGTCAGATTTTATCTTGCTCTGTTTATGTGTCACTATAATAACAAATATTTATTTACACAAATTATAACCATAAGTATCATCAATATATACTGGATGATTTTTTACAGTCTCGAAAAAAATTGGGTACCTACATTATGTGAACGGAGTAGAAGCCAATGGCATACATAATTTTTTGAATTTCGATATTTTTAAAAGATTTATTATTTTTTTTCAAAATTTCTGTTTTTATGGTTCAAATATGAAAAGTTTACATCGAAATTGTAGTATTTATTGGTATTTTGATATTTTTTTCTGTCTAAGCTATTAAAAAAAAAAAAATAGGTATGCCGTAGGCTTCTACTCCGTTCACCTAATATACCCAATTTTTTTCGAGACGGTAAAAAAAGTCATCCGGTATATCTCTAAGCTAGATTTGAATCATTTGAATCGAATCATGTTTTCATCAAGATACAACCTGACACTGACATGCTAATTGCAAAAAAAAAACTGAATTTCGCTAGGATCTTACTTATTAATTTACGGTCACAAACTGACAATATATTATGAATTGTCAGTTTGTGACCGTTTTACGATTTCAAATATTATTCATAATATTATCCTATTATGATTCTGCCAAAGTGGCCGTTTTAGCCCCCCAGCTAAACGGTAATATTATGCAGTGAGTGACCGAGCGAGCACACACTGATCCAGTCAAGTCAACACTACTGCTAACTGCCACTGCGCACTAATAAGGTTCCGTAGTTGTACAATAATAATGAAGTAGGTAGTGAGTTAGTAAAGTGCACCACCAGTTCCATGACGCACCAGCCGCCACTGTTCCTGACTAATGAAAATGAAATAACAAACGAAAACCGGCCACAGCGTGTCGGGCCACGCGCACTAATAAGGTTCCGTAGTTGTACAATAATGAAGTAGGTAGTGAGTTAGTAAAGTGCACCACCAGTTCCATGACGCACCAGCCGCCACTGTTCCTGACTAATGAAAATGAAATAACAAACGAAAACCGGCCACAGCGTGTCGGGCCACGCGCACTAATAAGGTTCCGTAGTTGTACAATAATGAAGTAGGTAGTGAGTTAGTAAAGTGCACCACCAGTTCCATGACGCACCAGCCGCCACTGTTCCTGACTAATGAAAATGAAATAACAAACGAAAACCGGCCACAGCGTGTCGGGCCACGCGCCCTAATAAGGTTCCGTAGTTGTACAATAATGAAGTAGGTAGTGAGTTAGTAAAGTGCACCACCAGTTCCATGACGCACCAGCCGCCACTGTTCCTGACTAATGAAAATGAAATAACAAACGAAAACCGGCCACAGCGTGTCGGGCCACGCGCACTAATAAGGTTCCGTAGTTGTACAATAATGAAGTAGGTAGTGAGTTAGTAAAGTGCACCACCAGTTCCATGACGCACCAGCCGCCACTGTTCCTGACTAATGAAAATGAAATAACAAACGAAAACCGGCCACAGCGTGTCGGGCCACGCGCCCTAATAAGGTTCCGTAGTTGTACAATAATGAAGTAGGTAGTGAGTTAGTAAAGTGCACCACCAGTTCCATGACGCACCAGCCGCCACTGTTCCTGACTAATGAAAATGAAATAACAAACGAAAACCGGCCACAGCGTGTCGGGCCACGCGCACTAATAAGGTTCCGTAGTTGTACAATAATGAAGTAGGTAGTGAGTTAGTAAAGTGCACCACCAGTTCCATGACGCACCAGCCGCCACTGTTCCTGACTAATGAAAATGAAATAACAAACGAAAACCGGCCACAGCGTGTCGGGCCACGCGCACTAATAAGGTTCCGTAGTTGTACAATAATGCGGACTAAGAGGGCTTTTTGTTGTTTCATGAATATTTGACTATTACTCGTAAACTTAAAAAGCCTACTTAGCTGTGACAGTTTTCCTTTTAAATTCGGTATAGATACAACTACCGTGAATTTTTTCAGCCATCCAAAACTAACCGTTTAGCTGGAACCCCTTCCAGCTAAACGGTTAGTTTTGGATGGCTGAAAAAATTCACGGTAGTTGTATCTACACTCGGGGACACTCGACTCTAACAAAAATTAGCACTATTTCAGAAACGGATCCCTAAATCAAAAACTTGTTTTCACAAACCCGTAATATTTTTCAAAGACCGAACCAACAACACTGCACACCATGGTGTAGACGAAAAAAAAACATCATTTTACGTGTATAGAAGGTACCCTAATTTTTTTTTTTTCATGATGTTATTTTACCACCTTGTCGGGGGTGTACTACGCCCAATCGAATGCCAAATAATCGAATATCCATTGATCGACCACTATAAATCGAACGTCTAAATACTCGAACGTTCATAATATCGAATGGTTAATAAATCGAACATTCAATATATCGTTCACTCAGTACATCGAGTGTTCAAAATATCGAATGTTTATTTGATCGAGCGTTCAATGTATCGCATATTCATTCTATCGAAATTTCAATATACTGAATACTTTTTTTAAAGAATATATGAATAACACACTAATAAATCACTACCCTGGTTGAGATTACCCTGGCAGTGCAGTGAGTTTGATTTGCGCTTGCGACTTACGTACTGGTGGAACATCGTTAACATTATTGTTCATTCCCTGATTGATCGGAGACTTCCAACAGATTATGTAGAATATCATTGACTTTCATTTACTTACATCTCCTCGCCCGCACTTAATTAAATAAATAAATGATGGTACGGAACCCTCGATGCGCGAGTCCGACTCGCTCTTGGCCGGTTTTTTCGATTTATAATTATTTTTTGAGTCCAAAGTTAATACCCATTATAAAAAAGCGATTGAAAATGTCATATAAGTATTCAAGTAAACAAATGATTAGATAAGTTGAATTCTACAAATATTTTTATTTTTCGTCTCTAGCATTCCAACTATGCAAAACAGTTAGGGCGACACATTGTGTACCGCGCTGTAGGCCCGCGCGGCTCACTTAGTATGCGCACATCAAACGAAAAAGTGGCGCCGGCCTGTCAGCGTGAGCAAGGTGTGCCGTCGGTCACCGGCGTCCGACGCGGCCTGAGGGAGCCACAGCGGCATTGCTGCCGAGCTCTACAGGGCAGCGCTGCGCGTCGCCACAGAGTACCCGACTTAATGACATCAGGCCGCTCGGTAGATAAACACGTGTCCGTCCGTGCGGAACTGCCGCGCGCTCGCACCGTTGCGTAACTGAGAATGACTGAGATTTCGAAGCGCGTCGTATGAAGATAAACTACTGTATCGTTCGAGGCAGCGCGTGCTCTGTGGCGCAGCAGGCGGCGACGCGCTTCTAACTAAATCAAACACACGCATGCAGGTCAACTACTTTATTTATGCACAAGTACAGGCGCCCGCCGCAGCGCACTACACTACATACTACTGAGCATACACACCACACGGATAGATTAGTCGGCAACAACGGCAAAGGGCGGTGTACGAGCTACGCTGTACATTGACCTGTGTGGTAGTTTGTACGTCACACTCAGTTATGCACACCAATAATGCTTACCTGTGCATCTCTAACATATTATTTAAGTGTACTACTTTTGTAATTATATTCAGTAGCAATAAATCCATCAAGGGAAACATTCGTCTACTCATTTACATAACATAACATAACATAACAAGTACATAACAATTTCACTGTTGGGAGTTACGCCCCAACATTTGGTCCTTCGAGCAATTTAGTGTTGTGTGATTAAACATCTTTTACGGTCGCGAATCGGTTGGACTGGTCTCTCACAAGCGAGTCGCCCCAGTAACCAATTGAGAAGGCGCATATCGTGGAAGAGCAAGTTTGCACAATACCAAGAACCAGGAGTGTGGAGCAACAGCCTACTTCTCAAAACAAGAGTTCGTCAATTCATCGGAAAGTTTGGCAACATGACGTCATCAGCAAATACTTACGAGAATCAGTGCGAACTTTACGAAAACATCAAGAAAGTCGGCATCAACATCAAGAAGGATGGCTGGGACAGGAAGAACTTGGACTACTTCAAACGGCGTATACAAATGCTGGAAAACTTATGGAGTGAATTCCAGTTAAACCACGATCGTCTGTCTACAGAAGTAAGTGCGGATCATCCTTACTTTACAAGTGATTTATGTAACACAACATTGAAGTGTTATAAAGAAGTCAAGGAGTTAGTTCTCCAACAAATTCAGCAACTGTCGACGCACAAACGGTCCATAGGGGGACCGGCGGTGCAACCAACAACACCGTTCGAAAGTACCTCTGAACAAGAACAAGCAAGTACATCGAGCAAGAAATTACAAGATCAACAAAACAGCGAGGAGGAAGAAGAAACCAGGAACACAATGACACATGAGAGCAACAACAGGGATCAATCGCCTCCTCAGCAACAACGAAGCCCTACCAAGAGGGACACGGGGTCCTACAGCAAACTGGACGATCTCTTACGCAAACAATCGGCAAACTTCAAGGCCTTCATGAGAGCTGTCGCCAACATTCAAGTGGAGTTTATCACAGAAAAATGGGAATTCCAGGATTCGTTGCAAACATTACAAGCACGTTGGACTGCTATTGACAGTCTCCATTGGGAAATCGAGTGCGAACTCGACGGGGACAAAAACGCAGTATATGAAGAGCGCTATACAAGATACGAAAACCAATATATCGATCTGAAGAAGGCATTAAACAGCAAGATGTGGTCCGGAGCATATCGAGAAAAAACAACACCAAAGCTGGAGATACCTGTATTCCACGGAAAGTTTAATCAGTGGATACCGTTCAAAGACCTTTTCACGGAAGCCATCCATAACAATACATCCTTATCGAATGCACAGAAGATGCAATTTTTGAAAAGCAAGGTCCAAGGAGAAGCTGAAAGGTTGATACAGCACTTACAAATAAGCTCGGACAACTACCTAGTGTGTTGGGACATTCTCAACAATCGCTACAACAACAAAAAACTTATATTCACATCGCATATCAACATGCTCTTCAATCTGCCTACTATGCAACAACAGTCATTAGCACCAATCAAGAAAATACATGACGTTACAATAGAATGTTTGCACGCTATCAAGAATTTAGAAGTGGATGTCAGAACCTGGGATCCGCTAATAGTGCATATTTTGGCACAAAAACTGGACGCTCAGACTTACTCAGATTACATTGAATCACTAAAGAACTCAAGAGAATTACCAGTATTAAAGGATTTCTTAGACTACCTAGAGGCGAAGTTCACTTCAATGGAATCGTCGCAGCGAAAACAAGACAACTATCAGAAGACAAGTTCTGCAACAAATCAGAATCAAGAAGCATCCCATAACAAGAAACACAGCTATCATAACAACAAGAATCAAGCGGCTAGTAACAACAAGGTTACGAAATCGTTCCATGCGTCAACGTTTACTTGTCCACTCTGCAACGACGAGCATGGCCTCTATTTTTGTGCAAAGTTTTTAGAAATGTCGAACGACGAAAAACTTAACACAATAAACAAATTGCAAGTCTGCATTAATTGCCTGTACAGTCATAATGGCAAAAAATGTACGTCAAACCACCGATGTCGCAAGTGCAAAGATAAGCACAATACGTTATTGCACGAGACTTTAACAAAAAACAACGAACAAAACCAAACAAATTCATCATCTCATGTCTCTCAAAAAGATGAAGAAGATTCGGAGATCCTATTAGCGACCGCCATTGTCAAGGTAGAGGGAGCAGATGGAACTCAGTACAACATGCGAGCTCTTATAGATCAAGGGTCTCAGATATCACTGATAACAGAACGAGCAGCTCAACTTCTTGGGATCAGACGCCAGAAATGTAAAGGAGTTGTCTTTGGAGTTGGAGAAAAGGAGAGCAATTGCAAGGGCATGATAACAATTTCATGCAGCTCTGTCTTCAGCGACTTCACGTTCAGAAAACCAGTATACATCATGAAAAATTTAATCAAGAATCTACCAAACAAAACATTTACAAAACCATCATGGCCTCAAATACAAAATATAAACTTGGCAGATCCAGAATTCAACAGCAGCCGACCAGTAGATCTTCTATTTGGAGCAGACATTTACTCCCAGATCATGCTAGGGGGAATAATCAAAGGCGATGACGTCACACGGCCCATCGCACAACAAACATACTTAGGCTGGCTCCTATGCGGAAACGTCAAAACTACAAAATTACAATGCAACGTAGTATTGAATAATCTGGAGGATATGCAACAGTTTTGGGATTCCGAAGATATCACGGAACGAGACGATTTCTCAGGAGAAGATCAGAAATGCGTTGAGTACTACACTACCACCACACAACGTTTGGAAAATGGAAGATACGAAGTGAGACTTCCAATGATAACCGACTGGGAATGCAAGCTGGGTTCTTCCAAACAAATGGCCATAGCCCAATTCAAAACATTAGAACGAAGATTGGGAAAACAACAACACTTAGCAAAAGTCTATAAAGAATTTATAGCAGAGTACATTGACTTAGGTCATATGCAACAATCAACATGTAACAAGACACTCGACTGCTATTTGCCGCACCACGGCGTCGAACGCGCTGAGTCAACAACAACCAAGTACAGGGTTGTGTTTAATGCATCCGCAAAAACAACTACCGGTTGGAGCTTAAACGATCTCATGTACAAGGGCCCAAACCTACAACAAGATTTACAAACAACATTATTACAGTGGAGGCAATACAAGTATGCTTACACAGCTGATATTGAAAAGATGTACAGGCAAATTTTAGTGGCCCACTGTGACTAAAGCCTACAACAGATTGTCTGGCGAGAATCACCCGAACAACCTCTACTTTCATATCAGCTCGCTACAGTAACTTATGGCACCAAAGCGGCGCCGTTCCTGGCCATAATGACACTACGAAAACTGGCGGAGGATGAGCGTCAAAATTTTCCGGAAGCTTCAAAGGTAGTGGAGGAGTCATTCTACGTCGACGACCTCGTTCACGGATCGCATACCATTGAACAAGGACAGAAGCTAATTTCGGACCTAAAACAACTACTCAAAAGTGGAGGGTTCAACCTTAGAAAATGGTCATCAAATGAACCGGCACTCTTGGAAAATACAACAACTCAACATAACAATGAAAACACGGTCTTCAACTTTAAAACAGATCACACATCAAAAACATTGGGCCTATGCTGGAATTCGACAGAGGACAAATTTACATTCCAATGTTCGATTTCAAACGACGCAAACAAGAAAAATACAAAACGCAGCTTATTAGCTGAAATATCAAAATTATTTGACCCACTTGGCTGGCTGGCTCCCTTATCAACAAAACTGAAGTTATTGTTTCAAAAAGTGTGGGAGGTCAAATTGCAATGGGACGACAAAGTTCCCGACAACATACACAAAGAATGGTGCAAAATACAAGCGGACATAAGGGCGATAAACTTGTGTGAAATACCAAGATGGCTCAGATGTGACGGAAGACAAGCTATAGAACTACATGGCTTCAGTGACGCCTCCCTGGATGCCTATGCATGTGTTATTTACGCACGAGTTCACACATCGACAGACGTCACACTTGTCACTGCAAAGTCTAAAATTGTGCCACACAGAAAAACAACAACGTTGCCTAAACTGGAATTAAATGGAGCGCACCTACTATGCAAATTAATGCAGAAGGTTAAGGAATCCTTACATCAACGTGATATTCGAGTCTATGGCTGGACTGATTCTATGGTGGTCCTGGGTTGGATACAAGGTGACCCATCACGATGGAAGACATATGTAGAGAATCGAGTCAAAACAATCAACAATATAATACCGCGTTCGTGTTGGGATTACGTCAAGTCAAATGAAAATCCCGCTGACGCCGCAAGCCGAGGCCAGTACGCCGGTCAATTGAAGGAAAACAAACTGTGGTGGCGAGGTCCTATTTGGCTATCATCGTCTGAAATAAGGACCTCGGTCAAACGGGTCTATACGTCACAACAAGAGGTGAAATCAACGGCAATAAAACAAGTGAATGCTGCCCAAACCAACACAGAAACCATCAACATTATCGAACAATTACTACAAAAACATAGCTCTATTAATCATGTCATTCGAATAGTCGCATGGATACACAGAGCATTGAACTTAACAGTTCGAACATTGGACTCGAAACATCGCCAATTACCGAGTTACCTTACGTTGCAAGAATTGAACAGTGCAACTAAGGCAATAGTAAAACAAACACAACAAAAGGTATTTGAAACTGACATGAGTCATTTACATAAACACGGCAGAGTGACATCAAGTAGCAAGCTACTGCCTCTCAATCCTTACATTGATCAAGAAGGCTTGCTAAGAGTCGGGGGAAGATTGAACAACGCCACGTTAACTGAAGACATGAAGCATCCGATGATCATCCCTCACGACAGCCACCTAACACATTTGCTCATCGACCAAGCTCACCAAATGACGTTTCACGGAGGACCGCGACTCACCTTGTCGCACCTACGCCAAAAATACTGGATCATCGGTGGCGTGCGAGTCACGAAAATGCAAGTCAGAAAATGCGTAACGTGCCGCAAGAACAACCCAACAAAAGGACACCAACTGATGGGGAACCTACCGAGCGCAAGAGTAAATCAAGCGCCGCCTTTTTACCATACAGGGGTGGATTACACTGGATTTGTGGACGTCAAAATGAACAAAGGCAGAGGAGCAAGAACAACGAAGGGCTACATAGCAGTCTTTATATGCATGGTGACCAAAGCTGTACATATTGAACTGGTATCAGATCTCACCAGTTCAGCATTTTTGGCAGCCCTCAACAGAATGGCAGCAAGAAGAGGCGCGCCTCGTCACTTATACAGTGACAACGGGACAAATTTTGTCGGCGCAAACCGCCAACTCGTGGAGCAATACGAGGAAATCGAACATACATACAAAAGCGACCAACTACAAAAGGAAATCGCGGAGATAAAGATTGAGTGGCATTTTAATGCCCCCGCTTGGCCATCAGCGGGAGGATTGTGGGAACGAGCAGTCAGAAGCCTAAAACACCACTTGAAACGAGTAGTAGGAGAACAAAAATTAACATTTGAGGAGTTTACCACAATCCTAACAAAACTGGAGGCCTGTTTGAATTCCAGACCTCTGTGTCCACTAAGCGAAAACATAGACGATCTAGACTGTCTGACGCCAGCACACTTTTTATCGGGTAGACCGGGGCTGACAATCATCGAAACAAAGGAAGATGCAAGAACAAGATGGGAACTAACAAGAAAGATCTTTGTAGAAATCTGGAAGAGATGGAGAAACGAATACTTGTGCCAACTATCAGCCAGATCAAAGTGGCAGGAACCACAGAAAAATGTGAAGATAGGCGATCTGGTGATTATTCGTGATGATCATACACCAGCCGGAAAATGGTCAATGGGGAGAATAACAGAGCTTCACCCTGGGAACGATGGATATGTTCGGGTCGTTAGCCTAAAAACAAGAAATGGGCATATGAAAAGACCTATTACAAAACTATCCGTCTTACCTATCAACTGTGACGAAACTGCCGAACAGCAAAATACATCAAACACAAATGAAAATGAGTCATACCTACAGACAAACAGCAAGTCGCAAAGTTCACGACGATGCAAAACAGCAAACAGAAAAATAAACTTCATTGGACTGGTCATGGCACTGCTATATTTGCTAAGTCCTGTCACAGCCGCTAACACAACAAAAATTGTCGAGCAACAACAAGGTCTATAAAGTGACCAATATGCAACTAATACGCGGCGAGTGGAAGATTATCGTGTACTATGACGTCAAGCCCTACTGGCACGGTACAGCAGTATCCAGAAAATTCACCAATCATCTAGAAAACATCTGCGAGAAAATAAAACAGAAAACTCAATGTAACGTAATTTTAATACAACTACAGCACTCGACCGATGAAATAGGACACTACAACCATATGTTGCTGAATCCGCAAGGCCGAGTGAATACGAGAAGCAAACGTGGGCTTATCGACGGTGTCAGTTCCATCGTGCGCTCCCAGTTCGGAGTATTATGATGAATTCGCAAAACAATATCAACATGACATTGACCTGTTCAAGGCCAACGAGAAACACCTGGCACTGTTAATAAGAAATCAGACTTCCGTGATCGAAGCAGAATACTGCACACTGCTTAACCAAGATCTGCTAAACTTTGAGAAGCTTACGAACAACCTCAAGAAGGAACTGGATTCTCAAGAACTGTCCATCGAACTTGTGATGTCCGCTATTACGACAAATAGCCTGATTGAGGTACCACCTGTTCCCAATCGAATCGCCTCGAAGGAGGTCGACTGCAAGCATCGTGGACAACGGAGCTGTATTTGACGTCACAGACGACAGCAGCGCAGTGCTCTTATCGAGTGCACGAACACTCAACAAAGCAACGTCGCCTATTGCGCGTTGTGATTTAATTGTATAAGGATAGGATTAGATTATTTTCTTTTATATTTTATCTCTTTTTTAACATTTTATTATATACTTAACATAACATTTTCAATTCCATTATTTACAGTTATCTTTTGTGAGTGGGCAATATGTACGAGCTACGCTGTACATTGACCTGTGTGGTAGTTTGTACGTCACACTCAGTTATGCACACCAATAATGCTTACCTGTGCATCTCTAACATATTATTTAAGTGTACTACTTTTGTAATTATATTCAGTAGCAATAAATCCATCAAGGGAAACATTCGTCTACTCATTTACATAACATAACATAACATAACAAGTACATAACAATTTCACTGTTGGGAGTTACGCCCCAACAGGCGGAAACAGACTTGTAACACACCACTCACGCGACTTCAATGAACTGACACATTTCATCTCATTGAGCATTTTCGTCATTTGGCCAATAAGGTCGGCCGCGGGTGTTACGAGTGTGCTGCGGCCTCAGGCACCGCGCGGCTGCCTGTTGCCTGCTACTGAGGTCAGTGTCCACACCAGTGGCAACAAATAGTGTGGCCACAAGTTTGTGCACTACTTGTGCAAATGTTACCAATAACAATAAGCGTTGCTGTAACAATAACTATGTATGATAGTATACATTATTACATACCATACTATATACCATACTATATACATATCATATGTACTATTATCTACTTACATATTAATCTATTTCACTTGAACATAAAGCGGCCAGAGGTCACAAGAACATTTGAACTAAGTAAGCGAATGAATCAGTTCCCTGCGTCCAGCGCGCAACAGTGATGAGAGACATGCGGCCGCAGCGCGAGCGCACGCGCGGCGCGCTGGACTCGTTGTGTAGCAGACAAGTTCAGACAACACAATATAATTCTAATATATAACATGAAAATAAGACAAAGCGTCATGCAATCACACTAATGCGGAAATGTATCAATCTGTTGAATCTAGAGCGCGGCCGGCGCGGGCGCACCGGGGCGGCCGCGCCCGCGCACGGCTCCGTAACACAGGACGGCGACATATTCCAGCAAGCACTTCAATATTCGTTTATTTGTAAGCGATTACACAAATATAAAACTATGACCTCGACCACGCCTGTCTGCATATTCGAACGTATTCGTTATTTATGGATGCTTTGATCATTTTTCAATAGAAAACACCGATAAGAACGAGAAATATCACATCGATGTAATATCTGTATCCACATGCAATATCGCGTGTCCGCAAACTGCAGACAGTCGCGAGCGCAGGTGCGCGGCGCTCGCGTGACGTCACACGCGCGTCTGCAGCGGTACCTGCGCGGGTGCGACGGGCCGCTCGGCGCTGCCCGACCTGCAACAACACACACGCGTTACTGGCTGCCGGCTGCCGGCTGGGCGCACCGCCCGCACGCGCGCGCGCTCACCTGCGGTACTCGCCGGAGTCGCGCTCGCCCCAGTCGCCGCTCTCAGCGTCGTCGTCGCTGATGTCGTCTAAACAATAATAAATAATAAATAAATATCCTTGGACATTTCACACAACGCCATCTAGTCCCAAGCTAACCAAACAGTAAACATACTCATGAATACGAACATTGTAAAAGGAGATGTGAGCGACGTGAGGCGACACACGAGCGAGGAAGGCGCTCCCTTACTAAATGTTGTTTTAGAAAAACAAGCAACACGTGTGCTGGCGGAGCCGGCGCCGCGCCGCGTGCGTGGAGCCGCTGACCCGCGCTAGTTGGACTCGCGAAGGAAACACAGTCGCGCAATAGAATGAGGCCGCGCTCGGACGTTACCGGTGTCGTCGTCATCGATGTCGTAGAGCGACAGGTCGTCGGGCGCGTCGTGCTCGTCCTGGCCGCGCTCGGGCGCCGCGCTGCCGCTGCCGCTGCCGGCGCTGCCCGCGCTGCCCGCGTCCCCCTCGGCGCCGCCGTCCGCGTCGCCGTCCCCGTCCCCGTCGCCCTCGTCCTCGCTGTCGTCACACAACAAGTTCAGACCCAGTACACGTGCTCACAGCTACACACGAGCGGCAGTAGTCGACGCCTCGCCGGCTGCCGCGTGCCGCTCGTGTGTACGAGCACACAGCTTTAAACTTAGCTATGCGAGCGAGTGCCGCCCGGAGAGTGATCTCAATAGAGGATGACACGAATGTCGGACGTTCTCGAAGTAAGTAGCACGACTTACAATGAGAATGAGTAGGTAGGTGCTGACCTGAAGCGCGTGTAGAGCGCGTAGGGCGCCAGGTCCTGCGGGAACACGTCCTGGTGGTGCAGGATGATGCGCTTCACCAGCTCGTTGACGAGGTTCTGCGCCGTCACCTGCGCGCCGCCCTCGCCCCACGCCGCCAGCAGCGTGGGCCCCAGGCAGATGGCCAGGTTCCAGGCGTCCATCATGTTGTGCTCGCTGTACTCCGTGAGGCTGCAACACACAGGCAGACATGTAGCGGCCGCCGCGCCCGGCGCGCTCGCGGCGGTGGGTACGTACTGCGCGAGGAAGGCGAACAGGTAGCGCAGCACGAGCACGGCGGGCGGCGGCAGCGCGGCCAGCGTGTCGCGCATGCGCCGCACGAACTGCGCGTCGTCCGGCAGCGCCGCCACGCGCAGCAGGCGCTCCTGCAGCTGCGGCGGCAGCAGCGGCGGCCGCACCTGCGGGCGGCGGTAACTTGTACATGCGGGCTTCGCTAGCAGCATCAACATAATGGCGCTACATTATAAGATAACCGCTCATACAAATATATAGAATATGAAAAACAAACGGCCAAGTGCGCGTCGCACGCGGTGCGCTGCACAAGGAAGGGTTCCGTACGTAGTTGGGATGAGTTTATCATAAAAACAAACGGCCAAGTGCGCGTCGCACGCGGTGCGCTGCACAAGGAAGGGTTCCGTACGTAGTTGGGATGAGTTTATCACAAAAACAAACTTAACATGGTAGTTGAAAAACATGTTCTCAGTACATCGATATACAAAATCAATCTGCCTGCCTTTTCCCAACTACACTCCTTTGCAAAAAAAACGGGCAGTTTGGATTTTTCTACATTATTGGTAATCATTTAGTTCTAATGAGGTTTTAATAGGCAAACTATGTTCCTGGCACACAATAAAGAGTCTGGGAATGAAAAAAAGTTAATTTCAAATTCAGAACTGTTGTTTTTAGAAATAATAATCCCTTTTTCAGTTTATGACTTTTTACTCACTATTCGCGCGTTTGCGGTTAAAAGGTTATCAGGCAACTAAAACTAACTTCTCGTTATTTTTATTAGAATAATTTATGTTTGTCGCATAATCCTGCCTCATTGTGACTTAAAACAGATATCTTTGTGTCGATTGTAATGGCAGAAAAAGCAATAAGAGCTAGTAAAATTATAGCGCTGCTGGAAGTGGGGTGTAGCCAATGTTACGGCTCACAGCCGTTAAACGTGAGTGGTTCCACCGTCCAAAGAACCTGGACTCGATACCAAGAGACAGGTTCCGTTCAAAGAAGGCAAGGTTGTGGGAGAAAACGTTGCACACAACCACGAGACGACCGCTTTTTAGTGACTCAGGCATTGCGTAATCGCAAATGCAGTTACATAGACCTCAAAAGAAACCTTGAAGAGCTACGAGGAGCACAAGTTAGCCTATGGACAGTGAGGAGGAGGCTTTTAGCGGTTGATATACGCAGTTGACGACCAGCGCAGGCCCCCAATTTACTCCGTGAGTGCCAGATTGCTCGACCGAGGTTCACTAGAAATTGTCTATCCTGGACACTAGGTAACTGGAGTAGCGTACTCTTCTCCGATGAGGCTCGAATTTGCCTGAATGGTAAGGACCGACCTCGGCGAGTGTTACGAAGACCAGGAAAACACTATGCCGACGTGTGTTTTGAAGAAATCACGCCTTATGGTGGAAGGTCCGTCATGTTTTGGGCGGGCGTAACTTCCAGCTATCGTACCGAGATAGTGTTCATTGCAAATGGCTCACTAAATGCGCAAAGGTACATAACAGGAATAATTTGTCAACATGCACAGCCCGCACTGACTGTAATTGGTGAAGATGCCATTTCATGGACGATATTGCTCGGGACCACCGTTCTGGCGACGTAGATGCTTATACGCAAGAGGTCGGTATTCGTCGTCTGGATTGGCTAGCGCGGAGCCCCGACCTTAACCCCATTGAGCACGTCTGGGACCTCCTAAAAAGGCGAGTACGACCTTCCACAAAACATCAGGGGGCTTAAACGTGTGATTTCGGCTGAGTGGGAACACATTCCACAGGACACCATCAAAAGCCCGGTGGAAAGCATGCCAGACTATTACATGCCGTAATCGCTGCAAGGAGAGGTCATACTCGTTATTAATTTTTATTTTTTAATGTCTTTTTTTATTAAAATACCATAAAAATACTCGTAGTCTTAATTTAATTGTACCCTAAAAATTTCCATTTTAACACGACTTTCTGTTTACATTGACTAAAACACCGATTCCAGGATTTAAGGGTTAAAAACTATATTCTCAATGATAATAAGAAATTTCTAGTCATTTATGCTAACGACATACTAAAAATATTAATATTATCCATAGAAAAGCCAATGACTGTAAGGTGCCCGTTTTTTTTGCAAAGGAGTTTATTTATTTATTTATTTTAAATAGAACGGCTGAAACCAATTACACTATTACTTATATATAATTTATTTACTATGTCCAGCTCCGGCTTCCAGTCAAACCGGATGCAGCTGAATACCAGTATTTTACATGCAGAACTACATATCTGACCTCCACAACCCAGTAACTGGGTAATACGATACCCCTTGGTAAGACTGGTTGTCAGACTTTCGGGCTTTTGACGATCCGTAACGACTGCCACGAATGACAGCCGGGACCAACGACAGTTTCAGAAGAAGCGTTTCACGGTTAACGCAATCGAATGCCTCTCTGAGAACTCGCAGAATCGACAAGGCTTATGACCGTCGGGTTCTTTACATCATAGACGCTGCAGCGGCAGCGGCGGCGGCACTCACCTCGCGCAGGTACAGCTTGAGCAGGCCGCACACGGAGTTGATGTCGGAGGCGTCGCGCACGCCGGCCAGCGGGTCCTCGCCGCGCTCGAAGGCGGCGCGCAGGGCCTGCATCTCCACCTGCGAGCCCGACACGCGGAACACGCCCTGGTGGCGGCGGCCGTAGCGCGCGATCACGCGCACGCACGACGTCAGCACGCACGGCAGCCGCAGCTCCAGCGGCGCCGCGAACTGGCCGCGGCGCAGGCGCGCGGCGGCGCGGCGCGGCGGGGACGGCGGCGAGCGCGGCGCGGGGCCCGGCGCGCCGCCCGCCGCGCCCAGCAGGCGCCCGCGCACGGCCGCGCTCTTGCTCTCCAGGCGCGCCAGGCGGCCCGCGCACGCCACGTACGACCGGAACTTCTGTAAGGCGACACTGTCCACGTCAGCGATGCACATTAGTAGGCGCGCGACCGAAGTGGTGCCTGACTGCTGGGGTGGCTACTGAAACACACTGAGTTTAACTTGCTAAAACAATTTATTTTATAACGATTAAAAAGCTACCCTAAAATGATGGCTAATGAGGCGAATGCACCGGTTGCTGTCCGACTACCTGTTGTGTTGCTGCACTGAGCTCGCGGCGCATTCAGTGCGACCTTACGGATTCGCTAGATCAGCAAAAGGGTGTTCGAGTAACATCGAACAACATTACTGACGACGACAACTGTGACCGAATACTGACCGCGAGGTAGGAGTCCTGGGGGCCAAACAGGCCGCTCACGTCCCACATAGAGTGACCGAATACTGACCGCGAGGTAGGAGTCCTGGGGGCCAAACAGGCCGCTCACGTCCCACATAGAGTGACCGAATACTGACCGCGAGGTAGGAGTCCTGGGGGCCAAACAGGCCGCTCACGTCCCACATAGAGTGACCGAATACTGACCGCGAGGTAGTAGTCCTCCTGGGCTCCTGGGGGCCGAACAGGCCGCTCACGTCCCACATAGGGTGACCGAATACTGACCGCGAGGTAGTAGTCCTCCTGGGGGCCGAACAGGCCGCTCACGTCCCACATAGAGTGACCGAATACTGACCGCGAGGTAGGAGTCCTGGGGGCCGAACCGGCCGCTCACGTCCCACATAGAGTGACCGAATACTGACCACGAGGCAGTGGCGTGCACTCCATACATGCAAATAAGCTCTGCATACCCTGTAGGCCCATACATACATGACCCTCTAAATGATAAATAACTATTTAGTAGTATTAATAGTAGTTGGTAGGTATTAAATGAATCTAATTTAAAATCCGTCATTTGAATTCCCGTGTCTATAATGCGATTCCGCGCCATCTATTACTTTTTTATGGAACTAACTCGTTGGAGCGGCGAACCCGCGCCACCGATTCACCGCGCAAGCAGCGCTCCCATGTGAGCAAAAGCACTACTACGTCTTGCTTATTTTTCATACAACGCATCTCGTGAATTCTCGTGTAGTACACAGCAAAAGTGTGACTGTGTGCGTGAAAATGTGTGCGCGTGTTTGAGTTTTAGAAGCAGAGCTTAGATTGCAAACCGTCCAAATTGAGAAGCCGTAAAAGCAGCGCTTATTTGTTGATTGTAGAGGATCAACTTTTTTTAGTCGGATTAACCAATTTATTTGTTCGTATTAGCTCGTAATTGCTATGTTTTTCGCCATATTTATTGTTTCGATTGATTTAATATCATTGTTCGATTGTATTCAAGTGATTGATTGTCTAAGTAATTATTTAGTAAGTATATTGTAAAAAACGAAAAAATTAAAAATTATACCCGTGACAGCTGTGCTGGCCAAGTGTGTTGAAATAAATTAAAATCTGCCGCTTTTTCGACGTTATCTTTTGAAGAAGAAGTTAAATTGATTGCAAAGGGGTCCGTGTGTACCTGCAGATTGCAAAGGGGTCCGTGTGTACCCGCAGATTGCAAAGGGGTCCGTGTGTACCCGCAGATTGCAAAGGGGTCCGTGTGTACCCGCAGATTGCAAAGGGGTCCGTGTGTACCCGCAGATTGCAAAGGGGTCCGTGTGGACCCGCAGTTTGGTTTGACTCAAAAAAAAAGCTAATGCTACTTACTCATTATTTACATAAAAGTATTATGATAATTGTTACTGGCTAACAGCTAAAGGTTGTGTACACACAAACATATTGTATTGTTTACCTTGCATTTTATTTACAAATCAACATAAAATTATATATTTGGATCTACCTTTTAAATAATTTAGATATTTGTGGTGTGGTGGTCGCAAACAAACGCCAGCGAAGCCATTGGCTTCGCATGGCGTTTGTTTGCGACGTGTAGTAAGAGTCGGTTATGTAGGTAACTGGGTAGGGGGTGGGTAGGGTATCTATAGTAGGTGGGACTCCGACCGAAAGAAGCTGAAAATTTTAACTGTGCTTACCCTGTCTGAAATCTCTGTGCACGCCACTGCCACGAGGTAGGAGTCCTGGGGGCCGAACAGGCCGCTCACGTCCCACATAGAGTGACCGAATACTGACCGCGAGGTAGGAGTCCTGGGGGCCGAACAGGCCGCTCACGTCCCACATAGAGTGACCGAATACTGACCGCGAGGTAGTAGTCCTCCTGGTCGTCGGGCACGGGCGGCGGGCCGGCCGGCACGCCCGCTGCGCCCGCGCCGGTCGCGCCGAACAGGCCGCTCACGTCCCACATGGAGTCGCTGCCCTCCATCTGTACAATGGCACAAATACAACATAAACAAACATGGTATTTACGATTATCAGTCATATAGTTGTATAGCGGCATATAGTTAGCATTCAATCATTTATAGCCAGAGTGCACCTCATGACAATTCCAATAAGCCCAAACACGGCTAGTATACATTTTTTTATTACCGAGTTCCGATGCCTACCTTTCGGCTTCTTCATCAGATCGGTTCAATGGTACAATTTTCATCAGAACCATTTATTTAAAGCTTCGTCATAATCGAATCGAGATATCTTATCGCCACCCGTGAAATACTTATCATCGTTGAAGAGTTCCCGTGGCTTTCTGTGGTCTTCTTCATCAGTTCCACTTCACTAGATGATACTTTCTGATTGCAAACTCTTGATTTGTTGATGAAAATACCAAAATAGCTATATGTATGCCTATAATATTTGAGGAGTTCCCTCGATTCCTCATGGATCCCATGATCAGAACTGGATTTTATTTTATTTATTTATTTTAGAACATGGAGGACTTACAGCTAATAAAAACAAACAAAAAAGGAAACCATAGTACTAAAAAGCCAATTACAAGTCCTCACATACAGATTTACAATAATAATTTATGGTGTGAGCACAAAACAAAACACACATCGCCTAAATAGTAATAACCAATTTAAATACTTGGTTTACATTTAAATGACTGAGAAAATTATAAGTTACTAAAAAAAAACAAATAATATAACCCATCGCTACTTGAAAAATTTAAGGCTGAGGCCGCGTTTCCACTGACGCGGAGCTGGGCGGAGCGGTGCGGAGACGTGCAGGAATCGTCCAATTACAGACGAGACAAGAGACGCGATGAGGATTTCAACCATTATGATTGGTCGATTCCTGCACGTCTCCTCTGCGCTCCGCCCAGCTCCGCGTCAGTGGAAACGCACCCTTAAGCACCTTCTGGCCGAATTCACACTAATTGTGAATGAATCAAAATCATATTCCTTGCTATGTCATTGAAATCTCTGCTTGCGCGCACGATATAACTCACGCCTCGACTCGTTCGTGTGTGCAGCACAACGTACGTTCTCCGTGTTAATATTCATATTAATAGTATAAAGTGTACATGTAAATACGAAAGTCATATCAGTTTATAGCTCAAGAAAAGTTCTGTGCCCTGTGATAGTGCTCATTAAAATCGGACCCATATTACCGCAGATATTACAATATTAAGTGAAATCAAAATCAGTAAACACTGATCAGCTGTTTGTCACGGGTGAGTCATCGCATGCGCCGACCAGTCCAATCTTCATACTATTGCTGTTGCTGTCGCTCCTATGCGTGCGGACTGTTGCTGCGCTGCTCGCTCACGTATCACGCACCTCCGAGCACTGAATGCGTGTGCTCCTCGCCGTGCTAGTTAGCTGAGTCACCGCCTTTGTACACGAGTGCGAGCTTTGTTTATTTATGTTTTTTTGCTTTCATTCAAAATGAATACAATTTGTGAAGCTTGTAAGCAAGATATTACTTCTAGCAGATCAATAAACTGTACCCAATGTGAGAAAAGCTACCACCCGATTTGTGTGAATGTAACCCTTGACCCATCAAGGCAAAATGGGAACTGGGTTTGTCCTACTTGCCGCGCTAAAACACCACGGGCAGACAACAGCAACACGCCCGTCTACCCATCTAGTGCAACTGCTGAGCTCAACGTTACCCACGTCAATACGCGACCGCGTGCTTACAGACGTATGGCTATTGATTCACCCAGCCGGGATGACCTTGACGACTCCGTGTCATTTTCTGAGCTGGTTACCGAAATTCGTCTCATGCGCTCGGACATGGCAGGGGTCAAGTTAACACTAACGAAACTGTATGACGGAATGGCCAAATGTAATGAGAGATTGGACCTTTTTGAGGTACGTATCGCTGCGCTTGAACAAAACTCCACTCAAGAGGCTGCAATGAACGCAACTATATCCTCATTAAAAAACCAGCTGAATCAGCAGTCGCAGGCAGGCATGAGGAATGAAGTAGAGATTATAGGGGTGGAAGAAACTACCAATGAAAATCTTCAACATATTGCGTTGGTCACAGCAACTAAAATTGGGGTTAATTTAGCCGTAGATGATATCGACTGGGCCGCTCGTGCAGGCCTGAGGAAAGGTCCTACTTCTGACCAAGAATCCAATTTTCCCCGACCGATTATAGTGAGGCTTCTGCGTAGAGCAAAAAAGGATGAGCTAATAAAAGCTTTTAAAACTAGACGCAATCTGTTGTCCCAGGACATTGAGATCCAAGGTCCGAATAGGAAAATTTTCATCAACGAACACCTCACTAAGGACAATCGTATATTATACCGTGAAGCCAGAACCCGAGCTAAGAACGCTGGATTTAAATTTTGCTGGACAAGCAGAGGTCAAATACTCATTCGTCAGGTTGAAGGGAAGACCGCTATTCATATAAAGAACACTAGCGACCTGGACCATTTTCTTGGCACGACCTCCTCAGCGTCACCTCCCTTTCCGGATGTATCGAAGTGAACTCTTTTTCAGTAAAACTGTCCAATGCACACGAGTTGATTTCTTTCGTTTATTTCGTTATTATTATATTCTTGTACCCATTAAATATGTCTCTTTTATGATGTATAATTTAGTAACCCGCATTTTAGATATTAAGAATAACACGCATGTTCTCGTACTCACTTTAATCGTTGAACTCTCTACACTCACAGATCAATTCATTACATTCACCACAGGAAATCAATATTTATACAACAATTTTTTACTCTACCTGCTACGAATAAGCCAGTGTATTTACAAATCACAAACCCAGTTACACTCTCATTCACATCATTCATACATTCGACCACTCCTCAAACTTACAGGTCAACCCAGTCGATACCTCCCCTTACGCACAATGGCGGCAGCAAGTTACCTTGTTTCATATATCTGTACTTCTCCAACGCTAGTGGATAATGGATAAAGTCGAACTAACAGACGAAATCGACGAAACTCTAACGTTACCTTGCCGCATTATTGATAGACCAGAGTTGTGCCGGGATGTATTGGTTGGACACGACTTTAAAACACTGACGTGTAATATTAGGAGCTTACAGAAGAACTTTCCTGAGCTTGTCACGGTACTACACCGGTTCGACTGCCAATTTGATGTTATAGTGCTAACTGAGTGCTGGCTCAATGATAACTCAATAGTTAATCAGTTACCAGGGTACAATTGCTATCACACTCGCAAAGTTATCAATAAAAGTGGTGGAGTGACTGTATACGTTAGAGATACTTGGGCTGTTTCAGTTTACGAGCCGGAGTTTGATGATGCCAATTGTCTTGCTATCAAAATTAACACAGACGTGACACTTCTGGGGATATATCGCTCTCCCTCATTTAATAACATTGATCGATTTCTGAATTCACTGGATGACTTACTAACCGGTCTAAATGGAAGTCCATGCGTGATTGTAACAGGGGACATGAACATAAACCTACTTGATAATAACGCTAATGCCACTTTTATTTCCTATCAGTGTCTTCTGTCGGAACACGGGCTACTTCCTTCAATCACTAAACCAACTAGAGGCGAAGCTTGCTTAGACCACGCGTTTATTCGAACTAAAGGTTCGGCACAAGGACTAGTGTGCAAATCATCAATTACAGACCATGATCTTGTTATCTTAGGTACTTATTTGTCAAAAGTTAGCAATCCGACACGCAACAGGTTCAAAATAAAAGTAGATTACTCTAAGATCACGAATGAAGTTAGTGAACTGGATTGGGGTGAGGTCATGTCTAAAACAGAAGTAAATGACGCGGTGCTTTTGTTCAACAAAGTTTTAACGGATATTATAAAAAAACACACGGAAAAAATTAAACTTAGCCGTTCAAAGTTTAACTTGAAGCCATGGGTCACTGCTGGCTTGATTCGGTGCATGCACCATCGAGACTCACTTCATGCCCAAGTGAAATCGCAACCATTAAACCTCGAGTTAAAACACGTATATTCACGATATAGAAATTTTTGTAACGACATCCTTCATAAACGCAAGGCAGATTACGAAAGTAGAGAGCTAGAAAACCACAGCAACCAACCGAAAAAGCTTTGGAGAGTTATTAAGGACATTTGTGCATTTCCTAAGAAGTCCAACGACAATCAGGAATTGCTTAAGTCCGAAGAAAATAGCTCTTCATCCATTAATGGCTGCAACAGCCATTTCGCCTCAGTAGGTAAAAGCTTGGCAGTCAATATTTTAAACAAACTCCAGACTACGGAAAGCATGCTCTGCAATGACGCAGCCCCAGTAAATCGCTCCAAAGACTCTCTATTCTTTCACCCAACTGACAACTGTGAAATTAATAATATCATTAATGACATGAAAGAAGATAGTGCACCTGGCTTTGACGGGATCCGTCCACTTCTCCTCAAGCACATTAAGCCATTTATTCTGAGTCCTCTAACGCATATTTGTAACCTGAGTATGTCAACAGGTACTTTTCCTAACTGCTGGAAGGTGGCAGCTATTACGCCAATTCATAAAAAGGGTTCCAAAGACTGTGTTAACAACTACAGGCCTATCTCTCTACTTTGTGTTGCATCTAAGATCTTGGAGAAGCTCGTGAATAACCGCCTTATTAGTTTTCTTGAAAAGCACAGCCTGTTGTCTGAACGTCAATACGGCTTTAGACGTGGTAGGTCCACAGAACAAGCCATACAACTCTTGACTGACATTGTCTCGTCAAAGATCGATGGAGGGCATCGGTCAATCGGTATCTTCCTTGATCTGGCCAAGGCCTTCGACACAGTTTCTATTCAAATATTACTAAAAAAGCTCGACTGCCTTGGCGTAAGAGGTATCGCTCAGGACTGGTTTGGAAGTTACTTAATGGATAGACAGCAGTAATATGTTGTGATCGGAGACAGTGTAAGCGAAAGACTTCCAGTGACGTTTGGCGTGCCACAAGGAAGTGTTCTGGGGCCAACATTATTCACCATGTACATGGATGACATTTTGAGGTTAACCATACCACATTCGGATATGATCTGCTATGCAGATGACGCGGCAATCATATTCCACGGTGATACATGGGCGGACGCTATAGACACCGCAGAAGGTGGCATGCGTACTATATCTGACTGGCTCGATAGAAATCTTCTAACCCTAAATGTCGAAAAAACCAATTTCATAACATTCCACATCAGTCGCCCCTGCAATCCGGACGTTAACCATATTAAAATTCACAATACATACTGTCATGCCACGGGTTGCTGCTGTAAAGATATAGTCAGAGTTGAATCATTAAAATATCTAGGAATCATAATTGACCAGAACTTGTCTTTTAAATTACATATCTCGGCACTGTCTAAAAAAGTCCGTAAGTTCATATATATAATGAAATCCCTACGTGCCAGTGCCCCGAAAAACATATGTAGGAAAGTCTACCTAGCACTTTGTCAGTCACTCCTCCAATACTGTGTAGGCGTCTGGGGTAGCGCGGCCAAGTCCTACATGCTAGAACTCGAACGTGCTCAACGGGCTGTTCTTAAAGTCTCCCTTGGAAAACCGCGGCGATATCCTACAGACGAACTGTACAGGGAAGCAGAGGTTTTGCGCGTCCGACAGCTCTACATCCTGAAATCTCTCCTTACACTTGTTGCGGCGTCAGGGAGACAATTCACTTACACCCAAAGGGGGAGGGTAGGAGCTGATAGGCTACCAATCCCCAGAGTGAGAACGGTATTTGCTACCCGGTTTTCACTGTTTCTCCCTGTTCGTGTTTTTAACACCGTCAACAAATCCACACTAAGGATCCCTGGAAACATACTAGAAGCCAAGGTTACTTTAAAGGCATGACTTCGGAACCTGACCTACGACGAAACGGAAAAAATCTTGTGCCCCTTGACATAACTTGTAGCTTTCCTTCCCCTTCATTAATTCCCACGCCTGTACGCACACACACCCACCCACATGCACACACACCCTCACACACGCACACACACCCTCACTCACGCACACACACAACTACACAAACACTACGCTCTTCCACCACTCCACTAAGTAATAAGTTTTTGTTTTTGTTTTCTTTTTTTTTTCATTATTATCTTTTTTTATTTTTAAGTTTAATATACTACTATTCCATTGCATATTAACTACTGTTACTTGTCCGGCTGTGCTGTGTCACATACAACGATCGGCAATTCAATCTGTTTTCACTAATTATTGGGCCACCAAGATACAGGCTGTGCCTAGTTTGGGGCCCACGGCTATTTCTTATGTTGTATAACTTGTGTTTGTGTAAATAAATTATTCTATTCTATTCTAACTATTCTGCCTATAATTCGTAGATGTGTGAGGAATACGTAAGGGTGGATTAAGACGAAGTGCTTTACATTAAAATAAAAATTTGACAATAACTCGGGGCTATCAATATTATTATTGAGGATTTTCAAAAGGAAAGGAACAGTCTGCAATTTTACGTCGATCTACCCGTGGTAGCTGTTGATATAGTCCGGGAGGTACCGTTGCATTTCAGGTACTCATTTTACGCCGATCGATTGCCTATTTTTTCAGTAGTTCTCGAATCACTAATAAGTAAACCAAGCGTCAGCTGACGCACCCGCGGTGGGTTTGGGTGTGGGAGGTTGCGAAAGTTGTAAAAAAAAAAAAAAAAAAAAAGTCATAGTACGCCGGCTGAAACCTTTTTACATAAATAGTTGACATCATACTGAGCTGAAAAAAAATAGTCAGCTGCACTGTGGAAGGGGGAATATGCGTCAGCTGCTCACATGAACTTGTAAAAAAACACGTAAATAAAAAAGTCATAGTAAGCCGGCTGATATTGACATGGATAGTTGATCTTGTATGACTAATAAGTAAACCGACCGTCAGCTGCTCAAGTAGCGGTGGGTTTGGGAGTGGGAGGTTGCGAAAGTTGTAAATAAAAAAAATAAAAAAAGTAATAGTACGCCGGCTGATATTGACATGGATAGTTGATCTTGAATGACTAATAAGTAAACCGACCGTCAGCTGCTCAAGTAGCGGTGGGTTTGGGAGTGGGAGGTTGCGAAAGTTGTAAATAAAAAAAATAAAAAAAGTAATAGTACGCCGGCTGATATTGACATGGATAGTTGATCTTGAATGACTAATAAGTAAACCGACCGTCAGCTGCTCAAGTAGCGGTGGGTTTGGGAGTGGGAGGTTGCGAAAGTTGTAAATAAAAAAAATAAAAAAAAGTAATAGTACGCCGGCTGATATTGACATGGATAGTTGATCTTGAATGACTAATAAGTAAACCGACCGTCAGCTGCTCAAGTAGCGGTGGGTTTGGGAGTGGGAGGTTGCGAAAGTTGTAAATAAAAAAAATAAAAAAAAGTAATAGTACGCCGGCTGATATTGACATGGATAGTTGATCTTGAATGACTAATAAGTAAACCGACCGTCAGCTGCTCAAGTAGCGGTGGGTTTGGGAGTGGGAGGTTGCGAAAGTTGTAAATAAAAAAAATAAAAAAAGTAATAGTACGCCGGCTGAAACCTTTTTACATAAATAGTTGACATCATACTGAACTGAAAAAAAATCGTCAGCTGCACTGTGGAGGGGGGCATATGCGTCAGCTGCTCACATGAACTTGTAAAAAAACACGTAAAATTAAAGTACGCCGGATGAAATTTAACTAGGCGATTGTTTAAATAATTTAAAGTACGAAAACAACAATCAGCTGCGTGCGTAGCGGTGGAAAGACCGTCAGCTGGCGCAGTAAAGATACAGATTATTCGAGCAATGCACAGTACCTTTCAGGGTCCAGCTGACAGAACTCCCCTGCCCGCACCCAGCTGACTGATAGTTTTTGTAAACGTAACTATTAAACTATCATATTGTCAAATTTCAACCGGCATAGTGGTAATTAAATGCTAATGTCGGGACATGTGTAAAACTATATCGTAAGAAAACATTTTGTTTTTTTTTTTTCTTGTTTTATTTTATACTAGCTTTCGCCAGCGGCTTCGCCCGCGTGTATTTCGGAAATTATCCCACGGGAACATACTACCGGGATAAAAAGTGTCCTAGAGTCAGTGCGGAAAGAGAAGCGGCTTAAGATTTGGTGACGCAGCTGTGCTTAATTACCGTATTTGTGATGTTGTCAACACTGTTACGACATTATAGTGCGACATTATATAACGTCTAGATTATTATGAGGCTGTGTTAGAATATTATAATGTTTTTAGATTCTGTGTTAATAATTGTTTTGATGAAATTTTTAGTAGTCATACATAATGTTAGTTCCATTTTACGCCACGCCGCTTCTCTTTCCGCACAGACTCTATCTCCTATTCCAGGTCATGGTCTATCCGTGTACCAAATTTCATCCAAATCCGTTCTGCCGTTTTAGCGTGAAAGTGTAACAAACAAACAATAGTATTAATATTAGTTAGGATTAGGATATTTAAACGAAATGCATGATATAAAATAATATTGACTGTAAAAAGGAAATATAATCATTTAATGTAAAGAAATAGAAATAGGAATAGAAATATAAAAATTAATGACTGCAGAAATTATTCTTTATGACTGGTATCGCAATCATAATCGTTCTCTGATAAATCATCATCAGAACTCTCCTGTGTTAAAACGTTCTCTTCATCTTGTTCAACTTCTTGAGCTCGATCCTCTTCACCATCAGCTTGTAATGAACATTTTAATCATTAAAATTAGGCTACCAGAAATATACTAGCTTAAAGAAAGTGTCACTGACAAAAAATCTATACTGGCAATATTTTCGCTGCTATCATCCGTTATTCTCGTGACTGATGGGGGTACTTGATCCGCTTCAACCATTTGAAGATATATTCTCTTCTTTTTCTTCCCTTCCCCAGTCAGTGGACGACAATTGAGAAGGGTCTTCAAGGTCAGCATGGCTCCAAAGGTGCGCTATGTACGACGTGCGCAGTAAATGCTGGCGTAGCTCGGATTTACACGGGGGGAAGATTGCCCCGCGCGTCGGTATGATTTTTCATACTCATAATTATTTAAACAATCACCTAGTTACATTTCATCTGGCGTACCATAACTTTATTTTACGTGTTTTTTTACAAGTTCATGCGAGCAGCTGATGCATATTCCCCCCTCCACAGTGCAGCTGACGATTTTTTTTCAGTTTAGTATGATGTCAACTATTTATGTAAAAAGGTTTCAGCCGGCGTACTATGACTTTTTTTTTTTTTTTACATCTTTCGCAACCTCCCACTCCCAAACCCACCGCTACTTGAGCAGCTGACGGCCGGTTTACTTATTAGTCATACAAGATCAACTATCCATGTCAAAATCAGCCGGCTTACTATGACTTTTGTATTTACGTGTTTTTTTACAAGTTCATGTGAGCAGCTGACGCATATTCCCCCCTCCACAGTGCAGCTGACTATTTTTTTTCAGCTCAGTATGATGTCAACTATTTATGTAAAAAGGTTTCAGCCGGCGTACTATGACTTTTTTTTTTTTTTTACATCTTTCGCATCCTCTTACACCCAAACCCACCGCTACTTGAGCAGCTGACGGTCGGTTTACTTATTAGTCATATAAGATCAACTATCCATGTCAACATCAGCCGGCTTACTATGTCTTTTCTATTTACGTGTTTTTTACAAGTTCATGTGAGCAGCTGACGCATATTCCCCCTTCCACAGTGCAGCTGACTATTTTTTTTCAGCTCAGTATGATGTCAACTATTTATGTGAAAAGGTTTCAGCCGGCGTACTATGACTTTTTTTTTTTTTTTACAACTTTCGCATCCTCCCACTCCCAAACCCACCGCTACTTGAGCAGCTGACGGTCGGTTTACTTATAAGTCATACAAGATCAACTATCCATGTCAACATCAGCCGGCTTACTCAATCAATCTGCCTAGCCTTTTCCCAACTATGTTGGGGTCGGCTTCCAGTCTAACCGGATGCAGCTGAATACCAGTATTTTACATGGAGCGACTGCCTGTCTGACCTCCACAACCCAGTAACTGGGTAATACGATACCCCTTGGTAAGACTGGTTGTCAGACTTTCGGGCTTCTGACGACCCGTAACGACTGTCAAAGATCCACGAATAACAGCCGGGACCAACGGCTTAACGTGCTTTCCGAGGCACGGAGGAATCTCGATATGTAAAGATGGTCACCCATCCACTGACCAACCCCGGCAAGCGTAGCTTAACCTGACGGATCGACCCGTGCGGCTGTTATTACTTAGCCACGAGCTCCTCATCAGCCGGCTTACTATGACTTTTTTTTTTTTTACAACTTTCGCAACCTCCCACACCCCAACCCACCGCTACTTGAGCAGCTGACGGTCGGTTTACTTATTAGTCATACAAGATCAACTATCCATGTCAACATCAGCCGGCTTACTATGACTTTTGTATTTACGTGTTTTTTTACAAGTTCATGTGAGCAGCTGACGCATATTCCCCCTTCCACAGTGCAGCTGACTATTTTTTTTCAGCTCAGTATGATGTCAACTATTTATGTAAAAAGGTTTCAGCCGGCGTACTACGACTTTTTTTTTTTTTTTTTTACAACTTTCGCATCCTCCCACACCCAAACCCACCGCTACTTGAGCAGCTGACGGTCGGTTCACTTATCAGTCATACAAGATCAATTAACCATGTCAACATGAGCCGGCTTACTAAGACTTTTGTATTTGCAACGCAAACGCCCGGACTAATACTTCTTACAGAGTCCAAGATAATTGGTTGACTGATATGGAATCTTTTGATCTTTTTTCCATGCGGTCGATGTATTTATGATAACGTGGATTCCATATCTGAGACGCATACTCTAGCTGACTTCTTACAAAAGTGCAATACAATATTTTTAGTGTTTTAGAACCAGTAAAACACTTAGAGAGACGTATTATAAACCCAAGCAGTTTAGAGGCTTTTTTGACAATTGCATCAATGTGTATGTCAAAAACTAATTTACTGTCTTGATGGACGCCCAAGTCACGAATAGCATTGCACCTGGCAAGATCTGGCCCGCCAAAGTATAAGTAGTGTAGTGGCTAGGACTGCATGTTTTACCCTTTCAAATAAAAAAAGAATTCTCCGAATCGGTTCATAAATGACGGAGTACTGAGGTAACAAACATACAAAAAAAAAAAACATACAACCGAATTGAGAACTTCCTCCTTTTTTGAAGTCGGTTAATAAAAAAGCGATGTCCTATTTTCGTGGCATCTATCATACTGTGAGGCGTTGGGAACGGATTCCACGGGAGAAACTGTAGTCCCGTTAAGATCATTTACCGCGGACTGGTAGAACCTTTTGTTAGACGAAGGGCGTCACGGTGGCGGAGCGAGCGCGGGGCACGTACCTGCTTGACGAGCTCGCTCTCGGCGGCGTCCAGCGTCTTGGCGTTCTCGCGGCACTCGGCGCGCAGCTGGCGCGCGCCCGTCTCCAGCTGCGCCAGGCGCTGCGCCAGCTCCTGCGCCACGCGCTCGCCCGCGTCGTCGCGCGCGTCCGCCGCGTCGGCCAGCAGGTCGCGCAGCTCGGCGTCAGCCGCGGCGGGCGCGGCGCCCACGAAGGGCAGCGGCCGCGGCAGCGCGAAGGCGGCCGCGTGCGCGTCCAGCAGGCGCCGGCGCTCGCCCAGCGCGTCCAGCGCGTCCGCCGCCGCGCGCAGCGCGCCGGCCGCCTCGCCCGCCGCGCCCGCGCGCGCCGCCTCGCCCGCGCCCAGCGTGCGCAGCGCGCGCCCCACCACGGCCTCGAAGCCCACCTCCATGCACTGCGGGAGCGCACACACACATTAGCGCACACGATTCTCAACGCTCTGCTCAGCGCCGAAAGTTGAAAGTTCAATGATACGCTTTTTAACCCGCTCGGGATGCGCTCTGTATGCGCTGCTGAGTGGGTCGCACACACCTTGGATGTTAACTGAATGAGTCACGGATAGTCAAAGATGATGGTTTTTATTGTGTATATTTAACTACCACGTAAGTAATGCTAATTATGAATACTGTTGCTATGTGCAATGAGTACAGCTGGATATGAAGGCTGGGCGAGTACTGTCGCGCTGCACTATCATTTGTGCCAGGCGACGGAAAGTGCTGACGCTATCGCGTGCCGTGTACGATACATGACTCGTACACGCTCTGTTGGATGTTCAACGCTCAGCTCAAAGTGCTGACGCTATCGCGTGCCGTGTACGATACATGACTCGTACACGCTCTGTTGGATGTTCAACGCTCAGCTCAAAGTGCTGACGCTATCGCGTGCCGTGTACGATACATGACTCGTACACGCTCTGTTGGATGTTCAACGCTCAGCTCAAAGTGCTGACGCTATCGCGTGCCGTGTACGATACATGACTCGTACACGCTCTGTTGGATGTTCAACGCTCAGCTCAAAGTGCTGACGCTATCGCGTGCCGTGTACGATACATGACTCGTACACGCTCTGTTGGATGTTCAACGCTCAGCTCAAAGTGCTGACGCTATCGCGTGCCGTGTACGATACATGACTCGTACACGCTCTGTTGGATGTTCAACGCTCAGCTCAAAGTGCTGACGCTATCGCGTGCCGTGTACGATACATGACTCGTACACGCTCTGTTGGATGTTCAACGCTCAGCTCAAAGTGCTGACGCTATCGCGTGCCGTGTACGATACATGACTCGTACACGCTCTGTTGGATGTTCAACGCTCAGCTCAAAGTGCTGACGCTATCGCGTGCCGTGTACGATACATGACTCGTACACGCTCTGTTGGATGTTCAACGCTCAGCTCAAAGTGCTGACGCTATCGCGTGCCGTGTACGATACATGACTCGTACACGCTCTGTTGGATGTTCAACGCTCAGCTCAAAGTGCTGACGCTATCGCGTGCCGTGTACGATACATGACTCGTACACGCTCTGTTGGATGTTCAACGCTCAGCTCAAAGTGCTGACGCTATCGCGTGCCGTGTACGATACATGACTCGTACACGCTCTGTTGGATGTTCAACGCTCAGCTCAAAGTGCTGACGCTATCGCGTGCCGTGTACGATACATGACTCGTACACGCTCTGTTGGATGTTCAACGCTCAGCTCAAAGTGCTGACGCTATCGCGTGCCATGTACGATACATGACTCGTACACGCTCTGTTGGATGTTCAACGCTCAGCTCAAAGCCGACACTAGGCGGCCTCATGCAGACTCGGCACGCAGTCGGCGCACGCGCAGCTCGCGGCGCCGCTGGAGTGCACGCAAGCAACACATCAGTTACCAGTATGATGTCGGCGATGTCGTCCAGGTAGTAGCGCTGCAGCGTGGCGTTGGCGGCCTCCAGGCTCAGCACGTAGTCAGCGGCGCACGCGCAGCTCGCGGCGCCGCTGGAGTGCACGCAAGCAACACATCAGTTACCAGTATGATGTCGGCGATGTCGTCCAGGTAGTAGCGCTGCAGCGTGGCGTTGGCGGCCTCCAGGCTCAGCACGTAGTCAGCGGCGCACGCGCAGCTCGCGGCGCCGCGTGCGCCGCTGGAGTGCACGCAAGCAACACATCAGTTACCAGTATGATGTCGGCGATGTCGTCCAGGTAGTAGCGCTGCAGCGTGGCGTTGGCGGCCTCCAGGCTCAGCACGTAGTCAGCGGCGCACGCGCAGCTCGCGGCGCCGCTGGAGTGCACGCAAGCAACACATCAGTTACCAGTATGATGTCGGCGATGTCGTCCAGGTAGTAGCGCTGCAGCGTGGCGTTGGCGGCCTCCAGGCTCAGCACGTAGTCAGCGGCGCACGCGCAGCTCGCGGCGCCGCTGGAGTGCACGCAAGCAACACATCAGTTACCAGTATGATGTCGGCGATGTCGTCCAGGTAGTAGCGCTGCAGCGTGGCGTTGGCGGCCTCCAGGCTCAGCACGTAGTCAGCGGCGCACGCGCAGCTCGCGGCGCCGCTGGAGTGCACGCAAGCAACACATCAGTTACCAGTATGATGTCGGCGATGTCGTCCAGGTAGTAGCGCTGCAGCGTGGCGTTGGCGGCCTCCAGGCTCAGCACGTAGTCAGCGGCGCACGCGCAGCTCGCGGCGCCGCTGGAGTGCACGCAAGCAACACATCAGTTACCAGTATGATGTCGGCGATGTCGTCCAGGTAGTAGCGCTGCAGCGTAGCGTTGGCGGCCTCCAGGCTCAGCACGTAGTCAGCGGCGCACGCGCAGCTCGCGGCGCCGCTGGAGTGCACGCAAGCAACACATCAGTTACCAGTATGATGTCGGCGATGTCGTCCAGGTAGTAGCGCTGCAGCGTAGCGTTGGCGGCCTCCAGGCTCAGCACGTAGTCAGCGGCGCACGCGCAGCTCGCGGCGCCGCTGGAGTGCACGCAAGCAACACATCAGTTACCAGTATGATGTCGGCGATGTCGTCCAGGTAGTAGCGCTGCAGCGTAGCGTTGGCGGCCTCCAGGCTCAGCACGTAGTCAGCGGCGCACGCGCAGCTCGCGGCGCCGCTGGAGTGCACGCAAGCAACACATCAGTTACCAGTATGATGTCGGCGATGTCGTCCAGGTAGTAGCGCTGCAGCGTAGCGTTGGCGGCCTCCAGGCTCAGCACGTAGTCAGCGGCGCACGCGCAGCTCGCGGCGCCGCTGGAGTGCACGCAAGCAACACATCAGTTACCAGTATGATGTCGGCGATGTCGTCCAGGTAGTAGCGCTGCAGCGTAGCGTTGGCGGCCTCCAGGCTCAGCACGTAGTCAGCGGCGCACGCGCAGCTCGCGGCGCCGCTGGAGTGCACGCAAGCAACACATCAGTTACCAGTATGATGTCGGCGATGTCGTCCAGGTAGTAGCGCTGCAGCGTAGCGTTGGCGGCCTCCAGGCTCAGCACGTAGTCAGCGGCGCACGCGCAGCTCGCGGCGCCGCTGGAGTGCACGCAAGCAACACATCAGTTACCAGTATGATGTCGGCGATGTCGTCCAGGTAGTAGCGCTGCAGCGTAGCGTTGGCGGCCTCCAGGCTCAGCACGTAGTCAGCGGCGCACGCGCAGCTCGCGGCGCCGCTGGAGTGCACGCAAGCAACACATCAGTTACCAGTATGATGTCGGCGATGTCGTCCAGGTAGTAGCGCTGCAGCGTAGCGTTGGCGGCCTCCAGGCTCAGCACGTAGTCAGCGGCGCACGCGCAGCTCGCGGCGCCGCTGGAGTGCACGCAAGCAACACATCAGTTACCAGTATGATGTCGGCGATGTCGTCCAGGTAGTAGCGCTGCAGCGTAGCGTTGGCGGCCTCCAGGCTCAGCACGTAGTCAGCGGCGCACGCGCAGCTCGCGGCGCCGCTGGAGTGCACGCAAGCAACACATCAGTTACCAGTATGATGTCGGCGATGTCGTCCAGGTAGTAGCGCTGCAGCGTGGCGTTGGCGGCCTCCAGGCTCAGCACGTAGTCAGCGGCGCACGCGCAGCTCGCGGCGCCGCGTGCGCCGCTGGAGTGCACGCAAGCAACACATCAGTTACCAGTATGATGTCGGCGATGTCGTCCAGGTAGTAGCGCTGCAGCGTGGCGTTGGCGGCCTCCAGGCTCAGCACGTAGTCAGCGGCGCACGCGCAGCTCGCGGCGCCGCGTGCGCCGCTGGAGTGCACGCAAGCAACACATCAGTTACCAGTATGATGTCGGCGATGTCGTCCAGGTAGTAGCGCTGCAGCGTGGCGTTGGCGGCCTCCAGGCTCAGCACGTAGTCAGCGGCGCACGCGCAGCTCGCGGCGCCGCGTGCGCCGCTGGAGTGCACGCAAGCAACACATCAGTTACCAGTATGATGTCGGCGATGTCGTCCAGGTAGTAGCGCTGCAGCGTGGCGTTGGCGGCCTCCAGGCTCAGCACGTAGTCAGCGGCGCACGCGCAGCTCGCGGCGCCGCGTGCGCCGCTGGAGTGCACGCAAGCAACACATCAGTTACCAGTATGATGTCGGCGATGTCGTCCAGGTAGTAGCGCTGCAGCGTGGCGTTGGCGGCCTCCAGGCTCAGCACGTAGTCAGCGGCGCACGCGCAGCTCGCGGCGCCGCGTGCGCCGCTGGAGTGCACGCAAGCAACACATCAGTTACCAGTATGATGTCGGCGATGTCGTCCAGGTAGTAGCGCTGCAGCGTGGCGTTGGCGGCCTCCAGGCTCAGCACGTAGTCAGCGGCGCACGCGCAGCTCGCGGCGCCGCGTGCGCCGCTGGAGTGCACGCAAGCAACACATCAGTTACCAGTATGATGTCGGCGATGTCGTCCAGGTAGTAGCGCTGCAGCGTGGCGTTGGCGGCCTCCAGGCTCAGCACGTAGTCAGCGGCGCACGCGCAGCTCGCGGCGCCGCTGGAGTGCACGCAAGCAACACATCAGTTACCAGTATGATGTCGGCGATGTCGTCCAGGTAGTAGCGCTGCAGCGTGGCGTTGGCGGCCTCCAGGCTCAGCACGTAGTCAGCGGCGCACGCGCAGCTCGCGGCGCCGCGTGCGCCGCTGGAGTGCACGCAAGCAACACATCAGTTACCAGTATGATGTCGGCGATGTCGTCCAGGTAGTAGCGCTGCAGCGTGGCGTTGGCGGCCTCCAGGCTCAGCACGTAGTCAGCGGCGCACGCGCAGCTCGCGGCGCCGCGTGCGCCGCTGGAGTGCACGCAAGCAACACATCAGTTACCAGTATGATGTCGGCGATGTCGTCCAGGTAGTAGCGCTGCAGCGTGGCGTTGGCGGCCTCCAGGCTCAGCACGTAGTCAGCGGCGCACGCGCAGCTCGCGGCGCCGCTGGAGTGCACGCAAGCAACACATCAGTTACCAGTATGATGTCGGCGATGTCGTCCAGGTAGTAGCGCTGCAGCGTGGCGTTGGCGGCCTCCAGGCTCAGCACGTAGTCAGCGGCGCACGCGCAGCTCGCGGCGCCGCGTGCGCCGCTGGAGTGCACGCAAGCAACACATCAGTTACCAGTATGATGTCGGCGATGTCGTCCAGGTAGTAGCGCTGCAGCGTGGCGTTGGCGGCCTCCAGGCTCAGCACGTAGTCAGCGGCGCACGCGCAGCTCGCGGCGCCGCTGGAGTGCACGCAAGCAACACATCAGTTACCAGTATGATGTCGGCGATGTCGTCCAGGTAGTAGCGCTGCAGCGTGGCGTTGGCGGCCTCCAGGCTCAGCACGTAGTCAGCGGCGCACGCGCAGCTCGCGGCGCCGCGTGCGCCGCTGGAGTGCACGCAAGCAACACATCAGTTACCAGTATGATGTCGGCGATGTCGTCCAGGTAGTAGCGCTGCAGCGTGGCGTTGGCGGCCTCCAGGCTCAGCACGTAGTCAGCGGCGCACGCGCAGCTCGCGGCGCCGCGTGCGCCGCTGGAGTGCACGCAAGCAACACATCAGTTACCAGTATGATGTCGGCGATGTCGTCCAGGTAGTAGCGCTGCAGCGTGGCGTTGGCGGCCTCCAGGCTCAGCACGTAGTCAGCGGCGCACGCGCAGCTCGCGGCGCCGCGTGCGCCGCTGGAGTGCACGCAAGCAACACATCAGTTACCAGTATGATGTCGGCGATGTCGTCCAGGTAGTAGCGCTGCAGCGTGGCGTTGGCGGCCTCCAGGCTCAGCACGTAGTCAGCGCGCGCCCGCAGCGCGCGCACGCGCGCCTCGCTGTGCCGCGTGCGCCTCTGGAGTGCACACAAACTATACATTAGACAGGATTTCACAGATGTCAAAATTTGCATAGATAGGGTTGTCACACAAGTACTTAAAAATCAATATTAAATTAAAAATTAGTTTACATTGTTGGGGAAAGCCAAGACTTTGGTAAGGCCACGTCCGCACAGACAAGCGGCTAGCTTAGCGCCTAGTGCCTAGCAGCTAGCATTCTGGCTATTTGCTTGGATATACGGTGTCCCCACTAGAGGTGGTTTGCGTGGTAGGGCGCTAGGTTCCTTGGGCATTTGCCTGTCGGCACGTTGACGAGTTTCACTTTCAAAAATAGCTCTTAAACTACTACTCACAGAAAATTCATCTTTAAAATATAGGTATCAGTTCACGGCCTTAGGTATCCATCATGTTGGTTTCAAGATATAAATTAAGATTACTACATTTTTATGGAGTTCATGAGCTGGATTTCACAGAGGTTCTCTTTTAAAAACTGAAGCAATTAATATTTCATCCACTGTTTTCTTCTAAAATACCTCGCGCCTCGCAATAAAAAACCAACACGTTTGTTTACATGGATGCACGCTAAGCGACTAGCTAGGCGCTAAGCGCGCAGTGCAGCCGGTCTCGTTCATTTTAGAACGTTCGTTTTACTGAGCTACTCGCTAGGTGACGCGCTAGGCTCTAGGCGCTAAGCAAGCCGCCTGTCTGTGCGGACGTGGCCTAATAGTTTACTAAGATTTGCAGCATTAAACTTTTTATACCTAGGACAAACACTCTGTTTTCATCGCCGTCATCTTAAATTTATATATTTTTTTGGGAAAATGTACCTAAAAAAATATACTCGTAATATCTTGGATTTTAATTTTGACCTAGATTTTGGCCTGAGCACTCTCGAAAACTACCCAAGTCTCCTCCACGGAGCAAATACAAAGAGGAGACGGCCTAAGCAGATGGAAAATAAAGAAATGGGCGGGATCTAACTCCCCTCACCCCGCAAATTGTCACGCGTTGTTTCATAGGGAAATCTAATTCCAACATCTCCTCTTTGTATTTGCTCCGTGGTCTCCTCGCTCCCCGAGAAATCACAACAGCCCGTCGCCGCCGTGGCCCTCAGCAGCGAACACAGCGCACGTTACCTTGTCGAGCTCCTTGTCGAGCGCCTTGAGCTTCTTGTGGCGCGGCGGGTCGGCGGCCACGACGCGCTGGCGCTGGTCGTAGGCGTGGCGCAGCTTCAGCGCCGCCGCGCGCCAGTCGGCCGCGGCCGTCGCGTGCGCCTTGCCCGCGCCCGCCGCCTCCGCCAGCGCCGCGCCCACCTCCTCGTGCCGCTCCGCCACTGCGCAGGGAGCGATAGGTCAGCGTCGGGCGGCGCGCGCCCGCCGGCAGCAGCGAGTACGCACCGATGTCGCGGCACTTGCGGTGCAGGCGCAGCGCGTCGTCGGCGGCGCGCTGCAGCCGCGCGGCCAGCGGCCCGCCGTACAGCTCGCCCAGCGCCGCGTGGTCGCGCGCCAGCGCGCGCGTGTTGTCCAGCGCCGCCTGCCAGCACGCGTGCGCGCCCGTCAGCGACCACTGCTCGCGTCTGCGCCACATATTTCATTATACGAAACATTACTCGACGATGACTTAATCTGCGACTTTGGCTCCTTTCATCGGTATTATTAACATGTAACAAAAACCCTGTACAATCCGAAAACGGCACATAGCAACAACACTGCAATAATATTACCAAAAATAAATTTTAAAAAATAATGAAAATAAAATAGCTATTCTATAAAATTCACGTTTTTAGGACCAAAATTACCCCCATTTCAAAAATTTGCAACTGAGCTCATAATCATAAGTTACGAATTGCAGGTAGACACCACCCGTGCCGCGGCTCGGACAGGGTTTTTGTTAAGTACCACTCGCCACGGACGCCGGCGGCACGACACTGACTTGTGCTTCTGGTCCTTGTGGCGCTGGTGCGCGGCGCGCGCCAGCTTGTCCAGCGCGCGCGCGTACTCGTGCTCGGCGTCGGCGCGGCGGCGGCAGTAGTCGTGCAGCTCGGCCGCCACGCCCGCCGTGGCCTCGGCGCGCGCCTCCAGCACGCGCGTCTGCTCCGACAGCTGCAGGCGGATATCTGCCGAAGTCGCCACACACCACAATCAACATACGTAGGCACATCTCACACTCGCCAACCTCACCTATTCACTGCACCAATAGCTACCTGTCTACTACCTGTAGCATCAGGTGGTGAAGTGAGCTGTCAATGGTGTCAATCCCTACTCCCTAGCATCAGGTGGTGAAGTGAGCTGTCAATGGTGTCAATCCCTACTCCCTAGCATCAGGTGGTGAAGTGAGCTGTCAATGGTGTCAATCCCTACTCCCTAGCATCAGGTGGTGAAGTGAGCTGTCAATGGTGTCAATCCCTACTCCCTAGCATCAGGTGGTAAAGTGAGCTGTCAATGGTGTCAATCCCTACTCCCTAGCATCAGGTGGTGAAGTGAGCTGTCAATGGTGTCAATCCCTACTCCCTAGCATCAGGTGGTGAAGTGAGCTGTCAATGGTGTCAATCCCTACTCCCTAGCATCAGGTGGTGAAGTGAGCTGTCAATGGTGTCAATCCCTACTCCCTAGCATCAGGTGGTAAAGTGAGCTGTCAATGGTGTCAATCCCTACTCCCTAGCATCAGGTGGTGAAGTGAGCTGTCAATGGTGTCAATCCCTACTCCCTAGCATCAGGTGGTGAAGTGAGCTGTCAATGGTGTCAATCCCTACTCCCTAGCATCAGGTGGTGAAGTGAGCTGTCAATGGTATCAATCCATAGCATCAGATGAGAATATTTTCTTGTTTCATACTTTTAGAGCTTGTAGTCGGGTTTTAGTTTTTGAACTTACTTTTTATTACTATTTTGGTACGGAACCCTAACAAGCAAACTGAAGTGTTAACCTTTTCGTTACGCCCAGTGGGTAAATAGTACTATTATTATAATAATTTGTTTGATTGGAAGATGGTTAGTGATGTTTAACAACATGCTCGCTTTCTCTTCACGTGTTACGTTGGGAGCAGGGCAGGCCGCGAGTTGGTCGCCCAGTACCCCAGGGTTAGGCACATCTCTTCCTGCTCCATCAATTACTTTGCCTATCAAACGACTATAGGCCATTCCATCTGCCTTTTTTAAGGTTCTGTAGTTAACTAAGGAACCCTTATAGTTTCGCTATGTCCGTCCGCACCTTAGCTCAGAGACTCTTAGTACCAGAAAACTAGAATTTGGCATGGATATACATATTCATCACGCCGACAAAGTGGTACAATAAAATCATGATAAAAAAATTTTTTAGGGTACCTTCTGTAGACGTAAAGTGGGGATGTTTTTTTTTTCTCGTTTACCCCATGGTGTGGGGTGTTGTTGGATAGGTCTTTCAATATTTTTGAAAGACCGCGGGAAACAATTTTTCTATTTAGGGATCCGTTTCTGAAATATTAAGCTTTATAGTGCTAACTTTTGTTAGAGTCAAGTGTGTCCCGGGCACTCCCGGGCCCTGCCAGCTAGCACAGACATGACGACATCAGCAGACGTTGGTAGCCTGCTGCGGACTGCCCAGCAGGAACCAGCCGTGCGGTGCACGCGGGAGCTCGTGGCGACGGACAAGCTAAGGCGACGCCAGGCCACGTGTAGACAACGAGTTTATTTATAACTGCTTCGTGTGAACAGTCAACAGCGGCTTGGCTGGTTTCTTAACATATTTCTGTGGGCTTCATATTGAGTTTGCTAGGTACTTAGTATTCGCGAGAGTCGGAGTTATTACCCAAAAGTAAACATTCACCAGATATAGCAATCGACTGAATGTCTTCTCCATAACGAATAACCGGAGTTTGTTTGTGTACCGAGCGTACAAAGGGTCGACGCGGTCGAGTCGTGAGATGCGAGAGTACAGTGACAGCCCCCACTCGTGTCACATCGAGTTCAGTCTCAATCACAATGGTTCATGTGAGCTTCGTCACAATTCTGCGAGCGGCGAACAAGAACAAAAAGCGTGTCGTTGTGATGTGTGTGTGCTGCGACGGAGGGCGAGGGTCGCGCGCGAGGGGCGCCGGCCGCCCTCGCCCCAGCGTGCTGCACTTAGGTACATACATCAAACTTCGTCAACTTCAAATAAACATTGTGCTGGCTGTTGCGCAATCTTACAGATTCTCTTTTAAGTTCATTCAATTGACACTTTGAAGGACACTAACTAGACACGACAGAAGTTTTGTTGTTATTAGTGTTATCCCCAACTTCTATAGCCGTATAGTGTCCTCCAAAGCGTTAAATATCATCATCTGTCTGTAGATAGCTACAGCTTCTATTCACACAGTCCGTAATCACACCTGCTTGATGCTTTCAATGATTTGCATTGTAACGAGCTCCGGTTGAACCACAAAAAATATACAGGATATTACAAAAAGTTTATCAACATCTCTGTCAAGGGCAGCTGCTCCAGCGAGCGGCAGGCGCCGCGCAGACAGCGCGCCGAGCGCGAGCTTCTCACGCATCCGCCACAATGCTACGACAACAATAACATCTACACGAGCCGCGGCCGCCGCGCGCTGCTCCGCTCCGCAGCTCCGGCGAAACCACTACTTATTTATTGTAGGAAGCACAGTTATTATTAGTTATTGGCATTTATCACAGATCATAACGGAGTCACCGGGGGCTGCGGAGCGGAGCGGCGCGGCGTGCGCGGCCCGGCTCGTACCGGGGAAGGCATTGGCGAGGTCGGGCGGGCCCCAGTCGTGGCGCGGCTGTACTATACAGTGGAACATCGCAGACGCGGCTCGCGCCCGCCGGCGGTGGACTGGCGGAGCGGAGTGGCGGCCGGGCGGCCGGGCGGCGCGCAGCCTCCGCGGGATGCGCCCGGCGCCCCTCCCGCCGACTCGCACCCTCCTACGTCACGACAGCGCCGTGACCTCCGAGCGGTTCACTAACACCCGACCACATCATGTTACGTCATTTAAAAATAAATAACTACCGAATTTAAAACTTTTTAACACCAGCAACACGCGAAGTAGTGTCTAATCTCATACATCCGGTACTAACTCCGAGACCTAGCGACCTAACTACCTAACTTATCGACTGACTGAAGAAAGCATTAAATGAAAAATCTATCTATCTATATAAATAAAAAGAGAAGTCCTGACTGATTGACTGACTCATCAACACAAACCCTTGAACCTAGAATGCTGAAATTTTGCACAGAGGTTCCCTTTTTAGTGTAGACAAGGAATAAGGAAGGAATTCCCGGTAGTACGTTCCCGTGGGATATATTCCGACACCCACGCGGGCGCAGCCGCTGGTAAAAGCTAGTTTTCAGATAAAATCAATTTTGTATGAGTCATACATAAAAACAGTAACGAGCAATAAACAATGCACGAGAGTCAAGACGACATCGAAATTTCAGTTTTTTACAATGTAATAATAATATACATTTATATCAGCTGCTAGCTCTACGAAAGCGTTTTTCATAACGAGTTGCTGCAGTGGAGACGCAACCTTATCCCGATCCAATAATCATTGCATGGGGGCGCGGGTGCAGCCGGCGCGGCGGGGCGCGGGGGGAGCAACGAGCAGACGAGAGCACGCCGCGCCGCCGCGCCAGGATGGCCGTGGAGGCGAATATATCCAACCAGTACAAGTACAAACAAATACTGTCCAGTGTCCTTGTGGAGCCAATGACGGAGACTATGCACCAGCACCCTAATTGCCTAACACATTATCAATCGCAGTTGGTTTCATTTTGACAGTTCAACAACATTCATTGCGTTATTACGTTGTCCAGCAGATAAATTTTTCGAACATATGAAGCAATGGATTAGCAATTTGCTTCAAAATGATTCAGATTCCGCTCGATAGTGTGTCACGCAATTAGGGTGCTGGCTACACATTGAACTGCCGCAATCCTGCGTAGCGCTTGTTATCTCTTTGTGTTGGTACCTCAGAAACTGGTCCTGGTGCTTTTATACTTCGTTGTCGTTGCGCACTGTCCCCTGCAAGCCTGCGACTGCCAGCTGCACTGCTGTAACGAGATAACAAGCAGCAGAAACTATACTTTTGTGCTTCGTTGTCGTTGCGCACTGTCCCCTGCAAGCCTGCGACTGCCAGCTGCACTGCTGTAACGAGATAACAAGCAGCAGAAACTATACTTTTGTGCTTCGTTGTCGTTGCGCACTGTCCCCTGCAAGCCTGCGACTGCCAGCTGCACTGCTGTAACGAGATAACAAGCAGCAGAAACTATACTTTTGTGCTTCGTTGTCGTTGCGCACTGTCCCCTGCAAGCCTGCGACTGCCAGCTGCACTGCTGTAACGAGATAACAAGCAGCAGAAACTATACTTTTGTGCTTCGTTGTCGTTGCGCACTGTCCCCTGCAAGCCTGCGACTGCCAGCTGCACTGCTGTAACGAGATAACAAGCAGCAGAAACTATACTTTTGTGCTTCGTTGTCGTTGCGCACTGTCCCCTGCAAGCCTGCGACTGCCAGCTGCACTGCTGTAACGAGATAACAAGCAGCAGAAACTATACTTTTGTGCTTCGTTGTCGTTGCGCACTGTCCCCTGCAAGCCTGCGACTGCCAGCTGCACTGCTGTAACGAGATAACAAGCAGCAGAAACTATACTTTTGTGCTTCGTTGTCGTTGCGCACTGTCCCCTGCAAGCCTGCGACTGCCAGCTGCACTGCTGTAACGAGATAACAAGCAGCAGAAACTATACTTTTGTGCTTCGTTGTCGTTGCGCACTGTCCCCTGCAAGCCTGCGACTGCCAGCTGCACTGCTGTAACGAGATAACAAGCAGCAGAAACTATACTTTTGTGCTTCGTTGTCGTTGCGCACTGTCCCCTGCAAGCCTGCGACTGCCAGCTGCACTGCTGTAACGAGATAACAAGCAGCAGAAACTATACTTTTGTGCTTCGTTGTCGTTGCGCACTGTCCCCTGCAAGCCTGCGACTGCCAGCTGCACTGCTGTAACGAGATAACAAGCAGCAGAAACTATACTTTTGTGCTTCGTTGTCGTTGCGCACTGTCCCCTGCAAGCCTGCGACTGCCAGCTGCACTGCTGTAACGAGATAACAAGCAGCATACTTTTCAGTCAAACGACATAAAAACGCGCTTTTTCGCTAACAAAATTGCAATCTGCATAAGGAACCGGTGCGGAAAACATCTGCCGGGGATCTGTGTGCGTCGCGACACGTTCGCCACTCACACCAGTAGCCGGCGGGCGGCGCGGCGTGGGAGTGCGGGGCGCCGCGGACCGGTCGCAGCCCGAAACCAAACGACACAAAGCTCGCTCAGCCTGCGTGGAACTGCCGCACGGCTGGTTTCACGCGACACCACTCTACTGGTGCTTTCTTAACTAATTGTTGGTAAGCTATCTCACGTGCATTCATCACATACGTGTAGTAGTTCCCATTGCAAGGAAATTATTAGAGACATATTTGATTTGAAACGTGATGTGTATTTTAATTTTTTCTATGGATTGTAGGTTGTCTGATACGTTCCATAATTCCATTGTCACTCAAGAAAACCGACCAAGTGCGTGTCGGGCCACGCACAATGATGGGTTCCGTAGTTGGGATGAATTTATCCCAAGAACAGACTTAATATTGTGTACATTGTACATAGTTGAAAAACATGTTCCCCGATACATTTAAACTGCAAATGTATGATTGTACCACAGAACAGCTAAAAAGAGGTTTGTACGCACAGTATTCACTGATTTACCATGTCATTTTAAGAGCATAGTCTGCTTATAGGTTTTCCCATATAGAACAGATTATCTTATTGTTTTCCTGTAATGTATAGGTAAGTAGGTTTAGAACTATTCTCTGAATTTTTTCTATACTTTTGGCTCAGCAGTTTCGGAGATAAAGGGAATCGTCAATTTTCATCAATTTCCTTTTTTAATAACTTTAAAAATATTTACTTATTTTAAAATTATAAAACAAATATATGAAATAAATATAAATATAAGAAGTATTGTATAAATAAAATCCTCAGAACAAGCCCTTTCATTTGGTATGTCACACGGTAGTTTACAAAAATTCTTTTTTTTTTTTATTTCCCCCAAAGTGAACCCCATAATACGTATATTCAAAATTCATTTGTTTACGTTACACGTTAAGTGTTTGGGTCACAGAAATTCATAAACTTTTATCAAGGAATCGCTTAAAAGATCTCGAAGGGTACTGTAGCTTCAGTAGCTCAAGAAGTCTGAGCGAAACATTTATCAAGGAATAGCTTAGTAGATCTATCAGTAGGCGAAGTTAGCAATTTGGGTAAAAAAGTGCCTAGCAGAATTCTTGACCTATCAAAGGCATTCGATATCGATAGTCTCTATTATAATTTTGTCTAAGAATTTGGCAAACGCCAGTCACAGAAGAGCCCTTAAAAATCTTCAGTAATTACCTGGCCAAACGCACCCCAGCTGTAACACATTGACAATGATGTTGGAACAGGTAAATAAGGTATCTAAGTCACAAGGCAGCATTCTGGGGCCAATCTTGTTTCAGATGCAAATAGAAAATAACTGCAGAATTTATACTGGACGACTTTGGGCGTCCCACGTTCCGGCTCGATAAACGGCTATAGCCGTCATAACAATAAAAGTTCTACTGTGTCTCGTTTACCGCGCGGGAACCTATTAAGGCTAAGGCTCCCGCAGACAGGGGCGACGGGACAACGTGACTCGACTCTAGTTGAGTGGAACAATCTCTATGAAAACGTCATGGACATTGTTCTACCAGACCGACGGGATCACGCGTCGCATCGTCGCGTGATCGCATCGTAGACGTGATGCTTGAGTTATAGAGTCAGGTTCTGTAAATTACTGGCCGAACTAAGACACAGAATCAAAAGTCAAAGTGCGCAAGTGCGTGACAACAACACTCTACTTCTAGCACTAGCAGCAGTGAGAGAATCGCACCGCGTGCGGGAGTGTGCGTGCGCGGCTCATTAGCTTGCGCCGAGGCGCGCGCGCCGGAAGCCCGAGCTGCGCGCACGCATCGATTGTTTACGCCAGCCGCGTCGCGTCGGCCGCCCCGCGGCCCGGCAGCGACGACTATTGAATTCATTACACATTTCGTATTACTTGCAAGAACTAATTCGTATAGCACTACGAATCTACGCAACTTACAAGGTCGATCGTCAGTTATGTACAAGTGTACAAGCTTTTATTTTAGTTTTTTTTTTGTCTGTCTGTAATCTAATCCTGCAAGTTAAACTTGACTCACTTCCCGGTTTTCCGATTGAGCTGAAAGTTTACATGCGTATGTAAATCGGATGACAATGCAATATTATTATGACATGGAGCTGATCTGATGATGCAGCCGGAAGGTGGCCACGGGAACTCAGTAATAAAGCGACGCGGACCTGTCGAGTTTAGCCTCGTTTGATTCGTCTTGACGGGGACTCTGCTCCTAGATGATAATTATCCAGACTAATAAAAGATTGATTCAAAAAATAAAATATTACCTTAAGTACCTACTTTACTATGTTGTCAGGTTTCCTTAAACCTTGTAAACAAGGACTCACTCAGCAGGTTACCTCCAACTCAACCATTCTGTTAGTGCTAATACTGAATGAACCAAAGGCTGCTTAGTTGGTACCACACTGGAAGGCACAAGGAAATTCCTTTCGATTTACTAATTCCCTTTGCAAGCGTGACTAACTCGCTGTATCTAATAATACCTACGTATTGATTTAGATACCTATATTCCAATGAGTTCATACTCATCAAAACAACAACACGACTTTTATTTATTTATTTGTTAGAGACAGAAGTCAGCTACGATTGCTCGTGTTGGCTGTTGGCCCATCAGATTCATGTACTTACACATGTGGTGAAGGAATAGAGCAGGTATTGAGTGTTGGCAGTCTGCATAAACAGATCTAAACTATCTCGGAAACCACAACAACATTTATAACGATACGTTGAATTCCTTGTGGTGGTCAAAGTTAACCATTGTTCGGTTGCGTGCTATGTCGGGGTGCGGGCTGCAGGTGTGGCGAGGGCACGACAGTCCCGCCGCCTGCCGAGCGCCGCACGCGCTGACAGAAGGACGACGCAACTTGTGACAGCGTCCTGAGGAGCTCGGGCAGGTAGTCATTACTAAGTATCGTTTGCAAACCAAAATAAAAAGGATAGTCTTGTTTCAATAAATTGGCGTCTCGTTTTTAAAAGCTGACTGCTGCAACATCTGTTCTGTGGCTCCAACTGCTCTCCTTCCTACATATTTTGTACTGGCCTTTGCCCGCGGCTTCACCCGCGTAGATGTTGGAATTTATCCCACGAGACTACTGATACCGGGATAAAAGTATCCTATCCATGATATGGATCTATCCACCCATGTGCCAAATCACATCCAAATCCGTTGAGCTGTTTTAGCGTGAAAGCGTAAGAAACAAATTCACTTTCAATAAAACGCATTCAAACGCATTTTAAATATGTGTGGCAAGTTTAAGACGGGAGTTCTGTTTCACGCCCTCTGTACCGCGCGGCACAGACTAGGGCTTGTTCGCTGTGGGCAGGGGCAGCAGCGGGCGGCGGCGCGGCGGCGGCTAAATATAGCGGCGGCGCCGCCCGCCTGTGACTCACGGCACCAGCGACAGCGCAGACATGATCTTTAGCGCATCTTGAGCATTCTGGTGTTATTACAATGTAAAAAGACGGACTGGCGCAACACCATTGGAAAGCAGTCATATCTTAACTCGCGAAATCATCTTTATGTGCCTCAAGTCGGCAACTAACAACGTGAGGAGTGCGTCCGCGCGCCAGCTCGCGGCGACAGCCAGTGCTACGTCACGCTGCACTCCCCTCGCCTGGTCTCCCAGCGGCCGACTGCCCGCCACTGAAGGGGCGCCAGGGATACGATATTATTTTGAGCATGCAGTCAACAGTCAAATGCAGTTCATAAATATCCTTATTCGAATAGCGTCTCTATAAAGTATCGCGGACATTACTTACATGTTATGTTAAGTGCTATCTATAAGGAAGTTCTGACTATTAATCATACTGAAAAGGCTAACAATTTCGGTCAAAAACAATAGCAGTGCGATTTATTGTAATGCTGCACGCTGACGCGCGGCCATTGTATCGTGTTGTAATGGCTGTCCTCCATATTATGAGGCTACTTATTATCCATTCATTTTTAAACTGAAGTAATCAGCACACTACCTGTACACAATAATATAGCGTTTGCATAAGTTTCTCGCTTCCAATCGACTAATTACTAAGATGAACATAATTCCGAGGTTGGCCACAGAAGGTTGGCCACAGAAGGTTGGCCACAGAAGGTTGGCCACAGAAGCAGTCAGCGCAGAGTGCCTGCTGACTGTATGCTGACGTCACGTCATCGTCACGTACAAGATCGTGTTGGACATTTCGAGCGTTTTCCCTGAAGAGTCACAAAATAATCACGTATTCAAAGCAATAATAATTGTCAACGGATGATCCTCGTATAAGTACATCAAGATGAACCCCCGCCACCGTCTCTGCCTGAACAGCGAATTACAAGTTCAGACTTGAAAATGTTACGTTTGCAGGCGCTGCTATCGACCATCAGTAATCATCGCGCTTCCGAGTCCCGCCATGGCCTGAACCACGACCGGAAGCGACGGGATATCCGCTGCACCGACCGCCGCCTGTCCAAGTTGGGTACTCCTCCGGAGTGATGCGGCTCCCGGCCTATCCGGCACGGACGGAAAGGGGAGATGCTCACTTGATGGTAGACACTACAGTCTGCAGTGACGGGCACAGTGAGGAGCGGGCTCGCACCGTCGCACAACAGCGGCATCGAATACTGATAGGGCTCGTGGCGCCCTGTAGCGGGGCCTAGCGTGTAGCGAGGCTGGTCACGTCTGCCGCCGGGCTCGCGGGTTGTTCGAAAGAGACACCGCGGCCTGGCACTGGCAACTGAAGGATCACGGTTGGGTTTTAGTCAGTAAAAGTCTGACACGCCCTTCCGCTCCGCCCAGAGCAGGAGAAGTCATTTGATGATTTCCCATCCAAAAAAACAAAAAAATAATTAAAAAAAACCGGCCAAGTGCGTGTCGGACTACGCACAATGAAGGGTTCCGTAGTTAGGATTACATTAATTATCCCAAGAACAAACTTAACATTATAGTTGAAAAACATGTTCTCCCATACATTCCAACAGTAAATGTAAGTTTGTACTCACACTATTGACAGATTTACCATGTTATTTTAAGACCACAAACTTCTTATAGGTTTTCCTTTATTTTTATTCAAAATTGTAGGCTCAGTAGTTTCGGAGATGGGGGGGGGGGCGGTCAATTTTCGCCTTTTTTTCTTAAATAACTTTAAAACTATTTATTTTAAAATTATTAAAAAAAAACATATTTGAGACCCTCATAGTAAGCCCTTTCATTTGATATGTCACACGGTACAGTTTGCAAAACTTTTTTTTTTAATTTTCTTATTTGGCCCCTAAAAGTGACCCCCATATTCAAAATTCATTTATTTACTTTAGCCGTCCATTTTTGGGTCACAGAAATCCATATGTATACGAAATTTCAACTTAATCGGTCCATTAGATTCGGAGCAAATTGGCTGTGACAGACGGACAGACAGACACACGAGTGATCCTTTAGGGGTTCCGTTTTTTTCTTTTGAGGTACGGAACCCTAAAAACCGGTCAAGCGCGAGTCGGACTCGCGCACCGAGGGTTCCGTCCCGATTTCTGAAAAAGTATGCTATTTAGAGACATCGTTTTATTTTTCCGGTAATCTTTACATAAACTTCTATCTCATAGAATAATTTCAGATTTTTTTCTATGCAAACTTCGGAGATAAGGGGGGAGGAACGGTATTTTTTTTTTACATTTTTCATCTAAAGTCGAAAACTATGCGGCCTAAAAAAAATAAAAAAATGTTTGAGAATGTGCAAACAGCGCTCTTTTATATGATACCCTACAGGGCCCCCACGCTAGTAGCCCCACTTTGAATTTTTAAGACCCCTTTCACTCCTGAAAGGGGGTCTTGAAAATACAGGGACCTGTTGCAAAAAAATATAAATATATTTATTTTTTTCTTATTTGCAAAATAGTTGGGTAAACGTCATCTAAAACTGTTCCAAATTTCAAGTTGATAGCATTAGTAGTTCTTGATATATCCAGCTGTGACAGACAGACAGACTGAGTCGCACCATAAGGGAGGAACCCTTATGGTGCGACTCAGTCTGTCTGTCTGTCTGTCTGTCTGTCACAGCTGGATATCTCAAGAACTACTAATGCTATCAACTTGTTTAGAACAGTTTTAGATGACGTTTAGCTAACTGTTTTGCAAATAAGAAAGAAATAAAAATATTTTTTTTTTTTTTGCAACAGGGACTGAAAGGGGTCTTAAAAATTGAAAGTGGGGCTACTAGGGCATGTGGGGTATCATATGAAAGAACGCCATTTGCGCATTCTGAAACATTTTTTTGTTTTTTTTAGGCCGCATAGTTTTCGATTTTTGATGAAAAATGTTAAAAAAATACCGTCCCCCCCTCCCTCCCACCTTATCTCCGAAGTTTGCAAAGAGAAAAATCTGAAATTATTAAGAAATATGTTATAGAAGTTCATGTAAAGATTACAGGAAAAATAAAACGATATCTCTAAATAGCACACTTTTTCAGAAATCGGAACGGAACCCTCGGTGCGCGAGTCCGACTCGCTCTTGACCGGTTTTTTGATTGAATATATAAAACTGTCAAACCGTACAGTTTGCCGAGTTCACAGAGTCAGTTTAGGCACAGGTTTAGGGGAAGTGTGTGCGGCAGCTGCGCACCACATGCGGCGCGCGGACATGTGCGCACGCGGCGACACGCTGCGCGGGCGCGCCGCACACTGGAGCGACTCCATACAAACTGGCCATACGACTATCAAAATATGATTTTAACATTTTTGAAAAACACATCATGATGCCAACGTGCTCTCCTTTATTCGTTTTAGGTTTTGAAGTCGGTTTTTACTTTTACAATGCAGTTCGAATATAGGTACTCTTGGGTACTCTGTTTTAAATTCATGTGTCAAAGTATTATAGTACGAAATACTTGCATATTTGTAGTATATTTTATGAACAAAGTATGTGATCGAGCGGGCGGTTGCTTGTTGATAATAGTGGAAGCATGAAGCTCCCCTGGGGTAGCCGCTGCGTGCCACCCGCCACCTCACCAGCACTGCGACAGCTCGGGGGCGCACCTGCCAGAGGGGCGAACTAATACCTGGTGTACCTTCGAATGGATTTGTTATTTTGTATTTGCACATGTCGAGCTGAACATTATCCCGGCGCCTGCTCCTTCACTATTACTATTTCGTTCCTGTATTTCGAGAATATTGTACAGTAGACTCGTCCGAATCCGTTTTGCGATGTTGCTCACATGTTATGGTGGTGTTGTTGTTGTTGTTGTTGTTGATGTTGCAAAAGTTAAAATCATTCACCAGGGTTCAGGGTTCAGGGGGTCATCTACCCTGGTGAATGATTTTAACTTTTGGGGACTGAAAATCTAGAATGAATTTGTAGAACAAAATGTTTCCCTACGATCTACGTTTGCTCCTAAACTATAAATAATTTCTGAATACGGAAAAAACCTTCCTCAAAAATGCGGGCTACCAAAACAAACTCTTCAGGTTTACTATAGTATAATCAAAGTATAATACAGTAATAATCAAAATAGATGGGAAATCTACGATATATTTTGTAATATTATACACTTTTCCTAGGAAATCTATACATTTCCTAAACAGCAATCGGAAATGTATGTATTAAATTCGGGATGTCCTCAGGCGCGATTGGTCAAATTCGCGATAGGTCCTATATGTTCAAAAAAAATCCAATTCGCGGTTGGTCCAAAACGGACAATGTTTCTCTTGCATCTTATGTCGACGGCGCCCCACCTAAGTAAAGGGTTTAAAGTAACCTAACCAAACGTAACCTCAGGGTGCCCTTCTCTTGCTCTTGCACTCTCGTCATGTCGAGCGAAGGGCACCCCGAGGTTAGGTATGGTTAGGTTATTTTAAACCCTTAACACAGAAATAGGAGAAAGCAGGGCTCCGTCGACATAGGATGCAAGAGCGTGCGAAGACCATTCCGAGGTTAATATTGGACCAACCGTGAATTGGACCAACCGCGAATTGGACCAGTCGCGAATAAGGTGAATTGGACCAATCGCGAATTAAATCAATCGCGCCTAATGGAGCACTAGTTTTTATACATATATTTCCTAGTATCATTTTGGAATTGCTTAAATTTCCTAGGTATTGTATACAATTCCTAGATTTGATACATTTCCGGTAACATAACATGAATAAAAATTAATGGCTAAGCGCATAACTCGAGAACAGCTGGACCAATTCGGTTTTTTTTTTATCGTTGAAGTCCGAGGAAGAGAAAAATTGCCGTAAAAGTTGTAATATTCGGGAAAACTGAAAGGGCATTTTGCTATGGCAATTTGGTATGTACTGAAAGGGCATTTTGCTGGCAATTTGGTATGTATGGAGCAGGGGTGCGCTGGTTTATAAGAATAAGTAGGTACTGTAGTTGATGAGCGTTCTGAATAAATCAAGTGTAGGTAGGTATTGTTACGTTATGTATTTTAAAGGGTTACATGCGGTTACCACAGACATTTTGTTTACGTCATTACTGTAACACTTTTGCTTCTAAAATTAGTGAAGGAAAACAGATAAAACAATTCACTTTAACCAGAACGAACTGAACTATCAGTGAACAATGAGTGACAGTCGCGATGGCGCATGGCGGTCGCTTCAAACACATTGCTATTATAGTTGAAATACAAAACAAGACGAGGGCGACGTGGTCAAGCGGTGCGCTGCGGCGGCAGCGCCGGCCACCCTGCCGGCCACACCCAGTTAGTTAATAACATTATTTTATTTACCTCGTGCGTGCGTACAGGCAGCCACTAATTACTTATGCGTAGTGTCATTTTTCAGAGCATGCGTCACTGTGTGGTACTACATTGGCTTCGATCATTGCAACAAGACGCAAAATGTACAGGTGCATGAGCTATCCTGTGCCTGACTCTGTGCCTGATGGCTTCGATCATTGCAACAAGACGCAAAATGTACAGGTGCATGTGCTATCCTGTGCCTGATGGCTTCCATCACTGCAACAAGACGCAAAATGAACAGGTGCATGAGCTATCCTATGCCTGACTATGTGACTGATGGCTTCCATCATTGCAACAAGACGCAAAATGTACAGGTTCATGAGCTATCCTGTGCCTGATGGCTTCGATCATTGCAACAAGACGCAAAATGTACAGGTGCATGAGCTATCCTGTGCCTGACTCTGTGACTGATGGCTTCCATCATTGCAACAAGACGCAAAATGTACAGGTTCATGAGCTATCCTGTGCCTGATGGGTTCGATCATTGCAACAAGACGCAAAATGTACAGGTGCATGAGCTATCCTGTGCCTGACTCTGTGACTGATGGCTTCCATCACTGCAACAAGACGCAAAATGTACAGGTGCATGAGCTAACCTGTGCCTGACTCTGTGACTGATGGCTTCCATCATTGCAACAAGACGCAAAATGTACAGGTGCATGAGCTAACCTGTGCCTGACTCTGTGACTGATGGCTTTCATCACTGCAACAAGACGCAAAATGTACAGGTTCATGAGCTATCCTGTGCCTGATGGCTTCGATCATTGCAACAAGACGCAAAATGTACAGGTGCATGAGCTATCCTGTGCCTGACTCTGTGCCTGATGGCTTCGATCATTGCAACAAGACGCAAAATGTACAGGTGCATGTGCTATCCTGTGCCTGATGGCTTCCATCACTGCAACAAGACGCAAAATGAACAGGTGCATGAGCTATCCTATGCCTGACTATGTGACTGATGGCTTCCATCATTGCAACAAGACGCAAAATGTACAGGTTCATGAGCTATCCTGTGCCTGATGGCTTCGATCATTGCAACAAGACGCAAAATGTACAGGTGCATGAGCTATCCTGTGCCTGACTCTGTGACTGATGGCTTCCATCATTGCAACAAGACGCAAAATGTACAGGTTCATGAGCTATCCTGTGCCTGATGGGTTCGATCATTGCAACAAGACGCAAAATGTACAGGTGCATGAGCTATCCTGTGCCTGACTCTGTGACTGATGGCTTCCATCACTGCAACAAGACGCAAAATGTACAGGTGCATGAGCTAACCTGTGCCTGACTCTGTGACTGATGGCTTCCATCATTGCAACAAGACGCAAAATGTACAGGTGCATGAGCTAACCTGTGCCTGACTCTGTGACTGATGGCTTTCATCACTGCAACAAGACGCAAAATGTACAGGTTCATGAGCTATCCTGTGCCTGATGGCTTCGATCATTGCAACAAGACGCAAAATGTACAGGTGCATGAGCTATCCTGTGCCTGACTCTGTGACTGATGGCTTCCATCACTGCAACAAGACGCAAAATGTACAGGTGCATGAGCTAACCTGTGCCTGACTCTGTGACTGATGGCTTCCATCATTGCAACAAGACGCAAAATGTACAGGCGCATGAGCTAACCTGTGCCTGACTCTGTGACTGATGGCTTTCATCACTGCAACAAGACGCAAAATGTACAGGTTCATGAGCTATCCTGTGCCTGATGGCTTCGATCATTGCAACAAGACGCAAAATGTACAGGTGCATGAGCTATCCTGTGCCTGACTCTGTGACTGATGGCTTCCATCACTGCAACAAGACGCAAAATGTACAGGTGCATGAGCTAACCTGTGCCTGACTCTGTGACTGATGGCTTCCATCATTGCAACAAGACGCAAAATGTACAGGTGCATGAGCTAACCTGTGCCTGACTCTGTGACTGATGGCTACCATCATTGCAACAAGACGCAAAATGTACAGGTGCATGAGCTAACCTGTGCCTGACTCTGTGACTGATTACTTCCATAACGGGTTTTCAATCACACGTTTTTACTTGTGTAATCGTTTTTTTTTACTTTTCAATCATGTAGGTAAGTACTTCATTGCAAGTAGAATCATAAACAAACTCATTAAAAAGTTGAATGAGCCAAGATAAGCGTTACCAACCGGAAACAAGCTCTCTATTGGTCATGTTATGTAGAGGTTATGTATACGAACTCCTGCCAAATGGGTTACTTATTAATTCTGATTCCCCGTTTTTGTTTCCCCATGAAAGTTATGATAATATTACGTTTTCGAGTCCCCCGAAAATTAAAAATTATGTACAGCAAAGCGCGAAAGTGCAATCACCGATAAATTATTTTGCACCAATTTTATAGAGATTACTTATGAGAGCTAATTTGTGTCACTTTAACCTGTGGTCACAAATAGCTCGTCGCCATCACTTTCAACTCACCATTCCTGTTAGTAAGAATAATAAAAAAAAACCGGTCAAGAGCGAGTCGGACTCGCGCACCGAGGGTTCCGTTCCGATTTCTGAAAAATTGTGCTATTTAAAAACATCGTTTTATTTTTCCTGTAATCTTTACATAAACTTCTATCCCATAGAATAATTTCAAATTTTTCGCTTTGCAAACTTCGGAGATAAGGGGGGGAACGGTATTTTTTTTTACATTTTTCATCAAAAGTCGAAAACTATGCGGGATAAAAAAAAGAAAAAAAAATTTGAAAATGTGCAAACAGCGCTCTTTCATATGATACCCCACATGCCCTAGTAGCCCCACTTTCAATTTTTAAGACCCCCTTTCAGTCCCTGTTGCAAAAAAAATATAACTATTTTTAACCGACTTCAAAAAGGAGGAGGTTCTCAATTCGTTCTCAATCTTTTTTTTTTATTCTTTTTTTTTATGTATGTTCCCCGATTACTCGAAAATGGCTGAACCGATTTGGATTTTTATTTTTTTGTTCGAAAGGGTATCTTCCCAAGTGGTCCCATGATCATCAAGTCGGGATCTGATGATGGAATCCCATGGAAATCGAGGGAAACCCTCAAATTTTATGGGCACACTTATATCGATTTCGGTATTTTTTATAGTAAGTCGTGCATTTGCTCTCGGAAAGTACCATTTGGTGAACTGGAACTGAAGATGAAGACCACAGATGGCCATCGGAAATGCTCAATTATATCTAAGTATATCACAGGTTGCGATTACTTTAATATGGTTTATGCTCGTCAAAATGCATAATGGTGATGGTGACTTCACCATGAGCTCCAGTTCTCCTGATTCTTACTAGGAGAACTCCTCAAAAATTAACGTCCCTGCATCGGGAAAAACAATATTTTGTAAAACGTGATGAGCAGTTGACATTGGGTTATTGTAACTTAGATAAATTACAAACTGACCCACTGAAAAGTGAAAAATATTTTTTTTTTTTACAAAAAACAAAACCGACTTCCAAAAATTATTATTTTTAAGATAATGTTTTACTAACAAAAGTATGGACATTTATTAGTCTGAAATAAACGAATTTTATTATTTACTAGCTTTTGCCCGCGACTTCGTCCGCGTTTCCGTCGTTTTTCGTAAAAAAGTACCATTATGTCCTTCCTCAAGGTTCAGTGGTTTTGATGTAACAGACAGATTAACTTTCGGAAATATAATATGTCAATCCACAATACTGTTGAAAAATATCGCAATAAGGAACCGCAGAATATTATTATTAATAGCTGTGCCCGCGACTCCGTCAGCGTGTAACTCCTTGTAACTATGTTATTAAGTTAATGTATTGGACTGCTAAGCTATTGGGAGTTACACGTGTTATTGTGAGTCAACCATAAAAGATAGACATATGCTGTTGTGGGATATTTTTTAGATAATTTTATGTAGAACATTTCCGTCATAAATGATTTCTATGTAGCTTTAACCATTAAGGCTGCACACGCGACGGAAGCTTAAAAAATGGAGCAACTTCTCCCGTTTTCCCAACATTTCCCTTCACTGCTCTGCTCCTATTGATTGTAGCGTGATGAAAAGTATACTATAACCTCGCCAGAAGTATGAAGAACAATTGTACCAAGTTTCGTTAAAATCCGTCGAGTAGTTTTTGTTTCTATAAGGAACATACAGACAGACAGACAGACAGACAGACAGACAGACAAAAATTTAACTGATTGCATTTTTGGCATCAGTGTCGATCACTAATTACCCCCTGATAGTTATTTTGAAAATATATATCATGTACAGAATTGACCTCTCTACAGATTTATTATAAGTCAATCAATCTGCCTAGCCTTTTCCCAACTATGTTGGGGTCGGCTTCCAGTCTAACCGGATGCAGCTGAATACCAGTATTTTACATGGAGCGACTGCCTATCTGACCTCCACAACCCAGTAACTGGGTAATACGATACCCCTTGGTAAGACTGGTTGTCAGACTTTCGGGCTTCTGACGACCCGTAACGACTGTCAAAGATCCACGAATAACAGCCGGGACCAACGGCTTAACGTGCTTTCCGAGGCACGGAGGAATCTCGATATGTAAAGATGGTCACCCATCCACTGACCAACCCCGGCAAGCGTAGCTTAACCTGACGGATCGACCCGTGCGGCTGTTATTACTTAGCCACGAGCTCCTCAGAGATTTATTATAAGTATATGTAGATTTATTTAAAAAAATAACACTACAAAGTGAAAAATAACTTTAATTTCGGAAGTCGGGGGCAAAAACCTAAAATACAGATCCAAAGACACCGACTTCCGAAATTAAAGTTATTTTTCACTTTGTAGTGTTATTTTTGGAAGTCGGTTTTGTTTTTTTTATTTCTTTCTTATTTGCAAAATAGTTGGGTAAACGTCATCTAAAACTGTCCCAAATTTCAAGTTGATAGCATTAGTAGTTCTTGAGATATCCAGCTGTGACAGACAGACAGACTGAGTCACACCATAAGGGTTCCTTTTTTACCATTTTGGTACGGAACCCTAATAGTAAGTAGGTATATTTAAGTACTTAAATAATTATTTTTTATAAGACATGTATTTTTAAATCAATATTCAAGAAATTGGTGATTTTTGTAATTGTGAAGAAACTAATTGTAAAATTGACGAAAGCTCTGATTTTATTTGTGATAATAACTGATAGTGATAAGTGATAACTGATTTAAGATAACTGATATTGTAGAATAATTTGATCTTTTTTTATTTAATTTATTTAATCCATAGTGATACAATTACAAACTTATAGATAACACCTGCCAAACTGCAGGACAATTTGTCGGCAGTAGCTGCAGCGGACACAAATAAACGGCCTTATTACAAACTAGCTTCTGCCCGCGACTTCGTCCGCGTAAAATTTCTTGTCCCCCACACCCACTAACCCCCACGCATCGCATCTCAACGACTGCCCGCGCTATTACTTCGTTTGCGCTTAGCATCCTTTCGGACATTTTTTATTTTTGTCCGACTCCTAAGGGCCCTAGCGTGATGTTAAATAGCCTATATACTTCCGCATTGCCTGCCCGCGGTATTACTTCGCGCACGGCTTCTAGGGGCCCTAGCGTGATGTTAAATAGCCTATATCCTTCCGCATCGCCAGCCCGCGCTATTATACTTCGCGCTCGGCTTCTAAGGGCCCTAGCGTGATGTTAAATATCCTATATCCTTCCGCATCGCCTGCCCGCGCTATTACTTCGCGCTCGGCTTCTAAGGGCCCTAGCGTGATGTTAAATATCCTATATCCTTCCGCATCGCCTGCCCGCGCTATCCGTCGCGCTCGGCTTCTAAGGGCCCTAGCGTGATGTTAAATAGCCTATATCCTTCTGCATCGCCTGCCCGCGCTATTACTTCGCGCTCGGCTCCTAAGGGCCCTAGCGTGATGTTAAATAGCCTATAGCCCTCCTCAAGAACTGGGTTATAAAATGCAAAAAGATTTTTTTCAAATCCGACTGGGGTAGTTCCAGAGATAGCGCGTTCAAACAAACTAACAAAAAAACAAACTCTTCCGCTGTGTTCCACCGAAATTATTGGAATAATAAATCTCGAAATTCAGAAACATTACTTATTTGCACAACGCCATCTATGGTTAAATTGATAAAACGTCCGCACTAAACATGTTTGCTCAAGAGCGAGCGGTATGAATTAAAGTTATTTTGCGTTTTTGCCATTGCCATACTGTAAAGGCCAAATCTTATCTCCATGATGTCCTTGTGATCATAAAATAACTTATTTGGATAAGGATTAATGTGTTGTTGTTTAAATAATCATCCAAACGTAAGTATGTCTAAAAAATACTTTTTTAAAACAATAAAAGATGTATAAAAGGTAAAATATAAAAGATAGAAATATGGTGTTGCGGACTTTTTTGTAGAATTATTTAAGACGGACCAGACTGCCATACATTGTTCTCAATTTTAAACAACCGTTTAGGCAGCGCATGCAAAAAAGTCTGTTTAAAGACGTATTTCTTTCCGACTTGTTAGACAAAAATTGCGATAGCTCGGCTAATATGCATGATATAAATATAATTTATAGCCTATAGCACTCAGGAATAATGTAGCTTTCTACCAGTGAAAAAAATTTTAGAATTGGATCATTAGTTCCGGAGATTACCCCCTACATACAAACTTACAAACATACAAACTTACAAACTCACATACAAATTTTACCTCTTTATAATATTAGTATAGATTAAGCAAGGGAAGGAATGAGAACATTAAAGCAAGGGCAAGGTCTAATTAAACCATCGCCATTTTTGAATGTCATACCACAGATAATATAATACTACGTGTCCTACATCTCTAACGACAAAGTTAAAAAGTTTAAAAAAATAGATTTTAAAGTTGAGTCTCACTCTCACCACAACTCATAAGTCGGCGTTCCCACGAGTGCAATAAAATCGCGGCGGGATTTTAACTCTCTGCTTAGCGCCGCGCGCCGGGAGTTGAATATCCAACAGTGTGTTTTTCGTCGCGCTGGGATGCACTCTGTTTTTGTTAGGTTGGATTCTCAACTCTCGGCTCAACAACGACAGTTGAAAATCCAGTGCGCGATAAAATCCCGCCGCGATTTTATTACGCTCGTGGGAACGCTACCACTAACTGCGCTTACCGCTCAACTTTAAAACATGTTCTGTTTCTGTCAATATTTTGAAAATTACATTCTTTTATGAGTTAGGTTGAGCAATTATGTTTACCTCTTAGGTACTACTAATTGTTTGAGATCGACATGAAGCCCGCAAATGTTGCGTGGGTGCCGGCCACTGCCGCCGGCGAAGGAAGTCGCCAATGAGCTTGGCGCTCGCGTGACCACACAGCACTAATGTGCCGCATTACATCATTATACTAACCGCTGCAGAGGAAATGCTCCTCACGCCGGAAGAGTAAGGCAAGTAATTCGTTGGGCTGCCCTCTCGAGACAATGGCCCGCTCGCGTCCTCGCTCAAAACATCATCACTGCCAGTTTGTTAATCGTCCAACCAACTATGTTGCAGTTTGCTTCCAGTCTAATTGGATGCAGCCGAGTATCAGTGTTTTACATGGAGCGATAGTCTATCGGACCTCCACAACCCAATTACTAACTCGGAGAAGTCTCATCTCCCATAGAAAATTAAACGTCTGACAGCAAAAAGTTGTACCTATCTCAAAAATCGCTAAAAATGGATAAAAAATAAATGCATACTTCCGGTTTTAATCATCACTGGCTAACAAACGAAAAAAATGCTCTGAATATTAGTTCAGGGGTAGCATGTCATTTAGTATAATAATATTAGTTCAGGGGTAGCATATCATTTAGTATAATAATAGTAGTTCAGGGGTAGCATATCATTTAGTATAATAATATTAGTTCAGGGGTAGCATATCATTTAGTATAATAATATTAGTTCAGGGGTAGCATATCATTTAGTATAATCTGCAGATTTTAGTTTAAGAGTCACTACAAATGCAATAAATATATACTTTTTACCCAACTACAGATAAGCAAAAAGGAGGGTTATGATTTTGACCGGTCGGTATCTATGTAGGTATGTATGTATGTATGTTCATCTGTTCCCCTCATAACTTCTAAACTACATATCATAATTTAACAAATGAGGTACCTTTTCGAAGCATCTTGATCGTCCGTTGGTTATAGGCTATGTGACGTCACATTAAATTGAATATGGCGAGAGGACTTAAAGACATGAAGTAAAAAAAAAAAACATGTTGGGTATCCTAAGAAAGGGCTTAATTAGCACATTTCAAATATATATTTATATGTTGTTAGCTATTGCTTGCGGCCTTGCTTGCATGCACGCGATAATTGGGAATGTTTTATAAAATCATACCTCAGATGTGAACCAAACATATTTTCTCTCCACACCTACCCCAAATACATAAGTGCTTGCATAATAATTAATCTTCTTTAAAAAATGTAAAGCGGCTTTGCAAATATCACAACATTGTAACTTCAAAATAATTTAAACATAAAGTAAGTTCAAAAACTAAAACCCAACTAATGAAAAAACAAACTGGAAAGTATGAAACAAGAAAATATTCATCCAGAAATTGAAAAAGACAGACTAATTAAAAATTCATTGTCTGTCTTTTTCAAATTTCAGATAAGAATATTTTCTTGTTTCATACTTTTTAGTGCGTGATTTTTCAGTAGTCAGGTTTTTAGCTTCAGGTGATTTTACAAAAACGCTGAAACATGTAACGCTTTATTTCTTACTAAAAGGTTAAAAAAAATTGAATGTTCATATCCCTAACTTCAGAAATCATGGGTTTCCCCTACTAACTTTCATCTCCTATATCACCCCCTCCCAAATAATCCCCAGGTCAGACAAAGTGATATTGGGTTTCTCCATCAGGAACATCTCAGCAGTGCCCTGTTGGTGGCAACAGGCTCGCTGACTAGTTATTTTGAATTCCCATGTAATAGGGGATTACCATGTGTTGTGACTTAAACATAACTATCCAAATGTGTGGACTGCTGCGCCGCACGGGGAGGCAACGGTTGGTGTTGTGTAGTTAGCATTCAGTGTTGAAAGGAAAATGGCTTCATATTGTACGTAACTGTACTGTAAGTTGATTATTTGCTTTGATTAGGCCCACTTTGTTGTGCCAATCACTAGGACTTTGGAAATTGAACAATGATGAGTGTCCATGTGCAGTGCAGATCAACAAATAAGTTTGACCACTTTGAAATAAGTTGGCAATAAACAACACAGAAATATTTAACTTTTAAACAAGCCACTCACACGGCGCTCTCCTGTATGATATTTTACATTAAAAAGTTGGGATTACACATCAATATCCAAATAACAATGAAATAAGGAAAAACATTAAATATAATTGTGTCTGCCTTCTAAAAATGGCATGTTTACGGGAGCATTGTCCTCCTTATTCAGCCTGGCGCGTCAGGCTACACAGGCCGTAAGGTAAGCATGAGTGCTGGTGGCGGTATAGCTGGGTACTCACTGTTAAAAGCGGCCAGCTTCCTGGTGGAGCCCAGACGCTTCATGGGCGTGCGCGGCTCCACATCGCGGTCGTCTAGCGCCACCGGCGCGGGCGCCTCCGTCGCCGTCGGCGTAGTCGCTCCAGACATCGCTGCTGCTGAATCACGCAGGAGTACTCCTCAGAAACACCATTACAATAACCATTCGATGACTTCTATTCACGCGTTCAAACTTTCTTTTCTTATTTGCTTGTTCTAATTATTAAATAAATGTAGTAAAACCTAGTTGAAATTCAGCACCCAAATGCCGTATTTGATTACGTCCAGCATCAACGATCTAACGAAACAAAAATAACGTTCGTTCACCGCACTCGGCTCGAGATTTTTGAGCTGACAGCTTTAATTCCAATTTTACAGTTCTGGCGCTGCTGTCGCGGTATCGTCGCCATGTTGTCCTCAAACGTCATTGTGTGTCTATGTTGTGTATGTCAATGGTAATTTCAAGTAATTTGACAGATCAGGTAAACACTAAACATAAATCGGCCATTGTTTTGTGCAGCATCGAGTCGAGCAGGTTATTTTGTGTTCTCCTTCCCGTTGAGTTGAGATACTTGAGAAGCCATCCTCCTCCTGTTGTACGATACAATTCCACGCTTTGTACTCCGTACAGTGCTCGGTGATATTTATTTCTTTCACTGTGCTCCATATTTTCTCGTCATGGCGCCAAATAAGTGTTGTATTGGTGGTTGTGATTCAACAAGTAACACTCACAGACTATTTTGCATGCCCATAAATGATAATTTACGCAATTTGTGGTTGTCGTTCCTAGTCCCGACAAACGCCAATCTACTCGGACTGACAAAGAACCAATTAATGACAAAACGTGTTTGTGAAAAACATTTTGATCAAACTCAATTTGACCAGGCTGGTGTTAGAATCCGTTATTCATATCCTTGCTTGTTTACGGAACTGGAAATTGCTCATGGCGTACCACTTGCTAAGGGTAAGTACTTAAACCTTTAATCTAAGCAATATTATTTTATAGCATGTGGCATTTACACGAGGCCAATGACGAGCCATTCCACTAAGCCAAGCCATACTGAACAATTTAAGTAAAGACAATCCATGACATTAGAACAATTTCTAATTGTTTGGTATGGCAATTGGCCTCATGTAAATGCCATATTACAACATAAAATCCTAGAGGCACAACTTTAAGTAACACTTTCAAAGTGATTGTACATAAGTCTATTTTCCAAACAATCATTCATAGTTTGAAAAGGATTAAATTGGCAGTGGTTGTAATTGGCATCCTATGCGTGTATTTCCTGCATGTTTCGCCCTTCTCACACAGAACATCATTATTTAATTTAAATACGTAAATCATCTCCAGCTCAATCGTGTCAATTTATACAACTAAGCACTAATGCTTTGATGTTTTTAATAATTCCAGGGTGTAATTTTTTGGATGAACATAATTATTGCCAGAGCCGAGAACAAAATGATAACAATTCTACAGGAGAACCAATTACCATGACAGGTCTGTATGAAAAAAGTTACCTTACCTTGATAAATTAACTTCACATAGACTAGTACAGAATCAGATAGCAATGTCAACTTACTTTATTCTACTATTTCTACAATTACGAACATTTGACAAAAAAATGCCAATTTGGTCCAGCCGTTCTTAAACTGTGTGCTTATTTAGAACAGAATTTCTTTTTTAGGCTTCCGTACCTCAAAAAGAAAAGACGTAACCCTAATAGGATCACTTGTGTGTCTGTCAGTCTGTCTGTCATAGCCAATATGCTCTGAATCTACTGGACCAATTAAGTTGATATTTGGGGTATACATATGAATTTCTATGACCCGAACACGGACATGTAATGTAAATAAATTAATTGCCATAAATAATACATAAATTCAGAAGATTTAACGTGGGAGAAAGTGAGATAGGAAGCATTATACAATGTTTCTCATGTTCGTGGTTCCTGAAATTTTACATTTGTCTCATTATCTTAAAATCAAAATTTTTGAAGGTTTCACTTCTACCATGTGTTGATGTGGTTTCACTTCTACCGTGATGTTTTTTTTTTAATATTGTGTCACTTTTGCGGGGTAAATAATAAAATTAAAAAAATACAGTTTTGCAAACTGTATCGTATAATTTTAAAATTAATAATTTTCAAGATATTTAAGAAAATAGACGAAAATTGACCATTCTCCCCGCTGATCTCCAAAACTACTGAGCCTAAAATTTTGAAAAAAAATAGTTCTATACTTACAGATTACAAGAAAATTCATTAGAAGTCTATGGTTTTAAAATATCATAGTAAATCTCTCAGTATAGTGCATACAAACTTATGTTTGCAGTTGGATTGTAAAGGTGTTTTTTTAACTATAATGTTAAGTTTGTTCTTGGGATAAATTCATCCCAACTGGCCGGTTTTTATTTATATAGATATATTTTTCAGTCTATTTGATAACAAAATGATAGAGCCCCTTTAAGTTTCCCTAAGACAAATGTCCACGGTATCCACTTAACTTGCATTTTAAAACCTGAGCATTAAAATATTTTATAATTGCAGGTGACATATCCCAAGAACATTTATATTCGCTTCCTTCAACCAGCCAATCAGGAGTCTCTCTTCATTTGCAGAATGAAGGTTTGTTTACATTTTTTACATCCATATTGGGTCTTACCATGCACCGTGTGGTATATCTATCTGCCATTGGTAACCTAGTGGCATGCTATGATTATTGAACTGCCAAGTCAAAGGTCACCGTGGAGAGGTAGTGGTAAAAGTTAAGAACTTACTTGACTAAACTTTCTTATATCGAGTTATTTTATAGAAGAGAATGAGCACAGGAGGGTGCCCCTGTAAATTTTATGCAAGTGCTAAAATATTCATGTAGAAATAAAGTGCAATCTTACGGTGTAACGTGGTCACGCTGTTTAAATGTACATTTTTCTTTTGTTTTAGGTAGTGTATTTGATGGTTTGATTTATGGAAACACAGAAGTCGAACAAGGACAATCAAACACAGAGAATAAGGAGATTCAGATAAGTGCAGGTATGACCGTATGATTGAATAATCACCAATCATTGTTATTATTTATCTAAACTAAATTTCAACCATGGGTCCCCTTCTCCTTTTGAGGATTCCTGTGCAGAGAATAACCTTGTACTCTTACTGAATACGACAGACGTCAAAACATTTTATTTTGTATTCTGCTAATACAAAAATTTTGATTACAGAATTGCAACCTGTTTCTGAAATGGTTGAAATCAATAAATCCGTACAGAAACCCATAACAAGTAAGTAAAATTTGTTTACTAAACATTTTCTAAAATATTATAATGTATACTTGTGGTCTTGTGACATGCGCATGCTTTGAGAGAGTGACCTACTGATGTGGAAACATGTCAAAACACCTCGATTTCTGTGCTATATTCAAGTTAAATTGCAAATTGTTTGTGAAAACTACATTGAAAAAAAAAATTGTTCAGTTTTGAACAACTAACTGGTTAAACAGATAGACCCAAAAAGCAACTTTGGTTTATACTATTTATTGTTAAGGAATAATACATTCATGGGTTTCATTTTAATTTTCTATAATCTAAAACAATTATTTATTATCTATTTCAGGAAAGAGTGCGACTCAGTGCCGTTCTAAAACTCATCTGTATATAAAGCAATGTACGAAAATTGCTTCAGATAGTCTGGGTGACACAAATACTCAGAGTCTCCAAAATGCATACAAAGACAAAAACCTCGAGCTTATGCAAAATTTTGAAAAACTGAACAAGAAAGCTAAGGCTTTCTTGTTGATGCAGTTAAGGCTTGCTAGAAGAAGCAAAATGGCAAGACGCTTTTCTTTAGAAGACAAATTGTTCGCCCTTGCTCTGATGAAGCAAAGTCCGAAGGGATACAAGCTTCTAGAAAAAATGTTTGCCTTACCTAACAAGAGGACACTGGCTAGGCTTTCAAATAAAATTGAGTTTGAATGTGGAGTAAACAAAAATATTTTTGAGCATATCAAACACACCACTAAGGACTGGGATGCAACAAAAAAGCTTTGCTCCTTAGTATTTGACGAGGTAGCGCTGTCACCGCATCTCACATACAATGAAAGCAAAGACAAAATTATCGGATTTGTAGAAGTAGCAGGGGAAAGAAAGCCAAAACTGGCTGACCATGCTCTGGTTTTTATGATCAGGGGCATATGTCATTCTTGGAGGCAACCCATTGCATACTATTTTTGTGAGGGAACAATTTCAGCACATGAGCTCATGAGAATTTTAAAAGAAATTATTCCTTTACTTGTAGAAACTGGTCTAAAACCACTTGCACTTGTGTGTGACCAAGGATCAACATTTAGGTCATGTTTTAGACAATTAAAACAATCGACCGCTCGACTTCGCAGTAATCAACACAGAGAAAATGGTAAAATTTATCATTATTTTATACAGCTGCTTTACATTATATTATGACGTAATTGTTTTCTTTTATTAACATTTTTTTATTGTTACAGATGTTACAATTCGCATTGCTGAACAAGATATTTTTTTATTTCACGATCCGCCACATCTTTTAAAGAGTGTCCGCAACAACTTCCTTACTAAGGATATTTTGTATGACGAAAGAAGAGCATCATGGGCAGATATTTCATACATATTCGATCTAGACAGTAAATCAGGTCACACCAGAGCAATACCGAATTTGACTGCTCAACATGTGGATCCAAAACAAATAAATAAAATGAAAGTTAAAACAGCCACCCAAGTGCTTAGCGCACGAACGGCTGCAATGCTTAATTATACTGATGCTCTTCGTAAGTAGTATTATAATTTTAATTATCTTGATTGCATAAATGTTTTTATGATGTATGTCTCACAGCCAACTGGTTTAATTAGCCGTTTAGATAACCACCTAGCCTTTAATGCTGGGTTGCACCAGAATAGTAGTTAAAGAAAAGGATTTTGTAAAATTTGATAATAGATAATAATTTCACTAACTTTAACAGTAACTGGGAAATGTGTTGCATATTGATCAGCTTAGTTAAAGATAACAGGAATGACATAATATTCAACGCATCTGACAGAAGTAACAGATATTTAGCACTATAGTATAGTTAAAATCTCGCTATAATAATAATAATATTCCGCCACCACGACCTCGCGGAGCTGTGACCGACAATGCTCAACCTCTCGCTGCATCGATTCACCGCCCCGCGTTCGCGCCTCCTCGCGTTCGCGCCTCCTCGCGCCACCGGTACAATGACGCGAGGGCTCTCGCCTCCAGGTCCCAGGGTGGGGATCCGGCAGTGCATAAGCTGCCTCGTAGGAGATCGTGCGATACCCCCTGATAGCTCTGACGGCCATTAACCTCTGTGGCTTTCGCAGCACTGCGATGCCGCTGGCCGTCAAGTCAGAAGCCCACACCGGAGCCCCGTACAGGGCCATGGATCGCACGATCCCCAGATATAACCGCCTACAGGGTCACAGTTCTTACCTAACCTAACCCATTTGGTCTGGTTGCCTTGGCTTAGTTACTGCGACCAATTCGGCTCGCGCGTGGTTGGTGACAGTTCCAGCCTAACTTACAATTGAATATCATTCAAGCCATAACTTGAACGGCCGCCGTTTAGTTAAAAAGGCTAAACGGTTAACTAAACGCTAATTAAACCAGTTAGCGGCGACGTATGCATTAAAATAATACAACTGTTTCATTAGCTACGATTGTAAAAATCACTTGTTCATTATATTTTTTAATAAAATTTAACTGCTTTAAAGTGTTTATGTAGGTAAAACATACCTGAAGCAATAAATGGCAGTAATATTTATTTAAAATAAATTAAATATTTCAGATAAGCGGCTCAACACTCCTATAGAGACAATGCAGACTACAGCAGTAGTGGTGACATTTTTTGACGACCTCTTTGATAGTGTCAACGGATCGCCAGGTCAACCAAGGGGCAAACTTAGATGTGCAGTAAAACCGAATTCCCCTCATCAAGAATTTTGGCGAAAATCAATCAAATCCCTAAAAAATATTAAATATATTGACACCAATAGTAAATTGGCTAGGCAGACTGCAAAGTCGAGACATGTCCGTCCTCCATGCCTTGAAGGGTGGATTACTACGTTACAGAGTTTTCTGGGTCTGTCCAAATTATTATTTACAGAATTTGGAGTGAAATACTTTTACCCCAGATTAATAAATCAAGATCCTCTTGAGAATTTCTTTGGTCGCATAAGAGCGATGAATTATCGCAACGTGAATCCCGATGGAAATAGTTTTATGTACGCCTTTAAATCTTTACTGATGTCTAGTATATTGAGCCCTCACTCAAAATTTTCAAATTGTGAAGAAGATGACGGCGATACATTAGTTGATTTCAACTATCTGTTTACCTGTTATAATACAAAGGATAACGATGAAAATATTTCACCTAATTTAGTTTTAAATGCGCCGTCATCATCTAAGGGACCGACAGAGCCAGAGGGATCACTTATTAAAAATGTAGTGTCAGAAAAAGTAAGAGTCCAAACATCGGCGTATACTGCGGGATACATATGCAGGAAAATAACTAAAAAAATAAATTGTTATTCATGCACTAAAACTTATGCGACAAAAGAAATCCAGGGGATCCATGAATTTATTCAACATAGAGAATATAAAAGATTAAAAAATAATAATTTGGCTTACCCAGTAGGAAAACTACTGTGGCTGTACAGAGAAAATTCTCAATTTATTCACAATTTTTTAAATGAAAATGGGTACTTAGGTAATGTGAAAAATAATCTAAAATTGCTGATTGCCAAACGTGACATGTCTTGGTTGGGTTGTAAAAAGCACAATAGAGAGGTAATTCAATATTACTTAACGCTAATAATTCGCTTGCAATGTCACAATTGGTGCAATATTATAAATAAAATTTTAAGGGGTAAAATAGAAGAAAAATATGTTTCGAAAATGCAAAACATGCAACAGTTAGCTTTAAGAAAATATAAAACCCACAGACAAAAGAAAACCAATAAATGACTACAAAATGTGTTTGTTTTATTTATTTAATTACCTAATAGAATTAATAAGAAAAGTCCTAATCCCTAGCACATTTTGTCGATATCGGGTACATCCCGTACAACACTACTCTGAAAATTATCGATAACAGCCATTTAATATCTATTAGATGAAAGCACTATTATACATATTTTATATCTGTCATGTATGCCACCACGCTATGACAAACATAAAGCGACACCAGCGCCAGAACTGTTAGTGTTGGAACTAAGCAAATTCGACTGTCCCATCTGTAGCTAGCTACATATCAGTAATCTGTGTTTTTGAGAGTTCACCGATTCATTTCAATTTATTACTTATATTCTAGATCAATTTATTAAAATCGCTTTCAAGTAATAATGTAAAATTATCTTCGTTTAGGAAACCAACAAAACAATCGGAGGATAGAGATTGTTATTTTATTTCGTAATTATTATTACAGAAACCACTTTTTAACACACAACACAACTTAAACCGCACACACTCAACGCAAACTGGTTACTGGCTTGGCTTTGTGTTTGTCTGTCTTGAGTGCCTTGCTTGTCAGGTCAGTCAAACTCAAGCCAAGCATCATTGTCACTGTTTGTCAGTAATGTACTAATGTCAGTTGAGCAGTTGAGCTTGAGTTGAGTTTGTTTGTAATGTTTGTCCAAAAAGTATCGAAATATCGTTATTAAAATAACGAGTAACGAAAACGTTTCATAAACTATACTATACTTTTTATATCTTTAGGCCAGTATCAACTGACTCGCATAATGTTTCGCTCTTCGAATCGCGATTTAAGTAGTGGAACATCATGCGGTTTCGCGGCGGAGGTGTGAAAACCGCCTCAAAAAACATCACTTCCTATACCTGCTTAGAGCATTTAAATGCTCTAAGTATACCTGAGACCTATACTCGGACTTACTGCTATTACTTTATAAATAGTGTATTATCTATGCTTACTGCTGCAATACACTTCTTAACTGTCAATCTGTCATTTCGTTAAAAAATGAAGTGTCATTGGCACTTCTATTGTAATTGTCAGAAATTACATTAAAAGTGTCATTTTACTGCAGCTAATTAAAAATCCAACCATAGTAGCTCAGTCTATGCATCATACAGTCGTCCGACGAAGCCGTCTAGACAGGGCAATCGTGCGGGGCGTGAGGGTTGAGACGCGGGAGGTGCGAGCCCGAGCTGCATACTTCCACCATGTTCGTAGCTCGGGACACGACTTTCAGGGCTATCGTGTTGATTTTATTATTGTTTTAATTTATTATTATTATTTAATTTATGTACAGACGCCAGCAGGTCAAGCCACCCGAAACTGTCAAATCCCAATCAACCTTGAATGAAAATCTATTAAAGTTTGACAGATTGTAGTAGCTTGATGTGCTGGCGTCTGTACACAGAAAAATACCGAGATACGACACAGTGTCATTTGATTACCTCCTCCTCCTTGCTTATTCCTTAAGGTGATTGCGCTGTGCAGCCCGCGAAATTCATTTTTTTTTTGGGTTTTTTGCAATTTGCAGCTCCGTGGCAGATTATATCTTGATGAAAATATGGTACGCGGCAATAAAACATATGTCTTTACATAATTTTAACCATAAACATCATCAATACATCTCTCTAAGTTAGATTTCGTGCGGATTCGTCAAACGAACGAAATCTAAAGAATTTGCACGAAATCTAACTTAGAGAGATTGTTGATGATTTTTATGGTTAAAATTATGTAAAGACATATGTTTTATTGCCGCGTATCATACTTTGATCAAGATGCAACTTGACACGGACCTGCAAATTGCAAAAAAACCAAAAAAAAAATTGAATTTCGCGGGCTACCACTGCGCATCATCCGTTTTTTTGGAACGGACGGTACGAACTTGGCTGATGGGGCTAGGTGAAAAAAAAATTTAGAAATTTTCCGTCACGACCCTTGTGTGTTTTGTTTTTATATTATAATATTTAAAAATGTAACTTATATAAATGTACAAAATGAAATAAAGGAAATAATAATAATGACATGGGTGTCATTTTCATGGTTTATGAGTCCAAGATGGCGGATGCAAAACTTTTCAAATTTTTCGTCATGGGTGTCATTTTCATGGTTTTTGAGCTCGCTGAAAACGGTATTGAGGTCAAAATGAAAATCCAAGATGGCGGCTGCGAAAAGAAGGACGGTCAAATCGTACCTGACTACGAGGCGGTGGTGTACAGATATGCCATATATATGTAAAAATCTAGTATTTTTTAAGGTCTTAAAAAACATAAGAAATAGATACTTAAGTCGCCAGAAAAAAAAGCACAAACACATTTTTTTTAATAGCATAATTTGCAAATTATTTAGAATAACATGTTCAGAACGCACCTTTGACGATTCATTTTGCTTAAGAAATGATTTAGTACTCAAAGATTATAATTATTCACGTTATTAGATGTAATTCAATTCTATATACTTGTGTATCAAACCAACTAGTGCTGTTTTTAATATGTATTGGATTCTTGTCATAAAAATAATTATGTGGGTTCATAGTAAGTATCAGCATTTTGTTCAATTGTGTACAACGGAACGTCATAATATGTCATCGACGCGCGCCATGGATTGACAGTGTCAATACTGTCAATTACAACGGGTGTCAATTTGACACTAATATACTGTAGTGTGTAGTCTTTGCACCCGGCGATCTCGCATTGTTGTTGTGTTGTTGTTGTTAGTGTGAATATTGTGATAAGTACTGTACTGTTTTGGATTTCCTTCTGTTGTTTGACCTTGGCATTGTTTTACAGACTGATAACTAGGTTCCACTTGTGACGATTATTCTGTGCTTTTGATTTCCGGACACCGATAACCTCAAAAGTATTTTTTGCATTATTGAAATATCTTGGCTATTTAGATATTATTTTCGAAAGGGATGGTGTTTACTACATAAAACAATCAAATCTCACTATAATTTGCTTCTGTACACTGAAAATAAAACTCAGGTCCAGCTTCTATAGAAATATGACCGATGTTCTTTCTAATTTAATTTTTAATTTTGACTTCACTATCGGCTTTACCGTCCTAGAAAACCATGGAAAGTTAGAAACGATACTTACCCATGACGAAAAATTTGAAAATTTTCGCAGCCGCCATCTTGAATTTTTATTTTAACCTCGTTATCGTCATCAGCGACTTCAAAAACCATGAGAATGACATTCCTGTCGAAAAAAATTAACTTAAAAAAAAATAATAAAATAAAAAAAATAAAAACTTAAGAAATAAGCAGGCACTCAAATGTCGTTTACTTATAATAATAATAATGTTGATGACGATATTGATCTCAAATAAACAAATAAATTAATTAATATCGTTTACTTGGGACAACCCTTGCTGTTGCGACAATGTCTAGAACTCTAGACGTTGTCGGCATTTACCACGAGATCAAAGGCGTCGTCCTACTGTATGTTTTTATAGTGTGATAGTAGTATGAAAGGCTGGAGTTCTAATATTGGATCCGTAAAAAAAAAAAACAGCGTCCACGTATGTACATACGCCAGCACATCAAACTACTACAATCTGTCAAATTTCTTGAATATAGGATTTCCTTACAATGAGAGGTCAGTGTAAACTGGAAATGTATAGCTTGATGTGTAGCCGTGTGTACATATGGTTCAGTAGTAAATATTAATGCAGGCCTATTATAGTATTATAATAATCTTGTAATAATCTGGTTATAGGTACTTACTAGAAATATATAGCTTGATATGTAGCCGTGTGACCGTTTTTGGTATTTTTAGTAAAAAATTGGTTTAATTGAGGCTCCGAAGAATGACGACAGCATATTTTTAGTAGACTACTTAATAATTATTTTAGTAGATATTTAGTCAATTTCCAAGTAAATTTCAAAGTACAGACGCCAGCACATCAAGCTACTACAATCTGTCAAATTATTTTCAATAGAAAGAACATCGGTCATATTTCTATAGAAGCTGGACCTGAGTTTTATTTTCAGTGTACAGAAGCAAATTATAGTGAGATTTGATTGTTTTATGTAGTAAACACCATCCCTTTCGAAAATAATATCTAAATAGCCAAGATATTTCAATAATGCAAAAAATACTTTTGAGGTTATCGGTGTCCGGAAATCAAAAGCACAGAATAATCGTCACAAGCGGTACCTAGTTATCAGTCTGTAAAACAATGCCAAGGTCAAACAACAGAAGGAAATCCAAAACAGTACAGTACTTATCACAATATTCACACTAACAACAACAACACAACAACAATGCGAGATCGCCGGGTGCAAAGACTACACACTACAGTATATTAGTGTCAAATTGACACCCGTTGTAATTGACAGTATTGACACTGTCAATCCATGGCGCGCGTCGATGACATATTATGACATTCCGTTGTACACAATTGAACAAAATGCTGATACTTACTATGAACCCACATAATTATTTTTATGACAAGAATCCAATACATAATAAAAACAGCTCTAGTTGGTTTGACACACAAGTATATAGAATTGAATTACATCTAATAACGTGAATAATTATATACTTTGAGTACTAAATCATTTCTTAAGCAAAATGAATCGTCAAAGGTGCGTTCTGAACATGTTATTCTAAATAATTTGCAAATTATGCTATTAAAAAAAAATTTGTTTGTGCTTTTTTTTTCTGGCGACTTAAATATCTATTTCTTATGTTTTTTAAGACCTTAAAAAATACTAGATTTTTACATATATATGGCATATCTGTACACCACCGCCTCGTAGTCAGGTACGATTTGACCGTCCTTCTTTTCATCTTTAACGTTAGGTTCAAGGTTGATTGGGGAAATTTGACAGTTTCGGGTGGCTAACTACTATAATCTGTCTTAATAGATTTTAACAGGTAAGTACAATGATATATTACCTACGTCATTGGGTAAGTATGGGTTCTTATGTTTATACCAATTATTACAGGTGTACACACGGCTACGCATCAAGCTATACATTTCCAGTTTACACTGACCTCTCATTGTAAGGAAATCCTATACAATGCGAGATCAGCTTATACTGGAAATGTATAGCTTGACCTGTAGCCGTGCGTACACGACCGGGGAGGGACGGGCAAAGCAAATTACAGATGTCGCCACCCTCGCTGGTAACTGTCAGCTGCTGTCGGTCTGTTGAATGTGTGGTTGAATGTTTTCAAGGATACACACGCACACACGCACACTACATAATCTTGCCGCTGAACTTGGTTTCCAATTTTTAGGTATACCCACAGTTTTCTTCTTTCCTTATCTGCAGGAAAACAGTGTACGCCTTTTTTATTACAATTCAGTAATTATTAAGAAACTGCGTTATTTAATTGAAAAGAAAAGGAACCCTATTACTGCGCAGTAATAGGGTTCCGTAGTTGCAGAATAATGCGGACTAAGAAGAGGGCTTTTTGTTGTTTCATGAATAAATGACTATGACTCGTAAACTTGAAAAGCCTAAGTAGGCTTTTCAAGTTAAAAGGAAAACTATCACAGCTAAGTAGCTGTGATAGTTTTCCTTTTAATTTCGTTATACAGGATGGCCGGTTGATTGACGTCTAAATAAAAAAATTAGGTTCCTCATATCGTGAACTATCCGAATCACCCCCATGTATGTTCCGCGATTTCTCATAGTTTTCGAGCGATGATTTTTTTTTCTGAATTTTTTGATTTTTCGAGCTGACCAACTTAAAAAAATTGTTTAAAAAAACGTCAAGGACTTTTTCGAGCTTTTTTTTTGAAAATGAATCTTCATGAGTCGTACTTTTATGCATAAAATAATCAGCTTCATGACTGTGATGAAAGTTATGAAAATGTTGTTATAAAGTAAAAAAAATGGGTTCGGTGAATTATGACTTCAGTTTTCAACTGTAAATTAAAAATCTAAATAGGTGACTTAATGGATGGTTCCTAAATAGGCTTTAAAAATGCGTTAGACTCTCGGCTTTCATAATCATTTTAAAAAGTGGTAATTAAAGAGGCTACTTTGGCTAAAATCAGCCTTCAAAGACAGCGAGGTGGAAAATTCTTGCATTGACATTTTATTTTTATTTTAAATCTCTTACCCTTTTCAATTTGTATTCGTTCATTTATTTCATTATGTTATGTGGCACCATATTGAAATTTTATTTTATCTTATTGGTTTTTGCCTGAAATAAATGAATTTTATTTTATTTTTATTTATTTAAAATTAGCCATATGATTAAAAAATATTTTTTGGTTAATTGTGTGTTAACTAATCAAAAATGACTGCAGTAAAGCTAAGATTTAAAACTTAAACTAAAAAATAAATTGATCACCAAATGGTTTTTTTTTTTTTTTTTTGCGCGATCCTTTCTCGTAGCGTATACACTTCCAAGTAAACGAAGTCCAAATCGGAATGCAAAACAGAGTCCAAAAAACGAGCCAAGTAGTCAAACAAGTAGGCAGCGGGGTCTGTGGGCAAAACGAATGTGGTAAAGATAAAATTGCAACACGAGTAGCAGTATGCTGTCGCGCGTTTACGAAACGCGCGACAGCATCGCTACAAAAAGTCGCCGTGGGCGAGGGCCCTTACCTCTTTCGGCCCATTGTTATTGCAGGTAAAAGAGTTGCCCATGACAGAAAGCATCGCGCAAAATTCATTAAACTTTAACTAAAAAATAAATAAACCATTTGGTGGTTAATTTATTTTTCAGTTTAAGTTTTAAATCTTAGCTTTTCTGTAGTAATTTTTGGGTAGTACCTAAACAAACTAATTAACCAAAAAATATTTTTTAATCAGATGGCTAATTTTAAGAATTTTCCACCTCACCGTCTTTGAAGGCCGATTTTAGCCAAAGTAAATAAATAATTATAAATAAATAAATATCCTTGGACATTTAATTAGCCCCTTTATGTACCACTTTTTTTTTTGATGATTATGAAAGCTGAGAGTCTGACGCATTTTTCAAGCCTATATATGAACCATTAAGTCACCTATTTAGATTTTTAATTTACAGTTGAAAACTGAAGTCATAATTCACCTAACCCATTTTTTTTTACTGTATACCAACATTTTCATAACTTTCATCACAGTCATGAACAAAATTACGACTCATGCAGATTCAGTTCCAAAAAAAAATTCGAAAAAATGTTTCACTTTTTTTTAAGAAATTTTTTGAGTTGGTCAGGTCGAAAAATCACAAAAATTCTGAAGAAAATCATAACTCGAAAACTATTTTTTTTATTTTGACGTCAATCAACCGGCTACCCTATATACCGGTCTCGAAAAAAATTGGGTAGGTATATTAGGTGAACAGAGTAGAAGTCTATGGCATACCTATTGTTTTTTTTAATAGCTTAGACAGAAAAAATATCTAAGTACCAATAAATCTGAGCATTTAACCTATAAATGCTCTAAGCAATAAATAGAACAAATTCGATGTAAACTTTTCTTTTTTGTACCAGAAAAACAGAAATCTATACTTATAATAAATCTGTAGAGAGGTCAATTCTGTACATGATATATATTTTCAAAATAACTATCAGGGGGTAATTAGTGATCGATACTGATGCCAAAAATGCAATCAGTAAAATTTTTGTCTGTCTGTCTGTCTGTATGTTCCTTATAGAAACAAAAACTACTCGACGGATTTTAACGAAACTTGGTACAATTATTCTTCATACTCCTGGGGAGGTTATAGTATACTTTTCATCACGCTACAATCAATAGGAGCAGAGCAGTGAAGGGAAATGTTGGGAAAACGGGAGAAGTTGCTCCATTTTTTAAGCTTCCGTCGCGTGTGCAGCCTTAATGGTTAAAGCTACATAGAAATCATTTATGACGGAAATGTTCTACATAAAATTATCTAAAAAATATCCCACAACAGCATATGTCTATCTTTTATGGTTGACTCACAATAACACGTGTAACTCCCGATAGCTTAGCAGTTCGGAGCTTTCTGATTATATTTGTTTACACTTACGTTTATAATACTCTCACTCATCCCTAATTAAAAGAAGTTAATATTAGTACCTATTCAATAAAAAAAGAATCATAGTAATCGGTATAGAAACACCAAACTTATACATGAAATACGCTAATAAGCCATCGCGCCGTCGCGCGTGAATACTGAATCATGCCATAAGGATTATTTTTGCGTAACGGTTGCCGCGCTCGACGCGGGTCGTGGCGGTAGGTTATAAAAGGCGGGAGGTCCAACATTTGGCTGTTGATGCGTTCAGAGCGTTCGACCTTATTGACAGACAATAATTGCTATTAACAAACCGTGCTTATCAGCGCGACTTTTAGTCTTTAAATAGTTTATTTGAATTTCTTTTGTTGTTATTTTATAAATTAGGTATTAGTTGTTTTGGTAGTGTTTAAATATTTATTAAATTACAAATTACAAATTATTAATAGTTTACATTTTATTTCTTTTTAGGTGAAGTAGTAGTAGAAGTAGAAGTAGTACGCATAGATTTTTAGATACCGATAGGTAAGTTTTGGCTAATTTATGTTCAATTTTATTTTTGTATTACGTAGGTAAAAGCGTAGATACTTTTATTAATTATAGTAGTTATAGGTATTTATTTTTAAGTGAAGTTGGTATAGGTAGATAGTATTGCACAGGCGTTTCAGCTTTATTTTCATTTCTTTTTTTGTTGTAAGTTGTATCTACATATTTCTGGGCATAATTCTATTAGAATATTTTAGTTTAAATAGGCACTTAGATTTTAAGTGTAAGGTAGCTATAGTTAGGACCTCTAACGTAGGTTATTTTGTTAGGTAACTGACAGCCTTTCCGACAGCGTTACCGTCGATTAAAAATAAAATACACAATGCCACCTAAAAAACGATTATCTTTATCTCGACCTTCGAGTAAAGCTAAGAGATTGAGAATTACGCGTTCTCAAGAATCGGCAGAGGAAAGAGCACATCGGTTAAACTCTATGAGAGTTAGTGCCTCAACTTCTCGAGCCAATGAAAGCTCTCCAGAGAGAGAGATGCGATTAGCAGCTGACAGAGCGAGATGAGCTACATCACGGGCGTCTCAAAGCTCTTCTCAATGAGAGCTAAGGCGTACCATTGACCGAGAACAACATGCGTTATCCGGAGAAGCTGAAACTGCTTCACAACGAGAATTACGGCTTACAGCTGACCGCGAACGGCATTTGCGATATTTTTCAACAGTAGTGTGGATTGACATATTATATTTCCCTACTAAAATACGAAAGTTAATCTGTCTGTTACATCAAAACCACTAAACCGTGAGGAAGGACATATGGTACTTTTTTACGAAAAACGACGGAAACGCGGACGAAGTCGCGGGCAAAAGCTAGTTTTGAATAAAATAATACATCGTTTAATAATATCGAAATTCAAATCATATGCATATGATTTGAATTTCGATATTATTAAACGATATATTATTTTTTTTAAAATTTAAATAAATTTAATTTAAAATTTTACTTACTTAGGTACTTAGATAGTTTTTTTCTGTCTAAGCTATTAAAAAAAAACTAGGCATGCCATAGACTTCTACTCTGTTCACCTAATATAGGTACCCAATTTTTTATTTTCTTTTGAAAAAAAAAAGTTAGGTATGCCATAGGCTTCTACTCCGATCACCTAATATACCCAATTTTTTTGGAGACGGTAAAAAAGTCATCCGGTATACTACTGCCGTGAATTTTTTCACCCATCCAAAACTAACCGTTTATCTTAGGGGGGGGGAACTTGACTCTGAAAACAATTAGCAGTTTAAAGCTTAATATTTCTAAATCGACAAATTGTTTTCCCAAACCCGCAATATTTTTGAAGGACCCATCCAACAACACACCCTAACCATGGGCACAGATAATAGACGAGAAAAAAAAACATCCCCACTTTACGTGTACAGAGGTCACCGACTACGTGCACAGCCCACACTGCACACGCTGCACAGCGGCCGTGTAGAAAATGAGTAAGGTCTGGGTGTGCGTTACTGCAGCGGAATGTTGTCGCTTTTCAGGATTTCGTCTTGACAGGAATTAGTACCCAATCTCGTGTAAATGTGCCCGAAATTTAGAATTTGTGCGTCCAGCCGATCCAAAGATATTCACGAAAAACAGATTCCGCTGGAGTAACGTTACTGCAGCGGCATGTTTTTTTACCAGTGGTCGTAGCTGAATACAAACTAGCTACTTAGATAGATATAATTTGTGCCTAATTGTGCCCAAAAAATAGAATTTGTGCGTCTTGAGGTTTCAGAGTTATTCAAGATGCCGCTGCAGTAACGTTTAGCAAATTGCTGTATCTCTTAAACGGCATGACATACAACTACGATTTTTTTTACTACGGTGGGTCTTAATTTGTGCTTAATTTGTGCAATTTTATTTTTTCTATAATCGACACCATTGGAAAACTAGAATTTTTTTTTCAAAAACCCTAAAATCGATCCTCGCGCTTCAATGAGAAACCCTAGAAACTTACCAATTATGGTGATTTATACCTTTCATGAACTCAAAGCATCATGTGGAATTCGATGTTTTTATTCCAAGTCCTTAGAGAGTTATTCCATTTTAATTAAAATCTGGCCATGATATAATGTAACGCTCCAATACATGAGTTATTATTAAGTGACTGATATTATGATTATACTAATAATTAGTACCCTTATTAAATTGTTTATTCTTAAAGTTTCAGCTGAAAAAACCTTCTAACTACTTAGATATGAGAAAAAAACGATAGGGAAAGAAATCACACGATTGACCGAACAAATTCGAATGACTACATAAAAGCGGGCTCACAGTACATTATGCCCACCTTCTTAAATTGGTAGTATTATAATTGAATTTTGATGGGCACAGGTGCGTACAAATGGTTTAATTAGGTAACTATTTATTTACTTTTACATAAATATGTGACGTAGAGAGTCATCAGAGAGTAGGAAGTGACCTAAGGGCGAGCGCGCACTGCGGTGCGTTTTTGTAACGCATAATCTGTGAAGTATGGAATGTCTTTGAAGTACTCTAACGCACAGAAAATACAGGTGTGTCGATCTTCTTTATCACTGAACAGTTAATTTATTTCACCATAAGCACAATGTACCACAAAACCAATGCGTATTGTCCAGCCGAAATTACACGCGTCGTAATTATACACACAATTCCTTGAATTACTGGGAAAAAGATAATGTGCACACGCTCTCCACACACGAGATTGGCGGCCAATTACTCGTGTCAAACAAAGTTAACACCGAACCGAACTAACAGTGCGTTTCACGAATGTTGGTACCATTGTTTTTCATTGAAGAATGTTTACAAAAAACCATTCGATACGGCAACTTCGAATGAAGCAACGACAAGCTCTGGGGATTCCCCCCAAGTAATGTTTTATTATCCCGGTCGTTCTGACGGCATAGCATAGGGTAGATGTATTTTATATATGTATGAGTGTAATAGTTCCGATTGACGAATTGGCTGAGATCTAGACAATATAGACATTCACTTTCCTCAATTTGATCAATTTGTGAATATTTCTATTAAGTAGGTAACTAAATAATAAAACAAAATTTTACAGAGGTATCAATCATGCTATTTTATTTCAATTCAAAACTAAATCTATAAACGGTATTTTTTCTTTTATTTTATTGGCAACAAAAATACACTTTCTCGTCAAATAAACCTTTGGTCTTTATTAGATTGCTGTACTTACTAACATTTGACTGAGAGTTTAAAGGTTTGCAAATCCTCAATATCATTTATGGCTTACACACTGTGTGTACGTAACACCTATTGAGTTATAATGTACTACGTACTTACGTAATACCTACGTGTTTTACAAAACAATAAATTATAAGTAACACTTTTGTGCGAGACTGTTTCAAAAAACGAAATGTTGTACTACATATTTAAGAAGGTTGGCACAATGTACTGTGAGCCCGCTTTTATGTAGTCATTCGAATTTGTTCGGTTAATCGCTTGATTTCTTTTCCTATCGTTTTTTTCTTATATCTAAGTAGTTAGAAGGTTTTTTCAGCTGAAACTTTAAGAATAAACAATTTAATAAGGGTACTAATTATTAGTATAATCATAATATCAGTCACTTAATAATAACTCATGTATTGGAGCGTTACATTATATCATGGCCAGATTTTAATTAAAATGGAATAACTCTCTAAGGAGTTGGAATATAAACATCGAATTTCACATGATTCTTTGAGTTCATGAAAGGTATAAATCACCATAATTGGTAAGTTTCTAGGGTTTCTCATTGAAGTGCGAGGATCGATTTTAGGGTTTTTGAAAAAAAAATTCTAGTTTTCCAATGGTGTCGATTATAGAAAAAATAAAATTGCACAAATTAAGACCCATCGTAGTAAAAAAAATCGTAGTTGTATGTCATGCCGTTTAAGAGATACAGCAATTTGCTAAACGTTACTGCAGCGGCATCTTGAATAACTCTGAAACCTCAAGACGCACAAATTCTATTTTTTGGGCACAATTAGGCACAAATTATATCTATCTAAGTAGGTAGTTTGTATTCAGCTACGACCACTGGTAAAAAAACATGCCGCTGCAGTAACGTTACTCCAGCGGAATCTGTTTTTCGTGAATATCTTTGGATCGGCTGGACGCACAAATTCTAAATTTCGGGCACATTTACACGAGATTGGGTACTAATTCCTGTCAAGACGAAATCCTGAAAAGCGACAACATTCCGCTGCAGTAACGCACACAGGTCTGGCGGCCCTGGGATCTTGTGCTCTATACGACTCATATATTAATAGTTAATCGCCGACTGTGCGCACCGGCGAGCACTCTGTCACACCAACAACTCATGTTCAGGTGCCAGTCCGCTGTACTCGCTTCTCGCTAGTCGCCAGCGGCGGGAGGTGCCTTGAGCAAGTCATTGTATCTTTGGTTTGGGTTTGTGTGAAATAAAAGAGCATCGGTAGAATAATGTAGTCGTTTTAATTTAGGCGGGCTCATGTGTAGAGGCGCAGCGTGGCGTCGGCCCCGGCAGCCAGCAGCCAGGGCTGCGCGGGGTGCCAGCGCAGCTCCAGCACGCACAGCTGCTCCGCGCGCGCGCCCGCGCGCAGCTGCTTCAGCGGCACCAGCAGCGGGTTCTGCAGCAGGTCGCTGGGGGAGGGATACTCGTTACATGCTAGTCTTTTCATGTTATTATAGCGACATTTATTCATTAAATAAAAAAACAAATAAAATATATAAACAAGGGAAAAAATAAAACCATAAATACTTTAATAAAACATACTGTATAATTATAGTGAAACGCTGCGTCACAAAAACATCGTTCGCTCGAATTCGCGATCGATCTTCTTGTTTATGATTTCAAAAAGTATTTTTTTTACCAACAAGTAGGTATGCCGCTCAACCCACACCGTGCTCACAACACCAGATCACTTCAGCAGTCTCATGTATAAGTAGATCTATTTTGTTTTATTTTTCTGTTTGAATTACTTTTTACAATTACTTACCTTGTAGAGACAGAGCTGCTTTATTATTAAGAGAGTTGCACCTGATGAGGAATAACTCTTCCCTGCCTGATTTTCCTACAGTTCATCTAATCATAGTATAAAAAACAGTAGATATTATATACGTCGGGAATGTGAGCCAGCGAGTATGAGATGAGTTGGTCCCACTTACTTGTAGACCATGCCGTGCGACACGACGATGATGTTGTCGTCGTCGCCAGCGGAACCGAACAGCGGGTAACGCCGGTGGAAGGTGAGTTTGAGATGAGTTGGTCCCACTTACTTGTAGACCATGCCGTGCGACACGACGATGATGTTGTCGTCGTCGCCAGCGGAACCGAACAGCGGGTAACGCCGGTGGAAGGTGAGTTTGAGATGAGTTGGTCCCACTTACTTGTAGACCATGCCGTGCGACACGACGAGGATGTTGTCGTCGTCGCCGGCGGAACCGAACAGCGGGTAACGCCGGTGGAAGGTGAGTGTGAGATGAGTTGGTTCCACTTACTTGTAGACCATGCCGTGCGACACGACGATGTTGTCGTCGTCGCCGGCGGAACCGAACAGCGGGTAACGCCGGTGGAAGGTGAGTGTGAGATGAGTTGGTCCCACTTACTTGTAGACCATGCCGTGCGACACGACGATGTTGTCGTCGTCGCCGGCGGAACCGAACAGCGGGTAACGCCGGTGGAAGGTGAGTGTGAGATGAGTTGGTCCCACTTACTTGTAGACCATGCCGTGCGACACGACGATGTTGTCGTCGTCGCCGGCGGAACCGAACAGCGGGTAACGCCGGTGGAAGGTGAGTGTGAGATGAGTTGGTCCCACTTACTTGTAGACCATGCCGTGCGACACGACGATGTTGTCGTCGTCGCCGGCGGAACCGAACAGCGGGTAACGCCGGTGGAAGGTGAGTGTGAGATGAGTTGGTCCCATTTACTTGTAGACCATGCCGTGCGACACGACGATGTTGTCGTCGTCGCCGGCGGAAGCGAACAGCGGGTAGCGCCGGTGGAAGGTGAATGTGAGATGAGTTGGTCCCACTTACTTGTAGACCATGCCGTGCGACACGACGATGTTGTCGTCGTCGCCGGCGGAAGCGAACAGCGGGTAGCGCCGGTGCAAGGTGAATGTGAGATGAGTTGGTCCCACTTACTTGTAGACCATGCCGTGCGACACGACGATGTTGTCGTCGTCGCCGGCGGAAGCGAACAGCGGGTAGCGCCGGTGGAAGGTGAATGTGAGATGAGTTGGTCCCACTTACTTGTAGACCATGCCGTGCGACACGACGATGTTGTCGTCGTCGCCGGCGGAAGCGAACAGCGGGTAGCGCCGGTGGAAGGTGAATGTGAGATGAGTTGGTCCCACTTACTTGTAGACCATGCCGTGCGACACGACGATGTTGTCGTCGTCGCCGGCGGAAGCGAACAGCGGGTAACGCCGGTGGAAGGTGAGTGTGAGATGAGTTGGTCCCACTTACTTGTAGACCATGCCGTGCGACACGACGATGTTGTCGTCGTCGCCGGCGGAAGCGAACAGCGGGTAGCGCCGGTGGAAGGTGAATGTGAGATGAGTTGGTCCCACTTACTTGTAGACCATGCCGTGCGACACGACGATGTTGTCGTCGTCGCCGGCGGAAGCGAACAGCGGGTAGCGCCGGTGGAAGGCCACGCCGCGCACTGCGCCGCCGTGCAGGCGCAGCGTCTGGTACGGCTTTGACGACAGTTCCAGGTCGAACCTACGAGCCGAAAGAAATAAATATAAAATAAACATGTTAAGAACTTACTAAGCTAAAAATTGATTTGCGCGTTTAAATTCTGGGGGCCTACTCCCTAAGTTCGTCCGTTTTTCCGTTCGTCTGACATTACGATCCATCAAAACAAGTGTAAAAGTTAATTTTTACGGACAAGCAAAAACACATCGGGAGTAGGGACAACTGGCAAATCATGTTGTCATTCATACTTCGTTCGGGCGCCGAACCAATCATCCATCCGTAGGTGATACGGAGTAAGAAACGCCCGTAACGAAGGCCGAAACTACGGGCTTCGTGCTTAGGGAGTAGGCCCCCTGGTGCGCGTGGGAGTCTACTACCTCGCGCGTCAAACTAGACAGCCTTAACGACATTTCACTCGCACACCGAACTAATCCACGCTTCGATGTAGGGCCTTAAATGCCTCAGCTATGTCAGCTGATTTATGAACTAATTTGTTGTCGACCATAATCTCAAGTTGTTTTTCTTGTTTCACCGACTTTTTGTAGTACTTGCATAGATTTCCACAGCAGACAGAGGCTCAGAGGCACCGACAGAGCGCACTCACCAGATGCACTTCCTGTCGTAGGAGGCGACGAGCAGGTTGTCTCCGGCGGGGTGCACGGCCATGTGGCTGATCCACTGCGCGCCCGTCAGCAGCTTGCGCACCAGCTCCTGCTTCACCAGGTCGTACACGCGCACCACGCGCTGCGTCTGCGCACGAGAACGGACGCGTTAGCCTGCGAGGCTCTACACGGCATTCGCCATGCGCGAGGATTAGCCCGCCCAGCGAGACATTATAGAATCCAAATGTCGCTCGCTCGGTTAATCCTCACACACACAGCACTATATAATAATTTAAGAATAAATTAAATTTTTGATGTTTTTCCATTTTTTCATGTTTCTTATTTATACAGGGTTACTTGTAATTCGACGTATTCCTTGCAGGACATCATGTAGGGTTAACATGCAACAAATGAAGCCACCAAATGTTTTACCGAAATTCAGTTTTTTTTTTTGTAATTTTTGCCTAAGAATAATATAAATTACGAAAAATAAAATGTTTAATTAGTTATCTTTGACGAAGTTTTAGGCATTTTTCAACTTTATTTTTTTTAAGATCTGCTACGGCATCAGCTACGATAATAATTTAAATTCCAGTAAAGTCGCACCGTATTTTTTTTTTAAATTGTATATTTCATAAAAAAAACTAAAAATGTAACTAACTCAAAAACTATTGAATTTCGGCAGAACATTTAATGGCTTAATTTGTTGCATTTTAACCCTATTATGAAACCCTGCAAGGAATACGTCGAATTACAAGTAACCCTGTATAATTTTCATTTCTGTTGTTGTATTTTATTTTATTTTATTGTAAATTCTTTTAAAATTATTTTTTGTCACAAATGTTTGTATAATCCTCTGTTGACATTAGTACCTAAGCCAAATAAAATGGGAGAGTGCGCTGACTCCTGGCATACAGGGACACCTAGTTCAGGAGTCCGAGGCTTCAAACAAGTTTCTGAAACCATTATGTCAATAAAGAATTCTGAATCCGCGTGCATGCCGCGAGCACTCACGGCGACGAAGATGAGCGGCCGGCTGGGGTGGAAGAGCGCGCACTGCACCAGCCCCTTGTTGCGCGTGAAGGGCAGCTGCGAGCGGCGGCGCGACAGCTGGTGCACCAGCACGGCGCGCGACGCCGCGTCGCGCAGCGTCACGCACACGTAGTCGCCGCGCGCGTGCCACGCCACGTGCGCCACGGGCCGGAAGTGCGCCACGCGCAGGCGCTCGCCGCGCGCCCACTGCTCCGGCGACACGCGCTGCCACTCCGCGCACGACGCCGTGCGCGAGTCCACTGCGCAACGAGGGCACGGAATTATATTATTTCATGTTTTTAATCGAGGATACATTAAAACACGGTGTCAAAAAACGTTAGGCAATGAAGAAAACGTTTGGAAAAGAACCGGGTTCAGTAATACATACCCTGCACGTCGTGCTGCGGGGGCGGCTCCTCCAGCAGCTCGTCGGTGCGCGCGGCCACGCGGTGCGCGCCGATGTCGGCGCCCGGGTTCAGCAGCAGCAGGCGCGGCCCCGCCGCCGCCGCGATGAGGCTCAGGCCGGGCGTGGGGATCCACGCCACGCGCGACACCGCGCCCTCCAGCGTCAGCGTGCGCAGGCAGCGCCCCGACGCAGTCTCCCACACTGCAAACACAACGCATGTACCAAGCGGTACACCAGCATCATCATGTTAGCCGGAAGACGACCTCTGCTGGACGTAGGCCAAGCACCGCCACGTCCACTGCTGGACGTGCCCAAGCACCGCCGCCCTGCGACTCCTGCGGCCTTCACCAGGTGCTCAGTCCACCTCGCGGGAGGTCGTGCACCGGCCCCACGGCCATCAGTTCGCGAGCTGCGCGCCTGCCCCTTGCCAGCAGCCAGCCGAGCGGCCGCATCTGCAGATGTTTCCTCACCTCGGACGGTGCCGTCGTCTCCGCCGGACACGATGTACTGGCCCGAGGGGTCGAAGTCGGCGCTGCGCACGAGCCCCTTGTGGCCGCGCAGCGTCAGCGCCTCGGCCGTGGGGAATGGCTGCAGGTCGCGCGGCGATGGCAGCTTCGGCACCAGGTCGTCGGGCCCAATGGTCAGCTGCGGGACGGTCAACCAGATTGTAGCCACTTATAAAACAAACTCAGACATTTCTTTCATTTTCGCGAGTGCGTGTGTGTTTTACTCGACTGCGCGAATTAACGGAGGGTAAGGCTGCCTGTCCACCGGAGCGGAGTGAGGCTGCGGAGCGGAGAAACGGAGAAATATTAACCAATAGAATCTTAAGTCCGCTCCACTCCGCCGTCCGCTCGCGCTCCTATTGGTTAATATTTCTCCGTTTCTCCGCTCCGCAGCCTCGCTCCGCTCCGGTGGACAGTTAGCCTAATGTGTTTATCAGCTTATATGGCTGGTATAACACTAAAATCGCGAAAAAAATCAGCTCTTCCTTAAATTTTGACGAGTTATCCGTAAATATTATAAACTCCCTGACCCGACAGACTAAGTTTCATCCTCTACTGAACCTCCTAGGAAGTGTTTCGAAAAAAACTATGAAATAACTGACTTCAAAATAAACATAAGCCTAAGGTATCTACTTCGATTCGAAGTTTCATCCCCTATTGAACCCCCCTAGGAAGTGTTTCAAATAAAACTATGTAGCAAGTGACTTCACTATCACTATCACTATCACTACATATTATAAAACAAAGTCGCTCCGCTGTCTCAACGGATTTTGATGCGGTTTTTTTTAAAAGATAGAGAGATTCAAGAGGAAGGTTTATATGTATAATAACTACATATTATAAAACAAAGTCGCTCCGCTGTCTGTCTGTCCCTGTGTATGCTTAGATCTTTAAAACTACGCAACGGATTTTTTTTTTTTTTTTAATTTCCCATATTGCAATCTATCCAGACGATATTCAGCAATAGTTTCGTAATTGATTGTATCAGGCTTGTGCGGTACATATCCAATGATAAGTCCGCTTTGTCTCAGTCACAGTCTACAGTAATAATAGATCCTGCGGGTTTTTCCGTTGTCTTCGTGGCATGGTTGAATCGCTCATAAGACCTTTTGCAAGTGCGTTAGGATGGTGTGTGATCCTCGATTTATAAGCTTCCATTCTGATTTTTATTTCTTGCTTAACTGTCCTCATGTTAAGGTCGTGGTGCAATCTATCATTGCTTATATACCATGGTGCATTTGCTATCATTCGTAGCATTTTAGACTGAAATCTTTGAAGGATTTCAACATTTGAATTTGCAACGGATTTTGATGCGGTTTTTTTTAAAAGATAGAGAGATTCAAGAGGAAGGTTTATATGTATAATATAGTAGAGGAATACTGATAATTTTACAGGGTTCTAATGTGATGTCGTAAATAAACACATTTTTTTGCGCTTACATTGCAAACGCTGGCTGAACCCTACGAGATAGATCAAAATAATGTACTACAGTATTGTACACCTTAAAAAGGTCTGCAAAAAAGTCCGCGATGGTATAATTATGTCTATCTGTTAGGGATAACCCACAATAACCATTTTTTCAGAAATAATGGCTTATTTACGAAGCGATTTTAAGCAATACAGCATTAATCCTTATCCAATTAAGTACCTTAAATAAATTGTGCATTTACTATACAGGGTGTAAGGGACAGCCCTCCGCAAACTGATAGGGTGAATTCAGTATGTCTTACTAAGATGACCGGTACATGAATTTTTTTCAGGAACGTTAAGGCCTTGCCGTGTTCCTGGATCTTCAAAAGGCTTTCGACACAGTCTCTGTCTCCGCTCTGTTGGATAGGTTGGAATCAATAGGAATAAGAGGTATTCCCCACGCCTTGCTCAAAGACTATCTAAGCGAACGTAAACAAAAGATTAAGATAGGCAATACCATTAGTTCTGAAGAGACCGTCCAGTTCGGAGTTGGCCAAGGTAGTGTGCTCGGACCGACATTGTTCCTTATATATATAAATACCCTATGTAGTATGAAAATCGTGGATGCACGCATTCTTTCATACGCAGATGACACTGCAATAGTTTTCAGTGCCGCTACCTGGGGCAATCTTCGGATAACTGCCGAGCGGGGACTGGCAAGGATAGCAGTCTGGCTTGACCTTAGCCTTTTAACCTTAAATACTTCCAAAACTAATTTCATCTGTTTCACAAAGTACAACTACTCTCAACCCCCTCCAGAATTCAAAATTAAGATTCATAAATGTAATTTTCGAATCCACCAAATACCTAGGTATTATGGTGGATCAACGGTTATCATGGCACAATCACACGGAATTAATAATGAAGCGAATACGGAAATTAATCTGGACTTTCAAGACATTACGTCATGTAACCTCGAAAAAACTTATACTACAGATTTACATCTCACTTGCTCAGTCCGTCCTGGCATATTGCCTACCTGTCTGGGGTGGTGCCACTAAAATTAAATTCCTAGACCTCGAGAGGTCTCAGAGATCACTACTGAAAGTTATGCTTTTTATTAAACCCTTCAGATTTTCAACTGAGAACCTTTACCGTACTTCAGATCTTCTGACTGTTAGAAAGCTTTATGTTCTTAATATAATTCTAACCAAGCATAAAACACTATCGTTTAATCCACAGAAGACTAAGGTCAGAAGGAAAGACACGGTTGCTCCCAATGTCTCAGTAAAGTCTACATTCGCAAAAAGGCAATATCCTAGGCAAGCATCCCATTTATACAATCTTCTTAATAAAGAACTTGATATATACCCTCTAACCTACCGCGAATGTAAAAAAAAGTTGTTTGTTTAAATGCCTTATGTCGAAGACCTATGATGAAGTGGAAAAAATGGTGCAATCGATGAGACTATAATAACACACACTACACTTAAGATGTTAGGCTATGGTGTTTCTGCTGCTAATGGAAGATAATGTTCTGCGTTATCTTCCGATCCCAAGATTATTCGTAGGGTTAGCTAGCGAAAATCACAGTTATTTATTAACCAAATAAATGTTGTATTGTGTATGTTCAATCCCTCACTCTCACACACTCACACCCACTACTCACACACACATTCACCTCCACACCATCTCCTACACACATAACACACACATCTCAGCGCATTTTCTGCCTTTTTATTTAATTTTTTTGTTTTTATTTTTGCCTTTGTTTTTTTGTTTGTATAATTTTACATTATCGCATTAACTTGATATGAATTATAACCTGGGGAAGGGCGGAGCATCCTAACACAAGCAAACTACTTGCTTAAAAGGATTCTCCCACATTGCAACCAAAATAAGTTATTTAAGTTGATGAAATAAACATTTTTATTTTTTTATTTATTATTTTTATTTAAGGGAATCCCATTTTTATTTTTTTATTTATTATTTTTATTTAAGGGAATCCAATAAACCTGATTTGTTTGTGTTTTTGTGCACAAATCGGAACGTCTATTACTGGTTGGGAGGGGTAGGTAATAGGTATGCGGTGAGTTCGATGAACTCTGTAGCTACACAGAAAATGAACAGCTGATTACTCGCGTCGTTGGTTAGAGTATTTCAACATCCATTGCTGATTTTTTTTTTTGCTGTTTTTTTTGCAGTTTTTTTTTACATAAATGGAATGCTGCGAACACACAATGCAATTTTACATTGAAATAATGAAAATGTAACTGAAAAAAATTTTGAAAAAATGAAAATTTTCCTGAGAAAATTTCCGGTAGAATATGATTCAAAATGAGGAGTTGAATGCACCCTGTTAGTTTGTGGAGGGCGGTCCCTTACACCCTGTAGATCAATATGGCCCTTTACAGCATGTAATTTAAATGAATATTTTCAAAGATATTACAGATTTAAAATGCAGGGACATAGCGGGCGGCGGTACACGCGTTTATCGGAGCTCTCTAGCGAGGAAAATAACAATTATCCATACTAATATTATTAATTCGAAAGTAACTCTGTCTGTCTGTAACCTTTTCACGCCTAAACCACCGAACAGATTTTGATAAAATTTGGCAAGACTCTATGGTGGTATCCTAGGGAAGGACTTAAGCTACTTTTTGTCGCAAAAATAACCCTACAGGGGGTGATATAGGGGACGAAAGTTTCTATGGGAAACCCAGCATTTCTTAAGTTAGGGATATGAAAATTAAAATTTATGCTTATGGTAGGAAATAATGAAATAAGTGCTTCAGCGTTTTTGGAAAATCATCCCCTAAGAAGGGGATGATTTTAAAATTCACAAAACTGCACGGGTATCGCTAAAATTTGGCAAGAATAAAGATGGCATCCTGGGGAAGGACATAACCTATTTTTTGTCTTAAAAAATAATCCTACTGAAGGTGAAAGTTTTATGAGAATCCCAGCATTTCTTAAGTTAGGGATATGAAAATTCAAATTTATGGTTTTGATTTTTGATTTTAAAATTCACAAACACTATTAAAATGTTTGTGTAAGTAGCTCTTTTTAAGAGATTTAAGGGATTGGGTAGTTTGTATTTTGAAGTAACATTTAGCCGACGTTCCCACGGACGTAAAAAAATCGCGGCGGGACTGAACGTGGGCTTAGTCTTAATATTTTTTTAATTCCCAGGAGATAGAGAATAAAGAGGATTTATACTTTCGCTTTAAAGTTGCTTTCAAAGGCATGCAAGTTGGTAATTTTCCTTTTACTATTGTTTGGTTTTAAGATTTATTATCCTCCAGCAATCTTAAATCAATCTGCGCGCCGCTAATCGAGTACTATATAAGCTGTGCGAGAAGATTTTGTCTAGCCGACGACGTTCGCACGGGCGTAAAAATATCGCGGCGATTTCTTTTCGCGCACTGCATTTTCAACGCTCTGCTTAGCCCCGAGAGTTAAAAATCCAACAGTGTGTTTTTCGTCGCGCTGGGATGCACTCTGTTGTTGTTAGGTTGGATTCTCAACGCTCGGCTCAACAACTAGAGTTAAAAATCCAGTGCGCGATAAAATCCCGCCGCGATTTTAGTACGTCCGTGCGAACGTCGGCTTAGTGCTCATTATAGAAGCATGAAATGTTGCACATGTGGTACTTCTGAAGCCAGCGGCTCAGGCTGCGCGTTGTGTGCGTGCGCGTGTGACGCCACGATACGTACGCGCATCTTGATGGCCCGCGGCGCCAGGTACAGGTCGAGGCAGCGCAGGAAGCGCTCGCGCGTGAAGCGCTCGTAGGCCGGCACGGCGCGCAGGCTGGCGTGCCGCGTCGGCAGGAACGTGTACTTGCGCTTCCACGGCGTCTCGCTCAGCTTGTTCCACTCTTTCAACTGAAACGACATCCGCGGTCAACAGCGGCACTAGTGCGCAGGCGGCGCGGGTGGTGCGAACAGACCTCCTTAGCGTCGAGCAGGTACTCGGGCGGCGGGTTGTAGCTCTCGGCGTGCGAGGGCAGCGCGCGGCGCGGCGCGGGGATGTGCTTGTGGATGCCTCGCTGGCGCGCCTCCTCCTCGCTGCTGGCCGAGCCCCACAGGTTGTAGAAGTTCTTCTCGCGCTTCTTGCGCCGCTCGTCGGCGATCTGCTTGCGGGTCTTGGTCCAGCCCATCTTGAGCGCGTGCACGATGCGCGCCACCTGCTGCTGCTCGGAGCGCGACGGCAGGAAGGAGCGCTTGTGCTCGGGGAAGGCGCGCAGCGGCGTGGCCAGCACCTCGCGCGAGAACCACTCCACCCACGGCTGCGACAGACACACGCTCCACAGTTCAACTGTCACTTGATATGACCACAGATTAATACAGATAGGACACTCCGCAGTTTAGGTATGAAGCTACAAGCAAAAATAAATAAATAAATAAGTACGCGGCGCGGCGGGCCCAAGTCAGTAGGACTGCCGCGCGCCGCTAGGTCACACGTCAATTCAATTCTCACGCGCCGCGTCGCGCCGGCAGTTCGTCACATGATATTAAAAAATTGTTAAAATGAAGGCAAAACTATATTGCATCGCATTTAGCTGCATAAATAATAATACGACCTACGACTAAGACTACAACATTATAAAATGTCCTCAATGGTAGATAGAAGAAAAGTTGTAGATCTCACATTTCTTCACAAACTGTTCAAGGGGGCTATTGACTGTAGCGAGCTTCTTGGAAAGCTGCAGATGGGCGCACCAACTCGCTTGCCGCGGAAATGCAACACTTCGCCGTGTTGCCAAGGCTCTGTCGGCAGTTTCACGTAGTATCGAAGCATAATGATTTGGATATTACATGCAAATTACCATAACACAAGCATTAGGTTGCTTAGCTTGGGACTAGATGGCGTTGTGTGAAATGTCCAAGAGATATTTATCTACATTTATCTAAATTACCAAAGTTAAAAAAGACGTAAAAGTCTTAGTATCCAAGTCTAATAATATTAATATTTTGAATTTTTTTGTTGACTTTGATTATTATTTTTTGATTATTAAAATAAAAAAAGGAAGGAAAAAGAGTTACGCGAAAGAAAGAGAGGCAACTGTAGATGAATATAACTGTAGGTAATAAGCTTTGTGTGACCTGAATTGCACTTAATTGTGTCGTAGCAAGAGTCGCTTTTTATTTAAATGATTTTGCGGAGTGTCCCAACTGTATTAATCTGTGATATTCTGGTATGCAGTTGGTGGGACAAGAACTTTAAATGATTACTTTTCGGATTTTTCTAATGAATTATTAAATTCTAGTGAAGTCTACTGTCATTTTTTAAAGGTTCCGTGCCTTGAAAGGTAAAATGGGACATAGGTAAATCACATTTTACTCGGCCCAGCCACTGCCCGTGTTTTATTTAGGTACCTGATAGTCATCGTGTGCAGCGTCGGGAACGTGGCCCTCGCGCAGGCGGTGGATGAGCTCCAGATCCTGCTTGCTCAGCACCACGTCCTGCCCCGTGCTGGGGTCGCGCACTGTGCGCCAGAAGTCTGGGTCTTCACATTTCCTACAAGGAGATACGATTGATGATTAGGAAGGTGCATGTTGCAAGTCACAGTCGGCGGGAGCGACGGTTACTTCAGGAACTCGTCGATCTGGTCGCGCTGCGGCGGGCGCACGATGCGGCGCGCGTCCAGGTCGTAGCCCACGTGCGGGTACTCGTTGTACCACCACATGGGCACGTCGCCCACGGTGTTGCGCCGGTCCTCCTCGTCCGACGTGTCGCCCGACTCGTACTCGTCTGCAATAACGCACACTCCATGTCACTGTACGACTTGGGCTGTAAGTGACACATAAAACATGTAATATGAACATTCCACGCACCTTTTTGTCCTACAGGTTGTATATTTACACTAGCTTTCTTAATAGTATCAGCCAGGCGATCAATACTGGCATTAGTTTTGCTTTTTGTTTTGTCTTGCTTTCCTACTGTTTTCTGTTTTATTTCCTTGGCAGGTTTCTGTTTTGTGTCCTTGGAAGCTTTCTGTTTTGTCTCCTTGGCAGGTTCCTCTGTTTCCGAGTCACTGGCAGCAGAGTGTGTGTGAGTGACTCCCGACTCTGCCCCACTGTCCACACTCTGTTCGTCATCATCATCACTGCTGTCCTGCTGGTCGCTGTCACCCTCATCGTCAGCCTCTGAATCTGTGAGATCCTGAAGTCAATCATTTTAATTCATAGGTAAACCACAACAGTAACCAATTATTGTAGTGACACTCGAACAATGGATCACGTTATAAGTAAAAGGAGGGAGCCTTTATTAAAACATGTTAACACAAATATGAGTATTGTGTGCACAGTACATGACAAGAACTAAAAGTAAGCACTTACTGAGGATCCTTCTGAAGCAATGTCTGCCTGGTCGTCATCTCCAAAGGTAGAGTCCCCACTGCCATCAAACAGGACTTCCTGTGGAAATTAACAACCCTTTAACTCACCTCCCGATTGCTGTAAGCTATTATCATCTGTCTATGCATTGTTTATGCTACCTCAGACAGAAAAATAAAATAAACTTTAAAAAAAGTAAAAACCAACAAAAAATAATAGAATTTGGAAGTTGCTGCTAATTATTTACAACAAATGAAATGCTTAAAACAATAATGATTGCAATACATCTTGTTCATGATCAGAAGCAGCTCCAGCCTCATCTTCATGCTCGGAGTCAGTCGCGTCATCTGCAGCATCCAGCTCTCCCGTCAATAACTCTTCATCTTCTGATCCACCCTGGGACTGAAAACATAATAATAGCTTAAATGCCATGACCTTTCGATATCAATTTGTTTTGACACTTAGGAGACATTGCATAGGTACTAATCGCACTAGACACATGCAAACCTCAAAACAATTTCTTCCCGTTTTATACCAAAAAATATTTTTAAAATGAGAAAGTGGTCCACACCACAATGTTGTTGCGCCAAATTGGTAATTAATCCCAAAACATACTTCATTACAATAATAATTCCTAAACGAGCCGGGTGTAAAAAGCGTGGTGCAACAATGCGAAATCTTATAAATTATAAACCTTACCTCATCCGAAGCGTTTACAGAAACATTTTGTTTGGACTCTTCAGAGCCAGCTTTTCTTTTAAGAAGTCCGATTCTGAATGGGGGCATTTTAAATTAATTGCATATTTTTCTTAAATTAAAACCACACGTGTTTTTGACTTAACAATAAACCATCCAAAACCAACAAAGACAACAAGAAGACTGAACTGTTCAACTGTCAGTTAGTGACACTGACACTTGACATTACCATTAGTCAATAATGTTGACATTGAGAAAAAACTGGAAAACAAACGTGAACACAACGTGAATACGCCCTTAGAGCATACGCCAGATCCAGAAAGATCCAGCAGATGGATTGTAGAATTCGCTGTTTTACACAACCACTACAGTCTTGTCTAATTTTTAATTCATTCGACGGAATTCTGTCATTTCAGGAGTGTTGTCAATAATAAAACGGTCCTGTCCTAGTAAAAAACGGAACGCAAATTAAGGTCTAAAACTTAGATAATTACATCTAAAATGTCTAAAATCATTTGGAGTTTGACAGTTTGGTAATATGTACTGTTGTCTGTAGATAACATTGACTTAGAATTCTATAGACTGCTGGTTATCTTCCCTTGCATTCACACTAGAAAAAGAAGAATATATTAACGTCACTAGCATACAAAAGAGACAGAGTAAAAATATTTCTGTCCTTTATCGCGTGCCGGCCAAGACCGTCGACGTGCGCAACAAGTTTGACGTTTTTGGCGATTGCAGATTGAAATCCAATTATTTATTAATAATTACATCGAGATTTTACACAAAATACGTGCCGTTTCGTGCTCAATTCTTTAATACCATCTGTGCAACTGTGCAAAATGGTTAGGTGCAGTGTATTACATTGTAAAAGTGATAGTTTGATGAAGATTGCCGGATTGTCCTTTCACACGTAAGTATTCCACCTTTTTATGTATTTTATCGCTGTGTGTGCTGCTATTTCTAATCAAATAGTCGCAGTAATGTACAAACTAATTTGTATTTGTGTTAAATCTCAAAAAATAGTGATTTGCGCAATATTTTTATTTTCTTACCTGAACATTCAGTGTTGCCACTTTTTGACGGGGAATTTACCCTTTAATAAGGGTAAAACTGATTTTTTAAAGCAATGTCTATAAAAAAATATTTTATTTCAGACCTTGATCCATTAATATTAGTAATACACACTTCTCATAAGATATTTTAGTAACAAACGTAATAAAAGAGTTTAATTCATATATCTGCACACACCTGATGCCCCGCATTGGGTACATGTTGTACTCACGGCTACAGATCAAGCTATACATTTCCAGTTTAAGCTGATCTCGCAATGTATAGGATTTCCTTACAGTGTAAACTGGAAATGTATAGCTTGATGTGTAGCCGTGTGTACATGTACATAATGCGTCATAATGGTGCAGCACGGCTGTTTACTGATGACCTTAATGTCGTTGACGCTCCCACGTACTCTGCGCATCATGGAAGCATTCTTTTTACTCAAGATGGTATTAAAACCATCAGTATGTACTTCGGCAAACATTCCTGATGCACTGCAGTAACGTGGAAGCCTCAACCACATCCTGAAAGTATTGATATACTGAACTCTGAAGACGTCGTATGCCGTCTGCGTCTATCGATCCCACAGAGTGCACATGTACAAAGATTGGCAAAACGCATTATCGAGTTATTTTTACTTCTGGTGTACAACGTGCAAACCTGTGGGCCAACATATTGCATGCTATATAGCTACTACTATACTATAAATATATAAGTAAAAAAATCATGGAAAGCAAGATCACTGGTTAAAATGAAAGGTAATGAAAAAATCTACCCGATTTATTATTATTCTAGATTTCCAAATAAACCCGAAATAAGAAACATGTGGATTGCTGCTACTAATAGGCCTAATTGGGCTCCAAAAACCAATTCCAGGATTTGCAGTCAACACTTTGATAGTAATCTTTTAGTAAAGAAAGCATGCAAAACTTACTTATACCCCGATGCTGTTCCAAATACGGTAACAAATATGGATGTACCTAACATGTGATTGAATTTTATTACAATGGTTATAAAATTTTAACATTTAATTCCATTAGGTTGCAGGAAATAGAGGAAGCGCTATGATGATTAAGAGCAGCGAAGCCACATCCACTGAAACATTAGAAGGGAGCTCAAAAACAGTTAAATCTGTAAGTCTATAGGATTCATATTTTAACAGCTTAATAACGAGCCGAGAGTTGTATGTACTGACGCCAGCAGGTTATACTACCCGAAACTGTCAGATTTTCCCAATCAACCTTGAACCTAATACTCTAGCGATAAAGATGAAAATCTATTAAAGAAATTTGACAGATTGTAGTAGGTTGATGTGCTGGCGTCTGTACATAATGTTGTTTCAATAATAAGTGCGTAATATAAAACATTTTCCTTATTTATTTTAGTATTCGTCACCTGAGTTTTCGCCCAGAACATTGAAACGAAAATGGCAGAAAGACCAAGAAATATCAAAACAGCGTTTGAAAAAGCTAAAAGCACTTCGAGAAAAATGTAGGAGGTTGACCAAAAAGGTGGCAGATTCCTACATTGTTCTCATATGTAGGTATATTTTCAACATGAACGATGTAACCAATATTTTGTAATTTTTTTTTATTCAAAAGAGTGTCCGTGGAGTTTCTTGCCCATTCTTCTCCATAGGGGACAACGGTTTGGAATGGGCAACTAGCTTCATCTTTCTGACTGACCGATCCCTTGACAATTCAAACGTACGTATGATTACCTAGTTTATTTTGAAATAAATATTTTTTTTTATTTTGCTTTGAGTTTGAGTTTGAATAAAACATTGCAGTCGCATCATTACTCATATTTTTTTATTTTTCCTGAAATACAAACCTCATTAAAAAAAATCTTATTTTTTGAAGAATATTGGGTAAAATGTACATCACTTGGTAACCCTAAACAAAAGATGTACTTTTTTTCTGTCCCTTTCGACGGCACGGATTCCATGAGTCTATAGAATTCTAAGTCAATGGTAGATAACGTAGCCAGAGGATTTCGGTAGATAATGTGTAACAACTATGCTCGGATTAATTAGCTGCAGTTAAAATGACACTTCTTCTGTGTCATTTCTTGTTGCCATTTGATAGCGAAATGACACTAAAAATTACATACAGGATGTCCCGTAATTAATGGATAATCTCTTAAGGGGTCATTTTACTCACCATTATGAACAACTTTTACTATGGGAACGAACCCAAAATCGCGAAAAAAAAATCAGCTGCTCCCTACATTTTGACGAGTTATGCGAACATAAATGTACGGAGCAGCTGATTTTTTTTTCGCGATTTTGGGTTCGGTCCCATAGTAAAAGTTGTTCATAATGGTGAGTACAATGACCCCTTAAGAGATTATCCATTAATTACGGACACCCTGTAGAAGAGAAGTGTCATTTTACTGCTTACTGCAGGTAGTTAAGTTATGCCATAGTTCCTCGCTTGCCACTCCTTTCCCTGAGGTCCAAACACAGAATTTAAAAGGTTTTTTTTTTAGTTTTTGACAATGACACTATTTTTGATGTTCAAGTTTTTGATTTTGATTGATATTTATGTTTATGGCCACTTTATGGCTGACTGATCTGCCTTCTTTGCCGAGTACGGAACGTATTCATCATTTATTTTTAGTTTTCCTGTGGTTTTCTTGTAGGTTATGGTTGTGCAAAGTTACGAATTGCAATCTGAAGTTCTGAACTGAACGTCTTCTGAAATTAGCAGGAAGAAGGGCATATTGAAAGAAACCCTACGTCAAAATTAATCTGTAAAATGATAAACAATATGTACAACGTGTACAACTTAATAAATTAAAAAATAATTGTACTTTAATTATAAAATTTAATTTCTACTATTAATATTCATAATCATAAAATTAAATTTTAGACCACAAAATGTTTCGTAACTTGGCTAAGATTTTGGAACCTATCAGAAATCAGCTGGTAAGCGCTGTTGTTGTCAGCGGGTTACCAACTTACCACTATAGTTAACCCCTGTTGCATACACCTTATGATAGAACTTGAGATAGTCGTGTGATCTGTGATTGTGTCTACCGCTGATGTGTGTATGTTGTCAGCCGCGGAAGGCGCGGGTGGGCAGCGCGGCGGACGGCGGCGGCAGCGCGTTCGAGCGGAACAGCGCGTCCAAGGAGCAGCAGCTGTCGGAGACACTAAAGCGCTCGCTGCCAGGCATCACGTACGTCAGCGTCGAGGACATCTCGGGGGGATGTGGCGCCATGTTTGAGGTATTCAGTCTTCTGTAAGATAGACTTGTTAATTGTGTTCAGTAACTTGACAGTTGGAAGGGATAAGTTCTTGACAATAAAAAGGGAATGAGGTGAAAAAGAATTAACAAAACTACCTTGATGTGCTTATAGTTTTAATTGAAACATGTTACATTGGTATAGACCAAGGGTCCACCACTCACACACACACAACTGCCACGTAAAATACAATTTAATTAGTTGTTTGATTAGATGTAACAAGAAAGCATTGCGAGTTTTTCTATGGACCTCAATAAAATTTGTCAACAGTATCCGGACCCACTTAAAATTACTTGCCAACCCCTGGTATAGACCATAATATAAACAATAAGTATTATAAAAATGAAAATTATTTTGCTTCAAACTGTCAAGTTACTCAATACAAAAAAATTTAAAGTCCAAGTATAGTCAGTTATTGACACCAAGGAACACAATAACGCTGTACCTACTCATAATGATTTCTTTTTGTACCAAATGTGCTAGGATTGGCCACACTAGACATCACTATTATAGGTACTAATTTCACTTGAAGTGCATCTGTTTGACGTCTCATGCCTACTCAATAAATCTAATTTAATTTTCAGGTGAATGTGGAAGCTAAGGAATTTATTGGTTTATCTCGAGTCAAACAACACCGTCTGGTAACTGAAACCTTGAAGAGTGAGATTGCTGAGATGCATGGGATCCGTATACACACCACAATACCAGGAGCTGGTGACAACTAACATAAGGTGATATTTATTTGTAACTAGTAAATGCTTAGCTTAGACATAACACTTCCAAGAGTTGTTTCTCAATATGTACTTGTAAAACTTATTGCATTACTTTGAACAGACAAGCTTGTTTTTTTTATTAGATTATACTACTGGCTTTAAGCTTTCCTTTTGGTTCTACTTGAACATAACGTGGAATGGATTGTTTAACTATAGGACTTGTTTGATAGTTACTGTTATGTTGACCCAATTATGGGAAGTTGTTAATAATTGAATAATAATAGTTATTCTATGAAAACAAAAGCTTTTGTGATCCTAAATGTTTACCATGTTAATACAGTACATTTTAAAAATGTGCTGTGGTTTTAAACTATGAGTATAAAATGATAAGATACACTAATGTGATGTCTCATTGGAAAACTACTATTGTAATGTAGCTGTACATCCTAGAAACAAATATTAATTATAAAAAAAGTGCAGCAATAATAGCTTTTTAATTAATGAACCTAAATAATATTTAGTATCTAGTAAGAGCTTAAACTACTTATGTAGATACAGTCAGCAAGGAAACTACAATAACACTATAGCTTTTTTATCATAATTTATCTGGTATATTATAAAAATAACAGGATAGATAGTAAATTTAAATGATTAATTAAGCTCTTAGATATTATATGAAATGCTGAACAAAGGAGAACATCGAATTTTATTGTGATAAATTAAGCTAGACGTGCACCGATGCTGATGCGGCTGACTGTTTATAGTGACAACTTGAGGAGGTACCTACAGAAACGCAGTTCGTGCGAGTGCGGTCCTGTACGCGTCACGAAACCGGGCCTACTCTCTAATGCCGGGGGCTACACTACACGGACATGGCCGTTGATCATCGCGTTGAAGGGCGATAACCGTAGGTGTAGCCACCACTACGGATAGGTATAATTTGACAACGGCATTCACATTGCCGATGGCCTTTTTAATAGTTACTATACTCTATGACCTATGGACGAGCGGTGTGAATTCAATGAGCATTGAAGTTGACCGTTCAAGTGTGGCCACTCAATTCATCGCGTTGAACAACGGAACAATTACCGCCATGATTAAAGCGCATAGTGTAGCCCCGGCATAAGTCCGTCAAGTTAACGAAGATACGGGACCGTCCGAAAGTAGTTCGAAATTTCGAGTGAACCCCTACATGATTAATTAATTTTTTTTTTTCTAATAGTGGTTAAGAGCGTTAACGTCGCGCGCGCTGGCAACGTCGCATTTATAAAGGTTCTATGTGATTATTTTAATAAATTTAAATCAAATCACAATTTCCTCTCTCAAATTCTTAGATCGTTGGTATTTATAAGTATGTAGGTATGCTATTTTTTGACGGTTATTTTGGTATTTACTCTTATAGAAAATGAAATGTCAATTATTTTCTATTATTCTATTTTTTAAATAGTAAATACCAAAATTACTGTCAAAAAATATCATACATACTTATAAATACCAACGATCTAAGAATTTGAGAGAGGAAATTGTCCTATGATTTAAATTTATTAAAATAATCACGAAAAACCTTTGGAAATGTGACGTTGCCAGCGTGCGCGACGTTAACGCTCTTAACAATCTTCTCACGCATGTAAAACACTCCACAGTCTTAATGTATGCAGATGATGTCAAAGTTGCTCTCCCAGTGGCTAACTCTAGTGATACTGCCACTCGTCAATGCAATATTGACAACGTTCACGCTTGGAGCACTTTACACAACCTCAACCTAAACATTAGTAAGTGCGTGGTCACGACCTATTCTAAAGCTGCACAACCCATACATAACATACACGATGAACAATGAGCCCCTGAAGCGTGTATTAACTGTGCGCGATCTGGGTGCTCACTTTGATCCACACCTTACATTTAACCAGCACATAATACAGACCTGCAACAAATCCCGCAAAAACCTGGGTTTTGTCTTGCGTCAGGCCAAAGTTTTCACTAATCGTCAAGCCCTAACCATACTATACAACTCCTTCATCCGTAGTTTGCTGGAGACTAACAGTGCAATCTGGAACCCCCATGAAAAGTTGTAAACACTGGTCATCGAAAAGGTTCAGAAGTCTTTTGTCCGCTACCTTTACTTTAAACTTTATGGGTATTACCCGTACATGTACCCAACTCCATTTGTGCTGCGTATGGTGGGGTACCTTAAATTTGTTTTTTTTTTTTCTATGTTTAAAATACGTATGACTAATAAATGACTAATGATATTGAAGTAGGTCAGCTAAGCCAGCCTAAGTAATGTCATGATATTATTATGCATGTATGTACTACAAATATTTGCACGACTGATAAGTCGAATATAGAGACACTGAAATTATTCTACCATATTATTATGCACCTATATTCTGACAAATAAATAAATTTCATTTCATTTCATTTCATTACCAAAGTTTAGCAGTAAAGAGAAATATTAGTCTGGTAAAATATTTCATCCGCCTAATTCGTGGTACCCACTTCAATTCCTCCTTACTACAATACATCACCTTTAACATCCCACTACCCATTAGACACACACTTCGCCCTCGCCAACGTCCTCTATTCTCAATACCTCAATCCAGTACCCTATCCCTTAAGACCACTCCTTTGTACCTAGCCCTAACCCATATTAACAACATTTTGCTATATGATGAATCCTCAGATGTCTTCGCGAGTTCTGAACTGAGATTCCTGAACACTGCTACTCGATACTTTGAGTACATTGCTACTCCCAGTACAATCTCCTTGGAGTAATTAATTTAGATTGTATCATGTTTTATACGTAATATTATTTTCATTCCAATTTTATTCCTAATTTTATTACTTTATTTACTAATTTTATCTAATTGTCTACTTTTATCTAATTGTATAAAATATCCTAATAAATAAATATCCTTGTACATTTCACACAACGCCATCTAGTCCCAAGCTAAGCAACCTAATGCTTGTGTTATGGTAACGAGATGGCTGATAAACTACTTCTATACATTTTTTAAATACATACATATTATAGATAGAAAAACACCCCGACTCGGAACAAATACTTGTAGGTCGTACAAATATTTGTTCCGTGCGGGAATCGAACCCGCGACATGCTGCGCAGCAGTCAATCGCACAACCACTGCGCCAACCGTGTCGTCAAAATGTATACAATTATACGTGTTTATTATATTATTATTATTATACGTGTATCTAATTTTATAATTTTTTTTTTCTCAAGTTTTAATCTATTTTGTTCAATTTAATTTATCAATGTTTTTTTCAAGTTTTAAATATTTATTGTATGTTGTCTTTAATGTTTTTATTTAATCTAATTTTATGATTGTATTAGTACTAGTACCTATTGATTGACCGATAACTTAGGGCGAGCGCGCACTGCGGTGCGTTTTTCTACTGCATAATCTGTGAAGTATGGAATGTCTTTGAAGTGCGCGCACTGCGGTCATGCGTTTTGTTACTGTAGGCCCCGCCCAGTGCGGCAGAACTAACGGAAACGCACCGCAGTGCGCGCTCGCCCTTATACAACGTGTAACGTTAAATGCGCAAACCTGAAAAAAAAATCTGCTGTTCAGTACATTTTGACGAATTATGCGAACAGAAATGTACTGAACAGCTGATTTTTTTTTGCGATTTCAGTTTTGGTCCCATAGTAAAAGTTGTTCATAATGATGAGTAGAATGACCCCTTAAGAGGTTTTGCGCATTTAACGTTACACGTTGTATGTGTGGTGAAAACTGTGAGTAGAAGTTGGTTGTTTTTAAATAAATAAATAAGAAATCAACTTTTTTGGACGGGCAAAGACACTTTGGGTTCGGGAGTAGGGACAACTATTAAATCTTGGTGTTATTCATTCTTAGGTCGGCCAGCAAACTTCTCTGATGTCCGTACGTGATACGGGAGTAGGATTTGCCCGTAACTTCGACCGAAACTACGGATTTCATGCTTATTAAGTAGTAAACCTGCTGAACAGAACGTTAACCGTCTTTTCCTGCTGACTGTACTACGAATGGTGGGTACCTCATTGCTGGATGCGTAGACGTAGACAAACAGTGGTGGGTATTACCCCCATACCGTAGCCCGTGGTATCTGTTTCTACCGAGGCCGCGAGGGCAATACCTATTCGGCAACAGGGTCGCGCGGCTTGGCCGGCTGGCCGCAGGGCCGCTCTTTCGGGTACCTACCTAGCACGAAACTGTTCGCAATAACTTATAATAAAAATAAACCATTTATTTCCAGGTAATAAAGACACATACATACATACCTTAACCTAAGTATACACAATAACATAGTAACAATTTTGTAAGCTGTGGCGTTTGTGAACAACGCGGTGGATCCAAATGCACACGGTCCCCCGGTCCGGGCGCCCAGTCGCGCAGTGTCATGTCTAGTGTTGGAGGAGCTTGTGCTGTGCGGAGGGGGCCGCGAACTAAGTATTAAGGACTGTACAAGTGTACAGGATGAATGTTTCAAGTGGGCGTGGATGGCTAAATTCGAAACTGAGGAATACTGTAATGCTGAATGCAGTACTTACTATAATCCTTGAGACGACGAAAGCTATGTATTGAAAACAATGGTCATCATTTTGATTATTAGGTAGGTAACAACTATAATTATGTTCTGTGCGTACCGACCGTATTTTTTCAAAATCAGCGGGATCGATTCCTGGCTAGAAATATTGATTTTTCAAAAATCCAATGATGCTGTTTTAGTTTTCATCAAAATGGAGCCCGACCGAGACTCCTTTGAGTAGGTACTTGTCGCTATTCCTCATAGTTTCACTACATCGACGGTCGCTGTATCGAAAATGTTCCATCGACAGTACCTGTAGTAGCTAGTATAGCTACACAATATTAAAATGGTATTTGGCTCGCCGACGCATCATCACGTGCTTCCAGACGGGCGGATGGAGAAAGACTGACTAGAGATGAGACGTATATACTGGTAGAGGTATATATACCAAGTATGTGCTTCCCAGTACATAGACCGGGTACGGACCGAAATACTGGGTAAATACCTTGAAGGTATGACGTCAGACGCATAGTACGATACGAACCGCTACCACAAGGTAGCGACCAGTTTTATCGGTCGGTAGTTCGGTACGCCGAAGCAACCCGAAGCTACCCGACAGCTTACGAAGGGACCCGAAACGTCATTCGTGCTTTATGAACATTCGGTTGATTTAATTTAGTTAGACAAAATGGGTACTTATTTTTACGTGCATAAGGAACATAATAGCATAATTAAATTTTTTTGTCACGACGTGAAAGAGTTCCTTAGTTTGTTTATGTTAGGGAATATTATTACGTGTTTGAATGTTTACGTTGTCTAGTGGTACTTAGGTCGACAATGTTTTGATTTTTTGCGTCAGTTGTGATTGCTATTTCGTTACACCTGTTTGTTTTTATCTATATTTAGTGGTAAATATTATATTTAATGGTAAAGTAGGAAGGAAAGATTTCATATCTCATAATGCATAATTACGTATAGGTACTTGAAACGTCGTACCTACATTATATTGGAGGCATACCATACTTATCGCATACGTTTACTTATCGAAATCCTACCACACCCAAATACTTAGAAGTATTTTGATACCTGGTATTTGTACCAGGTATTTAGTGATACCCAGTGGCGTGCACTCCATACATGCAAATAAGCTCTGCATACCCTGTAGTCACATACATACATGCCCCTCTAAATGATAAATAACTATTTAAATTAAAAAAAAAAAAAACATGGTAGGTATCTAATTAATCTAATTTAAAATCCGTCATTGAATTCCCGTGTTTATAATGCGATTCCGCGCCATCTATTACTTTTTATGGAACTAACTCGTTGGAGCGGCGAACACGCGCCACCTAATCACCGCGCAGGCAGCGCTCCCGTGTGAGCAAAAGCACTACTACGTCTTGCTTATTTTTCATACAACGCATTCCGCGAATTCTCGTGTAGTACACAGCAAAAGAGTGACTGTGTGCGTGAAAATGTGTGCGCGTGTTGGAGTTTTAGAAGCAGAGCTTACATTGCAAACCGACCAAATTGAGACGCCGTAAAAGCACCGCTTATTTGTTGATTGTAGAGGATCAACTTTTTTTAGTCGGATTAACCAATTTATTTGTTCGTATTAGTTCGTAATTGCTATGTTTTTCGGCATATTTATTGTTTCGATTGATTTAATATCATTGTTCGGTTGTATTTCTGGGCGGAAGTGATTGATTGTCTAAGTAATTATTTAGTAAGTTTATTGTAAAAACGAAAAATTATACCCGTGAGAGCTGTGCGGGCCAAGTGTGTTCAAATAAATTAAAATCTGCCGCTTTTTCGACGTTATCTTTTGAGGAAGAAGTTAAATTGATTGCAAAGGGGTCCGTCTGTACCCGGGGTTTGGTTTAACACAAAAAAAAGCTAATGCTACTTACTCGTTATTTACTTAAAAAGTATTATGATAATTGTTACTGGCTAACAGTTACAGGTGTACTTACACACAAACATATTGTACTGTTTACCTTGCATTTTATGTACAAATCAACATAAAAATTATATAATATATTTGGATCTACATATATACCTACAACGGATGGTCAGATTTAAATAACTTGGATACTTGTGGTGGTCGCAAACAAACGCCATGCGAAGCCATTGTCGCCGTGTGGTAAGAGTCGGGTATGTAGGTAACTAGGTACTGGGTAGGGTATCTAGTAGGTGGGACTCCAACCGAAAGAAGCTGAAACTGGTACTTAAGTTTTTAATTTTATTTTAACCGTGCATACCCTGTCTGAAATCTCTGTGCACGCCACTGGTGATACCCATACCTTAAAGGCCGGGTATGGATAATGGCAGGTATATCTCATCTCTAAGACTGACCACCACTCAGCCCGCACCTTGTGACGTCTGCGCTCGAGACAAATCATAAGTATATCTACATACACTACAGTACCCCAAATCGATGGTACGCTACATCAACGGTACACCAAATCGATGGTACGTTACATCAACGGTACACCAAATCGATGGTACGCTACATCAACGGTACACCAAATCGATAGTACCTACGCTATATCGACAGTAAGTACTCTTTTAATCACAATATGTGAAATTTGTATATTGCTTGTTTTTGGTGTAACCCACATAAAATGGTTGGAAAATCATAAATTCGTATCCCTTTACAATAACTTTCAAAATAACATAGGTAACATTGATAGTAAGTATTCATTAAAAAAAACCGGCCAAGTGCGTGTTCGACCACGCACTTACAATCTTATGGGATTACAACAATGTTAAGTTTGTTTTTGGGATAAATTATATTCAATTTATTTATTTTTATTTACGGAATTACCCTTCATTGTGCGTGGTCCGATACGCACTGGGCCGGTTTTTTTTTAAATTAATAAGTACTATCAATGTTAAAGTTATTGTAATAATAACTAAGGGTATTGAATACGAATTTATCATAAAAAACAAGCAATAAAGAACTTTTACTATGGGACCAATCCTGAAATCGCGAAAACAAAATCAGCTGCCCCATACATTTGATTCATGTTCGCATAACTGGGCAAAATGTAGGGAGCAGAATATTTTTCTTAAAAAAAAAAACTGAATTTCGGTAGAACATTTGGTGGCTTCATTTGTTGCATTTAACCCTACATGATGTCCTGCAAGGAATACGTTGAATTACAAGTAAAGTAACCCTGTATACAGGGTGTAAGGGACAGCCCTCCACAAATTAACAGGGTGCATTCAGCTCCTTATTGTGAATCATATTCCACCGGAAATTTTCTCAGGAAAAGTTTCATTATTTTTAACGTTTTTTCGGCTAATATTCCTTTATTTCAATGTAAAATTACATTCTCTGTTTGCAGCACTCCATTTATGTAAATAAAACAGCTAAAATCCAAAAACAGCAATGTATGTCGAAATACTCTAACGTACTACGCGCGAAATCAGCTGTTCACTTTCTGCCTAGCTTCAGAGTTCATCAAACTCACCGCATACTACTTGCATACAATACAATAGAGACAAGCGAGACGCTCCGATTTACCAAGTCGCAACAGTATTGCCAACTTAATAAACCTCAATTTGTGAACGAAAATGTTAGATCAAACTTGGTTCACATAAGAACTCCTCTAATGTTAAATGCAAATCTTTTCGTGCACTTAATTTCTAAAGGAAAAACGCACATAATGTGCCCTTGAGTATTCGTGGTACGTAGCTACCGAATTACTTAATTAATTCTACTTTTCAAGCGATCACAGGATCCAGTTTCCAAGCCAACCAAGAGTCTTTTACATGGCTTTACGACAGCTACCGACTGATTGTTGAGTCGGGAATCGAACGTAAGCCCTCTGCAATGGAAGCCCAGTCTTCTATCACACTGAGCTTTCACTACTCTTAATTTGCTTAACTTAAAATTTTAATTAAATTGACAAATTAATCGTTTCATTTCTCCACAAAAAATAACAGCCAACTTTTAATCCATTTAGTCAAGCTTAAAATAGTGGTATTTTTTTGTACAACATTTTTGCAAACATGGAAATTTTTTCGACTTAGTTGACAACACCGTGTTTTTGTGTGTGATTTTTCGTTCGTGTACTATGTACAATTCAGTTGTTTTAGGGGGGGCACACATAACACTGTCATCAATTTCCATAGATGACAGCGACATCTGGAGTTTGGTGTGATAACAAAACTTGGCAGCCATCTTGTCTTGCTTGTCATAAAAACATTTCGGATTTTCTAGCTATCTAATCTGTGGGATTTTCGGCCATTGTCAACTCGTTCCCGACGTTGTTGATGCGCATTTCGAGTTTATCTCAGTTAATTCTGTTATTTGTTTTGTTGAGTTTTGTTTTTATTATTTCCTATTATTGTTATACTTTGTTTTTCGTTAGCAATGTTCATTAGTCATATTAGTTGTTTTGAACGAACTCCCAAGAATGAGTGAACCCCCAAGAAGATATTGTATTTTTGGCTGTGATGCTTTATGTAAGTGTTTACTACCGTACCGTACCTTTAATAAAAGTAAGAAAAAGTTTTATTTAGCCGTCTGCTATTCATTCATTTCATTCCAATTTCAGTGGCATACGGTGAACCTACCTCTTCACCGGTTCCCAAACCCTGACAACCACTACGAGGCCCGATTTGTTCACTGCTTGGATAGCGGCTGTTGGCGGCGAGGTTAGAGAAAGTGATTGTATGAAGATTTTAAAGAACAAAAGCAGTGATCACCATTTTGATCCCACATTCAAGACTGATTGATTGGTAATAATAAACGGACATTTTCCTGAACTGCATACGTGTTTTTAAAATTATATTATATCCCGATTGCCCATAATTTATAAACTCGTACGAGAGTTATATAGATAGGTACCTACCTATAGCTATAGCTGGTATGCATACTATGAGTACCTACTCAGTATGCATAGGTAGGTATGTGTATACATTAGACCCTTAGTTCACCCACCAAACGTATGGTGGCAGCACTTTCCATACATGCAAATTTTACCACAGAGTTGCCACTCTTTCTCTCTATACTTACTTTATCTCTCTATACTTACTTTACTCTTTGGTTGTTTTGTGACTGTCGCACGCGCATCATGTCGGTGTGTCGCTCGCGTTGTGAAGTTTACGTACCCATTTGGATTGTTTTTTTGTTGTGTTGTCTGTTAGAAATGGCTACATTTAGTGGTCGTGAGTATGGCGAAATGATAATATGCTACGAGGAAGCTCGGGGAAATGCTAGGGAAGCGTTCAGAAATTACATTGATAGGTAACCTGACCGTCGGCATCCATCAGACTCCCGGATAATTACCAATGCCTATCAACGAGTGCTAGATAACCAGCCCACAGTTCCCAATGAGGAAGGCGCCGGAAGACCACTTCGCGGTGCAACTGAAGAAAGAGATTTAGACCTGGTCCCTCAAAATCCACGCCAAGGCACACGCACTGCAGCTCCATTAGACCCTGTGCCGTGCCAATGTGTGTGAACGTCTCGGTGGAGGTCACAGGTGATTCTAAGGTAGGATTATTTTTTGTGCACGACGCACTATCAATTACAGCCTGATTGATACCTATTGACTGATTGATTTCTATTAATTTTGTATGTAATAATAATTGTACTTAAGGTACACATAACCCTCCGTAAAAAAGGGAAATCTACTTCGACGTTAGTTTTAGCTATTGTTTCGCACAAAATTAACTGTATTCTTTATTATTTTGTTATCTTTACTCGTTTTACCAAAGTGGAATTCCCGCTGTGTAAAAGGGAATGGCTAATGAGGTACCTGAATGCATGTTTGCCACTAGTATTTTTTATTTTTATTACCTAGCTGTTTGTTTCATTGCGGAAACTAACGTTATTTTTCATTGAACTCTACCCGTACTTCACAAACTGACCAATAAGTAGGTGGCCATACACCACTTAAAACATTCAAACAACTTTCAGTTATAAAAATAATTAAATGGAGCCTAAATTATTGTCGCCTTTGCTGTACCTGCGCGTAAGTACCTACTCAACTAAGTTGCGATCCGCCACTACGCTCTTGCTCGTTTAAACCACGTGGCGCGAGAATTGACCCCGCGGCGGGTAGGTGCTGCGCTGCCGTTCGCTACGTGCGTTTTGCCACGGTAGCGATACATTGCGTGTGATGTAATAAAACAAATCAGGTTTATTGGATTCCCATAACATTCCTGAAATAATTTAATGTACCGGTCATCTTAGTATGATGTACTGCATTCACCCTATCAGTTTGCGGAGGGCTGTCCCTTACACCCTGTATTAGTAGTTTATGAAAGCGCCTGCTTGGGGTGCGTCAAGTGAGGTCAAGTGCGTACACAGCAGAGAATAGAATTATTTGTCTACGTTGGGTTAATGTACTCTGTGGTTGGGTTGCTTGGGTTTGGGTTCGGACCAGTGTGACCGTTTCTAATTTTATAAATCTACAATACGATTCAAATAAGAATAGGAACGTCAATGACCTCTATCTGTCAAAAGTACGGTTTTCAAAGAAAAGTTATTTGCGTATAAATAACGTTTTCTTTTTGTTTAACCGAGTATTAGTTTAATCAAAGTGAAAAAAGACATCAATAAATTAGTCATAATTAGTTTTAAAAAAATTATACTACTTTCTTTCATATTTTCATTGTTGGCAACAATTTTTTTCAAAGTTTTCGATCATGATTCGTAAAATGTTATTTAAAAAAATATCTTGTTTTGCTCACCCTACCCAATTTATTCGATTTGACAGCTATGACGTCACAACATGGCGCTAAGTCGATCCTATTCTTATTTGAAACGCATTGTACTAACGGAATCTTTGAAATCTACTAAAAGGAAAATTCAATTATACCAAAATACCTACTACTATTTTTGCTTCATATTTTGAAAATATTGCAAATAAAACACATCTTTTTTAATCAAAATGACTCAGTGCGCGAAAGACAGAGTAATTAAGGAGTATGCGCTGTGGTAGCCCTCGACATTCAAATATTCTTGCGTTTTCTGCAATTTGCAAGTCCGCGTCAGGTTGTATCTTGATGAAAATATAATACGCGACAGAAAAACATATGTATTTACATCATTTTAATCATAGAAATCATCAATAGGTAAGCTAGATTTCGTGCAGATTCATTATGCAGTGTGAGTCTGCATAATGTGCACAAACTTCAGGATGTGGTGCAGACCATCTAACTGAACAACTTTTTCCCGGGGACCAACATCGTAATCATAAAAAAAAACACTGACTGTTTTTTTTCCACGATTACGATGTTGGTCCCCGGGAAAAAGTTGTTCAATTAGATGGTCTGCACCACATCCTGAAGTTTGTGCACATTATGCAGACTCACACTGTATTTCGTTCGTTCGACGAATCTGCACGAAATCTAACTTAGAGAGATGTATTGATGATTTTTATGGTTAAAATTACGTAAATACTGTTATAATGTCGCGTATCATATTTTAATTCAAGATACAACCTGACAAGGACCGGGGCTTACTATGAGCTCTTATAGCAGAGCAGAAGTTGAACGTTTCCATTGGGAGAGAGAGACAGTGCTATAAGTCGTATATAGCTCCGTCTCTCTCTCGGACACTGGAAACGTTCAACTTCTGCCCTGCTATAAGAGCTCATAGTAAGCCCCCTGCAGATAGCAAAAAACCCAAAAAAAAAATTGAATTTCCGTTCGTGGTCCGTGTCAGGTTGTATCTTGATCAAAATATGATTCGCGACAATAACAATTATGTGTTCGTGACCGTGAGACGGACTTTACTGCGTTTCCGGCATGGCAGTTATATTTTCAGCCAATGACATTATTATCTAAGTTTTCAGCCGTTTTCAGCTATAGTTCCATGCTCTTAGGCTCCTACTGCAGTTGTTGCATGATCCAGTTCTGTGTGCATGATGCTAAAGATACCATTTTTTTCTTGCTTTTTTGTTGAGAACTTGACATTATTAGTTGTGGAACGCAGTTAAAAAATAAACCTTTGCAAAATCAACATGGCGCTCAACTTAAGTGTCAAGATTCACCCCGTAGTATTATTTCAAATTGTAGACGCTTACGAGCGCCGAAATGCAGACTCGCACAGAGTTATTGGTACCTTGTTGGGTAAGTATTGATTATACGTCTACTTCGCTGTTTAAAAACTACAATTTCTGCATGAAATCGCAACTTTGTACTGATGTCTTCTGTCATGTGTTCATTGGTGATACTTTCTGAGGAGCTGTAGGTATCGAGTTTTGTGACTGGGGGTTTCGAATCTGCTTTTATTGAAACAACATGATTTAAATCACATACAATAATTCCGCCACTAGAACAAGTAAAACTTTCCTAGTGTTTAATATAGTTTTGAGGTTATGTTGTTATGATGCATAGGCACCTGCGACAAGGGAATCGTGGAAGTGACGAACTGCTTCTGTGTGCCACACAAAGAACATGCCGACCAGGTGGAGGCCGAGCTCAACTATGCCATGGACGTGTATGAGCTGAACAGGCGAGTCAACGCGTCGGAGAACATTGTTGGTATGTTATACTTAATTAGTTTCTTTCAAATTCAATATATTTACGACGGTTGGGAGTGTGTTATGCTCACTCAAATGTCTCGCTGGTGGCGTTTGTGTTGGATCATTATGTTCCCTTCAAAATGGTTGAGCTAATTGGTGCTGATCCATGCGTCATGTTCGTGAACGGGTGCCGCCGTCAGTTGGGACTTGGGACTGGTTGTCTCTTAGCTGCCATGGCTTATTTTTAATTTAAGTAGTTGTTTTTTAGTTTTTATTACAGATTAAATTACGGATGCTTTTAACGTGCACGTCTTTCTACATTGTTCTCACATGTATATTTTCAACATGAACACTGTAACCAATACTTTGTAAAAATATTTTGATTTAAAAGAGTCTCCATGGAGTTTCTTGCCCGTTCTTCTCCATAGGGAGCTAGTATGCTATGGAATGGGCAACTAGCTTCATCTTTCTGACTGTCCAACCCCTTGACAAAAATGCCTGTAATTGGTTTATTTGAAATAAATGCTTTAAATTTGAGTTCACATAACCTTTATGGGCACTTATAATAAGGTGGGCTGGTCTAAGTCAGTGTGTATTTTGTGTACAGTAATTTTATTAAAAATGATAAAACATCAGAATGTAGGTGCACAATTCCAATTGGTTGTACAGATAGTTCAGTCTACAAATGCATGCTTGTTGCATACATTTCAAATGTTGGTGGAGACGTGTGCAGTTTTAATTAGACTGAAAGATGTACTGATGATTTATCTACTTTGATATTGATCATATTTCGTTATCGATTTTAAATGCATGCCTGTTGGTTGCACTTCTGTAGAATTTCTAAATTGTACCAACATTCAAAAATACCAACCGTAATCTGTTCAATTTATTCCCTTACATGAAGTGTGACTCTGGATTTTTAATTTGTGTGACTTTTCTAATTTCAGATGAGAATATTTTTGTTTCATACTTTTTAGAGCGTGATTTTTATATTATAAATAACGTTTTTGTTTTGTTTATGTGTGAAGCTTGCATGATCTCCCTCTATGAGTTATATTTGCGAACTGTTTCCAGGCTGGTGGGCCACAGGCAACGAGGTGACGAACCACTCGTCGGTGATCCACGAGTACTACTCGCGCGAGTGCCGCGAGCCGGTGCACGTGACGCTGGACACGTCGCTGCAGGGCGCGCGCATGGGGCTGCGCGCCTACGTGTGCGTGGCGCTGGGCGTGCCGCGCGGCAAGCAGGGCTGCATGTTCACGCCCATCGATGTCGGCCTCACCTGTTACGAGCCTGAGGTGAATGCCGCATGTCATTGTTATTGTTATTGCTAAAGTACCAGTGTCAACTGGAAGGTATTTGGTGTGTGCATCCAGTTTTTGTCAATTTTCTATGACTTTGACAAAAAGTAAGTGTCCTTTTTTATGATTGCAGATTGTAGGACTGAACCTGTGCCAAAAGACGATGGGCGGCGGCGGGCGCTCGCGGCAGGTGCAGCCCATGCCGGACCTCGCGCAGGTCGCGGAGGCCGCGTCCAAGCTGTCGGGCCTGCTAGACCAGGTGAGAGCCGTCACAATAGCGTGCAGTGTGTGTTTACAACATAATTATATTTATTTATTTACTAGCTTTTGTCCGCGGCTTCGCCCGCGTGGATGTCGGAAAATATCCCACGGGAACGTACTACCGGGATTAAAGGTACCCTAAGTGTTAATCAAAGTAAGCCGACGTTCGCACGTACGTAAAAATATCGCGGCGGGATTTTATCGCGCACTGCATTTTCAACTCTCGGTTTTCAGGCTATCTTCGAGAATCCAACCTAACAACAATAGAGTGCATCAGTGCGACGAAAACTCTTGGATTTTTAACTCTCAGCGCTAAGCAGAGCGTTGAAAACTGCAGTGCGCTAAAAAAATCGCCGCGATATTTTTACGCCCGTGCGAACGTCGGCTAGACAATATCTTCTCGCACTGCTTATATTATAGTACTCGAGGAGCGGCGCGCAGATTGATATCTGATTGCTGGAGGATAATAAATCTTAAAACCAGACAGTGGTAAACGGAAAATGACCAACTTGCATGCCTTTGAAAGCAACTTTAAAGCGAAAATAAATAATAAAGCGAATATAAATATAAATCCTCTTTATTCCCTATCCCGTGGGAATTAAAAAAATATTAAGACTAAATGTTACTTCAAGATACGAACTACCCAATCCCTTAAATCTATTAAAAAGAGGTAATTATCCCTCCGGAGCAACTGGACAGATTCTCTGCTAGACAGTTTCGCAGCTGGACAGATTAGCAACTGGACAGAGTATAGTCGTGAATAAATAAGTTTATAAACTATGAAACATTTAAAAGGTATTAAATTTAAAAAGTGTTTATTCAAGGAAAGTTAAAAACACAAAAAGCACGACAGTAGTCTCTTACAATCTGTTGCATTGAGAATTTGTTTTAAGGTAGGTAGTTAACACTGTCCGATAATATATTTTGTACTTGTCTGCATATCAATCAAAATAAACAAATACAAAAAAAAAAAAAAAAACAAATAATCAATCAATCAAAACGTGAGTAATTGAATTATTTATAGGGTAAGTATGCTAATTTAATGGGCCTAGTTGTTCAAATCGAAGCTTTAAAAGAGTCGGGTCTTGCCCTCTGGAGCAAGTCGTCCACCTGCCTATCTTGACCACTTTTTCATAACGTCCATATTCCCAACTCGTCCACTTTATATTTTTGTCATGGACTGTACACGTTCTGTCCAGTTGCTAATCTGTCCAGTTGCTCCTGAGGGATTTTTTCATAAATCAAACCCTTAGATTTGAATTTTAATATACCTAACTTAAGAAATGCTGGGCTTCTCATAAAACTTTCACCCGCTGTAGGATTATTTTTTAAGACAAAAAGTAGGTATTGGGTATACTATGAAGTTCAGACATGGCTAGGCAATCAACCAGAAGACTGGGGTTAGGAATTAACAGATAATACTTTCAGTTATTATAGTTATTAACAGATAATACGGGTTCAGTTGATTGCCTAGCCATGTCTGAACTTCATAGTATACCCGATAAGTACCTACTTTTTAAGGTTCCGTACCTCAAAAGGAAAAAACGGAACCCTTATATGATCACTCGTGTGTCTGTCTGTCTGTCCGTCTGTCTGTAAGTAAGTAAATTATAAAGTTTATCATTTTTAGTTTTCCTAAACTACCCCCTAAGGAGGGATTGGGGGTGTCAAAGTTTGTATGGAAGAACTTTAACACGCGGTCCGATTAACTCAAAACTTAGTTTTTATACTTGAGACCAAAAATTAAGACTAACATGTATCAGGGTTTTCCAAAAATCTACCCCTAAGGGGTGAAAAGTTAATTTTATAGCGGAGGATTTTATTGGGGGCTTGATTAACTCTAAAATTGGTGTAAATAATGTTTGAGTCAAGTTATGGAAACATACCAGATGATTTTTGAAATTCTTTATCTGTGTTCGTGAAAACAGAGATACAGTTTATATGAAAAATCTTATTAATTTAGTTAATGAACTTGAAACTTAGCACAAATAATTGCATAAGTAAGTAATAATGTTTGTCATTATTAGTTTTTCAAAACTACGCCTCAAATGAGGTTTAGGGATGTTAAAGTGTGTATAGAAGAATTTTAAAGCGCAGTCCGATTAAAAAAATGGTACTTTGAGTCAAGTTAGGAAACTTGCCAAACGAATTTTCACCGATTTTGACGGCATATAGCTGATGTTTTAAGAGCGTTGTTGCATTTTTCATACGTAAATCGAGAACTTGGGAGATTTTGAAGTGATTTTGGTCACATAATTTATTTTTTTAGCTTCTTTTGACTTCAATCATCGTAATTATCATATATTTTTATTTAAAGTCTATTAAAAAAAACTTGTTCAAATTGAATTATTGACTACGAAAACAGTCGATTTCGAAGGCGCGATTTCCAGATGACGCGCGAAGGCTCAACTTTGAACTAATCTTACACCAATTATTACTACTAATTAAGAAGGTAAAGTGGTATTCATTCGAAGAGGCATATCCTGAAATTTAAAATGCATTGAGAAAAGTTTGATTTTTAATTCATTAACTTGTATTTTAATCACGTCTAAGATAATCAAAAATCGAGAAATCGACTACAAAAAAACACGTCATTTCTCAGAATCTAAAAGTCATTTGGCAACACAAATCATTTTATACGTAAGAAGAAAGATTGTACTATATATGTGTAAAAAATAAAACATATCTGTCTCCAATCATTTACGAAAATATTTTTTTAAAGTGAGTATAAAATCGGGTGCATCGAACGGCCTAAGTCAGTCGCGCTCTGGCGCTCTTCGACGCAGGACCTATGTCGGTTGACCTCCCGCCGCCGCGCATGCGCCTCGCGTGATTTATAGTCAATTGTAGTGCGACTAAATATTTTTAATCCTTTCATTTAAGTAATATTTTAAGAAGCTAATGTGGTAGGCACACTTACTTTAGGAGAATTATGTTGTATTACTTGTAATATTGATATTGTAATTACAATATTAATAATACAATATAATTTGGTCAAAATGTAAATCCAAGATGGTGGCTGCGAAATTTTTTAAATTTTTCGTCATGGGGATCGTTCCCATTGTTCTCGAGGATGCTAAAGCCGATAGTGACGTTAAAATGTAAATCCAAGATGGCGGCTGCGAACATTTTCAAATTTTTCATCATGGGTATCGTTTTCATGGTTCTTGTGGGTGCTAACGTCGATAGTGTAGTCAAAATGTAAATCCAAGATGGCTACAAGAATTTTGGAGGATGAATATGGAGAAAAAATTTATATCAGATTTTTATTTGAAATCTCTACTGCCACAATCTCTATTGTGGATCCGTGACAAAGGAGACGGAAACCATGTCATATAAACTTGGGCCTGGGCCTGGGTTGTAAAAAGATGAAATTGGTGTCAATTTAAAGCTACTATATTATCAAACCATCACTGAACATTTTGCGGATTTTCGCGGTCTGAGTTCCGAGTTAAAAGAGATGTAATAAAAGTGAGGTTACATAACGATCTACATATAGGTACTTAACAGCTGATTTTTGAAGTTTTTCAGCTCGACGACCACGTAAACTACAGCCTCTAGTCACTTTGCCACAATTTACACAACGATCCATGGTGCCAATATGACATCAGTAGGCTGGTCGTAATATACAAAATAACAAGTTCAAGTCCAACGTTTATGCGGGGTTCTCCGTACCGTGTCCGGTGTGGTAGCAAGGTTCGTACAAGAAGCAAGATCAGAAGTCCGCAGAAAGAAAACATTGGTCGAGGAAAACATCAATAAAACTGTGGGAAATATACTCAAATCGCGACCGCACTAAACGATACGAAACGAGTGAGGCATAGATAAAGGCACTATATAAAGGTGTGTCCAAATATAGAGCGGCATTTGAGCGCGGCTGCCACGCGCGGCTAGCCGCGCTCTGATCGGACAAGGGCCGCGCGCGGCGGTGTTGAGCGTAATATATCTTCTCGTCTCACATCAGTGATGACCTCTGGCACTGAAACGTGCTCGCTCACAACATAATGGGTCTCAATCATAATCAGCCTATAATATTCCCACTGCTGGGACACGGGGCTCCTCTCGGTGAGAGGGAGTGGGCCGTAATACACCACGAGGACCCAGTGCGGGTTGGTAGATGTCACATGTCTTCGAATTTTTGGTTCTAGGCGGTTTCCTCACGATATTTTCCTTCACTGATTTGAGAGTAGTGGTGATGAAATTATTTACACAAAGTGCCTGCCTGAGTTCGAAACCATGACCTACTCGTATGTCGGGATCGTTACCATTGGGCCACCATTGCATTGCTCTCTTGGGCCGCATAGTGCAGTCAATCATCCCTTCTAGGATGATTGACTTCACTATCGGCTTCATCCTCGAGAACTATGAAAACGACATCCATGACGAAAAATTTTAAAATTTTCGCAGCCGCCATCTTGGATTTTAATTTTGACTTCACTATTGGCTATAGTCGAAATCGAAAACTATGAAAACGATACCTATACAAATCCTTATCACTTACCACTGACGTGCGACGTGTGGTCGACTGTATAGTCATTAGGTCGACTGGGCACGTACAATACCTGCCTAGGCTAATAAACATTATAAAACCAACCCCACACGAACGCAGCAGTACTATTATTTATTCTGTGGCAGCGGGGTGACCTACCTATTTGAAATTTGAAAACAGTAAACCAAACATTTGCGCATGAGGCGGCTTTATGTATTTATGTATTATTGTTGGTTCAAATTCAACTGTTTTATGAACTTGATGCGGTTGCTAAACCTATAATGCCGCAAGAAAAATAAATAATTATAGCTAGCGCGTGGCGTCTTTATCTATATTGAAATTGGGCTTAAATTGAACTGTTTTACACAAAAAAACGATGATTTTGGACAAAAGATGGCTCCGCTGTTAACAAAATTTTATTCTGATTGTGTTCTCCCAGAAATTATAGATCCAAGGAAAAGTCGATCAATCCCCTTAGACAAATAAATAAAATAAATAATAAATAAACATCCTTGGACATTTCACACAACGCCATCTAGTCCCAAGCTAAGCAACCTAATGCTTGTGTTATGGTAACGAGATGGCTGATAAACTTCTTATATACATTTTTTTTTGTAAATACATACATATTATAGATAGAAAAACACCCAGACTCGGAAACAAATACTTGTAGGTCGTACAAATATTTGTTCCGTGCGGGAATCGAACCCACAACATGCTGCGCAGCAGTCAATTGCTCAGCCACTGCGCCAACCGTGTCGTCAAATACAAATACTTTTATAAAACTTCAATTACTTATAAGTATACAAATACTTAAGCAAATAAGTAAAATGAGTTTAGTTTTTATAAGTACCTACATAATATTATTTTCTTCATCCATATTTTTATAAATTTAATTAAAATACACTAATAATGTTTTGTGGACAGTCTTTTTATTTTCTCCGTAAACCTCTAGCTTTTACTTCAAAAAAATATAGGTACGCCATAGCTACAGATCAAGATCGTTTAGTCGTCGCAGCATCGCAACTGTGTGCCGTACATGAGGAAAAACGCACACACGCGCACTCGCTACGCGGCGTCGAGCGTCAGATGTTTAAAATCCGAGCGCGAAAATAGGCGACCACAGTCTTAAGGAGTAACTTAGGCTATTTTTATTTTAGAAAAATAATTAGGGTTCCGCGCAAGAAAATTAAAATCCATGAAATCAGACAACCACGTACAGTCCAGTACAAACTTACTAAGCCTCCGCTGTCTATTACGGCTATAACAACAAATGATAAAAATAAAGCAAAGTTAAAAATTTAAGGGGTCGGTCCCCATACAATAAACTTTTGAGTCATCGTCTAGAACTCATTGAGTAGAGTACAATAGTACATTTTGATACAAGTGGAGAACGTTTGTTATTGCGTTTGAGGCGGAATTAACACCCGAGCCGTAGGCGAGGTTGTTTTTGAGCCGAGAACTGCAATAACAAATGTCCACGAGTATCAAACGACGTTTTTCAATACACTTTTGAAGAAATAAAATAAAATAACGAACAATATGTTTGTCATGAATTATTACGAAACTATGATTTAAATTTGATTTTTAGGTTGACTGGTAGAAAATGCCTATGGCAATAAGTCCGCCTCTGTACATTTGTGCTTGAAGTGTTAAATAAATAAATTTTCTATTTTTTTCCGCGCTTTGCTTTCGCCAGGTTGAAGGAGAAGCAAAGGTATAAAGCCGATAAACAGCCTATTATGAAAAATAGAAAATTCTAATATTTTTGCGTTTAGAACACAAATAAATGTTAATTTGTTCATAAACGTTTCTTTTATTGTAATAATCATAGTTTTTGATGATATTCAATATATAAATATTCAAAAAAATATTAACGCCGTAAAGACGCATATCTCTGTGCCGAGATTTAAAAAAAAACATTCACCTCCGAATAGAGAGTTGTGAATAGAGGCATTGAACCAATTTGGACTAAGTATAGGTATAAGTTATCTGTGGCAATTTTTAAAAAATCGCACGCGTGTGAAATACATTGCATTGTGAACCTAATCGTAGTGCGATATGAACCAGTTTTCGAGGAAGTGTATTGAAAACATATTTTTTTTTTATCTTTTAAAATTAAGAAATAGGGGGCCGCAAAAGTTGTAAATTTTAGACCATTTTTGTACGAGCTCTAGCGCAACAATTCAACAAATTAGGAATTTGAAACTTCTTTATACCATGTAGGTACCATGAATACTGTATTTAATCAACAATACTGAAAACGGCGATTCATAAGGTAGGTATTTTGTTTAAACATGGGTGATTTTCTGCAACTGCAAAAAATAACCTTGTAATTCACAGTATCATTATAAAATAAGTAAAAAGTTATCTTTGCGATTGTTAAACATATAATATGGTACGGAACCCTTCGTGCGCGAGTCCGACTCGCACTTGACCGGTTTTTTGTCTTAAAAAATAATCCTACAGCGGGTGAAAGTCTGACAACTCTCACAAGCTCAGCTTTCGCTCTTTAACCTCTTGGTTCAACTGAGTCAAAATACCATCTAATTTGCTGTATTCATTTTTAGCCTCATCTAAATTTTTATAAGCCAATTCTTGCTTACGTCTTTCGGGACCAAGTTTTATTAAATACTCTCTTAAATATTTCAACCTAGAATGCAAATCTATCAGCTGTTGGGACATAATACAGTATTATTAAATTATTCCTAACCGTAATTTGCAAACGATCTACAATTTACAATATTGTTAACGAGTAATGCAAAGACTTACTTGTACAACACAGTGCGCAACAAGTATGTACCGGCAATGGTTATGTAGGTCACGATGACGTCCGAGGTGGCTCGATGATGTGTCTGCTGAATTCTTGTCACTGACCTCGAACTGACTCCCTGCTGCTCCTCATCAGACCCGTTCATATCCCCCAGCACCCTGCATAATAATATCCTGCATCATAGGCTTGAGCATTCTCCCGGCACCCGGCACCATCACTCCTATTCTTTCATCTTCTTCTATGCTTCAGCACCGTATCATTCTTCTCGTTATTCTGCGTAAGTCTCGTGTGTCGTAGTTTTCTTTCTGTAAATTCTCAAAATGTTCGCCTTCTTGGTTCTTTCCACTTTCTTCTTTGTTCTTAATTTTTGTCTCCAATATTGCAACTACTATTTTCTTTTCTCTTCATGATAATTATGTTACCATTCAATGGTAAAAATTCCGTAATTGGGATGAAATTATCCCAAGAACAAACTTAACATGTTCTCCCATACATTCCAACAGTAAATTTAAGTTGGCACTCACAATATTGAGAGATTTACCATGTTATTTTAAGACCACAAACTTCTTATAGGTTTTCCTGTAATCTACAGATATAGAACTATTTTCTGTATTTTTTTCAAAATTTTAGGCTTAGTAGTTTCGAAGATACGGGGGGGGGAATGGTAAATTTTCGTCTATTTTCATATATAACTTTAAAACTATTTATTTTAAAATTATAAAAAAAATATATTTGAGACCCTCATATTAAGTCCTTTCATTTGATATGTCACACGGTACAGTTTGACAAACTTTTTTTTTTTTAATTTTCTTATTTGCCCCATAAAAGTGACACCCGTATTCAAAATTATTTATTTTCTTTAGCCGTACGTGTTTGGGTCACAGAAATCCATATGTGTACTAAATTTGAACTTAATCGGTCCATTAGATTCGGAGCAAATTGGCTGTGACAGACGGACAGACAGACACACAAGTGATCCTATAAGGCTTCCGTTTTTTCCTTTTCAGGTACGGAACCCTAAAAATCATTTAATTTATTTGATTTGGGGCTAAAAAACCTTAAAACACAAAGCAAAACAAACAGCTGCTTAACCAAAGCAGTAACGTGTTACACGACGTCACATCCTGACCGCGACAGAAACGGACGTTCGACTGAACTGTGCTAGACAATTGTTGAAGTTTCATCATTGAGCAACTAGCAGTAATTAAATAGTTTAACTAAAGTAAATAAGACAGTTCAGAGCTAAGAGCTTCTGATGTAGTCGTGGCGCTGGTGGCACGAAAATCTGGAACTTCTACAAGGTGTAACATAAATAACCCACAACCTCTTAAGGGGTCATTGTACTCATCATTATGAAAAGTCAGCTGTTCAGTACATTTATCTACATCAAACTCGTCAAAATGTAGGGAGCAGCTGATTTTTTTTTCGCGATTCCAAGTTTGGTCCCATAGTAAAAGTTGTTCATAATGATGAGTACAGTGACCCCTTAAGAGGTTGTGGGTTATTTTTATGTTACACCTTCTATACATGTCCATGGCTGTCAAAAGGTTAAAAGAGTATACTAGTTCCTCAACTGAAGATTTAGCTGCACTGGGAGTTATAAAACGTGTGTGTGTGCAGGTGCTGTCGTACGTGGAGGAGGTGCTGGCGGAGCGCGCCGAGGTGAACAACGCGGCGGGGCGCCAGCTGCTGGAGCTGGTGAACTCCGTGCCCAACCTCTCCGCCGAGACCTTCTCCGCCGCCTTCGCCTCCAGCGTCAAGGACCTGCTCATGGTAAGCCCGGCATTCCTGGCAAGGCAGCTGCGGTCGCGCGACTCGGGGAGGCCGATGAGCAGCAGTGCACTGCACCTACTTCTATCAGCCAGAAGACTACTTGCTTACTTGTTGGGGCCGAGGATTGCAGCCGAGTGGTCTTTAACTATAGGAAGATTAGTAAAGTGCTTATCAGACGATCGCCTTCAACTTCCAAGTCGAACGTTACGATAGTTGTTAGCTCGAACTCATGACTGGTGGTATTGTGTTTGTCACAGTCAGAACTGTTAGCCGGTCGAAACCATATAATATACATTTACGTACAAACCAACGGGGAAGAAATCGCAAAGCTATGAACAAGTGGCGCTGCTAACGCTCTACTCATAACATCGCACTGTCATTTTTATCTCTCAATGTTTTTCGGGTTTAAAATAATTGTGACATAAACTAGCGTGTGTTTTTTGTTGATACAACGAACAATGTATTCAACGTGGACAGTACCTCAGTTAAAAGCTGAACTGAAGATCCGAGGAGCTTCAATAGAGGCCGAAAAGTGGATCTGGTCAGCAGGTATTTACAGCCTATTTTCTTGTTAACAATTGAAGAAAATAACCCAATTTTATATTAGCAACATGTCGTTCATTAATTATCGTAGTAATTACAAACTTTTACGTACTTACACAGTAGTTTTATAACATATTCGATGTTTCATGAGCTACGAACATAATCTAGAAATTAAATCTGAATTTTAATTAAACCTGTTACAGAATCGAATCATTTGATCGTAATTTGAGCTGTGAGATATCTCAGCAGCATGAAACTGCTGATACCAATATGGATACCATCGAATTTTCGAAAGATGTAAAATTGCGTATCTTAGTCGCCCTTTCCCATATTTTTTAAATCTTAAGTCTTTTGGAAATGAATGATTTTCATTGTTATTACAACAGATTACGCGCAAAGGCAGCAATTTTTTTGTCAGATGCCATCCAAAGTTTTTTGTAAACAAGTTTTGTATGTAATTTGACGGCTAATTTAATTTTCTGTGAGCCGAGCGACACCTTGCAGAAAAAGTTGTCAGTTTTCTTCCCCATTAGGTTGCTAGGATTTCCGATGATCCTGTTAAAATAATTGTTTTTGTAGTGATTCTAGATATAACTAAGGCGTTCCGTATAAACGCAATAACAGGGAAAACGCGTTTCACCTTAATAAGGGTTGTGACTATAACAGAGTACAGCACGCTTGTCTGTCGCAGGTGGTGACGCTGGCGCAGCTCATCAAGACGCAGCTGCAGCTCAACGAGAAGCTCACGCTGCTGACGTCACAGTGAGCCCGCCGCAGCGCCGTTGTTGTGTACGATATGTTACAAGATGTCGATAAATAAATAACTTACCATCAACACTTGTATTCTGCGAAACTACCTTCATCTGCCTACCTTTAGTTTAGGTGTTATAGGTGCAATGCAGGCTATCCGTGACGCACTTTTTAGTCTATGAAAATGGAACCTAAGCAATTATATGCAGTAGCGCACACGACGCGTAAAAAGTCCGGCGCACAAAAAATCCTTGTCATTCTGACAGATCGCGCCGCGCCGCACAAAAGTGCATGTGGCTGACACTGGCTTGGCCACCATCAGGGATTTTACTTTTGATAACACAAAGATTTAGTCGTTAATTAGTCGAAATTTGTCGCCAAATATCAGAATTTGTCGGTCACTGGTTCAAAAGTTATAAGGGTTCATAGGTGGCCGATCTGGAGAGCGTCTCCCCAGCTTGGTCACATTTATATCTCAAAAACTAGGCCACCTAGCGAAGATCTGTTTTCTACCAAATTTTGTCGCTATTTAATTTTTAAGTATAGACCAAGAGCTAGATCAAAGATTTTATCGTAAACTCATCAATCTAGCTCTTGAACTATACTTAAAAATTGAACTCATTATATCTTCTAAACTAAGACCCAACTAAATCTGTGATTCGTTCTAAGGTCAAATAATACTACATAGGGTTGTCGCAAATGGTCCAACAAGTATTTTTTTTTGTAAGTGTGCGTATACAAGGAATGAAGAGATATCACTGACATACTTATCATATCGCAAGCTCGAATCTATGTCATCCCGAATCAAGGAACAAAGAATTTTGTATTCAAAGGCAACTAAACGCGAAAAAAAAAAAAAAACTAAAAGAAAAGGTCTTCCAAAGATGTCATTGGATTGAATGTTTAAATGAGATAAGCTATTGTATTAAAGAAAAAAATATAGTTCAAAACAAAATAAAATGAATTAAGGTCAAATACAGTGACAGACCCTAACACTATGTTTTGAAAGGAGAATGTTCTCAAATATAGGGCGCCCTGTACCATACGAAAAGTCCGGTGTCACAACCAAACCCAGTGTATTATTGTTAACTGTTTTTTACATAGATTCCCGCAGTTTGTATTTATTTGCCATTTACCTACTTAATATTTTGAGGTTAGGTTCGTGACAATGACTGATTCGAAATAGTGGAGTTAGTGAGAAATAAGGTAGTAATATCGGTCATGTTTTTTATTCTTAATTTTGTGCTAGTTTTTCCTAATGGGTGTGTTAACAATACATTGACAGTCAATAATAGATAATATTCTTGTTTTCAACTTTTTTTAATGTAGGTGTATAGGCCAGTAGAAAATAAAGAGGCAAGCGGACTGTAATTACGGTTTAATGGGTGGTTCATAAACTAATATAGCAACTAGGTAAGTGTCAAAAGGTCCGAGCGCGGTCGTATCGGACGTAGCAATGTCGCGCCGCCGCAGGACCGTCGTCCCGCGTTGCTCGTTAGGTACGGATGTATGTGTCAACAGTAGGTAATTAATGAATCAAGTAGGTACAATACGTAGGTACTTGCAGTAAGTTCCTATAGAAACAAGTAGTTGCCGTTGCGACAGCGGTCGGGCGGCACTGCCGCTGCCGTCGCCTGCAAGACTACATTAAGAAAAAGCACTTGAACACCCTCGTTTTCGTTATTTTAATTATATTCAAATAGTTCATACAGGGTGTAAGGGACAGCCCTCCGCAAACTAACAGGGTGCATTCAGCTCCTCATTTTGAATCATATTCCACCGGAAATTTTCTCAGGAAAATGTTCATTTTTTCAAATTTTTTTTCAGTTACATTTTCATTATTTCAATGTAAAATTGCATTGTGTGTTCGCAGCACTCCATTTATGTAACAAAAACTGCAAAAAAAAAAACCAGCAATGGATGTTGAAATACTCTAACCAACGACGCGTGAAATCAGCTGTTCACTTTCTGTCTAGCCAGAGTTCATCGAACTCACCGCATACCTATTACCCACCCCTCCCAACCAGTAATAGACGCTCCGATTTGTGTACAAAAACACAAACAAATCAGGTTTATTGGATTCCCTTACCGTTCCTGAAATAATTTCATGTACCGGTCATCATTGTATGACATACTGAATTCACCCTATCAGTTTGCGGAGGGCTGTCCCTTACACCCTGTATATGAAACCAACATTGAAAGTAACGTCATTCGTGACGGCGCCAAAGAATTACAGATAATAATATAAATCAGCCAAAAAACAAATGCAACACGTCACAATAAATACGACATTTTCTCTTTTTGAATCGGTCCTCTTTTCATTAAATGCATAAGATGTATTCCAAAATAATAATTTAAATTATTATGACGCAACGTGTGACCTAAAGATTTTATTTTTAGCACACATAACATACAATACCTAATATCACGTATAATACGGTATTTACATAAATTATCTTCTTCATTTAAATGTTTGTTGGTTGGTTGTTTGTTGGTGTATATTGCTTTATTTTTTTACGAAGTAGCAACATTGAGAAATGAAGTGCAATGGCAGTGAGATTGACTTATACGTGGAAAATACATAAGTAAAAAGTAGAAAAATACTTTTATTATTGATGTCCGCAATCCGGGAATCTTTTTCATAACAAAAACGTAAATCTGATTTAAAAAATAGGAGTAATTAATTTATGAACTAAATTTGGTTGTGACACGCTTCCCCGCAAGTTGGTACTGCCCCTCGGCATTCTCTTTTAATTCCTTCTAAAAACCGCGATAGTGCGAAGTGATTTTTTTTATCAGTGATAGGCCTTGTTACGAGCAATATTTCTGTGCTAGTGACAAGTCGCACTTTTGAGTTTTTAGGGAGAAAAAAAATAAAAACAAAAATCTGGAAAAAAAATTATTACTATACGGAGGTGATTTTCCAAAAATAAAAACTGGAAAATTAGCGCCCAAAGATGCTTTAACAGAATATATTTATGTAAAAAAAATATCTTGGACAGTTACGTTTTCAGAATTTATTTTAATTTTTTTCATGAAATTTTCACATAAACTTCATTTTTTATAAAAAAAAAAATTGAAATTGACACGTGGGTGTTCTACTCGTGCATTTTAAATGCATCCCTTGATCGATAAATATCATAAACAGCAGAGGGAAATTTTTTTGATCGATTGGAACACTGTGCGCAGGCGGCGCACACTTTTAGTATCGCACAAAAAGTCTGTTGTCTTCGCTGCACCTTAAGTGGGGGACATAGCGTCTACTTCCCTACAGTTCAGCCGACAGAATGATCGAAGAAGTGAGTCGAGTCTGCGAACAATCCGCGACGGACTTTTTGTGTGCCATGCAGACATTTTGTGCGCCACACCCAAAGCTGGTTTTATTCAACTTGTTAGTTTATTAGTACAAGTTAAATAAAGCCGGTTTTGGCGCCAATTTTAAAACCATCTGAGAAAGGACTTTTTGCAACTGTGCGGAGTAAGAAATAGTATAAAATTGCATCAAAATGTGAAAACCTCAAAAATGTGACATAGGACCGGTTGCCAGTTCTCAGTCTATATCGCCATTGCACCCGCGCGGAGCTGGGGAGGGCTGCTAGCTGCTATATAATAATAATAATATAGAGCAATGTCAGTGCCTGACATCGCTCCGGGTCAGCAGGATATATTTGGTAAATAAAAAACGGACAGATTGTTATCGACAAGTTTTTATGTCGTTAATGTGTGGTCGTGCGGCAGCCGCGCCTGTGCGTCGTGGCAGCTGGCCAGCCACGCGGCCGACACGTGGCGCGTGTCCGCCACAGGGCGCGTGTCCGCGCTGCGGCCGCACACTATGTAGTCCACCTCGCTGCCCTCTGCCACCTCGGACATCTACAACAACGCACATACATTGATGTAGTAAGAGCTCTTTGTGGCAAGTACCACCGCGCTACCTATTTTACTTACTCCGGTTTGCAGGGCGAGTGTTACACTCGTATTTATAGTCAAGTAAAAGTAATTGCTCAAGCAATGATTTTCTTTCTATAGTTTAGTAATTCCTTGAAGTTAGAACTGTCAAAGCTTAGAATTCTTAGGCAAGTAATAGTCACCATTTTCTTTACTTAACAATTCTACTTTCAAGTATGAAATTACTGAGTAGCAAGTAATTACTCAAGTAATTACTTTGATTATAAATACGAGCCTTAGGCGCGAATTACACAGAAAAGGCGTACGGTGAAGGCGCGGCGCAGGCATCTTGCCGCTTCAAAACGTTTCAATAGAAAATGTAAGTAGGCGGCATGTTTTGAATTATACTGAAGCGGCGTGGCGCAGGCACGGCGTTTCGTCGCCTGTTCCGCGTCGCTAGCAGACGCGACTGGAGAGGCGCGCAAGCAGCACGACGGTTTGTTCGTCGTCTGAACAGGAAGACATGCTGTCACGATAAAGTCAGTCTGTATAGTGACTAGTTGCGGCGTCTCTTCGCCTCTTTGATATAATTTAAATCTTCTCCGTGCCTTATCTGTTCTACGCTTGCTCTGTGCCTGCGCCGCATCTTTACCGTACGCCGCTTCTGTGTAATTCGCGCCTTGGAGTTGTTTCAGGCGCCTGCAATGTTTCATTTGTCTTTGGGATGGTATACCCACAACTTGCCCACAACAGACGGTGTAACGATCATGACATGTGGGCGGTGGACTTGTTTGTCATGAAACGTCTCCATCTTTTTGTATTAATTTATTACTATCTGCGCCCCGCGGTTTCACCCGCGTTGACCGGGATAAAAAAGTAGCTTATGTGTTAATCCAGGGTATAAGCTACCTACATACCAAATTTCATCCAAATTCGTCCAGCAGTTTGAGTGTGAAGAAGTAACAAACATACAAACACACACATTCACAAACTTTCGCCTTTATAATATTACTGTGATTCAGAAAGCTGACAGTGTAACGTCTACGTTAATAATGTACAATTATAGAGCAAGCAACAGGCGTATGTCAGCACCGTAGCGGGGCGTTACCCGGGGGAGAGGCGTGACTTTATGTTTGTGTATGTAGGCTTACTATGAGCTCTTATAGCAGGGCAGCAGGTGGACGTTTCCAGTGAGAGAGAGTGACGGTGCTATAGGTCGTATATAGCTCCGTCTCTCTCTCTCTCTCTCTCACTGGAAACATTCAACTTCTGCCCTGCTCTAAGAGCCCATAGTAAGCCCCCTGAGCAAGATGCCCGGGTCGGCAAACCTTACTTATTTTCTGATTAACAAAATGTGCGGACAGAGTGGTGTTAGTATGTACTACAGTGAACGTACGCACGCACGCACTACATCAACCTGCCGGCTTATTCCACTTTTCCCCGTTGGATGATCCCCATTGATGGGGATTAGTGAACTTTTTGTTCACTATTCCCCGTTGACCCAAAAAATAGAGGGTATATGGCGCTCGGCGGCCGCTGCCGCGGCACCGCTCGCTTCGCTCGCTCGCCGTCGCGCGTTAAGGGTCACTGTTCTAACCTAACCTAACCTAACCCAAATGATTCACCAGCAATAGAGGTAATGGTCACTATTCTAACCTAACCCAAATGATTCACCAATGTGAAGTTTCGGATGCGGGGGTGTGATAGTACAGTAAATAAAAATTTTGGGTCAACGGGGAATAGTGAACAAAAAGTTCACTAATCCCCATCAATGGGGATCATCCAACGGGGAAAAGTGGAATAAGCTAACCTGCCTGCCTTTTCCCAACTATGTTGGGGTCGGCTTCCAGTCTCGGATGCAGCTGAAAACCAGTGTTTTATATGGAGCGACTGCCTATCTGACCTTCACAACCAACCCAGTTACTGGGTTACCTTGGTGAGCTGGTTTATGTGCTTATCCATGTGCGGTGTGGACTGCTGCTTGGTAAGGACACTGAAATGTTTATACAAGCGTTGCAGTGCTTGCGTTAGGATACGTGGGTGAGCAGCGTCACCGGGCCGTGACTGAGGAATGATGTGATAAGGCAACGGTGCGTGTTAATAGGAGATATAGTGACGTCTGACGTCTGTATCGGTGTGGTTCGCTGTCAAAATTTTTTTCTAATAAAAATAAAAAATAATAGTAAATGTGCATTGGTATCAGTTTAATAGTGATCACAGTGTCAATCAGCTTAATATACATTGAAGTGAGCAATAAATAGTGCGTTTTAGAGTCCGTAAATCATAGAAACATTGCAAATCCGGAATTAGCGATATTATATGGTTACCCGCTATTATCAACACATATTCGGTAAAGTCACCTTGACAACAGAGCCATCTGTCCTGCTAGCAGCGAACGACCTATAGATCAGTGCCGGCAATCGTTGCTGCTCCTTCTGCCGTAAATCCCCGATATCGCTTGATAATCAAGTTCACCAGGCGTCGCAAAACATGCCGGGAAACAAGTGCGGAGGTTGCGGACGCTTCATATCTACGCTAGAGGGCGCTAGGTGTGGGAAATGCCAGGCGATTTATCACAAGGTATGTGTGAACGTCCCTACGAAGGCCAACATAACACCTAACTGGCGTTGTCCTGAGTGCAAAAAGAATATTGCTCGAGACAACAGGTCCGAAACCCCTGTTAGGGGTCCCGTGCAAAGTCCACCTACTGACAACACAGGTATAACAATTATAGCGGGCTCTAGTACACTTAGCACTCCTGAGGCAAGTTGTAGAAATAATCTCACGCTGACTGCCGGCCCAGTTAATGCTGCCGCGACGCCCCCGTCGCCTGGAATTTCAAGTGCCGGCGTCACCACTCGGGATTTGTCGCCTGCAGCTAGTACCGACTTACAGGTGATCATTGGAGAGTTGAGGGCGGTGCGTGCGGAGATTCAGGTGTTTAGAAAGGAGATGGAGGTGGAAATGGCGGAGCTTAAAACCTCTTTAAATACCTGCAGCACGCGCATCGATGGTCTGGAGGCCAGGGTGGACGCACTGGAACAACGCGCTACTTCGAGTTCTACGAACTCAGCCAGCGTGGACAATATTGTGGAGGAACTGAGGCGAGAGATAAACGACAGGGACCAGGATCTTCTTGCTAATGACATAGAGGTGTCAAATTTACCGGAGATGAAAATGGAAAACCCTGCTCACATAATTAAGGTCATAGGCCATAAGCTGGGGGTCAGCCTTGACGACCGTGACATAGTGAGTGCAGAACGCGTTGGTGGAAGGCAGCTTAACGCGACTAGTGCGGCAGGGCCGACGGAGTCTCGTCCTCGGCCGATGGTCGTGCGCCTTGCTCGTCGGGACCTGCGCGACCAGCTTCTGGCAAGCGCGCGAGTGCGACGTGGAGCGACCACTGCCGACCTCGACTTGCCCGTCCCATCGCAGAGGTTCTTCATCAACGAGCGGCTGACGAAAATCAACCGTCTGTTGTTTCGTAGGGCACGGGACACTGCCAGTCTCCTCGACTGGAAGTTTGTCTGGACCAAGCAGGGCCGCATCCTCGCCAGGAAGATGCCAGGAGACAAGGCGCAGAGGATCCGCACTGAGGAAGACTTATCCCGTGTCTTCGGAACTGGAAATGACACGGCCTAATTATTATTATTGTGTATGTTTATATGTCAACAGATTTATTTTTTATGTTTGTGGAAATGTACTTTGCAACCTATACTGTTATGTATTAGTTTTATACTGGATACACTTACACACTTACAAACTTATATACAGGCTTACATACTGGATACACTTACACACTTACAAACTTATATACACGCTTACATACCTATATTTTAACATTATACTCTTATACTATATTTACATAAATTGCTTGTACAAATTCTATTTACACTTGACCTACTTATTCCTAATTATGTACAAGAAATATTTTCAACCATCGTATTGTTCACAACTACACTCCTACTATCACTGCAGAATTATGATGTCACTCACTGATACAATCTTTTGGCAGCACACAGTTCTAAATAGTGTCCAACTGTACCTCCACACAACACCTTCCTGCTCTCTGTTATATTGGTACCATACCTACACATTTCTACAATATATACCTACACCTACTAGCACTGATGGCTCCTAGTAAACATATTAAGTTTGGTCTACTGAATGCGGGCTCTCTAGGTACAAATCAGGATGAGTTCTTGGTCGCCATGGGCAACCACTCTGTGGACATCATGGCTATCAATGAGACATGGTTACGCAAGGGGGAAGAGGACCGCGCTCCTAGTGTAGCTGGGTACAAATTTAGGCACATACCACGACCTTTGACTACAAGAGGTGGGCGTGGCGGAGGGGTTGCTTTTTATATAAAGAATGGCATTAACGCGCGTGTAAGAGCTCATCCTGAACACCCTAGTGTGGAGCAGCTCTGGCTGGGCCTGACCATAAACAAGAAAAAGCTTCTTATTGGGACCGCGTACCGTCCGCCTTGGCAGGACTTGGAGCTTTTCCTTGATGCCATAACTGCCAGTATTAGTGCTTTAGCCCCATATGATAATCTGGTGCTGCTGGGTGACCTAAATGTTGATCTGTTGGATGCAAATAGCTGTAAATCAAAACAGCTTAAGGTTTTTTTTAGTTACTTGAACCTTGTTCAATTGGTAAAAACTGCGACGCACTTCGTGGGTGGCAGTAGTTCGCTCATCGACATCGTATGCACTGATGCTGCAATGCGTAATGTTGAGGTGAACTGTATCAGTGAGCTCGGCCATCACTGTTTCATTACATGTGAAGCAGTTTTTAGGAAGCCCAAGGCTAAACCTAGAATGGTTGAGTTTCGCCCCTTGTCAGACATTTTGCCGGATCTCTTCCATAATGACCTGAACATGATACCATGGTCTACTATAGGAGATATGAATGACGTTGATAGCATGGTACATACTTTCAACACATATATGATCCAGCTTTTTGATCTTCATGCTCCTATAAAGAAAAAGACCTTTTATAAGCGGCCCACACCTTGGATTACTGACAATATGCGTCTGTTGTTCAGGTTGCGAGATGAGGCTAGGGTCAGATATCGCAAAACAAGGGAGCCGCATCATAAGCGATACTGTCTGGATCTTAAACATGAGGCTGCTGCCGCATTAGGGAGGGAAAAGACAGCATATTTCACAAAAAACATCAACAATCAAAGTAAGGATCCTAAATTATTGTGGCGTAATTTGAAATCTGATGTACTTCCAGACCATAAAGAAAGGCTACTCCCAAGTCATTTTGACAATCCAGACAGTATCAATGCGGCTTTTTTGAACGTTCCGGGGAATAGTAATGACAACATCTCACAAATGTCCTACTTCAATTCTCACAGGCACAGTCCAGCCGAGTTTTCACTCACTACAACCAACCAGGAGACAGTTCTGAGGATAATCAGGAGTCTAGGCTCAAACGCTCAGGGTGTTGATGGTATCAGTTTGGACATGTTAAAACTCACATTGCCAAATACCTTGCAAGCCATCACTGATATCATCAACAGATCAATAGAATCACGCACATTCCCTGGCCTTTGGCGACGTGCAATTGTTCGCCCCATCCCAAAAATTAGTGATCCAGCCAATTTGAGGGATCTCAGGCCAATTAGTATTCTGCCTTGTCTGTCAAAGATTCTGGAGCGTGTAGTGTATCTACAGGTAATTGAATACTTGGAGGCAAATAACATTCTCCCTGACCTTCAGTCGGGCTTCCGTAAAGGTAGAGGCACTGCAACGGCTCTGATAGATGTTGTGTCCTGGAGGCACGTGATCGGGGGGAGGGGTCAATCTTGGTCCTACTGGATTTTTCACGGGCTTTTGACGCAATTAACACCAATTTACTGTTGTCCAAGCTAGCATACTATGGTTTTGACTGTGACGCTGTGGATTGGTTTAATAGTTATTTAACTGATAGGTCCCAGTATGTGCAGATCCACAAGGAAGATGGATCAACTGTGTCATCCCCTCCACTCCCTGTGTCTAGGGGAGTCCCACAAGGATCGATTTTGGGCCCTTTGCTGTACATCCTCTACAGTGCTGATGTTATTGGTTCCTTCATTAACTGCACATATCACATGTATGCTGATGACATCCAGTTGTACACCTCTTTCCATGGGGATGATACAGCATTGGCAGTGCAAAGGGTTAATGAGGACCTGCATCGAGTGGTGACCTGGTCTGAAGAGAACTCTTTGGTTCTGAACCCTTTGAAGTCCAAGTTCATGGTGCTGGGTACTAGAAAACAAGTTGCTGCAATATTGTCTGCCAAACCGGAGATTGTGATAAAGGGGGAGAAAATTGAACGTGTAGAGCAGGCATGTAGTCTGGGTCTAATCCTAGATCCAGAGCTGCGATTTGAGGCTCACATAAAAAACGTGCTGAGAAATTGTTTTTATAGGCTGAAGGTATTATATGGTATACGTAAATTTCTTAGCGTACCTCTCAGAAAACAACTGGTAGACAGTCTGATCCTATCTAGGCTAAACTACTGTGACACTGTCTATGGGCCGTGCTTGCTAGCTAGGACAGATAGGTTAATTCAGCGAGTTCAGAATGCCTGTGTTCGTTTTTGTGTCCATGTCCCTCGTAGGCATCATGTGACGCCATACATAAACCAACTCAAGGTACTGAAAATGGCTGCCAGGAGATAGCATCATCTAGCGAGTTTAATGTTTGGCATTGTAACAACCCATAAGCCGCACTATTTATATGAAAAACTCACTTGGCGACAGTCTTATTATAAGTATGGTCTTCGTTCTTCAGTTGGCCCACTAAGGGCTCCGCGACACAGAACCGCAGCTTTCAGGGGCAGTTTCAGGTTTGCGGCCACACACTGCTGGAATGATCTTCCACCACCAATACGAGGCCTGAAAACAATACAGTCATTTAAGTATAAATACAAGAAGTTACTATTGGATGCACAACTTTCTTTACAACAATAGTTGTAGTACAACATGGTATCCTTGTTGTTTACATACCTCACGGGTCACGGCCTGCAGTCCTTGATTTTGGATCTTCAGCAGTGCTGTGGCATAGCTTTTCTGCCTCCTGTCTGCTGGGTTAGCTTGTAGCGATTCCTTATCCCTGTTTTATGTTGTGGTCCTATAAAATGGAAAGTACAATTTTAATATGTTCGGTATTTTATATTACCTAAGTACTCTATTTATCCAATGCAATTTATTTTACAATTTATTACCAATGCATTATTATTATTTCATTTTGAGTACAATATCGTACGTATAGTGATGTTTATCTTTAATAACTTACCATATTTGTTTCAAATAAGCATCAAGCAGATAGCACATGGCGGGTCACCCTCCAACTCTTTAAGTTTGTCTCATAATATTGCACATTTCACTCATAAACACTAATAAACATTGTCACAATCATTGCTGTAGCTTATTACACCCATTACATTATAGTGACATCATGTTTCTGTAATTTTTTACGCCATTTTGTTTGATTACGTAATTTCCAATTTTCTGTGGTTGGTTGAGTGACAAAGCAGGAGCACTTGTCAAAATTGACGCATACGCATATCGCGAACTCTCTGGTTTTTTGATTTTTGTCTTTGGGCTCGGAACGCGTTGAAATGTTGCCACATAATTTAATTTATTATTTTGTCTTTTGGTTGATCTTGGATTATTACTATACGTATGAAATGTTCAATTTTTTGTTTAGTAACTTTTGTTTTTATAAAAGATTAGCTCTTATTTTAATAGTATTGAAATTGCTCATTTGTGCGCGCCGATACAGCGTCGTTTTGTGCCTAAAGCCACCTCAGAACTTGTAAGAGTATTTTTGTTCTGGCCTCGGTCATAGATAATACTTTTGTTCAATCCTAATCTTTGCGGGTTCTGAGATGGCGACACGCCGCCGGTTTACGCTGAAAACCAGCGCCTTGACTCGTGCCTTCGTGCACGGGTCACGGCATTAAGCTGAGCGTTAGCCGTTTCGCGCGTTAGTGACGCATAATTAAGTATTTTGTTGTTTTTCTTTTTATGTTTAAATTTAGCTACCCAATTGTTTTTATTTTTTAGGTTTATGTAAAAAACAAATGTATGTGCGTCATTTTTCGCGGGAATAAATAGTTTTTCTTTCTTTCTTTCTAGATGTAGTGACAAATATTAAAAAATAAATGACAAATTAAAATTACAAAGCAAAACAGATGACAAAAAAAAAACAAAGCAGATGTGTCATTTTGTTACTCAGAAAATAAGTAACGTCTGGGGCCCTGCGGTGCTGCAGCATTAGCGCGCCCAGCACGGAGTCCTCACCTCGAGCACGAGGCCGCCGTACGCGCGCACGTAGCGCGCCATGCGCCGCGCCTCGCCCGGCGCCGCGGCGATCGCGAACGTGAGCCCGTCGAAGAAGTCTGGCAGCGCGGCGCCGCGCGCGCGGCCCGGGGGCCCGCGGCCTGCGCCCTCCTCGTCCGTCGACCGCTCGTCCTCCGTGTCGTGAGACACAGTCCGCGTCACGTCACTGGTAGTGGCTGCGGGACTGTCCTCACGTCTGCGGGGGTCGTGGTTGGTCTTTGACTCAGTGAGCCGTCGTTTCTGTTGAGCTTGGAGGACTTTTTCTATTTCATCGTCCGTGTCGCCGTCTACAATGTGTATATTTAATCCTAAATTATTTGACCGAGCGAGCGAAGCGTGTTCCAAGTCTGGCAAAGTTCCCCCGAACCGGGGAATTTCGGCATAATTCACCGAACACATTTCTTTTTACTTTATACCAACATTTTCATAACTTTCATCACAGTCATGAAGCTGATTATTTTATGCATAAAAATACGACACATGAAGATTCAATTCCAAAAAAAAAAACTCGAAAGTTTTATATACAGTACCCGGCGATAAATATTGCACATCGACCTTTGGAAAGAGACAATCGGCTAATTTCGGCTTCGTAGAGCGTTATCTCTGTCGCACACTACCTATGTGACGTTTTGTCAGTCGTTGTTTAAAATATATATTTAGAGTTGTTAACACCCCCAAAAAATAATTTAAAGTTGTACTATGGCATCTTTAGGAAAAAGAGGGAAACCTTTACGAGGTCAGTCACGCGAAATTATCAACAATGTTTATAAATATTAAATAAATCTGTCAGCTTCGGTTACAAAATTTTTGTAACCGAAGCTGACAGATTTAAAAACAGCTGTAATTATCCAAAATAATTAAATACGTAAACATAATGTGAACATGTTTTTTTATTTTATTTTACCCCAACCTAAAGCCATCACTTATAGAAAAATTGGTGTATTTTATACAAAGAATAAAAAGAATTATCAAAAGAAGCAAATCATAATTGTTTTAACAGCTCCTAATAGATACCGGACTATTTGTATTTCGTGCGACAGAGATAACGCTCTACGAAGCCGAAATTAGCCGATTGTCTCTTTCCAAAGGTCGATGTGCAATATTTATCGCCGGGACTGTACATATACTAAGTATTTAAGCTAATCTGTTAAGAACTTGGTACTTACTACTAAGTATTTATAAGTTTGTAAAATGTATTACTTTGTAAAAAGGACGTAAAAATAAATAATTTTTACTTTATTTTATTAAGGCTCCATTTTGAAAAGTTAAAAAAAGTTTTTTTCTTCAATTATTACAACATGGGTATCAAATTGAAGGCCTTGAACAGCACATTCTAATAGTTATTTATGCAACTGTTGTATAATAAGGGGTATTAAAACACGAATGTGGGTGATAATAGTATCACATGAGTGTTTTAATACCTAATTATGTACAGTTGCATACAAGACTTTATCTACACCCATCATCCTCTATAAAAGGTTCTGAAACCACAGGGTAGGTATTGTACAATGTTGTAAGAACTCTATGTATTTTCATGGAAAGTTTAATTGTTATGTATCTAATACAAACAAAGTATGTAGGTACCTATAGGTAATAATAGAATTTTATTTAAACGCACAACCCTTTAATAAGGGGTCATTGTACTCATCATTATGAACAACTTTACTATGTGATCAAACCCGAAATCGCGAAAATCTCACTCACCACCACACTCACTTCACTTCACCCACTTACCCCAATCACTCACTCACCACTTCACCCACACAAACAAAACAATATCGGCTGTTCCCTACATTTTGACGAGATAGAAAATCATAAAGATACCACGTGAGTAAGTAAGGGATCGAAAAAGCAAAGGAGTTGCATAATGAAATTAAGTACAACATTATAACACCCGTTTGGATGATATAATGGTTACTATGACACTGGCTGTTTTAATGTTGGCAATAAGCTAACTGTTTCAGAAACTTATAAATAAAGAGGATTTATAGCATGGGTGTAGATAAGAATATATTATTTTATATAAATAAACGAATGATCGGATTAGACAACTTGCCAGAGTTAGGATCCTGGGGCGTGTGGCGGGTGTCGGGCTGCGCCTCGTCGTCACGCAGCTGGTCGGGCGCGGGCTGCACGCGCTGCGCCGGCTCCGTGGCGTACCAGCGCCACGGCAGCAGTCTCCTGCGCCGGCTGACGTGCTCCAGCCAGTCGGCGCGCGCCACGGGGACGCTGGCGCCGGCGGCCGCGCGCACTGCGCGCAGCTTCGGCGTGTTGGGGAACGCGCAACTGTACGTACACATTACAATATAACCTCACTGGGCTACCTGGAGTTGCAGGCACCAGTCCGACATACTACTGCTGCGTGACGTCACGCGGGTCGCGCCTATATGCCCCGAAGCCTTATTTAAGTACAATGTTCCCCGTTCACTACATATACATACATATTATCATTAATGAAAGTCACTTTTCGTATCTGTTTGAGTGACTGCGATGATCTTCTAAACTACGTAACGGATTTTGTTGCGGTTTTCACGATCATTTAGAAAATGTATCTTGGAAGGGTTATACAGTATGGAACCGACACCATGTACAATGAATTAAACTACTGGAAATACTCGTCCACTGAAGTATAGCAAAATTAAATGTTAAATTAAAAAGTTATTTTTTTCAAACAAAATAAATATCAAAATAAATTCAGTAAAAGTAATCACTCAGTATAGACAACCGAGCTGGCCACCTGCGGTGCACCATAGTGCCCAATCCATTGTTTGCCAAACATAGTTTTTTGTTTGTTTGCACACATGTTCAAGGATTCAAGTTCACTGACTCACTGACCTAGTGATCCAATTCTACAGAATTTACTCAAAATTTACTTTTTGACCTAATTACTGGACCGATTTCGTAAATTTTTTGTAAATCGTGATATCAAGTATGTGGTTGGATTTATTGCATAGATGTGAGTTCCATACCGTATGCACATTATATATTAATATTAAACATGCATATGTTACTGTAAAAGCCCGAACTGCGGTAAATCTTAGGATTTACCGACAAATTCTAAAATTTTGCAAGTCTCACAGGTAACAGTCCGAATTGTTCTATAATAATCATCAATTTCTGACTTTTACCGGCTTCAGTCGGTAAATCTTAGGTTTTACCTCAGATACAGGTAAATGTTAGTTTTCAGAATAAAAGAATGCAGTTATAATAATCAGAAACTATATATTCGACATTACTATCATTACTATTGTTATTAGTCAAGTTTTAATAGTTATTTATGCAACTGACGTATAATAAGGGGTAGTATCACATGAGTGTTTTAATACCTAATTATGTACAGTTGCATACAAGACTTTATCTACATCCATGTTATCAATCCTCTATAAAATGTTCTGTAACAGTTTTTTGCAATACTAATACTCGTATCGAACATGGCGGCCGGCGTCATAGTATACGACGTGAATTCGAATAAGTTCTTTTTTTAAATTAGTGCGCTGTTGTAGTGAAACGCGCGTGCATTACAATGTTCTTTTTTTGAAAACGAGTTGCATTATGAAATTCAGTACAACATTAAAACACCCGTTTGGATGCTATTATGGTTACCATGGTTACTACGACACTGGCTGTTTTAATGTTGGCAATAAGCAAACTGTTTCAGAAACTTTTATAGAGGATTTATAGCATGGGCAGATAAACATGTTTAACATGCTTTAGAAAAATAAATTGCAGAAAAATAACACAAAAATTAGACGGGGGGTCGGCGGATCACGTGGGAATTGTATGACACTACCCACTAGCCGAGCGGGTGTCGAGCGAGCGAGACACGAGTGATTTCGGACATTTACCGGTGTCTGCGGTAAAACTTAGGATTTACCGACTGAATGCGGCGTGAAAGTCCGAAATTAAAGATTATTTTAGAACAATTGGGGCTTTTACCGGTGAGATTTGGTAAATCTTAGGATTTACCGCAGTTCGGGCTTTTACGTTAACACATATTTTAAGGAAATCTTGATATTTTGTCAAGTCGTAAAAACCGTGCGAAACAGGGAGTCGTGATAAGTAAGAGTGTTACATGAGATGCGTGGCCTCGGGCCCCCAGTCGCGCTGCACGCGGGCGCCCAGCGCCAGCGCCAGCTCGCGCACGGCGGCGCGGCGCGGGTTCTCGTAGCCGCTCAGCACCAGCACGGTGCCGCGCAGCAGCGTGTGCGGCGCCGCGCTCAGCGGGCCCGGCGCCAGGCCTGCACACACACGGTGCTGTAGGACTAGCTGTGCCGGGGGAGGCTGGAACAGGCATCCGTATTTCCCCAGCTACATTTATTTACAGATTCTAGCAGTTTTCATTACAAAGACCAAAAACAGTAAAATTAAAAATACCCGACTATTTTCGAGGGTTTAAAGGCGTTAGTGACGTTAAAATGTAAATCCAAGATGGCGGCACAAAAATTTTTCATGATGGTTATCGTTTTCATGATTTTCGAGGGTGCTTAAGCCCATAGTGAAGTCAAAATGAAAATCCGACCGACCGCGACACATTCGATCGTGTGTCGATGTAGCCGCGAGCGCCTTCTATCTCCTAATCCATCTGACTGTTCAGGCTGTATGGTCTTAACTTAGCCTTATCCACTCCCGCGCGCCAGCACTTTGACACTTCGCCACTTGACACGCCCAAATGTTGGAGTGCAACGGCGCAACGGCTTCTGTGCAACAATTTTCTATGGCTTGGTAGTGATCTAATTAATTAAGATTACGTTTTTTGTTTGAGAACCCTTTACTTTTAAGTGTTCTTAAAAGTCAGGGGAGAGAAGAATCCCTCGGGGCACCGAGATCTTGCACAGACGTTCTGAACAGACCAGGAGACGTAACTGAAGGAAGGTGGGCTGGTTCGAATAATCCACCGACAGCTGCCATGGCTCGCGTACAATGGTGCATTTGAAGGACTGTGCGGAAACCAAATGCACTACCATAGCACATAGAGCTAGAAGGCAACTAAAGCCGCATATGCCACAAGGGTACATCAGCAGACCGTAAAATTATCGATAGTGAAACGAACAGCACGCTTAGCATGACGACGTTTTGTCGACGGAAGAATAGACAAAACTACACATTGCCATGCTTAGACGCGTAGAATGCGTACAAATATTTCTACTATCTTCCATTTTGTCTATTCTTGCGTCGACAAAACCCGTCTCTACGGCGGTCATGCTAAGCGTGCAGGAGCAAAAAGTGCTTCTTCTTATACTTCAACTGATTTTAACAAAATTGAAATCTCGTATAAAACGCACACTCAGCCAAGCATGTTATAACTTATAAGTTGGGGATCACATCGCTGATACAAATGCTTGGCTCACGCTAGCCCTGCTCCACAAGGGCGCATAAACTAATAAATTAGCATCTGAACATACTGGAGCTGCTGAAGATTTTATAAAGTGTCTTGCGTTGTATATGTCACTGTATGAACTTTGGTAGTTTATAATCTAACTCGTGAGATAGTGAGCTGCCGATAAATTGTGACCGTACCATACTGCTTACAATATAACGTATTAATTTTCGATAGTTTATAATCTATCCGCAGCTGACTGCAGCACAACACAACAAGTTACGTAATAGTTTACAGCTGGCGGGCAGCTCAGCAAACTAGATTGGTATCTCCATGTGTGTGTGCTCACTGACTTACCCTGTGCGGGCCGCTCCTGGCTGCTGGAGCGCCGGCGCTTCCTCACTTGTTTGTTTTGGTCACTTGTTGGCTTGTTATGATTCCTCTGCAGTCTCGGCGGAGAGTCACTTTTGTTCCTTTTAGGGGTCCTTTTAGCCTCGTCTTTTGTTTTAGTCTCATTTCTTATTTTGGACTCATCCTTTGTTTTAGAGTCATCTTTTGTTTTTTGGTTAGTATTGTTCTGTTTGTCTGTGTTGTCGTGTTTGGAGGTTTTGTTCGCGTGGTCATGTTCCTTGTCGCGCTCGTGGCGGCTCAGCACGCGGTCGATGCGCGCGTGCGGCTCGGCGTCGCGCCGCGTGTACAGCAGCTCGTCGCGCGCGCGGTCTGCGCGGGCGCCGTGCGCGGCCGGCGGCGAGTGCGCGCGCGCCGCGGCAGGCTTGCTGATCGCAGTCTTCAGAAGCTTGGTTGACGACTCGGGTATATTCTTCAGAGCTTGTGATGTTGCTTGTCTTATTTGTGCACCTGAAAACAGCAGCGCGCTACACCAGCATGCTTGGATCTAAACTGTCGCCCGATGACAGCAGCGGCGTCGACGACAAGTGCTTTTAGAAGCCACTGCCGACCGCGGCCCGACTAAAGCTGTTTCAGACTTCTCTCTCAGATTTGAACCATCTTCTATCTATCTATCTATCTACATAAATAAATAAAAATGAATGGCTAAATGTTTTGCTAAGCGCAAAACTCGAGAACAGCTGGACCAATTCGGAATTTTTTTTTTCTTTCGTTGAAGTCCGAGGAAGGTTCTTATGAAAAGGAAAATTGGAAAAGTTGGCGGGAAAATTGGAAAATTCCGGAAAACTGAACGTGTATTTTCTACGGGAACTTTGTATTAACTATTGAAATTTGGACAGTCTGATGGGTCAGCTAGTAAGTAAAGAAAGATGAAATGCTGTTTGTTGGTAAGTGCATCACTTGCGAACGGCTGGAAAATGGTCGTAATAGGCAGAATTAGGTTTTTATAGAAAGAAAAATCCCGGAAAATTTATCGAATTCGGGAAAAACTTCGTCATATAAACGGATTTGCACAATTCTTTTTTTGTTTGAATGCGTATACTCTCGAGGTGGTCCCATTGTCACCAAGTCAGAATCTGATGAGGGTATCCCATGGAAATCGAGGGAATCACTCAAATTTTATAGGCACACCTATAGCGATTTGGGTATTTTTTATAGTAAAAGTATTAGACGGGTTGCGCTTCGATTACTTTAATATGGTTGCTAAGTAATTTATGCTCGTCAAAATGGATAATGGTGATGATGGCTTCACCATGGAGCTCCAGTTCTTCTGGTTCTTACTAGGAGAACTCCTCAACAATTAACGTCCCTGAATCGGGAAAAGCAATAATTTGTAAAAGGTGATTCGAGCAGTTGACATTGGGCTATTGTAACTTAGATAAATTAGAAACCGACCCACTAAAAAGTGAAAAATAAGAACTTTAAAAAAAAAAAAAAAAAACAACCGACTTCCAAAAAAAAACACTACAAAGTGAAAAATAACTTTAATTTTGGAAGTCGGTGGGAAAAAACTAAAATACAGATCCAAAGACACCAACTTCCAAAATTAAAGTTATTTTTCACTTTAGTGTTTTTTTTTTACTTTTTAAATGTTTTTTCGATCGCTCCGGTACAGGCCCTCTTTTCAAGAAAAGTGCGACATGCCGATATTTACGTTATTTCTAAGTCAATATAGTTAACTGAGGTGTCAAAATGTTTGTATTGACGAGGGCTACAATGTACAAAAAAGTAAAATTTAATTAGTCAAATATTTCTTTAAAAAAATAAAGAAAATTGCAGTAAAATGGTCATATTTATGGGGTCCATAATGTACCCAACATCTAGTCTTATTTATGAATATTAAAAAAAAAATCTACATGTACATGTTCAGGAAGGTTATGCTTCCGAATTTTTTTCGAAATTCAAAAAAACAATAATAACTTTCGGAGTTATAACGATTTTAAGATCTAGGTTTGAGCGTCTCGGGCGCCCGCGTTTGGTAACACTTTTGTGCTAATTTGAGTTCTATGCGCGAGGCTTAAGGTTTATGGGTGTTACCACTGCGTTACATGTGCGGTCTACCGTACGACAAAGCTGTAGAAGTATGTAAGTATACCTATTAAAACCACTGTATTTTTCTAAAACAAATAAGTAAGTAAATGTTTAAAAATCAACAAAAATAAATAAATAAGTCTTGAATGTTCGTACTACAGCCTGCTGTTAGTTTGCAGTATTAAAACTCATTTGTACGGTTATATGATTGTTAAACATGGGATGTAAGTAAGTAATCAATTACACCAGAGATATTTAGGGCACACGAGCGAGCGAAGCGAGCGAGACTTCTTATAGTTGCTACTTTCAGAGCATCAGTGCTGAAATATAGGTATATTACGTGTTAGTATAACAAAGCTTTTAGTGTGTAGTATAGAAGTAGTGTTAAAACCTCTGTATTTTGGATAATAAATAATTAAATGTAAAAAAAATCAACATGCACTAGTAGTAGGTAGGTATTGAAAGGCCTGTATTTTCTATTACAATATAATTAAATATTTTTTTTATGTAAAATACATGCTAGGTACAACAAAGCTGTTAGTGTGCAGTACCTACCTATAGAAGCAGTATTAAAACATCAGTTTTTTCTATAATACTTAAATGAAAATAAATGTTTTTAAAAATTAACATGAAAAAACTTTTTTACAAAAAAAAAAAAACCGACTTCCAAAAAAAACACTACAAAGTGAAAAATAACTTTAATTTCGGAAGTCGGTGTCTTTGGATCTGTATTTTAGTTTATTGCCACCGACTTCCGAAATTAAAGTTATTTTTCACTTTGTAGTGTTTTTTTTGGAAGTCGGTTTTTTTTTTGTAAAAAAGTTTTTATTTTTCACTTTTTAGTGGTTCAGTTTGTAATTTATCTAAGTTACAATAACCCAATGTCAACTGCTCATCACGTTTTACAAAATATTGCTTTTCCCGATGCAGGGACTGTGATGATTAATGTATAAATAAATAAATGGTACTAGTCGCGGGCGCGGGCGCGAGGTGGGAGGCGGGAGCGAACGGACTGCCAAGCCGAACGGACTGCCAAGCCGAGCGGACGTGCGGCGCGACTATTACGAAATAGCACTATAGTGTTTTATTACCTGCCAGTACATCTAATACTTACCCCAGGTGACAAGTGGACGTCACAGGGACGTTAATTGTTGAGGAGTTCTCCTAGTAAGAACCAGGAGAACTGGAGCTCATGGTGAAGTCAACATTACCATTATGCATTTTGACGAGCATAAACCATATTAAAGTAATCGAATCGCAACCTGAGATATACTTAGATATAATTGAGTATTTCCGATGGCCCTCTGTGGTCTTCATCATCAGTTCCAGTTCACCGAATGGTACTTTCCGAGAGCAAATGCACGAGTTACTATAAAAAATACCGAAATCAATATAGGTGTGCCCATAAAATTTGAGGGTTTTCCTCGATTTCCATGGGATCCCATCATCAGATCCTGACTTGATGATCATGGGACCACTTGGGAAGTATACCTTTTGGAACAAAAAAAGAAAAATCTAAATCGGTCCAGCCATTTTCGAGTAATCGGGGAACATACATAAAAAAAAAAAAAGTTCCGACGAATTGAGAACCTCCTCCTTTTGGAAGTCGGTTAAAAATAAGTAAGTATGCATGTTCGTATAACAAAGCTATAGTATGTGGTTAATCAATCTGCCGAGCCTGTTCCCAACTATGTTGGGGTCGGCTTATGTAGTATAGAAATAGTATTGAAACCTGTGTATTTTCTATAATAAATTAAAATAAATGTTTAAAAAATAATATTAAACATACATTTTCATAGATGAAAAGCCTGCAATTTTCTCTTGAAATAAAATGTTTTGAAAAATAAAAACAAATGTTCCTACTTGTTTGTTTTCTTTTTTTATTACCAAGTTCATTTCCAATGCTATTTAAAGGTCATGTGGTGCATGAGATATCTGTGAATTTTTTTTTAGTTTTTTTTTGTTTTGTATTTAAGATCATGGAAAAGTTATCAGAAAAGTAAAATCGGGAGAATATTACGCAAAAGTATTGTATTGTTTAAGTCTACTAATGAAACGTATAATACCGTACCAGTGTTACTGCTAGTGTTAGTCTGGGCCTCTGCACTGGAGCTCTGCAGGTGCTTGGCGAACAGCTCGCCCGGCTTGAAGTCGTCCTCGTCGGACGAGAGCGCGTCCAGCGCCAGCAGGCGCGGCGGCGCGGCGCCGCTGGAGGCGCCCTCGGCCTCGTCGATGTGCACGAACGACAGCCCGAACTACACGACCAGTTATCAACATGACACTTCTTATAAGAGCTACTTAGATCATCACTTAAGGTATAGTGAAGGAAACTAAGCAAATAGCAGTAATGTATAAAGAAATATTGATTTAAAAGAGTGTCCGTGGAGTTTCTTGCCCCTTCTTCTCCATATGGACCTACTACGCTTTGGAATGGGCGAGTAGCTTCATCTTTGTGACTGACCGACCCCTTGACAATTCAAAAGTGCCTGAAATAGGTTTATTTGAAATAAATGCTTTGAGTTTGAGTTCCGAGTTGAGTTTGAATATAAAGTTATAAAAAGAAATTATAATAAATCTGTAGTTATACTACCCATCCAGGGTAGTATAACTACAGATTTATTATAATTTCTGTGAGTTTTTGCTGGGAAATACACATTCGCATTTGCCTTCAATTAGGTATGTATAGGTAACTCAAAATGATCAATCGACTGGCCTGTCTCCCGCCGCCCGCGGTCTGTTCGCTCCACGTAGCGTGTTTCCCAGTGCCACTCTAGCGCGCCGTACCTGGCAGTGCTGCAAGTCGTTGCTGAGCTTTCTTGAGGAGCTGGGATGGGTCGAACTTCCGACCCGTACCACAGATTAATACAGATGGGATACTCCGCAAAATGATTTAAATAAAAAGCGACTCTTGCTACGACACAATAAAGTGCAATTCAGCTCGCACAACGCTTAATTACCTACAGTTATATTCAACTACAAGTTGCCTCTCTTTCTATCGCGTAACTCTTATACCTTCTGACCTACTGAATTAGCCCCGTGGACGGGGCCCGCCGCGTACTTGTAGCTTCATACCTAAACTGCGGATTGTCCCATCTGTATTAATCTGTGCCCGTACGCTAAATCTAAATCCATTTATTCAAACTAGGCTGAGAATCAGTAATTTTCGAACGTCAAAATTATGAGTAATTATGAGTAGTCGCCGGGCACGCCCGCCCTTCACCACTCCTAGTGCTGCAGCTGGGAACAAGTGGCGCAACACAGTCCCCAGTAGTCGCCCGGCACGCCCGCCCTTCACCACTCCTAGTGCTGCAGCTGGGAACAAGTGGCGCAACACAGTCCCCAGCAACGCGCGGACGTGGCGTTGTGGACACCAGCCAATACAACACCTACAACACCTGGATACAATACCTGGCAGTGCTTGTTGTGCGGCTGCGAGACCACGAGGCGCACGCGGTCCCAGCGCTGCTCGCGCGCCGGCGCACTGAGCGCGTCGGCGCCGAACGAGCGCACGCGCACCGCCGGCGCGTCACGCCGCGACTCCTCGCGCGATATAAACACGCTGCTCGGCACCAACACCTGAGGAAGCAGTGCTGGTCACAGTATCACTGTCATTATGTGATCATTCTAGTAAAATTGACAAAAACACTTTTACTAAAATTTTTTTTTTTTTTTCAAAAATGGACTTTAATTTCGGAAGTTATATATATTTTCTTGTTTTGCCACCGACTTCCAAAATTAAAGTTATTTTTCACTTTGTAGTGTTTATTTTTTGTATTTTTTTTTTGCTTTTTACCTACCCCTCACACAAATTTCTATACCACTACTTGCAACTATACATATAAACAACAGTGACAGGAAGTCATCAACATAAAATATTGATTAAATAGGTACATAGTAGTGAAGCTAACTCACAAACTACCTAAGGAAAGTTCACTTTAGTGTGTCATAATTATGACACACTAAAGTTTTATCTTTAGACCCAGGTTGAAAGCATCTAATCATTTTTGAATTTCGAACTTTAGTCTGACAATGTCAAAGTTCTAATTACAAAAACTGACGTTAGATATGAGTTATGTTGTTAATTTTGTATTAAGAACTTTACGATTACGATCGAAAAATACAATAAGTTGCTCCAAGGTTTGGGCTTGGATCAGGGTCATCAAACTTAGAACTAAAAGCCTGGCAGAACTTGGATCATTATACTAAAAAAATGTGGAGTACCAAATGTAACTTAAAAATCTTCGTAAAGAAGTAGTTTTGTCATTAGTAGTATTATATTGCGAGAGTTTCGATCTGATTTATATAGAGGTCACTACTATAGCATTAAACAGACATATTAAAATGAATATTATGTTGTACAATATTTCAACAATTGACGGACAGTATAATTTAGACGGGTTATTTTCTAAACATCATTTACCTTAGTGTTGTTTACTACCGTAATGGTAATTTTGTGTGTTTGTGGGTGTGTGTACTTATTTAATTTTAATTATTAAAATCAATTAATACTTTTATTTGCCATTCATTTTATTGCGTTTCTAGTTTTATGATGTTCCTTTTTTCTTTTAATCAGTTGTAACAGTTTATTTCGATATTTTTAGAAATTACTCCAAACAGAGTTAGTAGAATTCTAGAATTACGGCTACTGGTAACATTAATTTTCATGTCAATACGTTAGTATTGTCAGTCAGATTCACAGAGTACTTTTACTTATAGGGCATAGAGATCTGACTTCACGGGTTTTTCAAGCAATGGACAACAGCGACATCTAGATTTCTCCGATGAAAAGTTTATCTGTATATATTTCTATAGCTATAGGTACCTACTTAAAGCTTGCTCATTCCTTTTTAGCGTTTTAAATTAATGTATGGATTAAGTATAGTGTTTTAAATGATTATTAAAACCATTACCATCGTAATCCATACATTAAATAAAATGAAACATCATAAACTTGTTAGGTAATTAATTACATTTATTTCATCAACTATGAGGCCTTTTACAATGTTATTTATAGTAATTTCTAGCCATTACTTGGTATTTATCGGTGTCGCTGATAGTATCTTGCTTTCCAGTAAGAATTTTATAGTCATTTCTAGCCATTATGTACTTGGTATTTAGCGGTGTCGCTGATAGTATCTTGTTTTCCAGTAAGAATTGTATAGTAATTTCTAGCCATTACTTGGTATTTATCGGTGTCACTGATAGTACTTATCTTGCTTTCCAGTAAGTAAGAATTTTATTAATTGTTTTGCAATTAAATACAAAAAATCTGACTGACAATACTGACGTATTGACATGAAAATTAATGTTACCAGTAGCCGTAATTCTAGAATTTACTAACTCTGTTTGGAGTAATTTCTAAAAATATCGAAATAAACTGTTACAACTGTTTAAAAAAAAATAACATCATAAAACTAGAAACGCAATAAAATGAATGGCAAATAAAAGTATTAATTGATTTTAATAATTAAAATTAAATAAGTACACACACCCCACAAACACACACAAAATTACCATTACGGTAGTAAACAACACTAAGGTAAATGATTTTTAGAAAATAACCCGTCTAAATTTGGAACCCGTGTTATGGCAAATATATTGATCGTATCGAGAATATACAGAAAAAATTTGTTCGTTTTCTTTGTTTCCGACTACGTATACCATACCATTCTGATAATTACATTAATCTATGCAGGAAATTTCACCTTCAGCCACTACTTAATCGTCGTCGTCTGGCAGATTGCACTTTTCTCTTAAAAGTTTTATCTAATGAGATTGATTGTCCTGATCTCCTGCATAAGTTGCATTTCAATGTCCCCCAGAGATCAGTTAGATTTAATCCGCCTATCTCCATTCCCTTTACCTCTTCCAATTACAGACAAAACTCATATATGGTGCGAGCGAGTAAAGATTTTAATGTTATTTGTAAAGAGTTCTCATTTGACCCATTTGTCACCAAAACCTATACTGTACGCACTCGGATGAACGCCGACTTCTTTAAAAGTGCATAGTGCTGTTGTACCTTTTATGTATTATGTATGTATACAATATTGTTTTTTTTTTTCTATCGTGCTTGTTAGTGATCCTAAGATTTCTACTAATTTTTCTGTTTTTACCCGTGAGAACCTGTAATTGGCTCCATGTTTTTTAATCAATTGTTATCTATCTGTTATAGCTGTTGGTTCTCCTTCAATTAAATAAATAAATAAATAAATAAATAAATTATACTGTCCGTCAATTGTTGAAATATCGTACAACATAATATTCATTTTAATATGTCTGTTTAATGCTATAGTAGTGACCTCTATATCCATCAGATCGAAACTCTCGCAATATAATACTACTAATGACAAAACTACTTCTTTACGAAGATTTTTAAGTTACATTTGGTACTCCACAATTTTTTTGTATAATGATCCAAGTTCTGCCAGGCTTTTAGTTCTAAGTTTGATGACCCTGGTCAGATTTTTTGTATTTAATTATTGCAAAACAATTAATAAAATTCTTACTTACTGGAAAGCAAGATAAGTACTATCAGTGACACCGATAAATACCAAGTAATGGCTAGAAATTACTATACAATTCTTACTGGAAAGCAAGATACTATCAGCGACACCGTTAAAGACCAAGTACCTAATGGCTAGAAATGACTATAAAATTCTTACTGGAAAGCAAGATACTATCAGCGACACCGATAAATACCAAGTAATGGCTAGAAATTACTATCAAAAACATTGTAAAAGGCCTCATAGTTGATGAAATAAATGTAATTAATTACCTAACAAGTTTATGATGTTTCAATGTATTTAATGTATGGATTACGATGGTAATGGTTTTAATAATCATTTAAAACACTATACTTAATCCATACATTAATTTAAAACGCTAAAAAGGAATGAGCAAGCTTTAATTAGGTACCTACCTATAGCTATAGAAATAAATACAGATAAAGTTTTCATCGGAGAGATCTAGATGTCGCTCTTGTCCATTGCTTGAAAAACCCGTGAAGTCAGATCTCTATGCCCTATAAGTAAAAGTACTCTGTGGCTTGGATTAAAGTTAGAACTTGTTTTGTAATAAGACGGAAAAGTCATCAATTCATTACACATACGTTTTCCCGCACACTGACTGTACTTTGCCTTGATTTAACCATCCTTGAGAAAGTTCTACAACTGATAACAATATATTTTTGAAAAACAAGCCAACTTGTCAATTATTTCTGTTGACAGCTACAGCAGGCAATCACAACCATAAAGTGGCTTATCAGATATACATGATACCCAGATATGGCATGGAAATACTATGGTGCTGATTAGACAATTAAATGAAATAATGTTCAGTTCTTCATGTCAGGGATGTAATTATTAATAAAATTCTAGCCTAATTAGTAATTACTATAAAGTATAACTGATAAAACGATGTAACCTGGAACTGTTCGCCGGCGGTCTCCGCCCTGCTGACCAGCACCTCCACCAGCGCCGCGTGGTAGGCTCCGATGTGCACTCCTGCGATCTGAGCAAGAACCAAAACAGAATCCCATTCAAACAGCCCTGCCCATGATGAGCTACATGTGAATATAATGTTATGATCAGTAGGTAAGGCTAGGCAGGAGTACCTACATCTGCAATCTGATCACTTGGTTCTGGCATGTGAAACACTACCTCTTCTCTTCATGTTGATGAGTCTTAGTCTACCCAGTAAGTAGCAAGCTGATCAGATCTTGATTCTATTGTTCCTTGGTGATACGGTTTACTTTTGTTTGTAAGGATGTAGATGATTGTCTTTTTTTTCATTTATTTAAATAACCAATAGTATTCATTTGAATTTGCTTCTCATTGCCTTTAGTTATAAAATGTTTCCTGATATTTTTTTTGTTTCTTAATAATTATCTCCATGCTGAGACATATTAACAGTACCTTGTTTTTACCCGACTACGGCGAAGCAAAAAGGAGGGTTATGATTTTGACCGGTATGTATGTATGTATGTATGTTCATCTGTTCCCTCATAACTTCTAAAGTACTTATCATAATTTGACAAATGAGGTATCGTTAGAAGCGTCTTGATTGTCCGCTGGTTATAGGCTATGTAACGTCACATTAAATTGAGTGTGGCGCCCTCTAGAGGAAATATAGTCTTGAACTAAAAAAAAATTTTTTTTTAATGATGCCGTGTTGGGTATCAAATGAAAGGGCTTGGTTAGCACATTTCAAAAATATGTATATTAATAGCTATTTCTCGCGGATTTGCTTGCATGCACCCCATAATTGGGAATAATTTCTAAAATGACGCCTCAGATGTGAGCAAAACATATTTTCTGTCCAAGCCTACCCAAAATACACATTCAGTCTTCTTTAAAAATGTGAAGTTGCTCTGCAAATACTTTATCACGTAATTATAACCCCAAAATAATTTAAATAAAAAGTAAGTTTAAAAACTAAAACCCGACTATTGAAAAATCACGTTCTAAAAAGTATGAAACAAGAAAATATTCTCATCTAAAATTAGAAAAAGACAGACAAACTAAAAATCCGGAGTCACACGTCATGTTGTCATAAATCAAACAGATTATGTGCGACTCCAGATTTTTAATTTGTCTGTCTTTTTCTAATATCAGATGAGAATATTTTCTTGTTTCATACTTTTTAGAATGTGATTTTTCAGTAGTCGGGTTTTAGTTTTTAAACTTACTTTTTATACAATATATGGTCGCTTGAAAAGCATATATTAGACGCAAAAGATTAGTCGCTGACCTATTAATTGATTAGACAACTAAATATATTAGAAGACGAGAATGACATTTTAAAGAAGCTGCATTAATTAGCACCCATATTTATATACTTAATTTATTTGAAATAGGTACGCCAACTGTATATGTATACTTTTAAATTAATTAATACAAGTTATAGGTAAAAAGTCTTATATATCGGGCAATTACAGGTCCAGAGCTTGTCCACCCTGAAGTGACGTGCCCCGCTATTGCATTTACTATAGTGTACATAAATACAAATTGAAGTAGTAGCGTGCATTGTTTCAGAGTGGACAAGCTCTACACAACATTCACAACAACAGATCTGTAGCGACAGTCAGGTAAGATGGGCAGTTGTACCAACCTTGACAGTTCTGGGCAGCTGCAGGACCACGGAGCAGGAGGACTCCCCTTTCTTGCACAACCACTTCTTCTTGCTCACCTCCCGCTGCAGCAGGTTGCTGGCGGGGTGCTCCTGCAAAAGTCATGGAAAGGAGACCCTATTACTAAGATAGTAGGTACTTACACATCATTTATAAACAGGAATAGGCCTGCAGTCGGCACCCTAACAAAAAAAAATAGGAAAGTAATAAGTACTACAAACAAGTTGAAACATGTACCTAACACTAGTGCTAACTACAAGAAGCTAAATAAAAATTAATAATAGTTCATAGAAAAGTGGTCAAATGTAATGGTTACACTTTAGGGCGTCCTTAAAATGGATTTTACATAAAACAGAAGTAGGTACTGTGTTGTGTTGTGTTGTTGGGTTTGTGTAGTGTGTTGGTGTGTGTTGTGAGCCGTACAGAAATGTAAACAAGAGGCTGTTGCACTTACAGGATCCTCGCTGCTGAAACTGACGACGTAATCAATTTTCACTCGCGGCATTTTGTATTATTGTGAGAGGTTAACCACAGCTAAGTTTCTATGAGTAGTTACATAAATTAAACATTTTATTAATTATTTTTGCACTTCCAGTCTTGCCGCCTTTCGCCTTTTGACTTCTTGATCCAACAATGAATGACACAGCTTGACATTGACAATTTGTCACAGAATCACCATTCACCAATCTGACAGTCTGACACTGACACTGACAATGACTGACTCGGTGAGTGACTCATTATGATTTTTTTTCCTTTTTGTTCCTTATGGAACAGTCTAGGGTCAGAGACCATGCTGCCTAGTCATCAGTTAGTTCATATTTTTTTTGTAAATCCAGTTACCTATATTCATCAGTTTATTTTTTTATTACTACGGCAGATCCAGGTTATAGTCATTAGTTTGATATTTGTCCATTTAAACTAAAATGCAAGTTAAGTAATCAGTTTCTTATTTTTCTTAAGTTGATAAATATTTGTTTACTATAATCCATGGAATCCATGTATAAAACTTTCTAATCAACAAAATCTTAGGTAAAATCCAAAATAAAAGTCAACCATTTAATAAAAAGTTATTTTTAAACCCCATCTGACGACGTACGGTGCAGATCACCCTATCACTAACATTTTCATAACAATTATGATACCAATACAAAACGTATTAGGTATTGCGAAATTCGACGAAAAACTATTTATATTAAAAAAAAATACATAAGTACCTACTAAAAACACAAAACAGGTTCTATCCTACCTAGGTATCTATCTCTATAGGACTCAATCGTGGGAAAAGGCTAGGCAGATTAATTATTATTCTAATAATGAATCTACCTTTTCCCAACTATGTTGGGGTCGGCTTCCAGTCTAACCGGATGCAGCTGAATGCCAGTATTTTACATGGAGCGACTGCCTATCTGACCATCACAACCCAGTTACTGGGTAATACGATACCCCTTGGTAAGACTGGTTGTCAGACTTTCGGGCTTCTGACGACCCGTAAAGACTGTCTAAGATCCACGAATAACAGCAGGGACCAGCGGCTTAACGTGCATTTCGAGGCACGGAGGCATCTCGGTATGTAAAGATGGTCACCCATCCACTGACCAACCCCAGCAATCGACGGATCGACCCGTGCGGCTGTTATTACTTAATCACGAGCTACTCACCGTAGATTAATAATGATCAAAGAATATACCTACTCTCCAACGACCAACATGGTCGTTGCTAGTTGCTATAGGTATATTCTCCATGTCCACCACTGGTTTGGCCACCACTGGGGGACAGCGAAACAACTTTTAAAAATAATTCCTGATGTCCACCACTTCATGGTTAAAATAGGTCAGCAAAACCGAATCGGGGCACCCCGACTTTACGTAGTCTTTTGGCTGCTACCCCTAGAGTGTATATAAAAACCGGAGGCGCGGAGGGAGAGAATAGGCAAAGGATAGGCACCCATGCTCACTTCCGCAGTTCCGGCAGCAGCTGCGGCTCGCCCGGGTGCCTATGCTTTGTTACGTAAGGGCGAAGGGGTTGCACTTCCCGCGGCGCCGGAGACGATGCAGAAGCAACTTTAAAGTGTTTTGAAGGTAAGTCTGTCCCCCAGTGGTGGACAACGAGAATAATTTTTAAAAGTTGTTTCGCTGTCCCCCAGTGTTGGCCAAACCAGTGGTGGACATCGGGAATGTACCGCGAACCACTGTTTACGTATTCGTGCTCGTGCCTCGACTCGCCGCTCGCCTTTAAAAGTTGGACTTATTGGACTGTCAATAAGTCATTAGACTAGATGGCTATTTACATAATAAACGTACAGCGAAAGGAAGTTAAACCCAACTGTCCCAAACGAGTGTCCCGCGACACCTCCCGATATTTTAGAATAGAATAGAATAGAATTTTATTTGTATGAATGTGTTGTTTATCGGCAGGTGGTGGTTGTTTCCATCTTGACGGGCACTATTTAGGTACTTACCTACTTCACCTACTTGTGCACTATGCAGTAGCACAATCTTGAGCCATGCCGTGTGCACCTAAGCTAATCATTTGATGGCACAGGAACCTACTCTTTGTTGTGAGGCGGTGCGCGTGCGAAGCATTCGATCGGAAACGAAAGAAACAACTAAAAGATCCCCGTTGTAGTTCTAATAACTTTTAGCGAACATCGTTATGAATTAGCATAGTTTGATTAAATTGCGCTAGAAGGTAACCACGTAACCAATAATCAGCGAATGTATTATAGGCGTATTAATTAATTCAGTTGCGTGTGCTAATTAAGCGTAATAAGCGATTGGGTGATCGTGTATACCTACTTCCCGCACGCATGGCCGCGGTACACACGGCTACAGATCAAGCTATATATTTCCAGTGTAAGCTGATCTCGCATTGTATAGGATTTCTTTACAATGGTAGGTCAATGTAAACTGGAAATGTATAGCTTGATGTGCAGACAAAAACACAGCAGCATACCACGACGCCGTCACTTCGTGTGTCTTAGTTTATAAATTACTAGCTTCTGCCCGCGACTCCGTTCGCGTGAAATTTATTTTTTGCTCCCCCCCCCCCTCCCCATCGCATCGCATTGCCTACCCGCGCTATTATTTCGTTTTCACTTAGCGTTCTTTCAGACTATTTTTCTTTTTGCTCGGCACCTAAGGGTCCTAGAGTGATGTTAAATATGCCTTCTATAAGATTTGGGCTATCATTAATGCAAAAAGATTTTTTAAAGTCCGACTGGTAGGGTAGTTCCAGAGTTTAGGTCGTTCCTTCACCACATCCCCTTCCGCTACCTCTCCCACCCCCTCTCACTCACTCTCACACCCCCTTCACCACTTCCCTTCGCTCTCTCTCTCTCACCACCCCGTCCCCTCCCTCTCCCCCTCTTCTCCACCTCCGGCTCACCAACCCCTCCGCACCCCTCAGCCTTCACCATGTCTTCCTCCTCTCCTCACCAATTCCTGCCCTTTCTACCTGCGTCCATCATCCTCCCCCTCATACTCCTCACCACCCCTCACTTGCCCCTCCCCCTCTAACCCTCCCTCCGGGGTAGTTTTAAAAAAACTAACAATGACAAACTTAGGCTTATTTGTGCCAAGTTTCAAGTCAATTAAAACCAAATGAATAACATTTTTCATGTAAATTGTATTCCCTGTTTTCACCCCCACAGGGATGGAATTTAAAAAAATGGTTTGAGATATTTCCATAGCTTGACTCAAAGATTATTTATAACACATTTGCTCGTAAAGGCTTCAATATCGTAATGTATGTCATTACGTACTTGTGCGTAATTGTAATGTAAAACGCACGGGTTAATAAGGTAAAACGTAAGGTTTATCAAGATGCTCCGTCTAAAACGAACGGTACTTTTTAAATCTTAGCAAAGAGTTGTTATGTCAGAAAAGTGGTCAACATTTTATGAATAAAATTAACTTTGGGAGATAAAATATAAAAAATAAACATTAATTAAATTAAAGAATTAGGTAATTCTTTAATTTAATTAATTTTGGCAATAAATTGCAACAACAACAAACAAAAACAAAAAAATATTAATTTACTTTATTAGTAATACTGGCTGTTTTTGTGACTTTGCTTTAAAAAAAAAAGCGCTGATGCGCGCGCATCGCTAATTTGTGAACAAGTAAAAATTATTCCGCGCGCTTTTTTTTTCGCTGTATTGTTTTTATTTGAAAATGTCGTCAAGTAATGATGAATTTATTAATTCGACACCGCCAGAAGTCTCAAAGGCATCGAAAAAGGCTACTCTAAGCCTCTTGCCTGAAAAATCGACCGATATATACTTACAAGCGTATCAAAATTTCATCTTATGGAAAACAAGCAAAGTTCCAAATTCTTTTTCAGAAAGTGTGTTTTTAAAGATTTATTCGTTTAAGAAAGTCCGAGTTTTATTTATTTCCTCGCAAATATGTTATAAAACGTCGTACGACATACGTGCGCTTTGATAATTACAGCCTCTGCTTTCTTGTAGCCCTCGCCTACGGCTCGGGCTAGCAATATCGCCTCGGTTGTAATTTTCAACTTACCGCACTTATATCATAATGTACCTACTATTACACCAATTTTCGAGTTAATCAAGCCACGCAGTAAAATCCTCCCCTGTGAAATTGACTACCCCTTTCACCCCGTTAGAGGTATATTTTCGAAAAACCCTGACACACATTATTCTTTATTTTTGGTTTTAAGTATAAATACTGAGTTTTGAGTTAATCGGATTGCGCGTTAAAATTTTTCCATACAAACTTTGGGACCCCCCAATTCCCCTTTAGGGGGTAGTTTAGAAAAACAAAAAATCATAATTTACTTAGATAAATATTCGTGCTAAGTTTCAAGTTTATTAACTCAAGGAATAAGATTTTTCATACAAACAATATCCCCCTTTTTACCCCCGTTGTTGATAGATCAGTCAGTCAGTCAGTCAGTCAGTCAGTCAGTCAGTCAGTCAGTCAGTCAGTCAGTCAGTCAGTCAGTCAGTCAGTCAGTCAGTCAGTCAGTCAGTCAGTCAGTCAGTCAGTCAGTCAGTCAGTCAGTCAGTCAGTCAGTCAGTCAGTCAGTCAGTCAGTCAGTCAGTCAGTCAGTCAGTCAGTCAGTCAGTCAGTCAGTCAGTCAGTCAGTCAGTCAGTCAGTCAGTGAGTCAGTCAGTCAGTCAGTCAGTCAGTCAGTCAGTCAGTCAGTCAGTAACGCTTTCCTTTTATAAATATAGATAAGTTATGTTTTTATATGTATTAGTGAACATATATTTTTAATGTAGTAATTTTTTGTATTTGTGTACTTATTGTATTTTGTATGGGCCACAGCTGCCTGAGATAAAGGAATAAATAAATAAATAAAAACTTTTCTAATTAGTAGGTAAGCATTACCCATTTACCCACTATATTGTTCCAAAGATGCAATGGGCAATGGATAGAAGAAAAAAGGGGCTTCTGTTCTGTCCGTTTGTTTTGAATAGGTAAGTAGGCGTACTTGTACAGGTGATATGGAGGATAATGCCAATGAATTGATATAAAACAAGAAGTATCTAGGTAGTATTTAATATTATCTATAATTAGACTGCGCTTTCTGAACCAGGATCTCGGTACAAGTTTCCAATGGTGCGGGAATAATGTATCGAACAAAGACATTAAATATTACTTAACAACTTAAATCTCTTTGGTATCGAACAATAACATACCTTTAATTAAACTAGAGTGAAGACCGTCGATATGCGCTGCAGCCCGCCACACCAATGCCAACGGCAAGGCCCGTCATCGCCATAGACATCGCGGTAGATAAATTCAGTCAAGATTCGGTCAAATTATCGCAATAAGTTATGGTTACACCTACGGCCTACGTCCTTCATCGCGATAATCAACGGCATATCCCGTTGATGTGGCGCCGACATCAGAGAACTGAAGGTTCAGTGATGTGATTGAAAAGAAACAACCGTCTTCCTTTCTTGTCAATATTACCATGTGCTAGTACCTACTACAGTCAAAGAAAGCACAGAAAAAGATCAACACTTAATATTGCTATCAACATAACTTACATTCTACAAAGAATTAGTTTTACAAACGAAACTAAATGTAGCCTTAAATTAATATAGTAGACCTCCATCACGAATAAATAGGTGACTAGTGACTAATTAACAATATATTTACACGGTTATTAATATTGGGAAACATAACAATTGACTGAACAAGTTGCACGTCATTCCTAGCGCTCCTTCACGATCCTGTACTTGTGCACGCGTATGATGTAGGGCGGCGCGTCGGGCGCGCGCTGGGCGCCCGGCCGGCGGGGCGCGCTGTGGTACGTGTAGCCCCCGGCGGCCGTGGGCCGCGCGTACAGGATGCTGGGCTCCTCGGCCGCGCTGGACGCCGCCGCGTACAGCTGCGGCGCCTGGTAGTGGCTGGCGTACGACGCGTACTGCGGCGCCTCGTACGAGGCCTCGTAGTCGGAGTGCGCGGCTGGCGAGTAGTCGTCGGCGTAGGGCGCGCGCGCGTACACCGGGTGGTGCACGGATGGCGCGTGCTTGCGGTCGCGGCCGAGCGGCGCGGGCGACAGCACGCGGAGCACGGGCACGGGTGCGTGCAGCGGGATGGCCGCGTACACGTAGGGCTCGTAGTCATGCGAGTACTGCGAGTAGTCGCTCGCGTACACGCCGTAGCGGCTGTGGCGGCGCAGCGCGTCACCCAGCGGCTCGCCCAGCGCTGCCCCGCACACACATACCACCATCAGTTGCGTCTGAAAGTAACGACACCGTCAACATCACACTTACTGAAACTCTGTCACCGTCAGCTGCAGCCGACGCCGGTCCTAGTCCTAGCTTATAGAGCGACGAGAGATTAGATTGAGACGTAGGTAATCACGAGTTCACGACGCGACGGCCCCTACCCTTCTATGGCTGGCTATACTTACCTACTTAGCGAGCGAGCTCAACTCGGTGTCACTGTTCAAAGCCTGGGGGTCTACTCCCTAAGCACGAAACCCGTAGTTTGAGCCTTCGTTACGGGCGTTTCCTACTCTGTATCACCTACGGATGGAAGATTGGTTCGGAGCCCGAACGAAGTATGAATTACAACACGATTTGACAGTTGTCCCATCCCGATGTGTTTTTGGCCGTCCGAAAACTTTTACACTTCTTTTGATGGATCGTTATGTCAGACGGACGGACGGACGGACGGACTTAGGGAGTAGACCCCCTGCACTTATTCGTAGCCCCCTGCACATTTCGCTATGCACTTCTCCTTTATAACCCCGTAGCACTGTTCTACTTCCCATTGTAAAAAACTAGAAACGAAAAAATATTGAGTGTGGATCGTGTATCGGCACAGTGCAGTACTAGTTATAGTAAGCAGTAGAGACTCACGAGTGCGTCCATGTCTCGGGCGAGCTGCGCGCACACTGCCCGGCGCGCGCTCGCCGCCCTGCAGCCGCCGCGGCCGCCCGCGCCGAGCTGCCGCGCTGTGACTCTGCACTCACTTCCTGTGACAAGCTGTTTGTAGAGTGCATTTCATCAAATAGTTCCTCTACCGTAAAAAAAAAACAAAAAAAATAGCAAATAGGTCCACTGTTGTAGGACGAACACGATTCGCTACCGTTGTTAAAGCCTCGCAGGTCCATTGTTAGTTTAACTGACAGTATAGTCAGCATTACGGCATAGGAATAGGAACTATTTGATGACACGCACTCTTGCAGCCGCGTGCAGCCGCGGCTGCTGCTGCTCGTAGTCATGAATACTAACAGTGATCTGGATCGTTTGACGTCTGTCTCAACTCAACTCTCATTTGTGTGCAAAACGGCGCTTGAGTAAAAGCAGGTTGGTTTGTGCCACTAAGTAAACACAGAATACATAACTATTAACTACCAACTAAGTCAAGGCTATTACTGTTCGAGATTTGCATTTGTTGGGGTAGGTGTCGGTACAATACATAAACATTACCTAAATCGTGATTATGTTGTGTTACTATTACGATTGCTTGATATAGGTATTATATTTGCTGAGCGTCGTTCCTGGGGGCCTACTCCCTAAGCACGAAGCCCGTAGTTTCGGCCTTCGTTAAGGGCGTTTCTTACTCCGTATCATCTACGGATGGATGATTGGTTCGGGGCCCGAACGAAGGATGAATGACAACATGATTTGCCAGTTGTCCCTACTCCCGATGTGTTTTTGCCCGTCCGAAAAATGTAACTTTTACACTTGTTTTGATGGATCGTAATGTCAGACGGACGGATGCACGGACGGACGGAAAGACGGACGGACATAGGGAGTAGGCCCCCTGAATCATCAGTAGGTCTTTTATTAATATTTCTAATACACATTTTGGTGGTAGTTGCAGCTCCGTGCATTGCCCGGCGCGTGCGCAGCTTTGACAGCGGTGCGGTGCGGGGCAGCCGCGGCGCTTCCTTCCGCGTGGGTGCGTGCGACACAGACATGTAATTATACACTCAGCTATGTGCTAAAAACCACGACTAATTAAGCTTTTTGTTCGATTCGATGAATTTAATAATTTACTGCGTTTCCTAAATCAAATTATTGTTCCGATCGGCGCGGCGCGGCGGTAAGATGACTGACGTGTGTATGAAGCCCGTCACAGACGTAGCTATAATATATATTAATATACTGTGAATTTCTTAGCGTAATATAAATATTATATTATAGCTCCCTCGTAATTTATCGTAATATGTCTTGCTATGTCTTGCTATTATATTATAGCTACGTCTGTGACGGGCTTTATCCGCTGCGAGTGGTGTCAGATATAGAGTATATAGAGGAGGATATAGAGGGTGTGGTTAAAGAGTCGTCTGTGTCCAAGTCATAGATACTTCTTCTGATCATCCTATAATGTTTTATCGATGAGCTACTGTAACCTTTTTGCCCAACTATGTTGGGGTCGGCTTCCAGTCTAACAGAATTTTGCTGAGTAGCAGTATTTTACATGGAGCGACTGCCTAACTCCTCCACAATCCCAAATGGAGCAACTATAGATAATATGATTAAATTGGTATTAATTGTGGAACAATGAATTCTGTCTACTGCCTACGTTACTTTGCGCAAACAAACAGCCTTTGACCTATTTAAATCTTTGCTGTTGACAGAAGGCTTACCAAAACCTCCTAGCATTTCTAAGCAGTCGTGTGTTCGATGGCGTAACAGCGTGACCTTGGTCTAGTTTCCTGGCTCAGTGAGCCAGTGACACGCGGCCGCCTGCAGCAGCTCGCAGCGCACGACACGTGCTGATGGGAGCTCAGGTGCTACGAACATGTGTAACAGTTACTCAGGCTACGCGACGTGAATCAAATGAATGTATTTATTGCCTAAATCTGTCGTTTTCGTAAATTGAACATGTGCTAGAACACTATTTGTTATGTTTCTGTGAGCCCAAGAGGTGACGTTTTCATATATCTTGGCCGTGGGCAATATTTCGTCATTAAACACTTCAGTGAGAATGAATCAAGTTGCAGGTATGAGATCAAAGTGTTACATTACTTATTTCTTTTTATCTTTCGTGAGGCTTATGTGATCGCCAGGTGGAACACCATTGTGGCTCCTTCGCTAGACGACACGATGCGCCCTGCACGACAATATCCTTGTGCCACAAAGGCTGAATTGCCGAAGTAGTTTTATAAAGTGTGTCGTCCCTGTCACTGGCGAACGCTCTAAAGAAAGACTAACGCATAGGCGAGGAACTGCTTCCCTCCCATCCCATTCGTTCAACCTGCTGAAAAAGACCCACCAGGACGTGAGTTACCTTGTCATATCCAATAAAAAAAATAAATAAGAAAATTTTGTTCAAAAAATGCATATTGTATGGATAATACTACGCACATCAGAATACGTACTTATATCAAAAATACTGTTTGCACATGAAAATTTGCAGTCAAAATAAATAAATTAAACTAAGTAAAGAACACTCTTTACGCCTCTTTACTAGTCTTTCGCCGCGCGCCGTACGGCATTTCATACAAACTTTCAAGTCCTTGTTTTTCGAAACGAATGAACTGATTGTTCATAAAAAGTTGTCTAAATAAAAAGTTAGTTAGGAACATCTGCAATTGTATTTGTATTGCAATTGTGATGTGATGTCATGATGTGATGTGATGTGATGTGTGTACTGTGTCGTATTATTCGTTGTTTTGTGTGCTGTGTTGTGTTTTGTTTTGGTCTACCTCGCCTGTGCCAATTTTTTTTTTATTTCCAGGGTTGGAACTACAATATTTTTCGTCATTAAACGAAGACATCGTCATGCTATTCATATTGATGTAGGTGCTTATATTTGATTTTAATTATGGAGTTGTTCTAAATAAAAGGTTGGAGTAACAATAGATTATTTTTAATTGCTAACAAAGTACCTATCCTAAGTAGGTGGTCAGCGCTCACCACCAGCCGGCGGAGTACGAGGGCGCGTACGAGTAGGAGACGCGCGGCGCCGCCACGTAGTGCGCCACGCGGGCCACGTGCGGGTACGACACGATCTTCTTCACCGACACCACCTGAAATGAAAATGAAATGAAATTGTTTATTCTGTAAATAGGATATCGAAATCACTTTTATGTCAATTTTTTTTTTTTTTTAAATAAGCTAGATGAAGTCGACATTTCCTATCCGACTACCCGGAGAAGAAATGGCAAAACAAAGTCAGGGGTCAAAGTCTCTTTTAAAGTCCAGACATAATCTTGGTCAGATCATGTGAGGACCATGTCGATCCATGTCTGAAATGGTATTTTGAGGAAAGAACCATACAAATTTGAGTGGACCTGCACATGTGGGTCAGCATTAATGCCAACTTCTAGGTTTGTTTGAGGGAAGTACACACTTTTCTCTGTTCATGCACACGGATAATGTAAAAGCTGACACGAACATCCATGAGATGACGTGATCCTCGAAGACAAGGAATCAGTCCTGTGTGGATTAAAAAAATAAAGGAATGGACAGCACCACACCAGCACCAGCACAGCACCACAGCCACCATCGAATTTACAGGAATTCAGCCTTACCTGAGGTACACTAACGATTTTCTTGACGGAGACGATGGCCGGCTCGTGGATGACGGCGGCGGGCGCGGAGTAGGCGAGCGGCGCATGGCTGATGAAGGGCGCGTCCAGGCTGTAGGCGCTGAGCCCGCTGTACGCCAGCTCGCTCGCGCTGAGCCCCCACCGCTTGTCGCGCTTGCCGGGCTCCGGCGCGGGCGCAGCCAGCGCGCACGCCACCAGCAGAGCGATGCATACCTGAAACACACGAGACATGGTACTTGACACCGGTTGGGTATTTGAATGTTCGACTTTTTCAGCGAAATCCTTAAAAGTCATACCAATTACGTTTTCCTTAAATTCCACCACTGCAATTTAAAACTATGAATATCGGAATGAAATATTATCAAATCACTTTTTCAGGGTTATGACTAGAAATACTGAATAAGCACTTTAACTATGAAGACGAATCATATGATACTCACGAAAGTCTTCATGGTGATGATCTGGTTGTGGAGGAGCAGTACACTGATACCTCTGGCGGAGCCGCGCCGCCGTTATATACTTACGCACTGTGACAAGTTACAAAATTCCGCAAAAACGCCGCCATTGTTGCGAAAGCTCATGTTTTATTATAATTAAATAGACCCATTCGGTTTAGTGAGTGACATCAGTCTCGATGCGGCTGAATAACTAACGGAGCGGCTGCAGCGGGTGACAGCGGGTGACAGCGGGTGACAGCGGATGACAGCGGATGACAGCGGGTGACAGCGGGTGACAGCGGGTGACAGCGGGTGACAGCGGATGACAGCGGATGACAGCGGGTGACAGCGGGTGACAGCGGGTGACAGCGGATGACAGCGGATGACAGCGGGTGACAGCGGGTGACAGCGGGTGACAGCGGATGACAGCGGGTGACAGTGGGTTACAGCGGGTGACAGCGGGTGACAGCGGGTGGCAGCGGGTGACAGCGGGCGACAGCGGGTGACAGAAGGTGACAGCGGGTGTAGCGGGTGACAGCGGGTTGCTCCGCAGTCTTCGTGTTTGCGCTGGACAGTTATTTGAAATATTGGTTTATTTAGTGACATATTTTACTAGCACTTCCCGCGTGGCTTCGCCCACGTGGATGTCGGAATATATCCCACGGGAACGACAATCCTTCCTTATTCCTTGTCTACATTGTAAAGGGAACTTCTGTGTGCAATTTTTTTTTTTTATTTCTATGTCCAGTGGTTTGGGCTGGGCGTTGATGAGTATAGATAATACACTATATAAAGTAATATTTATGAGTCAGTCAGTCAGTCAGTCAGTTAGTCATTCACTCAGTCAGTCAGGACTTTTCTTTTTATACCATATGTAAATCATTTAAGTACTAATTTATAAACCCAAAACCCCAGGCCGTATGTTTTATCGTGTGTGCTGTGACGATATTACGTCAAGATGACTTCTTCTTCGTGACCCCATTAGCTACCCGTTGCCTAGCGCGATGCTGTCAATAGCTTCAAACGTTGTAGTTGTCGTGTAGAAGCTCATATGACAAGAAATCGAAGTCTAGGTAATGAGAGCATATCGCTGTATTACACGTATCGCATGCGTGTGGAAGTAGGAAACGTTGCGGGAGCCATTAATTAGCGCTCTGCTCACGCGCCGCCGCACTCGATACACACTGTACGGTTGCCAGTGAGAGTGACAGCTCGCTAGTAAAAACTCCGGCGCGCTGGCCGTCAGAGCCCGATTAATGGCAGTGGGAACTGATACTGAGTGCGTGCTGTTTATTAGTGAGCTGGCGAATAAAGCACTCGAACTGGTCTACTTTATAGGCACGTATAAAGTAAGCGGGAAGGTCACGCCATATATCTTCATGACATGACATGACATGACAGGACATAGTTCATCATCAGATAGAAGTCAGACAATAGGAGTAGACATCATAGGACATAGTTCCCTAAATTATAATAAATAAATAATAAAAATATTTATTTCATAATACAAGAACACATTGCACTGTATACAAACTAACAAACAAACAATTGGAGTAGGCAGAACATGACATAGAAGTTCCTCATCATATAGAAGTCAAACAATTGGAGTAGGCAGAACATGTCATAGAAGTTCCTCATCATATAGAAGTCAAACAATTAGAGTCGGCAGAACATGGCATAGAAGTTCGTCATTATATAGAAGTCAAACAATTGGAGTAGGCAGAACATGACATAGAAGTTCCTCATCATATAGAAGTCAAACAATTGGAGTAGGCTACTCCAACTTTACGTGTATCGTTGTTGGTTGTTTGTGTATCGCTATTGTTTTTTTTTAATTATTTTTTTTTTACTAAAGGTGTGGGTTTATAGAGTTGGCTGTGGCCAAGTCGTAAATACTTCTTCTGATCATCTTATAAGGTTTTATCGATGAGACACGGAGCTACTGTAGATCATCTGCTTAGCCTTTTTTTCGCAACTATGTTGGGGTTGGCTTCCAGTTTATCCGGATGTAGCTGAATACCAATATTTTACAAGGAGTAACTGCCTATATCCTCCACAATCCCAAATGGAGCCCCAAATGGAGTAACTATAGATAATATGATTAAATTGGTATTAAGTATGGAACAATGAATTCTGTCTACTGCCTACGTTACTTTGCGCAAACAAACAGCCTTTGACCTATTTAAATATTTGCCTTTGACAGAATGCTTACCAAAACCCGCAAGTTCCTAGCACTTCTAAGTTCCTACTTAAATCAATATGTGCAATGTTAAAAGTGCACATGTGCAGTCGTGTGTTCGATGGCGTAAGAGCGTGATCTTGGTCTAGTTTCCTGGCATAGTGAGTCAGTGACACGCGGCGCCGGCGCCGCCTCCAGCAGCTCGCCAGCGCACGACACCTGCATGATGTGAGATCAGTACTACGAGCGTGTGTAACAGTTACTAAGACTACGCGACGTGAATCAAATGAATGTATTTATTGCCTAAATCTGTCGTTTTCGTAAACTGAACATGTGCTAGAACACTATTTGTTATGTTTCTGTGAGCCCGAGAAGTGACGTTTTCATATATCTTGGCCCTGGGCAATATTTCGTCATTTTATACTTCAGTGAGAGTGTTACATTACTTCTATCTTTTTATCTTTCGTGAGGCTTATGTGATCGCCAGGTCGAACACCATTGTGGCTCCTTCGCTAGACGACACGAGGCGCTCTGCACGACAACATCCTTGTGCAACAAAGGTTGAAAAGCTGAAATAGTTTCATATAGTGTGTCGAACGCTCGCGCTCTAAACAAAGACTAACGCAGAGGCAAAGAACTGCTTCCCTCCCATCACATTCATTCAACCTGCTGAAAAAGACTCACCAGGAAGCGTATATAGAAATGCTACTTCAGTACGTCGCCCCAGGCGGATACGATAGAGTCCTTTCCAGGCGTTAAACAGACGTAAATGCTAGTAAATGCTAATTCCGCGTAAATGCCACTGAATACTAGCATTTACGTGTGTTTAACGCCTGGAAATGCGCTAACTCTAGATATTTGCCTCCGCCTGAGGGAACGTACTGAATTAGCATTTCTATATCGGGAGTTACCTTGTCTTTACCCAATAATAAAAAATGTTGTTTAAAAAATGCAATATTGCATGGGTAATGGTAATACGGACATCAAAAATTACCAAATTTTCCCAACAGTATACGTACATCAAAAATACTGTTTGCAAATCAAAAGCATGTCTAAATAAATTAAACTAAAGAACGTTTTTGCCGTACTTACGGCATTTCATAAAAACTTTAAAGTTCTTGTTTTTCGAAATGTCGAAAAACAATGAATTAACTGATTTTAATGAAACTTCATACGCATAACAGGATATAAAGACCTAAAAAGTTAGTTTAAGAACATATGCAATTGTATTGTGTGAAATGTCCAAAAATATTTATTTATTTATTTATTTATTTATTTGTATTGCAATTGTGATGTGATGTGATGTGATGTGATGTGATGTGGTGTGGTGTGATGCGATGTGATGTGATGTGATTTGGTGTGATTGATGTGATGTGATGTGATTTGATGTGATGTGTGTAATGTGTCATATTACCCGTTGTTTTGTGTACTGTGTTGTGTTTTGGTACCTACCCCGCCTGTGCCAATTTTTTTTATTTCCTTGGTTTCATTGTAGTTCCAACCCTGGAAGTCTTTAAAAAGTCTGCAGACACAGGTTGCGAAGCAAGAAAAACCTGTGAATATCTTGGTGTTCCAAAAATGATTGTCATGCGTGTCCTGTTGTCTGCACGTTACATTAACTGACGGACGCTAGTAGTGGCTCCAAACTCGCAGCCGAATTCTTGACCAACTACATTTAGCCCATCGTCACGCTAAGACGAAGAATCACCAGATCTGGGAACGAAAACATCGTCATACTATTCATATTGATGTATTTATATTTGATTTTAATTAGGGAGTTGTACTAAATAAAAGGTTGGAGTAACATTAGATTATTTTTTATTGTTAACAAAGTATCCTAAGTATGCGGTGGTCAGCGGTCACCACCAGCCGGCGGAGTACGAGGGCGCGTACGAGTAGGAGACGTGCGGCGCCGCTTCGTAGTGCGCTGCGTGCGGGTATGACACGAACTCCTTCACCGACACCACCTGCACATGTGGGGAAACATTAATGCCAACTTCTAGGTTTGTTTGAGGGAAGTACACACTTTTCTCTGTCCATGCACACGGATAATGTAAAAGCTGACACGAACGTCCATGAGATGACGTGATCCTCGAAGACAATGACTCAGTACTGTGTGGATTAAAAAAATAAATGAATGGACAGCACGATAGCCATCGAATTTACAGGAATTTCGCCTTACCTGAGGTACACTAACGATTTTCTTGACGGAGACGATGGCCGGCTCGTGGATAACGGCGGCGGGCGCGGAGTAGGCGAGTGGCGCATGGCTGATGAAGGGCGCGTCCAGGCTGTAGGCGCTGAGCCCGCTGTACGCCAGCTCGCTCGCGCTGAGCCCCCACCGCTTGTCGCGCTTGCCGGGCTCCGGCGCGGGCGCAGCCAGCGCGCACGCCACCAGCAGAGCGATGCATACCTGAAACACACGAGACATGGTACTTGACACCGGTTGGGTATTTGAATGTTCGACTTTTTCAGCGAAATCCTTAAAAGTCATACCAATTACGTTTTCCTTAAATTCCACCACTGCAATTTAAAACTATGAATATCGGAATGAAATATTATCAAATCACTTTTTCAGGGTTATGACTAGAAATACTGAATAAGCACTTTAACTATGAAGACGAATCATATGATACTCACGAAAGTCTTCATGGTGATGATCTGGTTGTGGAGGAGCAGTACACTGATACCTCTGGCGGAGCCGCGCCGCCGTTATATACTTACGCACTGTGACAAGTTACAAAATTCCGCAAAAACGCCGCCATTGTTGCGAAAGCTCATGTTTTATTAATTATTATAATTAAATAGACCCATTCGGTTTAGTTGCGAACCCCATAGGTTCTTAACTACTGATGATGTTTTTTTACGTTTATATACATGATATAAACTTATATACCTATTATATAAAGGATTTTTCCTTATGCACACAAGGGGTGCAGTCGACACTTGAGGAGTTAAATATCAAGATTGAACAGTGCTGCTCTATGATATATAATCCATCGATCCTTGACCATCAGATTTCGATAATCTGTCTGAAACTTAGAAAGGTCAATCCGTGTTTGTAGAATACTATTTAATTACAACATCTAGTTTGATTATAATTATTCACCACTTGATTTATTAAAGTTTCGTCCATTTTGGTGATAGATGAGCTAATTCATTTTGGAATCGGCCTTTTTTTTGACATTCATAATAAATTAATGAATGTATAAAGATGCCAAGTTTTTATGATATAATAGGAGATTTTTACACAAGCATACAATTATTGATCTTGTTTTTCGAAGCACAAATATGCAATGTGTGCAGGCCGTATGTTTCATCGTGTGTGCTGTGCATTGATTTGTTTCTAGAATTGAAAACGATATTGCTACGTTCTAGTTGCCTGTGAGTGTGACGATATCACGTCAAGAAGATCTTTTTTTTGAAATGAAATAAAATGAAATTGTTTATTCTGTAAATAGGATATCGAAATCACTTTTACACGTCATATTTTTTTTTTAAATAAGCTAGATGAAGTCGACATTTCCTATCTGACTACCCTGAGAAGAAATGGCGAAACAAACTCAGGGGTCAGTCTCTTTTAAAGTCCAGACATAATCTTGGTCAGATCATGTGAGGACCATGTAGATCCAGTCTGAAATGGTCTTTTGAGGAAAGAACCATAAAAACTTGAGTGGACCTGTCCAGTCAGTGCAAGCATTTGTCAACAATCGTGTAGCTCAACTCAGGATTTCAGGAGCTCAATAACTCGACGAACAATACCAAAGAAAGGACATTTGGGTAGGTCGCATAAAGTACTCAAAAATATCAGACCATCAATAAAACTAAAAAAGAAAAAAAAAGATCCACACAGTGCTCACATTTACAATAATTTTAATTTTTTAATAATTTACATTAATTTTTTAAATAAAGGTTTGTCATTTTGGTTATTATAATGAGTTTTAGTATTATAAATATTACAAAAATGATTGAATAGCTCAAACCCAAGCTTTTTTGTCTTCTAAATAATCAGAAATTTTATAGTAGCCCTTTTTACAAAGTTTGGTTTTAATGCAGCTTTTAAATCGTTTAATGGGCAAGTTTCGAATGTCAATGGGAAGTTTGTTGTAAAAGCATATACATTGACCCATGAACGAGTTGCCTACTCTGTGGAGACGAGTGCGATGTACAGCAAGATTGTGTTTATTCCTAGTATTTAAACTATGAATATCGGACATCTTCTTAAAATTGGATATATTTTTGTGTACATACAATAGATTTTCAAATATATATTGAGAGGCTACAGTCAGAATATTTATTTCCTTGAACTTCTCTCGAAGGGAATCCCTTGGACCTAGATTGTAAATGGCTCGAACAGCCCTTTTCTGTAAAACAAAGATAGTATTAATGCCCGCACAGGTTCCCCAGAGAAGAATCCCATAAGACATAAGGCTATGAAAATAACTAAAATAAACAATTCTGGCTGTATCCACATCAGTTATCTGTCGAATTTTTTTAACAGCATAGGCGGCCGAACTAAGCCTTCCTGACAATTTTTCTATGAGTGGGCCCCATTGCAATTTACCGTCAATGGTTATTCCAAGAAAAACCGTCGACTCAACAGGGTCCAACTCTATTCCATTAAGTTGAACATTGGTAGTTAGCTGCCTGACATTTGGCGTTGAAAACTTGATTAGTTTAGTCTTTTTTTCATTCAGGAGAAGATTATTTACATTAAACCAATGGACAACCCTAGAGAGTGCATCGTTAACTTGTTCAAAGTTGACTAACTGACGTTTGATTTTAAAAATGAGGGAAGTGTCATCTGCGAATAATACAATCTTGTGATTGTCCCTTATGTGATAAGGTTAGTCATTTATATAAATAAGAAACAAGAAAGGACCCAGAATTGAACCCTGTGGAACGCCCATAGTGACCGCAGATCCTGCAGATCTCTTGCCATTAACATCTACCCTTTGAATTCTGTTGTTCAGATAAGAAGTCAGAAGGTCGAGAGCCCTGTCCCTTATACCATAGTGGTACAGCTTCCTGATGAGTGTATCATGATTTACGCAATCGAAGGCCTTAGACAAGTCACAGAAAATGCCAAGAGCATCCTGCGACTCCTCCCAGGCCTCGAATATGCTCTTCAGTAATTCCACGCCCGCGTCTGTAGTTGAACGACCCTTTGTAAAACCAAACTGTTTCAGATGAAGTAAATTATGTGTATTGAAATGTCCTAACATTTGTTTTAAAATTATTTTTTTCAAAGATTTTGCTCAATGTAGGTAATATCGAAATAGGCCGAAAATTAGTGGGATCAGTCGGGCTGCCAGATTTGAACAGTGGAATCACTTTGCTAAGTTTCATCAGATCAGGAAATACACCAGATGCAATACAAGAGTTAAAAACAATTGATAAAAAGGGTGCAATAATATCAATTATTGAAGACATGGTATGTACTGATAATCCCCAAAGGTCAGCAGTTTTTTTTACCTCGAGATCTTTAAAAGAATCTATAACGTCTTTAGCGGTAACAATTGTGAATTTAAAGTGTTTATCACATTCTGGTACACATTCTTTTAGTATTGAGTAAGCAGAAGTTGAGGACGACGATGACAGAGTTTTGGTTGTTAAAATGGGAATATTAGTGAATAAGAATAAGAATAAGAATAATTTATTTGTTAAACATAGGTAGGTAATACATAAAAAGATCTTAAAAAATTAATTAGTGCGCTATGCTTTGCCAATATTGACATACAAATGATAGAAAACAATTACATGACTGCATGGGTAGTGAAGAAATTTTCAAACTCAGTAGCCACCTCCACGTCTGCCTTAATATCTACATCATTGACTTTTAGATGGAAGTCACGATTCCGAACTGTCGTTCTTCCCGTTTCTGAATTAATAATATTCCAAGTTGTTTTAATTTTATTCCCAGAACATTTTATTTTATTTTTAATGTGTATGGCTTTTGCTGACGAACAGGCTCTTTTAAAAGTTTTAGAGTAATTTTTAACAAATTCTTTAAAAGTTTCATCATAGTTATACGTTTTTTCATGGTACAATTCATATAATTTCTGCCTACTTTTATAAATACCTGGTGTTGCCCAATCACTAAATATAACGCGGTCACAAACAGGTAATGTTTTTGATGTGAATACCTTCCTAAACTCACAATTGATGAGGTTAAATAGTAGTATAAGCTTGATCGGGGTTGGTGTGATAAGGCAAATCTGGTAGTTTTTCTATTAAATTCTTTTTAAATTGTTCTAAGCGACTTTTGTTTACCGGAACAAAACTAACAAGTTTTCTTTGAGCTCTGACTATTTTCTGAGGGAAAGTGACTAACTGGCCACAGTGATCAGAGTCCAACTCATTTATAATTAAATGGGTAGAAGGTCTTGAGTTTGAAAAAATATTGTCAATACAGGTAGCACTAGTGGCAGTTATTCTAGTCGGCTCAAAGAATGTATTGTACAAATTATATGACTTTAATAAAGTTATAAACTTATTTACAGTAGGTGATGTTTCCAGTATATTAATATTGAAATCTCCACAGACAACAACTGTTTTATTACTGTTACAAGTCTTTAATAATACTTCTTCCATACATTTCTCAAAAACATCATATGAAGCACATGGGGGCCTGTACACGCTCATTACAATGAACTGCTCAAGCTCAATGCAAGCTATTTCAATAACTCGCTCAACAGAGAGGCTCACTATATCCTTACGTTCTTTAAATTTCATATTGTTACGAACAATTATTAGAGATCCACCACGTATCATATTAACCCTGCTGAATGAGCTGGCAACCTGGTGGTTATTTAAGCTGAACATGAACTGGTGGTCTTTTAACCAATGTTCAGTTACACAAAGGATATCAATATAACTACAGTTCATGAACAGCTCCAATTCTAATTCCTTACCTATCACACCCTGTATATTTTGATGAACTATTTTTAGAGTATTATTATCTCATTTATTTAAGGTACTATAATTTGATGGGTGTGCTATTAAAGAAAGACTTTTTGTAACATTTAGATGATTTAAATCAGTATTTAAATTTTCTTCATTTATTAAGCAAGAGGTTTCCTCTATTGTCCTAATTTCTAATTTAAATGATAATCAATGTCATTAGTTGCTGCCAAATTATTGGCAGAATTATTTAAAATGTCATTGCATTGCTCAAAAGAAGCAAGTTGTTTAGCCAAATTTTTGGCTGAAATAGAAAAAAAATATGATAGCGACACAGCTATCTGTCTTTTGAAGTATTTAGGAAGATAGTACATAACAATATTATATCTATCTCTTGTCAAATACAAATTATTACCAACATAATTGTTAGTATCAACTAAATGGAATAGATTATTATTGAATGTCAAATTATGTAGTGTCATGTTTAATAATGATAATTATAATTAATAATTAATGAAAAAAACATTAAACACATGCATGCACCACCATGTATGTGTGCACCACCATTAAACCTACTTATCATCATCTTTGTTATATTCATTCTCATTAGCTAAGGCGCGGCCAACTAGTTCCGCGCGCACTATAGTCAATATCGAGGTGGACTGAACTGTTTCATCCATTCATTCCGCAATGATCTTGGTTCATGTCATTACATGTGTCATGTATTTAGGAAGATAGTACATAACAATATTATATCTATCTCTTGTCAAATACAAATTATTACCAACATAATTGTTAGTATCAACTAAATGGAATAGATTATTATTGAATGTCAAATTATGTAGTGTCATGTTTATTTCAAATCTTAACTCATTTTCTTCCTGTGGCAAACTGTTACTATATGGGAATGTAAACAATACAATTTTTCTTAAACTAAGATTACACAATGTTCTATAATATTTTAGCAGTTCTCCTTTGTTCACATTTCTCCTATTAGGTACCCATAAAAATTAATAAAGTAGTATCCTGGTTAAAGTTACATTTAATAATTTGTTTCATAATATCAAATAAAGAACAACCAGGCATACAGTAGTTTATTATGGAGTGTCCTGGATATTCATCTGACAACAAGTGGCCTAAGTCCTTTCCAATCTCATCACAAAATAATATAATATCATTATTTATAATTTGTTTACAATGTCTCTTATTGCAACTATCAATAGCAGGAAATGTCAAATTAACACAGGGCTGCGGTAAGGTGGTATTGCAAGTTGTCAATGAATGGTCCGGTGTAGGGACATTGGACGGTGTCTGACAATGCTCACAGTTGTTTGTTTGTGAGTTAACCAGCTCATTCATTGCCAACACAGATTCCCTCAACAGATCTTCGGAGGTATTATATTTATCAGTCAATAAACTAAGTTTCTCTTGTAGATGGTCAAGTTGAGATTGCAAGTCCTGTGTGTCAATGTTGTATTTCCTAGTGCTTTGCTCCAAATGAAAAGAATAAATATCTAATTGTTTAATTAAATTTAACCTATCTCTATGAAGTTTAACATTTTTGGTAAAGAATCTTTGTCTTTTTACCATTTTTTTTTGTTTTAACAATGTATTTATTAATTTTAATGTATTTTTTTAGTTTGTTTCTACTGGTGACTAACCTCACTGAATTACTTGATTCTGATTCATCATCACCTGTCAAATCAATATTGCATGTGGAGTTTATGGCAGAAACCATTGACGGGGCAATAGACACCAATTCGCTGAACAGACTTTGATTCAGCGAGGCAGTGATGTTTAGATTTGTGGTCTCAAGTTCCGTAATCTGACTTTGAGCCTCATGCAGCTGCTGTCGAAGGGAAGTTTTCGTGACCCCATTAGCTACCCGTTGCCTAGCGCGATGCTGTCAATAGTTTCAAACGTTGTAGTTGTCGTGTAGAAGCTGCTATGACAAGAAATCGAAGTCTAGGTAATGAGAGCATATGGCTGTATTACATGTATCGCATGCGTGTGGAAGTAGGAAACGTCGCGGGAGCCATTAATTAGCGCTCTGCTGACGCGCCGCCGCACTCGATACACACTGTACGGTTGCCAGTGAGAGTGACAGCTCGCTAGTAAAAACTCCGGCGCGCTGGCCGTCAGAGCCCGATTAATGGCAGTGGGAACTGATACTGAGTGCGTGCTGTTTATTAGTGAGCTGGCGAGTAAAGCACTCAAGCTGGTCTACTTTATAGCCACGTGTAACGTAAGCGGGAAGCTCACGTCATATATCTTCATTAAACGGGGCCGTTAGATGTTTTAATGGGAAGACACACTTACTCTGTCTACTCCGAACAATTGGAGTAGATATGACAGGACATGTTCCCTATCAGATAGAAGTCAAACAATTGGAGTAGGCAGAACATGACATAGAAGTTCCTCATCAGATAGAAGTCAAACAATTGGAGTAGGCAGAACATGACATAGAAGTTCCTCATCAGATAGAAGTCAAACAATTGGAGTAGGCAGAACATGACATAGAAGTTCCTCATCAGATAGAAATCAAACAAGTAGGCAGGACTGGACATAGTTCTTCATCAGATTGGAGCAGGCCGGACTGGACATAGTTCCTCATCAGATTAGAGTAGGAAGGACAGGACATAGTCCTCATCAGATTGGAGTAGGCAGGACTGGACATAGTTCCTCATCAGATTGGAGCAGGCAGGACTGGACATAGTTCCTCATCAGATTAGAGTAGGAAGGACAGGCCATAGTCCTCATCAGATTGGAGTAGGCAGGACTGGACATAGTTCCTCATCAGATTAGAGTAGGAAGGACAGGACATAGTCCTCATCAGATTGGAGTAGGCAGGACTGGACATAGTTCCTCATCAGATTAGAGTAGGAAGGACAGGACATAGTCCTCATCAGATTGGAGTAAGCAGGACAGGACACGGTTCCTCATCAGATAGAAGCTTTCTACATAAAAAAATAAAATAAAATAAAATAAAACCTTATTGCTAAATTAGTTTACAAAGATTTTTCATTGGCCCCAAACTAGGCAAGCCTGTATCGGGGCACCAATATGGAGGGTTTACCATTAAACATTTATTTTAAAACAAATTCGGTAATGTAAAAAAAAAGTTTACTTCAAATTACAAAAAACTAAATAAAAATCCAAGGATCAAAGTTAACAAACAAATCAATACTAAATAGAAAATAAAACATAAAAAAACTAGAAAAAACGCTTTTGTGAATAAAGTGTGTGATCATGTGTTGTGCATGAGTGTGAGTGTAAAAATGTGTTTTGAATGAGTGTGATGTTTATGTGTGTGATCATGTGATGGTGGCTTAGAAGGTGTTTAATTGAGGGTATATGTGTGTAAAAAAGAACTTGAGCAGTAGGAACGAAAGTGTGCAATAGTATATTATGCAATTAGTGAATAAAGGACGGATTTAAAGCGAGGGCCATAGATGAATCACGAGCTAGTGAAGGATACTAACGATTGAATCACGACCGTAGGGAGTGATTCATGATGATTGAATCACGAGCGTAGCGAGTGATTCAAGTGTTAGAATCCTGAGCGACGCGAGTGATTCATGGCCCTCGATATAAATCCGTTTTATTCAAGAGTTGCATACTATACTTTATACCATGACTACGAGAAAAAGAAAGATTTAAGTGAAAATAGACATTTAATAAAGAAAAAGGAAAGTTAAATTGGCTTTGATGTAAACCAGCCGTGATTTTTTGGGTAGCAAGTTTTCCACTATATCGGCCGCCCTCTCTTTTATAAACTCAGGTGTTAACACATCTTCATCACTAGAATGCATTTTATATCGATTAGAACAACACTAAACAAACACAAAAGATTAAAGTAACACTAAACTTTGTGTTCGTACAACTTATTCAAAATAGCGCCAATTTTGCCAAAAGAACACAAAACAGTTTTTATTCTAAAGCTAAACTCCTTGTCGAAAATGTCGACCAATCAAATTGAATTTAGAACACATCAATATAGGTCGAATACAAAGATTACACTTACACTAGATACGGCAAGCCACGATCAAGCGTGCCCTGCATGTTCGACTGTTCGTACTAAAAAAAAGTCTGTTAGCTCAGTGACCCTTAGCGATTGAAACAATTCAGTTTACGTTGAGCACATCACTAAATGGCTGGGGTGAAGTTATCGTAGGTATAAAAAAGATGACACGTTCGGTTTTCATACTATCTAATAACATGCCGTATCTAGCCTAGGTACTCTAAATCTGTGGTCGAATACATTGGTGTGTTCCATTTTCAAACATCAAAACAGTGAGTAAAAGTGCTTTTTATTCACTGTTTTCAGTGAATAAAATAAGCTTTTTAGAGGTGGAATGGTATAAACATTATTTTACCACTGTAATTAGCTTTTCTGCTTCATCATATTATTATACCAAGTTTAGTAACCAGGATGTTAGTCTATTTCTTATTTGTTTGCGAGTGTAATTTCTTATAAAATATTGCTCTGTTTGATCACCACATCACATATCTACTTTAATTAATGCAAAGCTATAATATCTAAGAATCCAGTTAGTAAATCGGAAAATTAATAAAAATAAAAGGAGTATTAAGCAATAATTTACAATTGCCTGCTCCGTGACTGCTATAGTGGTGCTCCTTAGGTGGCGAGGTGGCGACAGGGGTGATAATAATGATAATTATAATTAATAATTAATGAAAAAAACATTAAACACATGCATGCACCACCATGTATGTGTGCACCACCATTAAACCTACTTATCATCATCTTTGTTATATTCATTCTCATTAGCTAAGGCGCGGCCAACTAGTTCCGCGCGCACTATAGTCAATATCGAGGTGGACTGAACTGTTTCATCCATTCATTCCGCAATGATCTTGGTTCATGTCATTACATGTGTCATGTAATGATATGAACCACGATCATTTGATTGCAAAATTCACACATTTTTGAGATTTCCTTTAAAACCTATCTATTTATATTTTAAATAAACATGTAAATTTAAAAATCATAAAACTCGATTGCGTAAAAAGTGAACTTTAAAAAGATGGAAACAAGAGACCTATTTTGTCTCCATTAACAATCTCATGCAGTCGGAGGCAATAGGTCGTTATTATTAGATTTCAAAGATGCCTCCACTGCATGAGATTGTTGGAGACGAAACCCTACGAGCTATCTACCTGGCTGCCACCTGTCACCTACTACGTGCCTACCGGGAACTTCCAAGATAGTGGTTTTCTTGCGCCAGGGTAGCCCGTGAAATTCAAAATTTCTTACGTTTTTTGCAATTTGCTGACTCGCGCACGGGAACTTTTTATCCCAAAAAAAAAAGTAGTACCGTGCGCAGGGTTACCTGAGTCCCAAGCTAAAATTTGCGCGGGAAGTTGGATATTTGACTCTGTGGCTTCGGTATTAAGCCGAATACACACAGGGCATGTTATTCGACTATTTGGGTATGAAATTCCCCACATTTCGATATATGACAACCCCAAATGCATTTATCGTCTATGATTAACAAAAATATTTTTTCACTGTCAGTTGTTTACGTTAGTGCGGCGGCGTGCGTGCGTGAGTCATTCAAGTGTTTTTATTGTATTTTAGTGATTTCTTCTTGAAAACCGGATAAAAAACTGTTTGTGAGTGTTAACAATATTATAGGCATAAAGGATTACTGCAGGATTGAAGTGGGTAAGTGCTCCAAGTACTTTATTTTTGATTGTTACTTCCGTAGGTACGTCTCGGTAATGGTTTGTTATTGTTTCGCGTGATGACTCATTCTAATAAGAATCTTATTAGATTCTTGTTTTAATCAGTTAAATGTTATTATTTATATGAATAGTGTGTTAATTGGTAAAAAAATTAAGATATACTTCAAAATTTCTACGTATACGATAAAATTAGGAAAAAATAGTTAGTCCGGGGTCCAAACGGCGCGCGCGTCAACAATGTTGTCTCACCAACTTCGTATGGTTGTAAATACTAAATATTGTACTATGCAATGTGGTTTTGTATTTTTTTTTATGTTAAGAATATTCACACCATGCATTTTAAACCATAAAACATATAGGTCATCGCTTGTTTTTTTTAACTACAACCATTTATTTGAAATCGTAGTATAATATTCCATAAGTTTATGTTTATCATTTAAATGCATTTATTTACACTAGTTCCATTTAAATACAGTACAGTTAAGTATTTAGCGGCAAAGAACAGCTCTCCAGTGATAATAAACACTTGCCGACCCTTCGAACAAACAAAGCCATAAATCTCGATTGTTTACGACGCGGCCGGCGACCACCCACCGCGCGGCGATGACGTAATCGGCCCAACCAGTTCAGGTGACTTTTTTCTAAGTGACGCGCGAGTCAGCGGTTAGCAACTGAGTAAATATGGAAATGAGTGCGTTAAGTGGGTTTAGAGGTGATATACTTTCTATAAATGCGAGTCTGGTGACTGCGTTGCCGACTTGCGTGGCGATTACTGTAGGTACTGGAGTCAAGGAACAGTCGGCTAAGAGTGACACTGGCTGATTATGTCACCTAGCAGAGCGTCGCGTCGCATCGGTGCCTTCTGATGACAGAACAAGTGTATCTATGACAGACAGATGATGTCAGGGGAAGCGCTGTCGTACCACGTCAACGAAGAACAGGCTTACTATGTGCTCTTATAGCAGGGCAGAAGTAGAACGTTTCCAGTGAGAGAGAGAGAGAGACGGTGCTATATACGACCTATAGCACCGTCTCTCTCTCACTGGAAACGTCCAACTTCTGCCCTGCTATAAGAGCTCATAGTAAGCCTCTGCTATATTCGGCACAATCCTGATGATATTGAAGCTGCTGACCACTTCTGGTAAAGGCTATCCTGCGCAGTTAGATAAATATGAGAAAAGTGCGAAGAAATCCAAAAGAATGAACTACGTCACTAGCGCCATCTATGTGTGAAGAGAATGAACTACGTCAATAGCGCCATCTATGTGTGAAGAGCGAACCGCAACCATGTTGACACGGAGTGAAGATAGCTTGCTAAAAAGCCTGCTAACAATCTGAATAATGATTGCGGTCGTCGCTATAGTAACTACACCAAAAAAGGTCGCTGACCCCAAAAAAACTTAATCCAACCTTTTTTTTGTTTTATCGCCACCCAGTTCGAAGACAATAGGTACAGGAATATAGGTACTTTTAATTAGGTATGGCGGTCGGTCGTCGCAATCAAAAAAACCGGTCAAGAGCGAGTCGGACTTGCGCACCGAGGGTTCCGTACCATCATTTATATGTAATTTTTGTTGATGATTTCTGAAAAACTGTGCTATTTAGAGACATAATTTTATTTTTCCTGTAATCTTTACATAAACTTCTATCACATAGAATAATTTCACATTTTTCGCTTTGCAAACTTCGGAGATAAGGGGGGGGGGGGGGGGGGACTTTTTTTTTTAATTTTTCATCAAAAGTCGAAAACTATGCGGGCTAAAAAAAAGAAAAAATATTTTTGAGCGCTCTTTCATATGATACCCCACATGCCATAGTAGCCCCACTTTGAATTTTTAAGACCCCCTTTGAGTCCCTGTTGCAAAAAAAATATAAATATTTTTATTTCTTTCTTATTTCCGAAATAATTGAATAAACGTCATCTAAAACTGTTCCAAATTTCAAGTTGATAGCATCAGTAGTTGTTGAGATATCCAGATGTGACAGACAGACAGACATACAGACTGAGTCACACCATAAGGGTTCCTTTTTACCATTTTGGTACGGAACCCTAATAGAAACACAGTACGAGGAGTTAATGCTATAGAGCAACAAGTCGTTGAAAAGTTTCAAAAGGCGCTGCGACGTGATGATGAACGTTACATCAACAAATGAAGGCCGTTGTCTTCCACTTAAGCACACATAATTATACTAAAATGAATGAACATCTGGATCTCCGATCACCGACTTTTATATTTGACTATGACCTATATTAAGGAAACTCCACCATCGATACAGTAGGTAAACATTCGGCAATGTCGCAACGCCAACTGTTGCGCACATAATACCAACAGGCGCTCTGCTGTTTAACTGCCATCCGTGCGGCCACAGATCTACAGTTCAGCTTAATCCAGTCAGTTGCCAGTAGGGATGTTACAATTTAAAGCTGGAATTCTGTTGAGAAATAATTCTAGGCTTATTCTCTATTAATTATTTCTAACCCTTGACACATTCGGGTAGATACGAAGGGTCCAAAAATCGGAGAAGCATTCGATGTTCGTTCGGATAATAATAGTATGAACTCTATGAGTTCTAGCTAGTGAAGACACGGACAGCCGGACACCGACACCTACTGTTGGCGCTGGTAGCCAGCTCGTTCATACTACACACTCAAAGAGCTCGAAGTTTAGCCCATTATACCTATAGGTACGCCTCTATAGGACGTTCCAGGAGACTCTCATAGATTTGTCTAAGTGGTAGTAGTACTTTGCCTCTGACTTCATTCCGGTTTAAATCCTAAAAAATAAAAAAAACTGACATTCACTAATTCATTCGATAAACTACTACTAAAGCTATCTTAAGCGCCTGCGTGGTAGTGACAACAGCATTCTGAGAATGATTGCGGTTAGAGCGGGACAGGGACACTTCGAACAAAATGATCGCTGCCAGAGCGAACTACCCCTTCAGGGACATTACTAACAAAATGATGGGTGCCAGAGCAGACTTCCCTTCAGGAACACTACTAACAAAATGATCGCTGCCAGAGCGGACTGCCCCTTCAGGGACACTACTAACAAAATGATCGCTGCCAGAGCGGACTGCCCCTTCAGGGACACTACTAACAAAATGATCGCTGCCAGAGCGGACTGCCCCTTCAGGGACACTACTAACAAAATGATCGCTGCCAGAGCGGACTTCCCTTCAGGAACACTACTAACAAAATGATCGCTGCCAGAGCAGACTGCCTCTTCAGAGACACTACTAACAAAATGATCGCTGCCAGAGCGGACTTCCCTTCAGGAACACTACTAACAAAATGATCGCTGCCAGAGCGGACTGCCCCTTCAGGGACACTACTAACAAAATGATCGCTGGCAAAGCGGACTTCCCTTCAGGAACACTACTAACAAAATGATCACTGCCAGAGCGGAGTGTCCCTTCAGGGACACTACTAACAAAATGATCACTGCCAGAGCGGACTGTACCTTCAGGGACACTAGGTACTAACAAAATGATCACTGCCAGAGCGGAGTGTCCCTTCAGGGACACTAGGTACAAACAAAATGATCACTGCCAGAGCGGACTGTCCCTTCAGGGCCACTACTAACAAAATGATCACTGCCAGAGCGGACTGTACCTTCAGGGACACTAGGTACTAACAAAATGATCACTGCCAGAGCGGAGTGTCCCTTCAGGGACACTACTAACAAAATTATGGACCTTAGTCTGAAATTTAAAATTCATGCATCATGTATGGATAGTTTTCTTGCTTAGCATCGCAGTCATAACATAACTTGTTCAGCATCAAATAAATGCGAAAATGAGTTTGTTTGTTAGTAACGCTTTCACGCTAAAGCGGCTGAACGGGTTTGGATAAAATTTGGCACATGGTCATGACCCGGAAAAGGACACGCGGGCGAAGCAGCGGGCGGAAGCTCGTAGAGTATAAAAATATTGGCATAAAAAGGGCATGCTACGTCGTAGTAGAGTCGTAGCACTCGTAGCACTCGTAGGCCCCGGCCGTAGCACATTCGAAACATTCAGGACGATGAAATGAAATGAAATGATGATACTTTTTTGCTAAAAAAACCTTGTTATTAATTATAAATAAAATAAATATTAGTATTAGACTGCTACAAGAATGTTGGCGGTCAATCCCAAGTAGCACATCACTGCAGTATTATAAATGTTCACGTAAGGCCCACAGCCCAACTCATGCTGAATTAAGCAATAAGATAGATATTCGAGATTAGTGACAAGTATTTTGTTCGTTAATTCTCTAAAATGTGAAATTTTCGTAACTTTCGTGGCACAACATTCATGGTCATTTCCAAACATGAAATCCACCGAAATCTGAAAATGTAATATAAATCTACGGTAGTTTATGCACCGATTTACATATAATAAAATTGTACATATTATTTTTACAGGCATTTCAAATGTGTCTTCATTCTTTTAAATATTACTCTAAAAAAAATTTCGTCATGAAAGTTACGCGGAGAATACTTGTTGAAGAACTACCCAATCGGATTTCTTATACAGCTATGTGCTGAATAATTTGTACCTAAAGTAGTATTTTATCAGCAGAGGATGCGCATTCTACCCTGATATACAGCAAGCTTAAACAGCACATGCAAATACAGCACTTTTGTGCTAATGACGTTGTCAGGGGCGCGTGTTGGTAAATATTTGGGCAATTGTTGTTTTGTGAAATGTATTGAAGAAACAAGATGGCGGTGGTAGTTACGATATAGGCCGCGGCTGTGAGTTCTTCAGATGTTAAATAAAACAAAAAATGTTTTGTAAAAAAAAAAAAACATTTTTATTTACAAAAAAAAAAACAACTCCTTAAATAAATAATCACATAATATGTATAGATAGCATCGAGTTGAGTATCGTGCTCACCACCAACCGTGGTGGCCGTGCTGGACGGGCACCTCCTTCTTCACAATGATGACCTTGGGCTCGCTGATGACCTTGCGCACGTGCACCACCTGTGGCACGGTGACCTCGCGCTGCACGTGCACCAGCTTCTTCACCGCGATGATCTTCGTCTTGGGCTGGTCGTGCCAGCCGTTGGACTGCCAGCCGCCGCCAGACTGCCAGCCGCCGCCGGACTGCCAGCCCGACTGCCAGCCAGGCGCCTGCTCGCCCCAGCCAAGCCCGCGCTTGTCGCGCACGGCAGCGCTCGCCGCCAGCGCCACCAGCGCGCACAGGACGATCTGGACACGAAGAACATAGTTACAAAATAAATGAATTACTTTTATACAACGTGTAACGTTAAATGCGCAAAACCTCTTAAGGGGTCATTGTACTCATCATTATGAACAACTTTTACTATGGGACCAAACCTGAAATCGCGAAAAAAAAACCAGTCAAAAGCGAGTCGGACTCGCGCACCGAGGGTTCCGTTCCGATTTCTGAAAAACTGTGCTATTTAGAGACATCGTTTTATTTTCCTGTAATCTTTACATAAACGTCTATCACATAGAATAATTTCAGATTTTTCGCTTCGCAAACTTTGGAGATAAGGGGGGGGGGGGGGGAACGGTATTTTTTTACATTTTTCATCAAATGTCGAAAACTATGCGGCTTAAAAAAAATTAAAAAAATGTCTGAGAATGTGCAAATAGCGTCCTTTTATATGATACCCCACATGCCCTAGTAGCCCCACTTTGAATTTTTAAGACCCCCTTTCAGTCCCCGTTGCAAAAAAAAAAAAAATTTTTATTTCTTTCTTATTTGCAAAATAGTTGGGTAAACGTCATCTAAAACTGTTCCAAATTTCAAGTTTATAGCATTAGTAGTTCTTGAGATATCCAGCTGTGACAGACAGACAGACAGACAGACTGAGTCACACCATAAGGGTTCCTTTTTTACCATTTTCGTTCGGAACCCTAAAAATCAGCTGTTCAGTAACTACATTTATGTTCGAATAATTCGTCAAAATGCCTACTGAACAGCTGATTTTTTTTTCGCGTTTCAGGTTTGTTCCCATAGTAAAAGTTGTTCATAATGATGAGTACAATGACCCCTTAAGAGGTTTTGCGCATTTAACGTTACACGTTGGATACAAAAATACTGAGAGCGTTTCTTGTGGACATGCGGTACTTTGTGGAACCGATGATAAGTAAGACAGTTTACGTAAATATTAGTTTTTAACCATTTTAACAAAGATTGCTTTAGAATAAGCAGAATTCTCATAGAGAAGTCCTAATATCGTCCTCTGCTCAATACTGGTGAGAGAGAGCATGACAGAAGAGTAAGAAGATGAGAATACACAATATGAGACTGAATAAATGTTGTGTTGCTAGCACAAGTGTCAAGTTGACAACAAATTCAGCGCGTGGCCTTGTCAGGCTAACTCCGAGGAAGGATTCTGGGGGCCTACTCCCTAAGCACGAAGCCCGTAGTTTCGGCCTTCGTTACGGGCGTTTCTTACTCCGTATCACCTACGGATGGATGATTGGTTCGGGGCCCGAACGAAGTATGAATGACAACATGATTTGCCAGTTGTCCCTACTCCCGATGTGTTGTTGCCCGTCCGAAAAATTTAACTTTTACACTTGTTTTGATGGATCGTAATGTCAGACGGACGGATGAACGGACGGACGGAAAGACGGACGGACTTAGGGAGTAGGGCCCCTGTTCTGTTTCTTAGTTCGTCTAGCTAATTATAAGAAGATTTAACTTGTTTCTTGTAACCAAACGGAGTTATGGTAACCGGAACTTCTTCAATGAGTTAATATTTAGAAGATTTACATAAAAATTTCTTAAATAAGTAGATCAGATTCAAATCAGATTTTACACCAAAATTTGAGGCAATATTGTAATATAAATATTATTTATTCTGACACTCACACAGGTTTTCATGTTGAAGTTAGTAGTTGTTGACTGATGGTCTGTGCTGCGCCGTGGAACGTTATATAGGACGCATCCTCGACACATGGGCCACACACACAGACACACACACACACACCTCCAAAACACTACAACCTTCGAAAATACTAGGATGCATCTTTAATTCTTTATATGACCACGGAGAGAGGACATTTTTCAATGAAATACTCATATTTTGGATTTTGAATGACACGTATACCTACATAATATGTTAATGTAAATATTTTGAATAACCAGACAAACGTGATTTAAAGTTGAGAATTATTAAGTACTATTCACACCTGTCGAAGGCAGTAGGGGAGCTCCGAATTAGTCCGAATACCGTGCGGATGCGTGCAGAACACCAATGTCTGCGTCTATTCAGTAAACTTCCATCGATCCGACACTCGGTTATGGACCCAGTGTTACTCTGTACAAATCTCACCGTGAAAACTTTGGTGAAGTGAGCTGTCAATAGTATCAATCCATAGCATCAGCAGTGCGATTCTGTAACCATCTCACCGTGAAAACTTAGGTGAAGTGAGCGTGGAGTGAGCTGTCAATAGTGTCAATTCCTAGCAAAAACAAACTCACTTCACCTAAGTTTTCACGGTGGAGATTTTTACAGAATACCACTGCAGCTCGGAGCCGATCGCTTCATTTTGGAATGATCCTTGGAAATGATAACTTTAATAGTAATTTACGTCCATCTCCGTATGTAATGTATGTAACATGCATTTCAATGTGCACCGATGCGATGCGATCAGGTGTGAAGCTTACCTTCTGCAGGCTGCGCGCACCTACATTTCGAGTTTATCTGACATTCATAACCAGCTTTGGTTGCGTAACGACACATAATGATATTTCCAAAATGTTAAAACCACAAAAATAAGCGAGATGATGACTCGCCCACCCTTGGTTCCGTAGCTTTTCAAAACAAGAGCACGAAGCGGCGAATGTCACGCTGAACTTCAAACAGTCCCTCGTCATTTTTAGGTTTAAAGAATTTATTCTCATAAGAACAATACATAGGTTCACTTACAATGAGATACAAAGTTATTTCGTTATTTTTAGTTTTAGTTATTTTTAGGGTTCCGTACCTCAAAAGGAAAAAACGGAACCCTTATAGGATCACTTGTTTGTCCGTCTGTTTGTCTGTCTGTCTGTCAGTCTGTCAAGACCGTTTTTCTCAGGAACGCGTGAAGGTATCCAGCTGAAATTAATATCAAATACGTAGATCTATGGTCCCTTGGAGTTCTAAAAAGATCAAACTTCTAAGTCAACGCAATAAAAAAATACGGTCATTTATGCGAAATTTTAAATTAAATCAAAACCTATAAGGTACTTCCCGTTGACCTAGAATCATGAAATTTGGCAAGATTACAGCACAAGTAATGGAAAAAGTCCGAAAATTGCTAATTTATAATTTTATCACATAATAAAATATTTTCAAGTATGTCATCTGCCAAGGCCCTTTTTCTCAGGAACGCGTGGAGGTATCAAGTTGAAATTAATACCAAATACGTAAGTCTATGGTCCCTTAGAGCTCTAAAAAAATCAAGCTTCTAAATCAACGCAATAATAAATACGGCCATTTATGCGACATATTTTGATACTCGCAAGTAAATCAAAACCTGTAGGGTAGTTCCCGTTGACCTATAATCATGAAATTTGGCTAGAAGCAAGGTCTTACAGCATAAATAATGGAAAAAGTCCAAAAATTGCTAATTTATAATTTTATCAAATAAAAAAATATTTTCAAGTATGTCATCTGTCACGGCCCTTTTTCTAAGGAACGCGTGGAGGTATTAAGTTGAAATTAATTCCAAATACGTAAGTCTATGGTCCCTTAGAGCTCTAAAAAATCAAGCTTCTAAATCTCAATAATACTCGCAACTGTCGCAAGTAAGTCAAAACCTATAGGGTACTTCCCTTTGACCTAGAATCATAAAATTTGGCAAGAAGCAAGGTCTCACAGCACAAGTAAGGGAAAAGTCTGAAAATTGATTATTTATAGTTTTATCACATAAAAAAATGTTTTTAGTTTTCTTTTTCTGGCAAAATGTGGGTGTACAATAGGAAACAAGGCGTGATGTTATGTTTAAGAATAGTTTTTTGCGAATACAAACTTAAATATGCAGTTGGAGAATTGTCCGTGACGTATATCAATGTCTGGGAGAACATGTTGTTCAACTCAATGTTAAGTTTGTCATTGGGATAAATTCTTTTCAACTACGGAACCCTTCATTGTGCGTGGTCCGACACGCACTTGGCCGGTTTTTATCTTTTTAATTCACATGTAATGATAATGTGTCAAAATACCAATTTTGGCAATAAAGGTAATTTTGTTAATGTGGATTAATTGTCTATAGTTGCTTTTCCATTTCCTCATTGCACAGTCGGTACAAGTACTTATTACATGTTTCTTGCAATAATAAGGTCACCATGCTCTCCGTGAAGTAGTTTCACAGAACATCGCATCGGTGCATCGGTAGTATTCGTACGGAATAACGGAACCCTAATGATAATAATTCAAAACTCTCAAACCGATGAACGTGTTCCTATAGTCGACGAGCCGACGTCACTCCGCGACAACAGCTGTTCGTACCTCCACGTTCTTGTTGTTCTAAAGTTTTTCCTTCGTTTGACAGCACAGTGAGTTATTTTTTTTTAAATTTAATTTTAAGTCTTACAAGCATCATCATCATCTGTGAACGGGCGCCGTCAGTTGGGACTGGTCGTCTCTTAGCTGCCACGGCTTATTTTTATTTTTAATTTTTTAATTTAGTTGTTTTTAGTTTTTATCTTTTAAGGGTTCCGTACCTCAAAAGGAAAAAAACGGAACCCTTATAGGATCACTTCTTTGTCCGTCTGTCTGTCTGTCTGTCTGTCTGTCAGTCTGTCAAGACCCATTTTCTCAGGAACGCGTGGAGGTATCAAGTTGAAATTAATATCAAATACGTAAGTCAGTGGCCTAAAAAATTCAAGCTTCTAAGTCAATGCAATAAAAACATACGGCCATTTGTGCGACATATTTTGACAGTCGCAAGTAAATCAAAACCTGTAGGGTACTTCCCGTTGTTCTAGAATCATGAAATTTGGCAAGAAGCAAGGTCTTACAACAGAAATAAAGGAAAAAGTCCGAAAACTGTTAATTTGTAATTATTTCACATAAAAAAATGTTAAAGTCTGTCAGTCTGGCAAGACCATATTTCTCAAGGACGCGTGAAGGTATCAAGTTGAAATTAATATCAAACACGTAAGTCTATGGTCCTTAGAGTTCTAAAAAAATCAAGCTTATAAGTCAACGCAATAAAAAAATACGGCCATTTTGCGACACATTTTGATACTCGCAACTGTCGCAAGGAAATCAAAACCTATAGGGTATTTCCCATTGACCTAGAATAATGAAATTTGCCAGGAAGCAAGGTCTTACAGCACAAATATAGGAAAAAGTCCGAAAAATGTTAATTCGTAATTCTATCACATAAAAAAAAAATCCAAGTCTGTCAGTCTGTCACCCCACCCGCCCTTCCCCAACCTCCCCCTTCCCCCCTACCCCCCTTTACCCGCCCTTTTTCTCAGGGGTGCGTGGAGATATCAAGTTGAAATTAATGTAAAATATGTAGGTCTTATGGTCCCTTAGAGTTCTAAAAAAATTAAGCTTCTATGTCAACGCAATAAAAAAATGCGGCCATTTTGCGACATATTTTGATACTCACAACTGTCGCAAGTAAATCAAAAAGGGTATTTCCCGCTGACCTAGAATAATGAAATTTGGCAAGAAGCAAGGTCTTTCAGCACAAGTAAAGGAAAAAGTCCGAAAATTGTGAATTTGTAATTTTATGATATGATTTTTTTTTTGGGATCCAATTTGAACTTTTATTTTCAACTACGGAACCCTTCATTGTGTGTGGTCCGACACGCACTTGGCCGGTTTTTTTTTATTACGGACGCTTTTAATGTGCACGTCTTTCTACATTGTTCTCACATGTATATTTTCAATATGAACGATGTAACCAATATTTTGTAAAATATTTGATTTTAAAAGAGTGTCCGTGGAGTTTCTTGCCCGTTCTTCTCCATAGGATCTACGCTTTGGAATGGGCAATCTAGCTTCATTTTTCTGACTGACTGACCCAAGACTGACCCTTTGACAATTCAAAAGTGCCTGTAACGCTTCCTTGCTATCATTGCATATGTGTGCGTAAAACGTATCGACAAACCCATTGAAAAATCCATTCACAGATACCATGATCCGTAAGCCTCTCCCCCGACCCCTTACCCCCCACCCCGCGCTAACAGTCTAGCCGACCGCTCGCCCTTCCTTGTTCCGTACGATCTAGCGTTTATGATGAATGAAACAGCATAACATAGGCATTAAGTCCGCCTTTGTACTGTTTTTTTTTTTTGCGAAAAGATTAAATAAATAAATAGTGGAAGCGCTACTAAAATTAAACTCGAATGACTGAAAAATTTCAAGTTATTAGGGTTCCGTACCAAAATGGTAAAAAAGGAACCCTTATGGTGTCACTCAGTCTGTCTGTCTGTCTGTCTGTCTGTCACAGCTGGATATCTCAAGAACTACTAATGCTATCAACTTGAAATTTAGAACAGTTTTAGATGACATTTACCCAAATATTTTGCAAATAAGAAAGAAATAAAAATGTTTATATTTTTTTTTCAGCAGGGACTGAAAGGGGGTCTTGAAAATTACAAGTGGAGCAACTAGGGCATGTGGGGTATCATATGAAAGAGCGCTGTTTGCACATTCTAAAACCATTTTTTGTTTTTTTTTAGGCCGCATTACTTTCGAGTTTTGATGAAAAATGTAAAAAAAAATACCGTTCCCCCCCTTATCTCCGAAGTTTGCCAAGAGAAAAATCTGAAATTATTCTATGTGATAGAAGTTTATGTAAAGATTACAGGAAAAATAAAACGATGTCTCTAAATAGCACACTTTTTCAGAAATTGGAACGGAACCCTCGGTGCGCGAGTCCGACTCGCTCTTGACCGGTTTTTTTTGTAATTGTTTACAGTTTTCTGCCGGTGGAGGTTCAAAAATTCATATCTTTTCTGTAGTGGGTATTTTTAATAATAATGTGGGTTAAATTTCATGTCACAAAAATAAAATATCAGAAAAATACAGACTACAAAAAAAAAAGGATTTTTGAAGCTCCACCGGCAGAAACTTTCATTATTCCAGTCATCCATAACCAATCACTGAACAACTGTCGGCACTTCTTGTTTTTATCCATACTAATAAAAATTATATATAGTTTGCGCTGTAGCTTGGTGCGGGTGACATTACGTTCCTTATCACTCGTGGACGTTACCGCGATTTACAAACATGATTGATTATTTTAGCTGCACCCTAAATATCACAGTCGTAAAATACGGAATCAATAATAACTGTAGTAAATTAAATTTTGCCCTGCCAAAATGTTACTGTCTAGAAATAAAATCAAATTGAAAGAAAAATTAAGCAAACTGTTATGCGTGTACCGTAACGCCATAGATATGTTTAGTGATGGGATGTATTGATAAGATGGGGTTTTATCGATAGTCGATATTTTTTTGTAGAAAGAGAAGTTTACTGTATGTGTTTTTAATTTTTTGTTGTTAGACATCTATAGAGTTAAATGAAACAACAGAACACATTATAGGTCATTCGTGTATTCACTGCCTACAAACTGATATCAGAGTCAGAATCATCTGAATCATCACTGGATTCATCAAAATGCCAAATGGCCGTCGACGTACCGCAACACATGGCAAAAATGTTAAGTATCATAAAAATGTTTTTTTTTTTATAAATATCGATTGTGCTTTGGAATGTGTTTTTTTAATGTTTTTAATTTTGTAAGTATTTTAAAATTTTAATAATAAAGACGTTTTTATAATTATAATAAAGAGAAGAGATTTTTGCTGTAAGAATCGTTATCGATAAAATTGCATTGCATACATGTCACTGACCTAGTCATGCGATACTGACATCTGTCACCCGCACCATGCTACAGCGCAAAGCGCATACATGCTGTTTGATGGTAATAGCCATAGAGCAACACGGCCCCGGCGCTCCGGTTCGCCGGGGCCGTGTTGCTCTATCTATGGTAATAGCGCATCATTTGTGAACGGCTGCACCAAATTGGTTATTTATAGAAATAAAGTCTGGCCACGCTAACTCTGCCATGCAATAAATGGGCAACCCCAAAAAGTTTTACATTTTCTGACGTGTATGTAGATCTAATAATTTTGGTATTTTGCCTTTTGATTTTTGCATAGTAGATTATTTATGTAAGAATGTTTTTATTACTTTTTTCCGTAGTACAGACGGTGATGTCTTATACAGATTTCCAAATTCTACCATTAGTTCACTGCAGAGTTAGCGTGGCCAGACTCAGAGTAATTTGAATGTAAAAAAAAAGTTTTTTTACAAAAAAAAAAACAACCGACTTCCACACTCACTCCTACTTGTTGTTTCTGTAAGTTCTGTTACATCCATACTTTTTCGGAGGTGGTACAACTGCATACAATTGTTGTTATTGCTTCAGAAGGAGCTGTGTGAGTGAGTAAGCAGGTGTACTTGCTATTCGTGTGTGTTACACTAAACCATCATTTAACAAGTAGCTCGATTATGTTATTAGCTGTAAGTGTCGCAACACGCACTCGCACCGATGGTAGCGAGGGGCGAGCGGCCGCGTGCGCAATGCTCGCGGGTTCAAATGATTTATCTTCTAAAAATGTTAATCTCGTCATGTTTCTGTATTTTGTTTTGCGCTAATTACGAGGCGCGGTCGAGCGAGGTTGCGATTGAAGCCTTGCGAGGAGACATCAGGGGGGCAATTCTTGTGTTTTTAAGAACGTTCGCAATCTCATCTCAGTCTCAATCTGTCAAAAATTGTATAGCGTTTACCTGCATTTTTGACATTTGATTGACGCTGGCATGAGATTGTGAACGTTTTTAGTTACGAGAATTGGCCATCTGACATCTCCGACATCTTGATGGTTATCAGTATTTTGCTATAGGTACATCCAGGGCTAGGTGTATAGGAATGAGTCACACCGTGTCTTCTTATGTTTAAAATACTTAGAAAAATTTTGTTTGTGCAAATAACCATTTAATTATTAATTTCAGTAACCAGAGATCCTATTTTGTTCTCTTTAAGGTTGCACTATACTACTGTTACATTGTTTTTATATCGCGATATCTGCAAAGATCAGTCTAAGATCTGAAACGAGTTAAGTATTGCATATTTCCTGGCAGACCGACAAATCCAAGACTTGCATGTAATCTGTGTCTGCAGTGAATGTATATCAAGGTACTTATTGTAAAATAAAATAAAAGTGCTGTTCTATGTTCAGCAGTTATCATGAAGAAATAAATAGGATAGTAATAATGTTTGTGAAGCAATAATCGTACCTAAGTGATTGCTGGATATCGATATCGGCAATCTCCTCCGCGCGCCGTATCTATCAGTCGATTCTCATTTGTTCCCTCCCTTTACTTGGCATTTGGGAATAATAATGTACTAGTGGGTAATTAGCAAGACTTTCAAGTTAAACATGCGTCATCCTTCGGGTAGGTACGGAACCCTAAAAACGTATAAAATTTCTACCGGTATCATTTCAGTCATCAATCGTTTTTTTTTTCGAAGCATGGTTCCTTGCTAATCTAGTCTGCTTTTTTATACAGGGTGTTTCTTTTAAGGTGTCAAGCCAGTGCGAGCTGATAGCAGGGTACCATACCTATCAATTTAACCCCCATGTATGTTCTACGATTTTTTGTAGTTTTCGAGTTATTTTAAATGCCTCATTTCATATCAATGGCAGTGGTTATGGATAGTAGTAGGTATAAAAATTTATGTTTTTATTATCAACTGAGCTCTGCTTAAACGTAAAGGAATAGTAAATATCAGGATTGACAAAAATATGCAAAGATAATAATAAATTATAAAATATGAAAATAACATGATTTCAGACACACCACTTTCAACGACCGATTTCAGCAAATAATGCCCTGTTTAGTACATTCTTGTTCAAAGTTGACCCAAAAAAAGATATAATTTTTGAAAGCCCTCATCTTGTTGAATCAGAAAAATATGGAAAAAATATTACCTATAACTCGAAAACTACAAAAATCGTAGAATATACATGAGGGTTAAATCGATAGGTATGGTACTCTGCTATCAGCTCGCACTGGCTTGACACCTTAGAAGAGACACCCTGTATAACGTGAATTGATTTATTCCATTTTTTGGTGTTTAAAGTAATTTTAACTTAATGCAATGATTTTTTTTTAACAACCGCGGATAGATCCGTAATGTTCGCTCAAGAGATTAGCTGCATAGCTTTAATTGGTGTGTTAATCAAAACGTGATTTATATTTTAGCGACCATGTGTAGATACCGATCTAGAGTGATCAATGAGTAGCTCAGTGAGTCATATCGCGGTGATGTTACTACGATCTCAACTTGCAATAAAGCAAATAATCTTAAATACTGTCAACTTCGTCATAGTAATAAAAAAGGAACAATAGCTTTTTTAGGAAATTGTGTCGCAACTGACCTCGCACTGTTTAGATATTAGATGGTAGATAACACTAACACATGCGCGACGACTATTACTGCAACTTGCAACTGTCTACACTGCGCATGCGCAACTACTACCTACATGTGATAAAACGAACATACGCTTGTATTAGAATACCTACTGGTTACCTGACGCCGGTGTGTAATGTGGAGTAAGGCAAGTCTCGCAATTAAGCTCCTCTCAAATGAAGTAATGTCGTATAATGTTTCATTAACATCAAACTTATTAGTCCGCGGAGTCGAACGGGCGCCAACCAGAGAGATGCCGAGCTCGTGTTGCGCCACTGCTCCTCAGTACCTCTGTTTCCCTGTGGGGTGACAGCGTGAGGTTGTGTTTATTTAATTTGAAGAACCTAATTCTTCAACAATACTTAACAACTTGTGCATTGCATTTTTTACTGTAGGCACTGCGAGCTACCCTTAAAACTTCACCCCGTTACTATTAAAAAACACAGAGTAAAGTTAAATCCAATACGATCTCCGGATTAATTTAATTAATTTTTTTTTTTTGTTTAAATGTTTTTGTTTAAATGGTACATCCTAAATTTTCTGTTTCTTAAGATTTACTACATGTGGAAACTTGTAATTGGCCTTATTTTGTTTAAAATTTTATTCACTGTATCTTTTAGCTGTAAGTTTTCCTAATACAAATAAAATAAAATAAAATAAAATAAAATAAACCATAAATCTAGTACGATCTCCCGATTAACCATAAATCCAGTACGATCTCCCGATTAATCATAAATCTAGTACGATCTCCCGATTAACCATAAATCCAGTATGATCTCCCGATTAACCATAAATCCAGTACGATCTCCCGATTAATCATAAATCTAGTACGATCTCCCGATTAACCATAAATCCAGTATGATCTCCCGATTAACCATAAATCCAGTATGATCTCCCGATTAACCATAAATCCAGTACGATCTCCCCTGCCACCCAATCCGTCGCACGCCAATTAGCAGGCACAATCGATTTTTTATTGTTATCTGCACACCTGGGTGTCAATCGACGTTTATAGAGTTAACCATAAAGCCAGTACCTACGATCTCCCGATTAACCATAAATACAGTACGATCTCCCGATTAACCATAAATCCAGTATGATCTCCCGATTAACCATAAATCCAGTACGATCTCCCGATTAACCATAAATCTAATACGATCTCCCGATTAACCATAAATCCAGTACGATCTCCCAATTAACCATAAATCCAGTTCGGTCTCCCGATTAACCATTCATTTTTCGGGGTTTAAGTTTGGCCCAACTTTACTACTCGTTAATAAGTAAGGGCTCACTCACTGCATCATCAACTTACCAAAACTATTAATCTAATACATTGTATTCTTGTACGCGGTAAATATTGCAATCGTAAAACAAAACAAATACCTAATAAGCTGTAATCAATTGAACGCGTCGCAGTCCTGTGCTGATCGTGGCTCACTCCCAGCTTGTGCTACAGTACCTGGTTCTCTACCTTCCACATCCATCCTGGCCCAGGTGCCAACAGCTTTTTGCTTAAGGCGAGTAGTGCCGCCAACTAGTGCCACCATTTTGGAAATAATCACAAGTCTGGAGATATGGACCAGCCCTCCTGACCACCAATCCTGAATGTGCTCTATTTGCTGATGAATGGAGTACAATTATGCGTGTATGTTGTAACAAATCTACTAGCCTACAGAAATAAAAGGGGGCTAAAGTAAGACTTGAAATAATATATATTAAATATTAAAAGATAAAAAATACAGACCGGTTTTTAAAAAAACACATCCTACCTAACACACACAGTTATTTAACGCGAAGGTAGAGGTTAGCTTGAAGTAGCAATTTGAGTAAGTCCAGGTTAGGCAAACACGCACGGATAGTTTGGAAGAGGAAGATTTTGAATTGAATCGCTCCGACAAATCAATGGTTATATTCTATAACCCTCCTTTAGGGATCGACCGCAGTCGGGTAAGTTTTAGTCACTGAGTTAGTTTTCCCGGTCGAAGAATACTTTTAGGAGATGTTTCGTTTATAGCTTCCGGAGCAGAACTGAACAGTCTCCGAGTCTTCCATACATCGGTTCATCAGCGTTTTTCAAAAACGTCTTCCAATTTCAGATCCTTTCCACATTTGAAGCTTTCCGTCATCAGAATGCCAAACGCCACAGTCAATGCTTGAATCTGCCAGTAATATACGTTGAAAAACCTCTAACCTCTTCGATAAATTTCAAGTGTGTGTGGATTAATTTTATAAAAGTAATTTAAGATACAGCTATTCAATAATAAATCAAAATTATCTATAAAATACAATATTTGACCTAACATATTGATAAAAAGAATTTAGATTACATAAATCAAAAGAAACGTTCATAGTCTATGCCATTATGAAACTCTATGAGGTAGTTAGATAGAAGAAAAAGTAATGACAGTTTGACAGCCTGACGTAAGGGTCATAACAATGAAAAATATCTATAGTGTTTTTATTTCAGATTTTAAAGAAACGAATTGTTTTAGACCAATTCACAATATATGAATATAAATCTTTATAAAAGATAAATAAAAATGGATGAAGTGTAAGTAAAGGTTATGTATGTAGTGTGTATGTATGTAGTATGTATGTATGTAGTAAAAGTATGTAGATACTATAATGTCTGATGTTTTGTGAGAGAAAGTATGCTAGGGTGTCCTCTATTATATGTTGGTACTTTTTTAGGGTGCCGTACCTCAAAAGGAAAAAACGGAACCCATATAGGATCACTTGTTTATCCGTCGGTCTGTCTGTCTGTCAGTCGGTCAAGACCCTTTTTCTCAGGAACGCGTGGAGGTATCAAGTTGAAATTAATATCACATACGTAGGTCTGTGGCCCCTTGGAATCCTAAAAAACTCAAGCTTCTAAGTCAATGCAATAAAAACATACGGCCATTTATGCGACATATTTTGATACTCGCGCAAGTAAATCAAAACCAAGAGGGTACTTCCCATTGTTCTAGAATCATGAAATTTGGCATGAAGCAAGGTCTTACAACACAAATAAAGGAAAAAGTCCGAAAATTGTTAATTTGTAATTCTATCACATAAAAAAAATGTTCAAGTCTGTCAGTCTGTCAAGACCCTTTTTCTCAAGGACGCGTGGAGATATCAAGTTGAAATTTATGTAAAATATGTAAATCTATAGTCCCTTATAGTTCTAAAAAAAATCAAGCTTCTAAGTCAACGCAATAAAAAAATATGGCCATTTTGCGACACATTTTGATACTCGCAACTGTCGCAAGTAAATCAAAACCTATAGGGTACTTCCCGTTGACCTACAATAATGAAATTTGGCAAGAAGCAAGATCTGCCAGCACAAGTACAGGAAAAAGTCCGAAAATTGGGAATTTGTAAATTCCCGCCGGTAAAAATTATAATAACTTAAATTGTATTAAAAAATATTTATTAAATAAATAACATTTTCCGTTAACGTCGACTAGAGTGTTCACCACCAGCCACCGCTGGAGTGACCGCCGGAGTATCCGCCGGAGGATCCACCGCTGTATCCGCCTCCGTGTCCGCCGCCGTATCCGCTGCCGTAGCCTCCGCCGAAACCGCCGGAGACAGGCACGACTTGGTTGACTGTGATGACCTGCGGCACGGAGACCACCTTGCGCACGTTGACGACCTGCGGCACGGTGACCTCGCGCTGCACGTTCACCACCTTCTTGATGGCGACCACCTGCGTGGCGGGCGCGGACCAGCCGCCGGAGGAGCCGCCGGAGTAGCCGCCGGAGGAGCCGCCAGAGTAGCCGCCGGAGTAGCCGCCGGAGTAGCCGCCGGAGTAGCCGCCGGAGGAGCCGCCGGAGTAGCCGCCGCTCCAGCCCGAGCCGAGCGAGCTGGCGCCGCTCCAGCCGCTGCTGTAGCCGCGCTTCTCGCGCACCGCGGCGCCCGCCGCCAGGGCCACCAGCGCGCACAGGACGAGCTGGAATCACACACACACGTTAGTATACCATGTCGAGTGGAGCTGACGAGGAGCTGAAGGATCTGGTGTGTTCAGTCTGTCTGTCAACTGTCAGCTAACTGTCAAACTTTCTGAAACACTGCGAGCGCCGCAAGAGGAGCTCTTTACTGAACTATGCATTATTAGTAATTCAGGATATTATTTTAAAATATTATGATTAACTCACGAAGGCTTTCATGTTGTTGTTGTGGTGGGTGGCTGCTGTATGCTGCGTGTGCGCGCTCCCGACGTATATATACACTGCGCGCTGCGCTTGCGCAACGCGTCCTCGACAGACGCAGCGACTCGTACTCGCCGCGGTAAAAGGACACTTCCTTGTTGATGGCGAGTCATCAAAGAAAGCTATTGTACGATACGCTGCACTATTTCTAAGGTCAAGTTAAGTGTACAGTCATGATAAGGTCAAGTTAAGTGTACAGTGTGAAGTCATGATCACGAGAATATTAAAGCAGTTTGTCGGCAAAAAAATCCTAAATAAAATCCTAAAAAAAAAAAATCCTTTCGGACTATATTGGTTTTCTATACATTTTTTGGAAATAGTTCCTCGTCAAAAAAAATCTGCAGTTTCCTACATTAATGCAATACCTACACGGTCAAAATGGATGGAGGAGCAGATTGTTTTTTCAATAACCGATGAAAAATTTCTATTAGGGGGCTCAGAATGATGTACTGGATACGTGGTAACTAACCGTTTGCGCGTCGATGTGCCTTCCACACTGTATACATTAGTAGTAGTAGTAGTTTTACTGTTTGTTAAACTCAAAACTCAAACTCAAACTAAAAGCATTTATTTCAAATAAACCAATTACAGGCACTTTTGAATTGTCAAAGGGTCGGTCTTGGGTCGGTCGGTCAGAAAAATGAAGCTAGATTGCCCATTCCAAAGCGTAGATCCTATGGAGAAGAATGGGCAAGAAACTCCACGGACACTCTTTTAAAATCAAATATTTTACAAAATATTGGTTACATCGTTCATATTGAAAATATACATGTGAGAACAATGTAGAAAGACGTGCACGTTAAAAGCGTCCGTAATAAAAAAAAAAAGATAAAAACAAAACAAGTCAATTAAAAAATAAAAAATAAAAATAAGCCGTGGCAGCTAAGAGACGACCAGTCCCAACTAACGGCGCCCGTTCACGAACATGACAGATGGATCAGCACCAATTAGCTCAACCATTTTGAAGGGAACATAATGATCCAACACACGCCACCACCAGCAAGACATTTGAGTGAGCATGACATACTCTCAACCGCCAGGGCACATTCAAGTCAGTGAAAGACGAACCCAGTAAAAGGTAGCTTTATATTAGCTACATAGTGCTCACACATGTGCTATGCAATTATACAATTTGTTTTATTCTTACATTTACTTCTCTACATATTTAAAAATATATAGTAAAATAGTAACGAAGTCTGTACATTGAATATTTTTGAAATTAAAGTAATATACGAGGTCGAGGAAAATATAGTTTTTAAAATTTTTCTCCGTTTGTCTGTTTGTCTTGACGTATGTTCCGGATTGGCGCAAAAACGGCTGGATAAATTACAAGGTAATGTTAATCCCGGTAGTACGTTCCCGTGGCATATTTTCCGACATCAAAGCTAGTATTTCATATAAGCAAAGAAATCCCAACCGATCTCTGCCATAGGTGCTGTAAGGAACAATGTACGCAACAACAAATAAAATAAAATTAAATGCATTTTCATTATGTACCTATTATTGTGATCATCAATCTAATTGTCCTTTACATTTGAAACTAAAAGAATTAACATGCTATGTTCTAGAAGAAATTGAAAAGAAGAATCAATGCTGTTTGGGATACATCTAACATACTCGTAGAACTTTTCTTTTCTGTTAGTTTGCTTGAAGGCAGGATCGCTGTGAAATTTATATTTTCTTGCGATTTTCGCAATTTGCAAGTCAGTGTAAGGTTGTATCTAGATCAAAATATAACTCGCGACAGTAAAAATATAAAGTTACATAATTTTAACCATAAAAATCAAAAATACATCTCGCTAAGTTAGTTTTTCTCCGGATTGATATAATGTCGGAAATCAGACGAATCCGGAAGAAATCTAACTTAGAGATACATATTTACCATATACCATACTATACCATACTTACACGAACTTCTGTTCGGACCCATCGACTCCGACGCACTCATGCATTTAGCTTCAGAATGGTATGTCCTGATATGTCCCGCTGGGATCATGGATCGTATTCTAATTAGGAACTGGCTTTTTTATTAAGAGTGAATTCAGTGCGGTTTGAGGAAAACACATTGGAGAATGATCAACAATTTCGGATACCACTTCGAGAGCTATGCGGTTAAAGTTTCGTGAAAACAAAGAACTTTATTTGTGTCAATCAACCAACATCCTCTCGCAGGCTGCGCCGCAACAGCTCCCTGTCCTCCGCTTTCCGCGGTCGGCGGTCCATCTAGCGGTCTCACACTACGCTTACCGGTACGCAGTCTCCACTTCAGGACTCGTCTGCTCCACCGGCCATCGCTCCTTCGACAGACATGGCCGGCCCTCTGCCACTTCAGCTTGCTTACTCTGCAAGCTGTGTCGGTAACTCCGGTTTTTTTCTGGATAATTCAAAGAAACTCCGAGCACAGCCCGCTCCATAGTGCGTTGAGCGACCTTGAATTATTTGTGACCTATTTAACGTTCTTCTGATATTCAACAGGTGAGTAGTACCACTAGTACCAACAGGTGAGTAGTACCACTAGTACCAACAGGTGAGTAGTACCACTAGTACCAACAGGTGAGTAGTACCACTAGTACCAACAGGTGAGTAGTACCACTAGTACCAACAGGTGAGTAGTACCACTAGTACCAACAGGTGAGTAGTACCACTAGTACCAACAGGTGAGTAGTACCACTAGTACCAACAGGTGAGTAGTACCACTGGTACCGGTGTATTATGAAACGCGTGTGTGACTTGCAGCCCAGCTTGCGGTCTGTATAGTGATGTAGTTCAGCGTTGATGTTGATACACCGACCTTACAAGATCAGTTGTTTGTGAAGTTTAAAATAAATCGGTATAAATCATAATAACTTAAATTGTATTAAAAAATATTTATTAAATAAATAACATTTTCCGTTGACGTCGACTAGAGTGTTCACCACCAGCCACCGCTGGAGTGACCGCCGGAGTATCCGCCGGAGTACCCGCCGGAGGATCCACCGCCGTATCCGCCGCCGTGTCCGCCGCCGTATCCGCCGCCGTAGCCTCCGCCGAAACCGCCGGAGACAGGCACGACTTGGTTGACTGTGATGACCTGCGGCACGGAGACCACCTTGCGCACGTTGACGACCTGCGGCACGGTGACCTCGCGCTGCACGTTCACCACCTTCTTGATGGCAACCACCTGCGTGGCGGGCGCGGACCAGCCGCCGGAGGAGCCGCCAGAGTAACCGCCGGAGTAGCCGCCGGAGGAGCCGCCGGAGTAGCCGCCGCTCCAGCCCGAGCCGAGCGAGCTGGCGCCGCTCCAGCCGCTGCTGTAGCCGCGCTTCTCGCGCACCGCGGCGCCCGCCGCCAGGGCCACCAGCGCGCACAGGACGAGCTGGAATCACACACACACGTTAGTATACCATGTCAAGTGGAGCTGACGAGGAGCTGAAGGATTCGGTGTGTTCACATCTGTCAGCTAATTTTACAGTTAGCTGAGAGTTGTGAACCCAGCAGATCCTGCACACAGCGAGTGCCACAAGAGGAGCTTTTTCACTGAACTTTGCTTTATTAATTATTTTTAGGATGTTATTTTCAAATAAAATATATGATTGACTCACGAAGGCTTTCATGTTGTTGTTGTGGTGGGTGGCTGCTGTATGCTGCGTGTGCGCGCTCCCGACGTATATATACACTGCGCGCTGCGCTTGCGCAACGCGTCCTCGACAGACGCAGCGACTCGTACTCGCCGCGGTAAAAGGACCCTTCCTTGTTGATGGCGAGTCATCGAAGAAAGCTATTGTACGATACGCTGCACTATTTCTAAGGTCAAGTTAAGTGTACCTACGTCTTGACGTCATGATCACGAGAATATTAAAGCAATTTGTCGGCAAATCCTTTCGGACTATACTTCTTCTCGAACCATTCACTACAAAAGCAATGCTTTTCTGTTTTGTAAAGATTTTACATGCTTACTAATTAATACATGTCCGTGTCCGTAAACTACGTCCCGTGTGTATCTAGGATATATATCAAATTCATCGACAAGATCTCATTAGTCCTCAACACTTTCTTATTTAAGTATCTGTTAGAGACGTGAAAAGCCTTAAATGTTTGCCAGCAGCTGCGGTATAATGGTCACGTAAATAGTTTTGTTTTTAATGTGATATTAGTTGGAAATCATTCGTTATTAGGTAAAAGTGCGGTTAAATACAACAACGCTACGAACATCGCATAGGTACTACGGATTTCGTTTTTCGTTTTTCGTTTTTAAAGACTTATTACTTTAATTATATTTTAATTTCATTTTTAATTTATTTTGAATAAGAATACATTGTAGACTATAATAAAAGTTTTTTTTGCTATTATAACCATTACCAAAAAAAAAATATCGATTCAAAGGCGAGATTTTGGTAATTCAAAGAAAAAACAAAAAAAAACATATCTTAATTGCCGTCACACTTAGGACACGAGGGTCTTTGGGTGAAATTTAGCAAATGACCCCTCCAATCCCCCAACAAATTGTGTCGGTCCATGCGCCGAACACCCTGTAATGCATATATAGATATATGTACACAGCACTTCTAGATCAAGCAGTTTTACTGTTTGTTTTATTCTTACATTATATTTCTCTACTTATATACTCGTATAATAAAATAGTAAGGAATCAAAACTGTACATTGAATATTTTTGAAAATAAAGTAATTGCTACGAGGTCTGGGAACGAGTCTGATGCCGAAAATATAGTTTATAAAATTTTTCTCCGTCTGGTTTGGCTGTCTTGACGTGTGTTCCGGATTGGCGCAAAAACTGCTGAATAGATTTGGCACACAGATAGGTTATAACCTGGATAACACACAAGGTAATTTTAGTCCCGGTAGTACGTTCCCGTGGGATATTTTCCGACATCCACGCGGCCAAAGCCGCGGGCAAAATCTAGTATTTCCTACAAGTAAAGAAATGCCCAATGGTGCACTGTAAGGAACTATGTACGCAACGACAAAGGAGAACATTCACGATCCATACATTTTTGGGCTTAATGTGAAAGTGCCAAACAGAAAAAAAGCTATATTCCGAAAGAATACGTTTTTCTCTTAATTTTTCACTGTGGGAAAAAACCTGTAGGATCATTCTCCATCAAGTTACATGAGTTTGAAAAATAACTTTTTCATACTTATTTCATCAATCAAATAAGTATGAAAAAGTGATTTTTCGAACTCAATTGAAGTAATATAACATTATGTCTGTATTCCCCAAAGTTTTAGACAGAGGTGTACCCCTACTTATTATTATAGTAGGTAGGTGCTTCCACATTTAGCCGTTCAATTAAATCAGTCAATTAATATATTATATTGATTTAATTCAGGCACGCTATTGCTATCATACACGGTTATTTTGCTAGTATATTTAAATTGCTTAGTTATTGGATTAATATGGCTATTTTAAACTGTAACCATACCTACCGATTTGAAACATTTATAACAATTTGGCCTAGTTCAACCTCTATCGGGACATGAGTCAATAAGTTTTTTTTCTAAATTAAGTCAGTTTCACATAAAAATCAGTCTGATCATCGCAATAATTGTACCCGCAATAACTACGTTTTTCTGCATCGTAATGGGGAAACAATTGTGTTTAAGGTGTCGTGAACCTCTTGGGAACCGACGCACCTACACCTGGGCTTCCCGAGAGCAACAATTTATTAATATTGGGACGTCTGGTCCATACGCTGCCACGACGTCTGATGCAACCATTATGAACAACAAGATTGATGACGAAGTAGGTGATTTTCATTGGTTTTATAGGCCAGGGGACGTATTTATTTTAGACGCGTGCGCTGAGCGACCTTGAATTATTTGTGACCTATTTAACGTTCTTCTGATATTCAACAGGTGAGTAGTACCACTAGTACCGGTGTATACAATGATGAAAATATTATAAATAATAGTTTAAATTCAATAATTCAATGGTTACAAAATAATAATTTATTAATTAATATCGATAAAACTAAATTAATGCAATTTAAACAAAAAACAAAAAACATTTTACATTCTCCAATAGAATTTAACGGTGAAACAGTTGAATTGACGACTACAACAAAATTTCTTGGCGTGCATATTGATGACAATTTGAAATGGCAAAGTCATATAGAATTTGTTTGCAAAAAAGTGTCACAGTCATCTTATGGTTTATATATGCTAGCTAAAAAGGTCAATCACACTTTACTCGTAGCGTATCACAGTAATGTTGCTTCTAGACTCAGATATGCAATAATTTTCTGGGGAAATACTACTAACTGGGATAAAGTTTTCAAATGTCAAAAAAGGTGCGTGCCAGCTATGTGTGGTCTCAATAGAGCTGACAGCTGCAAAGAATACTTTAAAAAATTAAAAATACTTACCCTGCCATCTCTATATATTTTTGAAATTGTTTTGTTTATTAGACATCATCCATCACTATTTACATTAGAAGTTAAATCTCGCAATAGAAGTTACCTGTATAATAATGTCACCCGTCAGTATAAAACTGCTTTGGGAAAAGTGTGTTTGCTATGGCCACAAAGATCTACAATAAGATTCCTAATGACATAAAAGAATGTGGCAATTTTAATGTCTTTAAAAATAAATTGTTCCAATTTCTTATTGAAAATTGTTATTACTCTGTTGCTGATTTTTTATTGACTTGAATTTGTTAAATGTTTCATGTATCTTGACGAAAGTTTATTGTTGTTGTCTTGTGTCTGTTGTGATTAAGTAATTATATCAAATTATTAGAATTTTATAATCATAAATAAATAAATAAATAAATAAATTCTTTATTGCCATAACAAAAGGTGCACAAGTAAATTTAAAGCCCTGACTCCTGTGCTAGGTAGCAACACCTGTGTTACAGGAGCCAGTGTCTTCTCTCAATCAGTTGGTAGGTTATGGATTTTATCCTTATTAATCTTATTAATTATATTCTCATTTATAATTTATTTAATCATTTGTATGCCCAAGTTGCTGATCATGGCGTGAACATTATTAAGTATATAATTATGTAATGAACACCTGTATGTAAACCATGCATCACAAATAAACGATTTGATTTGATTTGATTTGATTTGTATTATGAAACGCGTGTGTGACTTGCAGCCCAGCTTGCGGTCTGTGTAGTGATGTAGTTCAGCGTTGATGTTGGTACACCGACCTTACAAGATCAGTTGTTTGTGAAGCTTAAAATAAATCGGTATAAATCATAATAACTTAAATTGTATTAAAAATATTTATTAAATAAATAACATTTTCCGTTGACGTCGACTAGAGTGTTCACCACCAGCCACCGCTGGAGTGACCGCCGGAGTAGCCGCCGGAGTACCCGCCGGAGGATCCACCGCCGTATCCGCCGCCGTGTCCGCCGCCGTATCCGCCGCCGTAGCCTCCGCCGAAACCGCCGGAGACAGGCACGACTTGGTTGACTGTGATGACCTGCGGCACGGAGACCACCTTGCGCACGTTGACGACCTGCGGCACGGTGACCTCGCGCTGCACGTTCACCACCTTCTTGATGGCGACCACCTGCGTGGCGGGCGCGGACCAGCCGCCGGAGGAGCCGCCAGAGTAGCCGCCGGAGGAGCCGCCAGAGTAGCCGCCGGAGTAGCCGCCGGAGGAGCCGCCGGAGTAGCCGCCGGAGTAGCCGCCGCTCCAGCCCGAGCCGAGCGAGCTGACGCCGCTCCAGCCGCTGCTGTAGCCGCGCTTCTCGCGCACCGCGGCGCCCGCCGCCAGGGCCACCAGCGCGCACAGGACGAGCTGGAATCACACACACACGTTAGTAAACAATGTCGAGTAGAGCTGACGAGGAGCTGAAGGATCTGGTGTGTTTACAACTGTCAGCTAACTGTCAAACTTTCTGAAACACTGCGAGCGCCGCAAGAGGAGCTCTTTACTGAACTTCGCGTTATTAGTACATTAGGATATTATTTTTAAATACATCATTGACTCACGAAGGCTTTCATGTTGTTGTTGTGGTGGGTGGCTGCTGTATGCTGCGTGTGCGCGCTCCCGACGTATATATACTTAAGTCGCGCGCGCTGCGCTTGCGCAACGCGTCCTCGACAGACGCAGCTCTGCAGGGGATCTCAAATGATTCAATAACACTTCCTCATTGATGCAGTAATTAGTGAAGTAACTGTGACTGTCTTTTTTCTCTTCATACATTCGTAGATGGGTTCACTTTTTGAACATGGAAATTTAATTGCATGTAAAACAAGTTTTACCGCAGTTTAGAACTTTCAACAGTATCCGTAAAGTATTTAAATATTCAGTTCTGGAAATATATTGTGCGGTTTTACTACGAGAGAACTAATGTAACTAAAGATAAAGACGTAGATAATAAGTACAGCTACGTATGTGCTATAGTTACCCTTCGTGTATGTGCTATAGTTACCCTTAGTGTATGTGCTATAGTTACCCTTAGTGTATGTGCTATAGTTACCCTTCGTGTATGTGCTATAGTTACCCTTCGTGTATGTGCTATAGTTACCCTTCGTGTATGTGCTATAGTTACCCTTCGTGTATGTGCTATAGTTACCCTTAGTGTATGTGCTATAGTTACCCTTCGTGTATGTGCTATAGTTACCCTTCGTGTATTTTGGTACTTATTTAGATTTATAGTAATTGCGAAATATCGATACAATTATCAAGTAGGTAGATACTTAATGATTGGAGAGTCAAAGGCAGAGAACAAAAATGCCTTTTCATTATGATTTCTCAATACTACATGTAGGACAGGTGCTGATATAAATATTTGCAATAGGATAGGTAATGTTTATCAAAATATTTGGCCTTGAATTATATCCAAATAGATCTGACAACAAGGGTTAAAGATTTATTTTTGATGTTACATAAGTGAACAATAAAGGTGTACCTTGGGCTTAATTGTTACAAAACCTTTGGAAAAAAATCATATTATTTCCATAGGCTCGTAGGAAAGCTGAATTTCAATAGCGACCCGTAACGCAAAGCAACCATTATTAAACTCTATTTATTATAACACTAGCGCCCCGCCATTGCTTTGCATGGTTTTACGACTTCATTAAACTATCTAATTACTCTATATAACTTATTAGAATAACTAGTACGTTTTTGTAAAAAAAATTGTGTTCGTTTCCTGGCTCGCAGGAGCTTATTCACTAAACAAAATATTGTAGTTTTATTTTATTTCAAAGTTGAGGTCGTTGTTCCCTCGGCCACGTTGCCTCACTAACCAACACGATGGGCGCTGCTAGAGTGGTGCAGGATGCGATCCCCGCGGTCAGGGCCCCAAGTCTGCTATTTTTTAGAAATTCGTCATTTCAACACGATCCCATTGTCACTGCATTGTCATTTTGCTAAAAGTTCGTAATCTGCTAAATTCATAATTTCTTACAATAAAGTGTCAGTGGCTGACCATTGGAAAGTCACAATGACGCCATTAGATTACTAGATTAGCAAACTTGTCAAAATCCACAATTATGAAATCAATGATAGACCATTCTGACACTATTGTAGTAGCAGACTTGAGGCCCAGACAAGTGCTAGAAGTTTAGTCCGGCAGGAAGTGTGTCCTGCAGCAGCTGCAGCAGGTGGTGTTACCGGTTACTGGCAACAGGCTTGTTGGTTGTGGGCACGCCACAATTGCGGCGATAAGTCCCCTCTTTGAGGAGTGGCTAGAGAGGCGCCACGGCGTCCTCACCTTCCGCCTGACGCAGGTCCTCACCGGACACGGTTGTTTCGGGAGGTTCCTGTTTCGCATAAGGCGGGAGGAAACGCCCGGGTGTTACCACTGCGTGGATCGCCCGGAGGACACGGTGGAGCATACAGTGGAGGTCTGCCCGGCTTGGGCAGAGCACCGCCGTGTTCTCACGGAGGCGATCGGTGGCGGCGATCTCTCGCGTCCGAGCCTGGTCCAGGCCATGGTGCGGAGCGAGAGTGCATGGGAGGCCGTCACCTCCTTCTGCGAAGCAGTGATGCTCGCCAAGGAGGAGGTGGAACGCGTGAGGGAGAGGCAGCCTCACGCCCTCAGTCGCCGCAGGAGACGCCCTGGGCGGCGGGAATCGCGGGGCGATTTTCCACCGTAGGCGCGGGCCTGCGGACGGTGAGCAGCGGGTAGCTCGCCGTCCGGTAAGGACCAGGCCCGAGTCGACGGCGCGTTGTGTTCCACGCGCGCCTCAAAGAGATGTCAGCAAGTGACGGGGTCCAATAGGGCCGACGCCGCTGGGGTCGCGGGTTGTCCGAAGGGGTTACCGCGGCCCTGGCATAGGCAACTGAAGGAACACGGGTGGGTTTTAGTCAGTAAAAGTCTGACACGCCCTTCCGCTCCGCCCAGAGCGGGAGAAGTTATTTGATGATTTCCCACCCTCAAAAAAAAAAAAAAAAAAAAATTACGATGCAAAAAAACGAAGTTATTGCGATGATCAGACTGATTTTTATGTCAAACTAGTTGTTTGTGTGTGGTGGCAAGCGGGGCGGTTGTGCTGCGAGGTATCCGCTGGGCCTTGCAGCAGTCATGTCACTAATTGTTTCTGTGTTAATGTTTTACTAATATAGTTTGTAAGTATATTGTTACTAACACTAACACTCGTATTTATAGTCAAGTAAAAGTAATTACTTCAGTAAAAGTAATTGCTCAAGCAATGATTTTCTTTCTATAGTTTAGTAATTGCTTGAAGTTAGAACTGTCAAAGCTTAGAATTCTTAGCCAAGTAATAGTTACCATTTTCTTTACTTAAGAATTCTACCCTCAAGTATGAAATTACTGAGTAGCAAGTAATTACTCAAGTAATTACTTTGATTATAAATACGAGCCAGAGTCTTGTTACTTGTAATAAATGATTAAATTAATTAATTATTTAGTTTAAGTGCATGCAACGTAAACCCTAATCCTAACTAATATTATAGATGCGGGAGTGAGTTGGATTGTTTGTTTGTTTGTCATCATGAAATTTTGCATAGGTAAACGTTTTCAGGGGTACCTACAGAAAAGGACATACTAGGGTGCCTTTCATCCAGAAGAAAAGTACTGTTTCCGAGGTATAGAAAAACGCGAGCGAAGCCGCGGCAAAAGCTAGTGGATTTTTTTTTTATCTATACTGTCCCACCGCTGGGCAAACGCCTCCCCCGAGTGCTTCCAGTACTAAATAACTAATCAATGAGTTAATGTGGCTGTATTTACTGATCACACTTAACAAAAAGTCGGGAGGTGTCGGTCGTAGGCTGGAACAAAGTACCTTTCGCTCTATATTATGTAATTGAGACCACACAGAGTCATCTATCATGGTCTCAAGTTTCAAAGACACTTGATACTGGTTTTTTCACGCATAACGCTTGTTCGTTACGTGACGATTTCTGCAACAACTTCGTTCTAAAAAGAGAAATTAAAGAGATTGTTTTATGATTTAAACAATCAAAGCCATCAATTACATTAAATGTTTGATTTTAGATACCAGTAGGTACCCATGTTACACACTTATGTGCTGAGGTATTCTACAGGTTTTTCCATTGAATGAATAATAACCGTGATAATATTGTCATGACTTTTCTGATTTGACAATAATTTATTTCTGATACAGAAAAAACTCAATTTATGTTAAACTAGATTCTTTTTTTACATTTTAAACAAAAACATTATTACATTTATTGTGATTATCTATTTCAAGAAATCATTATTAATTTGGTGCCTCAAGTCTTAATTAAAGCACTTTCAAGTTTCAAGAACTGTTATATTTTTTATTTCTTTTTACTGTTCTTTAACCTGACTCCTGAACTACTCGCGAGACGAGGGTATTAACTATTGGGAAAAAAATGTCGCGTTCGTCAACACTGTTAACCAGTAGAACGCATCATTCCCAGCAGGGGATATTAACCAGCGGGACGTACTCATTGGGTATAAATAACAATGAATGGCTGAGTGTGTTGCTTTGTTATTTCAACAGACAAGTAGGTATGATTGCACTCGTCAACTCAGCCTTCTCTTCTCAAGTACTTTTGGAAAAGAAGATCACTAAATGCTACACGGTGCATGAACTGGGTCAGCGCTCAGCAGCCGACTCGCTCTGCAAGCGGCTCTGCTGCTGTGAGCGGTGCCTAGCGAAACAAAACACTAACCCTTCTTCATTGAAGAGGCCTTAGTCGACCTCTTTACTGACATAATTATGCTAAACAGACGTGCTGCCAATTTTTATTTACTGATAATATTTAAGTCTAGAGACAAAATGATACCACATGTTGTAATAAAATATTTTTTTATTAAACGAACTATAAATAAATCACATTTTTCACTGTTGTTGACTAGAGTGTTCACCACCAGCCGCCGCTGGAGTGACCGCCGGAGTAGCCGCCGGAGTAACCGCCGGAGGATCCGCCGCCGTATCCACCGCTGTATCCACCGCTGTATCCGCCGCCGTATCCTCCACCGAAGCCGCCGGAGACAGGCACGACTTGGTTGACTGTGATGACCTGCGGCACGGAGACCACCTTGCGCACGTTGACGACCTGCGGCACGGTGACCTCGCGCTGCACGTTCACCACCTTCTTGATGGCGACCACCTGCGTGGCGGGCGCGGACCAGCCGCCGGAGGAGCCGCCAGAGTAGCCGCCGGAGTAGCCGCCGGAGGAGCCGCCGGAGTAGCCGCCGCTCCATCCCGAGCCGAGCGAGCTGGCGCCGCTCCAGCCGCTGCTGTAGCCGCGCTTCTCGCGCACCGCGGCGCCCGCCGCCAGGGCCACCAGCGCGCACAGGACGAGCTGGAATCACACACACAGGTTAGTACACCATGTCAAGTGGAGCTGACGAGGAGCTGAAGGATCTGGTGTGTTCACAACTGTCAGCTAACTGTCAAACTTTCTGAAACACTGCGAGCGCCGCAAGAGGAGCTCTTTACTGAACTATGCAGTATTAGTAATTCAGGATATTATTTTAAAATATTATGATTAACTCACGAAGGCTTTCATGTTGTTGTTGTGGTGGGTGGCTGCTGTATGCTGCGTGTGCGCGCTCCTGACGTATATATACGCCGCGCGCTGCGCTGACGCAACGCGTCCTCGACAGACGCGTCACGCTGGAGGCACGATGCAGAGCATCTCGTACGCACCGCGGTTCACTGACATATCGCTCTGTCTCATTCAAGCCAAAACAAACACCTTCCGGGAAAGATACCGCTTAGTAAAACATAATTTATGCATTGTTTTGTCTTTGTAGAATTTTATTTTTTTATTGCCCAATTACCATGAACATGAGAACTTTATTTGCTATGAATGTTGGTACAGGTATAACATGTTCTACAACATAAATTAAAAAGATCGGCTACAGTCAACCTTACGGCGCGCGGCGTTCAAATTATTACATAGGTAGTTTAAAATATTATTAGTACACAGAAACAAAAGAATGTCAGCAAAACAAGACAGAAATTATAGTGAAGCTAATTTGTTTATAAGCTCCATTGTCAAGTATTCACAACATCATCGTATGGTGACCGGCGCGGACGGTGTCGTATGGTGACCGGCGCGGACGGTGTCGTATGGTGACCGACGCGGACGGTGTCGTATGGTGACCGGCGCGGACGGTGTCGTATGGTGACCGGCGCGGACGGTGTCGTATGGTGACCGGCGCGGACGGTGTCGTATGGTGACCGGCGCGGACGGTGTCGTATGGTGACCGGCGCGGACGGTGGCGAATTTTGAAAGGGCCTCTGGATGAGCAGCGACGCTTGTTTGTGAACCTAGTCGAGGGAGGATTGCTGCTGCGCCTGCGCATCGTTTTCTCGTATAAGGGAGTAGTGAATGGTTGGTTTTATGTCAAAGACATTATGGAACTGTTACTAAAGCTTGCCTCTCCAACGTGAGTACTAGGTACTACAACATGCATACATCTGGTGTACTGATGAGGATCCGGAGCGGTGGCATGGACGGAGATCGTCCAACCGTTCCGATTCAGTATAGTTTATAAAGTACTAGCTTTTGCCCGCGGCTTCGCTCGCGTGTATCTCGGATATCTTCCTAGGGGAACGTACTACTGGGAATCATACATCCGGTGTACTGATGAGGATCCGGAGCGGTGGCATGGACGGAGATCGTCCAACCGTTCCGATTCAGTATAGTTTATAAAGTACTAGCTTTTGCCCGCGACTTCGCTCGCGTGTATCTCGGATATCTTCCTAGGGGAACGTACTACTGGGAATCCAGGTCGAGGAACGGCTGAACGAATTTGAATGAAGGCTCATTCAAATTCGTTCAGCCGTTAAGGAGTGAAAAGGTAATAGATAGCCAGATAAGAAATTATGATAACTTTTGACTCAGTGAGTCAGTGGGCCGATTTTAATGAAATAAAGACTAAATGTTATCTCAAGATAGAAACTATAACTATAATATTTCCAATCTCTTAAATCTCTTAAAAATAAAACTCAAAAATTTCTTTCTTTATTACATGTGAATTTTAAAATCATCCCCTAGTTTACATTCTTGGGATGATTTTACAAAAACGTAACGCGTGATTCTTTTTTTAATGTTTATACCCTAATTACTTAAGAAATGCCGGGTTCCTTAAACCAACTTTCATCACCTATATCACCCCCTGAAAAAGAAAGAAAGGAAAATACGTTTATTTGCGGTAAACATGACGCAAAGAACAACAAAATAAAATAAATTTATAGAAAACAAGATGCGGGAAAATATGCGTCACATCTACGCAAACGCTATAGGGTTATTTTTGAGACAAAAAGTAGCATGTCTATCTATCTTCATGCCAAATTTTGTCGAAATCCGTTCAGTGGTTTAGACGTGTAAAGGTAAAACAGACAGACAGACAGAGTTACTATTCAATTTTTAATAATAGGTGGGGGATTTTTTTTTCGTATTTTATAGGTTAAGTTTATAACTTTAAAGTTGTAGTAAAACCTCTTTGGCTGTACTCTCTGTATCAAACTGGTTTTGATACCATTAAATAGGTACCATTAAATAGTAATCAATTAAAAAAAAAAAAAAAAAAAAGTAAAAACGATTTCCACCATTTTTCAATTGTTATGGTACTGACCGCCCAAATGAAAAAAAAAATCTGACGAAGAAATTCGATACATTTTGAGGTTTTATTACAAAAAAAAGGGAAAATGCAAAATAAGCCACGAAAAGAAATTGTGACGTTTATGGACTTAACGCAGTGTCAGTAAGAGTAGCACTAAGTTGGTTGAAGCGTTCGCAGGCCGGGGATTTAGATGCCAAAGCTGCAGCTCGCTGTGGTCGCCTCTGGTTGCCTGTGACGGATTTAAAAGTCGATGCCATTATTGTAAAAGTGGAGCAAGTTCACGATATTACGACACAGCTGAAGACCACAAAACAATTTTGACCCATTTTGCAAGTGACACATAATGTTATAATCAAATGTAAATAAAGTATGAGAAAAAATGTATTGAATTTGTGTATAAAACACGAAGGAAGTTTTTCCCCGACCTAATGTTACTAGCTTTAGCCAGGGGCTTCTAAACAAAAAAAATCTTAAAGTTTATCATTTGGAGTTTTTCTTCCACTTTTTTCTTCGGAAATTATCCCACGGAAAAGTACAACCGGGATAAAAAGTATCCGTCCTAACCCAGAACAAACTCACTTTCGCATTTATAACAGTTTAGTTAGGATCAGTAACTCTATTAGTAGGTATGACCAGTAACAGTTTAGTTAGGATCAGTAACTCTATTAGTAGGTATGACCAGTAACAGTTGTAACAGTTTAGTTAGGATCAGTAACTCTATTAGTAGGTATGACCAGCCCGACGAGCACGGCCTACTGTGACATGGCTTGAGTCACACATTTTATCGTAGTTTGGGCGATAAAACTGTTTTGTCTTAAATGCTAACACGGCGGCGTGAGATAATTTCTTGAATGTGACATAACTTCTTGACGTTTAGTTGGGACTCATTATGTCTTATTTGCTAATATGGGCGCACCAATTATATCACAAATGTCACATTTTGACGGTGACTAAGAAAAATTGTATCACGTTCGTTCGGAGGTGGTGATAAGATTTCCTGCTGCACCAAATGGGAATAAATAATTTTTTTGCATTGTTTGGTGGTGGTTTATTTGTGTGAAGAATTGCGCGTGACAACCAAAAAAAATTGTAATAAGTAAATAAATAAATTACTATTTTTTATATTTTTAAACGGTTTTTTTTAATTTTTAAAAATACATATTTAGACATGTAAATAATGCGCGTCGAAACCAACAAAAAAAAATCAAAATAAATAAATAATTTAAGTAAATACATAGGTACTTAAATACAACAATTTTTTTTTTGGTACCTACATGTTAAGAGTAAGGGGTTTATGGGTTCCATAAAGGGGGGCCAAATTATCATTATTTTTGCGATAGGACACACCGTTTTCGAGTTATAAGCAATAGAAAAGAAAAAAAAAGATTTTATTTTGCCGCATATTCAGATAGTCTTAAACATTTTAATTTCTTTAATTTACTATGTCACACTATGAATTTAGCAACAAGAAAGCCATGTCGCGCCTCTAGATTATGTCACATGGTTGACCCGTGCTAGCATTTAAGACAAATTGTAAGACATGACATAATTTATCATGTCTTGTCACAAACATCTTGGGTACGCCCGTGCTCGCCCCGCTGCGCTGTAACAGTTGTTCGAGAGTAAGTTGAGATTGTTTTATGGCGCTCTGGCACCATTACCTATATATAGATGTGATTACTTATAGTTGTTAGGTTAGGTTAGAAGGTACTTTATTATTTATATTTTGAGAATAGTACATTTTGATACAAGTGGAGAACGTTTGTTATTGCATTCGAGGCGGAATTAACGCCCGAGCCGTAGGCGAGGTTGTTTTTGAGCCGAGAACTACAATAACAAATGTCCACGAGTATCAAACGACGTGTTTCAATACACTTTTGAAGAAATAAAATAAAATAACGGAAAATATTTTTGTCATGAATTATTAGGAAACTATGATTTTTTTTTTTTTTTTTCGCGCTTTGCCTTTGCCAGGTTGAAGGAGAAGCAAAGCTATGAAGCCGATAAACAGCCTAATATGAAAAATAGAAAATTCAAATATTTTCGAGTTTAGAACACAAATAAATGTTAATTTGTTCATAAACGTTTCTTTTATTGTAATAATCATAGTTTTTGATGATATTCTTTCTATTTATAAACATTATTTAAATATTCAAAAAATATTAACGCCGTAAAGACGCATAACCTGCCAAGATTTAAAAATACATTCACCTCCGAGTAGAGAGTTGTGAATATAGATAACTGTGGCAATTTTTATTCCCACACATGTGCGGGAAAATGAAAAATCCACGCGTGTGAAATACATTGCTTTGTGAACCTAATCGTAGTGCGATATAAACCAGTTTTCGAGGAAGTGTATTGAAAAAAATATTTTACGACGATCGTTTTCAGTCATCATCTTCACCTGCCGAGACTGTTCCCAACTATGTTGTAGTCGGCTTCTGTTTACCAGGATGCCGTGGAACACCGGTATTCTACACGGAGCGACTGCCTATCTGACCTCCACAACCCAGTTACTGGTTAATACTATAAGTAGGTACCTTTTGGTAAGACTGGTTGTTGGACTTTCGGACTTCTGACGACCCGTAACAACTGTCAAAGATTCAGATTGTTTTCAGTATAACTTTGCATAATTTGGTTTTAAAATTGCAACAAGCTGCGGCGCTGCAACATAATATGTAAACTGGTTATTAGAACATCAATGATATCCATCGTGTCGCGACTGGCGAACAGTCATTATACAATTAGGCTGATTTTCTAATCTAGACTAGTCTCAATTAGTGTGCAAGTGTTCGATTTTTATTTGTTATTAGCACATCTGTGTGAGCGGCGGCGGATAGCGGCGGCGCGGGCGCAGCCTGCCGGTTGATCAATAGGAGCCTTACAGGTTCTATTGCACATGCACACGTGTGTGGTCTCATTTGCAGACAGACCACTCTATTGCAATGCACGGAATGTACCTGGTACCTGCCGCCGATATTCTATTGTGAAATATTTTATTTATTTTTACACACAGTAAAAATATTTAATTAATTCTGAGAATTTTTTACGGAATCCTGAAAATTTTTACAGAATTGTGAGCAGGTAAGCCGTTTTTCGAATTCCAAATGTTCAATCCGTTTTGATTTAAATAATGTCGGATTGATTTTTTAGGGTTCCGCACCTCAAAAGGAAAAAACAGAACCCTTGTAGGATCACTTGTTTGTCCGTCGTGTCGTTGTGTCCATCTATCTGTCTGTCAAGACCCTTTTTCTCAGGAACGCGTGAAGGTATCAAGTTGAAATTAATATCAAACACGTAGGTCTATCGTCCCTTGGAGTTCTAAAAAGATCAAGCTTCTAAGTCAACGAAATAAAGAAATACGGCCATTTATGCGACATTTTTTGATACTCTCAAGTAAATCAAAACCTATAGAGTACTTCCCCTTGTCTTAGAATCATGAAGTTTTGCAAGAAGCAAGGACTCACAGCACAAATAAAGGAAAAAGCCCGAAAATTGTTAATTTATTATCCCATCACATAAAAAAATATTTTTTTGGGATTACATTGTTTTTGGGATAAATTCTTTTCAACTACAGAACCCTTCATTGTGCGTGGTGCGACACGGACTTGCCCAGTTTTTGTTGTGATACTCGTAATGTTATTATTTTTTTATTAGTTCGTTGGATGTGTTCTTCAAATAATTTAAAAAAATATATATTATTATAATGTAGTTTTTATTGGGGGCTCTCTAGGTCTCTAGGTTTGTATCTCAATTTACTGAAAAACTGATCACTTGAGCTAGACCCAAAGAACGTTGGTCCTAGCGAGCGCGGATACATATTGCGGGCTTGTTTCTCCTCCATAATGTACATTCACACACACCAGTGTATTGCACGCACCGTAAGATTGTATCACAGTTCACACCCCACTGCGAGAGGGTCACACTGAACCTTGATCTGTGTCTGTCACAAGTGTGGCGCGAGGTTCGCATGCTAATTCTATTGATTTTAATCGGGTAACCGAGATACTATCAGATGAGCACTCTAATATTCAAGAATGTTTCCATTTTAACACATTACTAGGTATGTTGTAGTGGCCTTCAGCCTCACCAATGTCTTAATCAAAACCTAACAAAGATGGCAATTCTGCTTAACTTTCACTTCTGGAACTACCGTGTTAGGAGAATATACCGGTGTGGTGTGGATGCTCAGCTATATCTTTAACTCGATGAAATGGTAATCCACGCATAAGCCATTGGTTAGTTCTCTAGTACAATGCGATTCAACTAAGAATAGAAACGTCAATGACCTCTGTCAACTAAAACTTGAAATACACGGCTTAAGGCTCTTACAGACAGAGGCGATATCGCGTCGCGACGCGATATTTTTCTACGGATATAATATCGAAATATCGCGTCGCGACCGCGATATCGCCTCTGTCTGTAAGAGCCTTTACAAAGTTTTGTAGTGTTATCCATATCCATTTTAGTTCTGTTTTTGGACTTGTTTTTGTTAAAATATGTCACTGACTTTGCAAATGTGTAAAGAAGGCGCAGTTTTGCTAAATCTTCACAATATGGCGCAAGGTCATTCCTATTCTTAGTTGAAACGCATTGTAAAATTATTCGATGACAATTCACTCGGTAGTTGCAACTATTGCGGGTAAAGAAGACCACAACTGGCTGGCATGACGTGAAGTGACAGATTCCTGGGGTTGAAATAGTTAGTACTGCTGTACTTAACATGGTAGGTACCTCTATGCCAAGCACGGCAACAGAGACTCATTTTATATGAGCAGCAAACATTATACGTATGTTATCCTCCGATTCGCTTTTAAGGCGTTATGTTTATTTTATGCACATCATCATCTGCCTAGCCTCTTCCTAACTATGTTGGGGTTAGTTTCCAGTCTAACTGCATGCAGCTGTATACCAGTATTTTACATGGAGTGACTGCATACCTGACCTCCATAACCCAGTTACTGGGTCAGACTTTCGGGCTTCTGACGACCCCTAACGAATGTCAAAGATCTACGAATGACAACGGCTTAACGTGCTTTCCGAGATACGGAGGGGTCTTGGTATGTAAAGATGGTCACCCATCATCGGAGCAACCGCGGCAAGCGTAGCTTAGCCTGATCGATCGACCCGTGCGGCTGTTATTACTTAGCCACAAGTCCCTCATTATTGTATGCACATCATCATTAAGTCGTTATAAAATGTTTTTGTCAGTTTGATGAATATTGATTTACTAGGTAAGTATGCTAAATATTGTATATTCAATATTTATATTTGTAGATAAAACTAGCCTTGTTATCTACTCAGTGTCAGACAGCAAAATGATATAGATTGTAGGAATTATGATGAATTATGATGATCATTGTATCATTAGGAGGACATCAAATTATGCAGATATTGATTATGGTCCGTCAAGCCGGATCAGTGATTGGGCTCGGAGTTAATAAAAGACGTGGACTGTAATATTTAAAATAGGTGTAATACCATAATTACAAAGGTCAACGATATGAACCGAAACAATTAAATGCCCGTAGTGGCGCGTGTCTGTGAGCTGACGAGTGCGTTGAAGGGCGCGCAGCGGCCGTCGCGACCCCAACACCCCGCGCTGTCCCCGGAGTCAATCACGCGCCGATGTGGTGCGCCGACATATTCCCCGGGTTGAAGGGATTTCTTCAATTGTCGACTGGAAGGGGACAAATGCAGTTAAAGGCACGACGAATGGTACCCCGACACCCCGCGTTGTCCCCGCAGTCAATCACGTGCCGATGTGGTGCGCCGACATATGCAATCTATGCAAGGTCAAGTGCGAGTTTTTCTCAATGTTGATCAATGGTAGCTCAACTCGCGCGACGATAACCGTCTTTATTCCATGTAGTGCGACAATAAAGCTGCCGTTCCACAGCAGCTAAGCTAAGCCACGGCTAAGCTACGCGCGTGTTAGATGCACTTACTGAAAAATGAAGCAGGATCGTCCGCTGCGACGCACGGCCACGGTACGCGCGAAACAATTGCGGGCAAACAAATGAGCCGCGGCAAGCTTGCCGCGCACATCCTGCGGGGCAGCAGTAACAGTAAGCAGTCGGTACAGACAGCCACGTGGACAAGCTAATCATTGTATTTCAGGTAGTAAGTCGACTGGTTCGTACGTAATCTCATCCGAAGTATATTGTTTTACAATGTTGTTACCTTTGTTCAGTAGGCGTTCATACGGGCATCAGGCCGTAATGTAGTGCCTGAGGTCCGTTACTTTCTACTTCTAGATCTATCAACAATCGCCGATTTTATTTATTTATTCAGTAGTTGAACATGATGTAGATGACAATTAAGTAATGATCGTAGGTACCTACTTATCTCTATGTAAGTGATATATAGAGCTCTGCAGCTGATAATAAAATCTAGATAAAGTCTGCACTAGCCACATCGATGTAAGCAGTTTGCATGTGCAGCGCCCGCGCATCATCGCCTGACCTCTCACAATGTCGCCGCACCGCAGCGCTCGCCGGCTGCGGTACAGCGCGCGAGTTGAAGTTCACGCCCATGGCCTCGCCGGCCAGCGAGTGGGCGGGGCATGTGGAAGTATCTAATAGATGCTTGTGATTTCTTTTCAGTTGTAAATACACTTGCCTCCAAATCTGAGTAAGTTCGAACCACACTTTTAACATTTGCAATCTCTTTTAAAGTATACACAAGATCATCATCATTCTCCTGCCCTTATACCAATTTATCTGTGGTCGGCGCAACATGTATTTTTCTTCCATACTTCATATTAATCGTCATCTCGGTAGTCACTCCTTTGTAGCCATGTTGTTGTCGTTTCTTTGGTCTTCTTCGTCCGGCAGGTGAAGCGAAGTTACGAAGAAACCGGAAACCATCTGAAAAGACCTTGTAATGGCAGACCCAGGTGCACTATAATCCGAGAAGACCGCTATATTGTCTCCACTGTGTTGAGAAATCGCCACCTCAATGCAGTTGAAGTCCAGCAACAGCTTCTTCAGACCCGAAGAGACTAAATTAGTGCCAGTACAGTGAGAAGAAGACTTGGTGAAGCAAACCTGAAGCCCCAAAGGCCAGCAAGTAGCCCCAAACTCGAGGGAAGGCATCGAGTAGCAAGACTGCACTACGCCCGTGAACACATGCAGTGGAGTGAGAAGAATGGGCAAGAGTTTTGTTCACTGATGAGTTTCGGTTCTCACTATTCACTTCCGATGGAAGGTGAAGAGTGTATAGGCGACCTGGTGAGCGATACATTCAAGCCTGCTTCACAGAAAGAGCCCAATACGGTGGAGGCTCTGTACACGTAAGGGCTGGCATCTCTTCAGAAGGTCGCATAGAGCTAGTGGCCATAGAAAATGGCACCCTGACTGGGGAAAGATATGCTTAAGAGATCCTTAGGCGGCGGGCACGAAAAGCGCGCCTATCGCTCCTTGTCGCTGGTTTCGTGTCCGCCGCCTTAATGAGTATGCAGGGACATATTTAGTAAATATGGGTGATGGATCGATACCGATGCGATAACGCACGGCCACGCACCGCTCGGGTACAAAACTACTTTCAGGAGATCGGTATTAACTTGATGGCTTGGCCATCAAGAAGTCCTGATCTTAACCCGATGGAGCACGCCTGGGACGATCTCGGGAGGCTGGTCAGAAGCCGTAAACCTCTTATCACGTTCAGGGCCCTAAAACAGGCCCTGATTGAAGAATGGGAGGATATTCCCCAAAATCGCCTCCGAAACCTCGTCTTCAGTATGCCAAACCGGCACGAAGCTGTAATCAAAGTCCGAGGAAGCAATACCTGATATTAAAATGTAAATAAGGCGTAAAACATACTTAGAAATGTTGTTTGAGTTTTAAAAACGTTACTAATGTAAAAATAAATGTGTAAACGTCTAATAATATCTAACATCTAATAATATTTAACATCAAATAATTCCAAAGAAAGTTGATGAAATTTGCTATAAAAATAAAATAAAATAAAATTCATTTAATTCAGACTAGTTTTTGTCCATATTTTGTTAGTAGGTTTATTACTATCTTATAAAACGTATTATTTTTATTTCAAAACTCTTACTTCTACAGTTTAGGAGAAATTGCAATTTTATAAGTGTGGTTCTAAGTTTTGAAGGCCAGTGTAGATCGCAATTCAGTGGCTGATTATATTATAGATTAGATTATATTATATAGTGGCTGATGATATAGCTCACAGGCTTTCTGGAACAAAGGGAATCTTACGCAAAGCTGAGACATCAGACGGCGCCATCTTGGCTCCATGTATACCTACGAAGCAAACTGTGCGCGCCTAAATCATCGTCATCGTGCCGCAGATCGTCAACGTACGCATGGTCATCAGCGAGCCCAAGGTCATCATCGTCAAGAAGCTGGTGCCGCTGCAAAGCGCACACTCCGCCTCCTCGTCTATCAGATCCCTGTACTCCGCCGCCGCCTCTTCCTCATACGGCGCTGGGTGCGCCAGCGGATGGTGATGATACAATCTAATCAAACTACTTGTACCTAGGTATTTATGTTTTGATTAATTAAAGGTCTTTATTTTTTTTAAACGAGCTGTTTATTTGGCCTAAACTTCTGCGACGAATCAAACCTCGAGCTGACTACCCAAGCTCCACATTGGTATCTCCTCTATTTCTTTTTTTAAATAAATTGTTCCAAATTGTAAACTGATCAAAAGGAACATCGATTCATTCATTGATTTCCTTTAGCTGCAGTATTTATGTTCAAGCCGTAGCGACTCTCTCTCTCTCTCGACTCTCTACGATCACTTCTAATTACATTACAATACGATCCTGCCCACTTACTACTACTTTAAAAAATAAAAAATATTGTGTGTATAGTTTGTAGTCTTCTGAGACGCACCTTATGTTCAAGATGCTTCAGGAAAACTGCGAAAACATTGTGTGTATAGTTTGTAGTCTTCTGAGACGCACCTTATGTTCAAGATGCTTCAGGAAAACTGCGAAAACATTGTGTGTATAGTTTGTAGTCTTCTGAGACGCACCTTATGTTCAAGATGCTTCAGGAAAACTGCGAAAACATTGTGTGTATAGTTTGTAGTCTTCTGAGACGCACCTTATGTTCAAGATGCTTCAGGAAAACTGCGAAAACATTGTGTGTATAGTTTGTAGTCTTCTGAGACGCACCTTATGTTCAAGATGCTTCAGGAAAACTGCGAAAACGGAATCCTGGTGTTTACAACCAGAATGACCATGTGAGGCGACAAGATCATTAGTTGTCCAAAACATGAGTATACACACATTGTCACACACGGCGTGCAAGCTCCGTCACACATTATAAGGTACTAGCTTTTGCCCGCGGCTTCGCCCGCGTGGATGTCGGAAAATATCCTACGGGAACGTACTACCGGGATGAGAAGTACCCTAAGGCCGACGTTCGCACGGACGTAAAAATATCGCGGGGGGATTTTATCGCGCACTGGATTTTCAACTCTCGGTTTTGAGCCGATCTTCGAGAATCCAACCTAACAACAACAGGGACCCAATTCCGGGCTCGAGCTAGATATCACGACCATGGAGATCAATCTCTGTTTCAAATCTCCGCATCAATGTCCGGTTCAAATCTCGATACTATCAAAAAACCGAATTCTGGTAGACCATGGAGAAAGATTTACAACGGAGAAAATAATCTCGTCTAAAAGACGTTCCATTTTTATCGATTCACTTTGATTATAATCGATTATTAGTGCTCTGTGATTTGTGTCCTTTTTCTGACGTAGGTAGGTTTTAATTTTCAAACTAAATAAAACTATTTTTAATCGCGATAAAAGTGTGGTATAAAATTAGTTGTCATGAACTAAAATTCACACCATCACCAACATATCACCTTGACTTCAAGTGCAAAACAGTACTGTATTTTTTTTTTCTTTTGCTTATATCTCGAAAACGGTGTGTCCTATCGCAAAAATAATGAAAATTTGGCCCCCCTTTATGGAACTATAAACCCCGAAGCCTCTACATGTAGGTACCAAAAAAAAAACGAATATAAACCTACGAATGTAAATTTTGACAGATGTTCCAACGGAGATTTCATATCTCCATACCTTAGGACCAGCCGTGATATCTCGCTGGTTTGCGATCGAAAAATTTATAAATGGAGATCGTTAGAATAGCAATTTTTCGTTTTCGACGGAGATAAGCAGTTTCTCGACTGATATTTCGACCATGGAGATAATTTCCATGCCACCGGAATTGGCCTCCAGAGCGCATCCCAGCGCGACGAAAACACTGTTGGATTTTAACTCTCAGCGCTAAGCAGAGCGTTGAAAATGCAGTGCGCTAAAAAAATCGCCGCGATATTTTTACGCCCGTGCGAACGTCGGCTAGACAATAATTATCTTCTCGCACTGCTTATATAGTACTCGAGGAGCGGCGCGCAGATTGATATCTGATTGCTGGAGGATAATAAATCATAAAACCAAACAATAGTAAACGAAAAATTACCAACATGCATGCCTTTGCAAGCAACTTTAAAGCGAAAATATAAATCCTCTTTATTCCCTATCCCGTGGGAATAAAAAATATTAAGACTAAATGTTACTTCAAGATACGAATTACCCAATCCCTTAAATCTCTTAAAAAGAGGTAATTTTTCATAAATCAAACCCATAAATTTGAATTTTCATATCCCTAACTTAAGAAATGCTGGGATTCTCATAAAACTTTCACCCCCTGTAAGATTATTTTTTAAGACACAAAGTAGGCTATGTCATTCCCCAGGATGCCATCTTAGTCTTGCCAAATTTTATCGATATCCGTGCAGTTTTGTGAATTTTAAAATCATCCCCTATTTTACGCCTCTATTTTATACGTAATTTTTTCAAAAACGCTGGACCACATATTTCTTTATTTCCTACCAAAAGCATAAATTTGAATTTTCATAGTCCTAATTTAAGAAATGCTGGGTTTCCCTTACAAACTTTTATCCCCCATATCACCCCCTGTGGGATAATTGTTTAAGATAAAAAATAGGCTGTGTCCTTCCCCAGGATGCCATCTGTAGCCTTGCCAAATTGTATCGATATCCGTGCAGTTTTGTAGATTTTAAAATAACCCCTCTATTACACCCTTAGGGGATGATTTTCCAAAAACGCTGGACCACATATTTCTTTATTTCATACCAAAAGCATAAATTTGAATTTTCATATCCCTAACTTAAGAAATGCTGGGTTTCCCATACAAACTTTCACCACCTGTCGGGTTATTTTTGAGACAAAAAGTAGCATAAGTCCTTCCCTAGGATACCACCCTAAAGCCTCGCCAAATTTTATCAAAATCTGTTCAGTGGTTTAGGCGTGAAAAGGTAGGCACAGACAGGTGGTACATACAGACAGACAGAGTTACTTTCGAATTTATAATATCAGTATGGATAATTGTTATTTTCCTCGCTAGAGAGTTCCAATAAACGCGTGCGATCGAATCGCTGCTAATCATAAAGTGCTATAGGGCGAAGCGCGGCCTTCGACGCGCTATTTATGTACCGGCGCCCGCTATATCCCTGCATTTTTAACCGACTTCTAAAAAAGGAGGAGGTTCTCAATTCGGTTGTATTTTTTTGTACGTTTGTCTTTGTTACCTCAGTACTCCGTCATTTATGAACTGATTCAGAAAATTCTTTTTTTATTTGAAAGGGTATACTTCCAGATTGGTCCCATTTTTATCAAAATCTAATTCTGATGATGGAATCCATGAGAAATCGAGGGAACTCCTCAAATATTATAGGTATACGTATAGCGATTTTGGTATTTTCATCAACAAACCAAGCTTTAGCATTCAGAAAGTATCATCAGTTCGTTCCACCACGGGAACTCCTCAACGACGATAAGTACCTATTTCACGGGTGGCGATAAGATATCTCGATTAAAATAGTTAAGCGACTATGACGAAATGGTTCTGATGAAAATGGTACCATCGAACCGATCTGATGAAGAAGCCGGAAGGTAGGTATCGGCACTCAATAATAAAACAATGTAACCTAGCCGTGTTTGGGCTTATTGGAATTGTCATGAGGTGCAGTCTGGTAACTATATGCCGCTTCAAATTGTGCTACTTGAGTTGTATGTTATGTGTGGCCTTGATTGTCAGAAGGCAGATTTCGTAGCCTCGTTATCTCTGTCAACTAAAACTACGAATACCAAACTTTGCCTTTTTGCAAAGTTTTTATTTGAAACTAGCTTTTGCCCGCGGCTTTGCCCGCGTGGATGTTGGAAAATATCCCACGGGAACGTACGCACGGCTACAGATCAAGCTATACATTTCCAGTATAAGCTGATCTCGCATTGTGTAGGATTTCCTTACAATGACAGGTCAGTGTAAACTGGAAATGTATAACTTGATGTGTAGCCGTGTGTACTACCGGGATTAAAAGTACCCTAAGTCGGCGTTCCCACGAGCGTAATAAAATCGCGGCGGGATTTTATCGCGCACTGAATTTTCAACTCTTGTTGTTGAGCCGAGCGTTGAGAATCCAACCTAACGAAAATAAAGTGCATCCCAGCGCGACGAAAAACACACTGTTGGATTTTCAACTCCCGGCGCTAAGCAGAGAGTTGAAAATCCAGTGCGTGATAAAATCCCGCCGCGATATTTTTACGCCCGTGCGAACGTCGTCGGCTAGACAATATCTTCTCGCACTGCTTATACTGGATAATTTTTCAAGCAGTGCGCAAATTTTCACAGGGTGTTCTACCCATGAATATGAACAACTTTCACTATGGGACTAACTCTGAAATCGCGCAAAAAAATCAGCTGTTCAGTACATGTATCTTCAGCTGTTCAGTACAGTACACCAACACCCTTTGGGGATGAGTTTCCAAAAACGCTGAACCACTTATTTCATTATTTCCTACCAAAAGCATAAATTTGAATTATCATATCCCTAACTTAAGAAATGCTGGGTTTCCCATACAAACTTTCATGCCCTATATCATCTCTCGTAGCGTTATTTTTGATACAAAAAGTATTAAGTCCTTCCCTAGGATACCACCTTATAGCCTTCCCAAATTTTATCAAAATCTGATCGGTGGTTTAGGCGTGAAAAGGTTACAGACGGACATAATTATTTTCGTATTTGTAATATTAGTATGGATAATTGTTATTTTCGCGTGCGATCTCTGCTAATCATGAAGCGCGGCGTTCGACGCGCTATTTATGTACCGCCGCCCTGCATTTTAAATCTGTAATATCTTCGAAAATATTCATTTAAATTACATACTGTAAAGGGCCCTATTGATCTATAGTAAATGCACAATTTATTTAAGGTACTTAATTGGATAAGGATTAATGCTGTATTGCTTAAAATCGCTTCGTAAATAAGCCATTATTTCTCGTAAAAAGAAAAGGATAAAAAATGGTTATTGTGGGTTATCCCTAAGAGATAGACATATGCCATCGCGGACTTTTTTGCAGAACTTTTTAAGGTGTACAATACTGTAGTACATTATTTTGATCTATCTCATTGGGTTCAGCCAGCGTTTGCAATGTTAGCGCAAAAAAATGTGTTTATTTACGACATCACATTAGAAACCTCTAAAATTATTAGTTTTCCTCTACTACATTATGCATGTATTATACATATAAACCTTCCTCTTGAATCACTCTATCTATAAAAAAAAACTGCATCAAAATCCATTACGTAGTTTTAAAGATTTAAGCATACATAGGGACAGACAGACAGCGGAGCGACTTTGTTTTATAATATGTAGTGATGGTATACTCTTGAGACTGTCTCATAAAAATATCTTCAAGTTCTGATGAGTGGCTTTTGAGTTAGATTCAATAATTTAATACGTATTTTTCCCATTTAGTCTATGTGGATGATGCTCTAATTTATTTTGCAGAGTGGTATTCAGATTTGTGTGGGATAGGTACCACTAAAAAGTGAAAAATAAAAACTTTTTACAAAAAAAAACAACCGACTTCCAAAAAAACACTGCAAAGTGAAAAATAACTTTAATTTCGGAAGTCGGTGGCAAAAAAAAACGAAAATAAATAAAAAACCAAAGACACCGACTTCCGCAATTAAAGTTATTTTTCACTTTGTAGGTGTTTTTTTGGAAGTCGGTAGTTTTTTTTTTGTAAAAAGTTTTTAAATCTGTAATATCTTCGAAAATATTCATTTAAATTACATGCTGTAAAGGGCCATATTGATCTATAGTAAATGCACAATGTATTTAAGGTACTTAATTGGATAAGGATTAATGCTGTATTGCTTAAAATCGCTTCGTAAATAAGCCATTATTTCTCGTAAAAAGTAAAGGATAAAAAATGGTTATTGTGGGTTATCCCTGAGAGATAGACATATGCCATCGCGGACTTTTTTACAGACATTTTTAAGGTGTATAATACTGTAGTACATTATTTTGATCTATCTCGTTGGGTTCAGCCAGCGTTTGCAATGTAAGCGCAAAAAAATGTGTTTATTTCCGACATCACATTAGAATCCTCTAAAATTATCAGTGTTTCTATACTATATTATGCATGTATTATACATATAAACCTTTCTGTTGAATCACTCTATCTATTAAAAAAAACCGCATCAAAATCCGTTGCGTGGTTTTAAAGATCTAAGCATACACAGGGACAGACAGACAGCGGAGCGACTTTGTTTTATAATATGTAGTGATAGTGATAGTGATAATGAAAAGTATCATCAAAAATATGTTAAAAAATAAATCGCGAGTGGGTTGGCTGAAAAATTTAAGCCCAGGATTTTTTTTTAAACATTGCACTGGTTTGGTTAATAGACAAATCACATACCAATCAAAAGTAACTATGAAGTCTATAGAATATGCAAACGTTAGGTTGGCTATTTTTTTCCCGTCACAACGATTGGGCAGGCAGTAAGTAATACTAGTCTATGCACCGGTCTAGTTGATAAATAAACCTTGCTAACCTAACGTTTGCATATTATAAATACTTCATACGATTGGTATGTCATTTGTCTATTAACCGAACCAGTGCAATGTTTAAAAAAAATAATTTTGAAATATTTAATTACTTAATTATCCTGGACTGAAATTTTTCAGCCAACCCACTCGCGATATATTTTTTAACATGTTTTTAAAATACTTTTCATCCATTAACCAGCTCGGTGAAGGTCGTTCTATACTCGGATCTTAGACTAGTACGTAACATGAACGTTTGAAACATACCGGATCTGTATTATAGATTCTGGACAAACATTTGCACTGACAACTTTTGACTATAGATAAAACAAACATAACTATTAGTATAATGCAAGAACTTGAACTTTTCGTTTCTAACAAAACTTATTTTTTAATGCGAAACGCTAATTTATATGTAGGTATAGTATATCATACCACGGGTAAACTTTAACCATCTTACAAATAAAACACGGAATAAAGTTATATCAGGAATAACAAAGGAATAACCATACATGTTCATAGGTTTAAACTTGGAATAACCGTCTTAATATTCTGGGTTTATTAGTAAAACGGTAAGGGTATATATATCGATATATTTTGTGTTTTTAAAATTCCTATAAAACCAAATGTATAGTATGGTTAAGTCATTTGGATTTTCCATATGTGTTATTTGACTATATAGTCTACTGCTGCACTAAAACCGAAACATGATTACTTGAAATTTTTCGATAGAAAAAAATACCAAAGTAGCGCCGACTATTTTCTGCTTTATACGATAAGTAAACAGTTTGTTATTGTGCAGTAAAATTTGCTTTAAATCGAAGATATTTAAATATTTTAAGAACTTACTAAGCTAAAAATTGATTTAAGTATAGCATTTTGTCATGTACCATTTAAACGAAACGCGTTTAGTTCCGGTGCGCGTGAGAGTCTTCTATCTCGCGCGTCAAACTAGCCAGCCATAACGAGCTAAACCACGCTTCGATGTATCTACCTATAAGTCAAAATTCTATTATTACATCAATGCACTATTTTATTATTCAGTTTATTAATGATATAAATGAGGACATATAATGATTTCGCTAATAATAAAAGATTCTAGATTTTCCCTTTATTTATTTTCAAAAATCAAATCAAATCATTTATTTGCATAACACAGGTTCAGAAGATTCGCTGGTATGGTTCACTGGTATGGTTGCAACACTTGTTTTATTAAAATATTCAGTAGCTTTACCTTCGTCCATCACTGGCCACACCGCACTTCAAGTAGTTTAGAAGAGAAACAGTAACATGTGGTTCAGAAGTCATAATTAAATAATCGAGTGCTGTCACGGGTTTGATCACGTCACCACCAGCCGCTGTTGTCACCGCTGTTGGAAGAACTCGAGCCGCTGTAGTCTGCGGCGTATTCCCCAGAGTAAGCCCCGGCGTAGCCACCGGTGTACGCCCCGGTGTTGGCACCGGAGTACCCGTACCCGTTCGAGTAGCCAGTAGACCCTGCGCTGCCGTAAGCGGTCGCCCCCACGGTGCCGTAGCCGGTGGATCCCCCACTGCCGTATCCCGAGTATCCGGTGGAAGGCACCACTTGTTTGACGGTGATGACCTTGGGCTCGCTGATGACCTTGCGCACGTTAACGACCTGCGGCACGGTGACTTCGCGCTGCACGTTCACCACCTTGCTGACGGACACCACGCGCGTGGCGGGCTCGGCGTAGCTGGACGACGCGGCGTACGACGAGGCGGGGTATGCAGCAGGAGACACGTACGACGACGAGTACGAGTTGGCGGAGGAAGAAGGGTAGACGTACGGGACGGCGACCGCCGCGGTGTTGCTGTAGTAGCCGGCGCCGCTGCCGTACGCGTTGTGCCGGGCTGCTCCGTAGCCGCTTTGGCTGGTGCCGTAGCCGTAGTCTTTGCTGTAGCCACTGCCGTAGCTGTTACCGAGGCCGCTGCCGTAGCCCGTGTAGCCGCCGCCTAGCAAGTCTAAGCCCAGCCCTTTGAAGAAGCTCCGCTTGACGCGCTTGTCTGTGGCAGATGTCAGAGCCGCCAGGGCGCACAGCAGGAGCTGGGGAATAACAGAGACGTTAGTTTCGCGAAGCTTTGAGTTAATTACAAACACAAGGTTGCACGAGTGCAATGTGTTTAATAAAAAGGGGGAATGTTTCGCGTAGTTGTGAAACAAAACAGGAGCTGTGTTAACGTGTAGGAGACATTACAGTCTTCACATAGGTGACTCGGTAAAATCCTTGACATTAAATTGTTAAATCTTATTTAAAAATTGTGAATGTTAATAATGAACCTACTTGATAGGTTGGTAGAGAGGTGACATTAGGGATAATTAGTAATACTCACGAAGACTCTCATGTTGTCGCTTGATGAGTGATGCGCGGTCGAGGTCGCCGCGACATATATAGCGCAGAGCTGTGACGTCACGACGCAGGCGACGCCCTACGCACCTCAAACTAAACGACCACAAAGTAATTAGGACAAAAGTATTCAATTGTAAAAATGACAAACATTAGTGGTGGACATGCCGTGGCGGATGCTCCGACAGCACACAACAGGCGTCTCGACACAGACCAGTTTCACACAAAACCTCCTTGACTCTTGACTTTTGTAAAGTCTAGCTGTGTCACAAAATCTGTTATTTTGCCTAACTTCGATATCATCGTATTGAAGTTATAAGTGAGGGACCCACGTAAGTTATTGCTGTTTTAAAAATATGATAGGAAGGACAACATGCATAATACTTATATTATGGCTATAGTATGGGGTACATACCTCTCTCTATGTGGTGTGAAGATGGTTTCTTCTCCATCAGCAGGAGTACATGTTACGTGGCTCAGTCTCGGGGTACGACTAAACTATAATATTCTGTTCACCTTGGCGAGCAGGTTTCAAAATATTCTGCAATTAGTAGGTACATCCCACTGTGTTCAAACCAATTGTGTTAAAATTGTGTAAATACTGCGTTTTATTATGCAGGTATGCCGCGGCGCTTCTCGCACGACCTTCCTACGAACGGTTCCAGCTTGAAGGGACTGCTTTCCAAGATTTCTTTACTTTATCATCAGTCTTATGTGTTCAATCTTTTCTTGGGCCAGTCCTCCACGCTTGTTTGCTACTCCTCATTTCTCGTAGTCTCTCGGTAATAGGTCGATCGGTCGGTAGGTAAGTCGATTAGCGAGACACTCCGGACGACTTTCTTTGCAAATTACACTAAGTATAATATATTATATGTAAAGCCACTGTATTCTGTACGGCACACAACATTTTTCGTGTCAATGCGCTTACATTCCTCCACAGATATGTAATGTAGACTACTCTGCGGGACCAGGTGCCAGCTGAAGACGGCGGCAGTGTTGCTAGCTGGACTCTTCTTTTATTTGTTTTCCTGGTCACAATTTTAAGAATGTCAAGTGTGTAAAGTTTTCTCTATGACTGGTCATTGGGAGGCATAGGAAACTTACGGCATTGTTAGGTAATTGAGCTGACAAATGGAGAAACACATAACAACATGATCCAGAGCCCGGCCGGCGGGCCGCGCCGGGGGCCAGCTCCAGCGTGTTGTGCGTAGGTGTGCATGCAGCGAATCTCGTTAATTATAATAACCTATACAAGGTGTAAAATAAATAACCCACAACCTCTTAAGGGGTCATTGTACTCATCATTATGAACAACTTTTCCTATGGGACCAAACCTGAAATCGCGAAAAAAAATCAGCTGTTCAGTACATTTATCTACATCAAACTCGACAAAATGTAGGGAGCAGCTGATTTTTTTTTCGCGATTCCAGGTTTGGTCCCATAGTAAAAGTTGTTCATAATGATGAGTACAATGACCCCTTAAGAGGTTGTGGGTTATTTATTTTACTCCTTGTATAATTAAGTCTGTATAAAACTGCAATAAAACGCAGTATTGGGCTTTATCCGTTATTTTATTTGTATTTAAATATCAATCCGACATTCAAGTCTTGCGCAGAACTTGTATTTTAAAGTTTTAAGTACAACGAAATTATGGTTGTAGGAGAATTAACTACACTTTATGAGTATCGGCTTCGGCTGGCTTGAGGCTTCACTGAAGTTATTAGTGAATAAGTATGTAGTTTGATTTATGTGTGTAGTTATGAATACAACAAACTTCAAATATTGTTTTGATATACAGCGTGTCGTGTAGCATCCTCGTCTGTCAGGGTGTGGTACAGACCGTCAAACCGAACAACTTTCTCCATGGGACCAACATCGTATTCGCGAAATGTTTTGTCAATTTGGGCATCGTATGCCCAAATTGTTTTTAAATAATTATTTTATTCTGTTGTAGTTTGCGTCATGTTTACCGCAAATAAACGTTTTTTCTTTCTTTTTTTCTTTCTTTCTACCTAAACATTGATTATTTTAAGTACTAAAATTGTTTATTTTATTTGACAAAAATATAATTTAATGTATTGTGTTGCGTAAATTATTTTGCATAGGTACTATTGTATAGAATCTAGTTCTTCTAACTGAACAGACAGCTGGGCTGACAGTTTGTTCCTCTACTTCTTCTTCCCAGCTGCAGCACTAGGAAGTGGTGAAGGGCGGGCGTTTTGTGGGGACTGTCTTACTGTAATTTTGACGTTCAAAAAGTGCTGATTCTCAGCCTAATTTGAATAAAGGACTTTTGATTGATTGATTGATTTTCAGAAATCTGATCAACGGCAACGGATCGCTAATTTACATGAGTCAATCAATCTGCCTAACATTTTCCCAACTATGTTGGGGTCGGCTTCCAGTCTAACCGGATGCAGCTGAATACCAGTATTTTACATGGAGCGACTGCCTATCTAACCTCCACAACCCAGTAACTGGGTAATACGATACCCCTTCGTAAGACTGGTTGTCAGAGTTTCGGGCGTAACGTGCTTTCCGAGGCACGGAGGAGTCTCGGTGTGTAAAGATGGTCACTAATCCACGGACCAACCCTGGCAAGCGTAGCTTAACCTGATGGATCGACCCGTGCGGCTGTTATTACTTAGCCACGAGCTCCTCCTAATTTACACGATGTTAACTATTAATGCGGGTCGTACTATTTACCTTGTGGTGTGGAAATACCGCGAGATGATCGCGACCGGTCGGTCAACATGTTACGTTTGCTGAAGGCGACACCCGGCTCTATTGCCAAGTTCCGAGCTCTCGGTCGCGGACAGGATAGCTAGATATCATTATGATTTACCTCTCCCGCACCGTCTTGGCGACGTGGGTGCACTTAAAGGTGCATTTACTTACAAGGTCAGTGTGAAAGGGCAAGAAATGTTTCCGGAAGACCAGGAAAGTATTCAATTGTCTATGCCTGCCGACTGTTATTTATTTATTTATTTATTGGATCGCCAACAGAGGCTACACAGTTACATGCCTACGGACCATACACGGCCGGACGGTAACATACATACGGACAATACAAGTGTGCGCTTCCAATTATAGGCGACCACATCATTCAATTAATAACTAGGTAAATCCATGAAGTTTGATAAATAAGAAATCATTAAAATTTAAATTATTAAAGTTAAAATTTTCAAAATTGAAATCATTAAACTAATCAAAATACAATGTCAAAAGTCATACAAGATAATAGGTACAAAATAATACAAACAAATATTAACAAACCACCAGGATTAACCAGGATTGCTGTATTTCAGTTTGAAAGGAAGGGTTAGTGACATGCATGTGATAATAAACTTTGCCTCAAACGCTGGCAAGCATCTACCTTCCGATCCCTTGGTGTTACCGGCTACCGGTGAGTACGATGGCGGTGACCACGTCCATCAGACAGGTCGTCCAGTTCGTCAGCCACATATACGCACGTTGCAAGCACGTGATCTCTACGTAGGGGAAGGTGGGGCAGCCTCATACAGTTTTTATATTTTGTCGTACAGAATTTTCTCTAGTATCAATATCTGTATCGATTCATCAAAAACTAATAGTCTTGCTATCTGACTTTATATCAAAAATATGTAATTTGTGTAAATACACTTGTGCGGCTTTCTGTCAAAGTTAATAAAAAAAAAGAAAAATGTATGAAAGTGCCCCGCATGTGGGGCACTTTCATACACGCTATGGGGCAGATTCATACATGTGAAAAAATACACAAATTGAGTGTGAAATGTTTAATTATTTATCAAAATCAAAATATGAAAATACAATATTTTCGAAAACAAAAGCAATTAGTCTATATGAGCACAAAATACTAAGTAATAACCGAAAAATACTAAGTGAAAAAGAGAATAACATAAATGTAGGTAGTTTTGTTTTTATAACACTGAATAAACTTAACTAACCCAACAGTCTTTCTGATCAGTCATATCAGTATTTATTATATTTATTATTTTTTTTTATTTATCATATTTTTTTATTTTTGTACATTCATAAAGTATGAATGTACCCCGCGTACTGCTGTATGAACCTACCCCATCACAAGAAAATGAAATAAAAACATTCCTAAAAAAAAACCAACCTTCTAAATCATTATTCACGTATCAATTTACAAACTTGACAATATTATCTTTTAAATAAAATAGTATTGAATAATCTAGAAAACAGCTTACATCAATAAAAATATGTTCAAAGTGAGGTTATAAAATTACTTACACGTGGCCAATTCACTTTCCGTGTCACCACATCGCGCGTTTCGCACCGACTGCTGTCAAACTCCGTGAGCCAACACCCTCATAAATAAGCTACGCACACACGCATAGTCGTTCAATTTCTGTGTGCCTAACAACAGATATCTCTAGTGTATGAAGGTGCCCCTTGTATGAAGGTGCCCCACTTCCCCCTACCTACTCCTCATGTCGGTCGGTGTTGACGCGAATCACAAGTCGTAACATTGTAGTGCACATTGATTACTTCGTTAATATGTTACTTTGACTTAGTGTGGACGATCGATTACAGAAATGAAATGGAAAGTAATCTTATCGATACTTGCACACAACATTGAGTACCACTGGACCAAAAGATTTGCTGCTGACACAACACTGTGTACCACTGGACCAAAAGATTTGCTGCTGAAGGAACAACAACTGAAAGAGACTCGCCACGCACGGTGTTTGCCAGTTAGTCACATTAATATTGTACTACATAATACAGATTATCTATATATACATGCTTTCAGGGTATTGCTGTACACTATGCGTCCATACCCTTTAGAGGTGATGTTGTATCGTTTGCTTTCCTCACTTACACATTATTATGTTCTCGAAAGATAACTAAACAGTAACTTCTCATACTTAAAAGATTTAGAATGATTACAAAATTCTTACAACAACTTCCTTTATTGAAGGTCGGAGCAAGAACCAGCACATCACGGTCTTGAACTAACAACACGTGTACTTGGAAAAGTAATGACCACGTCAGCCCTGCCCAGCCCTGTATTTTGTAACGCACCGCACCAAATGTACCAGGGGTCCACAGTGTCGTAAGAGCGAACAAAGTGTCACTGGTCTTACTTCGAAGTTGCTTTCTTTAGTCATGTGGTTTTAAATGAACTTTAGTATTTCACAAAAAACAACAACAGTCATTAACTTAGTCATGGCTATGTTCCAATTCAAGGAAATGAGGCACGAGGCTCTATAATATCACTGTCTTCTTTCCGCCGATTCCGGTGGCCGCAGAATATAACACAAACGATTTTAAAATGCATCTAATTAGTGGCTCTGCTCAAGGTCGCGTCACTCTTGCGACACGTTCGTCAGCCTCACATTAGGACTGCCAATATTTACACTATTAACATAATTATAAGTCAATCGAAGAGAATACTAATTGCGTCGCCAACGAACTATGAGCTAAAGGGTCTTACACTTCTTTGCGAACGTTAATTTGTCTTTACGACATGCGATATTTTGAGAAAGAAGTTTTAGTTTTAGTCAGTTACTGATTATTTTTACAGTTTTGTGTCAAATTGAAACAAAAACCGAGATTTGCCATTATGATTGTGTTTTGTTTCCATCTAATTTTACATTAATTTCGCATTCAATGACAGAACTAAAAGTAATTAAGTAATTTAGATTTAAAAGTCTAAGGCCTCATCACTGACCTGTGCGAGTGGGGCGAGGTTATGAACTTATAATGTGTTATGAACTTATCTCAAATTTCAAATTTATTTATTAATAACCAACCCATTTACAAGAACATGTCTGTGTATTACTACCTGAACTTCAATGATGTCATTCTCTTGAACATGACTTATATTTAGGATTACCTGATAATGTGCTTATCAGCATCATCATTCTCCTGACCTTATCCCAATTTATTTGTGGTCGGCGCAACATGTCTTTTTCTTCCATACTTCTCTATTAGTCGTCATCTCGGTAGTCACGCCCTTTCTAGCCATGTCATCTTTCACACAGTCCATCCATCGTTTCTTTGGTGTTCCCCTACTCTTATAGCCATCCACATTCATACTCAAAACTTTCCTGACGACATTTTCCTCATTTCTCTGCATCACGTGCCCATTATACCATGGCATCCAATTTCCACATTTCAATTACCGGTGTCACTAATGTGCAGATATAAGTATTTAAAGACATCATGAGGCTTAAAATGGACAAACAAAAAAAAACCTTAGCGTAACCTTCTTCAACTATGTTCTAAAATTTTTAAATGGTTGTAAACTATTTGCATAAAATGATTTGGTTTCCGAGATGTTTCTTGAATTAAATCGCTCGCTCGAATATCATCTACCTACTGAGTACTACTCCTGCTACTGAGTCAGTACTGACACTTCAACTTGTTATTTACCTAAAATAATTATGAAAGTTAAAAGTGTACCGTGTGCTGACAACAATTATGTCAACATGTTACAGCTGCCTCTCATTACATTTTATGGACGCCATCAATTAATTAAAAATCCACATAAAACAGATTAATATCTCCACCGCTGAAGTAAGCCTAAAGTTGTATAATTTGTTTAAAGTTCAAATAGTTGACCTTTGCCGTGTATGTGCTGTGTGCGAGGTACACAGCGGCCATGGTTTGTGTAATGTAATCACTATGTACCTACTGAGTGTATGCCCCAGTGAGAGGGGCGCAGGTAGGTATCCGCTCATCGTCGTAAACTATATGAGCATGAATGAAGCTGTCTTCATTGAGAATTTGAAGCGACTGACAGTCACGCGGTCACCACTTTCGTTTTCCACTGTCAGACGTCATCATTGTTTACTATCAAGACTTCTTGGCCTAATTTATAAAGTTCCAGGTTTTTGCAATACAGATCAAAGTGTGTGTCCTATTTGCAGAAGGAGCTTCAAGACACTTTAATTCAGATATTTCTAGTTCGAGCGACAGGAATCAAAGTATATAATTGATATTTAACTATCTTTAATGCCAATAAAACATAAAATGCATTAAATTGCATAACGCGAATCGTTTAATCAAATGGAACGATTCACTTTATTTACGACCATATACCTAGTAAGTACTTACTGATATTTTAATAAATTGTTGTGGTAATTGGCAAATCATATCAAGGGCATGCTTGTTCTGCCGTTGACTTTTTTGCTGACTGTACCATAGTCGCGGGCGACTACAATGTAAGCTATACGAGTGAACGTCTCTCTGTTCAGTTACATCGAATTGAACTAAGTTCGAGAACATCAACATTCTAAAAACATTGTAAAGTGCGAATTAATTTGATTGATCGCTTCGGAAGTAAGAATTATCGCTGATGTTAATGTGTTGAGCGTGACGGATATGTCGATCTAATTTAGACTATAATAATTATCGGATCCAACGTAGTGCTGTCTTAATGTTCAAGGTTTTTAGAAAATATAGTAAACTAGTTGCGTCCCGCGGTTTCACCAACGTAAACCGGGATAAAAAGTAGCCTATATGTTAATCCAGGTTATAATATAAGCTATCTACGTACCTTTCATCCAAATCGATCCAACCGTTTAAGCGTGAAGAAGTAACAAACATACAAACACACCCACTCACAAACTTTCGCCTTTACAATAATAGTGTGTAAAAATTAAGACTCAAACTATAAGTAAGATGACATAATGATGTAATTTTATGCGAGCTTTAAAGCGTCTGGCGGAAAAAACCGCCGAAGGGAAGTGTCTGACAGTATTGATTATTAAATAAAAATCAGCAGTCAGACTTTAACAAAAATGAGTAAGTAATATAATTTACGTAATTTTAGTACCTAACTGATACCTAAAAATTGGCCGTCGGCCCAAGGTGTGCGTATCTACGGTTAATGTACTAAATGTACTAATATTACTCTATCCTATACATTTTGTTAATCAGAAAATAAGTAAGGTCTGGCGGCCCTGGGATCGTGCTCTAGTATATAATAATAAATATCCTTGGACATTTCACACAACGCCATCTAGTCCCAAGCTAAGCAACCTAATGCTTGTGTTATGGTAACGAGATGGCTGATAAACTACTTAGATACATTTTTTTTTGTAAATACATACATATTATAGATAGAAAAACACCCAGACTCGGAACAAATACTTGTAGGTCGTACAAATATTTGTTCCGTGCGGGAATCGAACCCGCGACATGCTGCGCAGCAATCAATCGCTCAACCACTGCGCCAACCGTGTCGTCAAATGATCGTGTCGTATGATCTTGCTGATCGCAGACCTGTCCTTTTTGTTAGAACAATTCGTACGTGGCGTTGTTAATGTCACCGTATGATTATGAACTTCGTTATTGTTATTGGTTGATTAAATCGGACAGATTGTGAACCTGTCGGTATAAGTGCAGGTTCATTCACTATTGGACGGTTTGACGTGGATGGAAATTATAAACTCAATTAATCTTCCAGTCTGCCTAGCCTTTTCCCAATTATGTTGGGATCGATTTCCAGTCTAACCGGATGCAGCTTAATACCAGTATTTTACATGGAGCGACTGCCTATCTGACCTCTACAACCCAGTACTTAACTGGGTAATACGATACCCCTTGGTAAGACTTTATGTCAGACTTTCGGGATTCTGACGACCCGTAACGACTGTCAAAGATCCACGAATGACAGCCGGGACCAACGGCTTAACGTGCTTTCCGAGGCACGGAGAAAGAAAGAAAGAAAGAAAAACTCTTTATTCCCGCGAAAAATGACGCACATACTTCGTTTTTTACATAATCCTAAAAACTAAGAAACAATTGGGTAGCTAAATTTTAAACTTATAAAGAAAAACAACAAATACTTAATTATGCGTCACTAACGCGCGAAACGGTTAACGCTCAGCAAAATGCCGTGACCCATGCACGAAGGCACGAGTCAAAGGCGCTGGTTTTCAGCGTAAACCGGCGGCGTATCGCCATCTCAGAACTCGTAAAGATTAGGTAAACATTGAACAAAGTATTATTCTATGACCGAGGCCAGAACAAAAATACTCTTACAAGTTCTGAGGTGGCCTTAGGCACAAAACGACGCTGTATCGGCGCGCACAAATGAGCAAATTCAATACAATTAAAATAAGAGCTAATTTTTATACAACAAAAGTTACTAAACAAAAAATTGAACATTACATACGTTTAGTAATAAACTAATAATCCAAGATCAACCAAAAGACAAAATAATAAATTAAATTATGTGGCAACATTTCACCGCGTTCCGAGCCCAAAGACAAAAATCAAAAAACCAGAGAGTTCGCGATATGCGTATGCGTCAATTTTGACAAGTGCTCCAGCTTACTCAATAACTCAACCAACCACAGAAAATTGGAAATTACGTAATCAAACAAAATGGCGAAAAGAATTACAGAAACATGATGTCACTATGATGTAACGGAGGAGTAGGTATCGGTATGTATAGATGGTCACCCATCCACTGACCAACCCCAGCAAGCGTAGCTTAACCTGATGGATCGACCCATGCGGCTGTAATTACTTAGAACTTAGACTTTCCGCGGTGAAATAATACACAATCAAATATCCCAGCGCAGCGCATCGTCCACACCTCTCACTGCCGCGCCTCCCTCCCCCGGTACTAGCAGCAGCAGCCCCTCGTAGCCATGACCTTGACAGTGACAGCGCGCCGCTCGCGACACCCACGCGCATGCGCTCTCGACGCCATTGTGCTCTCTACACTTATGTAATGTTTACATTGTTTACGTATTACACGCTGTTTGGTTAAGCTTTGTAAACAGTACTTAGTGAGCACTTCATTATGAGTAGGTGGTAGGTGCGTACTTACAAAGTGATTAATTGGTTAAGAGCCGACAAGTCGTGATGTGTTAGAGTGTGTAGATGATGTTGTGTTCCAAATGCTCGGTGAAACGTCGTGCTTAGTATTATGATCAGTTATAACGCCGTACCTATATGTAGAAGCTTTGTTTGCGGTTGTTATATAGCTAATGCTCATTTTAATAATTAGGTAATCGTTTTGCTACGACTTAAGATTATTGAATATATACAGGGTGTCCGGTAAAGAATGGATAACCTTGGAATAGCATATTACAGACATGATGGCCGTTCTTAAAAAAAATACAAAAAAAAAAATATCCCCACTATTAGGTACACACGGCTACACATCAAGCTATACATTTCTAGTTTAGACTGACCTCTCATTGTAAGGAAATCCTATACAATGCGAGATCAGCTTATACTGAAAATTTGATCTGTTGTCGGGCGTACATTATGATTTTTTGGAGTCTCCAAAAAATATTTTTTTTTAAATATATATTTTTTTTTTGTATTTTTTTAAGAACGGCCATCATGTCTGTAATATGCTATTCCAAGGTTATCCATTCTTTACCGCCCTGCCCTGCCCTGCCCTGCCCTGCCCTGCCCTGCCCTACCCCCTGCCACTGCTGCTACTGCCTGCTGCTGTGCCCTGTATATCACGTATGCATTCCACAGTTTATTAGCTGGTTGAAGGATGCGTGAGATGTTAGACGAGCTAATATTATATTTCTGTAGTGTGCCTAGCTACCAGTCACTTGCTTACTTTCTTATAGCGAACTAGCGCTAGTTCACTACCTCACATTCTTAAACTATCATTACTTTCACTGTAATAAAAATGTTTGTATTGCACTAATAAACCATTCCATGAGAAATATTACTACTCAGGCTAAATGTACTGCCGCCGGGGTCGCGGGTTGTTCGAAAGAGATACCGCGGCCCTGCCATAGGTAACTGAAGGAACACGGGTGGGTTTTAGTCAGTAAAAGTCTGACACGGCCTTCCGCTGCACCCAGAGCGGGAGAAGTCATTTGATAATTACCATCCATAAAAAAAAAATCGGTCAAGGGCGAGTCGTACTCGCGCACCGAGGGTTCCGTTCCGATTTCTGAAAAAGTGTGCTACTTAGATACATAGTTTTATTTTTCCTGTAATCTTTACATAAACTTCTATCACATGGAATAATTTCTGATTTTTCTCTTTGCAAACTTCGGAGATAAGGGGGGGGGGGAACGGTATTTTTTTTTACATTTTTCATCAAAAGTCGAAAACTATGCGGCCAAAAAAAAAAATTAAAATAGTTTGAGAATGTGCAAACAGCGTTCTTTCATATGATATCCCACATGCCCTAGTAGCCCCACTTTAAATTTTTAAGACCCCCTTTGAGTACCTGTTGCAAAAAAAATATAAATATTTTTATTTATTTCTTATTTGCAAAATAGTTGGGTAAACCTCATCTACAGCTTTTCCAAATTTCAAGTTCATAGCATCAGTAGTTACTGAGATATCCAGCTGTGACAGACAGACAGACTGAGTCACACCATAAGGGTTCCTTTTTTACCATTTTGGTACGGAACACTAAAAAGGCTAAATGTAACTACAATCTTGAAAATGTTTTTAATAATAGTAGATTATTCACTAAGGGCAATATATTTTGTCACGGGCGCTGTTTTGAATCCCGAAGGCAACCAAGGATTTTAGAGCTCCCGAGCGCAGCGAGAGAACTCCGAGTTAGGTAGAATCCCACCTTTTCCCCGAGAAGAATAGCCTACTTTTCACACCTACTGCGAGATAATGGCTTATGGATGGCTTCAAACATGATTGGGAAAGAAAACATAAAACAGAATCCTTCTAGAATGTTATAACAGAGCACTAGTTTGTGTGCAGTTTTTAGCAATCGCAGCAATAAATCTATCAAACAGTTCGCATCGGATGCTCAGCCCCCATAACTCAACGTGTGTCTGTGTTGGTACATATTGGTGCGTGACCTCGGCTACTTAGTTACAGGTTGTAGGTATTATATTATTCATATTTATATTAAAATCCGTGGCCTCGATTCACATCATTTTATGTTCATCATTAGATGGTGGAGTTTTACATAATTAAATTGTTAGTCAATCAATCTGCCTATAGCCTTTTCCCAACTATGTTGGGGTCGGCTTCCAGTCTAACCGGACGCAGCTGAATACCAGTATTTTACATGGAGCGACTACCTATCTGACCTTCATAACCCAGTAACTGGGTAATACGATACCCCTTGGTAAGACTGGTTGTCAGACTTTCGGGCTTCTGACGACCCGTAACGACTGTCAAAGATCCACGAATGACAGCCGGGACCAACGGCTTAACGTGCTTTCCGAGGCATGGAGGAGTCTCGGTATGTAAAGATCAACCAACCCCGGCAAGCGTAGCTTAACCTGATGGATGGACCCTTGCGGCTGTCATTACTTGGCCTCCAGCTTAGTACTGAAAAAAATAATAAAAGGAACTCGATTAATCGTATGTTACACTTGGACATAGGCCTCCAGCATCCAGGCTTGTTGAAGTGGTCGGCGCATCTAGCTATAGTCATCTTAGGAACTATTGCAGAACGTGTTCTGGAGATGCTTTTAATACTTGTGGGTAAAAACATTGGAAAACCAATGAGGCAATGGTTTTACGATCTAACTGACCACCAACAAGATGTAAGGTTTTATTGCTGTACTTCTTGATCCGTCGCTGTGTTGCAACACCAACAGTAGAACGGCTATGATTAGTTATAATTACCACATCCTGGCGAAATATGCCATAGTGTCGTATTACAAGTGCCACAGAGTAGCCAACACTCCTCAGGTATCGAATTAAACAGGTGTGTCTGACGCTGACTGACGTCACTACCTGCTTGCTATCACTGTAGTTAGACAAATGTAAATAATTGCTTCCTACAGCTGTAAGTAGATAGGAACGTCATTATCAGGCCTGATCTCGTAATTAGCTTTGGACTGAAAATAATATCGCTTTCCCATTCGACCACAGCATAGAAATAATCATTATCCGAACTTTTGAGCTCCTATCTTAGCTTCATAGCCTAAAATCTCTTAAGTTCCTTAACATTTTTACCTCAAACCAAATTATCTTTCAACTGTAATGAATACTGGCAGAACATCAATTAATCTTGATTATAACTCTATTAACAGAAGCTTATTAATCAACACAATAAGTTTAACTCACTGTATAATTAAATAATTATGAATATGATTTGTCATGATTAATGCTGATTGGATTTTGTCTGTTTAGGTAAAATACTAGGTTGTTTGGTTTGCAAATAAATGTTAATATTCCAAGGATATCCGATTCGAAAATATAAGCCAAGTTGTTGAATACTTCGATGACAATAACGTTAATAATATTCTGAGAACCGCAGAATGTCCTCTTGCAGCGGTATCGGTAATTAACTTCCGAACCGTAACCGTATGGTAATGTGTGTTAAACCCGCGGTTATTATCCTCAGAGCTCGTGAACAGCTTGCTTATTGAGTTTTGAAACCATTTCGTAGTGGATAGTGTGGTGTTATGTTTGTGTGCCCTTTCGATTATTGAAGGAAATAAAAATAACGAAAACTTAAGAACTCATTCTGCCAAGTAGGTAATGGCGGGTGTCTTGTTTTGTTCTGAATTCAAAACTCACTGTTATCAGAAGGTATATTGGATTCTTACCAACATTCTTACAATCAAAATATTTTAAGGCCAGAAATCTTTTGTGTATTCGCATTTATTTTTGTGTCAATGCTAACATAATTAATTGACTATGTAGTATCAATTTGTCCTTGTGCTCTATTAAAATTTAACAGAACGGTGTATTGCTGGACTGGTTCTTAAAACTAGGACTAATGTCCTAGTTTAACTGGTAACTCATATATGTTGATGTATGTATGAACGGCGAAATTACTGGAAACGAATATTTAACATCACATGACGCATCTCGCCGGTGAGGCAGCAGTGTACCTTCATAGTACTTTATAGTACCTACTTACACCCACTTCTCGCCACCTGGCGTTGGTTTATAACAAACAATTTTCAAATATACACCATATAATAAACACCATATAATTTCGGTAGCTTCACGTTTATTTGTTGTAAATTCAATATTTAACATTCAATCCCGTAGTCTGATGCAACAGTTCTGATCAAAGTTTTACTAGGTACCACGCCGTGAGTGGCTCCTTCATCATAATATTTGTTTTTAATGTTCGTCTGAATCGTAGAGAACGTTTCTTAGACGCAACATTGCAAAAGTGGCCGGGCACAGGCGGCACAGGCTACCTACCCAGTGTGGCGATTAATTTCAATTAGGTATCAATTAGAAAGAAGGAGTCCCAGACGACAACTTACACCAACCACACGACACGCGTGCCTGCCCTTGTCCTGTTACTTTGGGTCGGTGTAAAAATGGTTTCTCTAATGAGTTCACCATGAAGTAGGTAGGTATACTTAAAATAGATAAAGATAAGAAAAAAAAAAAGAATGCTGGATAGTGAGACTAGGTTAGACCTGCTACACGTTAACCTAACAAGAAAACGATCAGGTTTCACCGTTGTGTGCAAACCTTTAAAGTTGAGAAATGGACGATTCGAATACAAGATTAGATATCTCTGAGAGTGCAGTGAGCAAGACTTCGCAAGTGGGCGGCCGTCACGTGACTCATAGTCTTCTGTATACGTTACGAACTGCGCTGTCGGCACGTTCAGTAGGGAATGGCTTGAAATTAATAATAAGTAGGTACGTAAGTAATCAGTCCATTAGCTGTTTTTTTTTTTTTTTTTTTAGCTTTTTCGCTAAATGCGAATACAAAAGGTTAGTACTTAATTAAAATTAGAACATTTTACAGCTAGGTTCTGGGTCTGTTCTTCAAAGTGAACTTAACCATATTTATTATGGGTATTATATTATCCGAAAACGGGATTGATAGATTTATGTTATGCGCGCCAATTTGTGTTCTGAACGATTGATTCCGGACACATCTCATCAAAATATGATACGTGTCCTCATCTTCGTTACACGTATTGCAAACGGGTGATGTTAACTTTTTCATCATAAAACCGAATTTATTGAGAGGCATATGTCCTGAACGAAGCGAAGCCTTAATAATATGGTTTGTAAATGTAATTCACAATGTGTGGTCTGAGAGTAACGGATAGTTGTGTTCCGTACTTAAAAAAAATAAAAATTACCATGTTTGTACATATTAGAAACTGCATTGTTGGTAAAAACGAATCAACACTTATTTCAGAAAATTTCAGCAGTTAAGAGAAACCCCATTCGTGCCCAATATGAGAATTTGTTGTGCCCAATCAAATGCAAAACTGCTTTATTAAAAAAGAGTTTCTTTGGTATTGCTTCAAATATTTATGATAAAATACTTACCTGATTCTATTAAATGTATGCCTATAAAAAAAATAAAAAAAATATGTTCAGGGGTTCTTACTAGAAAAGTGCTATTACAGCGTTGGTGAATTCATTAATGATATTTTGCTTGCATAGTATTCTCAAATTAAATTTGAATTTTGACATTTTAATTTTTAATTAGAATTTTGACTTTGTAATTATAAATTAAATTTTGACATTTTAATTAAAATGTAATTCAAATTTTGACATTTTAATTAAAATTTAATTCAAATTTTGACATTTTAATTAAAATTTAATTCAAATTTTGACATTGTAATCTCTCTCTCTCTGCTTTTTTTTTGTATTTGTTTGTTTAGTATGACTAATTTTGTTCGCCATAAAACATGTACGAGTAGCTACCTCATATTAATTACTAGCTTTTGCCCGCGGCTTCGCGCTTTGGCTGGGCGTTGGTGAGTCAGTCAATCTGTCAGTCAGTCAGTCAGGACTTCTCTTTTTATTTATATAGATAGATAGATAAGACCTGTATACTTTTAGTCATGTTTTACAAAATAAATATATCTTGTATCGTCTGCCTTATTCGTGTAGTGCACAGTGGTCGCAAACAAGCCCGCTGAACGTGGGGCTGCGGGTTCCTCAGGGCGGGACAGAGTTACCTAGTTTTTCGAATACCAGTAGGTACGGAGTTTTGATGTGCGTCCAGCAATGCACAGCAGTTAATAGCAACAGCTGGCCTCTCATTACGTACAGACATAATTGGAGAAATGTTGCGTTTACGTCACTAAAGGTAAGTAGGTACTCTGCAGTTCAGCAGGTACATCGCGGCGGATTGCAGCGGCTGGAGGGCGTGCTGTGACATTATGCGTCAGTTTTTAGCCGAAACGTTTTAGAACAAGTCCACCGACATGCTTTCCCAATGACTTAGTAAAAGTTGTCAGTGCCAAACTAGACTGATGAACTAAAACGAAACACTTTCGTCACAAATTAATTGATTGCTCTCAGTAATTAACTACAATATTCATGTGTCTGTGTCCGAGTAGACAGTCGTGACGAAACTTTGATAAATATTTATGAAAGGATTTGATATTTGTATTGAGCTAGAAATAGATTTCAGGTTACCCAAGTACAAACCACATGCTAATAATTTTAACAAAAAAGTCTCAATAATTATTATGACAAAATCTTTTAAATTGGTGATTATTATTTCGACACTGATTAAAGTTTGTTCGCGCTGCTTGTATGAAGTGTTCTGTTAGAGGATACTTATATTATAATATGATTCAATAAGAGAAGACTGTTTGGTTTATCGAACACATTTGGTTTAATACTTCCAACAATAAATCACAGTATTTTACAAAGTTATATTTACAATTAATTGTGTGTGTGGGATACTTATTACTATGTACAAAAAATCCTCCTTCACTTATTTGGTGAAGTATCTACCACCATCCCCCTGAGCCCCCGGTCCATCCAGACTGGCCCTTCCATCCAGACCCTCCGGTCCACCCAGAGCCTCCAGTCCACCCGGATCCACCGCTCCATCCAGATGATCTTCCTTTCCATCCAGAACTACCAGACCATCCGGAGCTGCCGCTCCAACCTGGACTGCCAGACCATCCGCCTCTCCAGCCGGAGCCACTCCATCCACCGCCGCCGCCGCCCCCAGAGTAGATGACGACCGGACCAGACCAGCCCCTGCTGATGTAGCCTGCTGAAGCTGCAGCCAGCGCCGCGGCCAGCACTGCGAGCGAGACCTGAAGCCACAGACAATACACATGTTAATATGACACGCGGCACTAGCACTACTGCTTTTTATTATTACTTAATGATTTTTCCAACGCCCGAATTAATTTAGACTTTTTTACGGTTAATCCATACAAAAAAAGTCAAATATCAATTGTATGCCACGAATAAACGATATCCAGCGAAGGAAATGTCAGCATTTCATGATATTATCATAGAAATATTTGAAAAAAACAAAAAAAGAAATGTAGGCAAAATATCGAATGTTCAATACGGACGAACGTCCGAACAAAAGACATCAACGCGCGCACACACGGAAAATAATAAAATTGTACGATTACGAAACTACTCATTAAAAAACCGGTCAAGAGCGAGTGCGACTCGCGCACCGAGGGTTCCGTTCCGATTTCTGAAAAAGTGTGCTATTTAGAGACATCGTTTTATTTTTCCTGTAATCTTAACATAAACTTCTATTACATAGAATAATTTCAGATTTCTCTCTATGCAAACTTCGGAGATAAGGGGGGGAACGGTATTTTTTTTACATTTTTCATCAAAAGTCGAAAACTACGCGGCCTAAAAAAAAATAAAAAATAGTTTGAGAATGTGCAAACCGCGCTCTTTCATATGATACCCCACATGCCCTAGTAGCCCCACTTAAAATTTTTAAGACCCCCTTTCAGTCCCTGTTGCAAAAAAAAAAAAAAAAAAATTTCATATCTTACTTAATTGCAAAATACTTGGGTAAACGTCATCCAAAACTATTCCAAATTTCAAGTTGATAGCATCAGTAGTTCTTGAGATATCCAGCTGTGACAGACAGACAGACAGACAGACAGACAGACTGAGTCACACCATAAGGGTTCCTTTTTTACCATTTTGGTACGGAACCCTAAAAAAAACGAATTTCATTGGTTACTGTTAAGTATGTATTTAAGTGATAAATTAAATCGTTGTTGGAGCAAACATCTATATGATTGATCAATGATTCTGAGTGTATTAACCTGATGGGATATTGAGGGATCAACACGTAACGAAATAGACATTAATTTATTAATAATGTTCTCATACTAGTAGTATCCTTAAACATATTGGCAATTAATGGAATAAATAAAAAAATAAATTATAAAAGACAAACTGCTCTGTATTAATGAGTATCTATTAATGAGTCGAATGCCGTAATTACAGACACAATTAAAAAGCTATCGTGTCTCGCGCGGATCCACGTTCATACGAAGGGTTAGGTAATAATGTAATACCGTACAAACAATAATGTAGTATACTTGATGAAATGAAACCGCGGCCACATTTCTAATATTGCACACAACCATAAACTCCTAATCATAGCCCAGACTTCTACACCCACAAATTATTTAGCATGGATTTCTAATAAGCCCATGTGATATTAGAACAGTGCAGCCTGCAGTGTTGCCACACCTCGCAATAAGAGCACTGTGGGCTGTAAACCTGTATTTAACACAATTACTTGGACTCACTGTAACATCACTCGTTTCGACACGCGCCTCGTAAAGTCTCGCGAATTATCTTAAATGATCTGCGTTACTTTCGGCACAAGTGTTACACAAACAGACGCATGAAGCGGTTCTAACGCATTCGGGAACCATTTATCTTAGGTAATCCTTTTACATAGGACGGTCAATGCTTTTTATTTCTTCCTTATTGCAATTCAGTATTTGGGACGCAATTTTTTTTGGCTGTTAAATCGTATTTTGTTAAAATTGCATTCTATACTTAAAAAATGTTTATCGAGGAGTATTTTAATGTAAACGTGAGTTGCAACACGCAGCCGTGCGCTTCAGCAGGTTAGCAATGTATTATAAATGAGAGTGTCACCCACCGCGCGCCGTAATCTCACACTTAATAACATTAAATGAGCACTAATAAACTTCACGTGCAAGTATGATACAATAACACCTTAATTTACGACCTGCTCATGCGCCGATGTATCGTACAATAAGCTTGTCGCACACGGCAGCTACACGGTTGGCGCAGTGGTTGAGCGATTGACTGCTGCGCAGCATATCGCGGGTTCGATTCCCGCACGGAACAAATATTTGTACGACCTACAAGTATTTGTTCCGAGTCTGGGTGTTTTTCTATCTATAACTAGCTGACCCGACAGACGTTGTCCTGTCTTAGCTATGAATATTCTAATGTAAACGCGCGAAGTTCCTGAAGGCGCAAGCTGAGTACATTTTGAATTGTTTAGGAAAACTTAATTTATATTTTAAGAATGAACCTAAGATTTTTTGCTGAAAAGTAAAATACCGGAATAAATTTATACTTAGTAAAAAGTCAAGAACATGAAAATGATTAATTGGAGCCAATTAATTTGAAAAAAAAAAATTGTTTTGAGTATGAATGTCAATGGCTATATGAGTAGGGGAAGATCAAGAAACGATGGATGGACTGTGTGAAAGATGATATGGTTATAAAGGGGGTGACTACCGAGATGACGACTAATAGAGAAGTATGGAAGAAAGGGACATGTTGCGCAGACCCAAAATAAATTGGGATAGTAGGTTGTTACCATAGGCCTATAAAAAATCTGAGGTTGTTACTTGTATCAAATCTCCACATATTTAGTACAGTAGTGTTAGTAAATTGACGTTATAACAATAAACTGTGTAGAAGTTTCTTTCATACAAACTTTGTCCTGACAATTACAAATACTTAAATACAACAAAAAAGAATTAGCCAAATACGTGCATCCGTTCTGAAGTGATGCGCGTACCTACATACATTCGGCAATTGATTTTTATTTTAGAATACTACATAAGTAGCTGAACCGCCAGACGACCTGTCAAAAATTCAATAAATCGAACGGCAGCAAAACAAATGAACAACTGATTATAAAATGAATTTGAATTTGGAATTCTAAAAAGAATGAAAGTTTCCCGACAGACATTGCCCTGCCCTTTCATGTATGAGAAAATGAATTTTCTTCATATTTTTTTGTGAATTTTCCTATGGTTTTAATAGTTATTCTGCTATTCGGGACGGAGACAAATACAACAAATCAAAAACCATGAAAATTGGTCCAGTAGTTCTCGAGTTATAAGTGTTCGAACAAACCCGACTTTGTTTTATATATATAGATTAATATTGATGTTTACTAATGTACATATTTGGCATCCTGACGCACATTTTTACATGACTCCAACGCATCTCGTACATGCAGCAGGTCATGTACTTAATATTCGTTCCTTCACTTGACTGCGTCATGTGTAGATTGATCTCAGTCAAAACAATATCTATACTTTAATTTATATTTACGTATTGCAAACAAACCTTAAAGTGAAAGTGTAAAAATATCACTTTTTTTTTGTGGATGGGAAATCATCAAATGACTTCTCCCGCTCTGTGTGGAGCGGAAGGGCATGTCAGACTTTTACTGACTAAAACCCACCCGTGTTCCTTCAGTTGCCTGTGCCGGGGTCACGGTATCTCTTTCGAACAACCCTCGACCCCGGCGGCATAATCCCACGTCTGGGCTCTTGTAGAATCTACTGGCAAGATGTTTTAAAATTTAAAAAATATTTTTTGTGCCGTGTGTGACGGGTTTTAATCCGCAGGACGCAACACACGCGAGCGGCACTGGAGCACCGAATGTTGGTCAGTTGTGACACTCGCACGAGTTACTGCCTTTGTAATGTTAGCGCATATCGTTGGGACGGCAAGGTTTGCGCCGCGGTGTGCTCCGGTAAGAGATCGCGCGCGGTTACATTGTGACACAATTACTTTCATGTTTGTTTTAGAGTTTTAGTATAACTGTAACTGTAGAAATTATAAAGCAAACTAGGTATATTAAACTTGCGCTAGTAAAGTCATGTCTTCTTCAAAACTGTTTGAATTTACTGTTTTATCGCTATAGTATCTTTTAAATCTCTCTTAATTAGTTTGAGTTAGTTGTTTAATATAAATAAATAAAAAACAAATAGTACAACTTTTTTTCTGGAACCGTACAGCAGATATGTTGTTATTTGCAGATATTGGAAGAAGCATGATAGTCACAGGAAACGTACAGTTTTCGTTAAAGCTCTATAATTTGTTAAATGGACTTTATTTTTATTTATTTTATTTTATTTATTCGGCTCACCAACAATTGAATACACTAATACAAAGATATGTGATACATCCAATAAACTTTTAAACTAGTGTACCAATTTCTTATAGGTAAGCACAACATGCATTACTTATTTGTTGATAGATATTGGGCGCCTAGGTGAGTTCTTATGCTCACCGAGCCTAACTTATTTAATTTATCGACTAAATTCTAAATTAAAATCAAATAAAGGCAAAATTAAAATTACATAAAATCAACTTAACTCACACTTGCACTTATGTACCTATGCTTTAAGTAATTAAGAAGGGGGTTAAATGTCCTAAGTAGATGACATGTGTGACAAATACTGTGATAAGTGATAGAAGTAGACTTACGAGAAGCTTCATGTCGGTGGTGTGTTGCGACACTGCACTCGGTATGCAGCCAGTGTTGCATCCTCAGCCTTTTATATCACATACACACCCATCTCATCACAGAACTAACGTCACAGACTAGCTGACATTGTTCTAAACACCAGTCTCACCAGTTTTCCGTAACCCCGGTTTATCCAAAACATTGAGACATGTATTTTACTCTGTGACGTTTTGCCTAGAACGTAGCCAGACCCTAATGAGTTCGAAAACTCACTAATATCAACTCCGAGATAAGATTATACTCCATTGCTGGATTAGTTAAAGAATAATGCGTGCCACGTTATTGATAGCCAGCGTTGTAGAGTGAGAATGTAGTTCGCATCACAGTTTTGATTTTTATCTCAATGGATCTTGTGATTATGGTCTCGTTAATATTTGGAGGCGAGCAGCATTCAGCTCATCCTAGCTAGGTCACTGACTCCGAAACAACTGCAGACGATATTAGACGGACATTCGCATACAATATAATGCAGATTGATTGTTCTGTGTGACCGTGCACTTTTGTTTCCAAATGCGTTTATTATGCATTATGTTATGGTTATTAGCAATAAATAATTTAATTATGGTTATTTTTTTTTTAATTATGGTTCTTTATAATGCAGAATCTACTCAAACATTCAACAGCTATCAGTAAGTAAATTTCCGACAAAATACGATGCAACTGTTTTACATATTTAAAAAAAATAAAGTTAATTCGTATAAAGAAGGAAGTACTACGTGCTGATGAATTACCTGTTACTTAAATTGCAGAAAACCGAACATTAGGTGCCTACAATAAGCCGACCTCCCTAGCGGCGTCAGCGTGGTATGTTACGCTGACGACACGCTGGTCCTGGCACAGGAAAGGTTGCACCAGGCGGCGGCCGAACTAACGACACGCGGGGTTGCGATAGTCGTTGAGAGGATCCGGCAGTTGGGAGATCACCGGCAGATCCACAAGTCCGAGGCCATGTGTCTCAATAGTCCTCGGAACGCGCCACCGTCGGGTTCCCAAATAACGATAGGAGGGGTTCACATCGGAGTCGAGTCGACGATGAAGTACCTCGGACTCGTCCTCGACAGCCGGTGGAATTTCGTGGAACATTTCCGACGTTTGGCTCCCAGACTAGAGCGGGCTGGGGCTGCCTTGAAGCGGCTCCTGCCCAATCTGGGGGCTCCAAATGCCTCCTGCCGGAGGCTTTACGCGGGGGTCGTGCGGTCTATGGCCCTTTACGGGGCACCGGTGTGGGCGCGTTCCCTGAGGCTGCGGCCGGCCCGCCGGTTGAACGTGTCCCAGAGGGTCATGGCCAACCGGATAGTCCGGGGTTACCGCATGGTCTCCGGTGAGGCGGCGAGCCTTTTTGCCGGATTGCCGTGGGATCTGGAGGCAAAAGTCCTCGCGCACGTGTGGGAGTGGCGCGAGGAGGCGAAAGCCCCGGCGGGCGTAACTCCGCTGCCGCGAGAAATCACGGTACAGCGGACAGAGCTCCGGTGGGATCTCATGGCGACATGGAGAGTGCGACTGTCGCAACCCAGCGCTGGGCACGCCACAATTGCGGCGATAAGTCCCCTCTTTGAAGAGTGATTAAAGAGGCGCCACGGCGTCCTCACCTTCCGCCTGACGCAGGTCCTCACCGGACACGGTTGTTTCGGGAGGTTCCTGTGTCGCATAAGGCGGGAGGAAACGTTCGGGTGTCACCATTGTGTGGATCACCCGGAGGACACGGTGGAGCATACAGTGGAGGTCTGCCCGGCTTGGGCAGACCACCGCCGTGTTCTCACGGAGGCGATCGGCGGCGGCGATCTCTCGCGTCCGAACCTGCAGTGCGATTCTGTAACCATCTCACCGTGAAAACTTAGGTGAAGTGAGCGTGGAGTGAGCTGTCAATAGTGTCAATTCCTAGCAAAAACAAACTCACTTCACCTAAGTTTTCACGGTGAGATTTTTACTGAATCGACGGGCTGGTCCAGGCCATGGTGCGGAGCAAGAGTGCATGGGAGGCCGTCACCTCCTTCTGTGAAGCAGTAATGTTCGCGAAGGAGGAGGCGGAACCTCACAACCTCAGTCGCCGCAGGAGACTCCCTGGGCGGCGGGAATCGAGAGGCGATTTCCGGCCACCGTAGGCGCGGGCTTGCGCACGGTGAGCAGTGGATAGCTCGCCGTCCGGTAAGGACCAGCGGGTCTACTCCTTAAGCATGAAGACCGAAGTTTCGGCCTTCTTTACGGGCGTTTCCTACTCCGTACCACCTACGAACGTATGATTGGTTCGGGGCCCGAACGAAGTATGATACTGACGATACGACAGGTGTCCCTACTGCCGATGTGTTTTAGCCCGGCCGAAAAATTTAACTTTTACACTTGTTTTGATGGATCGTTAAGTCAGACGGACGGATAAACGGACGGACGGTTGAACGGACGGACTTAGGGAGTAGGCCCCCAGGCCCGGGTCGACGGCGCGTTGTGTTCCACGCGCGCCTCAAAGAGATGTCAGCAAAAGATGGGGTCCAATAGGGCCGGGCGGCGGGGGGTAGGGGCGGGGGGACCCCAGCGGCAGCAGCCCCGGCATAGGCAACTGAAGGAACACGGGTGGGTTTTAGTCAGTAAAAGTCTGACACGCCCTTCCGCTCCACCCAGAGCGGGAGAAGTCATTTGATGATTTCCCATCCACAAAAAAAACCTACAATAAAGTAATAGAGCGCTTCAGAAGTATTAGCGTTACGACGTAACCCTATCGCTGGCCTGATAACACATAGCTGTTGCACAACTAAATAGAGCAGCTGCCATGATCTGCGAACCACATTTAAACAGGAAGAATATACTGAAGTGTCTACTCCGACAATCGACCTACTTTATAATTTACCTCCGGCGATCGCGCCCTTTGGAAAGGTGTGCAACTATGGAAAGTTCAAACAGGATCGCTATACTGTGTCTGCAGCTTTACGTAACAATAATATTGACAGAAAATAATATTATGATCGATACAATAACATAATATCGCTGTTAACCTTATGTATAATGGACTGCGGACGAATACAACGACTTAATTAAATTATGTATGTTTTATTGATGAGAACAGCAGCTCGAGAGGACACTGCTTGTTGTCCTCTTAATACATTTTATGTGATGTGTTATATGTGATTAAAAGTTGATTGATTATTTGGCTTATGTCTCAGTTTAAACACTTAGCTGTCGTAGCAAAAGGACATTTTGAGAAAGGGACTTTTCGGGAATTGGACCTTTTGGGAAAGAGACATTATGGGAAGGGGACATTTCGGAAAGTGACGTTTTGAAACCAAGGGACATTTTGGGAAAGGGACATTCTGAGCCTGATAGTTTGTATTTGGGGATATAATTGATTGTAGGAATTCTTTTGATAAACCAATCGGTCGCATGAAAGAGTTTAGTAACTATGAGCACAGTCTATACCCATCATACAGTCGTCCGACGAAGCCCGAACCGCTTACGTAGTTCGGCGAACTCCGCCGTTCAGGCTTTCGTCGGACGACTGTATGTTGTATAGACTGTTTAGATGAGTTTGTTACACATTTATAGTATTTTTGTTAAAGCTATAGTTTTGTGCTATTTTCTCGTCAATAGTGCAGTTTCTCTGAGAGAATTTTTTAAGGATATTGGTATTCTCACGGTGGCATCACAGTTCATCTTCGCCAACATCTTATAACTACATTAGGCAAAATATATACATTTGTACAGTAAAAACAGTGATATTCACAATATTAACACCAGAAATAAGGACAAATTACGTGCTCCATTTCATCGGCTTCATAAGGTTCATAACTCATTTGTTGGTCTTGGTATAACTTTTTATAACAAGCTACCTTCTTCTTTGCTAGATTTGCCTTTTAATGCGTTTAAAATTAAAGTTAAATCCAATCTTTGTTCAAAGGCATACTATTCTATCAACGATTACTTAAACGATAAGAATAGTTGGTCGCTGTGATTAACTCAAGACAATGTTTATGTTATGTTCTTTCTCCAGGATCAGCTTACATAATGACAGGTTACATGAGTTAAGTACTAAAATTGTTTATTTTATTTGACAAAAATATAATTTAATGTATTGTGTTGCGTAAATTATTTTGCATAGGTAATATTGTATAGAATCTAGTTCTTCTAACTGAACAGACAGCTGTGCTGCTGGACAGTTTGTTGCGCTACTTCTTCTTCCCAGCTAAAGCACTAGGAAGTGGTGAAGGGCGGGCGTTTTGTGGGGACTGTCTTACTGTAATTTTGACGTTCAAAAAGTGCTGATTCTCAGCCTAATTTGAATAAAGGCCTTTTGATTTTTTGATTTTGATTTTTTGAAACGATGGGGTGTGAACACCATGACAGCTCTCACGCACTAGTTCAAAACCTTTACCATTGGGATCTTGTCATCGGTTTTTGTTGTTATGATCTTCTGTCATAGGTGGTAGCTGGTATATTACTCTTGTCATACGGATAATGGCATTCACTTCTCGGCAACTTCAATACGCGACAGCTTGCAACTACATACTATAGACCACTCACCGTTCATTAATTTTATTTGATTACCGTCGCGTCGTACAAAGTAGTATTTCATTGCATCTGATCTTTGAGTTTAATTGGTGTCATAAAACATTGTATGAGATGAAATGCATTATCAATTCATCATATTATAAGTCCGTAAATGACAGTTATTATTGTTTCAATAATTGTTTCGTCTGATTGTTTACTAAATAATAGACGATCCTTTGCCGCCCGTGGCTTGCGTGAAACGCGTCTTAAGTTTTGCGGTTATTATGATTAAAGCAGTCCTGGGCCTCAAGTCTGCTATTACAATAGTGTCAGAATGGTCTATCATTGATTTCATAATTGTTGATTTTGACAAGTATGGTAATCTACTAATACAATGACGTCATAATGGCGTCATTATGACTTTCCAATGGTCAAACTGACACTCCATTGTATGAAATTATGAATTTAGCAGATTACGAACTTTTAGCAAAATTACAATGCAGTGACAATGGGATCGTGTTGGAATGTAAAAAATAGCAGACTTGGGGCCGTGTCGTTTTAAGTACCTACTACTAACTATGAGCTCATGATATCACCAGCACCTTTGCCCAGTGGTAGATTCAAATCAAATCAAATCAAAATATTTATTTGCTAGAATATGGTGTATAGAGTGTTACAGAAAAATAGTTTCAGCATATCTATACCATGGCGTGCAAATGTATTCACAATGAGCGATGTCAATTAATCATTGGCATAAGTATTTTCTTAATTATTGGTTCTTTTGCCGATACAAAACAAAGCTTTTCAGCAGTCTTTATTTGCTTAAATGTTGATACTTATAAATATATTTTTCAGAACCAAAGTTTTTAACGTTTATCTCAATTTTCATTTAAATGATGATGTCGACAAAGTTAACCATAGCTTATTTGTTCAGCTTCATATCCTTAAACAGTCGTATAACAGTGATGATTCACTTTCTAACCACACAATGGCACAGTTCTGATGACCTTGAACGAGTTGAACTCTCACGGCCATTGCTTTTGAGCTAAAGCCCAATTATGTGCTCGCCTCACTTTGAGAGAACCTTGGGAATCATGCGAAATCGAGATTAAGATCGTTACTGTTATTTAAACAAAGTGTTTAGCATTTTTAGGGTTCCGTACCTCAAAAGGAAAAAAAGCCGGTCAAAAACGAGTCGGACTCGCGCACCGAAGGTTCCGTTCCGATTTCTGAAAAAGTGTGCTATTTAGAGACATCGTTTTATTTTTACGGTATTTTTTTTTAAATTTTTTATCAGAAGTCGGAAACTATGGGGCCTAAAAAAAGAAAAAAAAATGTGAATGTGCAAACAGCGTTCTTTCATATGATACCCCACATGCCCTAGTAGCCCCACTTTAATTTTTTAAGACCCCTTTCAGTCCCTGTTGCAAAAAAATATAAATATTTTTAATTAAGAAAACTATTCTAAATTTCAAGTTGATAGCAATAATAGTTCTTGAGATATCCAGCTGTGACAGACAGACAGACTGAGTGACACCATAAGGGTTCCTTTTTTACCATTTTGGTACGGAACCCTAAAAACAGAACCCTTATAGGATCACTCGTGTGTCTCTGTCTGTCTGTCCGTCTGTCTCAGCCAATTTGTTCCGAATCTAATGGACCGATTAAGTTTGTTACACATATGGATTTCTGTGACCCAAACACGTACGGCTATAGTAAATAAATTAATTTTGAATATGTGGGTCACTTTTAGGGGTTTTTTTTTTAAACCAAAAAAAAAGTTTTGCAAATATATTATATTTCATATGTCACACGGTACAGCCGTGTGACATAATATGAAAACTATGAAAGGGCTTACTATGAGGGTCTCAACTATTATTTTTTTATAATTTTAAAATAAGTCGTTTTAAAGTTATTTAAGAAAATAGAAGAACATTGACTTTATCGCCCAAACTATTGAGCCTAAAATTAAAAAAAAAAACCGGCCAAGTGCGTGTCGGAACACGCACAATGAAGGGTTCCGTAGTTGAAAAAGAATTATCCCAAAAACAAACATGACAAATTCACAATTTTCGGACTTTTTCCTTTAATTGTGCTTCTTGCCAAATTTCATTATTCTATAGGTTTTGATATTTACTTGCGACAGTTGCGAGTATCAAAATGTGTCGCAAAATGGCCGTATTTTTTTATTGCGTTGACTTAGACGCTTGATTTTTTTAGAACTCTAAGGGCGAGCACGCATTGCGGTGCGTTTTTCTAACGCAAAATCTGTGAAGTATGGAATGTCTTTGAAGTGCGCGCACTGCGGTCATGCGTTTTGTTACTGTAGGCCCCGCCCAGTGCGGCAGAACTAACGGAAACGCACCGCAGTGCACGCTCGCTCTAAGGGACAACAGACTTACGTATTTAATATTAATTTCAACTTGATATCTCCACGCGTCCTTGAGAAAAAGGGTCTTGTCACACTGACAGACTTGAACATTTTTTTTATGTGATAGAATGACAAATTAACAATTATCGGACTTTTTCCTTTATTTGTGTTGTATGACCTTGCTTCTTACCAAATTTCATGATTCTAGAACAACGGGAAGTACCCTATAGGTTTTGATTTACTTGCGAGTATCAAAATATGTCGTATAAATGGCCGCATGTTTTTACTGTGTTGACTTAGAAGCTTGAGTTTTTAGGACTTCAAAAAACCACAGACCTACGTATTCGATATTAATTTCAACTTGATACCTCCACGCGTTTCTGAGAAAAATGGTCTTGACAGACTGACAGACAGACAGACAGACAGACAGACGGACAAACAAGTGATCCTATAAGGGTTCTGTTTTTGCTTTTGAGGTACGGAACCCTAAAAATACAGAAAATAGTTCTGTACCTGCAGAAACCCTATAAGAAGTTTGAAGTCTTAAACGACGCTGACGAGCATGAGGTGTTGTACAGCGTAGTGATCGCCAGCGCGGCTGACGAGTATGAAGTGTTTTACAGCGTAGTGGTCGCCGGCGCGGCTGACGAGCATGAGGTGTTGTACAGCGTAGTGGTCGCCGGCGCGGCTGACGAGCATGAGGTGCTGTACAGCGTAGTGGTCGCCGGCGCGGCTGACGAGCATGAGGTGTTGTACAGCGTAGTGGTCGCCGGCGCGGCTGACGAGCATGAGGTGTTGTACAGCGTAGTGGTCGCCGGCGCGGCTGACGAGCATGAGGTGTTGTACAGCGTAGTGGTCGCCGGCGCGGCTGACGAGCATGAGGTGCTGTACAGCGTAGTGGTCGCCGGCGCGGCTGACGAGCATGAGGTGTTGTACAGCGTAGTGGTCGCCGGCGCGGCTGACGAGCATGAGGTGTTGTACAGCGTAGTGGTCGCCGGCGCGGCTGACGAGCATGAGGTGTTGTACAGCGTAGTGGTCGCCGGCGCGGCTGACGAGCATGAGGTGTTGTACAGCGTAGTGGTCGCCGGCGCGGCTGACGAGCATGAGGTGCTGTACAGCGTAGTGGTCGCCGGCGCGGCTGACGAGCATGAGGTGTTGTACAGCGTAGTGGTCGCCGGCGCGGCTGACGAGCATGAGGTGTTGTACAGCGTAGTGGTCGCCGGCGCGGCTGACGAGCATGAGGTGTTGTACAGCGTAGTGGTCACAAATCCGAAATCTTTGTCAGTTTCAACCAAAAGACGACCGCTATTCTTCCGACGTCTATTTGCGGTCGGGGAGAAGAAGACGAATATAATTCAGACTTAGAAATACAAGCAATCCAATCAATCTCTAAGCTAATCAGCGTACAATGTTCCCACTGCTGGGACACGTCGAGAGTGGGAGTGGGCTGTAATCCACCACGCGGACCCAGTGCGGGTCGGTAGATGTCATTTATGTCTTGGAATGTTTGGTTGTAGGACTTGCCGATTGATTTTATTCTTTGTTCTTTGTAAGTATGTCAGTTTAAATTGCGACTATTTTACACCCGACCAGTGCTATTTAATCGACACCAATGCTTTATGAATTAGGTAAACAACTTCACAAATAGATTAACTTACAAGAATATACGATGCAGCATCAAATAATGGCCTAAAATGAAGTTGAATGCTTACATCATTCAATTCTAAGAGCAATAAATTATTACATTACTGTATCCACACAGTCCAACATGGCTGCAGCGTGACAGGTCGTTTGTTGTTATGAATGACTAGTTGTTGTTGTGTTGTGCCGCGTCCTGGCTGCCTCCGAGGCGCTGCTCCAGGGACAACATTAGAGCGACAATTAGTCTGTCTGCATTAGTCTGTCAGAAGCGAAACGGTTGGAACTATGAGTTATTACCGCTGTTATTACTCATATTATGGCAATATTAAGCTTAATTCTGTAATATTATTCTTTTGCTTTGGGAGTGGTGATAAAAGTGGAAGTAATACCAATACACACAGAAAGAAAATCGCTGAAGATGACCAACGCTCGATATGGTTCGTCATCATCATCATTTCAGCCGAAAGACGTCCACTGCTGGACATAGGCGTCCCCCAAGCACCGCCACTTCGACAGGTTCTGTGCTTCCCGCATCCAGCGGATTCCTGCAGCCTTCACAAGGCCATCGGTCCACTTTGTAGGAGGCATTTCAACGTTACGTCTTCCGGTACGCGGACGCCACTCCAAAACCGTTCAGCCCCATCGGCCATCTGTGGTTCTGCGAGCAACGTGCCCGCCCACTGCCACTTAGCTTTAGCAATTCTTTGGGCTATGTCAGTGATATGGTAGTTTTGAAAAATATCCTTACATAAGATGCATTAAAAATTCATCATTTTACATTTTTAATCAATTATATTAATATTGACATTTCAGTTCGAGGTCAGATCTTCACAAAAAATCCGGAATCAATAATAAGGAAATTACAGATCGTAATTCATAAATTATATACTAATGTGTAAGAGTAAGGCCGCCTGGTGGTCTGTGGTGAAACACGACGCATCTTAAGAGCTGTGCACCCATACTTATTAGAGCGTAGGCGGCAGGAACAGGTAGTATAAAAAAGTGCAAAAGATCCACTCCGAACATAAGATGGCTCAATTAATGTAGCCAATTAAAGGAGCTCAGCCACTGTGCCGATGTGCCATCCTTCTGGGAGGAGGGAGGAGGATGGAGCCTTGTAGTGGCTGAGCGGTCACGAGTGTAATCGCCCCACACGGATTCATTAATATGGCCTACAGATGGGAGCTGGAACAAAAGTACTTGACTGTCAACTGTGTACGGCAAGGCTCAGCCAGGGAAGACCCCAGACAAGACGGTAGACCGACGAAAGGTGACGCCGATCCTCTGGATGTGGGAGGCTCCGGAGGCAGGACTGGTCGTTGTGACAATGCTTGGAGGAGTCTCTCAGCTGACTGACGATGACCTTCAGAGAGTTAAAGCAATTAAGATTATTCTGTTGGTGTTTATGGACGTGAAAGTGTTTGTAAACGATCCCGCAACGCACCTACTGTCGATACGTGTAGAGATAAGTTGGACTTCTGTATTAATTTACTTAGCGCCACCCGCCACCTATTGCACATTTGCGATGAGTTATAGCCGGTAAATATGATTACCTACGAATCTACGATTACAAAGTAATCATGTACCGGTAGAAACTTATTTATTATAGCAATTTACTATGAAGTGTGCAGGAAGGTTTCATTACGATTTATTTTTATAACTAGTTTTATTCGTATCGATATTATTCGTTATTTGTAATGACCAAATGATGTCAGTTAGTTTATTGTAATCATCTTTCATGTCATATGCTCACATGGACATGGCGTTCTCCAACAAGTTGAAATATTCCCAGCAAACTGCGAAGAAACAACTTCAATGTTTGAATTGAGCGAAAATTAAAAAAAAAAAATACACACCCAAATTTACGTAATGAGCTGCCTTCATTATTTAATTAATTGGCCATTTAATTGTACATCACATCAGTGTACCATAAAGTCTTTCTAGTTATGAGCAACTCCGCTATAAACCAGCCTATAAAGCATGGTTCGACGTGACCGGTAGACCAATCAGTGTCGACCTAATTACTTCTTGATTGGTTTACATCGCTTTCATAACAGTTTAACATCTGTGTCGAATTCTATGATCCTTACAAGCAATCACTTCCAAACTAGTAACCTTTTGCAGATTCCTTCGTTGATTCTCTACTCGTTTTAATCTAATAGATATAGTATAGATGTTAAACTGGCTCTGGCAGCCAGTGCCAGAGTGGCAGCTGTGATCAGCGGACCTTGCCAGAGCCAGTTAAAATTATTTTTTGACATCATCTGGGAATCATCCCAGATGATGTCAAAAAATAATTTTATCGTGGGATCTAACGAAGGTACTTCTTCTTCTTCGCTTCGCTCTTAACGGAGCGGTCGTGGTCACGATGAGCTGTGTCCAATCACAGGTGTAGTCGTTGCTCGCCTCACGATTTCTCTCCATCTGGTTCGGTTAGAAGACAGTCTGGCGCATTCATTGACAGGGCCTCCAACCGCGGATTTTACTTGGTTGGTCCACCTCATCGGTGACCACCCACGTAGCCTATTACCTTCCACTCTACCCTGCACCACAAGACATGGAGACATGCCAACTGTACTAGTGCTAATAGACGCTGTTTGATGGCGAGTTCTTGGAGTATGGAGACGTTTGTGCGGAATTCAGTCCATGATACACCAAGCATTCTTCTCCAGCACCACATTTCTAGAGCATCTACTTTTTTCTTTTCCAGTTCTCGTAATGTCCACGTCTCAGCTGCGTACAGAAATATAGGGAATACAAGAGTACGGACGAGCCTGATCTTAGTGGCCTTATAGTTATGCTGCGATTCCTCCATATTTTTTTCAGCTTGTCCATTGCCCCTCTAGCCATAGCCATACGCCGAAGGTACCTTAATAAAAAACCGGTCAAGAGCGAGTCAGACTCGTTCCGTTCCGATTTCTGAAAAAGTGTGCTACTTAGATACATCGTTTTATTTTTCCTGTAATCTTTACATAAACTTCTATCACATAGAATAATTTCAGATTTTTCTCTTTGCAAACTTCGGAGATAAGGGGGGGGGGGGAACGGTATTTTTTTTTACATTTTTCATCAGAAGTCGAAAACTATGCGGCCTAAAAAAAATTCAAAATAGTTTGAGAATTTGCAAACAGCGCTCTTTCATATGATACCCCACCTGCCGTAGTAGCCCCACTTTAAATTTTTAACCGACTTCTAAAAAAGGAGGAGGTTCTCAATTCGGATGTTTGTATTTTTTTTTTTTTTTTTTTTTTTTTTTTTTTTTTTTTTTTTTTATGTTTGTTCGCGCATAACTCCGTCGCTTGCCAACCGATTTGAAAAATTTTTTTTTTGTTGGAAAGGGTATACTTCCCAAATGGTCCCATTTTTGTCAAAATCCAGTTCTGATGATGGGATCTTGGAGAAATCGAAGGAACTCTTCAAATATTATAGGCACACCTATAGCGATTTGGGTATTTTTTATAGTAGCTCGTGCATTTGCTCTCGGAAAGCACCACTTGGGGAAGTGGAACTGATGATGAAGACCACAGATGGCTACCGGAACTACTCAATAATAAATATTTCACGGGTTGCGATTCGATTACTTTAATATGGTTGCTAAGCAATTTCCGCTCGTCACACAATGCGTGTGGTGAGTGGTTGTTGAGGAGTTCTCCTGGTTCTTACCAACAGACCCACTAAAAAGCGAGAAATAAAAACTTTTTAACAAAAAAAAAACCGACTTCCAAAAATCACTACAAAGTGAAAAATAACTTTGATTTCGGAAGTCGGTGGCAAAAAAAAAGAAAGTAAATAAAAAACGAAAGACACCGACTTCCGAAATCAAAGTTATTTTTCACTTTGTAGTGATTTTTGGAAGTGGGTTTTTTTTTTGTTAAAAAGTTTTTATTAAGACACCCTTTCAGTCTCTGTTGCAAAAAAAATATAAATATTTTTATTTATTTCTTATTTGCAAAATAGTTGGGTAAACGTCATCTAAAACTGTTCCAAATTTCAAGTTGATAGCATCAGTAGTTCCTGAGATATCCAGCTGTGATAAGACAGACAGACAGACTGAGTCACACCATAAGGGTTCCTTTTTTACCATTTTGGTACGGAACCCTAAAAAGGTAATTAGTACTAATTGATGTCAATTAAAGTGTCGAACTCACAACCACTCGATCACCAGTGCGAGGTTTATTTATTTATTTATTTATTTATTCTTAAAATGTTTAAGTGATTATGATTAGCTAGTCTCACTGGTCTGAAAGTTATCAGAGGATCTTTGTACTGTAAGTCATGATGCCACTAATTAACTAGCGCAGATAAATTAGTCGGTAACTAATGTACAAATTGATTTATCAATTCATTGATGTAATCTTAGCATAATTGAGTTTTATTAGCTCGTTCTGGTGGAGCCGCGGGCTCGTGTAATAAGTAAATAAGTAATAGCCGCATCTCAATAAACCATCAAGGCTGTGTGGAAGCTGGTCGGTCGTCGCTTCCTGTGGACGGGTTCGGTGCCTCGTTGCAACACGCGGCCTCCTTTACACTAGGATTATTTTGCCCAAATGTTGTGTGATTCGATGAAGAACTTTGCGCAAGCCAGTTTCTTGTTACACCAATTTAGACGCATTTAGATATTTTTAGTTGATATTTAGATAAAAAGTTTTTTTTAGTTGATCACACTTGTACCAAAAATAACAAAATACAGGTTACAATCAGAAACGTGGGGTCAAAGGAGAGATAGTTTTTTTGTTCGACGATTAGGCCCACCAAAAACTTTGCCGTCTATTAATGAAAAGCATGTTGATTTGTTCCTTAAGATCTCCAGATTACTGTGGTAGTAATAATTATACCTTGGTCTAACGAATACTGAGAATACGATCATAACCTAAAAATTCACTGAAAGAGCTATTGTTTAGTGAGTAGGTTTTTAGTAAATAGTGTAATTGTTCAATAAAAAATAGTAGGAATATAAGGTGTTTAGAACGGTTCATGATATCAAAAATCACATGTAAAATTATCAGCTGTCCCGTACAAAACAGCAATACCTACTCGACCCAAATGTATGGGACGGCTGATAATTTTTTCACGATTACGATTTTGGTCCCATGGATAAAGTTGTTCAGTTTGATGATCTGTACCACGCCCTTAAGTTTGATGATCTGTACCACGCCCTTAAGTTTGATGATCTGTACCACGCCCTTAAGTTTGATGATCTGCACCACGCCCTTAAGTTTGATGATCTGTACCACGCCCTTGAGTTTGATGATCTGTACCACGCCCTTAAGTTTGATGATCTGTACCACGCCCTTAAGTTTGATGATCTGTACCACGCCCTTAAGTTTGATGATCTGTACCACGCCCTTAAGTTTGATGATCTGTACCACGCCCTTAAGTTTGATGATCTGTACCACGCCCTTAAGTTTGATGATCTGTACCACGCCCTTAAGTTTGATGATCTGTACCACGCCCTTAAGTTTGGGCACACCTTTCTCATAGACCCTGTATGTTATGCAACTTATTTCAAAACCAGAAGGAGGGTAATGTTTTTGGCGCGCATGTATGTATGTATATCTGTTCCATTGTGACCTCCTGTAGCCGTTTAGGCTTGATGGATTTTAACATTATGAGGTGTTGATAGATTCGTCTTAATTGTGGGAGTGACATAGGCTACATAATACTTATAATTACATATATTGCATCTGGAAATACAAAGAAAAGGGTTTACAAAGAAAAGATTTTTCTAAAAATAAATTACATACAACAATATTGGTCAATTCCAAACTAAAAAGCTTGAAATAAAGACCCCGACCCCGACTGCAGAAACATAACTCAAAAGAGAAAAACAACCATTATAGGTATTTTATAATCTAAGTATTGAATTTTGATATCGCAAGCGGGGACAATCAAAAGTTACACCATATTTCAGGTTACGGGTATGTCCCCGCCTGCAATACCAACATTCTTCGATAATTATGCTTGTTAGGGTTCCGTACCAAAATGGTAAAAAAGGAACCCTTATGGTGTGACTCAGTCTGTCTGTCTGTCTGTCTGTCACAGCTGGAACTATATCTCAAGAACTACTAATGCTATCAACTTGAAATTTAGAACAGTTTTAGATGACGTTTACCCAACTATTTTAGAAATAAGAAAGAAGTAAAATTTTTTTTTTTTTTTGTAACAGGGACTGAAAAGGTGTCTTAAAAATTAAAAGTGGGGCTACTAGGGCATGTGGGGTATCATATGAAAGAGCGCTACTTGCAAATTCTCAGACATTTTTTAATTTTATTTTAGCCCACATAGTTTTCGACTTTTGATGAAAAATGTAAAAAAAAATACCGTTCCCCCCCCTTATCTCCGAAGTTTGCAAAGATAAAAATGTGAAATTATTCTATGTGATAGAAGTTTATGTAAAGATTACAGGAAAAATAAAACGATGACTCTAAATAGCACACTTTTTCAGGAATCGGAATGGAACCCTCGGTGCGCGAGTCCGACTCGCTCTTGACCAGTTTTTTTTTTCTCTTTTCAGTTATGTTTTTGCAGTCGGGTTTTTTGTTTATTTTAATAATTTGTTTTTCGCGCTAAAGCTCATAAACAAGGATTTTAATAAAATAACTGTAAAGTCTAAGCTTCCGATATACATTGTATTATTATGCAGTTGTATACACTTCGGTTCAGCCGAAAGGTTAATCGTCGGTAATCATGGTTCGCACAACTTATTTAAATAATAAAAATAATAATAATAATAAAATTATGTTTATTTATCCCCACAAATTACATTCTTATTTCTTAAAATACTAAAGACATAATAAGTTGACACTTTGACAGGTATTTAGACAATTTGTAATTTGTGGAAGATCTGGAGTCTAAACTAAGCCTAGGCCTGTATTTTAGAACTCCAGGATCCCCCATTATATCTCACAGTAAACAGCAATAACAGCAGTAACAGTAATGATGGGCTTTACCGTTTTATAACTGAGAATTATTAGCTAGTTAACACATGACGTCATGGATGTCAAGGTGTTAGGATACAGGCATCAAATACAAGCAGTGCTGCAGTGCCTCGTTGACTGATCAAGAACAGGGGTAGCATAGGTGCATGGCATGGGTTATAGTCACACGAAGAGACAGCGATTAACAATGCATTTGGCGAAGGGTTTAAAACCATTTTAATTCAAGAAAAATAAATGTTTTCATACTTAATATTAATTGTGTTTTTGGTCTCCATAAGACCTAAGTTAATTAATTCTTTATAGTCTAGTCTAGCCTACGTAGAGATGCGGTCATTTTGGTCTGATGCGATCAATTCCCACGCATAAATGTTAATCTGATTTCCAGAACAGTCGGATGTAAAGATCAATGTCAGAGTGCTTGTTCAGCAGCCTGTAGGTGTTCATGTCGGTATGACGACAGGAGAGCAATGTCAGAGTGCTTGTTCAGCAGCCTGTAGGTGTTCATGTCGGTATGACGACAGGAGAGCAATGTCAGAGTGCTTGTTCAGCAGCCTGTAGGTGTTCATGTCGGTATGACGACAGGAGAGCAATGTCAGAGTGCTTGTTCAGCAGCCTGTAGGTGTTCATGTCGGTATGACGACAGGAGAGCAATGTCAGAGTGCTTGTTCAGCAGCCTGTAGGTGTTCATGTCGGTATGACGACATGAGAGCAATGTCAGAGTGCTTGTTCAGCAGCCTGTAGGTGTTCATGTCGGTATGACGACATGAGAGCAATGTCAGAGTGCTTGTTCAGCAGCCTGTAGGTGTTCATGTCGGTATGACGACATGAGAGCAATGTCAGAGTGCTTGTTCAGCAGCCTGTAGGTGTTCATGTCGGTATGACGACATGAGAGCAATGTCAGAGTGCTTGTTCAGCAGCCTGTAGGTGTTCATGTCGGTATGACGACAGGAGAGCAATGTCAGAGTGCTTGTTCAGCAGCCTGTAGGTGTTCATGTCGGTATGACGACATGAGAGCAATGTCAGAGTGCTTGTTCAGCAGCCTGTAGGTGTTCATGTCGGTATGACGACATGAGAGCAATGTCAGAGTGCTTGTTCAGCAGCCTGTAGGTGTTCATGTCGGTATGACGACAGGAGAGCAATGTCAGAGTGCTTGTTCAGCAGCCTGTAGGTGTTCATGTCGGTATGACGACATGAGAGCAATGTCAGAGTGCTTGTTCAGCAGCCTGTAGGTGTTCATGTCGGTATGACGACATGAGAGCAATGTCAGAGTGCTTGTTCAGCAGCCTGTAGGTGTTCATGTCGGTATGACGACAGGAGAGCAATGTCAGAGTGCTTGTTCAGCAGCCTGTAGGTGTTCATGTCGGTATGACGACAGGAGAGCAATGTCAGAGTGCTTGTTCAGCAGCCTGTAGGTGTTCATGTCGGTATGACGACATGAGAGCAATGTCAGAGTGCTTGTTCAGCAGCCTGTAGGTGTTCATGTCGGTATGACGACAGGAGAGCAATGTCAGAGTGCTTGTTCAGCAGCCTGTAGGTGTTCATGTCGGTATGACGACATGAGAGCAATGTCAGAGTGCTTGTTCAGCAGCCTGTAGGTGTTCATGTCGGTATGACGACATGAGAGCAATGTCAGAGTGCTTGTTCAGCAGCCTGTAGGTGTTCATGTCGGTATGACGACATGAGAGCAATGTCAGAGTGCTTGTTCAGCAGCCTGTAGGTGTTCATGTCGGTATGACGACATGAGAGCAATGTCAGAGTGCTTGTTCAGCAGCCTGTAGGTGTTCATGTCGGTATGACGACATGAGAGCAATGTCAGAGTGCTTGTTCAGCAGCCTGTAGGTGTTCATGTCGGTATGACGACAGGAGAGCAATGTCAGAGTGCTTGTTCAGCAGCCTGTAGGTGTTCATGTCGGTATGACGACAGGAGAGCAATGTCAGAGTGCTTGTTCAGCAGCCTGTAGGTGTTCATGTCGGTATGACGACATGAGAGCAATGTCAGAGTGCTTGTTCAGCAGCCTGTAGGTGTTCATGTCGGTATGACGACATGAGAGCAATGTCAGAGTGCTTGTTCAGCAGCCTGTAGGTGTTCATGTCGGTATGACGACATGAGAGCAATGTCAGAGTGCTTGTTCAGCAGCCTGTAGGTGTTCATGTCGGTATGACGACAGGAGAGCAATGTCAGAGTGCTTGTTCAGCAGCCTGTAGGTGTTCATGTCGGTATGACGACATGAGAGCAATGTCAGAGTGCTTGTTCAGCAGCCTGTAGGTGTTCATGTCGGTATGACGACAGGAGAGCAATGTCAGAGTGCTTGTTCAGCAGCCTGTAGGTGTTCATGTCGGTATGACGACATGAGAGCAATGTCAGAGTGCTTGTTCAGCAGCCTGTAGGTGTTCATGTCGGTATGACGACAGGAGAGCAATGTCAGAGTGCTTGTTCAGCAGCCTGTAGGTGTTCATGTCGGTATGACGACAGGAGAGCAATGTCAGAGTGCTTGTTCAGCAGCCTGTAGGTGTTCATGTCGGTATGACGACAGGAGAGCAATGTCAGAGTGCTTGTTCAGCAGCCTGTAGGTGTTCATGTCGGTATGACGACATGAGAGCAATGTCAGAGTGCTTGTTCAGCAGCCTGTAGGTGTTCATGTCGGTATGACGACATGAGAGCAATGTCAGAGTGCTTGTTCAGCAGCCTGTAGGTGTTCATGTCGGTATGACGACATGAGAGCAATGTCAGAGTGCTTGTTCAGCAGCCTGTAGGTGTTCATGTCGGTATGACGACAGGAGAGCAATGTCAGAGTGCTTGTTCAGCAGCCTGTAGGTGTTCATGTCGGTATGACGACATGAGAGCAATGTCAGAGTGCTTGTTCAGCAGCCTGTAGGTGTTCATGTCGGTATGACGACATGAGAGCAATGTCAGAGTGCTTGTTCAGCAGCCTGTAGGTGTTCATGTCGGTATGACGACAGGAGAGCAATGTCAGAGTGCTTGTTCAGCAGCCTGTAGGTGTTCGTGTCGGTATGACGACATGAGAGCAATAGCATCGTCGTCTTTTCCGAAGAGGCGGGAAACCTTTTATACACACTATACACAGTATTAGACACTCATATTTTCACACGACTACCGCCCAAGTGCGAGTCGGACTCGCACACGAAGGGTTCCGTACCACCACAATATTTAAAACTGCATATTAAAAAACCGGTCAAGAGCGAGTCGGACTCGCGCACCGATGGTTCCGTTCCGATTTCTGAAAAACTGTGCTATTTAGAGACGTCATTTTATTTTTCCTGTAATCTTTACATAAACGTCTATCACATAGAATAATTTCAGATTTTTCGCTTTGCAAACTTCGGAGATAAGGGGGGGAACGGTATTTTTTTTTACATTTTTCATCAAATGTCGAAAACTAAGCGGCTTAAAAAAAATAAAAAAATGTCAGAATGTGCAAATAGCGTCCTTTCATATGATACCCCACATGCCCTAGTAGCTCCATTTTGAATTTTTAAGACCCCCTTTCAGTCCCCGTTGCAAAAAAAATATAAATATTTTTATCTCTTTCTTATTTGCAAAATAGTTGGGTAAACGTCATCAAAAACTGTTCCAAATTTCAAGTTTATAGCATTAGTAGTTCTTGAGGTATCCAGCTGTGACAGACAGACAGACAGACTGAGTCACACCATAAGGGTTCCTTTTTACCATTTTGGTGCGGAACCCTAAAACAACTTCAGTTTAAAAAAACACATTTCTTGTATTGGACCCCCTTTAATTTTTAACTCTGTTTTATTTTTATGATTTGTTGTTATTGCCGTAATAGAAATACACAATCTGTGAAAATTTCAACTGTCTACATATTACGGTTCATGAGATACAGCCCTGTGACAGACAGACGGACGGACGGACAGCGGAGGCTTAGTAATAGGGTTCCGTAAGGTAGCCTTCGGGTACGGAACCTAAAATAGGGCGTGTGAAAGTGTCTGTAGTCAGCAGAGTTATTTTACATCTAAACAATTAAGTAACACATATTGGTTACGGTATATGGAGCCTTCGTATATGGAGGGAGACGAAACGGTATGCAAAGTGCGTGTATTGTAAGGATGGTCCTCTTTAGAGAAATTAAACTAGTTCGTTGTTAAGAAATCTATGGACTCAAAATAATGTTGGAAGTCCTTTTTCGTATGTGTTCGTGTAGTAGTTGTGTGCAGTACGAGTACGAGTAAGGCGCGCCTGTTGACTAAATAGTCTTTCATCCTTTCATAACTTAAGTGGGCTAAACTTTAGATCACCAGCTTTGTTTAGGTTGTTGAAATGTTTCTGATGTGTAACATGTTTCCTCTCGCTTGCCTGCACCCTGTGGAGTGATTTCGTGAAAAGGGACGTGACGGAAATGTGTAACAGGAAGTGAAATAGTACATTTTGATACAAGTGGAGAACGTTTGTTATTGCATTCAAGGCGGACTTAACACCCGAGCCGTAGGCGAGGTTGTTTTTGAGCCGAGAACTGCAATAACAAATGTCCACGTGTACCAAACGACGTTTTTCAATACACTTTTGAAGAAATAAAATAAAATAACGGAATAGTAGATTATGCACCGAGGGGCTAAAGTTGTGTCTTATGTCACGGGCGTCATATTGAATCTCGAGCGCAATGAAGGATTCGGGATTCAACTCCCGAGCGCAGCGAGGGAGTTAAGAGTTTAACTCACGAGCGAAGCGAGGGAGTTAATACAAGAATCCTGAATGTAGCGAGGGATTCAAGCTAGCCCAAGGCAAAGACACCTTTAGCCCAGAGGAGGATACTCTACTTTTTACACCTACTGTGAGAAAATAATAGCCATAGTACGAAAAACAAAGTATTTATTAAATAACCAAACAGTAAGAATAACATATTGGATGATTGGCTGTATGCATTTTGAATTTAGAACGTCATTGGAGACGCTCGTGAAAATAGAGTATTTTTGATAACATGTGATAAATCGAGTGTAGTATAGATAGGTTTTATTATTTATTTATGTATTCACAAAATCCACAGCAATCTTAGCGCAGTTTACTTAATAGTACATTATTGCAAAGGCCGTGAAATAGGCAATTGCAGGTCGAGTATGAGTTTGAAGGCCGAGCCGTAGGCGAGGACTTCACTAATACGAGACAAGCAATTGCCATTTCCGCCGAGGCATATATAGTGCTTTTCTCAAAAGAATGCAGGGAAATGAAAGTAGTTAAGTTTCCTTAATTTTTCAAGTTAATGCCGTTTTTAACATTTCAGCATGGAATAAATTGCCTATAATGTAGATGGGTTTTTAGTTTTAACAATCTCATTAAAATACGCCAAAAATACTGTTTCGGAGAAAATGTTCATTTTTTCTCGTTTTTACAAATCATAAAATTTTAATCCTAAACCTAAAATACATGAAAGTGTATTTTTCTTTTGACTTCGCTGGAAGCAGGTTTTCCATTGCCAATTTGGCTTCTGATCTTAAATCTGGTGGAGTACCTACAATCAAACTCCATTTCACTCTGAACCGTTGGAACTCATTTTAATTAAGTATTTTTATATTTAATAAGTATGTAAATATACATTTTCAAATCAAGATGAATTTTCAGTTTTGCCGCCAATTTTCTATCTAACATCTGTGCTGAAAGGCAAACGCTTTTATGGCTATACAGCCACGTGAACGCAATTTATACTAAGCAAAGAGATCCAATCAAAGAGTATTAAAAAACCCCAGCACGCCGTTTCATACAACATTGCTGGAGCGGTGTAATGTTCCAAATTCAAAAACGCTCCTGAAATGGATTTATTTTCTTTGACCGTAAATTCGATACTTCGCGTGTTCTTTTTTCGAAAATAATGACAATATTTCCATGCATGTTTGAGAAAAATAAATTAACTAATGTTACAGCCAATTACTATTACGGTATTACGGCGCGGTACGGTATTTGTTATTATTAATGCCAGTGTTAATGTTATTCCATTCCTTTTAAAAAATGGTTCGTAGTTACTTTATCTAATTATTCTTACAATATTATGTCTTCGAAAACATGGCAACGATATGAAGAAGCAGTCGTTATGATTTTGTAGGAAATCGAGAATATCATCCACGCGTAGTAAGGGTTTCGAGAATAGCTTTCCTCTTTCTGGCACCAAAGGGTGTTTGTTAGTACTATACTGCCAATTTAGCTGAGCATGTGAGATTCCAAATTCAAATCACATTATTGACCAGCGGGTCATAATGAAATCCAGTACAACATTATTGACCGGCTGTGCCCCCGGCCACTAATGACTCACTTTAGGTTAAGGTTTCTTGACATATAATTTGACATTTTCGAGCAGGTGGTGTGAAAAATATTTTTGTCATGAATTAATAGGAAACTATGATCTAAATTTTCTTTTTTTTTCCGCGCTTTGATTCGCCAGGTTGAAAGAGAAGCAAAGGTATAAAGCCGATAAACAGCCTAATATGAAAAATAGAAAATTAAAATGTTTTTGAGTTTAGAACACAAATAAATGTTAATTTGTTCATAAACGTTTTTTGTTATTGTAATAATCATGGTTTTTGATAATATTCTTTAGAGAAACATTATTTAAATATTCAAAAAATATTATAAGGCTTGGGATTGAGCTGCTCCAATAAATTTACACTATTAATGTTGATTTAAATACCTTTTTACATATTCTATACAATGACATGAATATTTACTTTGTAAAGTATTACTTATACTATTTTTAATTATTGTGAATGTGAAGACTACGTGGATCATTGTTTTTTATTTATTTTATCCTTTTCTCAGTTTTAGTTATAGTCTGACAGTTTGAGTAATTTATGCGGCCTACCCAAATGTCTTTTCTTTGGTATTGTTCGTCGAATCGTTAAGCTCCTTAAGTTTTGAGTTGAGCTGCACGATTACTGACAAATGCGTGCACTGACTGGACAGGTCCACTCAATCTGTGTGGTTCTTTCATCAAAAGACCATTTCAGACTGCAATCTACATGGTCTTCACATGATCTGACCAAGATTATGTCTGGACTTTAAAAGAGACTGTGACCTCTGAGTTTGTTTCGGCGTTTCTTCTCAGAGTAGTCAGATAGGAAACGTCGAACTCATCTAGTTTAAAAAAAAATATGTTTGACGTGTAAAAGTGTTTGTACAAACCTACTTACAGAAAATAAATCATTTATCATTTATCATTTATATTAACGCCTTAAAGACGCATATATATCCCTTTGCCGAGATTAAAAAAAAAACATTCACATCCGAATAGAGAGTTGTGAATAGAGGCATTGAACCAATTTGGACTAAGTATAGGTATAAATTATCTGTGGCAATTTTTATTCCCGCACACGGGAGGGAAAATAAAAAATCGCACGCGTGCGACATACATTGCATTGTGAACCTAATCGTAGTGCGATATGAACCAGTTTTCGAGGAAGTGTATTGAAAACATTTTTCTAAAAGTTTTGAGTGACGGATTGTTTGGTATAGAACTAGAAAGTAGTTTTACTGAGGTGAGATGCCAGATGTTACATACGAGTATCATAGTTATGTGACTACCGTAAGACTCGCTCGTTTTTTTTAACTTTTTGTTTCATACGGATGTGTCGCGGCATCTACATTGCCAGTTAGGAACTACGAATCACAATGACATGACGTCACGCAACCTGCATCGCGCTATTAGAGTTTACAGCGCGACTAGCATATACAACGTCCCGACATCAACCGTGGGGCAGTTGCCCACCAGACACGACACGCGTCTGGTCGGAGGATCCTCCCTTTTCTATGGAGAATGAGTGAACTTAACACCCTGTTCCTCATGCCTAGGGTTACCAGAAAGAAAATTTAAAAGTCCGTAGAAAAAGCCTGATTTCCATTGAAAAATCCTGAGATTTCTCGAATTTTGTGAATTTTCTCGCAAACGTAATTTTCAAGACCATCGGAGTTTCAAGATTACCAAAGATAATGCGTATTTGTCAATACCTATTTGCTATTACTGCCCGGAATGCAAACGCAGAGAGTTTTTTGTATCATGGGGCTCAATTAATGGTCGAATGAATGAAACCGACTAGCGGCGGCAAACATTGCAACATACTTTCAAGTGCCGATTTTTTAATCTTCAGATAACTTTTATTTGAGTAAATAAAAATTGTGTCTTGACAGCTTGAGCTTTACTACATTTGAAGAGTTTAACGTGCGAAGCATTTTATAGAATAGTGTTAAAAGACAAAAGTTTAAGTACCTAAAAAGGTATCATCGCAAAATAAACATGATAAAACTAATGATTAGAATAGGTTTCAAAGATTTTAAGTGTTTATTTTATTTGTGTAATTTACATGACTAAAGTTGATTTTTAAATTAGTCTATGTAAAGAAGATTATTATTAAAATTCTAAAAATCCTGAGATTTCATGAGATTTCCAAAATCCGGCCGCAATCCTGAAAAGAGCCTGAAAATCCTGAGATCTCAGGACAAATCCTGAGATATATATGTGTATACTCATGCTATAGATGTAACATCGCGCCTGTCTCCCCTGAAGCCTGTATTCTTCTCATCATCATTTTCTCCAAGTGGATGTCTCATCAAATAATACACACGTACGTTTTATAAATGTTTTAATACATATAAGTTATCGCTCAGGTCGTCGTTCACCACCGTCACCACCAGCCGGACGCGTACCGAGGAGGTGCTTTAACCACTTTGATGATGACTGGCGCGTGGGCGTGCTGATGGCCGGGGCTTGCATACCCGTGGTGGCTGTGGGGCAACGGCGCGTGGCTCAGCAGGGACGGCGAGTGGCTCGAGTGCAGTAAGGAGGAGTGGCTTGAGTGTGAGGGTGAGCTTACAACTAAAGGTGCCGACTGCCTAGAATAGTGGGGAGCTGAACTTAGGGAACACGAGGGACTCGAACATAGGGAGGAAGAGTGGCTCAAACTCAAGGGAGAAGAATGAGATGAATAATGAGGAGCGGAATGGCTCGAACCTAAAGACGGGGAGTGACTCAAACTCAAAGAAGGAGAATGACTAGAATAATGGGGAGATGAATGGCTTATACTTAGGGGAGCAGAATAACTTGAGTAATGGGGAGCATATGAGTTCGAACTTAAAGACGGTGAGTGGCTCAAACTCAAGGAAGGAGAATAACTAGAATAATGAGGAGCGTAGTCGCTCAAACTGAGAGACGGTGAGTGGCTCAAACTCAGTGGTGAAGAATGACTAGAAGAATGGCTTAAACTTAGGGGAGCAGAATGACTTGAGTAATGGGGAGCGTATGAGGTCGAACTTAAAGACGGTGAGTGGCTCAAACTCAAGGAAGGAGAGTAACTAGAATAATGAGGAGCGGAGTGGCTCAAACTGAGAGTCGGTGAGTGGCTCAAACTCAGTGGTGAAGAATGACTAGAAGAATGGCTTAAACTTAGAGGAGCAGAATGACTTGAGTAATGGGGAGCGTATGAGCTTGAACTTAAAGACGGTGAGTGACTCAAACTTAAAGATGGTGAGTGGCTCAAACTCAGCGGTGCTGAATGACTAGAATAATGGGGAGCAGAGTGACTTAAACTCAGGGGACCCGATTGACTAGAGTAATGGGGAGTATATGAGCTCAAACCTAAAGAAGGTGAGTGGCTCAAACTGAGAGACGGTGAGTGGCTCAAACTAAGGGATGGAGAGTGTAAGGGTGCTAAATGGTCTACATGTAAAGGTGCAGCATGGATAATTGGAGCGGAATGCAATGACGGGGAGTGGTCGTATGAGCTTAAGAGTGGGGCGGAATGTAAACTGGACTGGGAATGGAGGGGCTCGGCGTGTGAGTACAGAGGCTCAGAGAGGAGAGAAGGTGCGCTTAGCAAGGGGGCAGAGTGCAGGGGCTCTGAATGGAGGGAATGAGAGCTAAGCAGAGGTTCAGGGTCATGTAAAAGTAGAGGCTCTGCGTCTAAGGAATCTGAGCTCAACAAAGGAGCTTCGTGTATAGATGGTGAGCTGTGTAGTGGTTCAGAATGACTGTAGAGAGGTTCTGAATGGTGCAATTGCAGTGGTTCCGAGTGTATTGGGGCGTCATATGATTCAAGCGGTGCTGAATGTAGCAAGCTGTGTGAATGTGTTGGGGCTGAGTGAAGAGAACCGTGTGAGTGCGAGGAGGGTCCATGAGAGCTGTGTGAGTGTTGCGAGGACCCGTGGGAACCATGCGAGTGGCCGGAACTGGAGTGTGAGTGCCCTGATGAGCCTGAGATGCTGGACAACAGGCTGTTGAGTCCGCTGAGCAGGCCACCGGGCTCGCCGAAGATGCCGCGCTTCTGTCGGGAAGCTGTAGAGCTGGCTATCAGCAGCACTGTGCAGATCTGTGATACGAAAATAATTCTAATTATATGATTGTCAGTTTTTAGGGTTCCGTACCTCAAAAGGAAAAAAACGGAACCATTATAGGATCACTCGCGTGTCTGTCTGTCTATCTGTCTGTCTGTCTGTCCGTCTGTCCGTCTGTCAAAGCCAATTTGCTCCGAATCTAATGGACGGATTAAGTTGAAATTTGGTATACATATGGATTTCTGTGACCTAAACAAGAACGGCTAAAGTAAATAAATAAATTTTGAATATGGGTGTCACTTTTAGGGGCCCAATAACAAAATTTAAAAAAAGTTTTGTAAACTGTACCGTGTGATACATAAAATGAAAGGGCTTACTATGAGGGTCTCAAATTTTTTTTTTTTATAATTTTAAAATAAATAGTTTTAAAGTTATTTAAGAAAATAGACGAAAATTGACCGTTCCCCCTCCTTATCTCGAAACTACTGAGCCTAAAATTTTGAAAAAAAATATAGAAAATAGGTCTATACCTGTAGATTACAGGAACATCTATAAGAAGTTTGTGGTATTAAAATAACATGGTAAATCTCTCAATATTGTGAGTACAAACTTACATTTACTGTTGGAATGTATGGGAGAACATGTTTTTCAACTATAATGTTAAGTTTGTTCTTGGGATAATTTCATACCAACTACGGAACCCTTCATTGTGCGTAGTCCAACACGCACTTGGCCCGTTTTTTTTAGTATTTAAAGTGCAATTTTTATGCTGCTGGCGTACCTATTTTAAATAAATTAAATTGATTTAACACTGGCTCTCTGTCAATTGTCTTGTTACGATGCTCAAAAATAACAAGAGATTTCTCATGCTGCCTAGATGAGCGGTATCTTAGTAAACATACCTTAACAATGAAAGATGGACTGTAGCATCTTAGGAAAATAGATGAAATAATAGAGGTAATCTCGTTTGTGCGGCTAACCGCGAGCCATAACTTTACGATGCCATGTTTTATCATAAATTATAGTAAATTTGGCAATAACGGATTTATTTCAAAGGTAATGTTGCTTCACTAATAGTAACAAATCACAATATTATTCATATGCATTGGGCAATCAGATCAACTAATTTAATATCCATATATATAACTTAATCTAAAAATAAAATGGTAAAGCCACTAGGTGATGTAATACAATATTATATCCGAGATATCGTACATATTTCACGGTCGATCGAAAAATATTTATAGTTTGAGATGTAATTTGTATTACATCGGGTGATGAGAAGCGGTTAACCCATCTAAAGACACTAATTAGAAGGGATTGCTGACTGCACGTTGCAGGTGTAAGAGCTAACGTTGGGAAGCGTCTTGCCTACCTACCTACACCACATGGCGCAGGCACCTTTTAGGTTTAGTTTTAATATTCAATGATTTAGTTTTAGAACTATTTTTAATTTTAATGTTCCTTATTAGAATAGATTTATAAGGCAGAAATCTTTGTAGTTATTGTAATCTCAGCTTTTGACGACTTGTAGGTAATACTTCCGTTAGATTTGTTGTTGTAAGGTAACGTTCGTTTACAATATTATAAGTAGGCAGAGATCACAACTTTATGGGCGATGATAGATAACTAATTAAAAAGTATTTTGTTTACTCACAAGCAGTTTCATCGTGAGTGCGTGTGAGCACAGTTCCGGCACAGTTTTGACGACCAACTGATGTCACACACAATATATACCGATCTCCAATTAATTTGAATGTTACGAAACTGCCGCCGACTGCCCTGAGCCCTCAGCCTGACGAAACGTCTCCAAAGGTACCATGACTTGTGTAACAGCTACCGTTTAGCCGAACATACATCATTCGTTAATAGTAAGTAATAAACTAAGTTATGAATACATTGAATACGTACCTAATGAGCTGGTGATACCGGACGTGTGGTTAGTATGCGCATGACCCTGGCGCATCTCCGCTGACATGCTTCCATATTTGGGCATTAAAGTTTGGTTCAAAAGGTTACGATACACATTCCTTGTTTTTATCCTCACGGTTTGAGTTCATATCTTATTCTTAACTCAGGAACAAAGCCTATAAAGCGGGGAAGCCCCTTCACTTGGATGTCTGTCGTTATCAACCACCTGCAGGAAGCACCAGTAATCTTGACGACCCAGAACAGGCATGTCTAGGCTCCGGCGGCGGAGTATTACGAGAAGAGCCGTCCCCACATGTAGATAATGGGATAGCGCTAGGCAGAGAGACGGAAAGAAAGGTTAAAACTTGGGATGACATTTCACAACAGTATTTACTTAGTACTACGCATATAATCTCATAAGATGATAGAATACATTCATAATGATTTGCGGCCGCAGATAATGTTAAGATAATCAAGTGATGTAACTATTATTTGGGTAAATAATGCGATTTATAGCCGCGCACGTGTCGCTCTGGGTCCGGTTCCTCTATGCAAGTGTGTCAACAAAGCCATTCCAAATCCTTCCGTTTCCGAAGTGTCGTGTTATCTCACAAGATTACGTATTATTAGGGAATGTGAGCCATAGGTCACTATTAGATGGAGATCTTGTTACCTCGGAAGGGTTTGCCTACATTGCCCAAATAAACAGAAACGGAGTTTTGTAACTCACAAAAATCTAAACAGTAAGTATTTAGATTTCTGTGTAGGTACTACCATAATTATTATGCCTATTGTATAAAACATACATAATACCCATCTTTATTTTAAACAGATGATCAGACCAGATATTTTTGCAGTAGACCACAATCAATTCCCAGTCAGAAATATGCTCCAGGAAAGCCTTTCCCCTCTACATCCCAAATACATGTATAATAAATGTATGTATAATAAATACATGTATAAATACATGTAATAAATACATGTATAAATACATGTAATAAATACATGTATAATAAATACATGTATAATATGTATGTATAATAAATCTGTAGTGTTGTACAGCGTGCAGCGCCTATTTATTTCATATTGCACACTCACTGCCAGCGCCTGATTCAGCACATAGCAATACACACGCTGGTGCTTGTGTAGAGAAAACCACTGATTGCATAGGCGCTCAGTAGTCTACAATTAGTATTTGTATCAGTTTTAGTATGTATGTATTATGAATGTCAAACATAAATGTATTTAACAAATATTTTGTACTACCTTTTGCCAGCGGCTTCGCCCGCGTGGATGTCGGAAAATATCCCACGGGAACGTACTACCGGGAAATTCTCCCTTATTACTTGTCTACATTATAAAGGGAACCTATGTGCAAAATTTCAGCTTTCTAGGTTCAAGGGTTTGGGCTGGGCGCTGATGAGTCAGTCAGTCAGTCAGGACTTCTATTTTTATTTATATATATACAGGGTTATTGGTAAAACACCAGCAAACTCTTCCGGGGTCATTACCCCACGCATACGGGACTCTTTCCTCGCTGCGACAATAAACTTCAACAAAAACAACAGCAACAACAAGTTGAACACAAGCCACCTCGGTATCGCAACAGATAAGCCAACACCTATTTACGTTGTGGAACACCTATCAGCAGCCAACAAAGCCTTGCACGCAGCGGCAAGACTTCGAGGTAAAGAGCTTGGTTATAAGTTTGTGTGGGTGCGTAATGGCAGAATTTTTATGAAGAGGAACGATCAATCTGAGCGTATTGTAATCACGTGTCAGGACGTCTTACAAACTGTCAGTTAAATTAATCTTCTGTTTTTTTTTTTTTTTTAATTGTATTTACTTTGCATGTTTGTGTATAACCTGTTCACATTCAGTAACTCACTGAAGATATACTATCAGAATGTACGCGGTTTAAGAACTAAAACAGAAACTTTTTATCATAACATGGCTCTTCAAGACTATGACATTGTCGTGCTTACAGAGACTTGGCTGAACGGCGGCGTCTACGACTCTGAACTATTTGATGACAGATACGTAATTTACAGGCGAGATCGCGAGTCCAGTAGATACAAAGCACGTAAAAATGGAGGCGGCGTTTTAATAGCTGTAGCTAGGCACTTAAATTCATGTAGAATGACACATTTAGAAAGTCAGTACGAGGATTTATGGATCTCCGTTGACTCAGACTCTCCCGGGAATAAGAAAAACAAGATCTACATCTGTTGCGTCTACCTACCTCCCCCGATAACATATGAAACCATTCAAACTTTCCTAGACTCAGCTCAAATTGCCCTGGACAAAAACGAACGTACTATTATTATCGGTGACTTTAATCTTAGTACTATAACGTGGAAAATCAATGAAGAAAGTCAGGCGAGACACACTACTCCTTGCTCTATTAATAACAATGATGTTACCAAACACTTTTTAGACTATGTTTCTATGAATGACTTAGGCCAGTATAATTACGTCACAAATAACAAATCTAGAACATTAGATCTAGTCCTCTGTAACACTATAGTACAAAACCTGACACGTTGTCATACACATCTGACACAAGAAGATCCATTACATCCGCCGCTCGAGTTTGCCGTACCCACGGTCAACAACACAAATTGCCTACAAACTAAACCGACCACTAAACCTAATTTCTTTAAAGCGGACTACGACAAAATCCTAACTTCCCTTATATCTATAGACTGGGAAAGTTTGATGGGGGGTTGTTCCTCGGTTGGCGAGATGGTCAATATTTTATATGATATTTTGCACGACGTTATCAAGCAGCACGTACCACTGAAAACGATATCTAGGAAAGAGTACCCGGCATGGTACACTCCCAAGCTTAAGCGACTTTTTAAAGAAAAAAACAAATTTCGCGTTAGAATAAAAAGATACAACAATCCCCTTGACGTTATATCCTTCGAAACACTGCGTACCGACTGTAGCAAGTTAAGAACAATTTGCTACAAAAATTACATCGTGAGATTAGAAACTGCGGTTTTAAAAAACCCTAAAACCTTTTGGTCTTTTATTAAAAATAAAAGGAAATCCAGCAGTGCTTACCCCGCAGTTATGTGTTACAATAATAAAACCGCATCAACTGGCCACGACATATGTAACTTGTTTGCTGAAAACTTCGCAGGTGTCTATAACACTACAGCGTCCTCGCAACTGTCGAACGTTAACGTCAATAATAATTCTCCGACTCTCTGTAAACTAGAACTCAATGTTGGTGAAATATTCCGAACCTTAATATCTTTAGATGAACAGAAAAGCGTAGGAGACGATGGTATTCCACCCGTGTTCATAAAAAGATGTGCAAAAGCGTTGGCTTTACCTCTCAGTCTCATTTACAACAGGTCTCTTAAAGACGGTATTTTCCCTGAGCAATGGAAAAAGGCATTGGTGGTACCTATTTTCAAAGCAGGAGAAAGGAATTTGGTATCCAATTACAGACCCATTTCTATTTTAGTCATCTTTGGCAAAGTATTTGAGAAACTCATAACCGAGCGTCTTTCAACGCATGTTAAACACCTTCTCACTAGCCACCAACATGGGTTTATCAAATCCAGATCTACGACTACTAATCTCATGTGCTACGTGTCGTCTCTTTCAGAATCTTTAGATAAACGTATTCCTGTTGACACCGTGTACACTGACTTTAGTAAGGCGTTCGACAAGGTGGATCATTCTCTTCTTATAAATAAACTGCAGCGCTTGGGTATAGGAGGATCAATGCTAAAGTGGTTTCAGTTATACCTCAGTGACCGGTCTTCAAAAGTTGTTATGAGTGGCCATCATTCAAAGTCTTTTAAAGCTACATCCGGTGTTCCACAAGGTTCACATTTAGGCCCAATTCTCTTCAACATTTTCATAAACGATATCACACACTGCTTCAGGCATTCAAAATTCTATCTTTTTGCCGATGACATGAAAATAATGAAGCCAATGGTAACTGAAACTGACTCTGCCTTATTGCAGGAAGATCTGAACAGACTGACGAACTGGTGTAAAATGAACAAAATGCTCCTTAACGTCTCAAAGTGTTACTACATGCAATTCACGCGTAACAAAATTGTCAAACCTAATAATTACACGATTAGCCAACAAAAACTACAACAAGTAGAGGAAATACGCGACTTGGGAGTCATACTAGACAAACAACTTAAATTTGACAAACATATCCTAAACATATCATCGAAGGGGTTCAAATTCCTTGGATTTATCTTACGTAACAGCAAAGATTTTAAAAAGGCGTCTACCAGAATAAAATTATTTAATACACTGGTTCGGCCTATACTCGAATATGGCAGCCAGGTTTGGAATCCTCACTACGACATATACATTAAACATCGGGAAAGTGTCCAAAGACGTTTCCTATATCATATATGTTACAAAGATCGTTTAGCTAAAAAAGTTATCCGCTACAAAGACAGATTAGGGCACTACAAAATGGTCTCACTTGCAGACAGACGGAAAACGGCAGACTTGATACTACTGCACAAAGTATTCAATGGAGTCATAGACTGCAGCGAACTTCTAGACAAACTGCATATAAACGCGCCATCTCGTCTGCCGCGGAAAAGCAGCTACAATTTATTTTACGTCTCAGGATCTAAAACTAATCTGGGACATTTCGCCGCTCTCCCGAGACTCTGTAGGCAATACAATGAATTGTCAAAGCATTGTAACCTGGACATAACCCTCCCCATTTCTAAATACAAAAAGAATTTAACCACCGCAAAATAAAAACCATGTTTCTTCCGTCTGAATATTCAATAACTGTGACTGACATAATTAATTATTTTAAATTATTTTATACTAAACGAATGCTCAATTTTGACATGTTAATTTAATTGATTTTATTTTTTTCATTTGATTTAATTATTATTCTTCCCTCCAATAAATGTGAAATAATTATCATTAAGTATAATAACCAATTGTTGACATGTAAACAATTTGACATATAATTTTTATTTATTTTTTTCTCAAATTTAATCACTTAATTATCTATTGTTATTTCTGTTTAGACCTCAATGATGTACTATAATACCTCATTGTCAGACCTAGTTATATGTGCATGCTGTGGTCTCCTATAATTGAAGGAGCACACTTGAAAGAAACGTTCTAATTATTGTAATTAATATTGTATATGTGTATCCTTTGTTGGAGATCCCCAAATAAATAAATAAATAAATAAATAAATAACCATGTATACAACGTGTAACGCTAAATTTAGAGGTTTTGCGCATTTAACGTTACACGTTGTATAGAAGATCGACAGGTAGTTGTCCTGGCTGGACTGACAATAACAAGAGCTAAGCAAGTTACCTTAAATACTCCAAACTAAGTAAGTCTACTGTCTGTGTGTAATGAGTAATAAAGTTAGTGTAGATAACAGCTATTGTTAAGAAGCTACTGCTGACGCCATCTATGCAGCGTGACGGGCAGCAAGGCTCCTATCTTGAATCTCGCGCGCTCCACTTCATCGACGTGCAAAACAACATGTCGTCTGCTGGATCCGCTTCCACCCCCCTCACTTTCACTGGAGAGCCTCTGGACGGCTGCGTGCATTTGCGTCGTCCTTATACGTTTTTTTTTTATTACAATTTTGATGTACTACATACCTACAGTATTAAACATTCGAGTCACGTCATAATAAAATATTTCATTGAAAAACTCCTACTGCGTCACCACGACACCACATACAAAACAGCTATTTCATTTAAGTAACCATTTCTTTGCAACAAAAAAAAGCTTTGGACATAGAATGAATGACACTGCAGCTGAGCTTTATATCTTGCTTCTATTTCGGGTTACAGGTAGGCATGGTGCTGGTAGATTACGGCCTACTCCTCTCTCAGAGAGGAGGAAGGCCGCTGTCCCAGCAGTGGGGACGTTATAGGCTGATTACCTATGATTAAGAAAAGCGTTAGTAGTTAGGCCATGTTTTGTCTCTGCATCACCCTAAGGTTGACTGGTAGAAAATGCCTCAGGCATTAAGTCCGCCTCTGTACTGTTGTTTTTTTTTACTTGTGCATAAAGTTTTAATAAATAAAATCATTTCATGGGTAACACAACATTTGTTTGGCATTGAAAATACCATCTACGTTGTTGACATAATAAATTTTCCACATCTTAATTAATAACAGTACGCATTGAACTAAATCGAGATGTGTCGAATGCCGCGCCCGCGCCGCCGCGCCGGTCACATCTGACGTCACGACGGCGAACATGGCGGCACTTTAGCTGACCTAGCAGTGGCTCACCTGCACCAAATGTCAGAGCGACCTTACAATTTGAATCACTATCTAAATCAGGGATGCACAGACCGCGGCTCGCGGGCAATATGCCGTGGCCCGCCGAAAAATATTCCCTCGTAGGTACATTTGAAAGAAAAATATTGTTTATACCATTCCCCCTCTAAAAAGCTTATTTTATTCACTGTAAACAGTGAATAAAAAGCACTTTTACTCACTGTTTTGATGTTTGAAAATGGAACACACCAATGTATTTGACCACAGATTTAGAGTACCTAGGCTAGATACGGCATGTTGTTAGATAGTATGAAAACCGAACGTGTCATCTTTTTTATACCTACGATAACTTCACCCCAGCCATTTAGTGATGTGCTCAAAGTAAACAGAATTGTTTCAATCGCTAAGCGTCACTGAGCTAACAGACTTTTTTTTTAGTACGAACAGTCGAACATGCAGGGCACGCTTGGTCGTGGCTTGCCGTATCTAGTGTAACTGTAATCTTTGTATTGATGTTTTCTAAATTCAATTTGATTGGTTGACATTTTTGACAAGGAGTTTAGCATTACAATAAAAACTGTTTTGTGTTCTTATTGCTGTCCTTAGTAAATTGGCGCTATTTTGAATACTGTAAGTTGTACGAACACAAAGTTTAGTGTTACTTTAATCTTTAATGTTGTGTTTGTTTAGTGTTGTTCTAATCGATTAAAAATGCATTCTAGTGATGAAGATAAGTTAACACCTGAGTTTATGAAAAAGAGGGCGGCCGATATAGTGGAAAACTTGCTACCCAAAAAATCACGGCTGGTTTACATCAAAGCCAATTTAACTTTCCTTTTTCTTCATTATATGTCTATTTTCAGTTAAATCTTTCTTTTTCTCGTAGTCATGGTATAAAGTATAGTATGCAACTCTTGAATAAAACGGATTTATATCGAGGGCCATGAATCACTCGCGTCGCTCAGGATTCTAACACTTGAATCACTCGCTACGCTCGTGATTCAATCATCATGAATCACTCCCTACGGTCGTGATTCAATCGTTAGAATCCTTCACTAGCTCGTGATTCATCTATGGCCCTCGCTTTAAATCCGTCCTTTATTCACTAATTGCATAATATACTATTACATAGAGATTTACGAATAATATAGAAAACCTCTATTGGACATTTGCCATATACTATAGTCAATGCAGTTAGAATTAATCGATATTCAAAACGATCAAGATTTTCGCAACAAATTCTATGACACCACTTGCTGAACTTTTATCGCTGCATTGATAAAAAAGATTGTACCTAAGCACAATGCAGTGCCACGCTTCAAACTAGTATATTATTTTTTAATTAAATTTTTGGCTGTTCTTATGATTTTAATTAGTGCTGGTGGCCTGCCATTAGTTCATCATTGCCCGCGGCCCGTGGTCTCAATGAGTCTGTGCATCCCTGATCTAAATGGATTGAAATTACCTACGCTATAATATAGGCTTGAAAAACAAACAGCTAGGATCTCTTCATAATGTTGTTTGATTGTATCATACAAAATACAAAAACTGTTTACTGAATGACATAAAACAGTTCAACAAATTAAAGAATTCTCCGACTTCTGCGCTAGTTCAAACTGTGTTGTTGTTGTTCTGTGTTGTTGTTGTTGTGTTAAGTAAAGAGGATGGACAGCATAGCATAACCTCCGATCGATGACTTGCCTTATATGAAACACACTGGCTACGCTTGTTTATTATAGTTCAGGGGGTCTATAACTCCCAAGTCCGTTCGTCCGTCCGTCTGACATAACAATTCATCAAAAAAAGTGTAACACTTAAATTTTTCGGACGGGCAAAAACACATCGGGAGTAAGGACAACTGTCAAATCGTGTTGTCATTCATACTTCGTTCGGGCCCCGAACTAAATCTCCCCGAAAAATCCGTAGGTGACCGTATCACCTACGTTAAAAACGACCTTAAGGAAGGCCGAAACTACGGGCTTCGTGTTTAGGGAGTAGACCCCCCGTTCCGTCGTAACCGTTCGTTATTTCGGTGTACTATCGACGCTTATACCTATGCATCTGTAAAATAATTAAGTTGTATTGTCTGTCACAGGTATGTACTACGCCTCTCTGGTTGCTACGACGCGGCTACGACGCGGCTACGACGCGGCTGCGACGCGGCTACGACGCGACGACACTGCGGTACACGAATGGATTTTGTTTCTGAGGTTTTGCCAGTTGATCATCTGTCACCACATATATCAAACTGACAAGTGTTTGACAATGATAAGGCTGGATTCAGTTACGTCCGAGTTTAAAAAGAAGAAGTGAGAGTGAAGTTACTAGTTCTAATAACTCGAAGGAACTCGTAAGGACTCATCATCAGTGCCTCTACCATGAGCTTACACAGCCAAAAGTCGCTAGCGTCTCCGTAAATGATTTATATGAAATTTTTAATTCTTTCCGTGACCGCTAGGGGCGCTGGTACAATATTTCATAGAAATCATTTACGGAGACGCTAGCGAGTTTTGGCTGTGTAAACTCATGGTAGAGGCTCTGCCTAGCCTTTTCCCAACTATGTTGGGAAAAGCTCCAGCTCCAGTTATTGCTTCCAGTCTAACCAGATGCAGCTGAATACCAGTATTTTACATGGAGCGACTGCCTATATGATATCCACAACCAAGTTACTGGGTAATACGATACCCATTGGTAAGACTGGTTGTCAGACTTTCGGGCTTCTGACGACCCATAACGATTGTCAAAGATCCACGAATTTCAGCCGGGACCAACGGCTTAACGTGCTTTTTGAGGCACGGAGGAGTCTTGGTATGTAAAAATGGACACCCATCCACAGACGAACCGCGGCAAGCGTAGCTTAACCTGATCTATCGACCCGTGCGGCTGTTATTACATGCCACAAGCCCCTCGTACTCGTAAGCACTCGTATAAGGACTATGGGGTTATATTAAACCCCTCACTCTCGATCACCTAATACTAGTATACTTTATCTACTTCAAAAATTTACGAATAACACAAGTGCATACACACATCTATTTATAATTGCGATATAACTTTCACAAAGTAGACAGCTGCCACCTGTCTACAGCCGCACTACACTGTGACACTTTAATGAGTGCACTACTCGCACTATATCATAAAGTGCACGTAATACGGGTTTATGCAGCTCTAGATTTTACCTGTGGTCCTACTTGCGCGATTATGATATTAATGATAACCGCGTTTGCGTGGTAGTCCAACCACACCTTCCCCACCGATGTCGCAGTCGTAAAAGAAGACTACTCGAAATGGCTTATGGAGGAAGAGCATCAGCCATAGATAAAAGCCTATCCTAGCCTTTATCTATGGGCCGGTGTCGTCTGAAATAAATGGTTTTATTATTATTATTTTCTGAAAGAAGTTTCTATGGCACCAGCGCAGCGTATAGGTACTACAGACGCCAGCAGGTCAAGCCACCCGAAACTGTCAAATTATCCCAATCCACCTTGAACTTGCTTTAGTGATAAAGATGAAATCTATTGACAGATTGCGTCTGTACTTACATGCATACATTTAAAAAGTGCGACTGCAGCGGTTTAGAATGTTAGGATGTTGTTTGGAATGTTATGTTGTTGTTATGTTGTTTAGGTGGATTAACTTCGATCCAACCAATGTTAACAATCGTAGATTCTAGACCAGATAGGGCAGTGAGTGGCACATGGTGTAATATGACTTAGGTCCGTATTATAGAAGGAAACTCAAGCACTGATCTCTGTTTAAATCTAGTTTAAAACTAGTTTCCACCAATCAAATGGCTTGAATCTAGTTTTAAGTAATGCTTGAGTATTGAGTGACGTTCTGTAATACGGGCCTTAGTATGTCGATGTCGCAACCAGCAGCGAAAAGGACCGAGTTTTTGTACCACGGAGCTTTGTGTGCGGTGTGCGGTGTGCGGTGTGCCCATTGCGACAAGTGACGTCACGTGACCCTTTATAGAAAAAACGATTAAAATTGTGGCACTATGTCGCGCTGGTTGTATAAATGTGTGTAGGTAAGTGTTTGTAATGTTTGGTGCTTATTGAATTATCATTGCGATAGGTTGGAACGCTGGTCTTGACCATTTTTTGTTCACTGAAATGTACTCGTAAGTGACATTTATGGAGAATTTAAATACTTAGTGATTTTATAAAGTTTAAAAGACTTGCCTCTCTAACTAATCTTAATGCTTGGGACACGAGGGGTCATCATACGTACGAGTATCTTTTTAATTCGCTCTTAAAAGTGCTAGGTATTTAATTAGGAACAGTTCTAATTCAAGTCAATATTGGTGGATTCGTTTTCCCCCCTACCTACTGTTATTTCTCCTGACAAAGTTTATTCTGTTTAAATGTACGTATACTATATTTATTTATGTATTAGTATCCCTTTTTCGAGTTATAATATCTATCCCTTATGGTGCACCTGCCATGTTGTCTCTCTGCATCACCCTAAGGTAGACTGGTAGAAAATGCCTCAGGCACTAAGTCCGCCTTTGTACAATATTTTTCAAGTACATAGTAAATAAATAAACATTGAAAAGAATAGGAATCTGAATTAAGTACAAACGGTAGAAACTTGAAAACACTTACAAGAGTTAAAATTTTTTGATTTTTTTGAGATTTTGTAAACAGCTATATTTTATGTACATACCTACTTTCGATGCAAATAAATTATTATGATTCTGATTATGATGATTATGATTATGATTAAATATATCAATAATAATATTAGGCAACGTAAACATGACGCACAAAATATACTTATTATTTATTTACGCCTATCTAATATATTGGTGGAAGGCATAATAACACACTCCGCTCCACCTATATTTTCAAACGATCACACAGTTTGCGGTTTTATCCTATAAGGCTTAGTATTTACCTACTGAGTTATTGACAAATGTAAGTGAATTATGAAATGGTCCCACATAACTTGATAGTGCGGTATGGAAACCGCACCCTGTCAGGGAAACTGTTTGTATGTATGTCACGCGAGAACCAGATCTATGTGCTGTGGGAATCAGGAAACGTGGACATTAAACTGGCTTTTAAAAGATTATTGAATTTCTTACTAAAACGGTGCTAAAAGACAGGTACATACAGTAAGTAGTACTATAAATGATTCCTAAAACTTGGGGCAAAGCGTACAAGCCGTTAAAGAACTAGTAAAAATAGAACGTAGTTGCGTCTTAATAGGCCGTTGCACTAAGCTTAATGTTTAATATGCATACAGCTACCTACTTCATTACGTTCTAGGTGATTGAGAAACTTTATGAACCTATGAAACGAAACGGACAGAACCAGGCTCATGCACGCACTTGATACCCTTAATAACTCCGCTGATTAGAATCCGATCGATTCACTAAACCTATTCCTACTAGATTCAGGCAATGGTGCCACACATTGCGCAAGTTCCGGCGGCGCCGGCGCAGCTTCCGCTTGCGCCACTCCGCCGCGTCGCCATCTAGCGGCGAGTACATTAATTACTTGTCTGATGAGGGAAGTGTATAATTTTGTGGAAATGTGGGATTGGGGACATCGGGCTCAATTAACGTGTGAGTCTACTGTCGGTTATACGAGATGGTATCGAAATGTTAGCGTATCCTCATAGCTTCGTAGTAGAGGTTTGTAGTACAAAGTGTATGTTCCGCAGTATGAGCGTTGTGGCCATGTTGTGGCTTGCGTGACTGGGGCTCCGTAATGTCACTAGATATGGATTGTTCTCATCGTTATTTTAAAGACAATCATTATTGTTTCTATTATTCGGTATTAAATAGATAGAGACTCCTAAAGATCGCGTTTCGTTCGGTCACAAAGTTTTTCTACTCAATAACGTCATTTTCATTTACGCGTGATCTGCTTTTAAGATTTTTAGATAAACCTGGACTTACAGTTAATATAAGTCTGAAATCGCCAACCTGTGTTGAGCAGGCGTGGTGATCACAGCTCGTGCCTTCTGTGGCCTCTGTCCAGCCGCGGGCCAGCAATAGGCTGGTGCTACAGATAAATCTTTTGGAACCTATTTCCATTTTCTATATTTTTATTCCTCTTATATGATTGTTAATGAAACCCACCGCCGTCTCAGGACTGTACTGAAATAACCCATCGAATCACACAAAAAAATATTTAATGATAAAAATTTTGCATCGAAAAAATCACTAACGAAAAATTTAGTAATTTGGCACTAAACAAACACATTCACAGACCGAAATTATATTATATTAGGCTCAATGCCAGCCATGACCGAGCCCGAGTAATGGGGCGCTATAGTGTCCGCCGAGCAGGGGGGCGGAGTACCCGTGCGACACGAGGGGGGCGGAGGCCACCACCCCGTGGCCGAGCCCGAGACCGTAGCCATGGCCTAACCCGCCGTAGCCGCCGAACCCGTAGCCGTGGCTGATGATTGGCGCGCTGTGGCTGATGATCGGCGCGCTGTGGCTGATGATCGGCGCACTGTGCGAGTACAGGCCGAGCCCGTGGCCGCCGTAGTAGCCGCCGTGGCCGAAGCCGCCGCCGACTCCGTAGCCGAGGCCTAGCAAGCCTCTCTTCTCGTTCTTCTTCTCTTCTGCAGCCGACACCAGGGCCGCGACCAGCAGGACAACGCACAACTAAAACAATAAAGCTAATGTAAAGGCAATAGATACTTCTATAGTAAAACACTGTTGACACAAACATCTTGTAGCTGGTCTCCGTACACGTTGTCATACCGCGCACCACGTGCGTCGTTAACTGTGTGTGTCGAACTCACCATTAGCAGTAGGTACCTACTCGCAATGCCAGTTTAGTAGTATGTATTTCTGACAGGGGTGCATTTAAAGAACACCGTTATGCATGTTCCCAACACTTTGGCTAGAACTATGAGGATACTCAATCAATCAATCTGCGTAGCCTTTTCCCAACTATGTTGGGGTCGGCTTCCAGTCTAACCGGATGCAGGTGAATACCAGTATTTTACATGGAACGACTGCCTATCTGACCTCCACAACCCAGTACCTAACTGGGTAATACGATGCCCCTTGGTAAGACTGGTTGTCAGACTTTCGGGCTTCTGACGACCACCGGGACGGGCGACAGCTGGGACCAACGGCTTAACGTGCTTTCCGAGGCACGGAGGAGTCTCGGTATGTGAAGATGGTGGACCCATCCACAAACCAACCCCGACAAGCGTAGCTTAACCTGATGGATCGACCCGTGCGGCTGTTATTACTTAGCCATGAGCTACTAAAAAAGTTCTAATAGACACGTCCTAATGGATTCCTCGATTTATAGTTATGTTGACAATTCCCAATAGAGACAACCGTGTGAACTAGCAGGGTTGCCGGTGTTGGCACCCGGTCGTGTTGCCAGCGATCAGACATTAGCATTAGCATCGTGAGTGCTCGTGACTCTTCGATCCGTTGCTCGTGAGCCGAGCGCGTCATGGCGCGGGTTCAGTTCAACTGCGCGTCGGTCAACTGCAGCAGTTACCAGTAAATTATAGGTTAGATAACTGACTTTAATGAAGCTTCAGTAATCTAGTTTAATAATCTGTTGAGTTATTATAAGTACCTATTTCGTTAAGACATAAAAAATTAAATAATCTCATGGCGCGATGGCGGTTCGAATGGTTTTTCCATGAATTAGTTCTACTAAAGCTTAAGCATATAAGCTTATTTTATTGTATTATCTCAAGAAAACTTACAGCTAGGTTATAGATAGGTTAACATTAGTGACCGAGCCCAAATACAAGTTTTCACTGACAAAATTAGGATAGAACAAGAGACAGTAGACAGGTAAGAGATAGAACTCGGAGCAAATAACAATATAACATGAGAAGTATCAGTGATGGCTTATACTAATGTAAGCTTTTTTCATTAGAACTAATTCATGGATTCGAACTCCATTTATTAAAAAAGTTATGTTGTGACGTAAATTAAAGGAGAATAATGCCCATTTTCACCAACCCTAAGTGTTACGTAATGAATCCCTAAATATTATTGCTCCAACAACAACTATATTATTATCAACTCCAGCGTTGAAAAAATCCAACAGCGCACTTTTCTTAGAGCAGTCTTGGTGAAAACGGGCACATGTGGTGTATACGGGGTGGAAGGGACAAACGTTCGACGCGCAAACGGTTACCATGTATTCAGTACATCATTCTGAGCCCCCCTTTAAAGAAAGTTTTTCATCAGTTATTGAAAAAAAAATCTGCAGTTTCCTACAATAGTGCACACGGTCAAAATGTATGGAAGAGCGGATTTTTTTTTCAATAACCGATGAAAAATTTCTATATAGGGGGACTCAGATGTACTGGATACGTGGTAACCGTTTGCGCGTCGATGTGCCTTCCACCCTGTATACAACGTGTAACGTTAAATGCGCAAAACCTCTTAAGGGGTTCTCATTGTACTCATCATTATGAACAACTTTTACTATGGAACCAAACCTGAAATCGCGAAAAAAAATCAGCTGTTCAGTACATTAATTATGTTCGCATAATTCGTCAAAATGTAGGGAACAGCTGTTTTTTTTTCGCGATTTCAGGTTTAGTCCCATAGTAAAAGTTGTTCATAATGATGAGTACAATGACCCCTTAAGAGGTTTTGCTCATTTAACGTTACACGTTGTATAGGTGATTACAAGTGTAATGTAATGCAAGGCTTTCAATAAATTAAGTACCGTCAGATATGTTTTTAATAATTTCTGGTTACAGATTAAATAACATGAATAGGGGCGTTACTACCGAAACATGACGCGCATCAGTTCGCATTAGCTCTAGAAAATGGAATAAGTACCTAAGTATCTAATTTGCTCAGTTTACAGCATCAGCCCCAAAAATACGTTTCGCTGTGACAGTGCACGTTGCCTACCGGCTGATAACTAATGCAGTAAATACTTTCTCCAATCCAGTCCAGCTGCCAGTATGCAGGGCTGGTTTGGAAGCGCACGCGCTAATTATCCGATGTGATGCCCGATCCAGGGGGCCTACTCCCTAAGCACGAATCCCGTAGTTTCGGCCTTCGTTACGGGCGTTTCTTACTCCGTATCACCTACGGATGGATGATTGGTTCGGGGCCCGAACGAAGTATGAATGACAACACGATTTGCCAGTTGTCCTTACTCACGATGTGTTCTTGCCCGTCCGAAAAAAATATTTTTTACACTTGTTTTAATGGATCGTAATGTCAGACGGACGGATAAACGGACGGACGGAAAGACGGACGGACTTAGGGAGTAGGCCCCCAGAGTCACAATTGCTGGATCATTGTCAACAGTCTTATAATACTTGAATTACTTCGCTAGTCTCCAAAGCAAATACGTAAATACGTACTTAGTTATAACTTAGAAAATAAAAGAAAAACAATGTTAACTTACAGCAGCCTTCATGTTATCAATGTGTTGGTTGGACAAGCACTAGTCCTGCGCCCGCGCCGCGCACCTTATAACTCCTGCCCGCCCGCGTACCACGGCACGCAGTACTGAGTGCGGGGTGTAGCCCTCGTGCACCCTGTACCAAGGCAGTGGAAATATAGTCTCGCACTATAAGTTACTATGCTTAAATAACGGTGCGAAATTATTAAAATGGCAATACTTCAGATCATTCTTAACTGTTCCTAATCACCATATTATAATATGGTGCATGTACTTAATAAAGAGTAGGTAATATTCTATTCAATTCCATATTTTGGAGCGATAGGCGCTTGAGTTAAGGCTGCAGTCTTGCAAAATTCACTCGCGGCGAATTATTTGCGCAACTTTGTGTTTTTTTTTAAACAAAAGTAATGAAATAACATGAAATATTATTATAGTACGTGAATAAACATAATATAAGTAATAGATGGTAGTTTTTTTTAAGTTCATCTGGGTGGATTATGTTAGGTAAATCAAGCGTTAAATATAGCTCTTTCGCGCCAACAACGATTCGAGTTATGTTTGTGCACTTGCATTGGGCAATACAAATTTTATTTAGAAAATCTGTTCAGCGCATAATTGTTTCCATATTCTTGTCTTTAAAATGCGCTGATTACTTTTTTTTGATTACCTTTCATTTTCTTAATTCAGATGTCACAATGTCATCGAAATTCTCTGTTTTTATCTCTTAATAAACGGTTTGTTTCATAATAACAAAGCATCGTATGCATGTAAAATTTGGTTGGTTTAATGCCAAGAGTTCAATAAAGCAAATACTAAAAAAATAGCATCTAAATCACCTTAGTCTAACAATAATAATAATCTCAAAAGACCTCCAAAACGCTCCGACCCACTAAGAAATTTCCCTCGCAATTCTTGTTCATAAACTCTGTTTTGGAGGTCTTTTGAGATTATTATTATTGTTAGAGTAAGGTGATTTAGGTGCAATTTTTTTTTTGTGTTTGCTTTATTGAACTCTTGGCATTAAATTAACCAACTTTTACATGCATACGGTGCTTTGTTATTATGAAACAAACCGTTTATTAAGAGATAAAAACAGAGAATTTCGATGACATTGTGACATCTGAATTAAGAAAATGAAAGATAATTAAAAAAAAGTAATCAGCGCATTTTGAAGACAAGAATATGGAAACAATTATACGCTGAACAGATTTTCTAAATAAAATGTGTATTGCCCAATGCAAGTGCACAAACATAACTCGAATCGTTGTTGCCGCGAAAGAGCTGTATTTAACGGTTGATTTACCTAACATAATCCACCCAGATGAACTTAAAAAAAACTACCATCTATTACTTATATTATGGTTATTCACGTACTATAATAATATTTCATGTTATTTCATTACTTTTGTTTAAAAAAAAATACAAAGTTGCGCAAATAATTCGCCGCGAGTGAATTTTGCAAGACTGCAGCCTTAAAACTTGAAAATAGATTGTGGAAAAGGCGACAAGGAAAAGCTGTAAATTGTATCGGCCGGTCGGCATACCTACTATGATGTAAATGTGTGCGCGAAACGTGTTTGTACAAGCGCTCCGGCATACTTACTGTGCTTCACTTTTGATATGCGTGGCGCGGAATCCTCCTTTTTTATAAGTCTATGGTAGGTTCGATCTTAATTTTTCTTTAGAGGATCATTGCTTTTTAGGGTTCCGTACCCGAAGGGTGCAAAATGGAACCCTATTACTAAGCCTCCGCTGTCCGCCCGTCTGTCTGTCAACAGGCTGTATATCATGAACCGTAATAGGTAGACAGTTGAAATTTTTACAAATTGTGTATTTCTATTGCCGCTATAACAACAAATAATACTTAGGTACTTAAAAATAAAATAAAGTTAAAAATGAAAGGGGGTACCATACAAGAAATTTGTTTTATTAAACAGAAGTATTTTTTTTAAATATGTGCTTGCAATTTGTGCTTGTGCTTGTGTGTATTTTTATAGTTTTTTATAACTTTCCGTAACCTGCAAACTCAAACTCAAACTCAAAGCATTTATTTCAATTAAACCAATTACAGGCACTTTTGAATTGTCAAAGAGTCGGTCAGTAGGTAAGTCACAAAGTCTATGGTTACAACATTCATGTTGAAATTATACATGTGAGAACGATGAACGTTAAAAGCGTCGGTAATAATAAAAAAAAAAACAATTCAAAATTAAAATTAAAATAAGCCGTGGCAGTATGACCAGCCTCCACCAACAGCGCCCGTTGACGAACCTGACGTATGGATTCGTTAAATGATCCAACACACGCGCCACCATCAGCGAGGCATTAGAGTGAGCATGACACACTCTCAGCCGCCAGGGCACATCCAAGTCAAATAAAGACGTACCCAGTAAATGGTAGCTTTAGAGTAGGTACATAGTACTCACACATGTGCTAAGCAATTATACAATACAATGGTGATTGAGTCTACACAATGCAAAGCTATTCTTACAATCTTCAGCAGTTCCAACAGTATCTTCAAATGTTAATTAATTAGTTGAGGTTGTGGAGCAGGACCAGCATGGAGCCAAGCATTTTTATCATTTATGTAATCCCCCAACGTATAATATGCCTGCCTGCATAGTGTGCGTTTTATACAAGTTTTAAATTTCGTCTCATTTAGTTGAAGTATGTGTGGAGGTATTTTATTGTAACATTTTAAACAGTACCCCATGAACGATGAGTCTACTTTAGCCAGCCTGAAACCTGGTTGAGCTAAGAGGTCCTTATTTCTAGTACAGTGAAACTTGGTTAAGTGGGACCTGGATAAGTGAGAAACCTCCATAACTGGAACTCATGCTGAGGTCCCAACACTTTGGCACAGAATTACCTCTGTTAGTGGGACGAGGTAAGCCTCTATATCTGGGATTTGTTCTTTCGATTTATCATCATAGTTACCTCTATAACTGAGACAGCGAGTAATTTACATACATAACACGTTATTTTATTTAATGATCGCACCTGTATAACTGAAATAACCTGTGTTCTCACCTCTATTAATGGAACCCATTGCAGGTCCCTTGATGTCTCACTTAACCAGGTTTCACTGTATTACAGAAAAAGAAGGTTGTACATAGGTTGGTGTGAGAATATGCAAGCGGATCAAATATTTGCCTATTTTGTATCTTGCTTTTGAGTTTCAACGTAGGTAATAAAGCAGATAGAGACAATAAAGTTTAGCTTTCAGTCATTAAAGCTTCCTCTATAGAAATGTTATGACTTGCATCCAAGGAAACTGAGCTGAACCTACCTATAGTTATATAGTCATGCACATTGTATCAACATGTTTAACGAAACTAAAAACGTACGGCTGCGCTAACTTTTTACGACTTTTACTTTGTTTTTCCACGAGTTAGTTGTAGTTTAGTCCTTATTGCACTGGAGTGACCAATAGATCTGCATGAAAAGGTTTTACGCGCACAGACATACACTTCCGCTGCGACAACGTTGAGTAACTTCTAGCCTTAGATGTACTGAGTGCATGCTCCCAGTAACTTTGATTAAATCATATTAGCAAAAACTTTACTTGGTCTGGCCTTCCAGCCGACAACAATTGTAATACTCACATAATGCTAAGTTAGGGCTTTGACATAACTACCTCCATTCTCATGTAATTTATCTTCACTATTCAATTGCCACTGTAGGTCAGATTTTCCACCCAGGTACCTACTTATTAACTCACACTAAACCTAACTAAGTTTATGAAACTAATGTAATTTCTATTATTTTTCTATAAAAAAACCGGTCAATAGCGAGTCGCACTCGGGCACCGAGGGTTCCGTACCGATTTCTGAAAAAGTGTGCTATTTAGAGACATCGTTTTATTTTTCCTGTAATCTTTACATAAACTTTTATCACATAGAATAATTTCAGATTTTTCTCTATGCAAACTTCGGAGATTAGGGCCCGAACGGTATTTTTTTTAACATTTTTCATAAGTCAAAAACCACGCGGCCTAAAAAAAAAATAAAAAATGTTTGAGAATGTACAATTAGCGTTCTTTCATAATATGATACCCCACATGCCCTAGTAGCACCTCTTTGAATTTTAAGACCCCCTTTCAGTCCCTGTTGCAAAAAAAAACATTTATATTATATTTTTATTTCTTTCATATCTGCAAAATAGTTGGGCAAACGTCATAAAACTGTTCCAAATTTATTTAGCATATTATGCATTAGTAGTTCTTGAGATATCCAGCTGTGACAGACAGACAGACGACTGAGTCGCACCATAAGGGTTCCTTTTTACTATTTTGGTACGGAACACTAAAAAGATATATGAACTTCATGAAAATGTTGACTATTTTCCTTTTAGAAAGGAACGTTTTTCCTGTTCTCCTTCTTCAGTGAATAAAAGTTACGTGTTTATTATCATTGAGGACAGATAAGTTGGTGAGGGTTCTGACTGATATGCAGAGGTCCCTTATGTCCGAGTCCTAACTCCTAGGCATAGGTTCAGCGGGTCCCACAGTGGGGCACAATGAGTCACTCGTGCGACCGACTATTGTTCCACGCAGTATATTGATTAGCCAACCTTACTATTGATACCGAGAGTGAAGCCGAGCTGCTATTCTATTGTACATTAATAACAAGTAGGTAATCTAGCTCTTTTTATTGGGTGCATTGTAAATCAAAAGAATTAGGTAGGTACTTAGTTTTAGGTCTACTAATTATCTAATTTTATATACGGCGGTAAAACTTAAGTCCATGAGTTCATGGGTACTCCGTCCGGCTCCGCGCGTATTGAATCAAGCGCCTGACTTGTTTACTTCAGCAATCAGTTTCAACTACACAACTGGCGTTGCCTTACTTTCTTCTAAAAGCTACCATGTATTAAATCTATACTATTATTATAAAGAGGTGGAGGTGGTGTGGGTAACCCCCACATACAAACTTACAAACAAAATTATTTAGGTACTTCTTTCATCTATATCTTCGGAACTACTGATCCGATTCCGACAATTGTTTCACTAATGGGAAGAAGCTACATTATTGCCGAGTGTCATAGATATTATTTTATAATTTCATGCGGACGAAGTCGCGGGCCGAAGCTAGCTATGAAGCAGTACATATTTTCCATCGCATTAGTTAAAGCTATGTACTATAAAGAATGTTCGGTAGTAAACAGTCGTACATGGTGTGTTTGCGATACGTTACCAAACGTGTCGGTAGACCTCGTAAATGCCTATACAGGGCGGCTCGGGCCCGCAGACATTGAGCCCGACCTATTTGTTACTGCATATTGCGAAGCCTTACTAGAGCTACGATATTTGTTGTTGTATTTGGCGGTAAGTTACTTTCTAGGGTTCCGTACCTCAAAAGGAAAAAACGTAACCCTTATAAGATCACATCGTTGTCCGTCTGTCTGTCTGTTTGTCTGTCAAGACCATTTTTCTCAGGAACGCGTAAAGTTATCAAGTTGAAATTAATATCAAATACGTAAGTCTATGGTCCCTTGGAGTTCTAAAAAAACAAACTTCTCAGTCAGCGCAAAAAAAAAAAATACTGCCATTTATGCGACATATTTTGATACTAGCAAACTAAATATAGGGTACCCACTTCCGGTTGACCTAGAATCATGAAATTTGGCAAGAAGCAAGGTCTCATAACACAAATAAAGAAAAATGTCCGAAAAGTGTTAATTTGTAATTTTATCGCATAAAAAAAAATGCGGAATTGCAATGTTAAGTTGGTTTTTGGGATAAATTCTTTTCAACTACACGGAACCCTTCATTGTGGACACGTGGAGCGGGGTAATGGTTCCATTTGAACTGCACACTCTACATGAAAGGCAGCATACATACCACCATCAATCCAGTCACTAATCCAGTTAATTTCCTTCTAGATTTTTTTAGAACCATTTCAGTAGCTGTTTGAAATAGCATACATGTAACCGGCAATGCAGCATAGCATATGCTCTAGACGGGCATATACAGGCATATTCATCTCGTCGAGGAATCACAGACTATACTTAACTCCATAACAATGCGAGCTTGTGGACAGTGGAAACCATAGTAGCAAGCAAACAGACTACCAACTCTTTCCTCTCGACACTATCAGTTGTATGAGTAATTCGCCCAAACGACTTAATTGCGTTGTGTCAGCCTTGTGTTTATTACACATGGTTGATATCTCGGCGTGTGTCGTTCCTTTCTAATGTGTATCCTGGCAGGATATTATGCGCCCGCGCCGGTCAGCTCCGCTCACCTGACGCCATTACCTCGCTGCTCCCTTGGGGTAAACCTGCACATTTGTCTGTCCTGTCCATGTTTCAGCTGTGTCGGTCGTGTTAATGGTGTGCTCACGACTTTAATCGGTAATGTATGTGTAGTTACTGTTTATGTCCGCAGTAAATTATTTGCATTAGGGATTGGGCTTACTGTGAGCAGGTTTCTTATAAGTAGGTACTTAGTATTTTGAAAATTCATAATAAGTATTTTCAGGATTGTACGGTTTTGAGTTGCTTTTACGACACATATTATTTTAAATACTATGATTAGTAGACAAATTAGTGTCCAAATGCATTATTAACCTGTCTTCAATAGTTAGGTCTAGGTACCTAATAGCTGACTAGACCGACAAGGGTACCTAATCTAACTACCTAACCTAACTTTTGATAACATACCTGCGTTACCTTCAGCTACTTGTGACAAATAATTATTGGATTGAATATAATAGCATATTCAAATATTTGTAATTAGTAGGTACACAGGTATTTAAAGCTATTCGGTGGTGTGGTGTTATAAGCGGTAAGCGTGAGCTGCGCGGGCGCAGGACGCGTGGCGGGCGTATGTAGGCTACCTAGAGTACCAGTGCATAGCCTACAGTACTAACACACGTGCGGCCCACATTGACAGCTACCACCGCATGTCCGCTGTCTATTGCCAAATAGTTAGCTCAGTCTCCGGCAGTTGTACCTGTGGTTGTACCCACGGCCACGATTTAGTACCCTGTTGGACCTTACTGTCCATACCGAATTACTTTTAGTTACGTGATCGTTGATATAATACTTGTAGCTCAGGATATGCTTGAAAATGGAATAAAATAAATGTGAAGTGGCTGCCAAATGTTGATTGATGATTTGATGACAGTTGAGCTGATGAAGTGTCTGCTTGAACAGGACAATAGGACAATGGTCAGTAGGTACCTACCCTGTCAGCGACGTGACGCAAAATATACAAATTATACAGTGTAGGTACGCTGTGGTGACGCCCTTTTCAAATCAAACACGAATTAAATTCAACGTTCCAAAACATTTAATTTATAAACAAATAAATAAATCTTTCTTACAACTATGTTAATAAATTAAACTATTTAATGTTATTAGGCAAATGAATATTAAGTTAACACAGCGGCCGAGACACGAGCATTCGAGCAGTGCAATCTAACGACAGATCGCAGGCAGCTCGGACTGACGTAAGTTGTAACACTTGTAACATCTTTTAATTTTTGTAGCATTCAGTTAGATAAGTCGTCTTTTATTTTTTTTACTGAAGAGCGGCAGATGTAGGTACACGTGAACTTAGTGGTAGGTACCAACTATTAATGTTACAAGATAAACTCATCTTCTTGTTACAGTGAAACCTTACAGTCAGTAGAGCACTCACACCGTCCACTCACTCGTCGAGGTAACTGATCAGTGCTGAACATGCACGCGGTAGACCGAACTACCGGAAATTTTCGAGCGGCCTCTCCAGAGGCGGCTGCAGCTTCAGCGGGATGTGGTTGTGGTACTGAGGCTCCTCCTCGCCCTCAGCGCTGCTCCGACCCTCAGCGCCTTGTGGAACACCGTATTCAGCAGCTGGTTGCTGCTGGCTAAAGTCCTGGCCGAAATTCTGTCCTTGTTGACTAAAATCATGACCTTGCTGACCAAAATTATGTCCTTGTTGACTAAAATCATGACCTTGCTGACCAAAATTCTGTCCTTGTTGACTAAAATCATGACCTTGCTGACCAACATTCTGTCCTTGTTGACTAAAATCATGACCTTGTTGACCAAAATTCTGCCCAGGTTGACTGAAATCCTGGCCGCCGTTATGACTAAAACCTTCTTGCCCAAATTGCGGCACTCCATACTCCTGGTCCGGCTGCTGATGTTGTTGTTGGTTGTTTACTTGTAGGTCGTACTGCGCCTGTTCGAGCTGCTGTTGTATGTGATGCTGCAGCTGGTTTTGTAAGTCGTGGTACTGCTGCTCGCCGGCGTGCTGCTCATAAACTTGCGTCCCTTGTTCTTGGGTGAACTGGTGGTGGCCGTTCTGTACAAATTGCCCATCTTGTCCAAAGTGTCCATGAGCCAGTTGACCGTCTTGACCGAAGTGGGCGCCCTGAGCAAATTGACCGTCTTGACCAAAATGGCCGCCCTGTGCAAATTGACCATCTTGACCGAAGTGACCCCCCGGTTGAGCTGCCCCTAGGTCATGGGGTTGCGTTTGTACAGGATGCCACCCGTCTTGATCAAGCGTCGGCTGAGTAGGTTGCAGGTGTACAGTTGCTTGAGTAGGTAGGACACCTGGCTGCGCGGCTTGCAGCACGCCAGGCTGAGCACCGTGCAGATGTACTTCAGGCTGACCCTGGTGGAGGTGAACCTCCTGTTGTCCTGGGTGAAGATGGACTTCTTGTTGACCTTGGTGAAGATGTACCTCTTGCTGACCCGGTTGTAGATGGTATTCTGGTTGACCAGGCTGCAGATGAAACTCTGGTTGACCTGGTTGTAGATGATACTCTGGTTGACCTGGTTGTACATGATACTCTGGTTGACCTGGTTGTACATGATACTCTGGTTGACCTGGTTGTATATGATACTCTGGTTGACCTGTTTGCAGATGATACTCTGGTTGACCTGGTTGCAAATGAACGTCAGGTGACAAATGGACGCCTGGTTGCACTGGCTGCAGAGGAAGACTTGGCTGTGTAGGCTGCAGATGTAGGTCGTGTTGCGGAATCCCTCCATGAGCATGCAGGAACGTTGGCTCTACGTGAGCACCTGGCTGCTCGTACACCACGCCCTCTTGACCTGCCTGTGGAGCTAGATGGAAGTGAGGTGCTTGAGGGCGCTCGAACAGCACCTGACTGACAGCTGGGGGAGCTTGAGCCAACGGGAAAATTGGATTTTGGTAATTCAGGAATGGATATCTTGGGTAATTTGCGAAGAAAGAAGTCTGGACTGCATTACCAGGACGCAAAACATACTGAAATTGGTTGGCATATTGCAGAAGTGGAGAATAGGGATGTTGAGTGGGTGCTGGAGCAGCATGCACTACAGGCCTTAGGTGGGTATTTTCCTGAGGAAAGAGGTGAGTATGTGCTAGGCCTGCGGCTGGGAAGATAGGTGCAGGCGCTGGTAAGGGCGCTGGTTGAAGGAGCACCGGTGGAGAAGGTGCTGGCACGGGATGAGCCACAGTCGCTGTAGGCACCACAGGTATCACTGGCTTAGGAGGTACATGATGATGATGGTGATGGAAATGATGGTCAGGTTTGGGCAATAACACTGTTTTTGTGTGATGAGGAAACTTGAGACCGTAATGAGGATGAGGCACAGGGACTTTATGTCCAACTGGAACAGGGTAACGTGTGCTCAGAGGATGAGCGAGAGGGACCTTTACGTTGGTAACCGCTGCTGAGGGAGGGTATGACACTACGACAGGTTTCACAACGGAGTGTGTTACGACTGGAATGTCGTATCCTAGCTTGTAGGGTGGCACCGCGGACAACACTCCCCGTTTGTGGTGCTTGGCTTTCACAAGCCGCCCGATCAGCTTCGCCTTGGCAGCCTTGAGATGCGCCACATCTCCCGCCGACAGGCACACGCACGCGCACAACACCAACGCGATCTGAAACAGACCACGCACCATTTTAATTAGGATCCACACTTAGATTGATCACGCTTTCACGATCACTGTCACTGTCACAACATTTCACTTTTATCCAAAGCTTCGATACTTACGATTGTAAGTCTCATGTCGATACGGTCGGCCGGCCGGCGCGACAACCACTCTGAAACCGATTGTCATCGGACTGTTCCACCCATACTTATAACTTAAAACATATCAAATTAGTATGTAGCCAGCGTGCAGGTTTCACTAGGCAGCCGGACGTGCCCGCTGCGAACTTCGTCCTTACGCGATTATGCTTTCGACCGTTCCTAACGAATGCAGGTAAATTCTTCTTCCGATTTAACGTTACACAATATTGAATTCTATGACATGCCGGTAGAGTTCAATTTGGAAATGGTTGAGTATGTTTTAGGCAGCACGTAGGTGGCTGCCGTCATTCCTGTGTAACAAGTGTGCGTACGCGCATACTAATTGATCAAGAAACGTAATCGAGAGAAAATTGTACCAGCCGGTACAGGGACGAACTATTTCGGTGGACAATCAAATTTTGTTAGTAATTCTGAATTAGCAGTAGCTACCAAGGTCGGTAAGTAGGTACTGGCTTGATCAAAATATTTGAATTTGCAGCAGTTTAAGCAATAGGGCGAAACCAACGCAGCTAAAATAATTTATTGTAAACACTAGCTGCTCCCCGCGGTTTCACCCCGTAGACCGGGATAAAAAGTAGCCTATGTGTTAATCCAGGGTATCAGCTATCTACATACCAAATTTCATCCAAATCGGTACAGCCGTTTGAGCGTGAAGAAGTAACAAACATACACACACACACTCAAATTACGACACCCTCAGTTTACATTTGCTTTTTCGTTAGTTAATAATTACGTAAGGGACTTAGCATGGAATACCTAATCAGCCTATAATGTTCCCACTGCTGGGACACAGGCCTCTTCTCGGTGAGAGGGAGTGGGCCGTAATCCACCACGTTAGTGTGATAGTGTGATGTTAAATATGCAAACAATGAGCACACTAATTCACAGTTGTTAGTCGAGGATGTTCGTTGATATAACCTAATTGCAAAAATAACACAGTCTGACTTGGAAATAAAACCCATTCTAGGTTTGGTCCCCAAGTCGGTGACCCACGCTCAGCACCAGCAACCAGCACCCTAATGTTATTGTTCACACTATCGATCGTAATCTGAATCATTTTGAAGCAAATTGCTAATCCATTTCTTCATATGTTGGAACAATTTGTCTGCTCGACAACGTAATAACGCAATGAATGTTATTGAACTGTCAAAATAGAACCAACTGCGATTGATAATGTGTTATGCAATTAGGGTGCTGGAGGAAGTCACTAGCATAGGTTTATCTATCTATATATTTTTAAGAAAGTCGTGTTAGTTACGCTACCTACTTATAACTCAAGAATGGCTGAACCGATTTGCTGAAAATTAGTGGTAAGGTAGCGTAGAACCAGGAGACGGACATAGGATACTTTAAAAAAACAAAACGGATAAAACGTGGTAAGTATAACAACGGCTGGACCGATTTAGATGAAATTTTGTGTGTATATTTGAATGGGTTCCTGAATGGTTTGAAAACACAATTGGACCCAGTAGCTGGCGCTGCAGTCGGGTTCTAGCATCGTTCAGACAGGACAACGTGTGTCAACAAATCCGCTACTTTATGTATAAAAGCCAGGCGATCAGCAGTGATGTTCTTACGCCGCCCCTGCGTCGCGTCGCCAAGACATCGACATGCGGGCACACGCCCAGCGGTTACCAAATGTCCGCGATCACTTTCCTTGGCTCTCACCGGCGCGCGGCGCGTCGCTGCCGGCGCGGCGACGCTCGCGCAGATCACTTGTCGAAGCCGCCTTCCAGCGACACACACTCTTGCGTAACTTGATTCTATACATCATGAAGCAGATACTTGCAGAAGTCCAGGTAGGTAGAAATACAGACCACTAGTTCTGAGGAGACACATGACACGAAGCATTTCGAGCCCACAGCTCAGTGTCAGTCCCAGATGATTTTACGTTTAAAATAGGCTGGCAATACACCTGTAAGTTTTCCTCAAGTAAAAAAATAAATAAAAATAAAATATTTATTACTGTATCAACTACATAGTTTATATATTAGTTTATGATTGGAGCCTCCTTTTAAGCATAATAACGCCTGTGTTAGGAGACTCCGCTCTTCCACAGCTTTGGCTGTTTGTACAACTTAAAAATTACAAAAATAATTTTCAAGTGTGGTGGCCCAGTGGTAAGCCGACTTACGAGTTGTAGGTCGTAAGTTCGGACTTCGGACCCTGACAGGCGCTTTACTTTGTGTAAATTATTTCATCACCATTGCTCGCAAAACGGTGAAGGAAAACATCGTGAGAAAATCGGGATGTCCTAGAACCAAAAATTTGAAGATATGTGACATCTACCAACCCGCACTGGACCCGCGTGGTGGATTACGGCCCACTCCCTCTCACCGAGAGGAGGCCTGTGTCCCAGCAGTGGGAACATTATAGGCTATTAGATATTCCATGCTAAGTCCCTTACGTAATTTATTATTAACTAAAGAAATATTTGCAAATGTAAACTGTCTTATAAAGTAGGGTGTCGTAATTTCTTCAAGCTATGTCAATTTATGTAAGATAATACGGAATCAACATAATATACACGTGTATTGGCGGCCTTATGTAAGATAATACGGAATCAACATAATACAAGTGTATTGGCGGCCTTATGTAAGATAATACGGAATCAACATAATACAAGTGTATTGGCGGCCTTATGCATCTTTGTTTCTGTAAGTTGCAGCGGCGGATGGGATCTGTGTACCTACTGTTATCTCCTTTGTGCTGATAACCGACCGAGACACAATTTATGTAAGATAATACGGAATCAACATAATATACAAGTGTATTGGCGGCCTTATGCATCTTTGTTTCTGTAAGTTGCAGCGGCGGATGGGATCTGTGTACCTACTGTTATCTCCTTTGTGCTGATAACCGACCGAGACACAATTCCGACTTCTGGCCAATGTTTAAAGATGCTAGACACGTAGCTAAGGCGGTTTTACCTACTCGCTCGGAATAAAGATCAGACAGTTATAGAGTTTTAACTTTGCATTAGGTAATAGGTAGGTACCTACGTACCTGCTTTTCATTTCTCGACCTACCTATACCCACGTTATTTGGGTTAGGCTCAAACTTAAGGCAGATTGCCAAGTTTCGACATGATTAAAATTGGGTGTGAATTCTGATCTGTTTTTATTGTGGTAATTATTGGTAGGTTTTCATTTAGGGGGCTTGTGGCTAAGTAGTAACAGCCGCACGGGTTGATCGATCAGGTTAAGCTACGCTTGCCGCGGTTGGTGCGTGGATGGGTGACCATTTTTCATACCAAGACCCCTCCGTACTTCGAAAGCACGTTAACCCGTTGGTCCCGGCTGTCTTTCGTGGACCTTTGACAGTCTTTGCGGTTCTTCAGAAGCCCGAAAGTCTGACAACCATTCTTACCAAGGGGTATCGTATTACCCAGTTACTGGGTTGATAGGCAGTCGCTCGATGTAAAATACTGGTACTGGTAGGTTAGACTGGCGAAGCCGACCCTAACATACTTAGGAAAATCTAGGCCGATGATCGTGATAAATTATTATGTTTGTAAAAAAGTTTCTATTCTTGTTGATTTCCACACTTGAAAAATTATGAAAATATTCTTTCTGAACGAACTTTATAAACAGTGACAGTGACACATGTTATTGACAGATGAGATGACAGTTGTTGTTGTGTTGACCATTCATTGCGTAAACAAACACAAATATTATGAAAAAAATCGAATTTACTTAATCTCTAGGTACGATTTCTCCGTTAATTTGCAAGAAAAATCAAAAACACTGCATAATGGATAAGTTCAGTGACGAGACGATGTGCAGAATATGTTTTAAGAAAGAAGATACAGTGTTCTCATTGTTTCGTCAACGAAAAGGCATTTCTCCTTGCGAGAAATTGAATAAAATTGGTGTAAAGGCTGATTTGAATGATACTGGACCTTCTTGCATCTGTTGTGACTGTCTCACAGAGTTGGAGACTACAGTTCACTTTTTAGAAAAATGTGAGAAGTCGAACCAAATACTTGCTGAACACTTGGGTGATATTTTGAAGGATGATAATGCTCTTCACTTTGAAAACAGACAAGTAGATGGTATGCAGGATGAGTGCGAGGGTAACGTTAGACAAGTGTCGAGGAGTGGTGAGGAGTTGGTGGTGGAGGAGGCTCGCTGCGAGCAGTGCGGGTCGCGCAGGCGCTGCCGGCACTGGGCGCCGCGCGCCACGCACACCTGCCCCAAATGCCAGAAAGTTTTCAACAGGAAGTTCAACTTTAACCTACATCTGTGAGTACAATGAAATAGTAAGCTGTTTCCTGCAAATCCACACGAAGCGCATATTTTGCGTGCACAGATTTCTCTCTAGCATTTAGTAAAATTATATGAAATATATATCAAGTGAAATAAAATCTAACAATATTAATTTCATTTTCAAATCGTAACTTACCTACGAACTGCCTAGGGCTGCACACAACACACACACACATGTCACTCAAATGCTTGTATAGTATGACTGTTTTGCTTCCTGTGTCAAGTTTACAAATATTCATAAGTTCATATTATCATTCTGTTTATTATTCTGTGCAAGTTATAGAAATGTGCTACTCATATAGAATTATTTAATAACTTACTGGAACTGGTCTTGACATTGTAACAGTTGGTGGTGTCCGGCCAACCTTGAGGAGCAGGGGCAGAGTGCTTAACATAATTTCCGATCCTCATAAAATAATCTTTGTGTTACATTATTTATGTAGGTTTGATTTGGTTGGAGGTACTTCTGCCTAAACTACTTTGTCTAGATTACATGAGAGCAACTAGAAAGTTCATCAGTAGGTATACAGTTTTTTTGTTCACTATGCAGTACCCACTCAGTGTAAAATAATTGGGTGTTCATATTAAATATTGACTTGCAGTCTCAATGGTTTAAATATTTTACAGGTGTTTTTCATGTGAAATTATAAAGTATTGGCCCACAATCGCAGTAGACTGGGTAAAGTGGAGAGAGGGAAGGATGAAATCTGCCCCGAAAGGGTACAGCACAGGCTTATAATATTAATCATTAAAAATTATGAAGTGAATAAGTATTAATACTATCTGATCAACTTTACTTCAACAACTCTATTTCAACATAAGTACTTAATTAATATGAATAAGTAATGAGCACAATTTATGTGGCCCTCAGCCATTAATACTGCACCTAATATATCATGTTTGCCAACAATGAATGCGTAGCAAAGAAATGTATGACTCAACAGTCACCCGTCATGTGAAAGTGAAATTAAGTGTGTGCTGTGAATGCTACGGCAGTATCAATGGGTTTGTGTGTATTAGGTATGGGATTCCTAATCTTTATAAGTGTCAGTACTTACAGGAAAATAATGGGTATCCCCATTGCCACAGGAGTTTTAGAAGTTGACAGATCAAACAGCCCAACTACAGGTTCTGTATATTTCTGTATATAGCGTGCAGTACAGAATCTTGCTACTACGAGTACAGTAGTTTGCTGTGTCCGACACGCAACGAATTAAGAATATTATTCTTAATTCGTTGCCGACACGGTTCACAATGATCATGCCTTTGTAAAATCTACCACCTAAGTTCACATTGTGGAATGCAGTAATATTATATCCCACCAAAAACATTTTCATGTAAAATGTTGTCAAGACGAGACCACATATATCTCGCACTGACAAAAAGCTATCAGATCTCATGTAGAGCCAAGCTTCTAACTCTACACGCCCTAACTCTCCAAGCCCTAACTTCACAATCTCTACACCTTAGTCAAAATATGAGGCTTGGCCGTTTCGTTACTACAAGAACTATTGATAACAGAAAAGTAATGAACAGTGACTACATTTTTCACCTTGCGCCCATGTGATGGTAGCGAAACGGCCAAGCCACAAACGGCCGAGAATTGAAACTTTATAGGTTTAATAAGTCAACCACTGACATCATATCCCGAAAATTTTGTTTATCTGGTATAATCCAAACCCAAGTTAAGAAGGTTCAAAAATACGACGAAGTGCTTCGAGAAAAGGTAGGTAGTGCCCTTGCGCTTCGCTTGGCTCGTCTTGGCGGGGGCACTACCGTGCCCCCAGATGAAGGTGTTGAATATGACTTCTTAGGGATAAAGGGTTCTTCTACCACTTGTACCTAGGCCTAGCCTTTTCCCAACTATGTCGGGGTCGGCTTCATTACCAGATGCAGCTATTTTACATGGAGCGACTACCTATCTGACCTCCACTACCGAGTTACTGTGTAAGTAAATGATAAATGATAAATGATTTATTTAAATGAATGATAAATGATTTATTTTCTGTAAGTAGGTTTGTACAAACACTTTTACACGTCAAACATATTTTTTTTAAACTAGATGAGTTCGACGTTTCCTATCTGACTACTCTGAGAAGAAACGCCGAAACAAACTCAGAGGTCACAGTCTCTTTTAAAGTCCAGACATAATCTTGGTCAGATCATGTGAAGACCATGTAGATTGCAGTCTGAAATGGTCTTTTGATGAAAGAACCACACAGATTGAGTGGACCTGTCCAGTCAGTGCACGCATTTGTCAGTAATCGTGCAACTCAACTCAAAACTTAAGGAGCTTAACGATTCGACGAACAATACCAAAGAAAAGACATTTGGGTAGGCGGCATAAATTACTCAAGCTGTCAGACTATAACTAAAACTGAGAAAAGGATAAAATAAATAAAAAACAATGATCCACGTAGTCTTCACATTCACAATAATTAAAAATAGTATAACAAACAAAATATTCATGTCATTGTATAGAATATGTAAAAAGGTATTTAAATCAACATTAATAGTGTAAATTTATTGGAGCAGCTCAATCCCAAGCCTTTTTGTCCTCAATATAGTCTTTGACAGTATAAAAGGCTTTCTGACAAAGTTTCCGCTTTACACAATTTTTGAATTTATTAAGGCTTAGTTCTTGAATGTGGCTAGGTAGTTTATTATAAAAACGTATACATTGGCAACTAAACGAACCACTTATTTTCTTCAGCCTGGTTGTAGGAACAACAAATTTGTGTTTGTTTCTAGTATTCACATTATGGACGTCACTGTACTTATTGTGTTTTTTAAACAAATTGATATTTTTATGAGCATACAAAAGATTTTCATAGATATACTGAGAAGGCACAGTCATTATATTAATTTCTTTAAATTTATCTCTGAGGGAGTGTCTGGGACTTAATTTGTAAATTGAACGAATAGCCCTTTTTTGTAAAACAAAAATTGTCTGAATATCGGCGGCATTTCCCCACAACAGAATACCGTACGACATCACACTATGAAAATAACTAAAGTAAACTAAACGGGCTGTCTCTAAACAAGTTAAATCACGAATTTTCCTAACGGCGTATGCTGCAGCGCTAAGCTTTTTCGACAATTTATCTATATGGGGGCCCCATTGAAGTTTGGCATCCAAAGTTATGCCCAAGAACACTGTGGTATCTTCGGGAATCAACTCTTCATCCTTTATGAGAACACTAGTTTTTACTTGTCTAACATGAGGTATAGTGAACTTAATACACTTAGTTTTTTTCTCGTTAAGAAGTAGGTTATTAACATTAAACCAGTTAACTACTTTTGCGAGGGCGCTATTTACATTGTCAGTAACCAGCTGCTGACGTTTGAGTTTAAATAAAAGTGAAGTGTCATCTGCAAACAACACTATATCATGATTATCCTTTATGAGGTAAGGCAAGTCATTAATATAAATAAGAAACAAAAACGGGCCAAGAATTGAGCCTTGGGGGACCCCCATTGTTACTACGGATCCGGGTGATCTTTTCCCGTTAACATCAACTCTTTGAATCCTATCACTTAAGTAAGAAGTGAGAAGATCCAGAGAGGCGTTCCGGATTCCGTAGTGATGCAGTTTCCTGATTAATGTTTCATGAAGAACGCAGTCGAATGCCTTGGACAAATCACAAAAAATGCCCAAAACATCGCATTTATCCTCCCATGCATTATAAACATGACCTAAAAGTTCAACACCGGCATCAGTAGTCGAACGACCCCTTGTAAAACCAAACTGTTTGTTATGTAATAATTTATGTTTATTAAAAAATCTTTGCAGTTGATCTAAAATAACTTTTTCAAAAATTTTACTAAAAGTAGGTAGCACTGAAATAGGTCTATAATTAGTAGGGTCAGATGTACTACCCGATTTAAACAACGGTATTATTTTACTATATTTCATAAGATCAGGAAACTCACCACGGTCAATACAATTGTTAAAAATAACTGCTAAAGTAGGTGCTACAATGTTTATAATTGATTTAGCAACGTCCACAGAATTAGCCCATAGATCAGCAGTCTTTTTAATATTTAACGTGTGAAAGGTTTTAATTATGTCTCTACAGGTAACATATTGGAATGAAGAAGAAAATAAGAATGGCTAAGGGATAAAATGTTGCAAAAAAAAAGTGCCACCAAGCCACATGATCGATTATTATCTGTGTTCTGCGTTGCAGGAAGCGCCACAGCCGCGAGCGGTCGTGGTCGTGCGCTGCATGCGGCGCGCGCGCGGTGTCGCGCTGGCTGGCGGCGCGCCACTGCGCCCCGCGCCCGCGCCGCGCCTGCCCCGTGCCGGGCTGCGGGAAGACCTACACCACTAACACTAACCTTAGTGTGCATCTGAGGGCACATAACGGTTAGTATTTACTAACGTCTACTTTAACAATAAAATATGATGTGCTCTAAGGGGCGCTATGCACTTTTTCGGCTCGGCACGATTCGGCACAGCCGAGGGCAACATCGAATATAATTATATACCTATCTTTATGTAGATAAAACGTTCCAGAAAAAGTCGCAAATGATAGGTTTTCGGTTAGGTGCCTGATTTGCCTAGTCCCCGACAGCAAAAAGCCGTCGGAAGAATAGTGGTCGTCTGTTTTGTTTAAACTGTCAAAAACCGAAACCCAAGAGATTTTCGGATTTGTTAAAAGCGTTTAGAGGACTCCTTCGATAACATTGATTGATGTTTGATTCGGGTTGTGAATAGCAGAACATGAGTCAGTGGTGAGGGTAGATATGTCGACCAATCGATCCGAGTCGGCTTTGTTGTTGAACAAATACTGCTGAATCAAATGTGCCGCCCGAACATGTGTGTAGTTTAATACCGTAACCGCAAAGGTGAGAGATTGTCTTCAAGTTAAATATTTTGTCTAATGAATGTTAATATTTTTCAGGTGAGAGGCCATTTGAGTGCAATGACTGCGGCAAGAAGTTTTCCAGCAAGAATACTCTGCAGAACCACATCAGGATACACACAGGCAAGGAAATACAGTCATTGTTTATGTTATTTGTGAACAGATTTAAATGCGCACGAATTGTTGCTAACCTGCCTGCTAGCGAAAAACCCAAAACCAACAAATGCTCCAAATAAAGTAATGTGTTCTAGTAACCATCAAATTAATTCTTATCTTAATATCTTTGTGACAGACATTTTCAGCTAAAAATACATGTCAATTCCTCAGGTGCGTTGCCATACATCTGCCCAATATGCGGCAAGCAGTTCCGTACCAACAAGCTGGCGGCTCACATGGCCACGCACACGGACGTGCGCTACAGCTGCTCGAAGCAGGGCTGCAGCAAGCGCTTCGCGTCACGGGCAGCGCTGCAGCGCCACGCGCGTGCGCACGCGGGGGGCGGCGCCCGCGCGCTCCCCGCGCACTGCTGCGCACTGTGCTCCTCGCGGTACCATCACAAGCAGTCCTTGAACAAGCATGTGAGGAAGCAACACGCACAGGTTGGTACTCGTATGTTGTATGTGTGCTACAAGCTTGTGAGGAAGCTCTCGAACAGGTCGGATGTCGTATGTGTGTTACAAGGATGGGAGAAAGCAACACCCACAGGTCGGTATGTTGTATGTGTGCTACAAGCTTGTGAGGAAGCTCTCGAACAGGTCGGATGTCGTATGTGTGTTACAAGAATGGGAGAAAGCAACACCCACAGGTCGGTATGTTGTATGTGTGCTACAAGCTTGTGAGGAAGCAACACGAACAGGTCGGATGTCGTATGTGTGTTACAAGGATGGGAGAAAGCAACACCCACAGGTCGGTATGTTGTATGTGTGTTACAAGCTTGTGAGGAAGCAACACGAACAGGTCGGATGTCGTATGTGTGTTACAAGGATGGGAGAAAGCAACACCCACAGGTCGGTATGTTGTATGTGTGTTACAAGCTTGTGAGGAAGCAACACGAACAGGTCGGATGTCGTATGTGTGTTACAAGGATGGGAGAAAGCAACACCCACAGGTCGGTATGTTGTATATGTGTTACAAGCTTGTGAGGAAGCAACACGAACAGGTCAGATGTCGTATGTGTGCTACAAGCATGGGAGAAAGCAACACCCACAGGTCGGTATGTTGTATGTGTGTTACAAGCTTGTGAGGAAGCAACACGAACAGGTCGGATGTCGTATGTGTGTTACAAGGATGGGAGAAGGCAACACCCACAGGTCGGTATGTTGTATGTGTGTTACAAGCTTGTGAGGAAGCAACACGAACAGGTCGGATGTCGTATGTGTGTTACAAGGATGGGAGAAAGCAACACCCACAGGTCGGTATGTTGTATGTGTGCTACAAGCTTGTGAGGAAGCAACACGAACAGTTAGGATGTCGTATGTGTGTTACAAGGATGGGAGAAAGCAACACCCACAGGTCGGTATGTTGTATGTGTGCTACAAGCTTGTGAGGAAGCAACACGAACAGGTCGGATGTCGTATGTGTGCTACAAGAATGGGAGAAAGCAACACCCACAGGTCGGTATGTTGTATGTGTGCTACAAGCATGGGAGAAAGCAACACCCACAGGTCGGTATGTTGTATGTGTGCTACAAGCATGGGAGAAAGCAACACCCACAGGTCGGTATGTTGTATGTGTCCTACAAGCTTGTGAGGAAGCTCTCGAACAGGTCGGATGTCGTATGTGTGTTACAAGGATGGGAGAAAGCAACACCCACAGGTCGGTATGTTGTATGTGTGCTACAAGCTTGTGAGGAAGCTCTCGAACAGGTCGGATGTCGTATGTGTGTTACAAGGATGGGAGAAAGCAACACCCACAGGTCGGTATGTTGTATGTGTGCTACAAGCTTGTGAGGAAGCTCTCGAACAGGTCGGATGTCGTATGTGTGTTACAAGGATGGGAGAAAGCAACACCCACAGGTCGGTATGTTGTATGTGTGCTACAAGCTTGTGAGGAAGCTCTCGAACAGGTCGGATGTCGTATGTGTGTTACAAGGATGGGAGAAAGCAACACCCACAGGTCGGTATGTTGTATGTGTGCTACAAGCTTGTGAGGAAGCAACACGAACAGGTCGGATGTCGTATGTGTGTTACAAGGATGGGAGAAAGCAACACCCACAGGTCGGTATGTTGTATGTGTGCTACAAGCTTGTGACTAAGCAACACGAACAGGTCGGATGTCGTATGTGTGTTACAAGGTTGGGAGAAAGCAACACCCACAGGTCGGTATGTTGTATGTGTGCTACAAGCTTGTGAGGAAGCTCTCGAACAGGTCGGATGTCGTATGTGTGTTACAAGTATGGGAGAAAGCAACACCCACAGGTCGGTATGTTGTATGTGTGCTACAAGCTTGTGAGGAAGCTCTCGAACAGGTCGGATGTCGTATGTGTGTTACAAGGATGGGAGAAAGCAACACCCACAGGTCGGTATGTTGTATGTGTGCTACAAGCTTGTGAGGAAGCAACACGAACAGGTCGGATGTCGTATGTGTGTTACAAGGATGGGAGAAAGCAACACCCACAGGTCGGTACGTTGTATGTGTGTTACAAGCTTGTGAGGAAGCAACACGAACAGGTCGGATGTCGTATGTGTGTTACAAGGATGGGAGAAAGCAACACCCACAGGTCGGTATGTTGTATATGTGTTACAAGCTTGTAAGGAAGCAACACGAACAGGTCAGATGTCGTATGTGTGCTACAAGCATGGGAGAAAGCAACACCCACAGGTCGGTATGTTGTATGTGTGTTACAAGCTTGTGAGGAAGCAACACGAACAGGTCGGATGTCGTATGTGTGTTACAAGGATGGGAGAAAGCAACACCCACAGGTCGGTATGTTGTATGTGTGTTACAAGCTTGTGAGGAAGCAACACGAACAGGTCGGATGTCGTATGTGTGTTACAAGGATGGGAGAAAGCAACACCCACAGGTCGGTATGTTGTATGTGTGCTACAAGCTTGTGAGGAAGCAACACGAACAGGTCGGATGTCGTATGTGTGTTACAAGGATGGGAGAAAGCAACACCCACAGGTCGGTATGTTGTATATGTGTTACAAGCTTGTAAGGAAGCAACACGAACAGGTCAGATGTCGTATGTGTGCTACAAGCATGGGAGAAAGCAACACCCACAGGTCGGTATGTTGTATGTGTGTTACAAGCTTGTGAGGAAGCAACACGAACAGGTCGGATGTCGTATGTGTGTTACAAGGATGGGAGAAAGCAACACCCACAGGTCGGTATGTTGTATGTGTGTTACAAGCTTGTGAGGAAGCAACACGAACAGGTCGGATGTCGTATGTGTGTTACAAGGATGGGAGAAAGCAACACCCACAGGTCGGTATGTTGTATGTGTGCTACAAGCTTGTGAGGAAGCAACACGAACAGGTAGGATGTCGTATGTGTGTTACAAGGATGGGAGAAAGCAACACCCACAGGTCGGTATGTTGTGTGTGTGCTACAAGCTTGTGAGGAAGCAACACGAACAGGTCGGATGTCGTATGTGTGCTACAAGAATGGGAGAAAGCAACACCCACAGGTCGGTATGTTGTATGTGTGCTACAAGCATGGGAGAAAGCAACACCCACAGGTCGGTATGTTGTATGTGTGCTACAAGCATGGGAGAAAGCAACACCCACAGGTCGGTATGTTGTATGTGTGCTACAAGCATGGGAGAAAGCAACACCCACAGGTCGGTATGTTGTATGTGTGCTACAAGCATGGGAGAAAGCAACACCCACGGGTCGATATGTTGTATGTGTGCTACAAGCATGGGAGAAAGCAACACCCACAGGTCGGTATGTTGTATGTGTGCTACAAGCATGGGAGAAAGCAACACGAACAGGTCGGTATGTTGTATGTTTGCTACAAGCATGTGAGGAAGTAACGCGCACAGGTCGTTACGATGTATGTGTGCTCCAAGCATGTGAGGAAGTAACGAGCACAGGTCGGTATGTTGTATATGTGCTAGAAGGATCTTTTGCCGCTTCAATGACATTGACAGGGAGGCGTTGTTGGTAAACATTTACAAATTGTCACAGAAAGTTAGTTCCGAGGCTGCGGCAGATGTGGGCGCGAGCGCGCCGCTCCGCATTGCAAACGTCCTCCTACGTCACTTGTGTTGTATGAACCATGCACACTACGGTGGGCCGCACTGCGTTTTATCCTATCCTATGCTATTAAATCTATATAAATATAAAAAACTTAAAAAAAAAAAAACGCAACCGACTTCCAAAAAAATACTTATTTAATAGTAGGTACTTACTGCAAAGTCAAAAATTACTTTAATTTCGGAAGTCGGTGTATTTGGATCTGTATTCTAGTTTTTTGCCACCGACTTCCGAAATTAAAGTTATTTTTCACTTTGTAGTATTTTTCCGTTAAGTAAGTCGGTGGTTTTTTTTTTGTAAAAAAAGTTTTTTATTTTTCACTTTTCACATAAAAAATAATCCTACAGTGTGTGAAAGTATGAGAATCCCAGCATTTTGTTAAGTTAGGGATATGAAAATTCTTTATGGGTTTGATTTATGAAAAATTACCTCTTTTTAAGACATTTAACGGATTGGGTATATCGTATCTTGAAGTAACATTTAGTCTTAATATTTTTTTAATTCCCACGGGATAGGGATTATAGAGGATTTATATTTTCGCTTTAAAGTTGCTTTCAAAGGCATGCACGTTGGTAATTTTCCGTTTATTATTGTTTGGTTTTAAGATTTATTATCCTCCAGCAATCAGATATCAATCTGCGCGCCGCTCCTCGAGTACTATATAAGCAGTGCGAGAAGATAATTATTGTCTAGCCGACGTTCGCACGGGCGTAAAAATATCGCGGCGATATTTTTAGCGCACTGCATTTTCAACGCTCTGCTTAGCGCTGAGAGTTAAAAATCCAACAGTGTTTTCGTCGCGCTGGGATGCGCTCTGTTGTTGTTAGGTTGGATTCTCGAAGATCGGCTCAAAACCGAGAGTTGAAAATCCAGAGCGCGATAAAATCCCACCGCGATATTTTTACGTCCGTGCGAACGTCGGCCTTAGGGTACTTTTAATCCCGGTAGTACGTTCCCGGGGGATATTTTCCGACATCCACGCGGGCGAAGCCGCGGGCAAAAGCTAGTTTTCTATATAAGGGGGCTCAGAATGATGTACTGAATACGTGGTAACCGTTTGCGCGTCGATGTGCCTTCCACCCTGTATTTGGACGCTTGTCATTAGCTATTTTTTAAATATTACATTATTTTTATTATTGGTTTGTTAGTCTGTAAGCTTTATTTAAATTAAATAAAATAAATAAATGAATTTTCTTTAAAATTTACATCTGTTCCGATTTTAATGAAGTGTTTTTCTCAATAATTATGATTTAGAAAACTCAAGTGTTAATCGACTTTTGTTGACTGTACCACCCTTGGGATATCTCCTTTGCAACAAAAATAGAATTATCAAAATCGGTTCATAAACGCATAAACGACGAAGTTATCTGCGAACACACATAAAAAAAAATATATACGGTCGAATTGAGAAACCTCCTTTTTTTGAAGTCAGTTAAAGAGAAGTCCTGACTGACTGATTGACTGACTCATCAACGTCCAGCCCAAATCCTTGGACCCAGAAGCTGAAATTTTGCACAGAGGCTCCCTTTATAATGTAGACAAGGAATAAGGAAGGAATTCCCGGTAGTACGTTCCCGTGGGATATATTCCAACATCCACGCGGGCGAAGCCGATGGTAAAAGGTAGTGAGCAATATTTGTAATCACGTTTTCGAAAACGGCTCTATCGATTTCAATGAAACTTGCAATATCGGGGTTTACGGGGGCGAAAAATCGATCTAGCTAGGTCTCATATCTAGCTAGGTCTCATATCTAGCTAGGTCTCATATCTAGCTAGGTCTCATATCTAGCTAGGTCTCATATCTATCTAGGTCTCATATCTAGCTAGGTCTCATATCTAGCTAGGTCTCATATCTAGCTAGGTCTCATATCTAGCTAGGTCTCATATCTAGCTAGGTCTCATATCTATCTAGGTCTCATATCTAGCTAGGTCTCATATCTAGCTAGGTCTCATATCTAGCTAGGTCTCCTATCTAGCTAGGTCTCATATCTAGCTAGGTCTCATATCTAGCTAGGTCTCATATCTTGGAAAAATCGTTTTCTCTATTTTTTTTTATCAGAGCAGAGCTCGGTCGCTCAGGTACTTGTATTGAAATGTGATGCGTTGCGGCCCGATGCGGATGTGGTTTGAGTACAGTCAGCCTCAAAAATATACACGTAACATGTCCCGTAATCAACGCAAACCCTCATTGTCATTGTACTCATCATTATGAACAACTTTGTATAAGAATGAAAAGCAACTGCATGCAGCTGAGATGAGAATGCTAAGAGGGATGTGTGGTGTTACCCGAATGGATAGAATAAGAAATGAGTACATAAGAGGAAGTTTGAAAGCGTCACCGGTGACTGAAAAGTTGTGCGGAAACCGGTTGTCATGGTATGGGCATGTGATGCGGAGGAATGAGGAAAATGTGGTGAGGAAAGTTTTGAGTATGAATGTCGATGGCTATAAGAGTAGGGGTAGACCAAAGAAACGATGGATGGACTGTGTGACAGATGACATGGCTAGAAAGGGGGGGTGACTACCGAGATGACGACTGATAGAGAAGTATGGAAAAAAGGACATGTTGCGCCGACCCCAAATAGATTGGGATAAGGGCAGGAGAATGATGAATGATGACAAAAATTTTCATTAAGTATTCAGTTACAATTTTCATTTAGTGTTAGACCTAAAAATGTTATACTATTTTCATTGGTAATTATTTCGTTGTTGTGGTTTAAATTAATTTTTGGGGGGATTTTGTTTATAGTTTGCAAATTGAACGAATTTTGTTTTTGATACATTTACTTTTAAATTGTTTTCATTTAGCCAATTTATTATATTGTTGATAGTTTGATTTACTTCTTGATGACGTAATGTTTTTTATTTTCCGGGATTATTACTGACACGTCATCTGCAAATACAAGTATGGTTTATTATATTTGGTAAGTCGTTAATATTTATAAGTTAGAAAAGAGGCCCAAGGATGCCTCCTTGGAGTACTCCAGACCCATTGTGTCTAAATAAACATTTGTATAACATTGCAACAAGTTTATCATTAATACAACAATGTGTTCAAGTATATACTTCAACACATTGTTGTCTATTGCTGAGATAACTTTTCAGCCATTCTAACGCTGGACCTCTGATGCCGTAGCGCTCACATTTGTCGAGAAGGTACCTACAAATTTAATTGTAGCTACACATTGATACAATACTAGACTTTTATTTATGACAGTCTAATGTATTCTGGGCGATCTTTTTGAGGCTGACTGTACTAAAAAGTCACAAATCACAAAAAAAAACTTTCCCACTTGTAGTGAAGCCCTCTTTAAGCGACTGATCTATGCATGAATGCGTGTTTGTGTGTAAATCATACGCGATCCACATACGAATATGATTGTGTCCAGTACTCCAGGCGACTCTCACTAATGACATCAGCTAAGTACTTGATATTCATCGCGCACCAATTTATTAACAGCGTCATTTTATTTATAGACGAGTCACTTCTCTATTAGAAGTGGCTTTATAAGAAACAACAGTGATAGAATGCGGGTTACCTGCGCTACAGCTATGACTGTGACAGGAACATCGACACTCGACAGTACGTCACTGGGCGGGGTCGCACTATCTTACCCGTTTCTAAATTAAGAACTTATCCTAGCTTAGTTACCTACTGTGACCAATGCGGCCGCGCGTGGTTGGTGATTGGTCACAGTTCCAACCTAACCTAACCCGTTTGGTCGGGGTAGCCTAGCTTAGTCACTGCGACCAACTACTTATGAAAAAAAACTTTTTTACAAAAAACAAAACCGACTTCCAAAAAAAACACTACAAAGTGAAAAATAACTTTAATTTCGGAAGTCGGTGTCTTTGGATCTGTATTTTAGGTTTTTGCCCCCGACTTCCGAAATTAAAGTTATTTTTCACTTTGTAGTGTTTTTTTTGGAAGTTGGTTTTGTTTTTTTGTAAAAAAAAAAATATTTTTCACTTTTTAGTGGGTCAGTTTGTAATTTATCTAAGTTACAATAACCCAATGTCAACTGCTCATCACGTTTTACAAAATATTGCTTTTCCCGATGCAGGGACGTTAATTGTTGAGGAGTTCTCCTAGTAAGAACCAGGAGAACTGGAGCTCATGGTGAAGTCACCATCACCATTATGCATTTTGACGAGCATAAACCATATTAAAGTAATCGAATCGCAACCTGTGATATACTTCGATATAATTGAGTAAGTATTTCCGATGGCCATCTGTGGTCTTCATCATCAGTTCCAGTTCACCAAATGGTACTTTCCGAGAGCAAATGCACGAGTTACTATAAAAAATGCTGAAATGGATATAAGTGTGCCCATAAAATTTGAGGGTTTCCCTCGATTTCCATGGGATCCCATCATCAGATCAAGATTTGATGATCATGGGACCACTTGGGAAGTATACCCTTTCGAACAAAAAAAGAAAAATCCAAATCGGTCCAGCCATTTTCGAGTAATCGGGGAACATACATAAAAAAATTTTTTAAAAAAATTAAAAAAAAAAAAAGATTCCGACGAATTGAAAACCTCCTCCTTTTTGAAGTCGGTTAAAAAGAGCAGAAAATTAAAAAGAGGCTCATTTATTTAAAAATAGTGTGCATCATTACAAGCTCAAAAAGTTTTTATTTATTTATTTATTAAAACTTTATGCACAAGTAAAAAAATACTGTACAAAGGCGGACTTAATGCCTGAGGCATTTTCTACCAGTCAACCTTAGGGTGATGCAGAGACAAAACATGGTAGGTGCAACACAAGGGATAGATAACTGGAAAAAGAATAAATACCAATAAATACATACATACATACATATAAACAAAATAAACTTTGTCAGGAGAAATAACGATAGGTAGAGGAGAAAAAGAATCCAACAAATCAGCGCTGCGATGATTTTGCCAACTTTTCACGAATGTGTTCACGTGCCTTCACTTTGAAAGATAACGGACTGGTTGCCATCCTGATGTTCAGAGGGAGCGCATTCCAAAGAAATACTGCCTGGACAAAGAATGAAGAATGAATAAAACCAGAGCGGTGAGAAGGACATCGTAGAAGAAGATTGTTGGTTGAACGAAGATTTCTACTATGGGCAGAGCATAAGTATTGAACATGGGAAGTCAGATAAGAAGGAGAAGTGGGCTTGTTTAGTATGGAATATAACATAGACAGAGCCCTCAGCTCTCTGCGCTTTAAAAGATATTATTATTAAAAGATTTATTATTTATTTTGAAAAGATCAGTACAATATTTCCCCTTCAGTATTAATTAAGGTGATTTCTTTACTTTAAGTAGACCTGAAAACTTAAAATTGCTTACGTTTTTTTCAAAGAAATTTTCACTGGCGTACCTACCTAATGCTAGAACACATCTTAACTTCAAATTCTCAATTCAGGAAGCTGGTGTCAGAATGTTCCGGTCGCGGGTCACACGCCAGGCTGCGCTACCTACAGTGTAGTTTGTTGTAGTTTGTTATATTAAGGCCTTTGCCTCGAATTTCGCGGGCAGCGGGGCGGTGGCGGCGGCGGGTCTCGCATTGTCCCGACCCGCTGCCGCGCCGCTGTTTTCGAGATCCGGTCCATTTGTTTTTACGCATAAAATCCTGCCGCTCCCGCGCCGCCGCCGCTGCCGCCCCGCTGCCCGCAAAATTCGAGGCAGAGGCCTAAGAACTGGTTTTGATGTTTTGGCCAAATAGCAAGGCTTTTTGCGTGTTTTGAAATCTAAATATCTATTCCATTATGTATGGAAAATGGTCATCTCATTCACAGTTTGTCTCTTGTTACAGCACCCTGCAGCAGGAGTGGAAACCAGCCACATCGCCAAAGATATAGAATGTGATCTAGAATAGTTAGTTGTCTATGATTAAATTTAATTAACTTCATCAACATAGAATGGAAGTCGATAATATTCGTGAAGGATCGATTATCTACTTCGATTCAGGCGAATAGAGCCTATTTTCAAGTAAAAAAAAAACCTTAACAGATATCGTACCAAAAGAGTCCCACAGAGGGCACCTAACCTGCGCTACCTACAATATGTAAAGTAAAAGAAATAATAAGCCAGACTGGAATAAGTAAGTTTCATTTAATTTGTTACCAAAGATTTATTTTGTGATCGTTTTATTTTATAAGTAAGAAATCAGCTGATAATTTGTGTTTTACAAATAAGTCTAATTCAGCCAGTGTTTTTGTGGTAGGTAGGTGTGGTTTAGTGAAACCTGTGCAATGAGGTGGCGGTCAAGGCCGACACTAGGCCGACCGACGGAACGTGATAATAACATTATTTGTCACAGATTATAGGTTTATTTAATTTATTTGTCATTTTATTTATTAGAGCTCTGATGAAAGCATTTAGCAATTGTAATGCTGTCAGTCAATTAGGTAAAATTAATTGTAAATAAGAAATATATGTTACGAGAACAGGCGCATATTGCGTTTCTATTTCAGCTGTCCATTTTACTATGCGTTTATTAAATGAGTGATTAATGACGTAAATGTTACGATGTAAATGGTTCGGCAGCCGCCGCACGGGCTCCGGCCCCCGGCGCAATGTCGTTGCAATGCACAACAACGGCTTGCAGCTTTGCGAAAATCAATTAGGTCATTGCACCTTTCTTGAAACGGCCTTTCCGAGTTGTTTTCTACTCGACGAGGCACCGGGACCTTCACCCACTTGCCGACGGGCCCCGACCCGACGATTTCACGCCCCAACAATGATTTGACTCGGTCTCTCAGTAATGAAATCGATTATTTAGAAACAGTTTATTTAGAAACTTATTACAATTCGCTAAAGCTAAGTATAAAAATAACAAGACTATCGACATCGACATGTAGGTACATTACAACTAGAACATCACAGGCAGGCGCTCCTCGGGCACACAGGAGCCAATCGTCGTAGACATACATACATACAACCGTCGCACCTCGAAAACTACACGCATACGACATTTTGCGTGCATTTGTTCTCCGCGAAATTCTATTACATCGAGAGTTTTATAAGTGTGCGTGCGTTATCATAGTATGTAATCCGCTTCGATTGTATCATAACATTTTGTTTACAATCGTTACCGAGTCACCAACTCTTCCCAATAAATAATAATTACAATTATGGCGTGTGTAGTGCGGCGGGTCACGCCTGGCCGGTGCTGGTCTGTTTGCTCTGCCCGCTGGCGACGGCCGGGCGCGGGTCGTCCACCTGCACGTTGGTGGCGCGCACGTAGTTGTTCTGGTACCCAGTCTCCCTTACGCGCGCGTTGGGACTCAACTTGTCTGTCCTCTCCCGTTCATCCGCGCGGTCCTCCTCGCCAGCCCTCTCTTTATCCTCCACAGACCTCTCCTTGTCCTCTGCCGAGTGCTCCTTATCTTCAACAGAGCGCTCCTTATCGTCCGCTCGCTCCGAGTCATCCTCGCGTTCAGAATCATCGCTCCTGTCGTCGTCGCGGATGCGGTGACTCGGATCTTCCCGTAGCCGTTCATGATCTTCCAAAAAGTATCCGCTATCGACTGGCTTCTCGTGTCTCGCGACATCCGCGTCCAGGGTCGGCGGCGGTACTGTTAATTCCATGTAAAACTGTTCCTCTTTGGAGACGGGGACCTTCTTGCCGTAGTAGTCATAATCGCCAGCGGTGTAGTACTCTTTATCGACAGCTCGCGTCTTGCGGCTCTGCTTGCGGCGTCGCTTGCGCTTGGCGGGGCGCTCGGTTTGCGGGGCCAGCGAGCTGTCATCGCCGTCTGCGTCCTGCTCGTACTCCCGCTCGCGTTCTCGCTCGCGGCTGCCGAACTCTCTTTCCCGGGGTTCTTCATGCTCCTCCTCATCTCTTTCTGGGTGTTCTGGACGCTCACGGTGCAACTTTCGCGGTCGTTTCTCCCGGTATATTGGTGGCACTCGCACCGTTACAGTGTCGATTTGGTTCGGGTTGTGCTCGGTCGGAGGCAACACACGCGGCTTCAGACGTCTCCTAGGATCTTCTGTTGTGGTCGTAACCTCGGTATCTTCGTCAGTTTCTTGCAGAGGCAGTGGGATTCTGTTAGGCCGCGGATGCTCGCGTTGAAGACTTTGGTGGGACTCGTCGCGGCGACGGACATCATCGGCAAGATCCCGATCTCCAAAATGTACGTTTTGATAATGATTTGCGGGTAGTCTCTGCGCTTTCTGCTGAGCCGGCTTTCTCTGCTGTTTCTTGTTTTGCCAGAACTGGTCGACAGCGTTACCAACCTGTCGCACGGCTGCCTCGCGGTCGCGGGACTCCTGCACGTCCTCGTAGTCATCGTCGTCCAGCTGTTGTTGCGCAGTGTCGTCATCGTAAGCCAGGTAATCCTCATCGGCGTTATTAGCTCGTTGTGTGTCAAACTGTTTGGCGTCGACGGTGTCCACTCGACGCGCCACTCCGTTTCTGACAACGAATGCGTCGACGTACACTCGCGGCTGGCGCGGCTCGGTTTGCGGAAGTTTCGCCGCACGAGGTTCGATAGCGATCGGCACAAACTGCTCCTGATCATAGAGGTCGGCTTGCTCGTAATCGGCGACTGCCTCGGCGGCTGGTGCTTGCGTCGCCGGGGTCACCGGGGCACGGTTAAAGTCGAAGTTCAGTCTGAGGTTAGAGGTGATCCTCTCGAGGTTGTCGGCTTTGGGCGGTGGAGGTGGTGGTGGAGGAGGAGCACAGGGCGCGGGGGTGGTCGGGTTCGCCCGCGGCTGAGCACATGGAGGCGGTGGTGGCGGCGGCGGCGGTGGTGCTGGCTTGGGTTTGGGTCGCGGCGCAACTCTTGGTCTCGGGCAAGGTGGCACTGCTTTCGGCCGCGGTGGTGGTGGTGGTGGCGGCGGGGGTGGTTTCACAGCTCTGCAGGGTGGGGGACCGGCTGCACGGGGCTGCCCACACGGCGGCGGTGCAGGCGCTGGCGGTGGAGCCGGCGCTGCTCCGGCCAGCGGCGCGTCTATGCCAGGCACCGGCGCCAGCGGCGGTGGGAAGTCCGCCTGCGGGGGCTTCCTCGCCACATTGTACCCGAGCACGTCGGCTAGTCCTCTGAACACGATGTCCCCGAACGTCCGTTTCTTTCTCACAACTTCCTCGGGATTGCCGTCCAGCTCGAGGACGGTGCCGTTAACATCGCGCAGCACGAGCGTGCCGTTATCGTTGTCGACGACGATGGTGTCATTGCTGATGAGTGTGTCGATGGACTCGTCTGCGATGACTTGCGGTGGCTCGCTGGCTGCGGCTGTGGCCAGCAGCAGCAACAGCAGCGGAGGCGCGCGGCGCATGGCGGGTGTGTGAGTGTCGCGCGGGAGGGCGGCGCGCGCGGTTTTGTCGCGCCGGGACTTGCTCAAGCGCCGTCACGGTCCAGCGCTCACGTACACCTTGTGTCAGACATCTGATTAATATATTTATGAATCGCTGGGTACACAGAGGTGGGTCTTGGTTCACACCTATAATTAATCCTTAAAAAACTTATCGTATCTGTTTATGTCTTTTTAACTTACTAATTTTGTAACAAGTTATTGTGTTTATTGAATAGTATCAAAATCAATTAGTTATACCGTAACGCAATCCATCAGTTTCAGGTAGAATATTGTATTTTCTAGAATTTTCTAGATGCTCCGTTTTGTCGTTGAAGCAATATTGAACTTTTAAATTAAACAGAGTGGCGATTAGATTATCACATTAATTAGAACCACGTATTCAGTACATGAGACGTTGGAACAGTTAGACCAGATGCTGCACAGCCTAAATGGAGCCTCTCGGAGGGTTGGCCTCAGTATGAATTTAGACAAGACGAAAGTCATGTGCAATTCACACGTCTTGCCGAGTCCAATCCGCATCGAAGGGTCGCTTCCTGAAGTTGTGAAGGAGTATGCCTACCTAGGGCAAGTCATCCAGCTCGGTAGACAAAACTTTAAGAAAGCAGTCGGAAGGACCCAGTTGGGTTGGGCAGCGTTTGGAAAACTTCGTCAAGTCTTTTCGTCACCCATCCCGCAATGTTTGAAGACTAAGGTTTTCAACCAGTGCGTCCTGCCCGTTATGACATACGGTGCTGAAACGTGGACACTGACAGTCGCTGGTCCACAAATTCATCATTCAGGGTGTTGTGGCGCAGCCTGGGAAAGGCCTATGTCCAGCAGTGGACTGCGGTAGGCGGAGTTGATTGATTCAGTAGGTACATGATTGTGGACAAAAATAAGAATCGTGTACTGAATACGTGGTTTCAATTAAAGTGATGATCTGTTTATGGTGCTATAAAAATATCGTGTGCGTACGCGCAGCGGAATGTTGTTGTTGTTGTTTAAACCAAATTACGATTCATATCATGTAGATTACTAACAATTTTTTTCAGATGTAATTTCTCTGTAGGTTCCGGCGAAAAACTGCTTCATCTGCACGCTGTTTTTAAGCTTACTGTCTCCCATCGAGGCCGTGGTAGTCTACCACGGCCTCGATGGGAGACAGTATTGAGTACATAGATTACAATAGTAAAGTTATTTCGTACCCCAGAATAGTCGAATCAATTTGAGAAAATAATGTAATTAAATAAACATTTAAGGCTACTCTTTCGAAAAAAGCTTAAAAACAGCGTGCAGATGAAGCAGTTTTTCGCCGGAACCTACAGAGAAATTACATCTGAAAAAAATTGTTAGTAATCTACATGATATGAATCGTAATTTGGTTTAGCCATAATTTTTCTATCGGTATCACATAATAAGAAAAAAAAACCCCAAATCACCTCCAAATCGTTAAGATGAAACCATTTTACTCCTTCATTTTTTATCAAAAGAATATAAAAAAAATATCTACTACTTTGCAATACAAACGAAAATTATTTGGTTTTGTTACATTTTAAAAACATGTATATTTTTTATTATAATAAATTAAAAATGCGTCTAATTTGGGACAGCGCTCCTTGATGGGCGAGTCCTATTACTGGCTGGACGTACGACGCGTTGTGTGAGCTCAGGCCAGAATGCGCAAGCTAACCACTCAATGTCATTGGCGTATGGTTCTGCCTTAAGTACTTTTTTCTGCATAAAGTAGTTCACAAACTACGCACGATCTGTCGCTTCATCGATGAAAACAATTGCTACCTCTTTGTAATAATTGTTCTGTAAATGAATACCAATTACTACGGGACGGTTTCATACAAATCAATCAATTCAAAATACGCACATTTTTTGTATGAAAAAAATTATGGCATAAGATCAACAATTTATCTTCACTATTGTAATCTATATACACAATACTATCTCCCATTGCAGCCGGGGCAGATATTTTTATAGCACCTTAATTATATATTCACACACATCTCTTAAGGGGTCATTGTACTCATTATTATATCAGCTTTTACTGTGAGACCAATTTTGACGAGTTATGCGAATTGATTTCCGTTTCGCGTTTTCAGGTTTGGTCTTATGTAAAAGTTGTTCATAATGATGAGTACAATGACCCCTTAAGAGATTTTGGTATGTGTACCTAGATAGACCTTTACCCTACCTACTCGTTTTGTTTAAAAGCATGAAAATGATAATGCTTTTGCTCTGAAAATATAAAGTTCGATGAGTTCTGTTGTAGTAGCTTGGTATGTCAGGAGTCAGGAGACCTGAATCAGGTAATTATGGAAGTAAAGACAAGTTTTGTTTCATCTCTTGAATTCTTGTCAAATTCTCGATATGTATCTAAAGCCAGCCTTCAAATTCGTCGCGAAAATTATTTACGGAATTGACCTAGGTGTCAAAGTCAACTTCTAATTCAATGTCAAACATAGGTGGGTTTCCATGGCGGTCTTGAAAACAATCTAAAAGTACAACGTTGATTTAGAAAGTAAAAAAGAAATAAACATGTAGTAGGTACATGACTGCCCAAAAAGGAGTGTTATGTTTTCTGGGTGTATGTATGTATGTATATATGTGAGTTTCTTTATTTCACCATAACTTTTAAATGCCTGAACAGATTTGTATGTAGGTATGGGGTATCGTTAGAATCCTTACATACCTAACTACTGACACTGGTTATAATATTCAGAAAAAAATCATTATAGCGGCAGTATAGTTACCTCCATTTTAAAATGTGAAGAAAAAATTTCCCGCCATCTTGATTTTAATTATTTTAATAAATCCAGTGACACTCGCGCGTTATAGACTAAATCTAACGACATGTCATTTATCGAAATCGGTTGAGCCATTATGTAGTTACGAGGGGACAAGGAATGGACGTATACACATACAATACAACCATTTTCTTAATGTCCCTCAAACGAATGCTTTCCATGTCCATCAATTATTAGATTTGTCATGTATAATAATTTGAATTCAAAACTAGGTCAGTACCTACCTACTTACTTTATCTGTTATCTATCTATCTATCTATTTTCTATATCTATATAAATCTATACATATATCTATATATTTATATGAAAAGAGAAGTCCTGACTGACTGACTGATTGACTGACTCATCAACGCCCAGCTTTGGGCTGGGCGTTGATGAGTCAGTCAATCAGTCAGTCAGGACCCTTGGACCTAGAAAGAAAGCTGAAATTTTGCACAGAGGTTCCCTTTATAATGTAGATAAGGAATAAGGAAGGAATTCCCGGTAGCACGTTCCCGTGGGATATTATCTGACAACCACGCGGGCGAAGCCGCGCGGGAAGTGCTAGTTGACTATAAATAGCTGTAAAACCCATAGGTTCACTACTACTGTAAACCCGCTGTCGCCATTGGATGATGGTATTTTACGTTTATCATTTGTACAGGATATTTTTTTTAAGCACAGTGTGCGCACATTTTCACAGGATGTTCTACGATTCTACCCATGAATATAAACAACTTTTACTGAAACCACGAAAAAATATCACTTGCGCCCCACATTTTGACGAGTTTGGTGTAGATAAATGTACTGAACAGCTGATTTTTTTTTCGCGATTTCAGAGTTAGTCCCATAATGAAAGTTGTCCATATTCATGGGTAGTACACCCTGTAAAAATTTACGCACTGCTTAAAAACTTATCCTGTTTAAGTATGTTAAGCGTGTTTAAAACATAAGTATTAGGTATGGTGGTGGTAGTGGTGGTGGTGTGGTGGTGGTATTTCTAAAGAACTAATGGTGTATCATCGACACTTGAGAGGTTGACCGGCGAAAGGTCTCCTGTGCCTGCGGGGAATGCGTGATGTTACTTAATTATGCGTTTTAGAATTCCAAAAACATCTCATAAAATGGTGTCACAGGGCTTAACGTGGTCCGCCGCCAAACATCTGCATAATTATGGAATCAAAGTCGCCGTTCCCACGAGCGTAATAAAATCGCGGCGGGATTTTATCGCGCACTGGATTTTCAACTCTCGTCGTTGAGCCGAGCGTTGAGAATCCAACCTAACAACAACAGAGTGCATCCCAGCGCGACGAAAAACACACTGTTGGATTTTCAACTCCCGGCGCTAAGCAGAGAGTTGAAAATCCCGTGCGCGATAAAATCCCGCCGCGATTTTATTACGCTCGTGGAAACGGGGGTTAATACATTTGGGCACATCGCACGTGCGGCTTGCTACTGCGTCAGTAACCGTAACTTACAACACATTGTTCTATTACGAAAGTCATGGCAAACAGAAACTCAATTAATATAACAAAAACCACATGAAAAAGTGAATGTCAATATAATGGCGATTGCGGTCAGCTCCGTTAATTGCTGGTACCTACCTGCTGTTGGGTCAATGAGACGGTAGCCGGTGTGATACGGTAAGATCACTAGTCACTATGCTAATATTCGTTTGGGCTCAGAGCTATCGCAACTGCTCGGATCTTATTCTTAACACCATCATTCTGTGCTCAAAAATCCGTCTTTGTAGGTTCCCATTAACTTGGTGGTTTATAACGAGTTAACAGTACCTATTTTGTAATTGCATGAAACTCAAGAAATACTGCTGCTAATCCCCTTAAGGTCATCCTTTACCCGACATTTTAGTCCATCGTCGGGCTCGGGGCCTCAAAGAGCCCATAACGGCACTTTGGTAGCAAATGATAAATGATAAATGATTTATTTTCTGTAAGTAGGTTTGTACAAACACTTTTACACGTCAAGCATATTTTTTTTAAAACTAGATGAGTTCGACGTTTCCTATCTGACTACTCTCAGAAGAAACGCCGAAACAAACTCGGAGGTCACAGTCTCTTTTAAAGTCCAGACATAATCTTGGTCAGATCATGTGAAGACCATGTAGATTGCAGTCTGAAATGGTCTTTTGAAATCATACCAATTCTATCTACGCTGAGTAAAAGAGGCACAAAATATTAATACTTATTTGTACACCTAAGTGGTATCATACCATTGATGATGTTCTGACAAATAAATGATTGACTGTGATAATTAGGCCAGTGGGTCAGGTAAGGTAAGACCCATTAGTGACTCATAGATTGTCCGGATATCAGTTACGGGAAGTAAATAGTGCGACTGCTACTCTGGTACTATCTGAATCTTACATGAATGTTACGAAAGATCAGCCGCTCGCTGAACAGAATCTGTAAAGTGGGGTGTTGTCAGTGCCGCAGTGACTTACAGCACTTTATGCAACTTGTTTGCAGACGGATGACCAGACTTTCGGGTTGATTAAATAATGACTTAAACCTTGCCGCTTAGTTAAGTAGGTACTTACCTACTGTGAAATATTTTGAGACAATAAGACGTCTTGTATTGCAAAGCGAATTTGCCTGTGAAACTGTTTATTACAAACAGACCGTTTCATTATTGTAGGTAAGTACTGTTTCTGGAAACCGGAAAATGCATCGGAAAATTCTTAACTGTCTGAGACAAAATACAACCTTGTCTAAATATGCCTACCTACCCACCGGTTCCTAGTTGGTACAGATATCAACTAGGTACCTACCTATGTGATCGATGCGAGACGCCGCGTTTTGGCAAGCGGGTCAAGGTACACGGTCCCAAATTCGCCACTATGCTACTAAAATAATGTAAACCGTTTAATTTTGGTAAGAACAATAAAAAAATGCTGTGATAGCAATTACTCGGTGTCTGAAAACTCATGTTCATCAGTGGATGTCCAGTCGTCCACTGGCCTGATGATGAACTGCCTGTTTTTAATTAAGAAATGCATACCTACCTACAAATAAAACATCTGGGCTGATACATTAATACGTGCCTAGGGGCCAAAACACACACATGATACTGTGGCGAACGCAACACTCCACATTTGGTTTCTGTTGGCAACACTAACAGAATTGTAAAAGAGATGTCAGATGTCACTAACTAACTGACTGCCGGTTTTCCCGCTAAGTTTGATCATGGGAATTGAAGAAATATTAGTTATTGTTTGGTTTTGGGACTAAAGTTTCTCCCGTGTTGTGAGTCGTACCTACACTGTAGTTTCTGTATGCAATAAGTGATACACAATAAACTGTATGAAGAACGAGTCGGTGTGTTTCGTTTCATTGAACCTCCGACCCGTCTATACCTACGATTTTTGGACCAAGCCTACTAGTCACCAATTAGTTATTGTAAGTACCTACATAAGTATTAGTTTGTGGCGAACCAAACTAATAATTAATTTTCTATGGTTCCCACTGGTCTAGAGAGTTGGTCTATGGTTCACGAGTGAAAACAAGTCACCACGATTTTGAATCTGAATGTGAAACATTATTAATAAACTGTATGAATAGCCAATTAAATTCCTACCCTGTATTTGTGTAAATTTATAATTGTTCCGCGGTCGTTTGGATATTGTGAGTATCTAATACACATTGTATTGGGTACAACTGGACCGAGTTTCATTCCTGAAAATTATTCAGACTAGTACGAATGTTTGCCAAATGGAAATGTACCTAGAAGTATACATAATTTTGTAACAACTCACCTGTATACCTACATTCTATTCAAATAAGTACACAATTTAAATTCTATTCTAAAATAATTGGATGAAACAAGTATCGTGGAAGCGCCTGTTCTAATTTTTATAGCGTTTTTAGTAGAAACACTTTGCTATTAGAAACGCGTCAGCCGTTGGTGTAAAAATTGCAATACAAAAAGCAGCCATAATTATTGCTCTAAGTTTACTGATAGGCGTTATTTATTTTTCTTCAAATCTATAAAGTTTTACTGTTTCTAAAGCGCGATTCCATTAGGCAAGTGGCAAGTTACTTGCAAGTTGCAAATTACATACAACTTGAACACTCCTGTGCAAATTGCACGCGCAAACGTTAGTTGCACGTTTCGAATTGCGAACGAGTGACGTTTTGTTGTTTTTTGATGTAATTGTTGAACATCTTCACTTGTATGCATGTAAAACCTGCATGCAATTTGAACACTCTCGAAAACATGTTTACAATGCAAGCAACTTGTACGCAAATGTGATGTCATGCTTGCATGCATAATGGAATCGCGCTTAGAGTCTGCCTCGTGACACTCAATGTCAGACGAAAAACAGTATCAACAGCAATCCTATTAGAGGCGGCGTGGACGAGAATTGGATCATTCACCCCTCGATGATTGACTTTAATTGGGTTAGTGCTAATCCTGTAGATATGCTATTGACAGCTTGATAGAGATTAGGGTGACGATACTTAAATTTGAAACCCACTATTAACCTTAATTACTGGCTAAACTTTTAACAGTTTACACCTCGACAAGCCATCTGCCATCGCGAAGTACCTACTTGATAGGTAATAATTGAAAGTGTGTAGGTACTTTATTTTTTTATTCCTAAGGCAACTACAACAGGTAACAATCACAGCAGTTAAATCACTAAATTCACATTATAGGTTTCGACCTGATTATCACCCAAAGCACTACCTCCAGTGGCGTAACTGTACTGTTCGAGGCCCGTAGCAAATTCATCGGATCGCCCCCCCCGCCCCCCCCCCTCTATAATTACTTCATTTTCTTTAATCTTAAAAAAATGCAAGAAAATTATCACTTTATATTATATACTTATTGAACTGAAATCACAACTGTAGTTTAAGTACACAATTTTAATTATTAAAATTCCTTTCTTCGGACTTTCTGTTCAGCAAAAGTGTTGATGACATCATCACAGTTCAATTTTCGGTGAATAGAATAGCCAATTAAGTTGCTTAACCTTTCTTGTCCCATAGAATTTCTTAAATAAGTTTTTATCAATTTCAGTTCTGTAAATGATCGCTCGGCTCTAGCCGTAGTCACAGGAATGGTGAGAAATAACAGAAATGTAGCGCACACTTCAGGAAAGCTTGAAGATAAAACATGATTCTTTATTATTAATAAGTCAGCGAGTTCCCATATAGAAGATGACGTTCCTATTTTTTTTTTTTGGGATTCTCTGACGTGGGGACCCTTCCGGCTGGGGGCCCGTGGCATTTTGCCGACTTGCCACTCTTTAGTTACGGCACTGCTACTTCAACAATTGCCACAGTACCGCATTAATGCAATATCCCATGGCCTTTCTTTTGTTCTGGTAGAGGCACTTAATTATTAATTCATTTATTTTCAGATAATACAATCCATATACATTAATTTAATTAAAATCGAATTACACAAATCATTAGGTACATTAAATTAAATAATAATCAATAAAATCAAAATTGTGTTAGTAATTTATTATTAAGTTGTTAGTGAATGCCCAAACCAATGCGCATCCATTTATTTTGGATAGGGCAATCGGCACGAGATACAATCATCTGCAGGATGCCGTTGCTACTGCCTCGCGCACGCTGGGACAAGGAAGCTGCCCTTTTGCGCACAATCGCCTGGAAGCCGTCCGTTCGCGCCTCCGCAAACATACCAGACGCACTACAATAGCGAGGCAGCCGCATCAGCATCCTGAAAATGTTGTTATATTGGACACGCAGAGCATCAGCAGCCCGAATAGTGTAATTTATCCACAAACTGCTCGAGTATAAGGACTGGCAATACGCCTTAAAAAGAGTTATCTTTACTTCCCTCGAGCAGCGTGCAAATCTACGCGCAACCATATTTCCTCTGACTGCCAATGCTCTGCGCTCCCTCTCAATGTCAGCGTCATCCTGCAATTCATCTGTCACAATGTGCCCCAGATACCTGAAACTGCTCACCACTGCCAGAGCTTCACCATTTATCATAATAGGCGGAACATGAAGTGGACCACGTTTTCTGCTCTTAAAAACGAGAACTTCACTCTTTTTACAGTTATATTTCAGTCCATGTTCCGCCGCATATGCCTCACAGATCGCCACAAGTTTACGAACTGCACCCACCGATGGGCCCAGCAGTACCATGTCGTCTGCATAACTAATGTTATTGACGCTAACTCCATCCACGAAACAACCCACATGAGTACTGCTGAGCTCACCGATGAGGTCATTAATATAAAGGTTGAACAACAGAGGAGAAGTAATGCCCCCCTGCCTCACGCCACACTCCATGCTATATTCCTGGGATAGAGTCCCAGCCCATCGTACTTGGTTTCGCTGGTACCGATACCAATGCCTTAACACTGCGACAACCTCTGCCGGCACACCAGCGCTCTCCAGCTTCACCCACAGTGCATCGTACAAAACAGTATCAAAGGCTCTTGATAAGTCCAGAAAGCACGCGTATACCGGCGTACTCCTCTCAGTGTAGTACCCGACAGCCTGCTTAACACACAAGATAGCACTTTCCGTAGAAAGTCCACCTCTAAAACCGAATTGGTTGTCGTGTAAATCCACGTAAGTTTTAAGGGTGTCATTAAGCAAGCTGTCAAATACCTTGGCCATTACCGTAGCCAGCGATATAGGCCGATAATTGCTTCTATCTGATAGATCCCCGGTCTTGTTCTTTACAACCGGAACAACGATCGTTCTGGTAAGTTCATCCGGCAAATAACCATGACACAAACAGAGATTGTAAAACATGGAGAGTACGCGCGGCAGGTGAACTCCTGCATTTCTTAGGTGCTCAATGCCGAGACTGTCAAAGCCCGGAGACTTACCTCGCTGCATGCTGTGAATAACTTTTTGCACATGTTTTGCTGTAAATCTCACAACACGCTTCTGAGTAACAGTCTCAGCACCATTACACCCAAGAGTTGAAGGACGCCTCTGTTCCGTAGAATCACAATTTGGCACTACTTTAAAATGATCTTTAAAGAGATCAGCGATCACGTCGTGATCACTGACCCCATCCACGCTCACAGGAAAGCCAGGCCTAACGTTCATTTTCCCAGTTTGTCTCCAAAACAACTTAAAATCTTTGTCAGTATGGCGAGAGGCCAGGATGTCCATTTTTATCTGATCTTGCCTATCCTGGCACCACTTTAGTTGTTTTTTAAATGCTGTTTTGCTCTCGCACATATCGCAATACGCTAGACCCCTATTCGGCTTACCAGCTTGAACCCATAACAAAAATTTCAGTCTGGCTTCCCTGTGGTAACCAGCCACGTGTTTATTCCACCCCGCAATATATCCACCTCTCCTCTGCGCTCCCCCGCGCTCATAAGAAGCAACGGCGGCATCTGACAGTATATATACTAGGTTGACATACATATCTTTTAACAAGGACCTATGGGCAACATTGTAACAGTAACCGTCGCAGCATTGTGAAAATTCTTCTGGAAAATCGATTTCCCGAAGCTGAGAGTGACACCGACGATGATATAACCCAATTTGATCTGCCGTTCTTTCCCCCCATATGATCTTATTGGTCGAAGTAAGGACAGCCTCCTTTTTACAAATTAGCTTACCCACATTACATTCAACAAAAAGTGGGAAATGGTCAGACCACTGCACATTGTAATCTACCCAAACACGGTTAATAGACGGTAAAGCGGCCTGTGTTACGACACAGTGGTCCAACCATCTCGCACACCCATGCGCCTCACTGACAAAAGTAAATGTGTCAGAGTCATCACCCAGAATATTCACATCCACACATGTCAAATCCACTTAAGCACTTGCTTTCAAGCAAGAGGCACTTGCTTTCAAATAGAAGCACAAAGTGTATATCAGAAGTGCCTCTAGGCACTGTTGGTATTTTTCTATGGTCCTGTGTCGCCTGAGACCTTTGGAAGGCGTATGAGACGCAGAAGGGGCCTCTGCAAGTTGGCTTTGGCCCCTCCTAGTCCTTAGAAAATTTTAAAAGTGTTGATGGAGGGACATCCACCCCCAGCGTTGTCTTTTTTCATTTCATTGAAAAGCGATATCCACATCTTGCTGCAGCATGCCTGAAGGCCACAAGCTATAGTTTGCTGCCTCAATATCTTCATGCCATAACAGTTGTCTTGCCTCGTCTCATATAGGTTAACAGCGGTTACGGTGATGCGAGGCTCGCAGTAATTGAGTCTGATCGGAACCGTCGCGTGAGATCGTCACGCGCCACTAATTGGATTTTGGCATGTACCGTCAGCACACTCAGCAGTAAACTGTGGGTACCGTTGGCAGATTAACGAGCAACTGTCCATACTCGGTGGGATCGAAATGAGAACATAGGTATCAATAAATAAATAGGTATTGTTCTTCACTTCATCGAAGAAATTAAAAAAAGGTGGAGTCAGGAACTTAAATGATCAGATGAAGTAATCGAAAGTATCCATTCATACCGACACTAGCTTGGGTTTGGAACCTGTACCTACAGAGTATATTGACTTGGCTTTTGGTCTAGCAGATGTTTACCGGGCAAGTCGTGGAGAAAACGTTTATTTGGATTGGAAGGTCTTGTTGAGACTGGCCAATAATATAAATAAAAAATCATCTTAAGATTACCTATTCATAACAAACTTTTATGTTACCTACTTCGGTGGTGTCAACATTGCAATCGTGATTTGAGTAAGCAGGGTTTATCTATTTACAAACACTTTCGAGTAACTGTTACAATAAAATATAGGAAGAAAGAGCTATACAGTGTACAGTGCAATCACAGTGATTAAACATGGTAACCAAGCACACGACAGTGGTTTCCGTAGTACGTACGTACTACAGTTACCTGCACGTCCAGTTTGACTTTGACATCGCCTTTATTTCGTAATAATAAGGGCTGTTTCGTAGTTCAGGTGTCATTCTGACGTGCGGCTGAGTGTACGTAGTGGTATTCTATATTCTAAGCATAGACTTATAAAAAAAGATGGACTCCGCGCCACGCATATCGAAAGTGAAGCACCGTACCGATCTATGTGTGCATGATTTGAGTACCTGCAAAGACGCCGTCGCTCGTGTCACGTAATGGCGGCCGGTCGGCATACTATGATGTAAATGTGTGCGCGAGGCGTGTTTGTACAATCGGTCCGGCCATACTTACTGTGCTTCACTTTCGATATGCGTGGCGCGGAGTCCATCTTTTTTTATAAGTCTATGATTCTAAGCCCATTTCTATAGCTGGAGGCATCACATTCGTCCGAGCGTGTTTGTCCGTCGTCCTCGTCGCTGTCAATCTATTCGTCAGACGTTGCATGTGGACTGTGGTGCCCCCTGGCTTGCTTTCTATGATTTAAAACTAATTTCTTGTCAATTGAGACTTGTCTTTTAGGTAATTACTAACTCAACATCCCTATCTACATGCGTGCCAAATAAGAATAGGATCGCGCTTGCTGCCAACTTCACACGATAGCTGTCAAATTAGTACGCATTGGTAATGAAATTCGCGTGTATTGCCATAGTATTGCGGAACAAAATGGCGTCTTGACAGTACTATTCTTATTTGGCACGCATTTTAGATTCAAACTCGGTTTTTGCAGGAGTACAGACGCATGACATCCAAGACTCAAAACCACTAAGGTATCCACTTCCTATAGGTAAGGGGGCTTTGAAATGTCGGCACTCGAGATGCTCTGCTCTAGTTGCAGCACATCAGCGATGCAGGTGCTCACTTTGACAATGCACCTCTAAGGTTGCATGGACGTCTAATTATTATTATTCATTTATTTAATCAAGTTACATGGCTCCTAAACAACGTATTTTTAGGGTTCCGTACCAAAATGGTAAAAAAGGAACCCTTATGGTGTCACTCAGTCTGTCTGTCTGTCTGCCTGTCTGTCACAGCTGGATATCTCAAGAACTACTAATGCAACTTGAAATTTAGAATAGTTTTAGATGACGTTGATCCAACTATTTTGCAAATAAGAAAGAAATTAAAATATTTATATTTTTTTTGCAACAGGGACTGAAACCCCTTTCCCTGTTGCAAAAAAAAAATCAGCTGTTCAGTACATTTTGACGAATTATGCGAACATTAAATGTACTGAACAGCTGATTTTTTTTTCGCGATTTCAGGTTTGGTCCCATAGTAAAAGTTGTTCATATTGATGCGTAGAACACCCCCTTAAATTTTGTCGCATCTATTCAATTTCACCCTGTATAATTAAACGAAGAGCTAGCTAAGCTAATTGTGCTTTACAGGCTGGCTGTGTCATACTATATGTGAATCCAACCGCCGCTGACTGATTCAGACAAAAAGTCGGACGGATTTCTATAAGAAAATATATAAATAGTCCTAAAAACAAACGAAATATAAGTTTTTCAAACGAAATAAGTAGGTAGTTAAACAATTCATATTTCTCTTTTAGTCGAATAAAGTTATATCAGCGGAAACTGACGGGGTTATCATAACAACGTATTCCTACGAGTAAAGGTAAAAATGGCTGACAATAAGCCATAGGTTAACAAGTAATCCCATCAACAATCGCACTGATTGATTTCCTGCTCAGTCGGATGATCATTAATTTAACTGCGCCAGGGAAAGTAAGACGGATGGTCATTAGTCGTTAGTGATTGAAATGACTGGTGGATGATCAGCGTCGTTTGGATGAGACGGATGATCGTGGATGATTGCTTCCTGACGCGCGTGAGGTGGACGGAAGTATGTACCTAATTGATGGATGGTGAGTTAACTCGAGCACTGTCCATTTGTGTGGAGTGTTGAATGTTGTAATGTTAGGAAGTGTCGTCTTGTTGGGACATTATACTGATGTATAACATCCCAACAAGACGGTTCAGCAGGAGATGGAAAGTCTTCCGCTTCTGAAATTGCATACCTACACCTAGGGAAATTTCTAACTGGACAAGTTTTCAAATGGCATCAATGATGTTAGAAAAATGTATTAGGTACTAAGGATTTGGTCAATTTTGGTCGATATATCTATAAAGAGATTCCATTGAGAGATAATAAGTATTACAACTCTTTTGCTACCACAAAGTAAAGCACATATTTTAATTCCACATACTTATAGATACTTACCCAATATGTTAATGTCCATTCGCTTGCGTCATGCATGGCAATAAAATATTTGAGCATTATATGAAGTGAAAGATCATGATAAAGCGGCGCCACGGACCATTATATACCTACAGTTTATAATCCTGACGTCGGGCGCGGTGTGACTGCATAACATTTAACTTTTTATTTTTTTAATGCACAATTTAATCGGCGAGAAAGTGTTCGATTTTTTAAACACATATTTTTATCTTATCTTACTGTTGCATCAGACTAACCGACCAAGTGGGAAAGACCAGAATTATCCGAAAATTCACCAAAGTTAGGGAGTATTTTCATGTAGTACAGTAGCCTGGCCGAATTATCTGGCTGCAAATTCCTCTGCCTCCGTTTTATATAACTGTATCGACGAGAGTGCGTGATCAGCATTACTTCAGGTATATTCCGCAAGTTGCTGACGTTCCTACGTTGTCGGTCAACATCTCTCTATTATTTTATATTTATATGCGTCTGCAGACATTGCATGTCTTACAGTTAACAAGTTTCAAATCGGTCCATTGTGTTACAAAACGCTTTGCAAAATGTTCTGTTGGCAATCTTTGGGTTCATTTCAAGCGTTTTATACATTTATTGTTAGTGATGTGTCCTGTTCATGCTCTAATGGATCGTTTGTATTGCAGCACCCATCTGAAGACTTTATTTTTATTGGAACGTTCAACGAACAGACGATGTCTACATGTTGAAGGTTCTAGTAGGTGTCGACCAATTTCCATTGGTAACAAAGACACGCACACTGAAATACAGAATCTTGAGTACTTAGGTATAGATGGTAAGATACTTATACAGGGTGTCCCGTAAATAATGGATAATCTCTTAAGGGGTCATCGTACTCATCATTATGAACAACTTTTACTATGGGACCAAACCTGGAATCGCGAAAAAAAAATCAGCTGCTCCCTACATTTTGACGAGTTTGATGTAGATAAATGTACTGGTCAGCTGATTTTTTTTCGCGATTTCAGGTTTGGTCCCATAGTAAAAGTTGTTCATAATGATGAGTACAATGACCCCTTAAGAGATTATCCATTATTTACGGGACACCCTGTAGATAGTGCTGGAATTTAGAGAGGCTTTTTCTTACAAGTATTTACTTTCTTGTTCTCTATGTAGAGATGTAGGTATAGTACCAGGTCTAGTGAAATTTATTGCCTTCATTAAATATATTGGAATTTGATATTTTTTGTCAATGATGTTAGTTATATATAATACCTCATTGTTTTTTGTTATCATCCTTATCTTTGAGATTTCCATCCCAAGTAAGTATATTATAAATACTAGAGATTGTTTAGATATCTCATTTCAGCTTCTTTAACAATTTGGCTAGTTTAGGTACCATTACAATTAAAATTTTATTTTAAGTACCATTTTGTATAATCTCGCGATGACAACGCAGGTGATGATGGTGATGTTGAGGTTGCAGATGCTGTCTTCGAGTTATTTAAAAAATATCGTCCGTCTGTTGTTGTTGTTGTTGTAGTCTACTAAGAAATAGCCATATTTCCTGGATCATGATCATAGAAAGTGTTCACGGACACCATGGCGATGGCGACGCGGCGAGTGGCGGCGGCGGTAGCGCCGCACGTCTTCAGCAATCAGTTGACATCAAGTTCGGGGAGTCGATCCGATGTCGAAATCTCACCGATTCGCGGAAAACAACAATAAACTTTGACTGAACTGAATTTGATTGAATATAGTCTTGACAACATTTTATGTTTAACTATTTATTTTTTATTTATTTATTTATTTATTACAGACATACATACAGCTATCATTACAGTAACCCAACGCGATAGTGTAGGAAAAAAATAATAATAATTAATAACGATAATTACAAATACAACTAATAATAAGGCAAGCCACGTGGTGCTACGGTACCACACATCACACTACAGCCGAATAAGGCCAGCCTGCGCCCGCGCCGCACGTCGAGCTGTCGTCACGGCGTCCATTTCCGACAGTCACGAGCAGAGAACAGATAATATAGCGTTTGTAAAGCTCATTCAATTGCTTTACACTTACAGGAAAAAATATACGGCATCACAATACAATGGCACATGCCACGGAGACTTTACTGTCCATTGCTATTTTTGTACAGAAACAGTTTTAATAAGTTGGTGGTAAATGTCAATGTATATTATACTTGTATTGTTATTGTCGCCTTTCAATAGATAGTTTTGCTATGTTTATTTTGTGCTCAAATGTATGTTAGTGAATGGTCAAGTAAGACATGGTTTCGGTTGCTATTGTTACCGGGACAAGTAAAAGGCACATTATTTAGAAAACGAACAAACCAATACAATGAAGTTCAATTTTGTAAACCAAACGAGCCCGAATTCCATAATATACCTCAGACCCGACCCATTTTTAGGTGTTAGGAAATTGGCAACCGCTCAGCGCATGACATAGATTACCCACGTTTCGTGTTATAAACCACTCATACCCATCTCCCTAGCTAATATTAGGCATCTATACAACGTAGGTCTAGTCATTAGGAGAAGGAAAAACCGTTCTATACCTAGGTACCTACAATAGATGAGATAACTCGTGGTCAATTACAATGATAACTGTGGGTGGCACTGCGGCACGCGCAGGTAATCCGATCGCTCACTTTTTGCACGACATTTTCCAATAGGCATGACTCTTTCACAAACGAACGTACATTATAACATTACGGTTAACGTTCACAGTAGGTACAAGATGAATTCGAAGAATTTTAATCTCTTTAGTCGGAAAGGTAAGTAACTGCTGAGGCCAGCCCCCTGTTGTCTAAGACTGCGTGACACACTTTGCTTCACCATCCGAAGGATTTTTAAGGAAATTCCGAATCCATTGCTTCATATGTTTGAAAAAATCCTCTGCTAGAGAACGTAAGTCACACAATGAATTGTTAAAATGAAAGACATTGCTACTTTGCCACGCAAACACTACGCGCCTAACTTTTAGGAAACTTTAATCTGCGAACCATAGACTTATAAAAAATATCTATGCTGTGAACATTTTTTTTTAAAGAAAAGTGAATCTAAGATTTATCGCGATGCAAAACATTTAGCTAAAGGTTTCAACATAGGTCGGAACGTCGCCGTCCAATCGGAGAATAATTTTCAGTTTGGTCTGAAAAGAGACAAATCGGTATTAAGTAGTTATTGACCTATGTTGTGGATTCGGATAGTCGGTCAGACGTTCTATTTGTGGTTTGATCCCACATTAGTGTACTGCGAACTAGTGGAGAGGAACCAACAAGTATACTCTCAACATCGGACACTTCCTACTGTTGTGATTAAACAAGTGCACATCAAGGAAATGGCAGCCATTCCTCTGAAGAAAGCTCTGTGACTAAATAGTATAAATACAGAACATTAAGTTCAATATTAATATTGAGCATACCTCGCTCAGGTAAACAATGTGTAATGTCTGTTTGTTTGCTGGCTGACTCACCGAACTGCCAGACAAGAAATATACACGTGGTTCGCTTGCCAGGACACATTCAGAAGCTTCACTTCATACAATATTGAGAAGACTTATGACCAAGTGGACAGTTATTGTGAATTTGTGGCAATGAAGATGAGCATGTATCAACTCGCTGTTATAACCAGCTTGTATATAAATGGATTAGTGACTGAGCTGACGTAGAGTTCGTTTTCAGTTTGTGTTAAAGCCGGCTTTTCACTATACGAGTACTCTCGGACCGAGTCTACTCTCATGACTACTCGTACGCTACTCGTAGCGTGTAAACACGTGGTCGTACGACCAGATCAGTGGAGTAGTCATCATCATCAAAGTAGACTCGGTCCGAGAGTACTCGTATAGTGAAAACCCGGCTTTAACCCCTCAAGTGTCGAATGCACCCCATGTGTGCATAAGAAAAACCTTTTTTTTATTAGGTATATAAGCTTATGTCACATATTTATAAACGTAAAAAAAACATCATCCGATGGAAAAAATACTATCATCAGTAGTTGTGAACCTATGGGGTTCGCAACTAACCCCCAACCCTCCCCACTCGCTGGGGTTTTAGGTCTAAAATTAGCCAAACTCAGACACTTGAGGCGTTAAAGCTGATCTACCTGTAGCGACTACTAACGTTGAGTACGCTGAAAAAGATCAGGCATTTATCCATATTACTCACAGATTAACCTAGCACTTCTTAATGTAGTTAAAGTAATTTCTAAAGGTACACCTGCTGATCTAAAAGACACTACGCGAAGGCACTCTCCGACGTTAGACTTCTGCACTGTTCTATGCAGTGTTCACACACAATAATATTACCATGTGAAATGATAATGACTATCATAAAACTATATAAAATTGGACGTGACTCACGATCAGAGAAAAGCCTTAAAAACAACTCGTTATAATTGCAACGATTCGTAGTAGACTAGCAGTTAATGTATGTATAAGATAGGAATATGAGACAAAGTATGCACTTTCGATTATTTAGCACTTGCGTCTGGGGAAAGTAGACGTTCTGATGTGGACCACCTACGTCACGAGATGTGGAACAAAAAACGATGATGTTTGAAGAAGCAGACAGACGGATTGATTTCATTTTATTTTGATTTCTCCCACCAATGATGTTTAGTTCCGAAATTGTACAAGTTTGGTTATTACAACTCTTTTGGAAATCTGTTCGTACTTACCCAAATCGGTAAACATGTTGCTAACAAAAATGTGTTATTAGAAGACTGTGAGTAAGATTTTTGTTTGCACAAGTGTTTAAAGACATCTGTACAAGTAAAGCCTGGTTACGTTAGCGCAGCATTGACGTCGGCTGCTGTCCGTGCTGGCCTGCTACTGCTTCTGCTGCAGCGACTCCATCAGCCATTCATATTCACTGCTCCAACCAGCTTTGACTATTGACTGAACAATCCCCATTCAACCAGATTGGATTTGGTGTGTCAGTTGGACTTGGTATCTACCTACTGTGCTGTGATCTTCGGTCTTTGGAGCTTCGTCGTTTAGCTAAAATCGCGAAGGCGAGAGGTGATTAGATTATCCTTTAATCGGCTTATTGCCTTCACACATAACTTGGTGCAATATTGATAAAACTGATGGCCGTTAGCTTATCAATATTGAACATGTCTCTAATTAGTACCTGCGTCAGTACTTGATTTAATTTTGTTTAACCACTTTGATCAGAAGCGGGATCGGGAAGCGTGTGTGTGAATATGTACAAGTTTAGATCCACAAGTAAAGTTTCTATCCTTCCCAGAATGAAATACATAAACAATAGCGCTGATATCTTTAACATAATGAGCGGCAGATGTACAAAGAGATGAGTCGGTGAGCTGCGCGGGCGCAGCCGCCACGCGACGCTACACGTCGCGTCGTTAGCGAGAACATCCGATACTATGGACTTTCTCTTGTATGTAAATAAATAAAAATAAATAAATTCTTTATTAAACAAAAACACAGTATGACAATAACATTTAGTGCGATAATACCTACATTAGTAAAATACTGTGTCGTAGGAATTAACGCCCACCTCAGGAAAAGGACGATAGCGTTCTAGAATTTATGCTAAACACACGAGATTGATTACAAACTAGAATAATAGGTTAAAAAATAATGTGAATATGTGTAGGTACGAGCGAATGTATTATGTGCGTGTGGGTATTTGCATAGGTGTGTGGGGGTGTGTGTGTGTGTGTGTGTGTATGTGTGTGTGTGTGTGCGTGAGTGTGTCTTAATTTATGTGTAATGAGTCTATTTCGGAAGGAAGAGGTCGATATTGGAAACAAATCATGTATTTGTATAATCTTTATTAGTTCCTGATGATTTGGCCTTGAGGATACTACGCACGTGGCACAAAAGAAACTCGGGATTGAGTCTTGATTAGCAGCACGCTTAGCATGACCGCCGTAGAAACGGGTTTTGTCTACGGAAGAATAGACAAAATGCAAGATAGTAGAAATATTTGTACGCATTCTACGCGTCTAAGCATGGCAATGTGTAGTTTTGTCTATTCTTCCGTCGACAAAACGTCCTCATGCTAAGCGTGCTGGTGCAGGTTTCCTAATTTCTTTCCAGGTAGACAGCAGTATACTCAGAACTGTGCCTTGTTGGAACATATTACTCTGAAACACTATAGATGGTTACAGCAGAAGACAATTTATTTTGGGGAAATATTAATTAAGCTAAATACACTCCTTTGCAAAAAAAACGGGCAGTTTGGATTTTTCTACATTATTGGTAATCATTTAGTTCTCATGAGGTTTTAATAGGCAAACTATGTTCCTGGCACATAATAAAGAGTCTGGGTATGAAAAAAAGTTAATTTCAAATTCAGAACTGTTGTTTTTAATAATAATAATCCCTTTTTCAGTTTATGACTTTTTACTTACTATTCGCGGGTTTGCGGTTAAATGGTTATCAGGCAACTAAAACTAACTTCTCGTTATTTTTATTAGAATAATTTATGTTTGTCGCATAATCCTGCCTCATTGTGACTTAAAACAGATATCTTTGTGTCGATTATAATGGCAGAAAAAGCAACAAGAGCTAGTAAAATTATAGTGCTGCTGGAAGTGGGGTGTAGCCAATGTTACGGTTCACAGCCGTTAAACGTGAGTGGTTCCACCGTCCAAAGAACATGGACTCGATACCAAGAGACAGGTTCCGTTCAAAGAAGGCAAGGTTGTGGGAGAAAACGTTGCACACAACCACGAGACGACCGCTTTTTAGTGACTCAGGTATTGAGTAATCGCAAATGCAATTACATAGACCTCAAAAGAAACCTTGAAGAGGTACGAGGAGCACAAGTTAGCCTATGGACAGTGAGGAGGAGGCTTTTAGCGGTTGATATACGCAGTCGACGATCAGCGCGGGCCCCCAATTTACTCCGTGAGTACCGGATTGCTCGACCGAGGTTCACTAGAAATTGTCTATCTTGGACACTAGGTAACTGGAGTAGCGTACTCTTCTCCGATGAGGCTCGAATTTGCCTGAATGGTGAGGACCGACGTCGGCGAGTGTTACGAAGACCAGGGGAACGCTATGCCGACGTGTGTTTTGAAGAAATCACCCCTTATGGTGGAAGGTCCGTTATGTTTTGGTCGGGCGTAACTTCCAGCTATCGTACCGAGATAGTGTTCATTGCAAATGGCTCACTAAATGCGCAAAGGTACATAACAGGAATAATTTGTCAACATGCACAGCCCGCACTGACTGTAATTGGTGAAGATGCCATTTCATGGACGATAATGCTCGGGACCACCGTTCTGGCGACGTAGATGCTTATATGCAAGAGGTCGGTATTCGTCGTCTGGATTGGCTGGCGCGGAGCTCCGACCTTAACCTCATTGAGCACGTCTGGGACCTCCTAAAACGGCGAGTACGACCTGTCCAACGACCTTCCACAAAACATCAGGTGTGATTTCGGCTGAGTGGGAACACATTCCACAGGACACCATCAAAAACCTGGTGGAAAGCATGCCAAGACGATTACATGCCGTAATCGCTGCAAGGAGAGGTCATACTCGTTATTAAGAATAAGAATAAGAATAAGAATAAGAATAATTTATTTGTTAAACATAGGTAGGTAATACATAAAAAGATCTTAAAAAATCTCTCTCTCTTAAAAAATTATTAATTTTTATTTTTTAATGTCTTTTTTTATTAAAATACCATAAAAATACTCGTAGTCTTAATTTAATTATACCCTAAAAATTTCCATTTTAACACGACTTTCTGTTTACATTGACTAAAACACCGATTCCAGGATTTAAGGGTTAAAAACTATATTCTCAATGATAATAAGAAATTTTTAGTCATTTATGCTAACGACATACTAAAAATATTAATATTATCCATAGAAAAGCCAATAACTGTAAGGTGCCCGTTTTTTTTGCAAAGCAGTTTAGTAATCCACACATATAATGCACACTTCATAGACTTGTTTATATATTTTAGTTGATCACTGATCGCAACAGCAAACTAATGTTTAATTATCAAAGAAACAGGTTGGATACTTTTAGTGTCCAGCACGCTTAGCATGACGACGTTTTGTCGACGGAAGAATAGACAAAACTACACTTTACCATGCTTAGACGCGTAGAATGCGTACAAATATTTTTACTATCTTCCATTTTCTCTATTCTTCCGTCGACAAAACCCGTTTCTATGGCTGTCATGCTAAGCGTGCTGAAATTGTTTCAGCCTGCTTTTCAACATACAACGACCGTCTCGTCCCTAACCTGCCCGTTAAATATATTACGTGATAGTAAATGGGTCCGCTTTTTACTGTCGTCTAGTGCACGTTATAACTATTATTGTGATAGTTCCGTTAGAATAGAATGGATAATTATTCTGTTTGTTCCGTCATAATTGTAGCCGTTTCTACATCACCTACCCATCTACCTACTTGTTGAATGCTTGTTATCGTGTCAATTGTAATTCGCTTAGTGTAACCGCACATCAATTTCTATTATATTCTTATGCAAGAAGATTATCTAATCTACATATTAAAATAATCATAATGTGTTGATGTGTTTTCTGGTTGACCTGTATGAGTGACACGGTTCTAATCTACCAGACGAGACGGAAGGCTGTGGTGACTTACAGTATGGTCAATACTAAATAATGATCAGCTACTACTACAACAATCTGTCAGTTGCTTTTTAGGGTTCCGTACCAAAACGGTAAAAAAACTTTTTACAAAAAAAAAACAACCGACTCCCAAAAAAACACTACAAAGTGACAAAGAACTTTAATTTCGGAAGTCGGTGTCTTTGGTTTTTTATTTACTTTCGTTTTTTTTTTGCCACCGACTTCCGAAATTACCTAAAGTTATTTTTCACTTTGTACTTAGTGTTTTTTTGGGAATCGGTTATTTTTTTTTATAAAAAGTTTTTATTTTTCACTTTTTAGTGTTGCCTACCCCACACAAATCTGAATACCACTCTGCAAAATAAATTTCAGCATCATCTACATAGACTAAATGGGAAAAATGCGTATTAAAGTATTGAAGCTAACTCAAAAGCCACTCATCAGAACTTGAAGATACTTATTTTTATGCGACCATCTCAGGAGTATACCATCATCATTCTCCTGCCCTTATCCCAATTTATTTGGGGTCGGCGCAACATGTCCTTTTTTTCCATACTTCTCTATTAGTCGTCATCTCGGTAGTCACACCCTTTCTAGTCATGTCATCTTTCACACAGTCCATCCATCGTTTCTTTGGTCTTCCCCTACTCTTATAGCCATCGACATTCATACTCAAAACTTTCCTCACCACATTTTCCTCATTCCTCCGCATCACATGCCCATACCATGACAACCGATTTCCGCACAACTTTTCAGTCACCGGTGCCACTTTCAAACTTCCTCTTATGTACTCATTTCTTATTCTATCCATTCGTGTAACACCACACATTCCTCTTAGCATTCTCATCTCAGTTGCATGCAGTTGCTTTTCATTCATCCCTTTTGTGGCCCAACATTCTGATCCATACAAGACAGCAGGTCTAACCATTGTTTTATATATCTTCCCCTTAAGTTTAAGGGGAATGCGGGAGTCGCAGATTGTTCCCGTGACCTGCCGCCATTTCATCCATCCAGTGTTAATTCTGTGCTTAACCGTCCGATCTACTTCGCCATCGCTTTGGACGAGTGAACCGAGATACCGAAAGTCGGAGCAGACTGGGAGAAGCGCGCCATCAAGCGCTATGGCTCCAGCACTGGAGATACCGCCGAAATCGCAGAACATGTATTCGGTTTTGGTTCTGCTGATTTTCAAGCCAACATTCTCCAGCTTCTGTTGCCATTTCTCCAATCTGCTCCGAATCTCAGGTACATCTTCACCGACAAGAACAATGTCATCGGCAAACAGCATGCACCAGGGTGCCTCCTCCTGTAGATTCGACGTCAGAGCATCCATAATCAACAGGAAGAGATAAGGACTTAAAGCAGACCCTTGGTGCAAGCCAACAGCCACATTGAACTCGTCGGTATTGCCAGCAGCCGACCGGACGTAGGTACGAGATTGACTGTACATAGCACGAATTAACTCTACGTACTTCCCGGGCAAACCTTTCTCTTTCAGGGCCCACCACAACACATCCCGAGGTACCCTATCATACGCTTTCTCCAGATCAATGAACACCATGTGCAAGTTCTTGTGTGCACGTCTGTACTTCTCGCACAATTGGCGGAGTGCAAAAGTGGCGTCCATTGTTCCTCGACCTGGCATAAACCCAAACTGGTTCGGGGTAATTTCACTCTCCTCTCGCAGTCTTTTCTCTATTACTTTCTCCCATACCTTCATACTATGTGACATGAGCTTTATTCCTCGATAGTTGTTGCAGTCCTGTACATCACCTTTGTTCTTGTAAATGGGCACTAGCGAACTATTGCACCATTCTTGTGGAATCCCTCCTTCATGCAACAACTTATTGAAGAATAAAGTCAGCCACATACATCCATCTTCTTTTAAGCACTTCCATACTTCTGCTGGTATATCATCTGGGCCCAGAGCCTTTCCATTTTTCATACTTTGAACTGCCTTTCTGACTTCATCCATGCTAATTTCCCTCACCAAACCCATATTTACTTGTACCTCTCAGGAGTATACCATTTGAAATAAAAACTTTGCAAAAAGGCAAATACCTACGTCGCGCTTAGTCGTGTCAGATTCAGTTTGGTAGGCGTAGTTTTAGTTGACGGAGATAACGAGGCTACGAAATCTACCTTCTGACAATCAGCATTAAATCATTTATAGCCAGAGTGCACCTCATGACAATTCCAATAAGCCCAAACACGGCTAGGATACATTGTTTTATTACTGAGTTCCGATGCCTACCTTCCGGCTTCTTCATTCTTCAGATCGGTTCGATGGTACCATTTTCATCAGAACCATTTATTTAAAGCTTCGTCATAATCGCTTAACTATTAACCGAGATAACTTATCGCCACCCGTGAAATACTTATCACCGTTGAGGAGTTCCCGTGGCTTTCTGTGGTCTTCTTCATCAGTTCCACTTCACCTGATGATGCTTTCTGAATGCAAACGCTTGATTTGTTGATGAAAATACCAAAATAGCTATATGTATGCCTATAATATTTAAGGAGTTCCCTCGATTTCTCATGGATCCAAAAATGGGAGCAATCTGGAAGTATACCCTTTTAAATAAAAAAAGAATTTTCCGAATCGGTTCATAAATGACGGAGTACTGAGGTAACAAACATACAAAAAAAAAAAAAAAAAACAACCGAATTGAGAACCTCCTCCTTTTTTTGAAGTCGGTTAAAAAAGGAACCCTTATGGTGTGACTCTGTCTGTCACAGCTGGATATCTCAAGAAGTGGGTAGATACTAATACTATCAACTTGAAAGGAGAAACCCGTTTTTGGGCTTAACCGTTACACGAATCAAATATATACCAAAAAAATCGTCTATTTTCCTTGATTAACCCATTAAAATCTTAGCCTCAATTACAATGGCCAAGTGTAGGAAATAAGTAGATTTCTATTTTTTATTTTTAAGCAACCATTGTAAACCGTTACAAAACTTATTCCATTATACGTCACAAACCTCACGAACGCTGGCATTATATCAATAGAGCGTACGCTAAGAATATGATCGATTTAGTGGAAATCGATACTGTTACAAATTATTAAATAATACTCCATACTAATGGAGTATATTTTTTTTGTATTAAAATCAATGCAATATAAAAAAGTCTGAAATCTAAATTGATTTTTAACGTAAGCACCATTATTAATCTTTAAAAGAATTAAATAATTGATAAAATCGATTGCACCACTGATTGCACTAGTAAACGGCAAATATCCACCTCAACGTTTGTCTATTGTCATGGTTGTAATGTCATGTCATTAATGTCATTCGCTTTCGTATTTTTGCGCAAATGAATGTGTTTTTCCGTATTTCTCGAGATTTATTACTTCATAAGACCTCTGTTCGACTACTGGACTCCGAAATTGATTGCCTTCTGACATGACTGACCCTCGCGCTTGACATTGGACACCGTACCCTGCCACTCCTGCTGACCTTTGCTAGAAAACCGGATCTCTTTCTCGTTCTTTTGGGGACTGGTTATAAATAATTAACGACATCATGAGCCTATGCATTAATTGCTGAATAGCAACGGACCGCTGCAATACAATGGCGAAGATTGGAAGATGAAATGATTTTCTCAAACCGTTAGTATCCGATATTTTCATATCGTAACATTTATTTAATGTAATCAAACTAAATAGTGTTATCCCTTATATTCAGTTGCCTGTTGATAGTTGTATTTTATAAACTGATACTTACCAGAATTTGCAACAAATTCATATTCAAAGACATGTGGCATCACCAATCCGAACTGAACCTGCATGGTTTATTACGGCCTATTCCCTCTCTCAGAGAGGAGGCCTGTTTCCCTGCAGTGGGACTGTAATAAGGCCGCTTATGTTAACCCTAATATGCCACTCAGATGTTTAATTGCTAAATGCTCAAATGATAAATAAATGCTTGCTTCAGGTAAATGAAAATGACTTTATCTGGCAAGCTTGCTGGAATCATGCAAATACTGTATCTCTTGAGGGAAATAGACCAGAAGAGAGTGAACAGACACCTACAGGACACCGACGAGTGTGTATTCACTGTGGCCGTTCTCTTCTGAGAAGAATTTGTTACCATCAACTTAATCATCAAATAATGAATATACCCTAAAAAGTCTAATTTTACCCATTTGGCCATTGCTGGGAGTCGTGAAAATTGGCCTCGTGAAACCTTCCAAAATGCTCTAATTTATGGCCAAATTTCAGCCCTGTAACACCAGGCCCGAGTTTCTATGGATTATGACGTTTACCTAACGATTTTTTCTAATTTGCAATTAATTAGAAAGAAATAAAAATATAAGTAGATGTTTTTTTTGCAACAGGGACTGAAAGGGGTTCTTAAAAATTGAAAGTGGGGCTACTAGTGCATGTGGGGTATCATATGAAAGAACGCTGTTTGCACATTCTCAAACATTTTTTTTATTTTTTTTAGGCCGCATAGTCTTCGACTTTTGATGAAAAATGTAAAAAAAAACCGTTTCCCCCCCCCCCCCCCCATCTCCGAATTTTGCAAAGAGAAAAATCTGAAATTATTCTATGTGACAGAAGTTTATGTAAACATTACAGGAAAAATAAAACGATGTCTCTAAATAGCATACTTTTTCAGAAATCGGTACGGAACCCTCGGTGCGCGAAACCGACTCGCTCTTGACCGCTTTTTTTTTTCTTAGCCTATCGATCTGTGCAATCTACATCGTACACAGCATAACTCTACAACATGTTGGATGTAAACATCGTTGTACACTTAAAGATGGGCTAAAGATAGAGAAGCCAGTAATCATTCTTATTCATCGTATGGCTGATGTGTGGGCGAGTCCATTGACTGGCTAGCAAGAGCTTTATCTAAGCATCTCTTGCAAAAAATTGAGATCAGAAATGTTCCTACACATAAGGCGTCGAGATCTACACGATAGAGATTTGGTTATATGAAGTAAGTATCCAATATAAAGTCATTGATCAGTGTCAGTCACTTTGTTATACCGCCTACAGACATGGTCGTTCCTGCAGGATTTCTTATATCTTGATCGTCACTTCCTACTTCCTCTATACATAAGTTAACATCCTGCATACAAGGGGCTCGTACAAAAGCACCATCAGTCGGTCGATGGTATCGTAGTAGGACATGATGCGTCAACAGCGCGTGCGCAGCGTCACGGAGCGTTTTTGCATGTCGACTACATTGCGGTACTTGATAGTAGTTGATAGGGTTGGCACACGAATGGCTGACGGTTTTAATTATGTACTTGTTTAGTTCTTATGTGGCTGTTTTGTCGATTGCTTTTTCAGCATTCAGATTTGTATCAGATCCAGTAAGCTGAATCTTACCTATGTTTCGTACTCGTATGATTGTCTTATCAATTAAATATGTAGCTAGAGACTCTCGTAGCTAAATAATAACAGCCGCACGGATCGATCGAAGGTTCAGCTACGCTTGTCACGGTCGGTTCGTGGATTGGTGACCATTTATTACATATACCAACCCCTCCCTACATCGGAAAGCACGTTAAGCCGTTGGTCCAGGCTGTCATTCGTGGATCTTTGTCAGTCGTACCAGTCGTCAGAAGCCTAATACTCTGACAAACAGTCTTTCCAAGGGGTATCGTATTACCCAATACCCAGTAACTGGGTTGTGGAGGTCAGACAGACAGTTGCTCCATGTAAAATGCTGGTATTCAGCTGCACCCAGTTAGTCTGGAAGCCGGCCCCAACCGCAATATAGTTGGGAAAGGCAGGCAGATTGACTTCCTTCGAGGGTTTGATATGAATAATTTTCTGATTTGTCATTTTGTTTTCTTATTTTTTTAGAGATTTCAATATCTTATGATTCTAAGTTATTGTAACAGCCCGTGGTTCCTTGGTTACGGAACTAACGTGAGGCGCACGCGGCCAATTACACGCTAGCGCGCGCTGCCAGCGTCCAGAGTTCGGGAGTCGAGGTGAGCTAGGTACCCCATCTTTTTATGCAAGAAGTTCAGAAGAGCAGTTCATAGGCTGGTCTTATACTAATAATTACTGGTTTGTTTAACAGCTAAATGAAATTGTTTTGCTTTTTCATAAAATTCGGTTCAGCTAAAGTGGTATCACAGTTCAAATGCAAGAGGTAACGGAATTAGAAGTTAGGGGAACTTTAGTAACATTACAAGAATTTTGTAGTTTCTGATAATACAGTAGTTTTTGTAGTAGGCCAGACATTTTTTGTCAGCAACATGATACATTTCAAGAGCGGTTCCAACTGTGCCACAACGGAATCTGGTATTGAGTCGTGACTCGCTGAGATCATTTTCAATGGATCATTTAATAACAGATTCTGTCAGTTTTTATTCGAATATCTTGAACAAATTACCTGTACTTATATCGAGAGCATTTGAGACGCCAATAATTCGCCGCAATAGAATGTTAATTATTCGCCGCTAGAATGTTGTAGAATTAGTTTAAACTTTTCTCGGAATAATAATTTACTTAGTTAGTAGTTACTGTTAGATCCGTCTGTAGTTCTCGCTTCAATAGATTCAGTAATTAAATTCTTACCATTTTAATTGTCTACTGTGTTGTGTGCTTCTTTCTTATATCTATGGCTGTGTGCTTAGGCTCTTATAGTGAGTAGGTACCTGCATTATTATTTAGTTTTCACATTCCACAGAAGGTTTAATGATGTAAGAGAGAATTATCAAAACAAGAGCACTTCCAAAAAAATGTGATTAGTGCAGTATTAAATATAGTAAGTATCGCATTATCTAAATACACATACTTATAATTATTTATCAGTATGCGTATTCCGAGAATCCGAATTAATAATTTATTATTAATCTTCAATTTTTTTACTGCTTTGTTATTACTCTACACTTAGCCAATAAAGCAGTTTTATAATGAATTGAATAAAGAGTGTTGTCTAACATTCATGAGGGTACCATCCCTACGCTCCCGCTAAGTTTTAAATTGTAAGGTGATCGTTTGGTATTGGTACAGAGGAACCGATCCCGCGCTGTCTCGAGCTAGATCTGATGGTACCGATTGTAACAGATTGCTCGGCTATTCTCCACTTAGCTAAATTGTATGTTAATGGTAAAGGGGCTGTTTCGCAACTCCAAGATTATCTTACGTCTATACGTGCAGACAGAACTAATATACAGTGCTGAACTGAGCCAGTAACTGGGTACCGTAACTACGTGGGTAATTTTTTTAACTAACTGACCCACAGTTATTTTTCATGAAGTAGGTACCTACTTACCTACTTTAATAATAACTACTTAATAATAATTTGAGATTTAAGCATAAAGATTTCTCTTTAACGCTGTTTTTTCATGAAAAATCGAAAGCTGTATTGTTTGATTGCACATTGCTGATGTCTTACTTTGTAGCTTGACTCGTGCATTAAAATCATAGAGGTTTACTCTCCCAAATTCAATATTTCTTCTTCTTTATAATATCTTCGATCCTAACCGAATAAACGTCGGTCAGGACGACAGTGGAACAGCCCCTTAACCTCCAACTCACCTGGTGCAGTGCTGCCGCTAGGAAGACATTTTCAATTTGATGTTTATATGTACGTGATACTGTTAAGTCGCAGGCGGCGAGTCGCCAACACGGAGATCGTCCTCGTAGTTTATGTGCCACTCAATCAGGGTCTTTCTATTGCTGCTGTTGCAGTTGCTCATCGCTCTGGTTCGTAGGAAACTCGAATCCAGTGCCTGCGTTAGGCGCGACTCAAACACTGATGCTTGATAGAAAACCTTCCTAAGATGCCTCTTCCAAAGGTTATACCATTTCTTTTCTTATATATACCTTGTATATACCCTACCAACTCTCATTGGAGGTTCTCACCTCCTTGATACCGTGAGCTGTCACGGTAGCCTGATGTAAGACCTAAATAAAAAAAAAAAAAAAAAAAAAAAAATCTTTATTTTATACAAAGAAAACCTTCAACAATGCTTAAAAACTAGGTCGCATGAATTTCATGAGTAAAGGTCATACAAATAGAGTAAACCCTGACTCCCAAACTAGGAGATCCTGTGACTTAGGAGTCAGTGTTCTGCTGTCACTATGATACCAAAAACCATACTAAAAAGTGTGTTATATCGTATACATGGCAAAAAAAAATAGCTTAGAAGGTACAATAAAAATTACTTCAAAAAATTACTTCAAATGATTAAACTAGGAGTAAAGGAATTTATTAAATGGAGTAGTAATGTGTTTGTTTTGTGTGTGTCATGTGTTATTGTGTGAGCGTGTGTATGAGGGGGTGTAAGTGTGCGTAAGGGTGTGTGTATGATTGAGTTTGTATGTATTCTCAGGTATAGGTATATGTTGTAATGTTAGTATTTTTATGTGTCTTGCTGATATTGTTGAGATTGCGATTGATAAAAATGGGTAGAAGAAGTTTGTACGGCTACTGCCGGAGGTGGAGAAGTTCTTCTGTTCGAACGTAGTCCTGATCCTGAAGCCAACTTTGTACCTTAGCCCTGACTTCATGGTGATTTAGCCTAGTTAATTGAATACTTTTAGCAATGTTTCTGTAAATGAAAGAGCTCACAACGTAGAACTGCCGCCTGGCGAATGCAGTCTTGTGGCTTATTGTTGGGAATATCATTTTAGCTTTGCGTTTTAACTTAGTGCTATCTGGTGGGGGGATTTGCTTATGCTTCCTAAGTATGGCTCGGAGGACAAAGAGCTGTCTCACCGTAAGTACGTTACAGTCCGCATATAATTCAACAGTGGGAAATCTATATGGTTTACCAAGCATAACCTTGAGCACAGCTCTCTGTGCCCTCTCCACTTCGATGAACTTGGTTTTAGCGGCCCCTCCCCAAACCGGGATGCAGTAAGTGATAACGGACTGACAGAGTGCTAGGTAAACCATTTTCAGTATATGTTTGTCTGCACAGAATCTCAGAGATTTGAAAATGTAGATGAGTCTTCTGACTTTTGAAGTAATATGGTCAATTTGATGGTACCATTTCAGTCCATCATCAATCACTACACCCAGGTACTTCGTATGGTTGACGCGAGTAAGCGCTGCGCATGAGCAGTGGTTGTGATTAGGACATGTGTGTGCAGTAATTTCAAATTCCGGTGGTGCTTTGTTCTTATAATTGATGAAAAACGGAATAAAGTTGGATTTAGCCACGTTTAGCGTGAGAAGGTTCTGTTGCAGCCATCTCCCAATACTCTTCAAGGACTGTTCCGCAGTACGCTTGACATCGCTCCACGTATTACCATAAATGACAATCGCAGTGTCATCAGCGTATGTAAAGACCTGTGATTTATGTAGGGACAGCGTGCATAGGTCATTTATGTAGATTTGAAAAAGTGTGGGTCCTATCACGCTGCCTTGTGGGACGCCATATGTGACAGTTTCTTCATCACTTAGGCATGAGTCGATTTTAACAGCCATCTTTCTGTTCTGTAGGTAATCCCTGAAGCTAAATATAGGGTAGGTAAGTGGTCAAAAGGCATGGGGCTGTTTTACTACTGAAGTGAGTCTGGGCTATTTACTGCTTTACTGTAATGTTTAATCAGTATTCAACAGACTCCCATCTATCTTAATGATGGACTTGTTAATAGTACGTTGGACGAGCGCATCGGATTATAAGCTGGTCGCGGCTGCTCGCTCATCAAGCGACAGACACCTCGTGAGAACTAGGTGAGTTGTCATTATGACGTCACTTCACACCTTGTCTTCTACAGTGACTGATAAGTAGACTATGAATAATTTGCCTGTTATTCTTTTCATTCGATTTGAAGACCACAAATTGTCTGCATTCTTACTGTAGGAGTCAGGTAGATAAGTATAGCTTAAACGTTCCTTAATAGGCAAGCAGGTATACATTGACAGATAGATTAGGTACTCTTTATTATGTAGGTACACCTTGGTTTTAATGTTCATGAACATATCGTCGCTAATTTAACTAACTGTCGTACATTTCGGACTACGCCGATAGCCGACCTAACTATAGTAATTTGATACATTTTCCAAGTCGAATCGATCTGTCTAATCGGCGTATCTGTATCTATTCCTTACGGTCCCCAGGATAGTGCAAAAATCGAGACCGATATATCTACAGTTTACAAAAAAAAAGAAGAAAAATAGCTTGTCCTGTAAAATTTTCTTTGAATCAATTACGTCACTTAGATTAGCGACGATATATTGTCTCATAATAAAATCCTCCTGCCTGGGTTGGTCGGTTGATTTCTGACAATACATAACTCTCATCTAATTATGAGTATTATATTATGACATAATGATGTAGATAAGGTACTTATTCACAAAGTTTCTAAAATAACAGGAAACAATCTAAATCGGAATCCTTTACATAACGAGACGTCACATCTAGCAGCGGTCACAGGTCGCCGCCATTAGTGAAAAGTGAAACCAATTCACTTGCACTCTACGATCAACGCACTGAATACGCAACGCACGTGACACGCATAACAACGGCCAAGTTAAATAGCGTACTGATAACATTCAGAACGGTACCTAGCAAGGACTTCTGAAACAGGTCGTGTAACCAAATGTTTACATTTAGGTTACCATCGCGTGCATGACCTTTGCAGTTTTTTGCTTTACTTTCCTACATGCGTGTGTGTAATCTGAGTAATGGGCTGAAAGGTGGCTCCGCACATTAGGCAGTTTTTATAATGATTACATATTGAGGTTCCGTTAAAGGTAAAATGATGATGAGGAATGATTGTGTGCATCATGTAAGTGGTTACCTAACATGGGCATCACGTCTTGTGTATATTTTTGTAAATACGCATAATCCAGAGAAGTGTTTGAAACTGAAGAGATAATGCAGAAATGTGGCACACTTAAGTAGGTAGGTATATGATTACCGTGTAAGGAAATTGTTATGACTCGTAGATTCTTGGCCATAATAATACCTACTCTACAAAAGGTTAAAATAATATGTTTTATTCCTTATATGTCGATAATCAGATTCGTATATTTACATTAGATGTGGCAATATGTAAAATAACACTCATCTTATCTTCGCCCTTAATGAATTCTCTAGGAATTCGAAGGAAATTGACATCATTTGTTTAAGCGAGTCATTCATTAAAAACAAATCAGAATCACTTCTTAAGATTCCTGGTTACAAACTCGTCGCGTCATATTGTCGAGATAATAAACGAGGGGGGACATGCATTCTTATTAAGAATGAGATGACTTGCGTTAAACTAGATAACTTAATAAATGACATTGCTTGTAATCTTAATTTTGAATGTACTGGAATAGAATTAACAATTAATCAAATCATCATTATTTGTATTTATAGGACACCAAATAGCAATCCAAAAGTATTTCTAGAGAAATTGGAAAAATTATTAATTAGAGTCACAAAGAAATCGAAGAAGGTAATTATTTGTGGTGATTGGAATTTAGATACAATTAAACCAAATAAAAGTTGCCAGGAGCTCTTGGGGTTGTTAAAAAATTTTAATATTGAATTGCATATTAAAACACCAACACGAAAACAGTCGTGTTTAGATTTATTTGCTAGTAATATCAAACAAGCTAAAGGTGAAGTTCATCACCTGGCGTTGTCTGATCATGAGACAGGGCAGACCCTAACGGTGACTACTAATAAACCTAAATCTATGCTTAATTGGTTTGAGTACAAAAGGGACTATCATGAAGAAAATATACAAAAGTTTTGTGACTGTATTTCTGCGCTTTCATTTTCGGACATATATCTTAAGGATAATTTGGAAGATGCATTTCAGGAGTTTCATGGAACATTACAACTAGTTTATAAACTATGTTTTCCCATACAAAGGATAAAAAGGACAACCGGAAAAAATAATACTCTGTGGTTGACAAAAGGCTTAAAAAAGTCATGTATACGGAAACGTTATCTACATTTGAAAACTATTCATAATAAAACAAACAGAAACAGATTAACAAAAAAATATAAAAAATATAGTGACATACTTAAACGTTGTATTAACAAATCTCAACAAATACACAACAAAAGATATATACTGAAGATGAAAAACAAGTGCAAGGCTACTTGGGATATCATCAATAAAAAAATTGGCGACATACAAAAAAGTAATGACATAAAACAAATAGTATTTAAAACCAACAATATCACTGACCCTCAAAAAATTTGTGACATGTTTAACGAATATTATATTCAATTGACAAATAATAATGATTTTACTTACAATATTGACGCTATAAATAGAACGATGGACATTAATCACAATAATACAATATTCCTGAATCCGACTGATCCTATAGAAGTGTTCAGGGCAATCCAAAATCTAAAAAATACTGCGTCTGTCGGTTTTGACGAAATAAGTACAAAAATTATAAAAGCTTGTGCTAATCACTTATGCGAACCGTTAAGCTATTTAATTAACATATCGTTTTCAGAAGGTTCGTTCCCAAGCACATTAAAAAACTCAATAGTCAAGCCGATATTTAAGAATGGTGATAAATGTGACATGACTAACTATAGACCTATAACTTTAATTCCTATACTATCAAAAATATTCGAGAAAACAATATTAAAAAGGCTGTATGACTATGTGGAAAAGTTTAATTTGCTAAAGCTGGAGCAATTTGGATTCAAGAAAAACAGCACCACCTCTTTAGCTTGTTTTAATTTAATAAAAATAATAACTGAGGCAATGAATGACAACATACATGTAGTAGCAATTTTTTTAGACATGAGTAAAGCTTTTGACTTCGTTGATCATAAGCTATTACTTAGCAAATTAGATAAATATGGCATAAGGGGACAAGCGAATGATTGGCTTAAATCGTACCTAAGTGATAGGCGTCAATGCGTACAAATTTCAAAAGTCATTGAGGGAAACAAAGTAGAATATAAATCGAATTTTAAAACTAACGCAGTAGGAGTACCACAAGGTAGCGTGGTTGGATCATTTTTATTTCTACTGTATATTAATGACCTTCCCAATGCAACACGACATGAAACTATCTTATTTGCTGACGATACGACACTAATAATAAAATGTAAAGACAAAAATAAATTGGAACAGGAAATTAATGAAGCAATCAAGGACATAATAATTTGGCTTAATAACAACAATTTAAAAATTAACCTAAATAAAACAAAAATAATACAATTTCAAACATATAAAGCAAACTGTCAGAGTCTTAGTATAAGATATGAAGACAATATCCTAGAGCAAGTAGTAAACACAAAATTCTTAGGCATAATAGTGGATCAAAATTGTAACTGGAAATCACACATCACTTACGTATGCGACAAGCTAGACAAATTCGTATACGCAATAAAACGTCTACGAACAACAGTGTCCGTAGACGCGGCGGTCACTGCATATCACGGATACGTATCGTCTGTGTTGTCATATGGTCTGATACTATGGGGCAATTCAGTTGAAGTGTTAAAGGCATTTCGAGTACAAAAAAAGTGTGTTAGGGCAATCTTTGGCGTCTGGTTTTTGGACAGCTGTAAACCTTTATTCAAAAAACTTAAAATATTACCGTTACCCTGCATGTATATCAAGGAACTATGTATGCTAGTAAGACAGTATCCGCACTACTTTCGCAAGCAATCAGAAGTGAGCCACAAAAAGGCTGCTGCTAGAAATAAATATAAATATGAATTAAATGTACCTCAATGTAGACTGCAATTATTTAGGAGGAATGTATATGTTCATGCCATTCAGGTGTATAACAAGTTGCCGAACTCATTTAAGGAACTTCCCATTCCCATGTTCAAGAAAAAGCTGACAAGTTGGTTATTGGATAACTGTTTTTATGACATTAGCGAATATATGGAATATTGTGAAAATCCAAGATGACATGTACTTATTTTTTGACATTGATTTATGAGTGTTTTAATTATAATAATATTAATTCGGATTGGACTTAAAATGAATTGTACTGTATTGTAGCATAATTAAGATTATTAATTGTATTATGAATTGTATTGTAGCATAATTAAGAGTGCCATTTGAATATTTGTACACCATAAAGTTGTGGTAGAATGTTTAGAACTTAAACAAATATTAACACCATACATACCATGTAAAACTACATTCATACAAATAAAATTCTATTCTATTCTATTCTATTCTATTCTATTCTATTCTTATATTATCTTGAATGAAGAATTTTGCAGGCGACCTACAAGGGTCAAATTCAAACTCAAAGCATTTATTCCAATTAAACCAATTAAAGGCACTTTGAATTGTCAAGGTCTACGGCAGATGACGCAGATCCATCAATATATACAGCTCAAGTGATATATTATATGAACGAGAAGCACTGCTGTCGTCAATCCACATAATAATATTGTCTGTAGTCAATTATAATAATACTCATTGTCTGTAGTCAATTATTATCAAACTACACTTTATTATACCTCACAACACAATTGAAACCCAAATTTTGTCATATCACCACCGTCTTCAGTTTCAGTCGTGTCAGAAGCTACAGCCGTGCCTGCCGCCATCTTGTATGTGAAGGAATGTAAATCTTCATGTTTACGTGATAGCTCCCAAGTTATTCCACTGACACATAATAAAACCTCATAGCTACACTTCTCACTACTTTCGCTATTGTTCTTCTTCGTAGGCCAAGTATCATAGATCTATAATATACCTACATATATGTATTGTTATGTATAGTCACGCTGTTACACTATGCATCATAATTCGTTGGATGATGTCCACAATTGAAAATTGACCTTCCTATAAATTGCTTCAGTATTTCCACAATGAAGGGATCATCATCGCACCGCAGGTGCTACAATCTTTAAGCACAAATGAAGCTCTACTCTTTCTCAATACTTAATCTTAGAAATTCTTGTGATTATGGCAATTTACCCATAAAAGAAATCATACAGTTATACGGAGGGATATTAATTTTTAGCAATAAAGCATTGGATTGATGATATTGCAAAACTGCAGAGTAATTTGATGAGACGTAAAGCTCAGCAACATTATCTGTGTGTAACGGTAGGTACTCAATTATACGCATTTCTACTTTTACCACCCATTCAAATATTACAGCTTATGTCATATTTTAACCGGCGTTCAGCATTTCATTACAAAATGTTTCCGAAAAGGATTGTGAAGTGAAAGTGTATGAAAGCTCCAAACATTAACTTACATGCGTTCACTTGAGCTTCGGCAATATTCGATATCAGATCCATTATTGTGTAATATGCAATATCGAGAAAGTAGAATACCATCTCCTTGTAAGGAAGTAAATTGTCCACGTGACACAACGAAATCCTCGGTTTCGAATCTGATATGTAGCGTTGAATGGTCTCAATCGCTTAACCATTACTAAACTCTTTAAATATCATTTTCTAATGCTGTGAAAATTGTTTTGACAAAGGAATCGAACCCGGAACCAAACTTCTGGCATTCATAGGTTGTCAAGAGACGACGCTCATTAAACAGTTAGCAATCCATCTTAACGAGCCATTAGCTGCGCGCACGCATCTGTGTGTATTAGTTAATTACCACGAGTATCGTAGGTAAGGTACGCCCCTTACTAGTGGTACCTTGCTGGACGAGAGGAGGGCTCCGCACAAACTTGGTACACACGGCTACACATCAAGCTATACATTTCCAGTTTACACTGACCTCTCATTGTAAGAAAATATACAATGCGAGATCAGCTTATACTGGAAATGTATAGCCTGATCTGTAGCCGTGCGTACATGTAAACTAATAAGATGCAGAAGACTTACTATGAGTATAAATGCGATGTTGTTACTAATCTGGAGGTTTTGACTGCCTAGTGGTATACTGCGAGATGCCATTTCCAAAACAAAAAAAAAACTTGAAACAGCACAACTTTTAAACGAAATATGTACTAAAAAATAAAGAAAAACAAATACCTACATTTATAGATAAATACATACACACAAATGATACAGCAGACAAATGATAGCTGATGGATTTTGCGAGCATAAAGGCTCCCGCAGACAGGCGTGACGCGACTGTAATAGAACAATTTCTATGAAAACATTATGGAAATTATTGTACCAGAATCGCGTCGCGGTCGCCGCGTCGCGAGAGCCTTGAGGCTGAAAGCTCTACCCTCACTGACAACACCGACTTCTTTTGAAGAAACCGTCAACCCAGTAGGTAAGTACCGGTATTTCATGTACTGGAACTTCTCCTCTTGTCTACTTCATGTTTGATGGTTTCCCTTATATTATCATAATTTCTATTAAATTGTTTATTTAGAAATCATAGAAAATGAATGCGTGACAAGTGAAATTATTGTACGACGATAAACACATTCCGTGGTCACAGAGGCTTACAAGATTCTATTGTGTTGTGTAAAATTATGTGTTTATGTTTATAAGTTGTAAGTATATGTTGACATGCGGCTTGAGCATGTTGCTCGTGGGAAAGAGCAAGTACGAAAATAATAGAGGTAGGTAGGTAGCGTTCGTAGGTAGCGGCCGCGGGAGAAAGTATTGTTCGTAAAACTTTATTTGCCCTATTTAGAACCACTGTACAAACGCACCCGGCGATTTTATATACTAGCAATTTTTTTTTGGGTACAATAGACCTTTTTTAGTGTATTATTGAAAACAACAAAGTGCGCAAAATAATAGACGCCGAAAAAAAAAAAAATTACAGTACGAGTACCATTGACCTTGAAATCAAGGTCAATGACCCTGAGGCTTTCATCGTCTAATATACGAGACATTCACCGCCTCACCTAAACCAAATGATTCACCAAAAATAGAGGGGATATGGCGCTCGGCGGCCGCTGCCGCGGCACCGCTCGCTTCGCTCGCTCGCCGTCGCGCGTTAAGAGTCACTGTTCTAACCTAACCTAACCTAACCCAAATGATTCACCAGCAATAGAGGTAATGGTCACTATTCTAACCTAACCCAAATGATTCACCAATGTGAAGTTTCGGACGCGCGGGTGTGATAGTACAGTGGAGCCCCCTATTTTTCTCGACAAGGACTCTTTCAACTTTGTTCAGCAATATCATGTTCTACTGACTGCTGACTTTCAATTTACATGTGTCATCCGGCAAAGAAATCATGTTTTCCTCCGCAAAAGGAATATGATAAACTCAATAGGCGAATACCTTACTGTATTACCATAATCTGTAGAATGTATTACACAGTGCGCGCTGCCTGTATTACCATCGACGTAGGATCGCTATGCGGACGCTCCGCATGTCTTGTTGCTTCTTTTGGTCAGATTTGGAACACATAGCTGGTTGCTTAACACGCTTTTAGTGATGCATAATAATCTGGTCTACATTAATTAGCATTAATTAAAATTATCCAACACTTCCATGATGTTAAATTAATGAATATTTATTTCTAGATTGTGAAAATTACTACCTGATGCGACCAATTATTGATCGCCTTGCAATTGCATGTTTGTGATATGACAATGAGTTTGTGCAACATTTATTACAGTCCAATCGGTACCTGCAACACTTCAGATACTTAAATTTCAAATCATTTATTGTGTCAGTCCGGAACTCCGGATGACACAAATGATCTCTTATGTGACCTTTCCGGCTCATTATTTTACCGAAAACTAGCTTTTACGTAACAGTCGTATCTCTTCCCACAGCCTGTGCACAGTGGCACAACACAACGAAATGAGAGAAACAGAAAGTTCAGTTTGGACAACGAGACTTATTCCACTATCGCAGCCGCTGAGCATGGCTGAGCATGGGTTTGATCACAAGGCAAACAACAGAACCAATGGAAGCATTGCACTGAAGTGTTGTTGTAGCGTACGATAGGCTACCAGACACGGTCAGGGTCACGCTAATTGATGGAGATATTTTTGTCTATTTTCTATACCGTTTTCAGTGTAAATGTCTGGAAGAATGCAAATGACGTGGTTGCAGAAGATACAAGTGAACCTTCTTTGCATGTCCACTCTGTGTCCACGTCCCCGCACGCGCACGCGCACGTAGGAATGCATTATACGACGCGGCCGCGTGCTTCCGGCTTCTCGCTGCACTTTACCTAATTGGAGGCCACTGCACCGCACCATTTCATAACAACCACGATAACAGTGTCGCGCGGGACATCTTTGAGAAACGTCTTGCTTTTCCACCGAGATGTGGAATGACATGTCGCTTAAGAGGAAATGCGGGTGCTCTTTTCTCCATACAAACGCTCTCGCCTGTTTTCTTTCTGGTTAATGACCATAAAGCAGTGATTTTTCACAAAAATATAAATATTAGCTACTTGTATGCCCTATGTTTTCCTTTTTGATGGTACATTATTTTTATAAGAACTAGAACCCCCAAAAAATGCTCAAAATTGCCTATTCAGAACGCTGTCAACAGAAGCCTAGTGTACAAATTTGACAACTTTTAACGAAAAAAGAAAAACATAGGGGCATAGTATATATCCTTCTTAATCAGTTTATGAAATATCTTTTAAATTGGTCCAATATTGGAGGAGGAAATAGGCGAGAGCCAAACCTCGAAATGTGACTTTTTTACATAGGCTATTTAGTCGGATTTGCAGTTATCCTTATCGTACGACTTTGAGGGCGGAGCGCTCGCAGAGCGACAGCAATAGTTTCTTCTAATACCTAATTTTCAAAAGTCTGGTCACCTGCATTTCCTCCTAAGGCGCTGCACCCAGGCGTGGTTTAGCCCGGTGTGTAAGTGATATGGCGTTATGCCGTGGTTATGGCCACAGAACATTATGTTCTGTGGTTATGGCTGTCTAGTTTGCCGCACGAGATAGAAGACTCTCACGCGCGCCGGAATTATGTCGTCAAAGTGCAAATTAAATCAAAAAGAATTAGAAATTAACTATTTAATAATAAATAATCCATCACTGGATGCAGTTTGGCATTTGACATTTTATGGTATATTTTTAACTATAATTGTTAATGAAGGGATAAACAGCTTTTAAAGATTATTAAGAGGTATGTTTGGAAATTTTTTTGGTGCATTAAATTATGTTTAATTATGTTTTGAGTTCCATCACTGTATGCGAAAAGGACTTGAAAATATCAGATTTTTTTTATTTGTCAAAATTATTTACGGTTTATGAGATACACAGCTTTAAGAAATCTCCGCCCTATGTCCCTTGTAATAGGGGCGAGTCTAGTTCCCACTCACCAGACACAGGGAATACATCCTGAAACCGAGCTGCTACTGATACCCGGCCGGGGAGTCACACTACGACCGCTACACCACCGAGGCAGTTATAACATGATTAAAGAAATGCCACTTTCCTTAGCCCGAAGCTTGAACCCGGGAGTTCACAGCGGAAGCGGTGTTAAGTGACCATGAGGCAACGGAGCCGCTCCGAGAGAACAGCAATTATACAATTATTTAGACAATTAGACGCGGTTGTTCATAATTCCCACCTGTGTATTTAAACTAACGTTTAAAAAGATCTGTTGCGGCCAGTCGTGAACGATGCGACAAAAGTGATCTTGACTAAATTCGTTTTTCTGAAGGTTGGTTGCGGATTGCGGAGGCAATAAACCTCAGAAAAAATAATTCTCAAACTCCGAAATCTCAAAAAAATATCAAACTTGAAAGGAAAGGCCTAATGGCCTAATGTTGGGTGTCGAAAAATGTTGCATTGACATACAAAATCAAAAATCAAAATCAAAAGTCCTTTATTCAAATTAGGCTGAGAATCAGCACTTTTTGAACGTCGAAATTACAGTAAGACAGTCCCCACAAAACGCCCGCCCTTCACCACTTCCTAGTGCTTTAGCTGGGAAGAAGAAGTAGCGGAACAAACTCCCCAGCAGCACAGCTGTCTGTTCAGTTAGAAGAACTAGATTCTATACAATAGTACCTATGCAAAATAATTTACGCAACACAATACATTAAATTATATTTTTGTCAAATAAAATAAACAATTTTAGTACTTAACTCATGTAACCTGTCATTATGTGAGCTGATCCTGGAGAAAGAACATAACATAAACATTGTCTTGAGTTAATCACAGCGACCAACTATTCTTATCGTTTAAGTAATCGTTGATAGAATAGTATGCCTTTGAACAAAGATTGGATTTAACTTTAATTTTAAACGCATTAAAAGGCAAATCTAGCAAAGAAGAAGGTAGCTTGTTATAAAAAGTTATACCAAGACCAACAAATGAGTTATGAACCTTATGAAGCCGATGAAATGGAGCACGTAATTTGTCCTTATTTCTTGTGTTAATATTGTGAATATCACTGTTTTTACTGTACAAATGTATATTTTGCCTAATGTATAAGATATTGGCGAAGATGAACTGTGATGCCACCGTGAGAATACCAATATCCTTAAAAAATTCTCTCAGAGAAACTCTAGCACCTAGCTGGTAAATTGCTCGAACAGCTCGTTTTTGAAGAACAAAAATATTTTGAATATCAGCCGCTTTGCCCCATAGCAGAATACCGTAGGACATAACGCTATGGAAATAACTAAAATAGACTAACCGAGCTGTATCAACGTCAGTGTACTGTCTTACTTTCCTGACGGCGTAGGCGGCTGAACTGAGCCTTCCCGCTAGGCTTGATATATGTGGGCCCCACTGAAGTTTAGCATCTACCGTTATTACCAGAAAAACTGCTGATTCTACAGTCTTAAGCACCTCTTCATCTAAGACGATGTTGGGTCCCAGATTTCTAACATTCGGTAAGGCAAACTTTATACATTTAGTTTTCTTGGCATTGAGAACTAAGTTATTTGTCGTAAACCAATCCGTAACCATTGAGAGTGCACTGTTTACGTCATCAAAATCATGTCTGTTTCTGTCTACTTTAAAAATAAGAGAGGTGTCATCTGCAAACAGTACAACGTCACAGATACCCTTTAAATAGAATGGTAAGTCATTGATATACACTAGGAATAAGAATGGACCCAGTATTGAGCCTTGAGGTACACCTAACTGAACTGGTAGCCCGGAAGATTTCACACCATTAACATCTACACATTGGAACCTATTATGTAATACACATCTGTTGAAAGGTCAATTCAAATGGATTCGAAATCAATCACCTGCAAAGGTTAATAGATTAATCAATGCAGATGTTGATATCAAACAGTAATTATTGTAGCTAACGCTTTTGCATATGCATGAGGGTGTTGAAACTTCAAAATTTGGCAATAGGGATGATGCCTGGGTAAAAAAAAGAAATTCTATTTAGTCCGTCAGTTAGATAATAAAAAAATATACACGTATTTTTTGCTTTATCATATTAATAAAAAAATACTTAGCTATCACGCATTAAAGTTGGGGAGTGGGGGCTCGCTACGTCACTTGTACGTATAAAACCTAGCTACGCGTGACGTCATGCCATATTTTAACTCAATGTATCGCCGTAATTTTTTGATTACGTAAAAAAAGAAAAAATACGTGTCCAATATTTTTTAATAATCTCTATGACGGACAAAAAATAAATTTTTAATCATCATCCCTATTCAGTTTGCTTGCTTAATCATTTAACAATAAGGTTGAGGTTGAGTTTAACAATAAGGTAAGCAACAAGCTTCACCGTGATGCGAGGAAGATCCGAGCAAGGTGCTGTTGCACGTCCTTGTGTTGTTACAAAGGTTTGGATCACAACAGTTTTCTTACGCGTTGCGCGTGACTGTGACGCCAGGCTGTGTTGCTGATCAATAATGCGACTTCAGTTTAAACAAACTTCCCTAAAAATAGAATGTTCAAATATTGACCAGCAGCAGGAGGTATGAAGAGAAAGTGTAACAAAGTAATATTATGTTTATTTGTTTGTTCGTCTGACTCCTAGAGCGTACATAATCAATAACAGCGGCGCACGCGCATCCATTTGTCATAATAAAGCAAGAGATATCGAATTGTCGTGAAAGTTACAACAATAGGTAACTGGGAAAGGATACATTCAAAATTGTTATTTACCGAAGCGACTCAAAAATTAAAGAATTGCATTCATTGCTTCTTCAGTTACCATTTTTCCGGGTATATTGCAAATGAATGTTGCAATGGACGTCGTTCTTTACATCTTGGTCCATTGTTGCCAATGTCTGGGGCGTTAATCGTGTGTGTCCGATTGTACAAAACTAACCATTTGTAAAATGATTCAGACTATGTTCAGTGGAATTGGATTTCCTTATCAAATGGAGAGGTACTCAGGTAGTGTGCTGTAATCGATCAGCTTTGTTACCGGTGCCTAGAGCGTGTGGTTTATAGTTTTCTAATTTGAATCTTGAAGCTACCTTACGAGTAGTTATTGGCGAGTAAGCAATCCTACTATATGTTAAGTGCGTACACGCACTTTCTCACAATTGGTGATCAGTTTTCTGGGCGCATTTAATACATCCATACTAATATTATAAATTCGAAAGTAACTCTGTCTGTCTGTCTGTCTGTCTGTCTGTCTGTCTGTCTGTCTGTTACCTTTTCACGCCTAAACCACTGAACGGTTTTCGATAAAATTTGGCAAGGCTATAGATGGTATCCTGGGGACGGACATAGGCTAATTTTTTTTCCAAAAATAATCTTACAGGGGGTGATATAGGGGATGAAAGTTTGTATGGGAAAATCAGTATGTCTTAAGTTAGGGATGTGAAAATTAAAATGTATGCTTTTGGTAGGAAATAAAGAAATATGCGGTTCAGCGTTTTTGAAAAATCATCCCCTAAGGGGTTAAAATAGGGGTTGATTTTAAAATTTACAAAACTGCACGGATTTTGACAAAATTTGGCAAGGCTGTATATAGCATCCTGGGGAATGACATAGCATACTATTTTTTTCAAAAATATTACTACAGGGGGTGATATAGGGGATGAAAGTTTGTATGGGAAACTCAGTATTTCTTCAGTTAGGGATGTGAAAATTAAAATGTATGCAAAAGCATACATTTTAATTTTCACAACCAAAACCAAAAGGTAGGAAATAAAGAAATATGCGGTTCAGCGTTTTTGAAAAATCATCCCCTAAGGGGTTAAAATAGGGGTTGATTTTAAAATTTACAAAACGGCACGGATTTCGATAAAATTTGGCAAGGCTTTATATAGCATCTTGGGGAAGGACATGGCCTACTTTTTGTCTTAAAAAATAATCTTACAGGGGGTAATATAGGGGATGAAAGTTTGTATGGGAAACTCAGTATTTCTTAAGTTAGGGATGTGAAAATTAAAATGTATGCTTTTGATAGGAAATAAAGAAATATGCGGTTCAGCGTTTTTGAAAAATCATCCACTAAGGGGGTAAAATAGTGGTTGATTTTAAAATTTACAAAACTGCACGGATTTCAACAAAATTTGGCAAGGCTTTATATAGCATCCTGGGAAAGGAAATAGGATACTTTCAAAAACAATACTACAGGGGGTGATATAGGGGATGAAAGTTTGTAAGGGAAACCCAGTATTTCTAAAGTTACGGATAACAAATTCATGCTATTGGTAGGAAATTAAGAAATATGCGGTTCAGCGTTTTTGAAATATTATACCCTAAGGGGGTAAAATAGGGGTTGATTTTAAAATTTACAAAACTGCACGGACGTCGACAAAATTTGGCAAGGCTTTATATAGCATTCTGGGGAAGGACATGAACTACTTTTTGTCTTAAAAATAATCCTACAGGGGGTGATATAGGGGATGAAAGTTTGTATGGAAACCCAGTATTTCTTAAGTTAGGGATGTGAAAATTAAAATGTATGCTGTTGATAGGAAACAAAGAAATATGCGGTTCAGCGTTTTTGAAAAATCATCCCCTAAGGGGGTAAAATAGGGGTTGATTTTAAAATTTACAAAACTGCACGGATTTCGACAAAATTTGGCAAGGCTTTATATAGCATCTTGGGAAAGGACACAGGAAACTTTCAAAAACAATACTACAAGGGGTGATATAAGGGGTGAAAGATGGGAAACCCAGCATTTCTTAAGGTAGGGATATGAAAATTCAAATTTATGCTTTTGGTAGGAAATAAAGAAATATATGGTACAGCGTTTTTGAGGGGGTACAATAGGGGTTGACAAATGTTTGTGTAACTACCTCTTTTTAAGAGATTTAAGGGATTGGAAATGTAGTCATAGTTCGAATCTTGAGGTAACATTTAGTCTTTATTTCATTCGAAGTTTTTACGAGGAAATTATTTGAACGAGTGGACACTCGGACAAAAGTTATTTGTTATTAGAGCGTGACTGGCATAATAAATTTTAAGTAATTAACAAAGTCCCCCCGCCGCGTAACTGTGTCTGTTTGAATGCGATAATGTCAAAAAGTACCGAACGGATTTTCATACGGTTTTCTCCAATGAACGGAGTGATTCGGTGTAATTCATTATGGTTTTGTGTAAATTGGCTGAAATATGACGACGACTGTTGAAGATGTCGGAAAAAATCATGCCGACTGGTAGCTTTATGCCTACTATACACGGTAACGATATATCGTAGCGATTTGAGTTTGCACAGTTATATCGGACGGCCCTATGTTTTCCACATGTACGTTCCCATGGGATATTTTCCGACTTCCACGCGGGCGAAGCCGCGGGCAAAAGCTAGTAACATTATATTTTAATAATTACGTAAGAATGCATGTTATTTTCGGCTGAATTCATGAGTTTCTTCAAATAACAAAATAATTTTTCGATTATTGAGAACTTACTTTTGTTGTCTATTGTTTATAAACGCTGATTTACAGGTTGAGCACCTAAAAATACTTTATGTTAGCTGAAAGTATATATGGCAGAAGAAAGGAGAGGTGTATCGCCAGCAGTGGGGGGGGGGCTGCGTGAGCGGCCCGACGTGATGCTGATGGTAGCGGGTAGCGTGACCGGCCCGACGTGATGCTGATGGTAGCGGGTAGCGTGACCGGCCCGACGTGATGCTGATGGTAGCGGGTAGCGTGACCGGCCCGACGTGATGCTGATGGTAGCGGGTAGCGTGACCGGCCCGACGTGATGCTGATGGTAGCGGGTAGCGTGACCGGCCCGACGTGATGCTGATGGTAGCGGGTAGCGTGACCGGCCCGACGTGATGCTGATGGTAGCGGGTAGCGTGACCGGCCCGACGTGATGCTGATGGTAGCGGGTAGCGTGACCGGCCCGACGTGATGCTGATGGTAGCGGGTAGCGTGACCGGCCCGACGTGATGCTGATGGTAGCGGGTAGCGTGACCGGCCCGACGTGATGCTGATGGTAGCGGGTAGCGTGACCGGCCCGACGTGATGCTGATGGTAGCGGGTAGCGTGACCGGCCCGACGTGATGCTGATGGTAGCGGGTAGCGTGACCGGCCCGACGTGATGCTGATGGTAGCGGGTAGCGTGACCGGCCCGACGTGATGCTGATGGTAGCGGGTAGCGTGACCGGCCCGACGTGATGCTGATGGTAGCGGGTAGCGTGACCGGCCCGACGTGATGCTGATGGTAGCGGGTAGCGGCCGGCCTTTTGTTTTTCGGTTCACCGTAGGTACTCATTTTAAAAGAGTTTTAAATCTAACACAGAGGAGCGAGTCCGACTCCCTAGGATGCATCATATAGGTAGCCCTTTCATTTTATTTATATTTTTGATACTTAGTTGGTAATAATAATACGCACGGGTCGAAGCTTGCTGCGGTTAGTCCGTGGATGGGTTACCTACAATCTTTACACAGCAAGCCATTAGTCCCAGCCATCATTCGAGGATCTTTGACAGTCGTTACGGGTCGTCAGAAGCCTGAAAGTCTGCCAACTAGTCTTACCAAAAGGTATCGTATTATCCAGTTACTGGGTTGTGGAGGTCATATAGGCAGTCGCTCCATGTAAAATACTGGTATTCAGCTGCATCCGGTTAGACTGGAGGCCGACCCCAACATAGTTGGGAAAAGGCAGGCAGTTATGATACTAAGTACTTAGATACATGTTTGCGATCCTCGCTCAGCACGCTTTGTCCACGCTGCGCGCTGGATGCTCGTTTACGGATAATTTGGCTACATAACGATGTGTGACAGCGATATGGCTGTGTCGGCTGTGACACGCATTACCATCACAATGAGCTGTCACGCCGCGCCGGCGACGGAGGCGTCACGCCCCGCGTGTCCGATCTGAACTAACCATTGGAATAGCTCTAATTTTGGGATAAATGTGGGTCAGGATTTAAAAAATGTTAGGTACAGTTACCCTTGCATAAATGGTTGAGATTTTTTAGAATACGAATCGATAGAATTTTATAATTCTTTTCTATTTTATTTAAATACCTATAATAAATAAAATATAAAAGAATTATAAAATCCTAACCACTCGTATTCTAAAAAATCTCAACCATTTATGTAATTGAAGGTCAGCTAATGCTATAAGTGACTGTACCGTGGTCTACTTCCCGACGTTTAGCCCAAGAGTGAGTTTTGTATTGAAAGAAGGATTATAATGCGTGGGACCTCAACATGATTGGCGAAAAAATGTGGGTGAAATATGGGTGTAGGGACTATAGACTATAGGTACGTACTGCTCTGCCTACTCTTCGCGTTACGGGATTACAGGCGTGATCTTAATGTTATGATTATAATAATTTAGCTGTGATTTAGGTGTCTCGAAAGATCCGCGACGAAAGTTCCGCGGCTGATTCAACAACAACGTAATTTGGCAACGTAATTTCGGTCGTAAATGTGTCGTCAGTAATTCAAATAGCATTGCAGGCGTAAACATGCCGAACTTACGTCGCAGATCTTCCGCGTACTGTGTTTAGACACTAATACATACTTCGCTCTGAAACGAAATTCCACAAGATATTCAATAGGTATATAAAAAATTAGATACTATTGAAAATATGAAACCTATAAGTACTTCGTTCAATTTAATTGAAGGTGCAGCCTACTTTAATTAAAATGGCGTCACAGACTCACAGTACGCATTATCTACTTCTGTTAAACAGAACATCAGTCACCGGATAATCCCACCAGTTTCTCTCTTTTGGCCACTGTTCATAAAGTTACCAAAAACTTGACAAATTGATACTTTGTATATGAGCAACATTGTGAATACAAGTGGTGACGGACTCTCCCGATTGTGTAGAAAGAGGATCCGTGTTAGCGGCGCGTGCGCACGTGGGACAATGGGGGTGAAGCACATGAATTATTCAGATTGGTACACTGTGTCAGGAATGTGGGGAGGACTTTGTTCGGTTTTTTTTTGTTTCTAAACATTCTTTTAGACGAGATCACGAGAGACATGAATAATTTATGTAAGTTGGTGATGGAGAAGGAAGAGAACTTAGTTCCTTATGTCCTTATCAGTTAACAAATACTTTGAAGTACCATGTATGTTCATAGTATCAAGCGATAGATTTTTAGGAACGACATACTTACCCACTTAAATAAATGTGAAAATGATGAAAAGTCTGACCATTTAGTAGGTACATTATGTCACTGAAAGAAAATGCGATGCTGGTTTCAGTGTAAAGGATTAAAGATATAATTTCTAAAGAGCTGCCGAAATGAATGATGTAACCTATCATGCGCCAGTTTTGCAAATCTTTAAAAAAAACTCCAAACTTTAACTACGCCATGCGCTTAAAAATAACTCAATAACAACAGAACTGGCGAGCTAAACCAATCGCTTAGTTCCAGGTACGCTTGTTGTTCACTGCGGCACCTACTTCACATTCTAGAGGTGCTGTAGCTATCGGTGTGATTGCTTCTTGGCTTGTAAGTACCTACAAGTAATAAAAAACAAAATTACGGCTTACAAAAAAAAAATATAATTATACCGGGTGTAAGGGACAGCCCTCCGCAGACTGATGGTATGAATTCTGTATATTATATCATACTAAGATGAACGGGACATTAAATTATTTCAGGAACCTTATGGGAATCCAATAAACCTGATTTGTTTGTGTTTTTGTGCACAAATCGGAGCGTCTGTTACTGGTTGGGAGGGGTAGGTAATAGGTATGCGGTGAGTTCGATGAACTCTGTAGCTAGACAGAAAGTGAACAGCTGATTTCACGCGTCGTTCGTTAGAGTATTTCAGCATCCATTGCTGGTTTTTTTTTTTCTGTTTTTTTTTTGTTGTGTTTTTTACATAAATAGAGTGCTGCGAACACACAGTGTAACTTTATAATGAAATAAAGAAAATGTAACGGAAAAAACTATTAAAAAAATTAAACTTTTCCTGAGAAAATTTCCGGTGGAATATGATTCAAAATGAGGAGCTGAATGCACCCTGTTAGTTTGCGGAGGGCTGTCCCTTACACCCTGTACATACGCGACGAATTCAGAACCTCCACCTTTTTTTGAAGTCATTTAAAAAGGAAAGTTCACACTTGGCCACTAGGCAGAAACTAAACGAATGTTTGAGGAAGGTTTCTCCAACATTAGAAGAGCATAATTATTTTCTTCAGGGCACCTATTTAATAAAACCTACAAGCGATGGATGACAGGCGACAATATGAAAACCCTTACAGACAGAGGCGATATCGCGTCGCTCCTGTGTGTATGGTCGTGCGCGATTTCATAGAAATTGTTCTACGAATATAATATCGCAATATCGCGTCGCGACGCGATAATATCGTTTCTGCCTCAGTTACGCAATAAATAATTCTTATTCTTATTCTTATTCTGTCTGTAAGAGCCTTTAGACTAACATAAGAACCAGAACAAGAACTAGAGCATTCTTTTCTCGATATTCTTGATACTTTATTATGGAGAGACCAACGAAGGAATGTTCTGTCCCTGTTTACACAAAAAAGTTTTAATCTATTTTGTTCAATTTAATTTATCAATTAATTTATCAATTTTTTTCAAGTTTTAAATGTTTAATGTATGTTGTCTATAATGTTCTTATTTAATATAATTTTATGATTGTATTAGTACTAGTACCTATTGATTGACCGATAACTTGTATGTGTGGTGAAAACTGTAAGTATAAGTTGGTTGTTTTTAAATAAATAAATAAAATAAATAAAAAGAATTTGGTAGAGTGGGGATAGTATGTGCATTCGCTCGTTTGGTCTAAATCGACCTTAACAATATACGACAATTGTGTAAGTTGTTTCTTTCATGTTTCTGTTTTATTTAAACAAAAAAAAAAAAAGCATTAATTTTGATTTTTTTTGACAAGTACACACGGCTACACATCAAGCTATACATTTCCAGTTTACACTGACCTCTCATTGTAAGGAAACCCTATAAAATGCGAGATCAGCTTATACTGGAAATGTATAGCTTGATCTGTAGCCGTGCGTACCCTATCTGTCACTGTCAATTATATTAAACGAGCTTCTGCCCACGACTTCGTTCGCGTACAAGTCGCAATATAGTACTTACAAAATATTCTAAAATAACAGCTACATTTTTATAAAACTCCCTCGGCCCCGACACACTGCGTCGCATCGCATCGCCCGCCCGCGCTATTACTTCGTTTTCGCTTATCGTTCTTTCTGACTTTTTTCTTTTTGCTCGGCTCCTAAGGGTCGTAGCGTGACGTTAAATAGCCGATAAGTCCCTTATCTAGAATTGGGCTATCATAATTATACAAAAAAAAAAATCAAATCCGACTGGTAGTTCCAGAGACTAGCGCATTCAAACAAACAAACAAACAAACTCTATATAGGGCTTTGGTCGTCAAAATGAGCAAGAAAATTCGTGAGAATATTTAGCCTCAGCATGTATAAATAAGAATTCAAGTAGGTAATCATCACACCCTTTCGGCGTAAAAACGTAGATACGATTATACGATTCGTGTCGAATCAGCGCTGGACATAGGCCTTAGTGCGAGTTTTTATACTTACTCGATCACGTTAACGTAAGCTTCTGAATAAGCGCCGTCTGGTGACTAAATATAATGGGAAACAATAAAATTATTCCTTAAAAATTCACGTAAGATAACGATAACGTAAATGCGATCGAGTAAGTAGAAAAACTGGCACTAAGGCCACAGCACAATGCAGGGGCCTACTCCCTAAGTCCATCCATCTTTCCGTCCGTCCGTTCATCCGTCCGTCTGACATTACGATGCATCAAAACAAGTGTAAAAGTTTTTTTTTTCGGACGGGCAAACACACATCGGGAGTAGGGACAACTGGCAAATCATGCTGTCATTCATACCTACTTCGTTCGGGCCCCGAACCAATCATCCATCCGTAGGTGATACGGAGTAAGAAACGCCCGTAACAAAGGCCGAAACTACGGGCTTCGTGCTTAGGGAGTAGGCCCCCTGCTCCCGCTAGGAATTATGAACAGTTTTTTATTTGTGTGAAGTTCTCAGTGACGTTTTGCGGCTTGTTGCGAGATATTGTAGATGGAGCTTTTAATCTTGAACGTTGAGCAGTGTTTGCCAGCGAGCAAAACTTCTTTACTTAGATTTGTCCTCAATAAAATCTTATATTTACTTTGGATTCACACTGTACTGTCGACAGCTGTAGCTCTGTGTGGGCAGTTCTTATCTACTCCACTTGGGGTTCTACTTTGTAAAGTAAGGGTAGAAACTCGATCCTGTAAATCGCAAAAAGTTAATTGCCAATTAACGTCCACAATTTTCATGAACCACCCAAGACGTCAGTTCAATATAAACGCCATTACAATCCTAATGTCTTGTCGTCATCCCTCTATAAAATAAGTCAACAGCATTAAGCCTTCGCATAACTGATGGCTATAGAAGACGTGGGGGTCGAAGTGGGTCAGGGACGGGCCCGCCCCGTCTGTCCTCGGTCGTCGCCATTATGACAATCTTTGTTCTCCAGTAATCTGTGGTTCTACGGACTTGAGAAATAACTGAGCAAATGATAGACGACGACACGGTTGGCGCAATGGTTGAGCGATTGACTGCTGCGCAGCATGTCGCGGGTTCGATTCCCGAACGGAACAAATATTTGTACGACCTACAAGTATTTGTTCCGAGTCTGGGTGTTTTTCTATCTATAATATGAATGTATTTACAAAAAAAAAAATATATATAAGTAGTTCATCAGCCATCTCGTTACCATAACACAAGCATTAGGTTGCTTAGCTCGGGACTAGATGGCGTTGTGTGAAATGTCCAAGGATATTTATTTATTTATTTATTTATTGATTTTATAGCTCAAGCTGGAATTTTGATTTACTTCGGACGATTTTTGGAACACAAAACTTCATTAAAAACATGCATATGGTAAGGCCAGTCCACACAATTGGAAGAAAACTTGCCAAATACTTATGTACTTTGATACCTTTTGCTTTCATGAGGTTATTTCAGCAGTAGGTCCTCAGCCTCAGCCTCTGAACACTGAAGCTAGTAGCCTGTAGATACCTATTGTAATGATTTACAAATTCTCGCGTCACCTTGAAATTACGATTTATCCTCGAACACACACAATGGGTGTAAGTGTAAACAGTGGCAATATTTTAAGGGGTACTCATCATTATGAACAACTTTCACTATGGGACCAAACATTTCCTACATTTTGACGAATTATGCGAACATAAATCTACTGAACAGCTGATTTTTTTTTCGCGATTTCAGGTTTGGTCCCGTAGTAAAAGTTGTTCATAATGATGAGTACAATGACCCTTAAAATATTGCCACTGTTTACACTTACACTTAATATTGTACCTCGTTAAGAGTGCACCAACGGGTTTTAAGAGGAAAGGGGGGCGACCAGACTTTTGAAAATTAGGTATTTTAAGAAGGTATTGCTGTCGCTCTGCGAGCGCTTCGCCCTCGAATTTGTGCGATAAGGACAACAGCAAATCCGACTAAATATCCTATGTAAAAAGTCACATTTCGAGGTTTGGCTCTCGCCTATTTCCTCCTCCAATATTGGACCAATTTAAAAGATATTTCATAAACTGAATAAGAAGGATATATACTATGCCCCTATGTTTTTCTTTTTTCGTTAATAGTTGTCAAATTGGTACACTAGGCGTCTGTTGACAGCGGTCTGAATAGGCAATTTTGAGCATTGTTTGAGGGTTCTAGTTCTTATAAAAATAATATATCATCAAAAAGGAAAACATAGGGGCATACAAGTAGCTGATATTTATATTTCTGTAAAAAAACATTGCTTTATGGTCATTAACCAGAAAGAAAACAGGCGAGAGCGTTTGTATCTTTTTGTATGGAGAAAAGAGCACCCACGTTTCCTCTTAAATACGATATCGATTGGATGTGGTGGATGTCGTCGGGGATTTACATTCTACGACTGGGTAATACCTATGATTGGGACACAATTTATTTATATCACACATTCCTACTTATCACTAATTTCGATAGTGTATATCTATTGAATTCCCTATCAGTGACAAATTGATAATAATCATAAGTTGTTTAAGTGATATAGAATTTACCTAATTATTTTAGTGGTCAAGTGTGTACCGTAATGACGCATACTCGTAAGAATGTCTGCAAAGTGTTGACTTGATCTGTTCCCTAATTTTTTGCAGAAAAATAAACCAAAAAGCTCGAGCAGTCGACACCTGCGATACATGATAAAGTCACAGCAGCAACAAAAATAAACCAAAAAGCTCGAGCAGTCGACACCTGCGATACATGATAAAGTCACAGCAGCAACAAAAATAAACCAAAAAGCTCGAGCAGTCGACACCTGCGATACATGATAAAGTCACAGCAGCAACAAAAATAAACCAAAAAGCTCGAGCAGTCGACACCTGCGATACATGATAAAGTCACAGCAGCAACAAAAATAAACCAAAAAGCTCGAGCAGTCGACACCTGCGATACATGATAAAGTCACAGCAGCAACAAAAATAAACCAAAAAGCTCGAGCAGTCGACACCTGCGATACATGATAAAGTCACAGCAGCAACAAAAATAAACCAAAAAGCTCGAGCAGTCGACACCTGCGATACATGATAAAGTCACAGCAGCAACAAAAATAAACCAAAAAGCTCGAGCAGTCGACACCTGCGATACATGATAAAGTCACAGCAGCAACAAAAATAAACCAAAAAGCTCGAGCAGTCGACACCTGCGATACATGATAAAGTCACAGCAGCAACAAAAATAAAATAAAAAGCTCGAGCAGTCGACACCTGCGATACATGATAAAGTCACAGCAGCAACAAAAATAAACCAAAAAGCTCGAGCAGTCGACACCTGCGATACATGATAAAGTCACAGCAGCAACAAAAAAAAACAAACAACAAGATAATCAAAAAACCCGACTAAAAAGTCCAACCTAAGATACAACTTTACTAACTGAAGCAGATTGGTGTAGTAGCTGGTGGCAGTACCTACTTAACTGTTATTTTAGTTCAAACTTTGAAGCAGATTGGTGTAGTAGCTGGTGGCAGTACCTACTTAACTGTTATTTTAGTTCAAACTTTGAAGCAGATTGGTGTAGTAGCTGGTGGCAGTACCTACTTAACTGTTATTTTAGTTCAAACTTTGAAGCAGATTGGTGTAGTAGCTGGTGGCAGTACCTACTTAACTGTTATTTTAGTTCAAACTTTGAAGCAGATTGGTGTAGTAGCTGGTGGCAGTACCTACTTAACTGTTATTTTAGTTCAAACTTTGAAGCAGATTGGTGTAGTAGCTGGTGGCAGTACCTACTTAACTGTTATTTTAGTTCAAACTTTGAAGCAGATTGGTGTAGTAGCTGGTGGCAGTACCTACTTAACTGTTATTTTAGTTCAAACTTTGAAGCAGATTGGTGTAGTAGCTGGTGGCAGTACCTACTTAACTGTTATTTTAGTTCAAACTTTGAAGCAGATTGGTGTAGTAGCTGGTGGCAGTACCTACTTAACTGTTATTTTAGTTCAAACTTTGAAGCAGATTGGTGTAGTAGCTGGTGGCAGTACCTACTTAACTGTTATTTTAGTTCAAACTTTGAAGCAGATTGGTGTAGTAGCTGGTGGCAGTACCTACTTAACTGTTATTTTAGTTCAAACTTTGAAGCAGATTGGTGTAGTAGCTGGTGGCAGTACCTACTTAACTGTTATTTTAGTTCAAACTTTGAAGCAGATTGGTGTAGTAGCTGGTGGCAGTACCTACTTAACTGTTATTTTAGTTCAAACTTTGAAGCAGATTGGTGTAGTAGCTGGTGGCAGTACCTACTTAACTGTTATTTTAGTTCAAACTTTGAAGCAGATTGGTGTAGTAGCTGGTGGCAGTACCTACTTAACTGTTATTTTAGTTCAAACTTTGAAGCAGATTGGTGTAGTAGCTGGTGGCAGTACCTACTTAACTGTTATTTTAGTTCAAACTTTGAAGCAGATTGGTGTAGTAGCTGGTGGCAGTACCTACTTAACTGTTATTTTAGTTCAAACTTTGAAGCAGATTGGTGTAGTAGCTGGTGGCAGTACCTACTTAACTGTTATTTTAGTTCAATCTCAGATTTGATGCCACCAACTGCGTCACACTGATTCATAGACATAGCTATTCATATGCGGGAAAACATAACTCGTCTGGGGGCCTACTCCCTAAGCACGAAGCCCGTAGTTTCTACCTTCGTTACGGGGTTTCCTACTCCGTATCACCTACGGATGGATGATTGGTTCGGGTCCCGAACGAAGTATGAATGACAACATGATTTGCCAGTTGTCCCTAACCCTGACGTGTTGTTGCCCGTCCGAAAAATTTAACTTTTACACTTGTTTTAATGGATCGTAATGTCAGACGGACGGACGGAAAGATGGACGGACTTAGGGAGTAGCCCCCTGGTCTGTTTGTTGTCGCGCAGTCGGCTAAAAATTACTCTATACAGGGTGAAAATGAATTCATGGGCATCCTTTTAAGGTGTCGTTGTACTCATCATTGCGAACAACTTTTAATATGGGAGCAAACCTGAAATCGCGAAAAAAAAATCAGCTGTTCAGTACATTTATGTTCGCATAATTCGTCAAAATGTACTGAACAGCCATTGACTTATATATTACTTTTTATATCAATGTGAACAGCTGATTTTTTCTTCGCGATTTCAGGTTTGGTCCCATAGTAAAAGTTGTTCATAATGATGAGTAGAATGACCCCTTAAAAGGATGCCCATGAATTCAATTTCACCCTGTGTGTGTGTTTTCACCCTATTGCGAATTGAGCTTTTATCACTCACCATGTAGGAAAAATTACTCCAACATAAACTACTATACAACGTGTAACGTTAAATGCGCCAAACCTCTTAAGGGGTCATTGTACTCTTCATTATGAACAACTTTTAGTATGGGACCAAACCTGAAATCGCGAAAGGAAAATCAGCTGTTCAATACATTTTGACGAATTATGCGAACATAAATGTACTGAACAGCTAATTTTTTTCGCGATTTCAGGTTTGGTCCCATAGTAAAAGTTGTTCATAATGATGAGTACAATGACCCCTTAAGAGGTTTTGCGCATTTAACGTTACACGTTGTATATAGGGTGACTGGTAATTAGTGACCGACACCTAAACACATGATTGTGCTCATGATAACAAACAACTTTTACTATGGGACCAAACCTGAAATCGCGAAAAAAAAATCAGCTGCTCCCTACATTTTGACGAGTTATGCGAACATGAATGTATGGGGCAGCTGATTTTTTTTTCGCGATTTCAGGTTTGGTCCCATAGTAAAAGTTGTTTGTTATCATGAGCACAATCATGTGTTTAAGTATCGGTCACTAATTACCAGTCACCCAATATATTGAGCGTTGAGCTTTTACTACTCACCATGCATGAAAATTTATTCCAAATATATACTACTATTGAGCATTGAACTTTACTCCATACCTGTACCTACTACTATTGAGCATTGAGCTATTACTATTCACCATGCAGGAAAAATTACTGCATACATACAAGATGTAAAATAAATAACCCACAACCTCTTAAGGGGTCATTGTACTCATCATTATGAACAACTTTTACTATGGGACCAAACCTGGAATCGCGAAAAAAAAATCAGCTGCTCCCTACATTTTGACGAGTTTGATGTAGATAAATGTGGTCAGCTGATTTTTTTTTCGCGATTTCAGGTTTGGTGCCATAGTAAAAGTTGTTCATAATGATGAGTACAATTATCCCTTAAGAGGTTATGTGGGCTATTTATTTTACACCTTGTATACTTACTAAGTACTATTGCGAATTATGCTTTTACTACTCACCATGCAGGGAAAAAGTTTTGTGATATCCGTTTCTGTTGTCCTCGTGAACATTATAATGTATGCACAGTAGTAGTGTACAAGGCGGAAATAAAGAGAGAGACAGATTCACCAGAGACTTAATTTGTACCATATCTGTTGAGGATGAAACATCAGTAAAAAGTTAAAAACACGACATTCCTAGGAACACAAACATTCATGGAACACAAACATTCCTAGGAACGAAGAACACAAATATTCATGGCGGCCGCGGGGGCGATGAACTAATTCAATAATCTCGAGCCAGCAGATAAACATCTATGTAAATCCGAAGCGCACGCGCAGCCAAATGTGTATGTTGTGTACAGACAGGAAAACAAGGCGAAAATATGCCTTGTTTTTTTATAAGTTAAGTTTCTAGGAAGCCATAGTAAAACCTACAACTGAAGAAAGTTTAGTACGTACTTGAAGAATCTTAACGTACACAATGGACAGGGTGCCGCCATGCGCCATCATCATCGTAGCAGAAAGCAGGACATGGGGTCTCTCCTGAGCATCGCCACAATAGCAAGACATAGCATGATATACCATCAGATGATTATGATCAAATCCTAATAACAAAGTCTACCTAAGTTGTAATGTCAGATTAAAAAAGTGAAGGATCCTTTTCCATTTTCAACTGAGTGTTTGTGATCGTCCTACACACAGCCACCAAGCCGTCAGCGTCATGTTCTCGCTGTGTCGGGACTTCTGTTGCTGTCTGTCTCGCGAGGTGTGAGCAAATAATGTGTTATGTAAATACGTGATTATTTACTTTTAGCATCAGAAGATGGAACACGTTTGAATGTAAACTATTCGCTGTGACGTCACGCGTCGCCTGCGCATTATCGAATGCTATCGATTAATGATAGGAAAGCTTTCCACATGGTTATCAGATGGATGTGGAATGTGGCGATTAGAATAATTAATTTCTGCAATAAATGAATTATTCTAATCGCCACATTCCTTATTTGAACAAATATTTAGACATGGTTAGTGCTAGTATTAGGAACCGTTTGTTTAAGTTAACGGAAACACATACACAAAACGCAATTCCTATACTTTTCCTAGGTAACCTATACATTTCCTAAACAGCAATCAGAAATGTACATATGTATTAAATTCGCGAGAGCCTTAATAAAAATTCTGATTTCAGTTCACAACGTGTTTTATTTATTTTATTCACAGAAAGCATTAGTTTTTATATATTTCCTAGTATCATTTTGGAATTGCACACAATTCCTAGGACACATACATTTCACAGGAAATATGTGTATTATTTATCTTTGAAACATTATTTTACACATTTCCTAAGAGGATCGGAATTGTGTATAATTCCTAGGTTTCATACATTTCTGGTAACATATACATGCCCATTAACATTTTCTATTATAGTGTTAGATAATCTTATAATTATACATCTATATAAATAAAAAGAGAAGTCCTGACTGACTGACTGAATGACTCATCAACGCCCAGCCCAGACCCATGGACCTAGAAAGCTGAAATTTTGCTCGGAGGTTCCCTTTATAATGTAGACAAGGAATAAGGAAGGAATTCCCGGTAGTAAGTACGTTCCCGTGGGATATTTTCCGACATCCACGCGGGCGAAGCCGCTGGCAAAAGCTAGTTATAGGTATATAAGATTATCTAAGCATATTATGTTTAGCTTCTAGCTTAGATCTTTCTCCGAAACAAAAATCAACACTATTGTGAACATTACGTATTACGTGAGCAAATGAAAAGCGCGTGATGGAGCAGTTTTGACTAATCGACAATTCAATTAAGTAATGCAATGGCTATGTTGTCCATGTCATCGTTTATTTTTATATTTTGCTTTATCATGAAGGAGCGGTAAGCCTGTTGATTAATGATATTCAAAAACTGCAGACGAGAGTAATTACAAATTTTACAAACAAAAATTTTTCATGGCGCAGCAGCTAATATTGTCAAACAACAATATTAGCTGCGTCATGAAAAATTGGAAACTTGTACGTTATAGCCAAACAGTTACCTACATTTAGTGACAATGTAATTAATGAAATAAATATCCTTGGACATTTCACACAACGCCATCTAGTCCCAAGCTAAGCAACCTAATGCTTGTGTTATGGTAACGAGATGGCTGATAAACTACTTATATACATTTTTTTTTTTTTGTAAATACATACATATTATAGATAGAAAAACACCCAGACTCGGAACAAATACTTGTAGGTCGTACAAATATTTGTTCCGTTCGGGAATCGAACCCGCGACATGCTGCGCAGCAGTCAAACGCTCAACCACTGCGCCAACCGTGTCGTCAAATGAAGCTTTCCACACATCTTTTTCGAACATAGCCCCAAGTAACGGGTGAGGTAAGTAGAGTATACTAAGGTGCTGATAGTGATCCCACTGCGGAATAGTAAGTATAAACAGTGGCAATCTTTTAAGGGGTCATTGTACTCATCATTAGGAACAACTTTTACTATGGGACCAAACCTGAAATCGCAAAAAAAAAATCAGCTGTTCAGTACATTTATGTTCGCATAATTCGTCAAAATAAATAAGTATGTAGGTATCTAATAATAAACTAAGTCATGTCATGTGTGCCAATAAAGTTGTCTTTCATTGAAAAGTTTATGTCTCTAGCTAGACAAACTAAGACAGTTAGTGTGAAACTGTGAACACTTGAACAGTTAGTAGCTTCTACTCGTAGTAAAATACTGTCTACAGCTGAGAATTATCACTGCTATCTATAAATTAAGATGTTGTGTGAACAGTTAGTGAGTTGCAATCAATTAAATAGTGCTGTCTACACTTCTACTAACAGTCGATATTTCTCACTGCTGTGTCTAAATTAAGATGTTGTGTGAACAGTTAGTGAGTTGCAATCAATTAAATAGTGCTGTCTACACTTCTACTAACAGTCGATATTTCTCACTGCTGTGTGTAAATTAAGATGTTGTGTGAACAGTTAGTGAGTTGCAATCAATTAAATAGTGCTGTCTACACTTCTACTAACAGTCGATATTTCTCACTGCTGTGTGTAAATTAAGATGTTGTGTGAACAGTTAGTGAGTTGCAATCAATTAAATAGTGCTGTCTACACTTCTACTAACAGTCGATATTTCTCACTACTGTGTGTAAATTAAGATGTTGTGTGAACAGTTAGTGAGTTGCAATCAATTAAATAGTGCTGTCTACACTTCTACTAACAGTCGATATTTCTCACTGCTGTGTGTAAATTAAGTGATGTAAGTGTTGACAGTAAAGCAGCCAATAGTGCTGTCTACAGCTTGATAACGTCGCCTGCTGACTGAGTGCTGTGTTCCGCTACAGTTGAGGACCGTGCAAGTCACAAGCGGATATCGAGGAGGACACGAACATCCACGCTTACCTAGTTGTAGGAGTTGTATACAAAGACAATCATCCCCACTGCTGTGCTGCCTGTGATAACCATGATTCTTGTTATATCACCACCCGGGTCCTTACTAGCTGTTCTTGCATAGCACCACACATTGCCGCCAGCCCACACCACATTTTTCCAAAGTAGTCTTCTTTGTTCGTAACCGTTACCAAAATATGAACCTGGAAATTCAAATGCTTGTTTTTTTACTTTTGATGTGAAACAGGGTTATTGGTAAAACACCAGCAACCTCGTAAGGGACCAAACCTGAAATCGCGAAAATAAAATCAGCTGTTCAGTAGATACATTTACCTACAGCAAACTCGTGAAAATGTAGGGAGCAGCTGATTTTTTTTTCGCTATTTCAGGTCTGGTCCTATAGTTGTTCATAATGATGAGTACAATGACCCCTTAAGAGGTTGCTGGTATTTTACTAATAACCCTGTCTAAATATAACTTCAGACACAGTCTCGAAACAAATAGGAATGTTTACCCTGCCTGACCTGCCTCTTAGTCAGGTTGTTTTGCTGCGGATGGCATCGAGTCGGTAACACCGTACGTCATGGAGTGTTCACGAGAAGAAGTCAATCAGACAAATGTGAGTATTTTGAGAGATGTGAACCCCGCTGTCCGCTCATGGCTCGTCCACGATCAGTCAATCAGCATCAGCCATGCTTAGGGAATGTTGCGTACGGTTGCCTGCCCGTAGCGCACGCGCACCGTGCGTACATCTGCATGTGTGGGTGTGCGTATGATCAGTATCGCGTTACGGTACAGCGCGCCGCAGACGCAGTATGTGGGAATTGGGTGTGTTTTAACAGTGTGTCAGTATACGTTATAATTATGTAGAGGTTATAGTGAGAATAACGCCAGTCGGCAGCTTGTAAATACCTGCCTAAGGGAACCGATACGAGCAGTCAAAAGCTCGAACATCTGATAGATCTAGGGATCTAGCAATATTAACAGTTCTCGCCAGTCTACGGATTCATTGCCGTCCCCTCGTGTATAAAAAGTCCCTCTTCCTGAAGCCAACCTAAACAAAGTTGGCAAAAGGGGAAGCACTAGCATTAGCTACCTAATAAATACAGGGTGTAAGTGTAAACAGTGGCAATCTTTTAAGGGGTCATTGTACTCATCATTATAAACAACTTTTACTATGGGACCAAACGTCAAATCGCGAAAAAAAAATCAGCTGTTACATAAATACTGTGCAACATAAATGTACCTACTGAACAGCTGATTTTTTTTCGCGATTTCATGTTTGGTCCCATAGTAAAAGTTGTTCATAATGATGAGTACAATGACCCCTTAAAAGATTGCCACTGTGCCACTGTTGCCACTTACACCCTGTATAAGCTAGAGTAAAACAGCGAAAGTAACTACACATAATAAGATAACCGCCTATCTTCGAAAGATACCTATTTTCGAAGACAGGCGGATATCATATAATAATATGTACCTATAGGTACCTACAGTTACAGTTGCCAAGAGGCAGATTATTATCAATCCGCATGCACTATGAATTTAAGATTAACCAATCCAATACACTTTCGAGATCATCATTGCTGAAGTCACCGTTTAGCGTATGACAACTTGACGAGAGCTCATATAACTAACAAAAACAACAAATTACATCCCCAACAGACAATGACAAATGTTCGGTAAATCAATGAGCACATAACGCTAGCATAATGGATCGGTGTGATATCATTGTGTTCGATATTATTTGTTTAGTCCTGAGTCACCGAGGCCGCCAGCGCTGTGCAAGGTGCTCGCTATCGACTGTAGTGATAACTAGTGATAACTGATAACTTATCGGTGTGATCGCGCCAACTGGACGACTAATTAATTCTTAATAACGTCATAGCGCGAGTATTTTTTGAAATGACATCAGTTTTGTTGACGGTGTGCTAAGATGTTAGGTTTTGGTATTTTCTCCTAGGTATTAGAAAATATACCAAGGGGCAAAACCTTTTCTGATCTACGAGTTATGTTAGGAGACTAATCATCTTTCCTTATGGTGAATGCGAAGTGGTAGCCCGCGAAATTCAAATTTTCTTGCGATTTTTGCAATTTGCAGGTCAGTGTCAGGTTGTATCTTGGTCAATAGAAATTGGTGGCAATTGATCAATTGCATTTGATCGTTTCGGGGACCCCTAAAAAATACGTAGGTACCTACTACCTACATATTCAGGCCAGTAGAAGATGCTTATGATCTAATTAAGAACCTCAAAATGTGAATAGAATTTGCGATCACTTGACCAATTCGGTAGTAAATCAATATACAGGATGTCCGGTACTTAATGGATAACCTTGAAATAGCATATAATAGACCTTAGGGCCGTTCTAATAAACATACAAAAAAGAAGAAGAAGAGAGGAGAAGACGGAGGAGTAGTCCCAAGATACGATTTTTTTGAAATGTACAATTTCCATAAGTACTGCCTCTCTGTCGGCATAGTCAGCGTACAATATCATAACAACAAATAACCGATGAAATTCATTCATTTTTATGGTCGTGGTGAAGAAGAAAATGAAGTAAAAAAAGTTAGGTAGTATTTTTTTTTCTAAAATCATATGATATATTTTTTTTAGAACGGCCATAAGTTCTATTAGATGCTATTTCAAGGTTATCCATTCTTTACCAGACACCCTGTATACCTATTCAGTAAGTCGTAAATCACTTTGAGGTTTCAGTTCAGACAAACTGTACCTATTTATAGGTACATAGGAAAAGGAAGTGTTGTATGTATTGTAATTTGTTTTTACAATAACACTTCCTTTCTGCTTGCATAATTATTTCGTAAACAGTTAATTATACAGCAGCAAGTAATATTAATTCCGTTAATTAATATTACTTCGTTTCTTATTAACCTATTGCACTAAAATGCAACTATTGTGCAAATGATTCTACAAACAGTTTCTACAAAACATTCTCAGTAAAGATACAATTACTTTAAAGTGCTATTGTTTCATGTGCAATTAGAAGTTGTTTATACTTATATTTTTTATTATTATGAAATCATGGAACGGAACATACTGACCTTCAAGGTAAATACTTAGGTACCGTAAAGTGTTAAAATATATGTGACACCTAGCACGATATACATTATACCTACACATTTTATTATTTGGTATCAATGTAATACAATTAATGACTGTTATGACACGTGTAGGTACCTATATCAGATTGAAATTAAGGGTATATTCCCGATGTCCACCACTTGTTTGGCCACCACTGGGGGACAGCGAAACAACTTTTAAAAATACTTCGTGCTGTCCACCACTTCATGGTTAAAATAGGTCGAATCTGTTCCAAAACCGAATTGGGGCACCCCGACTTTACGTAGTATTTTGACTGCTACCCCTAGAGTGTATACAAGGTGTAAAATAAATAACCCACAACCTCTTAAGGGGTCATTGTACTCATCATTATGAACAACTTTTGCTATGGCACCAAACCTGAAATCGCGAAAAAAAAATCAGCTGACCAGTAGGTACATTTATCTACATCAAACTCGTCAAAATGTAGGGAGCAGCTGATTTTTTTTTTCGCGATTCCAGGTTTGGTCCCATAGTAAAAGTTGTTCATAATGATGAGTACAATGACCCCTTAAGAGGTTGTGGGTTATTTATTTTACACCTTGTATAAAAACCGGAGGCGCGGAGGCAGAGCAACCCCGCCTGCTGTAACCGGCAGTATATACACCAGGTGCACAGGCACCCGTGCGAGCCGTAGCGGCTGAGGCTGGTCGTTGCACTTCCCGCAGCGCCGGAGACGATGCAGAAGCAACTTAAGTGTTTTGAAGTTAGCTCTGTCCCCCAGTGGTGGACAACGAGAATAATTTTTAAAAGTTTTTTCGCTGTCCCCCAGTGGTGGTCAAACAAGTGGTGGACATAGAGAATAATCAAAATTAAGGAATAAATAGATACTCGCTCAGACAATTTAAACCTATGTAGTGGATAGAGCTTTACTTGAGTAGAACAATCCACTCCACGTGACACCTGGGTGCTGCTGAATTGTCCGCTGCTCTTCACGTCAGCTACTTAGCAACGTTGTGATAAAATGTGGACGTCTGTCTGCTGTGTCATCTCCTGGAAACCAAAAGGGATTTTGTACAAGAGACCTACAAAACGGTTGTGATGGTGCTGATGCACGCGTCATGTTCGTGAACGGGCGCCGTCAAAGGTCATGTCATAACTGCCAGGACTTATTAGGGTTCCGTACCAAAATGGTAAAAAAGGAACCCTTATGGTGTGACTCAGTCTGTCTGTCTGTATGTCTGTCTGTCTGTCTGTCACAGCTGGATATCTCAAGAACTACTAGTGCTATCAACTTGAAATTTGGAACAGTTTTAGATGACGTTTACCCAACTTTTTGCAAATAAGAAAGAAATAAAAATATATGTATCTTTTTTGCAACATGGGGTGAAAGGGGGTCTTAAAAATTCAAAGTGGAGCTACTAGGTCATGTGGGGTATCATATGAAAGAGCGCTGTTTGCACATTCTCAAACATATTTTTATTTTTTTTTTTAGGCCGCACAGTGTTCGACTTTTGATGAAAAATGTAAAAAAATACCCCCCCCCCCCCCTTATCTCCGAAGTTTGCAAAGAGAAAAATCTGAATATATTCTATGTGATAGAAGTTTATGTAAAGATTACAGGAAAAATAAATGTCTCTAAATAGCACACTTTTTCAAAAATCGGAACGAACCCTCGGTGCGCGAGTCCGACTCGCTCTTTCCCGGTTTTTTTTAATCTTATATTTTGAATTGTTTTTAAATATCATTGTTCTCACATAAAGAAGCAAGAAGAATAATGTTCCCATGATTTTGTAATATCTTGATTTAAAAGAGTATCCGTGGAGTTTTTTGCCAGTTCATCTCATCTCCATGAGATGAGATTCCAGATTTCCAGATTCCAAAACGTATTTTGGAACAGCTGGCAACTAGCTTCAACTTTCTGACTAACTGACCGACTGTTTGACAATTCAAAAGAGTCTATAATTGAAATAAATGCGAATTGAAAATTGGGTTTGAGATAAACTTGGCTCTGTTTGGTTTAAATATTTTTTTTGGCCCATGTAGCTGGGCTACTTTCGTTCCACTTCCCTTTCAGCTATAGTTTAACCCGTATGAAAGAGAAATATGAGACAGATAAGGACAGAATAGGCTGAAAACATTTTTCTTAAAAATTTAAGTGTAATGAATACAACTTATAATTTTCCACCAACACAACACATTATTTATTTGACGAGCATTCTTCTAGTGGGTTATCCTGTAATTGAGACAGCTGACACTAAATACAAAGACATTTTAACTGTTCCCACTTGACATTGATACCACACGTGGCCTGTGTGTGCGTGTGTGTGTGTGTGTCACCCACACCACCGCGCGCTATCGCCCATCGATCAGCTGATTACAAATATATCCACCGCTACATACCTAGTTGTATAATGTGTGTGCATGTTATCAGCAGCGAGGATTAGGTACCTGTTTGATTGCGATGCGATGTATGAAAACATACATATCTTGCTGAGTCCAAGGCAAATATTTAAACTTTGCCAGTTATCCTTTATGATTGTTTGTCTGAAATATTTATTGCCTTTTCCCGATCCATTCAAATGGTTAGTGATTTGATACTACATACTTAGATACCACAGTTATTGACTATCTACGTTCAAGCCGTTTTCTCTGGTGTGCTCGTGAAATATAGGCTTACAGATGTACCCTCTGTGTTGTTCTGGCTCTTATACCACGAACACTTCCACTTCCAAGTCAGCCAGCCAGCGATTCCAAGCCGAGCCTTCGCAAGTCTGTGTGGAGGGGTGTTGTCATGCACCCCTTAACTGCAGGTCGACCTTGGACGATGTGCCGTCCTGCTGAAGCGCTCCACAAATATGGACGATAGCCTGATTTACTTCTAGACTACGTAAATATTATGACAATGACATTAACAATGTTAAGTATCTGATAAGTATGGCTAATCAATACTTGTTACAAGTACCATTTTCTTGTAACTATCGAACTGTGAAGCCTGCAGGGTGTCGCAGGGGCTGCAAAACAATACGTAGCCCTTCTTACTGCTGAACAGACAGCTACGAGCACTGATCACTATTGGCCGAGTGACCTTGATTCGCAGCATATAAAGTTTATCTAGATACCTACTTAATCTAGAAAATGGCAGGTCCATCACGAATACAGGAAAATGTTGATATCCTTAACTTCATAACACCTTCGTGTTGTCTCGCTAAGTTTCAAGTCAGTAGGTAAGTGAAATATTTTTCGGAAAAAGTAATCATAGACCGTGACAGACATACGCTGAAGTGATTCCAAGTGATCCTCTTTGCTAATTCTGGCACGGAGCTCTAAAAAGGGGGACTTTGAACTTTGAATTAGTTTCGGGGTTTTTTCGCTAAAAATAACTGTCTGTACATTGGTAATCTATTGAAGAGTAAAAGCGTTACATTACATAAAATACAAACTGGAAGTAAAATAATCGAAGTAAGCATCATTTATTAGGGTTCCGTACCAAAATGGTAAAAAAGGAACCCATATGGTGTCACTCAGTCTGTCTGTCTGTTTGTCTGTCTGTCTGTCACAGCTGGATATCTCAAGAATTACTAATGCTATCAACTAGAAATTTGGATCAGTTTTATATGACGTTTACACAACTATTTTGCAAATAAGAAAGAAATAAAAATATTTATGTTTTTTATGTAACAGGTACTGAAAGGGGGTCTTAAAAATTCAAAGTGGGGCTACTAGGGCATGTGGGGTATCATATGAAATAGCGCTATTTGCACATTTTTAAACATTTTTTTGAAATCAAATCAAATATTTTTTTTTTTTTTTTTTTTTTATTTTTTTATTTTTTTTTTTTTTTTAGGCCGCATAGTTGTCGACTTTTGATGAAAAATGTAAAAAAATACCGTCCCCCCCCTATCTCCGAAGTTTGCAAAGGGAAAAATCTGAAATTATTCAAAGTGGAGCTACTAGGGCATGTGGGGTACCACATACCCTAGTAGCTCTTAAGACCTCCTTTCACTCCTTCCACTTTGAACTTTTAAGACCTCCTTTCAGTCCCTGTTACAAAAAAAAATAAAAATATTTTGACTTCTTTCTTATTTGCAAAATAGTTGGGTAAACGTCATCTAACACTATTCCAAATTTCAAGTTGATAGCATTAGTAGTTCTTGAGATATCCAGCTGTGACAGACAGACAGACAGACAGACTGAGTCTCACCATAAGGGTTCCTTTTTTACCATTTTGGTACGGAACCATAAAAACTACTAAAATCAATTCCGGAATCGCGAGATTTTTATGATCGATACAAAAGTGCATTCCATTAGCCAACACCTAAACGTAAGTAAATATACATTCGATTTTATAATCAGACCTCTAAATTGGTCGATCCCGGAATTCTGTGATTTTTTCGATAGAAAAAGCCCATTCCATATAGCCAACGCGTCAACTTTAGGCACTTTAGGCTATAAATGCATCCGAGTATTCGATCGATAACACATTCTGCGTGACCAATGACGCAGGTTACATGATTTCACTCCGACAGGTCATGGAGCATGCGTCACTGAGAGGAAAATCCTGCTGACGGTTAATGATATTTACCTATTTGCTTTTATTTACATCGGTGTTTTATAACATTATTCTCCTTCAACAATTCTTATGAACTAAGATAAGATATTGTAGGTAACTATAGGTCATGTCTTGGTGCCTAGACTTGTAGACTCACCTGTAGGTGCAGAATTCTTCACAAGTCGTTCTGATCAATCATTGAGAGGCTCATGTTCTGTGGATGATAACGGGCTCACTCAACAGTGATAATAAAGATTACCTATCACAATAATAATTATGTTGTTTTATGTCCACGCAAGATGCGATGGATGCGATTCTTTGTCAGAATAACCGCACTTTCATAAGAGGAGGGACAGCCAATGGAGACCTATTCTCTGCCTGAAACTGTACAAATAATCTAAAGTCCGTAATCAGCAAAGCATGTGTTTCACTTATCATGTTGATGTTAGGAGAGATTTCTATTTTTACAGACTGGCGGGTGATCGAAGCATTACTCATCAAGTCATCACTTATATATCTAGATGACTCAATCATGCGCGTTATGTAAATTATTCACTGAGTAATTAAAAGGTATCTAGAGTGTAGACAGTGTCAGTATTGATTCCTGTTGGTAACATCCGCATCACGCTACATCAGGACATGATGGTAATCGTTCCGTTAAAAATACTAGAATAAAAGACTTCAACGCCAAAGTCTCCTCGCTCTGATGTCACAGACAGGTACAGCCGCTTATCGCCCGCTAGGTGTACCTATAAAAAGTCCGCCATCTTAAATTACCTTATTAAATCCCACCTTTGATACAACTGCAGGTTGATTTTTTGTTTTCCTTTTACCAGTAAACACATGAGTGATAGAATGCCTTCACTAGTATCGGGACATAATATTTCGTGTCACACCACGTTTCGTTAGATGACAAAAGCATCCAGAAACATTCCTCACCGACCATCAGTATACAGCCTTCTTTTATTTGTATCTCAACAAAGCATTCTAAACCAAAACAATAGCACAACATCAAACAGTCTGTCTCCCCTGGATTCCTGCGTGGAGGCGCTTGCGCAGGTGTGAGCGACTCAGGCCAACAGTTGGACATTCCTGCGCTCGCTTTCGAAAGCGGCGCGTTCGATACGACCCGTGATATCACTCATTATGTGCTAATCTTAATGTAAGCGGCTACCGGCTCCGGGCCTACCCGGGACTAGTTGCTAGCGGACTTCTCACGAACCGTGCCAAGGGTTGATTAGTTATAATATAATATAATATGTTTATTTTGCCAAAAAACTGTCCTTTACAATTACTTATCGTCTATTGATTAAATTTATTATGACGCAAAGGATACTTTGCGTATGAACTCCACACTAGGTCAAGCCTGTCTCGTGGAGTCCTTGGGTGGTATCACATTAAAGGTTTGCTATTGCTACAATCAAGAGAAATGAAACAGTTAATAAAGCAATTAAACTTCTTCTAGGCTAAGGACTGTTAAACTAAAAGAAACGAAACGAATAGAAGAATATGTTGGCGCAATGTGTGTGAGATTTTGTGAGGGTGTGTATGTGAGTTATAGGTAACCTATCTATGATTTACGCAGGTAAAGCAAAAACTGGCTGATGGCCCAACTGATGTGACGTAGATAGGGTGTACCCGGCCATGTCATTGCATTGCACCTGGCGTCCAGCAAGCATGTCAAAACGACTCAGAATTGCACCGACGCCATCTGGCAGACGGCACCCTTCGCTTCAGAGCACAGCTACGGTTAGTTGCAAAAATGTTTTGTTGGTAGCAATCACGAGCTCTTTAACAAGTTTATTTTTTAGGGTTCCGTACCTCAAAAGGAAAAAACGGAACCCTTAAAGGATCACTTCGTTGTCCGTCTGTCTGGCAGTCTGTCAAGACCCTGTTTGTCAGGGACGCGTGGAGCTATGAAGTTGAAATTAATATCAAATACGTAGGTTAAGACCTACGTATTTCCCACTTTATTAAGCCCTTGGAGCTTTAAAAAATCAAACTTCAAAGTCCACGCAATAATAAAATACGTCCATTTATGCGACATATTTTGATACTCGCAAGTAAATCAAAACCAGGGTACTTAACTTACCGTTGACCTAGAATCATGAAATTGCGCTTCTTGCCCAATTTCATTCATTTTTCAGAAGCAAGGTTTCACAGCACAAGTAAAGGAAAAAGTCCAAAAATTGTTAATTTGTAATTTTATCAAATAATTTTTTTTTTTTTGGGATTACTGCAAACTTAAATTTGCAGTTGGAGAATTGACCACAACGTAAATCAATATATGGATGAGGAGCTCGTGGCTAAGTAATAACCGTCGATCGTCAAAAGCCCGAAAGTCTGATAACCAGTTATCAAGGGGTATCATATTACCCAGTTACTGGGTTGTGGAGGTCTGATAGGCGCTAATAGGCAGTTGCTCCATGTAAAATACCAGATTCAGCTGCATCCGGTTAGACTGGAAGCCGAGCTCAACATAGAGTTGGGGGCAGGCTAGGCAAATTGTATAACAATATTAACAATGTATGGGACAGCATATTTTGATTCAACACAAACTTAGACGGTTTTCATTTATTTAATACTTCAAGCACAAAGGCATTTTCTATCAGTCAACATTTGGGTGATGCAGATACAAGCAGTGGTAGGTGCAATGTCGAAAATTAAGAGGAAATGGGGGCGAAAAATTATAAGAAGGTATTGCTGTCGCTCTGCGAGCGCTCCACCCTCGAATTCGTGCAATAAGGACAACTGCAGATTCGACTAAATAGCCTGTGTAAAAAGTCACATTTCGAGGTTTGGCTCTCGCCTATTTCCTCCTCCAATATTGGACCAATTTAAAAGATATTTCATAAACTGAATAAGAAGGATATATACTATGCCCCTATGTTTTTCTTTTTTCGTTAATAGTTGTCAAATTGGTACACTAGGCGTCTGTTGACAGCGGTCTGAATAGGCAATTTTGAGCATTTTTTGAGGGTTCTAGTTCTTATAAAAATAATATATCATCAAAAAAAAGGAAAACATAGGGGCATACAAGTAGCTGATATTTATATTTCTGTAAAAAATCATTGCTTTATGGTCATTAACCAGAAAGAAAACAGGCAAGAGCGTTTGTATCTTTTTGTATGGAGAAAAGAGCACCCACGTTTCCTCTTAAGGATCACACTGTTGATTTATTTTAGTTAAGGAATTTCAGTCACATTTCTAGCATAGTTTGTGACCCTAGCTAGGCACTAGGGTTTTCTAGCATGCTCTGGAGTATTATTAATAGACAAGCTATGCGAGGGCGAGTTGTAACATTCCGTCGAGAGTAAAGCGGTCCCGATGCGAGCTGCGGCCACTTTCCTTACACGGTGATCTGCCAGCTAGATGACGCGGCTCATGTACTGACTTCACACAACGATTTATGGTTCTATTAGCGAGTAGTATAATAAAATATATACAGGTTGGAATATTGTAATGCCACTTGATTGAAGGGAAAGTACTCTTAATACTGTAGGTAGATAAAAAATTTTACTCAAAGAAAACATTTCTTTTTTTTTGAATAGAAAGAAAACTGCATTCAAAGATTTTCGAAAATTCGCTTGCCACACCCGGGAATTGAACCGACTAAAATCTGTAAAAGTTACACCCTGTACTTTTATTGCATTGGTCGTTAGGATAGGATTAATTATAAGGATGAAATCTCTCTAACAAACTTGATAAATTAAATGATAAGAAAACCATGAATTTTATTTAAATCTTAAAATCAAGCGAATTTTTGAAAATCTGAAGTGACTACAGTTTTCTTTCTATTCAAAATCAAAATCAAAAGTCCGTTATTCAAATTAGGCTGAGAATCAGCACTTTTTGAACGTCAAAATTACAGTAAGACAGTCCCCACAAAACGCCCGCCCTTCACCACTTCCTAGTGCTTTAGCTGGGAATTCAAAAATAAAGGAATGTTTTCTTTGAGTAAAATTTTCTATCTACAGTATTAAGTACTTTCCCTTCAGGTGGCATTACAAAATTCCACCCTGTAAATACACGATACTATAAAAGCGAACCTATCCACTTATCTAGGAATAGAAACTATAATTTCACCTCTAGCGTAAGCTGGATGAAAGAACAAAAGAGAAATTGATTTTTATAAGGTCATTTCATATCACTTTGATCATAACATGATTACATAGGTATGTTACCCATAGCAGCAGACCAGTTTATCCACGTATATGTATACATACATATAGTATACATATAGTAGTATTCGGATATGCATCTCGTCACCGGAACGGCATCTAAGCGCCATGTGCGGCGTGTACAGCTGTTTACATTCTGTTCATTCATCTTAATCAAGATACGTTGGTTTACATACACATCACAACATTGATAACAGACAAATATACAACATAAATATGTATAAGAGATATCTACCAAATTGTATACATCTTCCTTGACTTGTAAATGATGAGTATGATTTTCATACTGTACCTACCTTATTTTTCCTGCTCTGGAGAAAACGGAAAGTTAACCCCTCTTCAAGCTGTGGGTCTGCTGTCTCGGGTTGTCTATCCTCTTCAAGCTGTGGGTCTGCTATCTCGGGTTGTCTATCCTCTTCAAGCTGTGGGTCTGCTGTATCAGGTTGTCAATCCTCTTCAAGCTGTGGGTCTGCTGTATCGGGTTGTCTATCCTCTTCAAGCTGTGGGTCTGCTGTCTCGGGTTGTCTATCCTCTTCAAGCTGTGGGTCTGCTGTATCAGGTTGTCTATCCTCTTCAAGCTGTGGGTCTGCTGTCTCGGGTTGTCTATCCTCTTCAAGCTGTGGGTCTGCTGTATCAGGTTGTCTATCCTCTTCAAGCTGTGGGTCTGCTGTATCAGGTTGTCTATCCTCTTCAAGCTGTGGATCTGCTGTCTCGGGTTGTTTATCCTCTTCAAGCTGTGGGTCTGCTGTCTCGGAATGTCTATCCTCTTCAAGCTGTGGGTCTACTATCTCGGGTCCGAACCTGGCGAACCTGTGATAGATAGGTTACTGGTTTAATTCCGACACCATCCAGCGATTTTTAGGGCCTGATGTCAGACATAGATAATGTTTCGCTTGCTCATTCATAGTCATCAACTATTGTGATTCCACCACACTCGGTTCAAAATCTGTAATATACAAACAGGTCAGTAAGTAAACATAAACAAGACATATTTACCACCCTCAGTGCTATTATTGCTTCACGTAAGGATACTGTTCTCTACGAATATAGACCCAACTCTTAAACAGGTCTGTGAAATTGATGTTCAGTATTGTCCAATCTACGTACGTATAGTAGTTTAAAACGACATTTACTTCTCGAAATATATAAATTGTAGGCATAGACTTATAATACGTCTATGATTGTAGGGTACATAAAGCAAAAGGAATATTAAAAATAATATTAAAAAATGAACCTAAAACAGATTTCTTCATTCACCGCCTCTCTTCCACCATTTCATGATGTCACCATGTCACCTTGAAGACATCTTCAATAGTTTTTACGACATTTTTACATGAATCGAAAACCCCGTGTGCGTGGATCCCACAATCAAATCCCACTTTGTGGGATTTTAGTCTATTTTCAAAATTACTGAATAATTTCAGCAGAATTCAGCAAAATTTAAAGAAAAGAAAGAAAAAGTATTTATTGTGACTAGCACAGGAAGATCACCAGCTAAAACTAAAAACACAATGTTAAAAGTTAAAACAAAAATAAAGACACAAAAGTATATTTAAAAAAACAAAAATAATAATAAACAAAGTCCTGTACGAGGCCAAAAGGTCCCTATCTCAGCATGAATTTCACGACTGTAATAGATTTTACGTGTGACGATGTGCCAATAACTTCGCCACTGAACCCAGAACACGTGTCATGTCCTCAGCAGCGTGACTGTGTGCTGTGCTGCGACGTGTATCAGGAATTGTTTTGCAACACGAGTCCATTTCAAATCTGTAGCAACTCCAAGTTAGCTCCGTAATTCACACGGTCATACAGCTCGGTATGTACGTGATGACTTGTCAGTGATGACATATAAAATAGACCATACAAGATATCCATAAAACTCAACAGTCAATACTGAAATCATAAAATTAAGAGCCAGTCTAAAAGGAATAAGTGTTTAGTATACACCCTTACACCGTAATCCCAATTGGGGTCTTTTTCTTTCAACCGTCAACTCATCCATTGGTCTTCCTCTGTACTTTAACCCACACATACTGGGCATTCGCAGATTATTCAACAGCGAAAATGTATCTCACTATAATAACTCAGACCGTATCATAATACCACCCAAGGCCCTAATTTACCTTTAGGCCATTAAATGTCATTGTACTACTAACTTCATATTGCCACTGGTTTCGTAACAGAAGGGCCTATTACCATGCTATTACCATTCCACGGGAGGTACGGCCAGTCCGCCGCAGTTGACAGGGAGCGGACGTCAGAATAACCGACCGCGGTATCTGTTACTAATTCGAGTCGTGAGTTTTTAGAGTTGCATTGCTACCTCGCGTTTTGGACGGAGGTGGTGTCAATTCAGTTGTAGATTAGTTAAGATATCTATATGTTTGATGTACCATTACCTATCTATTACTAGGTATTTACCATACACGGACGGGATACGCTGACTCGAAAAAATGGGGCAAAGACATAATTTACCATATATGAATATAAGGCACTACATACATACAGATTATATTAAACACCAGCTACAGAGTGTATTTCACAGTGCCAGGTCGAGATATTTATAGAAACAACATGATTTGCCCCAGTTAGACGAGCGCCGACCTCTCCGGCCTCCGACACAATTGTGTAGAAAGTACTAAACAGCTTAATGACGCCCATCATTGTATTAGATCCGCAACATCAAGTGCAATCTGCACCTCCAGGGCTGACGAATAAATAGGTTTCTTCCTCAGTTGATAACTAATTAACTAAGGAAAATATCTTCTAGGCTCGTGGCTACGTAATACAGTCGCACGGGTCGATCGATCACTTCGTAGATGGGTGACCATCTTTACATACCGAGGTATCCCGCGGCTGTCATTCGTGGATCTTTAAGACAGTCGTTATGGGTTGTCAGAAGCCCGAAAGTCTGACAAGCAGTCTTACCAATTCGTCGTATTACCCAGTAACTGAATTGTGGAGGTCAGATAAGCAGTCACTCCATGTAAAATACCCGTACTGTATACAACTGAATCCGGTTAGACTGGAAGCTGACCCCAACATAGTTGAGAAAAGGCTAGGCAAATGATGATCTTCTAGGAGAATTTTTCCGCATATAGACGCCATGCGGCATGAAAAGTTTCCTTCAAGAACTAAGCTCAGAAAAGTCAATTATCCCGCGATGATTCTAAGACATCATTGACTTTTCCACCGCAAAGACCAACGACAGAACAGCTGTAGGATTCATTGTGCGTGAAAGTAAAACAGTCAGCTTGCACATATGACTGATTAAGTATCTTAAAGTGGCGTGGGTCCGTGTGGGTGGCCTGGTATTCAAAATTATAATATCCGGAACATTCACTTTCCGGTCGATTGATAGCCCTAACTGCACTGGACATTGCAGGGCCGCCGATGGGCCGATAAGTCATTATTGCCCATTGTCTATGTTGGGCAAGGCTTCTTTACCCTGGCTGTACGCGTTATTGCCCCGCAGCCCATATGTCTGTACGACATTGTGCCACATATTGATGGCGTGATAACCCTAATAGTACGGTAGTTCGTAGTATCCGCTTTGAACGGTCAGGGTCACTGATTGATTCGCGCTTAAGAGCCTCGCTTCAGGTAACAGTTGGAATAGCGTGGTGTCCCCTATTTTAATGTTTAGCTGACATTGCATGGTGTGTTATTTCATTGGTCACTAAATGCAGCCACTTTCAGTTCCCTCCCATCACCTTTTTTGTTGTTAATAAATTGTATATGAGAGAGGTTCCTTACTGTTTTCTAATCTTGATTCGATTCGAGGGTTAATTTATTTGTGTGCGAAACAATAACAATCAAATCAGATGTAATTATGTAGCTAACGACTATGTACTACGTGATATCCTGGCTGCAGCCTGCTCTGCTAGTTAAATATACAACGTTTGGACTCTTCCGCACTCCTTATATTACGTACGGCACATTCTTACGATGTGTATGGTGGTCACTGGTCACCAAACTAACATGCGCGACTGGACAAGCTTATATCAACATACAACACTAATGTTGCAAGACATTGTGATATTATAAACTTCATTGAAATAAAAGCAGCGAGTTATGCTGTAAAGTTTAAAATAGTCTCTCTAACAAGTAGGCCAAGTACGTAAAATAATAGATAGGGTATTCATAGCCGATACTCGGAACATAAATCAGTTGAAACTATAATTTTCGAATCAATATAATGGAAACAAGCGAACAGTTTGTCCACCACCGTTCTAGTTTACACGTCTTCATGAAATATGCATAGACTTAGTGACAAACTTCTGCCTGCACGGCAGAAAGAGCAGGTCCACTTCATATATGCAATTAACTTCACACATACTACTAAAAATCTGTCTTCCATAGAAACTTGCTGCAAAAAAAGCCACCACAACTGCACCAGATTTTAATATTTTTAGTTTACGACCACGATCTACAACTTCAGGCTCATCTAAATGGAATAAATCCAGAAAATGATGAATCTAATTTTATACAAGTGATAGCTTCTTCACCGTTGCACCAGTTCTGATCATGATGAGTCTTCTTCTTCGTGACGACAGTTATTCACAATTTGTTGGCCCAAAAATTCGCCACTTCTGCGGCGTCGTCGGTGGCAACGCAGAGGTCACTTTGGCTGCATGTTTTGGGACACAGAGGGCAGGATAGGAGGTGGAGCATAGCTTGCGACACAGCTCCACATCCACAGCTTGCTACCGTTCATGATGAGTTCCAGGTACTGACTTGTAACCTTTTATTTCGCCAGAGCCTATTTTCATCAAACATTACGCGTAATTTCTTCATGAAGCATTCATAGAAGTAGGTTAATGAACTTCTGAACTTCTCTTTGATCGTCGTCTTTGCATGGTGTCGGCGTTGTCGTCTCGTCGCCGTATCCAGGTCATTGCAAGGACGTTGTGTCATCGAACGTGAGAATTTGACTTACTTTTACGTTACGGTAAACTTTTTTGTCTCCTTCCTTTGTAAGATGAAAGACAGAGATGAGAGATTTTTGGCAAGTTTTAAGAACTGGTGAAAAGTTTTTGTGACATATATAGCAGCGCATGGAGTCGTGGCTGATAAGTTAGCGTCCTGTAGATAATGGTGATGATTGACAGTCATAGCTAGTGTAAAGACACGACTTTTTGTACAACGTCGTGTGTCTAGCTACATACGCAATTATGGAGACAGATCTCTGAGGACACTTAGTTCAAGGGCAGTCTTTAGTTTTAGCCAGACACTTTTAATGAATCTACTGTTTTGTTATTTTTGCTTTACAAAATTCAAGTAAAGGCTTGATTTTGATGATGCCTTGTTGCAAAAGTTAGGAATAACAAAAACCACCAATTATGTACAATATGATCATTACAGAGTAGGTACTACCTAACGTAAATATCTCACAGATAAGCTAAATGTTGATCATATATGTGACCATTTCGAATGTTATAACTTGCCTACTTTTCCATCACTAACTAAAGGACAGAGGAAATCTACGAAAACTCCTTGATATTCTGCACACGAGTCGTTGTGGTCTGTCAGACTGTGAGTGTCGTCATTAGCCAAGCTCGGCATACGCATCGAGTGGATTACATCAGGCGCATGACACCATCACACCACAGCATCATTTGCATCTGCTTGCTTCACTCAGCTCACAAGGTTATTTATAGATTTGCTCTAAGGTCCCGAGGGCTAGTGGTTACAAGGTTGGCTGTGTATCATAAGACCTCTGAGGTCCCGAGGGCTAGTGGTTACAAGGTTGGCTGTGTATCATAAGACCTCTGAGGTCCCGAGGGCTAGTGGTTACAAGGTTGGCTGTGTATCATAAGACCTCTGAGGTCCCGAGGGCTAGTGGTTACAAGGTTGGCTGTGTATCATAAGACCTCTGAGGTCCCGAGGGCTAGTGGTTACAAGGTTGGCTGTGTATCATAAGACCTCTGAGGTCCCGAGGGCTAGTGGTTACAAGGTTGGCTGTGTATCATAAGACCTCTGAGGTCCCGAGGGCTAGTGGTTACAAGGTTGGCTGTGTATCATAAGACCTCTGAGGTCCCGAGGGCTAGTGGTTACAAGGTTGGCTGTGTATCATAAGACCAACTGCAGTCAACAAATGTAATAATGCTGTCATCAGCTCAAATGCGAATTGCGTTGTCAGTTCTTTTGAGTTCACTGTTTAGTCGTCTTTGGGAAAAGATTTCGTGACTTTTCCGTTTTCGGCATCTTCTCGGTCAGTGACGAAGACATAAGTACATATATATTTCCGTTGTGTGAGTGTACAAACATTGAGGTGGTGGAGGAATACAGGTACTTGGGTTTAGTCATAGACAACAGCTTCTCATGGAAAACACACATCACACACTTATGTGACAAACTCAGGTATGTACTTGTAAAGTTCCACCACCTTAGTTTTGTGTTGGATAGGGCAACATTGTACATGGTCTACTATGCGCTGGTGGACTCGCTGCTTTCTTATGGGCTGGCGTGCTATGTAAACACATTTAAAACTTATTTGGATAAAATAAAAAAACTGCAAATCAGATTCATGAAACTATTAGTAGATAAAATTAAAATCACAAAAAACCGTTGTAAAAGTAGTGATTATGAAGACTTATTTTTGGAATGTAAAATGCTGCGTGTCCATGAGAGGGTAGTGATGTCAGTAGCTTTGGAACAGTATTGTAGCAATGAATTTAAAAACAATATTATACGCACAAGATCTCAAAGGAACAATATTATGAGAAGATTTGTAGTGCCCACTTCTAATAATTATTATGGTCGAAGGTGTAGAAATTTTTTAGTCCCTACTATTTTTAATAACCTTCCAGACGATATAAACAGTTGTATCACAAAAACCGCCTTTAAAAATGAAATACCTCTACCTCTTTAATGTTTTTTGTCAAAGCCTCACTATAGAGAATAACTAAAAAATAAAATAAAAATGTCTGTTTTTTAAATTTAAGAAATGAAGATATAGTTTTAATTACATGTATGTGAAAAAGTGTCAATAAAAAAATTAAATATGTTAATAGTTACAAAAAAAAAGGAGCTACGTCTGCCAACAAACTGTTTTGCAGTTTGGCGGAGGTAAATATAATATGTAAAAAATTGTTTCTGTGAATAAACACTTTTTCATTTTCATTTTTTTTTTTTCATCTCAGGAACAAGAGAGAAATTCGGTTCTCCATAGACCAGCGAGTCTATTGTTGCAAAGAAGACCATGCAGTGAAAGGAATTATACTTATAAGTTGTTAAGAAGATACTAACAATCGGTGGTTTAATCGGTTCGCGGTCGGTGAACGAGACAGAATAGAAATTTTATTGTTATGACGTCTATATAGGCGTCCAGCGCCCGGGAAAGCGTTAAATAGCACTGAAACTGAAATTTTACTTTTGTTTCAGTTATTACACAGTAGGAGATATGCATCTAGTAATAACCATTCGCGTATCTATATCTCATGATTCCCACACTAAAGCTATCTCGAATTAAGTGACAGCAAATTTTTATTATCTCATATTATTTTCTACAGCCAGCAATCATTAGTTGCATTTGTTTGTTTCTGTAATTTACGATAGCGTTACGCGTTACGAGCTGCTGTGACTGCACAGTAATGTGATGACTGATGAATACTGACGATACAGTTCTGGACGAAACGATACAGAACGTTGCACTGGAATTAAAGACTATTAAATACGTAGCGCAACAAACAAAGTTCAGAGATATTGACGATAATGACAATCCAGGGTATCTTTCATATTGTCTACTTCTTGCATGTGCTGTGGTGCAGGTAGTAAGTAGTTATTCTCCTAGGACATAGTGAGCAAAGAGGGTTCCTTTCTGTATGCCACAATAACCGTAATAAGATTGCTTATTTATTTATTTGTTTATATTTATATGCCGCTTACAGGCTAGCTATGTTACTGCAGATGATCGATAATTCCGATAATTTGCGGAATAAATCAATATTGTCCGACGTATTTATGAATGAAGCCATATAGCACCGCACCGTACAAACGTACCAAGTGCGGAACTCCTCGAAACGATCAGCTACGGTAATTAAGTGCGTCGAGACTTTCTTTCTGCATTCTGTCGCGCCTGCGGGTAGTCTCTCCGTTAATTTGATTTAGAGATTTAAATTAGTCTTAAACGTTAACTCTTGTAAAAGTGAATTATGGTAACTTTTTTAACGCATCTGACGAGAATGGCAATTCAGAATATTCCGCAAATTGTGAAATGAATTTGCAATGTAGGTATTAGGTTAGCAATGATTTAGTTTATTTGCGCATTCATACCGTTTTCACATTTCATTACTTGTTCGGACCCTTTTAGGACTATGTGAATTCCAAAACATTCTCTAACAAATAAGCTTGATTACCGTTCGATCCTTGTAAGCGCATCGCACAATCAAATCAACACAAGTTCATATCTCATCAGCAGGCGGCGCACGCGCTTGCAAATCGATGCGTTAGTATGCGCGCGCGCACAATGTGTACAATGTTGACGCTAAGTTGCAGGGACCAGGCAGAATTACTAATTGAATGTAATCGTATAGGGTCGACTGAAATTAAATGAGACAGGGAACAATCAATGAGATATTCTATTGTTATTTCTTTTGACAGAACACAATTTTTTGCAATACCTAACATTTTACAAAAGTACTTGTTATTTTACTGTCTAGTGGAAATAAAAGTGGAAACTAGCTAAAGCTTGGACGGACATTTCTTTGACGGAAACTCCTAGATAGATAAATATCTGACAATAAAATTCGCCGTTAGGTACCTACTTACGTCTTCTTATAAACCATAAAAAAGAAGCTTATAAATGTAGTTTATTGTAATTTAGATAACAGATCGATTGTTAACGAGAATGATCCAAAGAGTACGTCTAATAAAACTATAATAACAGGTACTGGTATCTTCAGCACCATCGCCTCCCACACAAGAATTGTTCGTCGGTTGCAAATCACTACAACATCTATAGCTTGGTCACTGTCGCACCAGTACCGTTGTAAAAATAATTGTTGCTTTACAAATTAAGGATGCCATCCATCATTAACATACAACCGGACGAAGCCATCCAATCAAAAACCAACTTTACTTACATTTAAATAGAGTAGGTTATCATTGTGGGTGCTACAGTCAGGTCCGATTAATCGCATGATCAGCCAGTCAAAGTAGGTAATTGAAAAGAGCGGGTGCTGCGTGTAATTGGCGGCGATTACGCGTAATGCCACATTGCCGGTCAGGAAGACTGTGTTTTGTAGTTCACTTTGTTTTGTCGTTTGGTCTACCTGTTGCTGGTATCTGATGGATTCCGATTTTCCTATTTGGAAATAGATGACTAGCGCCGTGGTTGGTACTATTGGGGATTTTTTAAACGTCATAAATTTTTCATACCTAATTCCTAACTGGTGTGTTCTCTTGAAAATCATAAAAAATCGGTAACTAGGTACTTGGCCTTGAACTGGCATTATCATTCTGGTAAATCGCGAGGCGTACCTAATTGAGTGTGTTCTATCATTTTAATTTTAAAATGAGAAAGTGAAATTCGTAGCCTTAACTATAAGTCTTATAATTAAGGGTACGAATTTTGGTTTCTCAAGAAAGGGGCTTAAACCATGATTATTGACATCTAGAATTTAAACCAAATGGAAGAGATCAAGAATACTATAGATAAAGGATTAGGTACTTTACAGAGACATGAGAAAATGAACAATCACATTGAGAAAGTGGGAAAGTTAGTTACCAGCGTTATAATATGTCTCCGAGCTAAATAATTAACACTGCCCTTTGCCCCTTTATCAGACAGCTTTGCCTATAATTTACACAGCCATAGAATACCCATGTCGTAAATACACTCTCTATGTCCGGCGAAGCGACCTAAGAGCACGTATACATATTAGTATACTTACCTATATATAAAAACTAAGTCGCTTTTAGTGTCTATCTGTGTCACCATCATCACCATCATTTCAGCCGAAAGACGTTCACTGCTGGACATAGGCGTCCCCCAAGCACCGCCACTTCGACAGGTTCTGTGCTTCCCGCATCCAGCGGATTCCTGCGGCCTTTATAAGGTCTCTGACCTTGTGGGAGACCTTCCAGTGCTACGTCTTCCGGTACGCGTTCGCCACTCCAGAATCTTTATGCCCCATTGGCCATCTGTCTGCGACCAATGCTCACTGCCAGCTAAGTTTGGCAATTCTTCGGTTACCTTGGTTCTCTTCATTTCTGATTCGATCACGTAGGGAAACTCCAAGTATAGCTCTCTCGATTTGGCCTTTGGGTGACTTTCAGCCTTCTAAGGAGGTCCAAATGTGAGCGACTACGTTTCAGTCAGTGCCGTAGGTCATCAGTGGCAATACTCCCTGGTCAAAGACTTTCGTCTTGAGACTACGATACGGTATGTGAGACAAGAAGATATTGCGAAGCTTCCCGAACGCTGCCCAGCCCAGTCGTATTCGACGATTGACCTCTTTCTCGAAGAAGTTGGACTTATCTAACAGGACAGTTTGTCCTAGGTGAACATACTCGTCCACAACTTCGAGTTTAGCGTCTCCGACCTTCATGAGAGTGGGTGCTACAACGGCATTTGACGTGACCTTTGTCTTATCCATATTCATTTAATTTCATTTTAAGACCCACTCTTTCGGAAGCTCTAGTGAGGCCATCGAGCATTATACCGAGGTCCTCCATAGTCTCTGCCATGCCTACTATATCGTCGGCAAACCGAAGGTAAGTGAAGTACTTGCCATCGATTGTTCCCAACAAGTCACACTGTAACTTATCACAGTGTGATTCGTTGGGAAAAATTGTTCGTTCTGTTCCCAACGAGTCACACTGCGGCGAGCACCTCGATTGGCAAATATGCCTTACTACCAGAGCGAGCGGGAGGGTGCAAAACAGGTCAGATCATCGAAATACAATTAATTTTGATGTTGTTTTTACCATCACTTAGTTAGAGATTTTATTCCGATTAGGCTCATGTGTATAATAGATTACCTACATTTATATTTTGACTTAGATATACTCGTAGCACAGAAATCACGATGTTTTGAAAAGTCGCCGTTGCACCCGTGCGAAGCAGGGTCAGGTCGCTAGTAAAGTATAATTTTATAAACGTGGGAATGTTCCCACGACGACGGCTGTGCGCGGCTGGTGCAGTGCAACTTTTGGCGTTTGAAGAGAAGATGCAAGGAGACTTGGAGTTTAGTAAAAACTTTCTAAATTGTGTCAATCGACTTTCCGTGGTTGGGTTATGTCCTTGACCGGGCTGACGTCAATGTTGTTTGGATTTTGTATCTGGAAAAGTGTTACAAGTTGATGGGTACAGTCGGGCTTAAGTATCTACCAATTACCAGTATTCTCGAGATAAGTAGGTCCTTAGATGCTTTTTAGGAGTAGGTACATTCAGGAATTCTTTAGCACTTTTTATAGATATTATATTCGAGAGTTGCAATTGTTTTTAATTAATTTAAACACAGCAATTTTATGAAATGTGATACAAATATGTAGAAACCTCGAAATCATCTACAAATAGGCTAACGTAGAATGTGAACAGACAGACGAATTGTTTCGTAATCTGTCTATATCATATTTCACTCACGCAAATCAAACCTGTCATAAACTAGGTCTTTGGCGAGGTGCCACAGAGAGCGGAGCGGGAGCAGGAGCGACAGCGTATTTGTTGTATTACCAACTTCTTCAAATCATGTTTTAGTAGTGGTCATAGTAATCGTAGTATCTTCAACAAGTTGAAGAAGTCAAACAACAGTGGTTGGGAAGCATTGAAGCCTTCTTAATGGCCTATTTAATTTTGCCTGTTGACAAATAAAATAAAAAAACTTGTTTTCATTAATCACTACTTACAGCAAATACAGTGTCAATCATGTAGGTAGACAGGAGTTCTGGCATAACACGTGCGCTAGATCATCGCTATCAGTAGAACCTCGCCCTACCGTATAGGTAGGTGAAAGCGCGAAATAAAAACATCATCAATTAAATGTCAATAAAGTCGATGACGTGTGTGTAAACTATAACGACGGGCAACGGCATTTTATCATACAGCCAGCGAGTAGGCTTTTTGTTTGGTTTGTGACTTTTGCATAATTATTTTACTTTCAATTGAAACTTTTATATTTTGAGGAGCTCGTGGCTCAGTAATAACAGCCGCACGGGTCGATCCGTCAGGTTAAGCTACGCTTGCCGGGTTTGGTCCGTGGATAGGTGACCATCTTTACATACCGAGACTCCTCCGTGCCCCCCGGCTGTCATTCGCTGATTTTTGACAGTCGTTACCTACCGGTCTTCAGAAGCCCGAAAGTCTGACAATCAGTCTTATCCAGGGGTATCCCAGTTACTGGGTTGTGGAGGTCAGATAGGCAGTCGCTCCATGTAAAATACGGGTATTCAGCTGCATCCGGATAGACTGGAAGCCGACCCCAACATAGTTGGGAAAAGGCTAAGAGGTAAGAGTCTTTACTCTTCACTTTTCGAAAGCCGTTGCGTTGATCTTCACACGATACTGTTGTTAAAGTCATGACACTCAGCATAAAACTGAGAAACTATGCTGACTGATCTAAATGCTTAATTACTGCATAATTAACATCATCAAGCCTTGATTCCCCGAAGGGTTTACACTTCGCTAGTTATGTTGAAATCCCATGTCCAGAGTCCGGGCTGCTACTGACAAGTTCCATATAGAAAACCCCCATACCACTTTGCCCGACTTGCCGGGTAGGCTCGGCAGTAGCGCTTGTGACCACCGAGGCAGACTCCATAAGTTTAGTTAATTAGAGGCAAGTAAGCGAGCAACGTTAAGAGGCTTACCCAGTTATTATGCGTACATGACCTTTTAGTTCAGACGAGCAAAGCCAATTAGTTCTCGACATCCAGGCGACCGGCGACCGGCGACCAGCAACCGGCGACTGTTTCCTTTCTCACCTAGTTATAAAGAAAGTCACTATGTCTTGGCAACGTTTACAGGGAAGACTTTTGAGACGGAGCAGTAACGGCAGTATTTTTTGCAGTTTGTGGCTTTTCTAGTACCTATAGTCTTACCTAGTCTTGAAGAGTCTTTTAATCCTTATTCGCGTCATAAAATAAAACGTAAGATTTAATGTTTTTCTAGCTGACCATATTTTTCCATAATCTGTGAATGCAGTTAACAATTACTCAAAATGTTAAGTTGTTAGTCTCCTAAGAACGTATCCCTGTAGTTACCTACAACGGTTAAGATACCTCTGCCCTCACCGCCCCGTCTCAAACTTCCACCTTGCATGAAGTCACACTGAAAACTAGTCGCTAAGTTTGTTTTCAGTCGATATTTTTTGTTTTTTGAGGCTGACATGTGCAGATAAGTACATAATACACCATTTAAGCATGATGTTACTGAAATGGAAATTACCCAAATAGGGTTATCCTTCAGATGATACCGTCACACGGGGTTGCTTTGATAACAACTTTCGAGACAACAAATTGTAACTTGTCCGGTGTTGTCACGGTATTATCTTACAGAAAGTTGACAGGTGACTTTTCATCGACTTGTGTGGTCTTCTGACAGCTGTCTCCCTAAATGAAGCCCTTGGTGGGCTTCTTTAGTAGCTGAAGAAGAGTGGAATACCAAAGCCCAAATGCCTAGTGTAGTCAAACTTCGTGCATACACAAGCGAACTTACTTACCAATCCAAGAAAAGGAAAACCTCATATATATACAACGTGTAACGTTAAATACGCAAAACCTCTTAGGGGGTCATTGTACTCATCATTATGAACAACTTTTACTATGGGAACAAACCGCGAAATTGCGAAAAAAAATCAGCTGTTCAGTACATTAAGTTCGCATAATTCGTCAAAATGTACTGAACAGGTGATTTTTTTTTCGCGATTTCAGGTTTGGTCTCATAGTAAAAGTTGTTCATAATGATGAGTACAATGACCCCTTAAAAGGTTTTGCGCATTTACCGTTACACGTTGTATATGTACTTTGCTCGTCCTATATAGAAGTCAAAATTCCCCCTTATTTGATAGTCATCCATAGTCTTGTTTACGGTCATTAATTCCTCTCTCAAGAGTCAATGTTTAGTCACGAAAAAAACAACAAGATAGCAGGTTAACCCACATTGCAGTTTGCGTCACTTTCCGCAGTAACCCGAGCGCTGCGCCCGCGCTGCGGCGGCTGGTCGTCACATTACAGGAAGTAAACTTTTTTCTTTTAACTTTCAATAGCAGCCTGTACCATATTACGTGTGTTATGTACTATTAGTGTTATGTGTTATGTACTATTAGTAAGTATATAAGTAATGCCAGTGAACGTAGCCAGCGGCCGTGACGGACATGACGCTAAATTGGATTTGTATAACTGTTTACTTTAGTGTTGTTGTAATTATGTTAGATTATAAGTTAAGGAAGAGTACGAGTGTTAATGAAGGTTAATTATTGTGTAATTTCAAACTTTTGGTATCTTCTTTTCCTTCTAGCTAAATGTTTCAAGCTGGGGAGTTCGTCTGTTGAGTGGTGCACGATGACTGCTATATATTGCAGCTGTAGGTTCTACATATCCAGCCAGTGGTTCCTTATGTTATAATGGATCCAGTATGCTGTGACAGTGTAACTGTACTTCAATTAAAATATTTTTTTAACTACCTATCCAAAAACCAAGTAAAAAGTCTACAACATTCAGAATTCAAGTAATATTCTGGACATTAGCACTCCAGTTCTAAAGGACAAGACGTGACCGCACAAAGGTCGTCTGCCCTAACACGGCACAGTTGCCAGACGAAACTGAACCCTGTCTGTATAACCATAAGCAGTTGTGCAAGCGTGACGAGCCAAGGTAAGCGACTCGTGCCTCCGAACTTGACATTATGTGCTATAAACAACGGAGATAGCTATCTAGATTTTATTACGAGTACCTACTTGTATTTCTATCTAAGCTTGAGCGAAGTGTGAATATCTTAATTCTAGATCTTAATAAGGAACAGAATGGAACAGAATAAGATTATAGACTCGATGAATCTAAAATAAATATGATGAATGATAAATATTCGTAAGTAATAATCTGACATGACCGTTAAAGATGAAAAGGAGGGGGTTGAACCAAAATTGGATCAAAAGGATGAATGTTAACCATAGAGAAACCAATAGAATGTTTAGTCATTGTCAATCACTTTCAATCCGAATGCAACAACAAAAACGTAAATAGCCCGAGAAGAAGCACTAAAAAAAATATTCAATAGATACGTTTACGGTACCTAGGTACCTACTAAAAGTTTTGTTTATTTTTACGGTGAAAATATACGGCATACCATAACGGCATGAATGTAATGTAAATACTATAGTAATCATGTGACACTAATGATCAATAAAAATGCCTTTCACAAAGAAGCTGAACTGTTATATTAGGTATATTGAGAGCAAAACCCGCTGTCCTTATTTTTTGTGCCGAATCTAAATAAACGCAGCACTGATTTTGAATGAGCGAATAATGTGTGACTTGACTAGAAATATTTGGAAACTCTGAATAAGTTAACGGTAGTGTTTGAATATCGGAAGTCATTAAAAACTTGTCCAAATAGATATACAAGCCAAGAGATGCGGTATGTAACCATAACCTAGTCATTCCGCCTAATGATTTGTCGATACTTACAGAAAAATATGTAGCTAGCTACTTAGAATAGAAAATGGTGAATACAATATATCTACTGCAATAACAAATGATCATCGTCGTATGCTTTTGAAGCTACAGGCGGGTCACATTCAAATAATCATAGATTTTGAATGAGCGTATATTTATTATACAGAGTGATTGGAAGATTGGTGCAAAGCTTTAAGGCTAAGATAATAAAAAAAATGTCTAACGACCCGGAGCCCTAACACATGTTTGCTATATTGCTTACACATTAATTTAATTACTTAAGTAAAATAAAAAGAATTCATTTATCATTCAATTTGGCCATAAATAAGCAGTTTAGTTGAAATTTTGGGAATTTTCGAAAAAAATCTTAAAAATTAGATTTTAAAAAAGTGGTAAGACTTCGTCTAAGACAACGATGGCTTAAATGGTTCTAAATTGTCTGTACTATCTTTGCCTTAAAGCTTTGCACCCATCTTCCAATCACCCTGTATATGAATGTATTTTTCAAAATGATGAATAAATAAATGATGCGATCATTTTGAAAAAATCCGGTAAACATAAACTACGGTAACAATCGAATGTCGGAACTCGGAAGTCATCAAAACTGTAGTAATTCTACCTGTTATTTGAGTACCTAGGTAAATAAGAATACCTACCTGCAGAAATATACTGAAAGACATGCAGCAAGCGCACAGGAAAATCTCTCCGATTTCTATGTGATAATAATTCTTATCAGATATATTTTAATCTTGTTATTCTAAACTGCCTCGTTGTTGGTCTAGTGGTGGCTATCGCTTCTGCTGAACCTGTAGGTTCTCGGTTGACGGCAACAGGCTCGCCCCATATTACATGGGACTTAAGGCTGCTCCTTCCTAAAATACGGCGAAACTAAGTAACTTTGTAACCATCTTTTACAGTAACTATAGCATCTTTCTGATAGGAAAAAACACACAGTAATCTACAATACATAAGAAGTGATTTCATGTGTCCCGAAATCTATTTTAGTTTGTAGAACTAAGGAAAAAAAAACCTAAATCCAGGTCGCGGGTAGTTTTAAGAAGATACCGCGGCTCTGGCATAGGCAACTGAAGGAACACGGGTAGGTTTTAGTCAGTAAAAGTCTGACACGCCCTTCCGCTCCACCCAGAGCGGGAGAAGTTATTTGATGATTTCCCACCCTCAAAAAAAAAAAGGTCTATTTCAATCTATTTTTTAGATTTTTTACCATATTACTCCTACAGTTTTCATTAAAAGTGTTCATAAATTTATACAGTTCTTTACAAACTAATAAGGAATGATTTCTTGTCATTACTTTTTTAGTTTAATCAACAGATTTTTTGTAAGTCGATAATTACTTCATATTTTGCAAGCGTTGTGTCATAGCGCTTCTCTTTCTTTTCTATGCAGTCCGACAGTGACCGCGGTTTTTGCAACGGACAAGCCTTAATATAACTTGCGAAATGTGGGTGTACTATAGATACACCCCTGCCTAACCCTTCGGGGAATAAAGGCGTTCGTGGTGTTATGTAATGTGTTATTATATTTATTAAATTATTTATTTTAACATTAAAGGCCCAAAGCTTAGTAGGTACATTAGTTAAAGACACAAACACATTAGTTAAGTACCTACAATAACATTAGTTATAAACTAATTATTAAATGCTGGTCTATAATCTTGACTCCTACCGAAAGTACTGGCTGGTACTAGCAAAAGACGGAATTGTGTAGTGAAGGGAGAGGGCGGTCTTTCTCCAGCAGTAGGACAGTACAGACTAGTTACTTAGATTAGATAGATTCTAAATTCATATTTCGGGAGCGTGTGAAATGATACAGGTAAGCGGTTAGTAAACAGACAGATAACAAAGAGTAAACACAACAACACACGGTACCTACTACCTATATAAATAAGTTTATCCTAAACAAACTGTAGTGTCTGTAGTACAACTTTTTTATTCGCTTAGACAGATTATAACAGTTGGAAGTTAAAATGTAAACATTGGTTTCTTCAAAAGGGTTACAGATAACAGAGGTAGTTAGATAAGGGAAGTACTCGTAGAGCAACCACTTGAAGAAATTAATTAGCAAGATACAGATGAAGAAACTATGGATGCCTTTTTAACAGAACATGAATAGACAAGGAAAGATGACAAAAGAGAAATTCCAGAATCTGAAGATAAACATGAACTGGACTGAATGATCACATAACAACTTGCAAACATAAATGAAGCCATTCTCACTAACGAGCCACTAATAACTAATAGTAACCACTCAATTATCGCCTCTTCCAACACGCAACACGGTCTACAATACCATGAACAATTATCACGACTTCTTAAATCTTCTGGCGTGACTTAAACTGTGCCAACGATTGTTCTCAAGCAAAACTTATTTATCAAAGCTAAAGACCTATTATATCCGTCCTCATTAAAGAAATTATTTCTATAATTCTCTATGAAGCTATTGTCCATTATAATTGAATTTTGAATTATGGAACTGATAAACATGAATTGGAAACAATAGATTATGGAGCGGGTCCATTGAATTCATTGATGTCAGCAATGGCAGCTGTTGTGGATGATAATCACGATCCGTGAGGTAACTTTATTGTTTTTTTCACGATGTTTACTAACTGAATGAAATTTCTATCACTTCAGTTACATAATTTTGTGTCCCATTGTTATGTGGCTATGCTGAGTACCTAAAACAACAATTGAAGATGATTTCGCAAAAGAACTTTGGCTTTGGTCCCATTATTGAACCCTGAGGCAGCCCTGTTCGGTCAATAAAGGAGTCAAAGGGACTCTTATTCAATTTAATTTTAGAGTAATAATTTACTGAAGCGTGTGAATGTTTTCAGGGGGGCTAAACGGCCATTTTGGCAGGATCATAATAGGATAATATTAAGAATAATATTTGAAATCGTAAAACGGTCACAAACTGACAATATATTATGAATTAAATAAATAATAAATAAATAAATATCCTTGGACATTTCACACAACGCCATCTAGTCCCAAGCTAAGCAACCTAATGCTTGTGTTATGGTAACGAGATGGCTTCTAAACTACTTATATACATTTTTTTTTTGTAAATACATACATATTATAGATAGAAAAACACCCAGATTCGGAACAAATACTTGCAGGTCGTACAAATATTTGTTCCGTGCGGGAATCGAACCCGCGACATGCTGCGCAGCAGTCAATCGCTCAACCACTGCGCCAAACGTGTCGTCAAAAAATTGTCAGTTTGTGAAACTTGTCAGTTTGTGTGACTGACAATTCATAATATATTGCCAGTTTGTGACCGTTTTACGATTTCAAATATTATTCATAATATTATCCTATTATGATACTGCCAAAGTGGCCGTTTTAGCCCCACAGGTCAGTTCTTTAATAATGAACCACACTCAACCAGAAAACTTGTTTTCATAAAACATAGAACTTGAAAGTGCTGATAAATGTATTAAGTGGTTTATGTGGAAATGTTAATTTGTGTGATTATCGATATCAAATCGTAATACAAATCAAAGACAAGTAATTGTTCAGGTTTTTCCTGAACTGTAACCTTTCGTAATGTCACAGCGTTATTCGAAAGGTGAAAATATTGTATAGAGAACCGTGATGGGAGTACCTATAGAGCGTTCCGGAATACGCAATGCGACACCCGACACCGACCTGCTGCGGGGAGCCTCCTCGACCTGTAGTGACCGAAATAAAACATAACGTCGTCTTTTTACAATATTTATTGCGAAAATTCTTAAACAAACATAAATTAACATCTGATATCTAATATGGACAGTATAGGTACCTCTTGTAAAGTTAATGAGTGTCATACAACGTACAAATAGCTACAATTTTTATATATTATATTTTAAGGCAATTTCATATCACAATTTGTTAAGATTATGCTGAAAACTTTTGTATAAATAGGAATTTGTTTTATCAAGGCCTCTTTTATTTAACAATAAATATTTTTTACCGTGTGGCACTGATCATAAATAGAACAAACTTAAAATTACTACTTATAAAATATTGCAACAATTAACACTATCAATCTCAGTAATTATTATTTTGATCTATGCACTATACCATTACATTAAAATTGACTACTTTATTATTATGCTAAAGGAAAATGTTTCGTTTAAGTACCTATTTTAAAATTTATACATTTAGTATTAGTGACGTGGTGTTGCTAGTGCTAACAAAGTAATACTAAATTTTTCATTTGTTTGACATTTAAAAGGCAACACTTAACGAAGATTTTAGTAACGGTATTTGTTTTTAAACATCTTCATACTTAGCTAAAGGCCCTTTATCTTGATTTCAAAATCAAAAGGTTGACCTCTTTAATGCTATAATTATAGGCATCATTAAGAAATTAGTATGTAAAGTAAATAAATGGGTAATTAACTTCAATTAGCATTACTAATGTCTACGTTAGCTTTTCCTATAACAGCTCTGTCACAGAAATACGTAACATGCACATTTCTTGCTAACTTCAGATATTGTGCTAAATTCTAGTGTACAAGGTAAGGCACAGTCTATTTGACACTTCTAACAATAACCGTTACTTCACTAACACACCTCACTTGTGTAAGTACATAGTATTCAGACAAGTACAAGTACATACAGACACATATCAACACTGACTGGGGCTCACTAATATAAGACATTTCGTAAAAGGCTTAATTCGTATCATAAATTCGAAAAAATAAGGCTTTCTGCATATTGTCGATTAGTTCTACTAAGTTTCATTTAGGATTTTAGGCAGTTAATAGTAAAGTTAAATGCAACTGTAAAACATTAATTCATCCAGTGGTTTTGGCCTAGTTTTCTGAACAACACAATCGAGTATGTGGAAGGCCTCATGTAAGTTATTCTTTATAAAATCAGTGTAAATATTAATTAAAATAAATACAAAACACAAAGTCTAGCTTCGACTAGTTCATATTCGACGTGAGACGCCACAGTGGGCAGTGTGGCCACACATCTCAACATTCTCAACGTTATGTGAAAGAATGCTATAATCTTTAGAACGATGAATAAATCATGGAACTGCGCGGCATGTGAATGCAATGAACGAAAGTACAACAGATAAGAGTTAATCATATTGTTTCTCGCGAGGAATTAATAACTTTAGCTAAAGCGAAAGCATTCAATTCTAAGTAAAAATACTCTCTGCATTAATTACTTGAACTATTTGGAGGTGTTATGAAAACTTTGCATATTATACGCCACTACTAAGTGCTTACAAACTAAAACGGAAAGAAGCTCTAATGGCTCATAAATGTACCCGAGTGCGATATCTCGACAATACTGGGAGCCGATTTCAAGGTGTTATTAGCTTGTTTCTTACACTCAATAAATTTTCTCACAATCACAAAGAGCGTGTCAGCAGCATCGCCCGCATGGCACATATGCCCTTACAAGAGCGGCACTGCACGGGAAAGCAGCGCCACACCGAAAAAATCTATTAAGTTTTTCAGCTCACCAGATTGACGTAAAACAATAGGAAGAAACCATTTTACTCACACTTAGGAGCCGAGTTCGCATCGTGTGTCGGCCGCTTTCCAAGTGCTCGAGTGCGCGAGGTAATTGCTGTTACGGATAACCATCATTTGCATTGTTCGCAATCTGGAGAAAATTAATTGCTTCACAATCGATTGGTAGACGAAAGAAATCGATCAGCAAAACATGGCTCCAAACGCGCACTGGAGGAATTTACCATTTACGTAAAACTATTAATCGTAGCCGTATTAAACCGAGGCGATTTTTGATTGGATGCTAAACTTCACTCACACCTGTTCGTACAATCGTCGCGCACGAACCGAAGCCGAAGCCACCCGAACGTTGCCACTTTCGGCCTTGCATACAGTTTTCACTATGCGGCAGCTGCTTCCATACGCGACGGTGTGTAGAAGGCGTCACGCGCCCGTTATATAACCAGTTAGCCTTTCCGAACATTTGTTACGATCCTAAGCGGCACCGGCCTCTTGTTTCTGCTGTATGAGGGACTCCCACTTGGCTATGAGCCGCGTGGAGCTGGGCGCGAGGAACTCTTCCCCCGGGGCAAGCGTGCACAATTCTGCTAGTGACTTAGCCGGCTTCAGACTACCAATGGAGTCGTGTCCCGAACTATTCCGTGGCGAGGGCGACCGCAGCTCCTCGTTCAGGGCCTCGTACAGCTCTCCTATCGACTTGGTCGGCTTCATCTTGCCAGGCATTGGGATCTCCTCGTCCTCAGACTCGGAGGTGGTCTCATTGTCACTCAACTCCAAGTCATAAGGCTTTTGTTTCTTCCTCATCTTTTTGAGCTCGTGCTCTCTGTCCTTCATTTCCTGTAATTCTTTCTGTATCTTCTCCTCGACAGGTACGTAACCCTTTCTGACAGGTTTACCTTCTGGTGTGCGGCTAATGACAGGAGGGGAGACCACAGCGGGCGCAACCACTGGTGACGTTGGAAACACGAGAGGTGGTGCAAGCGGCATTATGGGGGTGGTGGGAGGCATGGGGCCTCCCGGGGAGGCAGGCATCTTTCCTTTGTTGGCGATAAATCGCTGCATAATTCCTTTTGTTCCCGTCTGGGGTGCAAACCGTCTCGTGTATCCATTTGTGTTGTTGAGGAGTGCGGGTGTGACGGGAGGTGACGGCGGCGCAACGGGGCCGAGCAGGTGTGAGGTCGACACGGCTCTATTGAGGGTCTTCTGCGGCTTGAGTTCCGCATCGCCGTTCACGTGGCCATTCTGATGGTTCACGTCGATAGTAGACTCAGACATCAGTCTGTTGATTCTGAAGTGTCCCTCTTTGAATTCTCTTTCTCTTTCCGTCACTTCTATGATCTCTCGCTGGATCCTTGAAAGAGGATCCTCTTTCAGCAATGACTGTAACATAAATAAAAGATTTTGTTAATAATTTCCACTACATCGTTGAAAATGTCTAATTCTAAACCTATGGGGTCAGAAATAATCACACCAAACTACCAAACATGTGTATCGAATATCAACAAAATGAGTAGTGAGGCATTTCACAGTAAAAATTGTCTTCTACAAATTAACGATCCACACAACATTCAAGTCGGTGAGGAATTAAACGATTGAAGCCCTTAGTATTTACATGTTTCAACGTTACTATTAATAGATACAGCAGCTAAGCTATTAACTTAGCGGTCACTATCATTATTACGCCACTTTAATAGTCGGTACAGGTTTTTCTGCATCATACTCGGTAAGTTGATGTGTGTCTCGGTCGAGTTCGACCGTTGCGCACACGTCGTGCGACCTTACAGATATGAACGATCGATATCGTTCCAGCCCATATCAATAGATTATATAAGTAAATAAATATTGGATCGATTGCTATTGAGACTGAATGATTTGATATTATGTATATGAACGGTTCTAATGTTTTCGCATCAACTGTAACGTGTTCAACATCTTCTTGTCAGATCTGTACCTTAATTTCGTTTGCTCGCAAACTCACCGTACGATTATTCAATAGCCTTGCTACGTTCTGTCTTCCCAAGTCCCAATTCTTATAAATTCAACAGATATGTCAAATATTTGGTCCTTTTGTGTTACGATTTGACAACAGATTTTCTGATTGGCGACTTGATCAAGCTCTGTAACCTGAGGTAGGTAAGAGAATCAAAGTGGTCGGTATATCCAGGCAGATTCACGGACACTTGATACAATATTGAAACTATTAGAATAAAGTAGGTACTGTTAACTGGCGACAACAACACGGAAATAAATGTTACAACAGCGCGGAAGAGCAACATTCAACCCCCTTGAATTAAAAGAACAGACTGCTCGCTAATCGTTCAAAAGAAAAATCTAGAAAAGATAAAACGCTTCCATTGTTGTGTTATCTCATTAATTTAATCGACTGATTGCATTAATATAGATTAGTTAATTTTCAGAAAAACAAGTTTTTATCAATATAGATAGATATTGAAGGCCCGTCTGTTATGTTTTTATCAACATAAATGTACGCTGCTTTTAAAATGCTATCCGGGTAGATGTTTATCTATATTTAGGAAACTAATTTCCTATGGTAGGTACCTACAATTTATGGAGATAGTGGCGGCGTCCTGTATGTAAATTAGTTAATTATCTATCTTTAGATCAGTAAGTAAGTACCTACATATTATTTTTGCTCTAAGTAGGAAGTTTGTGTATCATCAACATTTATTTAGCCTCCGAAATTAACTCTAAGGTTAAGTGATCACTAATCATATGCTTCAGCTACCAAAAACTATTCGTTTTGCTACACTTTGCTCGAAAAAACATTACTGAACCACTAAGTACCCACACTATGCATCCAATTGCATCCACTGATTTTAGTTTAGTTCAATTTAGTTTATATTAACCCGTAATGCAATAATCATATGTCGCAATTCCGACCCCCAAGATACAGGCATACCTATGTCGGGTTTGGGGGTCACCGTCCAATCTGTTGTACAACCTAATTGATTATTAATAAATAAATTTGAAATTTGAATTTTACCTACGAGTAGTTGCTATGAGTAGGTATTAATAACTGAAACTGAAAGAGCCAAAACTTTAATATGCAGACTTCGCTTCTAAACACGAATGACTGAATGTTCAGGACGACATTATGTTTGAAGTAGTTCATTTTATCGTGAGGGCATTGAGCTGCGAAAATGCTTCTTCTTGTTCGTGTCGCTGTTTTGTGAAGCCAACAAGATCTAAAATGCCCAAAACTTCGCCACTCTCACGGCGTCACCGGTGGCAGCGCAGAGATCGCTTCGAAAATACTAACTGTTTTGTAACAACCACACAGTGTCACTTGTACCAGAAATTACTTGGACATGTAACTTCTGCGATAGGTGATGAACTTTAACCTCAACTTAATAACGCTTGAACTTGCTCACTGAAAGGCAAAAACTTGCAACTCATTGCGACACATGGTGCTAATGTTATTTCCTATATCAGTCAGAGAGGCTTTATAAGAATGTAGCCTATTTAGACGGTTTTCTCTCAAAACACCATCAAATTAAAAAGATAAAACAAAATGAGCAACGAGAACAAGTTGTGAAATAACTCGCCAGTTTCTTTTTATGTTAATCTGTATAAAAAGCGTAGAATTGTACAAGAGCCACTGTCGTGTGTAGGTATTATAGTATGCGTGGGAGTCGAGTATTATTTACTTTTTTTTGTTTTTGACTTCTTACTCTTAGAGTCAGATGTTAATACAGCTAAGTATGTCGTTTGGGATTCGGCTGACTAACGAGCCAATCGTATTAAGAACTTTCTTTGATGATCTCCTTGACATATTTGTCAAATAAATTAAGTTCCGCGTGTGCATTGGATTATTTGTGTAGCGTTAGCAGATATGTACGATCTAGGCTTGGTAAGTATTTCATCATTACCTACATGTAGGTATTTTATTACTGGAAAAGAGGTCAGTCTGTTGCAGCGCGTGTGCAATATGCTCGTTGACCTACGCATTGCCATATTCAGTTTCAGTGAGCGGTCCACTTCACCTCGCTGGCGAGTGGCGGGGGCCAACAGACTAGGTTGGCAGACTGGACCAAGAGTTACCTGCTCTGGAGGTAATACTTGCCTACTTCACGCAGGGACACAGTTTTATATCTCTTCCAAGTATCGGTAATCGTGACGTTATATAGCTAGGTAGGTATTATTGAGAACTGATAGATTAAAACAATACAATCGACGGCTACACGTAGCCTGTTAATTCCTAGAGATAAGACAATGGCCACTCATTTGTTATTGCAAGAACGTTCGATGACAATAAATATAAAAAAATGGAACAATATCAATGATAATGTATCTGAAGCCCGTTATCAGATGTATAACAGTACACCGAATACTTTTGCCGATGCGATGTAGCGGTTCGGCGACATGTTTCGGAGCTTTCTACCGGGCTTCGATCTCGACACACATACCCAAATACACCATCATTGTCGAGAGTATGAAAGCGTTAATTAATCTGGCGGCAGTCGCGAGCGCCGACCCGCAACCCCGCGCTGCTTACTGTACCTCATGCCGACGACCTACGAACCTACGATTACGATCTCACAGGACTAGCTCTCCGCCGCCGTATAAACTAGAGCACGCTCGCATTCCACACGGATAATAAAAACTACTCACTTCACCCATAGTGAAACACGAAGGTATCCGACAATCCGCACAGGTATGGTAAGTCAGGCACTCACGAACTGTCACGGTTTAAACCATCACGGCACCGACACCTGCCACGAGAGTACTGGGGTCGCGGGCGGTACGTGCGGCACGTCGGACGCTCGCGGGCTAACGTCCTCTACGAGTCTACGGCGACTCGCGAAGCCTCCGCGTATCACTCACCTGGCCGCGTAATTGTCGCGAAAGCGAGACAGCACAACAAGGTCATACGAGGAAAAGAGAAGAGAATAACAACTCACAACACCTGGTGCTGTTTTACCGACGGTGGTGACTGTTTCACCTGAGGAAAGTGAGGGCGCGCGTTTGAAACTTGAGCGCGGATTTCCGCGCCATTGGCTGTTAGGGTCTGCGTTCGCTCCCCTACTGTCGGGCAGGAAGAGGGCATTAATTAAGGAACCTGTTGATAATTCACGTAACAGAACGCTGATTAAAATATATTTTTATGCGTGAGAACTGCCAGTTGAATTAACTAAACCTGTCTGTAGTGTGGACCTGATTCATTAACTTTACCCGGATATTATTCAGTGGTTTTCTATGTATACAGGGAGTCATTGTAAACAGTAGAAAGAAAAAGAAAGAAAGAAAAAGTATTTATTGTGACTCGTACAGGAAGATCACCAACTAAAACTAAAGACACAATGATAAAAGTTAACAAAAATAAAGAAATAAAAAAAATAAATAAAAAAAAAACAACAGAAAGTCCTGTACGAGGCCAAAAGGTCCGTCATTTACATTTAAAATAAGTGTCGCAGCGCTGGTATTCCAGTAGCAACCTTTTAAGGGGTAATTTCAACGAATCAAGAACTTAAATCGTTGGGTAATTTATACTCATCATTATGAACAAATTTTATTATGGAACCAAGCCTAAATCGCAAAAAAAAATCAGCTGTTCAGTACATTTATATTCGCCAAAATGTAGGGAACAGTTGATTTTTTTTCGCGATTTCAGGTTTGGTTACATAGTAAAAGTTAAGAAGAGAGAAGAGATTTAGACTCACTTGCTTGATGGAGCACCGGTCGTTTTGCATCCTCGTCTTTCAGGGTGTGGGTACCTACAGAACATCAAAGCGAACAACTTCCTTCATGGGACCAACATCGCATTTGCGAAAAAAAATTCAACTGTCCCATAGAAAACTTCAATACATAGATACTCGACGCAAATGTGTGGGACGGCTGATTATTTTTTTGCGATTACGATTCTCAATTCAATTCTCAATTTCTTTATTGCGTACCATAATGTATACAGTTGGTAGGGAAATTATTATATAGTCACAATTATGGACCCTGTAGGGCACAGCATAGATCAAGTAGGAGAGAGGAGGAAGAAAACTGGGTGCATAATGTGATAAATTGAATTATTAGCAATTAAATATATTTGTAATTATTGAATTATTTTAATTTGTGTTTAGTGAGATAAACTGTTTTATTATTACAGAATTGAATTTAGAATTATAGCGATTGTTTTTTTTTTTATAATATTATATACATTTATTTATTTATTTATTTTTATATTCATTATATTATTTACCTATATTATTTTGATTTATTACGTAATTCATATTAATTTTTATACATATATCATCCTAAGGCGAAAGCGCCAGGGTAGCCCGCGAAATTCAAAATTTCTTAAGTTTTTTGCAATTTGTAGGTCAGTGTGAGCTTGTATGTTGATTAAAATATGATTCGCGGCCGTAGCTAATATGGCTTTACATAATTATAATCATTAGAATCAGCAATACAACTCCATAAGTTAGCATTTACCTCAAACCTCATGATTTCATGAAATCGCTAGATTTGATATAAATGCTAACTTATGGAGTTGTATTGCTGATTCTAATGATTATAATTATGTAAAGCCATATTATCTACAACCGCGAATCATATTTTAATCAACATACAAGCTCACACTGACCTACAAATTGGAAAAAACGTAAGAAATTTTGAATTTCGCGGGCTATCCTGGCGCAAGTCATTTATTGGACGCTCCATTCAATTTTCAGTCGTATTAGTAGTAGGTATGCGAATCTTTAATAGTGAGTATTTGTAGATGCAAATAGATAATTACGAAGTTACTTATAATTTATCATTTAAGTACTCACTTAGACTATAGTAGCATTTGCTTACAAGGAAAAGCCTCAATTTATTGATAAAGATGTTGTATTTATTTAAATTCTTTATTATTTCGGGTAACTTATTGTAAATTTTTATGGACATGACGAAGGTACTATTGGAGTGCATTTTTAGTCGCGATGTTGGTAAGTTTAATCTATTTTTATATCTTAAAATAATTTCCGTTTGTATTTTGTACGATGTTGGTGCCATGGAAAAAGTTGTTCGGTTTGATGGTCCACATACCATGGTGATAGGTACCACACCCTTAAATTTGACGAGGATGCAAAAAACGTTGTATTGGTCACATCATTAGGGTTCCGTACAAAAATGCTAAAAAGAAACCCTTACGGTGCGACTCAGTCTGTCTGTCTGTCACAGCTGAATATCTCAAGAACTACTAATGCTATCAACTTGAAATTTGGAACAGTTTTCGATGACGTTTACCCGACTATTTTGCAAATAAGAAGGAAATGAAAATTTGATTTTTTTTTGCAACAGGGACTGAAAGGAGGTCTTAAAAATTCAGCCCCAGTTTGAATTTTCAAGACCCCCTTGGTCTTGAAAATTCAAACTGGGGCTACTAGGTCATGTGGGGTATCGTATGAAAGAACGCTGTTTGCACATTCTCAAACATTTTTTAATTTTTTTTAGGCCGCATAGTTTTCGAAAAAAAATACCGTTCGAAAAATACCCTTATCTCCGAAGTTTGCATAAAGTAAAATCTGAAATTATTCTATGTGATAGAAGTTTATGTAAAGATTACAGGAAAAATAAAACGATGTCTCTAAATAGCACACTTTTTCAGAAATCGGAACTGAACCCTCGGTGCGCGAGTCCGACTCGCTTTTAACCAGTTTTTTTTTACTTTCAGCCATAGAGTAGGTAGGTACTATCGGTCCGGGGGGTTTGGGCTTAATGTCAAATTTCCATATTTTCATATCATCTGAAACTCAAAATGTCTTAGGCCCCAAAATGCCTGAAATCTAAAATGCGTACCTACCGCCATCTATCTACATCGCAAGCACTCACAGTACTAACGAGCTCTCAACTTCTGAACAATATCATAACAACATAATTATACCGCCTGTATTTCTCGAAGGGTCTGGCAGAGGAGGAGGTAGGTACAGTCTGCAACAGAAATAAGTAACCAGTGTTGTAGTGTGCGTGACACTACAAAACTGTATTGCTACTGTTAAAACGATTCATTACGTACAGCACACAATGCCCTCACGCACAGATCGCGTTCATGTGCGAGTGAGTGCGCTAATGTCTTCTCAATTATAGTATAACATAATTTCGCGTTGAAAACTTAAGCGTTCGTAGCCCAACGAATAAGGCATTATACTTCTGAGTACTACGGTGTGAGTTCAAATCTCTGAAGTGATGATTCTTTTTGCGATTTATTATTTTAAGCTAAAGCAATTAGAACAATTTTTGTTAAGAAAATGTTTTATTTATTTAAAATTGCTTAAATAAATAAAACCATTTTTAATAAATATCTTTATTTAAAAAAAAGAACATCAAAAGTGAACATGTTTTATTATAAATACAACAATATGTTTAGAACATGCTATTACATCTTTTTATACCATTATATAATATGTATACAACAATGGGCGGAGTGAATAAACATGTCACATAGATAACAAATATAATCTGATCCAGTAACAATAACATCACTCACACACTCCTACCTACACAGTACCGCCGACTTAATTTATTATGGCTAAATATGCTGTGAAAGTATTAAGTATTTCGTTTAGGTATCTATTATAAAATAAAGTCGCTTTTCATGTCTGTCTGTGTAGCCGCGTTGTTCTTCTAACGCCACAGATTTTGATGCGGTTTTCACTATCATGATAAATATTTAACTTATATATTATAGAAACCTTCATGTTTTAACAAGTCGTAAAAACCGTGCGAATCAGGGCCGGGTCGCTAGTTCAGTTATATACAGATATGAATTACCTACATTTTTGAAAATTAAAATTAAAATAAAAACATTTACCACCTGTATCGGGAACAGTAGGTATTATAATTATTACCAACCATTATTAATTATTTCTAGGAAAATAATAGATTTAAAAACGTTAAAATGTCTGAAATTTAAAGGTAGTAAGTATATAATATGTATGTTACGATAAGTCGGTGGTGATTTTCGACGAAGACATTCTTCATCAGTAATTATGACGACATTGTTTTGTCAATCGAAGTGCCGATATTCCGCGATTTTGACGGTGCACGGTATATAACAAAATTTTACGCGTCGGTTTGCAACATGTCAAACCGTCTGCTTGCAGGTGGTTCCGTACAGTTTGCATAATGACGTTGTGTGCTGCTGCTGTTATGCTGGTCTAAGCGAATGGATCTGATGTATGGGTGGCAACAATCTCACGCACGATGCCGAGGCGAAACATTTGTGTAAGCCAATGGTGTCGGTCCAGGCAGGCGACGGTTTATTTCGCTTGTCTCAGTGACAATGCACCCACAGTCAAACGGTTTTTCTCTACAAAAAAAAAAGTGAAAATATTAGGTCTAAACATACACCTCCCAAATTATAAATTAAGAAATAAAAGTTACACAATATAAATACAATGCAGAGAATATATATTTATATACTTAAATACAATTGATATATAAGGCTAGTGGTCAGTAATAATAAAAATTATAATACGATAAAATGGAAATAAAAAGGCAGGGCGAGTGACCTAGGAAATACATAATATCATACTTATAAAAAATAAAAAATAATATAATATAATAATGACACAAATAAAAAAAACAAACAACAAATAATATAATATAATGATGATTTTTTATTTTTTCTAAAAAGTATTAAACAATATTATTATACTTTATTTAGAATAGAAATCCTTTGTTTAATTACCATACATGCAATTTACATTTTTAAATATTTTAGATAAAAAATGAAATCTTTTAAAATTGTATTTTATTATTATTATCTAATCATTTACAAACATATTCATTATTTTTGAATATTTTATTACAAAACACAGATAAAAAACTATTACTATAATACTGTGTAAACCAATAATGGAAATGATTAAATAATTATCGATATAATGAGTGGCTATGCAGTTAACAAAAATTGTATTTATTTGTTAACTGCATAGCCACTCATTATACTAAATTCAACTATTCCGGTGTCATTTCCTATTAGATTCAACTATTCATATCCACAATTCGTTAAATGAGATACAACAGACAATCATAATAAAATTACTGGGTGGGATCACGGTGACATAATAAATTAATACATTCTAATAATAATTTCACTCACCGATAGCATTGGGCGCCTTGCGATTTCACTAATAGAAATATTTTTTTTCTCATGCAAAACAATAATCTGAGCTTTTTGATATCTTGTTAAATGATGCATGGTCTAAATTAATCAATATATCACAATCACAAACTTCAAGTGCAAAAGAAAGAGTATAATGTGTAGTTGCTAATGCAGACTGACTACATAAGTTCACAATTAAAGGCAGGAATATATTTTTAAAGCGGGTAGTTAGCTTCTAAACTGGGAAATAATTTTAAGTAGGCGAGAAACTTGTGGTAGATTCTCAAACTGGTCAGAATATCGCTTTATTCAGTTAGTATATTCATTTTAAATTACAAAATCTCAAAAATAATATTTTAGTAAACTCGAGGCTCGAACTCAGATCATTCTGTCACTGTAGGTTGAATGCTTACCTGTTGCGCCACGAGAGCAACTATCCTATATTGCGAAATTATGTTACACTATCATTTAAAAGACGTCAGCGCACTCACTCTATGAATGGGATGTGTGCGAGGCTGTCATTGTGAGCAGTACGTACAGTAGGATATAGTTTTGTAGTGTGCGTGTCTGGTTACTTAATTCCTTTGGCCTGTGTACCTCTAACAGACGCACATTTCACCAATTTTGTAAAGTCCCATGTAAGTACCTAATGGCGGGCGAGTTAGTGAGCCTATTGCCATCCTCCCTCCCATGTCGGGGCCACATCAACGGGACATGCCGTTTATAAACGCGATAAAGGACGTAGGCCGTAGGTGTAGCCACAAATTATCGCGACAATTTGACCGGATCTTGACTGAATTTAACGACCGCGATATTTATGGATGTGGCCCGGCCATCACCGAGAGGAGGCGTGAGTTCTACCAGTGTGTGGCAGATGCTTGAGCTGCTTTCTACGAGTTTTTATTGTCAGGGATCAGAATGACCGGGAAAACACTTGTGTAGGAGGCGAAAGTAACACGCACCAGTAACATTATTATTATTACTTATTTATTTATTTACTAATTATAATGATTTAGGTACGTAACTTTTATACTATGCCCCACAAAACACTTGTGTAGGAGGCGAAAGTAACACGCACCAGTAACATTATTATTATTACTTATTTATTTATTTACTAATTATAATGATTTAGGTACGTAACTTTTATACTATGCCCCACAAAACCATGGCAATAGTTTGAGTGTGGGGGCTGGCGAGTCTTTATACTTACAGAATTTAAATGTTTATACTTTTAGGACTTTAAAGGTAGCACAGTAGCACTATACAGGGTGTAAGGGATAGCCCTCCGCAAACTGATAGGGTGAATTCAATATGTCTTACTAAGATGACTGGTACAGTCTGCAACAGAGATAAGTAACCAGTGTTGTAGTGTGCGTGACACTACAAAACTGTATTGCTACTGTTAAAACGATTCATTACGTACAGCACACAATGCCCTCACGCACACATCGCGTTCATGTGCGAGTGAGTGCGCTAATGTCTTCTCAATTATAGTATAACATAATTTCGCGTTGAAAACTTAAGCGTTCGTAGCCCAACGAATAAGGCATTATACTTCTGAGTACTACGGTGTGAGTTCAAATCTCTGAAGTGACGATTCTTTTTGCGATTTATTATTTTAAGCTAAAGCAATTAGAACAATTTTTGTTAAGAAAATGTTTTATTTATTTAAAATTGCTTAAATAAATAAAACAATTTTTAATAAATATCTTTATTTAAAAAAAAGAACATCAAAAGTGAACATGTTTTATTATAAATACAACAATATGTTTAGAACATGCTATTACATCTTTTTATACCATTATATAATATGTATACAACAATGGGCGGAGTGAATAAACATGTCACATAGATAACAAATATAATCTGATCCAGTAACAATAACATCACTCACACACTCCTACCTACACAGTACCGCCGACTTAATTTATTATGGCTAAATATGCTGTGAAAGTATTAAGTATTTCGTTTAGGTATCTATTATAAAATAAAGTCGCTTTTCATGTCTGTCTGTGTAGCCGCGTTGTTCTTCTAACGCCACAGATTTTGATGCGGTTTTCACTATCATGATAAATATTTAACTTATATATTATAGAAACCTTCATGTTTTAACAAGTCGTAAAAACCGTGCGAATCAGGGCCGGGTCGCTAGTTCAGTTATATACAGATATGAATTACCTACATTTTTGAAAATTAAAATTAAAATAAAAACATTTACCACCTGTATCGGGAACAGTAGGTATTATAATTATTACCAACCATTATTAATTATTTCTAGGAAAATAATAGATTTAAAAACGTTAAAATGTCTGAAATTTAAAGGTAGTAAGTATATAATATGTATGTTACGATAAGTCGGTGGTGATTTTCGACGAAGACATTCTTCATCAGTAATTATGACGACATTGTTTTGTCAATCGAAGTGCCGATATTCCGCGATTTTGACGGTGCACGGTATATAACAAAATTTTACGCGTCGGTTTGCAACATGTCAAACCGTCTGCTTGCAGGTGGTTCCGTACAGTTTGCATAATGACGTTGTGTGCTGCTGCTGTTATGCTGGTCTAAGCGAATGGATCTGATGTATGGGTGGCAACAATCTCACGCACGATGCCGAGGCGAAACATTTGTGTAAGCCAATGGTGTCGGTCCAGGCAGGCGACGGTTTATTTCGCTTGTCTCAGTGACAATGCACCCACAGTCAAACGGTTTTTCTCTACAAAAAAAAAAAGTGAAAATATTAGGTCTAAACATACACCTCCCAAATTATAAATTAAGAAATAAAAGTTACACAATATAAATACAATGCAGAGAATATATATTTATATACTTAAATACAATTGATATATAAGGCTAGTGGTCAGTAATAATAAAAATTATAATACGATAAAATGGAAATAAAAAGGCAGGGCGAGTGACCTAGGAAATACATAATATCATACTTATAAAAAATAAAAAATAATATAATATAATAATGACACAAATAAAAAAAACAAACAACAAATAATATAATATAATGATGATTTTTTATTTTTTCTAAAAAGTATTAAACAATATTATTATACTTTATTTAGAATAGAAATCCTTTGTTTAATTACCATACATGCAATTTACATTTTTAAATATTTTAGATAAAAAATGAAATCTTTTAAAATTGTATTTTATTATTATTATCTAATCATTTACAAACATATTCATTATTTTTGAATATTTTATTACAAAACACAGATAAAAAACTATTACTATAATACTGTGTAAACCAATAATGGAAATGATTAAATAATTATCGATATAATGAGTGGCTATGCAGTTAACAAAAATGTATTTATTTGTTAACTGCATAGCCACTCATTATACTAAATTTAACTATTCCGGTGTCATTTCCTATTAGATTCAACTATTCATATCCACAATTCGTTAAATGAGATACAACAGACAATCATAATAAAATTACTGGGTGGGATCACGGTGACATAATAAATTAATACATTCTAATAATAATTTCACTCACCGATAGCATTGGGCGCCTTGCGATTTCACTAATAGAAATATTTTTTTTCTCATGCAAAACAATAATCTGAGCTTTTTGATATCTTGTTAAATGATGCATGGTCTAAATTAATCAATATATCACAATCACAAACTTCAAGTGCAAAAGAAAGAGTATAATGTGTAGTTGCTAATGCAGACTGACTACATAAGTTCACAATTAAAGGCAGGAATATATTTTTAAAGCGGGTAGTTAGCTTCTAAACTGGGAAATAATTTTAAGTAGGCGAGAAACTTGTGGTAGATTCTCAAACTGGTCAGAATATCGCTTTATTCAGTTAGTATATTCATTTTAAATTTCAAAATCTCAAAAATAATATTTTAGTAAACTCGAGGCTCGAACTCAGATCATTCTGTCACTGTAGGTTGAATGCTTACCTGTTGCGCCACGAGAGCAACTATCCTACATTGCGAAATTATGTTACACTATCATTTAAAAGACGTCAGCGCACTCACTCTATGAATGGGATGTGTGCGAGGCTGTCTTTGTGAGCAGTACGTACAGTAGGATATAGTTTTGTAGTGTGCGTGTCTGGTTACTTAACTCCTTTGGCCTGTGAATTTGGCATGAATTTTTTTCAGGAACGTTAAGGGAATCCAATAAACCTGATTTGTTTGTGTTTTTGTGCACAAATCGGAACGTCTATTACTGGTTGGGAGGGGTAGGTAATAGGTATGCGGTGAGTTCGATGAACTCTGTAGCTAGACAGAAAGTGAACAGCTGATTACTCGCGTCGTTGGTTAGAGTATTTCAACATCCATTGCTGGTTTTTTTTTCTGCTGTTTTTTTTTTGCAGTTTTTTTACATAAATGGAATGCTGCGAACACACAATGCAATTTTACATTGAAATAATGAAAATGTAACTGAAAAAAAATTGAAAAAATGAAAATTTTAATTTCCGGTAGAATAGGATTCAAAATGAGGAGCTGAATGCACCCTGTTAGTTTGCGGAGAGCTGTCCCTTACACCCTGTAGATAACATGTTTCTAAATAATATCCTTTTAATTTATTTCTAAATCTGTTTACATTGGCTTCGCTCCTTATGTGTGCCGGCAGACTATTTAATAGATAGGCAGATATGGTATTCGTTTTTAGGGTTCCGTAGCCAAATGGCAAAAAACGGAACCCTTATGGATTCGTCATGTCTGTCCGTCCGTATATCACAGCCACTTTTTTCCGAAACTATAAGAACTATAGGGAACGCAGGGGTTATGGCGAACGGAAGGTAATGGCGAACAGGGAAATAACTCACGGTAAAATTCACGGCTGAGACGCACGGCATGCAAAGTGCAGGGCGGGGGCGTAACGCAATAGTAGGCATCAAAAAGCTCAGCCAGTTTGCTCGCCGCACGCGAGAGCAAGGAGCGTTAGTTTTGTTACGGCCACTCCGATCTAATTTTTGGCCTGACGATTTTATCGGTAAGTTTTGGTTTTAAATATTTGGCTACTATTGTTAATAATTTTTCTAGACCATAACCATCACATTTAACTATAGTGCAATGTATTTTTATTTATTCATTTTTATACTTAAAAAAAAAACGGTCGATTGGGGTTATGCCGAACACTGACCGAGGGGAAACGGCGACATGGCGGTGGATGAACAGTCTAACAAGTGAAGAGTTTGGAAGAAACGACGAGATAATGGTATCGCTGTACAGCATGTGGGATGTGGTCCCATGCCATGTGCTCAGGATGGGATTCTGCGGTGGGCTGTATTTGTGATTTTTTTAACTAAAATAAGAAATACCAATGACAAGATCGCATAATTACTTAACAGTAGGCTAAAAGACTATTTAAGCCACATAATGTGATATCTGTGCTAGTACAATGTGTCAAATTGATCTCAATTGTTATTTAGTTATTTTAAAATATGTGCTAGTTATTGCCCACGACCTGTTCGGCATTATCCATGTCGGGGGGTTATAGCGAACAAACCCACTTTTATATATATAGATAAGTTTTGTGCTGAAATTTTAATAGCTAAATAGCTAAAGTTTTATTATGTCTTTTTTCTAAAATAATCATTGATACAAAAATTATACGTTTTTCCGCTTAAGCGTTCGCCATTCCCCCCTCTTACCCTACTGTTGAAACTTGGTAAGTAGATGTATTCTGTGAACAAAAATAGAAAAAAACAATAAATTTTGGGGTCCCCATACTTAGAACTGAAACTCAAATTTTTTTTTTTTTCATCAAACCCATACGTGTGGGGTATCTATGGATTTATGGATAGGTCTTCAAAAATGATATTGAGGTTTGTAATTTTTTTTTTTCTAAATTTGCGCGAGAGACACTTCCAAAGTGGTAAAATCTTTATGCAGATGATTTACAAATTTACTCGCGAGCTCCTCTTGGAAATCTGTCTGAGGCTATCCTAATGATTAATAGTGATCTGGCCCGTATTTGCGAGTGGAGCAAGAGGTATGGACTTGTGGTCAACCCCATAAAGACGCAGGTTGTGGTGGTAGGCAGTTCTAGAACGGTCTCAAGGATCGATTGGATGACTCTCCCCCAAGTTTCTTTTCGCAACTCAGTTGTTCCTTTCAGTGAGAAAGTTAAAAACTTGGGGATATTCATAGATAAGAACTTCTCTTGGACTGCCCAGCTACAGGAAGTTAGCCGCAGGCTATTTGCATCTGCTGCATCTTTGAAGAGATTGCGTAATTTTCTACCGACTGCCACCAAGATTGCGCTTGCACAATCGCTTCTTCTTCCCATCCTTGACTATGCTGATGCCAGCTATCTTGACCTTACACAGACCAACTCGATAAACTTGAGCGGCTTCAAAGTGTGTGTATAAGGTTTATATTCGGTTTGCGCAAATATGACCATGTTTCTGAATATCGTGTGAAGCTCAAGTGGTTACCAATTCGCCTTCGCCGGAATGCTCATATCCTTTCCCTTTTGTATAATGTGCTCTTTTCCCCTTCCACCCCTCTCTATCTCAAGAAACGTTTCCCGTTTCTTTGCGACTCCCACACGAAATTTTTAAGGTCATCAGATAACTTGAAGCTCAAAATGCCTATGCATTCCACAACTTTCCTCGACAAATCCTTTAGTCCAGCGCTCGTTTGTGGAATGCATTGCCCGTTCAAATTAAACGCGCGCAGTCGTTACCTATGTTTAAAAGGCTCGTAAAGGAACATTACTTGTCGTTATGATCTTGTTCTCATAACTGTAAAATTAAACATCTTTAGTCTTCATTAATTTTCGTTGCTTAAATATTTAGTATGTATTTATGTATCTATTATTTAGGATATGTATGTATCTATTTTTGTTTAATACTGTATAAGTAGGTACTTATTATTTGCACCAACAACAGCCCCATATCATATCCTGATAAATCACTCTCCATCCTAAGGTTGCCTGGAAGAGATCGCGGAAAGCGATAGGTAAGGCCGCCCATTGTTTGTTTTGTAGTGTATATGTTTTCTTTTGTTATGTATTTTTGTGGTGTACAATAAAGTATATAGAAATATAAAAAAATAAATAAAATGTTCCCCCCCGCCCCCCCGTGTAACTTCTAAAATAAGATAATGATAAAACTAAAAAGAATATACATTACCATGTAAACTTCCACCGAATATTAGTTTGAACGAAATCTAGTAAGTAGTTTTTTTTTAATACGTCATAAATCGTAAACCGCAATTTACCTTTCACTCAATCAACTGAAATATAAAAATTTTAAAAAAACATTTAATTTCTTAGACATAAACCTTATGCATAAACCGTGAACCATTATTTTCTAATAATAAATCTGTAATAGGTGCCTAAGTAAATAACAATTATAATTCGCGGGGGCGTGGCTTGTTTTGCAAAGCATATGGAACCCTTCGTGTGTGAGTCCGACTCGCACTTGGCCGGTTTTTTTTTTTAGAGTTCTCTCAACAAAGTAACGATGGAAGATGATGGCAACCCCTGCTGCTTTCGTGGATGGGGGATGATGGATGATGGAGATAAGATGGAAGTAAGTAAAGATGGAAATTAATTGTAATTTACAGGGTTATGGTGGTGGGGTTATTATTTTTGTTAGGTATTAAGTGTTTTTGCTAGATGGAAAGAGAGTGGGATAGGCCTTTGCCCAGCAGTGAGACCATAGTCGTACCGGGGGGGGCAGGGGGGGATTGCCCCCCCTGGATATTGTATGCCTAAGTAGGTACTGTTGTCGAAAAAGTTATGCTAGAGCCACGTCACGTCGTCGTCGTTGTCTTTATTACTCTATGAATTAAGCGACTGCACGCTAAGGGCACCCCCTGTGGTGTACGTCCCTCGGCTTAAGGCGTCGCTGGGGGAGTACAGCAAGGAGGGACAGGTTGGATCATATCTGGATAATTATTATCTGCTACAGGCTCAGCTACGCCACCAGCTGGCACTCCTTCACCGATCAAGGGACGGGGGGAATTACGTGGGGGTCGTCGTCGCAAGGGAACCTGGGCGGCGAGGTCGGAATGTAGATTTGTGTTTGTAATCTGTGCTGGTGGCCCGGTGAGAACATGCCTTGGACGGCGGACTTTACTGATTTTAGCGGGGATATAACTAGCGGATTCGACAACCAGAGGGGTTGCGATGTTTCGCGGGGGTATTGAAGAAACGCTTGGAATTGCATTTCGAGAATTGATGGATAGTTGGGATTTTAAGGTCTAGGTTTTGGGTTTCATTCTGAACGAATCAAGGGGATCCCGTAGCCGTTCGGAGGAAACGATTTTGTAAGGTCTGCATCCTATGGATGTTTCGGGACTTTGCGTGTAGGTACCTACTGAAGTCGCATAGGTCATGATTGTGAGAATACACGCTGTATAGAAGCGCAACTTGCACATTTGCTGGGTGCATTCAGAACGAGACTGCTTTATGTGCTTAGAGGTGCTCATCGAGGGTCACACCTAGACATTTTCGATCGGCTTGCCAAACATGGTGATCGGTCGGTGGGGGGAGATCGATTTAGACGCGGTTTCAAAAAGAGAACCGCTTAACTTTTGTCGGGATTGACTTCGATTCTCCACTTTCGAAACCACGCGCCGAGTTTATCGACTGCGGTTTGGAGAGTGCGAAATATCGGGTCTTGGTATTGCCCCGGAATAGTAAATGATACTATAGGTAATGATAATATAATCGTATCGTCTGCGAACAGAGCCAACTGTGCCTTTTTACTTTTCGGGATATCGCTGGTGAATAACATGGAAATAAGTGGAGAAAGCACAGAGCCCTAAGGGAAACCTGCGTGAGTGGGGTGGGGAGACGATAGCGCTCCTTCGATACGATAGCGAAAAGTGCGGAAAGACAAAAAGTCTCGTAAGATGAGCACGAGACGGTCTGGCACACCGAGTTTGTAAAGCTTATTGTAATAAACCGTTGTGCCAGACTTTGTCAAACGCTTTCGCTTTATCGAAGAAAACAGCCGCCGTCATCGCACCATCGTTGGAAACCAACGGTTATGTGTTCGTTGCTGTGGTGGACCTGTTGTACGCAAGTGTTGGGTTCGAAAACCAAACTGCTCGTTAGGAATTAGGCCCTTTGTCTTGGCATAATCTTTGAGGCGCTTACTTAGGAGCTTAGGAGAACTCCTCATCAATTAACGACCCAGCATCGGGAAAAGCAATAATTTGTAAAAGGTGACAGTAGGCTATTGTAACATAGGTAGGTAAGTACATACTTAGATAAATTACAAAACGCACCCACTACTTATAAAAAATAAAAATATATTTTACAAAAAAAAACCGGCCAAGTGCGTGTCGGACCACGCACAATGAAGGGTTCCGTAGTTCAAAAGAATTTATCCCAAAACAAACTTAACATTGTAATCCCAAAAAAAAATTATATGTTATATTATAAACCATTTTTGTACTTTTTCTTTATGTTCGTTTCAACCGCGCGGCCATGGCGTTAAAAAAAAAAAAAAACTATTCCAACATACTCCGCGGACTCGGTCGAATGCGGACGCTTTATTCGTAATTTATTTGTAATTTTACACGTAAAAATGGTGTTGTAATTCACGGAATATTGACTCGTAATGTTTTAGTGCGACAAATGAACTAAGTGCTAAAGTGGAGTGAACTTTTTCTCTGTTTTTATTCGCGAGTACAATATCGTGCGCGCGAGCAAGGTTGAGGTAAGCTCTTCCTCACCTCGGGGGAAAGAGACAGGCTGCGCGCGACAAATAATTCGTCCTTGTCGCACTACAGCGAGACGTGGAGCGCTTGGCGTTGCACTCACACATCGACGTATTTTTGATTTATAACTGCAAAATAATGGCGAAGCAGTGCAGCGCTTGCAATTCAACTATTACAGATAGCTTCTTTATGGAATGCTCAAATGACAAATGCAGGAGAGGATATGATTTAAAATGTCTCAAAATTAAACTAGATGCTTTTAAGACATTTACCTTAGCATATAAGAAGAAGTGGGTATGTCCGGAGTGTTGTTGCTCAAATCCAAAACGCGGAAATATTGATACGCCGGTCAGAGCGGACACCTCTAGATTACAGGTAACCACGACACCTGACAATGTAAACACCAAACGAGGGGGCCAGGCCCCATCCTCGCCGACAAGTCTAGGTGACGTGGATTCCGTGTTACTGGATGAACTGAGGCAGCTCAGGGTGGATATTATGGCCCGCCTAGACTGTCAAGCAAATGCGATTACGCTCATGCAAGGTCAATTTGCGCAAACAAAAAATGATCTTGACAGATTAGTTGATTTAATGACGGTGATAGAAGAAAAAGTCAATCTTAACTTGGCTCAAAATACCCAACCTCAGGCAACGTCCACCATCGCTCCACCAACGAAGGAGGCATTGACGACCTCTCACTCTTCATTTGCTGAAGCCGTTGGTCAAAATAACCCCAGTAAATCTAAAAAAAAAAATGCGGGTAGGCAACCAACCGCCACAATGCAAAATGTAAATATGTGTGGGGCCACGAAGTTTACTGTACTTGGAGCACAGGCGAGCAATAATAGCCCGCCAGATGCTATTGAACACTTGGAATATGAGGATCAAAGTGGCTGGACTACCGTACAATATAAAAAACCCAACCGTTTGCCAAAAAATGTGACAATTGGAAGTAATACGGAAATAAAGGGTATAATGGCTATGGAAAGAAAGAAATATCTACATGTATGGCGTTTACATCCGGAAACCACACTGGAAACTATGACTGATTACGTTAAAAACCTGTGTGGACCTGAAGCGCCTATGAAAATTGAGAAAATCAAACATCGCACAGCACGGGATTATTCGTCTTTTCTAATAGGTGTATCTGAAAAACACTATAACATGTTAAATAATGCGGAAGTATGGCCACTGAATGCGGAATTTAGTGAATGGATTTGGTTTCGTAAACAACCCAAGAGCCCGTTCCAATAATAATGGTCTAATTGAAATATATTACCAAAATGTAAGGGGTCTTCGAACCAAGCTGGACAACTTCAGAAATAACCTAGTGTCGTCTGACTCGGACTTATTCGCTATTACTGAGTCAGGCTGCAGTGAGTCAATACAAGACGCGGAAATTGTTCCGCTGGGATATAAAATATTAAGATGTGATCGAGCGGACGGTCGGAAGCAAGGCGGCGCGCTTCTCGTGGCCACACACCGATTCGAGCTGCGACAAATACCTATCTCGGACGCGTCGATAGACACTTGTGTGTTTGAAATCATTTGTGCGGCGGTACATTTAAATAAACGTTTTTTGTTTGTGTGTTGTGTTGTCTATATTCCGCCAGGTAGCTCGGAAAATGATTATTTGTTGTTATTTAGAATAATAGAAAGAATGTGTGATAAATATGGAGAACTTATTGTGATCGGTGATTTTAACTTGTATTCATGTCCTGTTAATATTAGTAACTATTACGAATGTTTTTTGTCATATTGCGAATTCACTCAAAGTAACACGGTACCCAATTGTTCAGGTCGTCAGTTGGATTTGGTTCTGAGTGCGGGCATTAGCGGAGGGGTGACGGTGCTGGCGGCAGACGAGGCGCTGGTGCCTGTCGACGCGTACCACCCGCCGCTAGCGATTAGCGTGCGCCCCGCTCCCACCCCCGCCCCGCCGACACTTCCCGCTTCCGGTACTAGTGCTCACTATATTAGACCACAGTGGAATTGGAATAAGGCCGATTTTCAATTGTTATATTTTAGGCTTACTTCCACTGACTGGAGTATATTGTATGGAATGCATGATTTGGAAGAGATGTTGAACTTCTTTTATGATAACATTAATTATGCGATAGATGGGTGCGTGCCGCGAAAAAAACTTAGTAGTGGAAATTCGCGATACGTATACCCAGTATGGTATACAAGCGATATAATAAAAAATATTCAGAATAAAGCTAGACTTCATAAAAAATTCAAAAAATCTAAGTTGAATAGTGATTATCATGAATTTTCAGAGTGTAGAACTCGTATAAAAAAGGCAATAGACATTGCGCACGAACAACATAGAAATAAAATTCAAAGTCAATTCGTAAAGGATCCAAAATCGTTTTGGCAGTATATTAGGTCAAAACAAAAAAACACTAATAAGCAAAATATTATAAAAGACGGTCAACATCTAACGGATGATGAATGTGCTGGGCAGTTTGCAGACTTTTTTGAGTCTGTGTACAGCAAGGAGCCACCCCAACTGGACGCGGGCGCGGCGGCGGCGGAGGTCGGCGCGACCAGTGCACGTGTGCACATTGAGACGCTGAGCCTTTCGGAGGTTCAGCAGGCGCTTGGAAGTCTCAAGCCAAAACGTTCGTCTGGCCCAGACGGTATACCGGCGTTTCTGTTCCGAGACTGTGGGAGGGTACTGGCGGAACCATTACTTCACATTTTTAATACATGTTTAGAACAAGCGACGTTCCCTCCTAGGTGGAAGATCACGCGCGTTATTCCGGTCCCGAAAGGAAAATCTGGTCCAGACATCAGTAACTATAGACCGGTAGCTGTACTATCAACGCCTGCTAAAGTACTGGAGTCGGCTATTCAGCGCTCCGTGCAGGGACAAGTGCGTGCGCGTCTATCAGATGCGCAACATGGGTTCCGGCCGGAACGCAGCACTGCCACTAACCTGCTCAACTTTATGGTGCAGGTGGTACCGTCAGTAGACTCTGGAGCACAGGTAGATGCTGCGTACTTTGATTTTAAAAAGGCCTTCGATACGGTTAATAATGACGTCTTATTAATGAAGCTTGCGAAAATTGGATGTACAATGCCTCTACTGCAGTTCTTCGCTAGCTATATGGAGGATCGTCAGCAATATGTAGATTACAATGGCTGTGAGTCTCGCCTGTATTACACTAGGTCCGGCGTGAGCCAGGGCAGCAATGTAGGGCCTCTCGAGTTTATTATAATGATAAATGACTTACCGGAGGTCGTCAGACATGGGACTTGTTTATTATTTGCAGATGACCTGAAATTGCTGCTCGAGGTTAGGGATCACTCGGATTGTGAACGCCTGCAGGACGACATCAATCGAGTTGTCGAGTGGAGCATCGGCAACAAACTTCATTTTAATGTAGCCAAATGCTCGGTGATGTCTTTCACTCGCGCCCGGACTCCATTGTATTATCAATACCAGGTAGAGAATGAGCCGATGCAACGAGTGTCGCAGGTACGAGACTTAGGGGTAATCTTCACTCAGGAACTAACCTTCCGTGAGCATATCAAGAAGATATGTAAGAAGGCATACCGAAACCTAGGTTTCGTACTCAGGCAGGCTCAGGGGTTTACCAACATCACGACACTCAAGGTGTTGTATGACGCGCTGGTCAGGAGTCACCTTGAGCATAGCTCAGTCGTATGGGCTCCTCACGAGGCGAAATATAGTGTCATGTTGGAACGTGTCCAAAACAAGTTCACTAGACACTTATATTTCAAGCTGTATGGGGTATATCCATTTTACCCACTGATGTACCCTACACTATTTGTACTAGGCATGGTAGGGTACAACGCGTTAAAGGTGCGACGGGACTTTGCACTCGCTGCGTATGTAGTGAAGCTACTGCGTGGCGTGGCGCATAACCCGGGAGTGCTGCGGCACCTGGAACTTTGCGTGCCTGACCGGTACGTGTGGAGGCGGCGACGGCCGCCCCTGCTTGCTGTGCCTGCAGCCAGAACCAACTTGCTGGCGAGGACTCCTCTTACTAGAGCCATGCGTGTGGTGAACGAGGTTCACGAGAGGGTTGATGTATTGTGGTGCAGCTTGAGTGAATTCGCAAAAGCTGCATTATATATAACATGTTATTTAGATGTAGGTTAAGATTTAGGATATAGTATCTTTGTAATTTTATAGGATGTAGATTTAGGATTTAGCATGTAAGGCCACGCTATCGAATTGGATCTCAGATCTGTAATGGTAGTTGTAGGTAAGATTGCTGTAAATAAATAAATAAATAAATAATAAATAAACATTTTGTAACAATTTGTAAAAGTTGACTCCCAAAACCACAAATTTGTCAAAGCTATGGTTAAAAAGTTAGAAGGGTTTGAACGTGGCCGCGCCATCGAAACGCGGAGAACCGCGCGGCCACGGAGATCTCAGAAACTAAGCGTTGCACAGACCTGAAATTTTGGTAAATAACAGATTCAATTTGTAAACAATTTGTAAAAATATAGAAAAAAATCCTAGGTTAATATTTTAGGAGCTGTGAGACTAAAACCCCGTGGCCGCGCCATCGAAACGGTGACAAAAACGTGATAGCCGATATCTCGCTGAAAAAGCATCGCAGACGTCTAGAGTTTTTTGTAAAACCCAGATTTGAATTTGTCAAAACTTACAAAAATGCAACAAAAAATACTAGGTTAATATTTTAGGAGCTGTGAGACTAAAACCTCGTGGCCGCGCCATCGAAACGGTGACAAAAACGTTATCACCGATATCTCGCTGAAAAAGCATCACAGAGGTCTGAAGTTTTTTGTAAAACCTAGATTTGAATTTGTCAAAACTTGTAAAAATACAACAAAAAATCCTAGTTTTATATTTCAGGAGCTGTAAGACTAAAACCCCGTGGCCGCGCCATCGAAACGGTGACAAAAACGTGATAGCCGATATCTCGCTGAAAAAGCATCGCAGACGTCTAGAGTTTTTTGTAAAACCCAGATTTGAATTTGTCAAAACTTACAAAAATGCAACAAAAAATACTAGGTTAATATTTTAGGAGCTGTGAGACTAAAACCCCGTGGCCGCGCCATCGAAACGGTGACAAAAACGTTATCACCGATATCTCGCTGAAAAAGCATCGCAGAGGTCTGAAGTTTTTTGTAAAACCTAGATTTGAATTTGTCAAAACTTGTAAAAATACAACAATAAATCCTAGGTTTATATTTCAGGACCCGCGCCATAGAAACGGTGAAAAAAACGTTATCACCGATATCTCACTGAAAAAGCATCGCAGAGATCTGAAATTATTTGTTAAACCTAGATTTGAATTTGTCAAAATTTGTAAAAATATAACAAAATATCCCAGGTTTATATTTCAGGAGCCGCGCCATTGAAACGGTGAAAAACACGTTATCGCCGATATCTGACTAAAAAACCTCGCAGAGGTCTGAAGTTTTTTGTAAAACCTGGATTTGAATTTGTCAAAATTTGTAAAAATACAACAAAAAATCCTAGGTTTATATTTCAGGAGCTGTAAGACTAGAACCTCATGGCCGCGCCATTCAAACGGTGAAAAATATGTTATCGCCGATATCTCACTGAAAAAGCATCGCAGAGGTCTGAAGTTTTTTGTAAAACCTAGATTTGAATTTGTCAAAACTTGTAAAAATACAACAAAAAATCCTAGGTTTATAGTTCAGGAGCTGTAAGACTAGAACCCCATGGCCGCGCCATTCAAACGGTGGAAAATATGTTATCGCCGATATCTCACTGAAAAAGCATCGCAGAGGTCTGAAGTTTTTTGTAAAACCTAGATTTGAATTTGTCAAAACTTGTAAAAATATAACAAAAAATCCTAGGTTTATATTTCAGGAGCTGTAAGACAAAAACCTCGTGGCCGCGCCATCGAAACGGTGACAAAAACGTGATAGCCGATATCTCGCTGAAAAAGCATCGCAGACGTCTAGAGTTTTTTGTAAAACCCAGATTTGAATTTGTCAAAACTTACAAAAATGTAGTGTCCGACCGAAGCTTCGGCTTCGGCTTCGGCTTCGGCCACCTTCGGCCAAAAAAGCACCTTCGGCCAAATCTTCGGCTTCGGCCAAAAATTTGCCGAAGGTTTGGCCGAAGCCGAAGGTTTATTTTTGTTAAAATTACTTTAAGTAAATAAATATTTAATTAACATTGTATATTTGAAACTTTTATTTTAGACAATATTTTATTACCTACTTGTATATGTTGGTCACTCGGCTCGTTATTGGAAATGAAATGAAATGAAATGAAATTGTTTATTCTGTAAATAGGATATCGAAATCACTTTTACACGTCATATTTTTTTTTTTTTTTTTTAAATAAGCTAGATGAAGTCGACATTTCCTATCTGACTACCCTGAGAAGAAATGGCGAAACAAACTCAGGGGTCAAAGTCTCTTTTAAAGTCCAGACATAATCTTGGTCAGATCATGTGAGGACCATGTAGATCCAGTCTGAAATGGTCTTTTGAGGAAAGAACCATAAAAATTTGAGTGGACCTGTCCAGTCAGTGCAAGCATTTGTCAACAATCGTGCAGCTCAACTCAGGATTTCAGGAGCTCAATAACTCGACGAACAATACCAAAGAAAGGACGTTTGGGTAGGTCGCATACAGTACTCAAAAATATCAGACCATCAATAATACTAAAAAAGAAAAAAAAAAAAAAAGATCCACATAGTGCTCACATTTACAATAATTTTAATTTTTTAACAATTTACATTGATTTTTTAACAAAGGTTTGTCATTTTATTTATTATAATGAGTTTTGGTATTATATAGGCTGACTGGTAATTAGTGACCGATACCTAAACCCATGATTGTGCTCATGATAACAAACAACTTTTACTATGGGACCAAACCTGAAATCGCGAAAAAAAAAATCAGCTGCTCCCTACATTTTGACGAGTTATGCGAACATGAATGGAAGGGGGCAGGTGATTTTTTTTTGCGATTTCAGGTTTGGTCCCATAATAAAAGTTGTTTGTTATCATGAGCACAATCATGTGTTTAGGTATCGGTCACTAATTACCAGTCACCCTATATATATTACAAAGTTGATTGAATAGCTCAAACCCAAGCTTTTTTGTCTTCTAAATAATCAGAAATTTTATAGTAGCCCTTTTTACAAAGTTTGGTTTTAATGAAGCTTTTAAATCGTTTAATGGGCAAGTTTCGAATGTCAATGGGAAGTTTGTTGTAAAAGCATATACATTGACCCATGAACGAGTTGCCTACTCTGTGGAGACGAGTGCGATGTACAGCAAGATTGTGTTTATTCCTAGTATTTAAACTATGAATATCGGACATCTTCTTAAAATTGGATATATTTTTGTGTACATACAATAGATTTTCAAATATATATTGAGAGGCTACAGTCAGAATATTTACTTCCTTGAACTTCTCTCGAAGGGAATCCCTTGGACCTAGATTGTAAATGGCTCGAACAGCCCTTTTCTGTAAAACAAAGATAATATTAATGCCCGCACAGGTTCCCCAGAGAAGAATCCCATAAGACATAAGGCTATGAAAATAACTAAAATAAACAATTCTGGCTGTATCCACATCAGTTATCTGTCGAATTTTTTTAACAGCATAGGCGGCCGAACTAAGCCTTCCTGACAATTTTTCTATGTGTGGGCCCCATTGCAATTTACCGTCAATGGTTATTCCAAGAAAAACCGTCGACTCAACAGGGTCCAACTCTATTCCATTAAGTTGAATATTGGTAGATAGCTGCCTGACATTTGGCGTTGAAAATTTGATTAGTTTAGTCTTTTTTTCATTCAGGAGAAGATTATTTACATTAAACCAATGGACAACCCTAGAGAGTGCATCGTTAACTTGTTCAAAGTTGACTAACTGACGTTTGATTTTAAAAATGAGGGAAGTGTCATCTGCGAATAATACAATCTTGTGATTGTCCCTTATGTGATAAGGTAAGTCATTTATATAAATAAGAAACAAGAAAGGACCCAGAATTGAACCCTGTGGAACGCCCATAGTGACCGCAGATCCTGCAGATCTCTTGCCATTAACATCTACCCTTTGAATTCTGTTGTTCAGATAAGAAGTCAGAAGGTCGAGAGCCCTGTCCCTTATACCATAGTGGTACAGCTTCCTGATGAGTGTATCATGATTTACGCAATCGAAGGCCTTGGACAAGTCACAGAAAATGCCAAGAGCATCCTGCGACTCCTCCCAGGCCTCGAATATGCTCTTCAGTAATTCCACGCCCGCGTCTGTAGTTGAACGACCCTTTGTAAAACCAAACTGTTTCAGATGAAGTAAATTATAAATGGGCTAAATCTCTAAAGCTCTCACAATATGTATCTAGTATATTCTGAGATCAAAGTAACTATCGTATTTCTCAAGGTCAATGACACCTTCGGCTTCGGCTTCGGCTTCGGCCGAAGGTTTTGGTGAATACCGATTAATCGGCTTCGGCTTCGGCTTCGGCCAGAATTGCACCTTCGGTCGGACACTACAAAAATGCAACAAAAAATACTAGGTTTATATTTTAGGAGCTGTGAGACTAAAACCCCGTGGCCGCGCCATCGAAACGGTGACAAAAACGTTATCACCGATATCTCGCTGAAAAAGCATCGAAGAGGTCTGAAGTTTTTTGTAAAACCTAGATTTGAATTTGTCAAAACTTGTAAAAATACAACGAAAAATCCTAGGTTTATATTTCAGGAGACGCGCCATTGAAACGGTGAAAAACACGTTATCGCCGATATCTCACTGAAAAAGTGTCGCAAAGGTCTGAAGTTTTTTGTAAAACCTAGATGTGAATTTGTCAAAATTTGTAAAAAATACAAAAAAAATCCTAGGTTTACATTTCAGGAGCCGCGCCATTGAAACGGTGAAATACGGTTTTTTGTAAACCTAGGATTTTTGTTGTATTTGTAAAAAATTTAACTAATTCAAATCTAGGTTTTACAAAAAACTTCAGACCTCTGCTATGCTTTTTCAGTGAGATATCGGCGATAACGTGTTTTTCTCTGTTTCAATGGCGCGGCTCCTGAAATTAAACCTAGGATTTTTTTTTGTATTTTTACAAATTTTGACAAATTCACATCTAGGTTTTACAAAAAACTTCAGACCTTTGCGACATTTTTTCAGTGAGATATCGGCGATAACGTGTTTTTCACCGTTTCAATGGCGCGTCTCCTGAAATATAAACCTAGGATTTTTCGTTGTATTTTTACAAGTTTTGACAAATTCAAATCTAGGTTTTACAAAAAACTTCAGACCTCTGCGATGCTTTTTCAGCGAGATATCGGTGACAACGTTTTTGTCACCGTTTCGATGGCGCGGCCACGGGGTTTTAGTCTCACAGCTCCTAAAATATTAACCTAGTATTTTTTGTTGCATTTTTGTAAGTTTTGACAAATTCAAATCTGGGTTTTACAAAAAACTCTAGACGTCTGCGATGCTTTTTCAGCGAGATATCGGCTATCACGTTTTTGTCACCGTTTCGATGGCGCGGCCACGGGGTTTTAGTCTCACAGCTCCTAAAATATTAACCTAGGATTTTTTTCTATATTTTTACAAATTGTTTACAAATTGAATCTGTTATTTACCAAAATTTCAGGTCTGTGCAACGCTAAGTTTCTGAGATCTCCGTGGCCGCGCGGTTCTCCGCGTTTCGATGGCGCGGCCACGTTCAAACCCTTCGTACTTTTTAACCATAGCTTTGACAAATTTGTGGTTTTGGGAGTCAACTTTTACAAATTGTTACAAAATGTTGGCATAGTTTTTTTTTTTTTTTAACGCCATGGCCGCGCGGTTGAAACGAACATTTTTCTTTTACTTGTGCTGTGAGATCTTGCTTCTTGAGAAATTTCTTGATTCTATGTCAGCGGGAAGTATTCTATAGGTTTTGATTTACTTGCGCGTATCAAAATAATAGTAGCATAATGGTCGTATTTTTTTATTGCGTTGACTTAGAAGCTTGATTTTTTTAGGACTTTAAGCGATCATAGACTTACGTATTTGATATTAATTTCAACTTGATACCTCCACGCGATTCTGAGAAAAAGGGTCTTGACAGACTGACATACCTACATGAAAATATTTTCTAAGTGATAAAATTATAAATTAACAACTTTCGGACTTTTTCCATTGTTTGTGCTGTAAGACCTTGGTTTTTACCAAATTTCATTATTCTAGGTCAACAGGAAGTACCCTATGGTTTTGATTTACTTGCGAGTATCAGAAGATGTAGCTTCTATGGCCGTATTTTTTTATTGCGTTGACTTAGAAACTTGATTTTCTTAGAACTCTAAGAGACCATAAATTTACGTATTTGATATGAATTTCAACTTGATACCTCCACCCGTTCCTGAGAAAAAGGGTCTTGACAGATTGACAGACACACGGACAACGAAGTGATCCTATAAGGATTCCATTTTTTCCTTTTGAGGTACGGAACCTTAAAAATAACAACCGACTTCCAAAGGTCCTTAGGTACCTAGTTACAAAATGAAAAATAACTTCTAATTTCGCAAGTCCAAGGAAAAACTAAAAAACAGATCATAGACACTAGACACCGACTTCCGAAATTAAAGTAACTTTTAACGTCCGACGCAAAAAGATGTGTGTTATAAATGTAATTATAACTTATAAGTTTGACGTGTCTGTCTGTGGCATCAAAGCTCCTAAACGAATAGACCGATTTTGATGCGGTTTTTTCACTTTGTACTTATGTAGCGTTTCTTTTCGGAAGTTTTTTTTTTTTTGTAAAACAGTTTTTTATTACTTAACAGATTACGATGTTGGTCCCATGGAGAAAGATGTTCAGATTGATGGTCTGTACCATATCTTTCTGATACATGCTGGAAAAGGAACTCTTGCACAAAATTGAATTGCTTCCCGAGCCAGCGGGTAGGCTGTGATTTGTCGCGACTCGGGCTGAAATTACACTTTGCGTCGGTAAATTGGACTCGTTAATAAAACAACCACGTAATTTAATAGAAAATAATGTTTATTTCTCTTAGAAAATAACGACTAGCACAATACCTAATACCTAAACCTTATCCCAGCTATCTTACCTTAGCTTAGCTGCATAAGTTATAATTATAATGGCATTTCAAAGTACACTTACAAAGAGTCGTGGAAGTAGCCAGAAAAGCAAGGGAAGACTACCCTGCTAGTTCTGGATTGGGTAATCAATTAAAGGAATATGACAGTCGAGCGATCAATCAAGTCGCGTTTGTACGTCAAAATTCATACAAACGGCGGTTGACGCGTACTCGCACGACGACCACGTTTGGTTAGGACGTGGGGACAGTCATATTTTAATGTAATAATTTATTTCAACTTTATTTTAGTTTTAAGTAGTTTATTTTAAATTATTATTAATTTTATTTTAAATTATTTATTTCAATTTAATTTATTTTCAATTATTTATTTCATTTTATTAAGACGTGGGGACAGTCGACAGTCATATTTTAATGTAATAATTTATTTCAATTTCAATTTTATTTTAAATTATTTATTTAAGTACTTATTTCAATTTAATTTTAATTTAATTATATATTTCAATTTAATTTATATTCAATTATTTACTTAATTTTCAATGTTTACCTACATTAATTGAGCTCCTCTTTACTAACATAGTGTTATGATAATGTTTTATTATCAAAATTATGAACATTTAATTAGTCTATGTGAAGCACTTGATCAACTACTATGGATGGTTAAATCTGGTTTAGGGAATTCCTCGATCTTTGAATTGTCAACTCTCGAATTTTCAGGGTTGAGATATTCCATGGTAAATGGTAAGCTGGTTGATCCAAACATGCCTAGGACGAACCACTTGACATAGTTAAGAGCTCGGACGAACTCCAGTTCCAAAAATCGGAATGTGTTAAAAAATATTTGCACAGCAGTTGGAAAATAATTAAAAAAGTCAATAGTCAATATGAAGTTTTACCAAACCCAATGACCCGCTCCTAAGTAGTTATTATTACAATCATGTCACCGAAGAAGTCACATTTTATCACAGGCCTAAAATGTTAGTTCTTAAATCTTAACCTATTTACCTTCTGAGGTATGTATGTATGATACAAATTATATATGATTTAATTAGGTACTGTACAGTCAACTGCAAGTCCATGATAACAATTTGACATTGCCTAACGCGCACTGTTAGGCAAAGTAACACCTATAAATCAGTTGGAGTACTATGATGGGTGATTTTCGCAGTTCAAGCAGGTATTACCACAGTCGTGCAGTTAACCGTTCATTTCATTTTAGGATGATTGATTGGACACATACAAGACCCATCTTTTTTTTGCAGACAATAATAAAAAAAAAATTCATAAATCTCAATTTAAAACTAGATTTGAGTTGAGTTAGCATTGAAACTAACATTTGTTCTAGAATATAGGCTTGAAAGCTGTGTGGCAGCTTTGTGTGGTTTCCAAATTTTAAAGTTATATTAAAATTTAGTCATGGGTTCTTTAGATAATTATGATGAAACAATAACCTGGCTCTAGGTATAGGTATATCAAATATTAAGTACATGACATACCAGTTAACTGAACATTTTGTTTAACTGTTAGTATCATTCAAAAACTTAAATCATAAGTTCCAACGATAACCTTCAAAATGACTCATAGTTTACTCATTCCCAATTTGTAAGGAACAGTTCCTTCAATTAATTGGAGATCCTGCTATCAGTGGTTTCCATATTCGAGGTTCCACTGTAGTAGCAGTATCCATATGAGTGACCCGGAGGTGTCGGGACAGATCACTCGTTCTGAAGAACCCTCTGGAGCAGTGGTGGCAAATGTATGGCGTGTGATTAGTGTGCAGCTTCAGAAGATGGAACTCCAGCATTGTAGCAGTTGGGAATGTCTTTGTACATTCTCCTATAGAACACTTGTACTTGGAAGCATTCTCATGTTTGAATCCAACATGGTTTGACAAACTCCTCTTGCTTGCAAATGCCTGATCACAAAGCTTACATGCAAATGGTTTCTCTCCGGTATGTTTGCGCATGTGAGCCTCTAGATCTGAGAATGTCTTTAAACACACATTGCATTGGCCAGACTTCTCTGAGTGTATCCTTTTTATATGAACTTGTAGGTTGCCTTTAAAAGAGAATGCCAGTCCACAGTAACTACAAATGATGTCCTTTCCATTAGAGTGTATCTGAATGTGAGCCTTCAGAGCATTTCTAGTTTTAACAGACTTATTGCACAGGTGACATGTGAAGTTCTTCTCATCAGAGTGCACGGCCTGGTGCCTCTTCATGTGGCTCCTGTCTATGAACTTCTTCAAACACACAGAACAAGAGTATGGTTTTTCGCCTGTATGCATGCGTTTGTGACGTATCATTGAAGCAATCTGCCGGAATGCTTTACCACAGAAAGAGCAAGAATATGGCCTTTCATCAGTATGAACTCTAATGTGTGTTATAATGTCACTCTTAGAGTAGAAGCTGCGGCCGCAGGTTTCACAAATGAATTTCCTTTCTCTCTTCATATGGTGTGTCTTAATGTGTCTCTTGAGTGTCCCTTTAAGGTTAAATCGTGCCCCACAAGAGTCACACGCAAATGGTTTCTCCCCCGTGTGAGTTCTCATGTGACCCTCCAGGGCAGAGCGACACAATGCCATTTGCCCACATACCTTGCACCTGACTGGTCCAGTTTTAGGCCTTAACTTCCGCCCATCAATATGCAGTTGTTTGTATTTGCCCGACTTTATATACTTTCTTTTATTTTCTTTCTTGTTATTGTAGTTATCACTACAGTCTGTAGGGTCATCTAATAAGAAATTATCGAAATGATCTTGGTCATCAGTGCCGCTTTCCTCCTTGATATTTTCTAACTTTATTTGGGGTTCAGTTTTGGGCACTAACTCATCATAAAGGTTTACAAAGTTAGCACAGCGCAAGGCCTTGTCGGATGCCTCGCATTTGTTCACAAACTCGTAAGAAGCGCACAGCTCCGCAGCACAGTTATTGCATATGTTGTCAGGAAGCCCGTCTCCCTCGACCACCACTACATTGACGCATCGCATCACCTTGGTGCTAAATTGAATTTCATCCTCTCTATCAAATATGGAGATTGTAGCTGTTTTCTTGAGGCAAATACGGCATAATTTCGACTCCATAATTGGTTTTCCGTAATCCTTGTACCTTAAATATGTTTACGCCTACGGCATTAGTACCAATGTTATATTACCTTCGTCATTGATTAATACCGTATATATCAGTATATTATTAACGACAAACACAGAAGATTATTAGAAAAAAAGAAAAGTAAATGAACATTGCAGTTTTTCACATATAATTTCCTCAAACCAAAACATTATTGACGTTTGTTTGTTGGTTTGAATTTGACAGATTCAGTTCAAGAATAAAATCCTCAATACTCTTTACCAAGGTATTGTTTTTATCTACGATTTGCGAATCGTGTTTAAATTCGTTGTTACTTTAATAAAACAAAAAGAATATTACAATACCAAAGGATTGTCTTGTTATATTTCGTGTTTCGCCTACCAACGTATGGTAAGACCGATTGACTTATTACGGATTCTGTGGTGGTGTGGTTAATATGACAAATGACAAAGATACATATTCTGTGGATAAGACTTGGTGTCAATGTCAAATTGACACCTTGCCAGGCTTTAGATTGAAACCTAATAGGGATGTAAAAACACACAAAAAATCTATTATTAATTATTAATCGATTGTTTTGCCTAGTTATTTTTTTTATTTATTTATTTACCTCAGACACAGAGATCCATATTTATGTTAGTAGGTATACCTACCTAGAAAACTATGGTAGTAACCAAAGATAATACTGTGACAAAAATACAAAAACACAAACACTTACTTTACTTTTACTTTAAAAATTATTATAATTCATTAAAATTAATGTCAAATATAAAATTAAATAATATTCAAAATTAAATGAATGAAAATTGCAGAAATGAAAATTAAACTTAAATGACCAGCTTAACAAAGGACCTCCAGAGTGGGGATGAAACCTTGTCAGCTAGACTTCAAGATTTCGTTGCGGCTGCCACTCACCCTGCAGATCAGGGACACCGTCTTCCTGCGAATGATGGCATGAAAGCCACCAGTGCGAAACAGCAGTAATAAAATCGATTAAAAAATAATAGATTTTAGTAGTAAAAATAATCGATTTTGTTAAAAGAATTGATTTTTTCCTTAATTTTTGATATATTAAGGCGAAATCGCCCGGATAACTCGCGAAAGTAAAATTTTTGTTACGTTTTTTGCAATTTCCAAGTCAGTATTAGTATTAGGTTCTATGATAATCAAAATACAATTCGCGACCGTAAAAATTATGTATTTACAGAATAATAATCATTTTTCATCAATACCTCTATGATATAAGTTATGAAACTGTCATGGTCACTAACAATATTATGTGACATTTAACTCTTTGACCTAAGTAATCATATCGAATTATTGACATATGAGGATTATACTGACTTAAGGATGATGCGCAGTGGTAGCCCGTGAAATTCATTTTTTTTTTAGTTTTTTGGCAATTTGCAGGTCCGTGTCAGGTTGCATAGTGATCAAAGTATGATACGCGGCAATAAAACATATGTATTTTTAAAATTTTAACCATCAAAATCATTATTACATCTTTCTAAGTTAGATTTCGTTCGTTTGACGAATCTGCACGAAATTAAGTATCATACTTTGATCAAGATACAAACTGACACGGACCTACAAATTGTAAAAAACTCAAAAAAAAATGAATTACACAGCGCAATCACTTTAATCTAAAAATCAAGGTAGGTAAAAAGCATACATTGTTCATAAAAAATTGCAAGGGCATAAAGTGGCAAAAAGATTTTTCTTTTCTCCTTTCACTGGGAAAAGTATTTACATAAATCATTAAATAAATAAATTAAAAGCCTGTGGGCAATGAATTTGGGAATAAAAGTTTTGGTAACACCCAGCGTTTTAGTCAGAAGAAAAATCGATTTCTTGTATTATGTAAATCGATTTTAGTAATCGATTTATTTTTTCACATCCCTAGATCATAAATCTTGTAATCTTGTCATAATATGTTTGATTTGAGTTGTTTACTTTTAAAAAATTAAATTTCCTATTTATTTCGATGTCTGATACTTAATTATGCTTTCATAACTAGAATAATGGATAAAAAACTGTGCAGATTGTGTTGTCAGAATGAAGCTTCTTCCTACATTTTTAGTAAAGGAATCAACGAAATTGCGCTAAGTGCAAAAATAATGTATTGTTGTTCAAATGTAAATATTAAAGACGGAGATGGACTTCCATCGCTTATATGTAATAGCTGCGAAAAAAAGCTCGTAGCCTGCTACCAATTTGTACTAAACTGTGAAGCTTCTGATAAGAAATTAAGATCTCAAGGCTTTGAAGTAATTTCCCAAGTTACCGCAGATTTCGACGACTGCTCACCGAAAATTGAAGTAAAACTTGAATTGGACTGTAACAGCGATGATCACCTTTATGAAGAGTTACAAAACGATAATATTACTCTTGAACAAATAAAGCAAAATAAATTAGAAATGAAATTGGAAACTGTCGAATCTAAGATAACCCCCAAACGAAAACCATACAAACGAAGATCTAATAAATACAAAGGTCTGGAGCCGTGTACTTGCTCAGTTTGCGGACGAATTTGTGCTAACCCATCAGCCTTTAAGACGCACATGAGATCCCATACTAATGAGAAACCATACCCCTGCCCTTCATGTGATAAGAAATATAAAGATGGCGGCACTCTCAAGCGACACATGGACAGAAACCACCAACAGCAGCGGCAGCGCAACTTCATGTGTGAAAACTGTGGCAAAGGCTTCTTCTCTAAGAATGACGTGAAGGTTCACATGCGTACACACACGGGGGAGACACCGTATGGTTGCCCCATATGTCACCTCAGGTTTACTCAGATCAGTGCCTTACAAAGACATAAAAAACGACACACTGGTGAGAAGGATCACTTGTGCACAGCTTGTCCAAAGAGATTTTGTACTAAGGAAGAACTAAAGAGTCACCTCTTGGTACATAGTAATGAGAAAAAGTACTCTTGCCCTCTCTGTAATGTATTATTTAAGTACCAAAACAATTTGAGGAAACACATGAGACTGCACTCAGAACCCAACAGATTTGTGTGCAACCACTGCGGCCGCACATTCAATGTGAAGGGGAACCTGAAGATTCACATTGACAAGCAACATTCTGAGAAATCCGGTCACTGTACTGTTTGTTCAAAAAATGTTGCGAATATTGAGGTACACATGTGGAGACATACAGGACATAGGCCCTTGAAGTGTGAGCTCTGTACAAGCAGCTTCTATGAACTGAAGGCTTTAGCTCGCCACTTGAACTTTAGACATAAAAAAACTGATAGATTTAAGTGTGCAGTTGAAGGGTGTTTGATGACATTCCCCTCCAGACCCATGCTCGACTTCCATACGGCTAAGCTTCACGGTACACACATCCCGTTTCCATGTGACAGGTGTACAAGAGCATTTTATAGGAAGAATGATCTTGCCAGACATAAAATTGGCACACATAAAGAGAGACTCATTTAACTGTAAAGTATTATTATTCAAGTGATCTATAAAGTATCAAGTATTTATTTCCCAGACTTCCCAGTATATGGTACATTGAGTACTTACATTAAACATTGTTTCACATTCATATACTACCATTGCTGGTGTAGAAACATTAAATAATAAGCTAGGTACATGCAAATCAGAGCAAGGCATGCATATAAGAATATTATATAAAGTTATTAAATTTTGTATTAAGTTTATGAATTTATAAGTTTAATGACAAATTAATAGACTGGTTAATATTCATGAAAAATGCATTATTTAGAATGTCAAAATATTAATAGCTAAATCATAATGTAGAAAATATAATTCATAATGTCAAAAATTACAATGTCCTATAGGTCCCTATGGACGGTTACCTATGGATACGAAACCTGGGCACTGTCCAAACACCACAGGAATATGTTAAAACTTTGTCAGAGAGGTATGGAGAGGAGCATACTGGGAATCAAGAAACTAGGCAGAAAAAGGACCACATCCATAAGAACTAGGACAGGGATGACGGACATCCTCACTAAGATAGACCAAATGAAATGGAGATGGGTGGGTCACATGTTATGGAGCCACCAGGATAAATGGAGTAAAATTCTGACAGAATGGTAGGTACCCTAGCAACGGTAAACGAAATATAGGTTGATAATGTAAAAGATGGGAGGACGAACTCCAATCACACAGCAGGAGCACTGGAGAAGAGTTCCAAAGGATAGAAAGCAACGGAAATCTTTAGAGGAGGCTTTCGCCAAGAGGCACATTGAACTCCAAGACATATAGAACTCAGGAAAAAAATAACGACAATTAAAATAGCACAAGAAAGGAGTTTTATGATAAATTTCATTTCATATTGCATTGTGTTTAAGTGATATTCATAGTGTTTGTAACAAGACCAAAAATACTTTACTAGTCTTAACTAAAATCTTACTAAGTATAGAATATTATATACCTATTTATATTTTTGAATGTTTGTTACTCAATCACGCAAGCCTTTATTATGGAAATACTTATTAATAGTCTCGAAAATATGATTCGCGACAATCTATAAACATAAAAAAAAATATTTAAAATTTAAATAAAAACCCCCAACCCAAAAAAGAAAAGCGAACATTTAAAAAGTCTAAAATAATACCTATTGTTGAGACATCACATTCGATGGAGTAATACTTAAAAGTATATATTTTAATTACAGAAATTGATGGATGGCATGGCACAATAAGGTGTGACTGACACGTGTGGCATGGCCACCATCGGGGGTTTAAATTTTAATAACATAAAAAATTTGTCGCTTTTTAGTCGAAATTTGCCGCCAAATATCAGAATTTGTCGGTCACTGGTTCAAAAGTTATAAGGGCTCATAGGTGGCCGATCTGGAGAGCATCTCCCCAGCTTGGCCACATTTATATCTCAAAAACTAGCCACTCGACTGCCGGAAACGCAATCTAGGCGAGCGAGACAATGGCTTTTTAATTGTTTCTGTAATTAAGGACTTTTTTTTTTTTTTGACCGACAATATCTGTTATTTGGCGACAAATCTTGACTAATTTTTTGTGTTATCATAATTAAAATCCCTGATAGTTTCCATGCCAGTGTCAATCATACAACATAATATAAGACAGTTTAACTTAAAGGATACTTTATATCCCAGTATTATGTTCCCGTAGGATAATTTCCGACCTTTACGCGGACGAAACCGTGGACAAAAGCCAGTGTTTAATAAATATCTTGTGTGAGCAACGAATTAAGGTTGTGTGTAAGTTCCTTTTTTCATGTCTATATTGATCCAGTTAAATCAACAGAAATAAATTGTGATTTGTGTGAGGTGTCTGGGAATGTTGACTGTTCGGGTAGATATAAAACAAAAGGCACATAATGTTATACAATATTTATTTTTAGTGCTGATGAATATGATGATCCATGATCCAAAAACAAACCGTATCACAGTCCGCTACAGATTAGTAACTAAAGCTCTTGAACACAGATGTGAACGAAAATATTAACAGAACAAGAATTGAGGTATATGGGGTAAAGAATAAATAGCGTCTTTGCGAGAAAAACGTGCTATCTCGAAAAATACAATTTTACAGGAAGCTCTATGTAAACTTTAAAAAACCTATGATAAATAAATTAATGTGTTTTTACGTTAATCTAACACTCATAAAAAAAAACCCAAAAATATTCTACAATCGAGTATTAAATTATCGAATAATAACAAAAAACAACTTTTCCGAATGTCACGTTTTTCTCGCAAAGAGGCGAAATATATTCTCCGTAAATTCTGTACAATTGGCTAAATATAAATATCTGTAGACAGCTTGTAAGCCCCAAACGAAACAACTCACTAACTCATAATTCATAAACCAATACAATCCTCTCATAATAATAATAATTCAAAATAATTTGCTTTATATAATATTATATTATATCTGTCATCAACACATGTTTTGTACAAAACAATAACCCTTATAAATACAATGTGAACTAGTGCATTATTTACATGAATTCTATAAGTTTATAATTATAGACAAAATATTGCGTAAATAAAAAAATAATAAATTGCACACATTACAATCAGATTTTTGATCCAGTCAAAACATTAATTGGTGAATATAAATATTCATTAGACTAAATAATAAAGATTAAAATAAAAAATAATAATAGTTTGCGAACTTTATAAATTATGCAAACATCAGTCAACAACGTTAATAACTAATTCACGTTAACATTATAATTATATTAATTATAATAATCGTTATGTGTCGCGGCTGATCAGTCGCTTACGTCACTTCAATAATAACCCGTTTAGTACACAGACAACATTTATATATTCACAGTACGCGGAGTCAGCCGGCTACCTCCAGCTAAGCGGCCTGGGTCCATATTATGAAGTATTAACGCCATTCCGTTGCGAAAAAGGGATGGTGCTATAGGTCATGTATAGCTCCGTCTCTCTCTCTGGCACTGGAAAAATTATGGCATTAATTGTTCATAATACGACCCCTGCACGCCTAGCGTGACCGCCATACTAACGGGCTTTGTTGACGGAAGAATAGGCTAAATGACACATCGCCATGCTTGGACGCTAGAAATCTTGGAACCACTGTATTTAACACTCGGTGCTTTTTTTTTGGTAGAATAGACCCTTTTTAACCCCCGACGCAAAAAGAGGCGTGTGTTATAAGATAAGTTTGTCTGTGGCACCGTAGCTCCCTAACGAATGGACCGATTCTGTTTGAAAGCTGGAGTGGTCGAGATTAAGTATAATTTATGAAGATCTGTTCGGGCGTTTGATGATCATCATTTCCTACTTGACAAAATGGTCTTAGTAACTCACAGATCCGATTGATTTGAAATATTTTTTAATAAAGAAATAATAAGGCGTAGACGACGAAGCCCCATTTCTGAATGGTTAAAAAAAACTAAGATAGTATAAGAGTGAAATTGGTACATTATCTGTGGTAAGATGACAATTTTATTGTATAAAAAGTTGTTTTTTTTTTAAACTTTTAACATTTTTTTGCGAAAGTAATTTACACACAGTCACTGAAAGGCTATAAATTTGTGAAGCTTCGCACGCGAGGGTGTTAAAGTACCTAAGTGGAGCCGAAATCTTTCTACAATGTCATTTTGTCTATTCTTCCGTCGACGAAACCCGTTTCTTTGCTGGTCATGCTACGCGTGCTGTTCACTGTGCACGCGACGTAGGCTCGCTTCCGGCGTGCTGCGCCTCGTGCGGGCGGCGGCAGGGGCCAGCCGAGTCCCCGTACGACACGTACATCATACATTACGCTCACGTGACAACGTACACTATGGCCCGCCTACCTACACTAACAGCTAACTACAAATAAAACCTCGCAAAAATTAGCACCAGAGAAATTTAGGATACGATTAGTTGTATACGATCGAGTCGATGTAACCGATTACACTAGTATTATCTTTAGAGAATACTTACGCTAAGTATTCAGGGAGTGAAACTATACTGACCGAATGCGGGTGATTCTTATAAAAAGTTATAATCCTGCCTACCTAGTCATAATTTGTATACGTTAGCGGCAGGGCGTCGTCCGGTCGCGAGACTCGAGTCGACGCCGAGAACCGGAATTTCTCTAGCTACTTGCGTGTGTAGGGGCCCGCCGCGAGCCCGGCCCCACGCATCCGAGGACTTCATAAGGAATCGTGCGTAAATAAACTTACGTACTCGTAAAACGAAAATATGCGCCGTCGTCTCATAGCGGCGGTCGAGCGTCGTCCGTGAAGCGCACCGTGCGCACCGCCGGGGGCCCGTCCGAGTGGCGGCGCGGGGCCGGCGGCGGGGGGCGGCAGCGGGGCCCCCCGGCGCTGAGTCAGTCGATGGCCTGCTCCGTCATCTGCAGGCACAGCGCGTCCAGGCGCGAGTAGTCGTCGTGCGCGAGCGGCGCGGGCGCGCGCGGCGCGTGCGGCGGGTAGGAGTGCGACTTGCCGCGCGGCGGCGGCACCTTGCTGGGCGCGCCCCACAAGCGCGCGCGCACTGGCTTCGGGTGCCCGTTGTGTGCGCCGATGCGCCATCTGAAACGTTTATCATTGTCCACATTAGGTATAACTTCACGAGTTAAATTCTCTGGTGGATTGTCATGGTTGACAAACCAAACATTTATTTCAGGGCTCATCTATTTATATAAAAGACAAAACTGACTGACTGACATATCAACGCACCCCAAACCGCTTGGTCTAGAGATTCCAAATTTGGCACGTAGGCTCCTTATGAGGTCTAGGGGTGCACTAAGAAAGGATTTTTCAAAATGCACCCCTTAAAGGGGTGAAACGGGGGTCCAAAGTTTGTATGAAAAATCTTATTCCGTGAGTTAATAGACTTGAAACTTCCACGCGGGCGAAGCCGCGGGAAAAAGCTAGTAATTGAATAAAATCTTACCATTTAGAAGTCGAGAGATTGGGATTGCATTTCCTAGCTTCAGACTGGTACTGAAGCTAGGAAATGCAATCTCGATCTCTAGCCGTTTCTCAATTTCGTGGCAAGACATTTTCGGTCTTGCAATCGAGATTGAGCGCGCGCGACTTAGCTAGCACACAATATGCTTCATGAGAAGCCATTTTTAATAATATTAATGGATTTATAGCGTGCGTGATGCGTGTGCGCCGATTTGATGCGATAAGTATGCGTAGTGCAGATGATCATTACTTAAATAATCGTCGATTTTTTAATTTAGAGATCAATTAATGTTGTTTTATTTACAAAAAATAAACTAATAAGTACCCTAAGTAGGTGTAATTTTCATTTTCATTAAGTTAAAAAGTGCTTAACTTTTTATTAAAAAAAAAACGCATTATTTTAAAAAGTGGTGGAAATATCGATCTCGCCAGATTTCCGGGCGAGATCTCGAATGGCTAATCTCGACTCCAGACTTGGCACTAGATCGTAGGACACTAGTAAGTAATACGGACCTGGGCTTAGGACATCTCCTGTTGAGAGGCATATCCGACACGTGGTGGAAGAACTGCCGGGGCGGCAGGCGGTGGCGCAGTCCCTTCAGGGCCTCTTGCAGCTCCGGGCGGGTAAATGCTTCGTGATGTAACGCCTACAACAAAACGATTTGTATGTGTCAAGTGTTCTCAGCTGCTCAAATGTGTTGGTCAATACAAATCTGTTGCTGTGCGACCTGAATTGCACTTTATTGTGTCGTAGCAAGTCGCTATTTATTTAAATGATTTTGCGGTGTGAATCTTCTGTCCTTGTACGCACGGCTACAGATCAAGCTATACATTTCCGGTATAAGCTGATCTCGCATTGTATAGGATTTCCTTACAATGAGAGGTCAGTATAAACTAGAAATGTATAGCTTGATGTGTAGCCGTGTGTACTGCAAAGATCTGTTGCCGCTCGTTGACACAAAGATTCTGTTGGTAAACATTTGTGCGATTGTTTTGTGAAATGGTTGGCGGGGCGTTAGTTCTGATTTTGGCCGCCCGCCATAAGATCCTTGTACTTATACAGTGGTCTGCATCATCCAATTAATGCAGCCCACTGTACTTATTTTAATACAACTGGGGTACCCAATTGACGCGGCCCACTGTACTTATTTTAATACAACTGGGGTACCCAATTGATGCAGCCCACTGTACTTATTTTAATACAACTGGGGTACCCAATTGATGCAGCCCACTGTACTTATTTTAATACAACTGGGGTACCCAATTGATGCAGCCCACTGTACTTATTTTAATACAACTGGGGTACCCAATTGATGCAGCCCACTGTACTTATTTTAATACAACTGGGGTACCCAATTGATGCAGCCCACTGTACTTATTTTAATACAACTGGGGTACCCAATTGATGCAGCCCACTGTACTTATTTTAATACAACTGGGGTACCCAATTGATGCAGCCTGTACTGTACTTGCACATAAATGTGTCACCTTCTCAACGAGCCAGCAGTGCAGCGACATGGGGTCCACGGGCGGCTCGTGCTCGCCGTCCTCGCTCAGCAGCTGCGACGTCACGCGCACGGCCGGCGGGCACGACGCGTTGTTCAGGCACTTTGATGCTGCAACAAGACAAACATAAAGGGTTTATGTACAGTACATACTATAAAGCCTATATAATCCTGTTAATAATCAATTAATCTTGTTATTTTATACTATAAATGTTTGCGTGCCGAATGATGAAATATGGCTGTGCTTTAATGTATCGTTACACCTATTATGTATATATTACCATTATTTGCAAAATAAATGTCTATTCCATAGAAATCCGGATATATGCCTTCACTCAATATTTGTCCAAGTTCAGGTGTCACCACCTCACACAAAAACAAAAGAAATAGATATGATGAGTTTTTGGACGCACGCTTATTGCACACATGCTCAAAAGGGGCGGGCACTAGAAAGTGCCCGCCCCTTTGTTTACCGCCATCGCGCGTAAATTATGGTCAGTGTGACCGCGACACCGCGTGGAGCCGACATGTGCCACGCCACCAAGCCATATCCCTCGATATCCGTGGCCTATTCTATACGTAATGTAATGTTAGTGGCCGGGGATAGTGCAGGGCCGCACGCGCACGTCAGTAATAACATTTGTGCTATGAAAACCGGCCTTACTGCTATGAAATAAAGTCGCGTTTAAGGTTACAAGTAGTACCCAACTGATAAGGCGCGTCGTGGATCTTCGTTCGCACAGAAAATATAGTATGGCCCTGAAGATTAACGAGAATGCTTTAAACTTACAATCAACCTTAGACTACTACTATAAGGTTCATAATACACTGCAGCTGTTAGTTCCATCTCACTCGCAAATATGGCGGCTGACTAACACGCCATACGCGGCGCGCGCTAACATGGCGGCAGCTGCCGACCAATAGCGGTACAGGAAAAAGAAGCGCGGTGCGTGGAGCATGCCGATTGGTCAATAGCATTTCCCGCGCTTTGAAAATTCATCTTCTGCGCAGGTACAGCCATATCAGTTGGGAACTACTTGTTAATTGTTACATTTTACGTGCGGTTCACTGTAACAGTTTATGTAAACTTCTTTCAAACATGGAATAAGATCTCTATGTTCTCCACCGCCGAGCACAGACTGTCAGTAAGATCTGCTTTGTAAACTGGCATTAGGCCCGCTTGTCTCTGTCACCTTCAAATGATTGACAGAAAAAGAACGATGTTTTAAATTCGTTTAGCGCTAAACGTATTTAGAGATTTGTAGAGCGGGCATAATGCCGTTTCACTAACACTAGGCGACACTTAATTGAAAGCCTAAATAAAAGCACGCTATTGGATTTTCAACTTTAGCCGCTGAGCCGAGCGTTGCAAATCCAACAAAAACAATCTGCCTAGTCTTTTTCCAACACGTCAGGGTCGGCTTCCAGTCTAACCGGATGGACTGGATACCAGTAATTTACATGAAGCGACTACCTATTTGACCTCCACATCTCATGTTATCCAGGTGGTAACACGATGCCCCCGGCAGTCAGTCCACTTACCCAGATGCAGCGCCCTCACAATAGCGGCGGGCAGCTCGGAGGTGGGCGGCATGGGGCTGAGCAGCACGCTGCGCAGGCGCTCCAGCGCGCGGCCCGCGCCCGCGCCGGCGCCGGCGCCGGGCGCGCGGAGTTCGGCCTGCACGGCGTCCAGCACGGCGCCGCGCTCCGCCAGCTTCTTGATGGACAGCAGCAGCTTGTGGCGCGCGCCCTTCGTCACCCCTGCCGACAAGCCTCCTGCGTCAACGACACGCCCACAAACTCCACGGTAGTCATTTGTTTTTAACTATATTTGAAACAGGAATTTCAGATGTATCAAGTTTTGGGACAAGTGACTCAATTTGCAACCGTTTATTTTGGACGTCTTTAACCACCAACGGAAACAGAGGGGTGTTATAAGTTTAACGTGTGTATCTGTGTGTCAGTCTGCGCCATCGGAGCTCCCAAACGGCTGAACCAATTTAGTTTTTTTTTGTTTTGTTTGAAAGTTGACTTGATAAAGTGTTCTGTGATTCAAGAAAATATGTTCAGCGGTTTGAAGATTATCAGCTCTTTTTAACCGACTTCAAAAAAAGGAGGAGGTTCTCAATTCGGTTGTATTTTTTTTTTAAATGTTCGTTACCTCAGAACTCCATCATTTATGATCCGATTCAGAAAATTATTTTTTTATTTCAAAGGTATACTTCCAGATTGGTCCCATTTTTATCAAAATCCAGTTCTGATGGTGGGATCCATGAGGAATCGAGGGAACTACTCAAATATTTTAGGCATAAATTTAGCGATTTTGGTATTGTCATCAACAAATCAAGCGTTTGCATTCAGAAAGTATCATCTGGTGAAGTGAAAATGATGAAGAAGACCACAGATGGCCACGGGAACTCCTCAACGATGATAAGTATTTCACGGGTGGCGATAAGATATCTCGAATATAGTAGTTAAGCGACTATGACGAAGCTTTAAATAAATGGTTCTGATGAAAATGGTACCATCGAACCGATCTGATCCGCATGACACAGGCAATTCCGTTCAATCCATTGCGTGCCGTGCGTGTGTTGCGGGCGGTGCGGACCAGTGGACGTTCACCTTAAGGCCCAGGTTCCAAGCTTGGTTTAGCTCGGTGTGTAAGTGAAATGGCGTTATGGCTGTCTAGTTTGACGCACGAGATAGAAGATTCTCACGCGCACGGGAATTATGTCGTAAAAGTGCAAATAAAATCGTATACAATTAGAAATTAACTATTTAATAAAAAGTAATCCATCACTGGATGCAGTTTGAAATTTGACATTTCATGGTATATTTTTAATTATAATTATAATTGCTAATGAAGGTATAAACTACTTTTAAAGATTATTAGGAGGTATGTTTAAAGATTTTTTTGGTGCATTAAAGTATGTTTAATTATGTTTTGGCTTCCATCACTGTATGCGAAAAGGACTTGAAAATATCATATTTTTTTACATGTCAAAATTATTTACGGTATATGAGATACACGGCTTTAAAAAAACACCTTTTTGATCGTTTTCAGGAAATCTGCGCCTTAATAGAAATGTAAGAGAAGGAAGAAGATTTATACGCCAAACCCAAATAAATTAGGATGACGAATTGATGAAACGAATGAACAAACAAAGAGACTTTTATTCTGCCTAAAATGTATGTAATAACAATAAATTAATACAAATTAAAGCATTACGTTTTGTTTATGTTTGTTATTAATGTATTCGTAAATATTCATGCATATTCGTAAAGGTTCAAAAAAGTAGGACTGTTTTGCATTAGAACAAAACAGTTAGGTAGAGATAAACTACGATAACATGGCGCGCCCCTCCAAATTACTGTTTCAATGTGTGTAGTGACGTGACTAGTCGAGCAACAAATCCGTGGATTTGTTTTTGTTTGACGGCCGTCTCATTACGCACACATGCGTTGTGAATCTTGGTGGTGCATTGTAAATACTTTCACAAATACTTTCAAACGTTTTGAATTTTGGAGGGGCGCGCCATGTTATCGTAGTTTATCTCTAGGTACCTATTATGTGTGTCGAAAAACACAGCAGACAGCAGCAGGCAGCAGGTTTAAGACAGCATAATCAGCCTACAATATACTACTACTGGGGCACACGCCTCCTCTGTTCGGGAGGGAGAGGTCTGTAATCTAGCACGCGGGCCCAGTGCGGGTTGGTAGATTAAGCCTACTATACTAGAAAGGTTTAGGTAGTTAATTAACCCCTCAAGTGTCGAATGCACCCCATGTGTGCATAAGAAAAACCCTTTTTTTGTTAGGTATATAAGCTTATATCACATATAAATGTAAAAAAACATCATCCGATGGAAAACCAATCATCATCATTAGTTGTGAACCTACGGAGTTAGTAGCTAACCGCCGCTCCCCCCCGCGTGTCAAATGCACCCCAAGTGTGCAAAAGGACAAAACTTTACATAATAGGTATATAAGCTTAGATCACATATATATAAACGTAAAAAAACATCATCCCATAGAAAAAATATCATCATCAGTAGTTGTGAACCTATGGGGTTCGCAACTAACCCCCAACCCTCCCCACTCGCTGGGGTTTTGGGTCTAAAATTAGCCAAACTCAGACACTTGAGGGGTTAAAGGTAAACAATCTTGATGTGTCTTTTATCTTTTTCATTTCAAAACCTCAGTTTAAAAATAAAATGCAACTAAAAACCAATGTAAATACAACAATAATGATTACTAAATCAATTGAACCATTAGTTTAAGCTGTAGTTTATTTGTTTACCTATATTTCACTACCTAAACCTTTCTAGTATGACATTAATTTAGGCTACTGTGACATACCATTTTACCTAATTAAGTTACCGCTTTTAATGGCACTATACGGCTATACCAGTAATAACAACTGACAACTTCTATTGTGTCTCATTAGTGTCCTTTGAAACGTTAACAAACAAGTCGATAACCTATTTACTTATGTCTTAGGGCCACAGTAAACAAATAATAATCATTAATGGCACATGATTCATGTAGTTTCAGTCGTAGACAAGTATTGTGTATAATGAGAACAACATTAATAAAGTGGGCTGTTTCCTCTGCTATTCCTCTGATACTATTAGCACTATAACAGTGAGTCACTGTGTACACATACTGCACAGTGAGATGTAATTAGGGTTCCGTACCAAAATGGTAAAAAAGGAACCCTTATGGTGTGACTCAGTCTGTCTGTCTGTCTGTCTGGATATCTCAAGAACTACTAATGCTATCAACTTGAAATTTGGAACAGTTTTAGATGACGTTTACCCAACTATTTTGCAAATAAGAAAGAAATAAAAATATTTATATTTTTTTTACAACAGGGACTGAAAGGGGGTCTTAAAAATTCAAAGTGGGGCTACTAGGTCATGTGGGGTATCATATGAAAGAACGCTGTTTGCACATTCTCAAACATTTTTTTTTTCTTTTTTTTTAGCTTGCATAGTTTTCGACTTTTGATGAGAAATGTAAAAAAAAATACCGTTCCCCCCCTATCTCCGAAGTTTGCAAAGCGAAAAATCTGAAATTATTCTATGTGATAGAAGTTTATGTAAAGATTACAGGAAAAATAAAACGATGTCTCTAAATAGCACAGTTTTTCAGAAATCATCAACAAAAATTACATATAAATGATGGTACGGAACCCTCGGTGCGCAAGTCCGACTCGCTCTTGACCGGTTTTTTTTTTAATATATAAGGTTAATGGCAAACATTTAGATATTCAACGCATTTCACGTTTATAAGTCATTACGTAGAAGTTTGATGAGGAAAAAGGTGATTAAGGTTTATGTATGAATCATATGGTAGAGTTCGAAACAGTTCCATGTAATTTGTACATAGATTAATATGCACTGAACTTTACAAGAACTAAGGCCGCGCACACACCAAACGTCAGTCGCCAACTGTGACGTCAGTCAAGTTCAAAATGTATTTTAAAAAAACCGGTCAAGAGCGAGTCGGACTCGCGCGCCGAGGCCGCGAGGGTTCCGTTCCGATTTCTGAAAAAGTGTGCTATTTAGAGACATCGTTTTATTTTTTTCATACATATCTTTACATAAACTTCTATCACTTAGAATAATTTCAGATTTTTCTCTATGTAAACGGAGATAAGGGGGGACGGTATTTTTTTTTTCAAAAGTCGAAAACTATGCGGCCTAAAAAAAAAGTTTGAGAATGTGCAAACAGCGCTCTTTCATATGATACCCCACATGTCCTAGTAGCCCCACTTTGAATTTTTAAGACCCCCTTTCATATATTTTTATTTCTTTCTTATTTGCAAAATAGTCTGGTAAACGTCATATAAAACTGTTCCAAATTTCAAGTTGATAGCATTAATAGTTCTTGAGATATCCAGCTGTGACAGACAAGGAACCCTTATGGTGCAACTCAGTCTGAGTTGCACCATAAGGGTTCCTTTTTACCATTTTGGTACAGAACCCTAACAATGTCAGCCGGCTGACTGTGAGCGAGCGTTACGTTTGACGTGAACGCAGCCTAACTGCACAGTTAGGCTGCGTTCAGGTGCATAGGTAGTTAATACAACTACAAAAAGAAGTCATACAACTCACCTAATTTCTCCAAATACTTGTCGTCCATGGTCATCATCTGTTCGTAGCTCATGTTGGTGAACAGCCACACGTACTTGTGCAGGCGCAGACTCTTCAGCCACTGCGCCACGTTGGACATGCCGGGGTGCTCGCCGAAGTTGCGCGAGCGCAGGTCGTCCAGCCGCGTCTCGCTGCCCGTCGTGCCGTACATTATACTAATAGGCCTCAACTGACTCAAACTGTGCTCACTCGACAGTGAAAAACTCCTAGGTTTCTGTACAAAAGGTTCATCACTCAAATTCTCAGCCGACGAAGACATGTGCATGAAATGACTCGAAGGAGGCGTCAAACTATTCGATCTCTGTGACTTAGGTTGTGCTATCGTCGCGTCAAAATTCAATTTGTCTCTTTCTATACTTATATCTACGTCTCGGCCATTTTTCGAGAATGATTCTTGTAGTAAGTCGGTAGTGAAGTGTTCGACAGTGTCTAGGATGCCGCGGAACTCGACGTTCTTGCCGACGGTCCGCCTGAACGTGGTGCTGGTGCTCCAGATGTTGGTGTCCGGCAGGAGGCAGGGGTCTATTCTTGGTTGCCACACGCTTTCTGTTCTGTTGCCGGAAATGTGGTTCTCTAGGTACCTTAGCCATTGTTTTAATATCCTGAAATGAAGCATGATAAAAGTGATATAAGTTTTTAAACTGTCATGGGCACTAACATTATTATTAACACAAACGGGACATTTACCATGTTTACTGTTTTAATCGAGTTCCTGATATTTCGGCACTGTTGCAAGCACCATGATCCATGATCATGATGAACTCGAATAAAACAGTAAACATGTTAAATATCCCGTTTGTGTTAATAATAATGATAAAAGTTGTGAAATTATAAGGTCAACAGTAAGTGCCTTGAAATAACTTGAGGGTATGTTGAACTTAGCAATGAACTCCCACAGTTTCACAATCAATCAATCAATCAATAGCTAAGTAATTACAGCCGGGTCGATCGATCAGGTACTTTTGCCGCGGTTGGTCCGTGGATGGGTGACCATCTTTACATACCTAGACCCCTCCGTGCTTTGGAAAGCAGGTTAAGCCGTTGGTCCCGGCTGTCATTCGTGAGGGTCATCAGAAGCCCGAAAGTCTGACAATCAGTCTTACCGAGCGGTATCGTATTACCCAGTAACTGTACTAATACTGGTATTCGCTGCATACGATTTCGCAGTTGAGAAAAGGCTAGGCAGATGACCCTTGATTATGCCAGTGTTGTGGTCCCCTAGTGGTTTTGGCTTTGCCTTTCATGCATGAGGTTGTGGGTTCAAATCCGGGCAAGAACAAAATCAATTTGCCTAGACTTTTCCCAACTATGATGGGGTCAGCTTCCAGTCTAACCGGATGCAGCTCATGCAGCTGAATACCTGTATTTTACACGGGGCGACTGCCTGTCTGACCTCCACAACCCAGTAACTGGGTAACCCAGTAAATTGGTAAGACTGGTTGTCAGACTTTCGGGCTTCTTACGACCTGTAGCGACTGTCAAAGATCCACGAATGACAGCCGGGACCAACGGCTTAACGTGCTTTCCAAAGCACGGAGGGGTCTAGGTATGTAAAGATGGTCACCCATCCACGGACCAACTGCGGCAAGCGTGGCTTAACCTGTTATTACTTAGCCACGAGCTCCTCCGGGCAAGAACAAATGTGACTTTTTCAATTCATATGTACCTACTTTCTAAATTTATATTGGCCATCACTGACATTGGTGTTGGTGTTGGAAAATATCGTGAGGAAACATGGACTTATAGACGGCTCATCTAGCTGCACTGCCAGCTCCACATGACGCGGGCAGAATAGACGACATCGGCTCAGTTGCCAAAAAGGAAAAAAAAAACAAAAAATAGCTATAAGTCTGAAATCGCCAATCCGCCATGACCAAGCGTGGTGATCAATGCTCGTGCTGTCTCTGTATAAGAGGCCTTTGCCCAGCTGTGGGCAAACAGGCTGGTATTACTTACCCTTGATCACTATGTGTGAGCGCGGGGTGCACGAGCAGGTAAGACAGCAGCTGTCGGCACAGCTCGGGCACGACGGCGGAGCGGCGCGGGGCGTCCACGCAGCGCTGCACCAGCGCCGGCGCCGCCGCGACGTACAGGTCCTTGCAGCGCTCGTTGTCCATGCGCAGGAGTGGCAGCAGGCCTAGCAGGCGGTGCAGCCGCTCACAACCTAATATTTATAATAAAAAATCTTTACTCGATTCAAAAAAACACAGTACAATATTAAAAAAAACTAGTGATACATTATTGTTCATTACATTAGCCTTAGACGCTAGATTTTACAAATTTCTTGGGACCCCACACTAGGATTCGGCCAGTTTCTTCTCTTCCCAAGTAGGGCGAACATGTTTTGGTTGCAAGAATGTGGCGATGTTCTGGGCTCTAGCTTATTTAGTAGGAAGGCATTAATACATAAAAACAAAAGCAACTGTAGAAACATGATAAAGTTTTTCATAAGCTTAGTTTGTGTTCAATCAATCAATCATTTATTTATTTGTTTGTTTGATTGATTTGATTGATTGGTTCAATTCAAAAGTTCACTCTTGGGCCTTATACTTATCTGTCATCAAAGCCCGAACTGCTTAGTTCGCCGAACTACGTATGTTTATTTATTTACTAGCGTTTGCCCGCGGCGGTGTCGCCCGCGTGGATGTCGGAAAAGATCCCACGGGAACGTACTACTGGGAATTCCTTATCCTTGTCTACATTTTAAAGGGAACCTCTGTGCAAAATTTCAGCTTTCTAGGTCCAAGGGTTTGGGCTGGTTGTTGATGAGTCAGTCAGTCAAGACTTCTCTTTCCAAACATACAAATATCCTTACAGGCTAGACCCAATGCGATATTGTAGCACACATACAAATTAGATAGTTCTACTGCTTGTACCATAATATATTTTATCTACACCCATGCTATAAATTCTCTATAAAAGTTTCTGAGCCAGTTAGGTTATAGTTACATTAAAACAGCCAGTGTCATAGTAACCATGGTAACCATAATAGCATTCAAACGGGTGTTTTAATGTTGTACTGAATTTCATAACAAAACTCGTTTTCAAAAAAAGAACATTGTAATGCACGCGCGTTTCACTACAACAGCGCCGTAATTTTAAAAAAGAACTTATTCGAATTCACGTCGTATACTATGACGCCGGCCGCCATAGTCGATACGAGTTTTAGTATTGCAAAAAACTGTTTCAGAACCTTTTTTATAGAATTGATAAAATGGGTGTAGATAAAGTCTTGTATGCAACTGTACATAATTAGGTATTAAAACACTCATGTGATAATATTATCACCCACATTTGTGTTTTAATACCCCTTATTATACGTCAGTTGCATAAATAACTAATATGGGTCGCTATTTTTTCACATTCACCCAAAGCCAATGACTTAGTTACTTGACTTCGTTGTGGACTCGTTCATTCGTCGTTCTGGTATGGCTTCGTTGGATGACTGTATGATGTATATACCGAGCTTATACAGTGTGAGTCTTTATAATGTGCACATATCGAAATGAGGGAAATTATGCTTAATTTTATTGAAGGACATAATATTTTTAAAAAAATTGTCTACCTGCTGAAATATTGTAGGTGTGCAATGTGCAAGACCTTTCTTTAACAATTGATAGCAAATGTTGTGATTGAGTTATAAACGTGGTACCTATTTTAACTTTTAGAAAGCTACTAAGATGTAGAATAATTTAAAATAATAAAAAAAGGTAGGTAATAGGAGCTTTTACTGAGAAATTTTACAATTATTGTAAAAATTTACGAAAAATACCTGTTTTTTGTTAAAAAAAAAACACCTTAATTCTCAATTGAGGGCGGTTTTTTTCTTTAATTTTTATTTCATGAAGACTCCCAATTATTTCCAATCATCTCTGTGTTTGTTTTATCGTGATAGATTGTTTGGTTTAAAAGTTATACAATTTTGTTTACACAGGGGTCAAAGCAGCAAACAAGAATTTTAAATGCTACAAAAAGTTCTTTTTTTTTTTAAGTTGCCTTGATTATTTTATTTATGGAAGGAGTAAAGGCAAACTACATTTTATAAAAGAGTCAATGCCATACATGTGTTTTAGAATAAATTGTGAGGTAGCACACTGGACTAATATAGGCTAATAATATATCCTAATATTTATTAGTTGGACAAAATATATATTCTTAACTATTAAAAGATGCAAAACTGTATAATACCTACGGGAAGCAGTGAATGTTAGGTCACAAAATCATATTAAACTTGAACCTGGTACTCACACATTGCTGCTGCTGCCAGCAGTGAATGCTGCAAATGAGTAGTGGACTACTCTGACAGATGACTCATACTCTGCTAGCTTCACAGTTAGTTTGTTAGGAATAAGATAATGTCTCAAAGCATGACAAGTTTATGAGATTTATACTTGCACAAAACCAGCATCGGAGGCCACCGCTGTGCAGAAGGATATTTTTTTGGCCAGTTTTATTTTAAAAGTTTGTGAAACATAAAAGCCCTATACAGGTTATATCCCACAGTGATTATAATTATTGTGATAAGGCTACTTATGAATAAGCTATTTACATGTTACCTACATGATTTATTATTCAAGAATGTTTTTAGAAGAGTTCTGCAATTATGTATTTAAAGTAGTGTCGTGTGATTGGAAGGTCCTTCCTAGCTTATACTAGAAAATACATTCCAATCAATGTTGTATTATAAGTTTTAGAAGGGTTTCTGCAAACCTACTGGTAAAGTTTTATAGGGTAGGTTGTCAAATATAACAATATTTGTAACAAATTACTTGTGTACCTACCATTATTACACCTTCTGATAAAGCAAGTCCTCTGATCAAGCTATACAATTAGGATCCTGTCATGAACAATTCTGCACTCACGTTCTTCGTATAAGGAAAACAAGATCGGAAACATGAGTGTGAGGGTACAAGCGGTGGTAGTGGTACGTACCGTCGTCATCGTCGTCGTCGCGCACGAGCAGCAGGCTGGCCAGCTGGAGCTCGTCGTTGGCGTCGCGCTCCAGCCGCTCGTCCTCGACGTGGCTGCGCAGCGCCGCCTCCACGGCCCGCTGGACCAACTTCAGACCCGGCCACGGCACCCGCCGCGCCAGCGTGCACGCCAGCACCGTCTGCTCGCACGCACCCCATTGCTCGAACACCCCGGCTACACCTCCGAGCTGCTCGTTAAACGTGCCGTTCATCGTGAAAACAGCATAGCAAACCCAAAATATCAGATTTGTTTGTGTTCTACACGTCAGTAGTACGTGACAGCTGATCGTTGGGACACTTTTTGACCCCCTTGGAGACAAGCGGCACACGAGGCGATGACTGTGTTGAAAGTTCCGCGATTATGTCGCGTAATGGGAACGTTAATTTAGTAATAATATTACAGGTACATTGAAAAACATCAAAATTGTTTCGACGGTCAATCAGATTATCAAAATCCAAAATGGCCGACCACAGATAACAAAATGTTTGCACTTTTTTTTAGTGACTACTGATCGAAGTGCAATTTATTTATTTTCGAGAATAAAATTAAAAGCCAAATTGCTATTTTCAAAAAAATACAAAAACTTTTAGAAATTAAAACACTCGTGACGTTTGAAACGGATTTTACAATCCGCACTTTTTAGTACTACTATATGACGCTAGATGTCAGATGGCACCCAATGACAATGAAAAGCTTAATACTGCTACTTGATGCTAGATGTCAGAAGTAACACTATAAAGATGTGAATGTTTATAATTATCTTTTGATAAATCAAGAAACTACCGACACTACATAATAATTATACCAATGTGTTTCCCAAACAAATAATTACAGTACGTGTTCTTCACAGACTACTTAGGGATACTACGTATTTTTACAGTTTGTGTTCAAGTTATTGGAGAATGAATCTAGTTTAGTTACTTTTATTATGCGAAATATGACTAAAGTCTAATTAACTAGCGATTTCTTGAAATTATGAGGTTTGAGGTCAATTCCAGCTTATGGAGTTGTATTGCTGATTCTAATGATCATAGTTAATTATGTAAAGCCATTTTAGTTACGGTGTGGGCCACCGCCGGCCGTAACCGCGAATCATTTTTAATCAACATAGGTAGGTATACAACCTGAAATTGACCTGCAAATTGTAAAAAACGTAAAAAAAATTGAATTTCGCGGTAATCGAGAAATTCATGGAATTCACCATCGAATAGCCCGGGATACCTACACAAAAAGTAGGTAAGAAAGTTACTTATTTATTATTTTGTATTTTTATGTATCTACTTATATGTTTAATATTTTTGGCTCTTCAAAAGTATTCAAAACAAAAGAGTTTTTTTTTTGTGACGCGGATAGTTTTGCATCATTTTTTTTTTCCAAACCCAGGGGACAGAGTCCTGGTGGTCTTTGTGATTGTACAACTGAAGACTGTCGCCTAATCTTTTGAACAAGTGGACCGCCTACGCTGACACCAATTCAGGAGATCTATAATAATGAACCCTATGAACATAACAATAAGGTATGAAAACCATTGGTATTATTGACGTGTGTGTTCGTTTGTCACTAATAGGTCTATTTACTATATTAGACAATAGTAGACGCAATACTTTAGAAGATTTTCTACTCCAGTGCCTGCGTAAAATCGTTGGAAGATGAAAAAAGTAGGTCTGTAATCCATTTTGAAAAGGTAGCATATTCTGTGGTAGGTACACACGGCTACACATCAAGTTATACATTTCCAGTTTACACTGACCTCTCACTATAAGGAAATCCTATACCTACAATACGAGATCAGTTTATACTGGAAAGTATAGCTTATATCTGTAGCCGTGGTATACTTCACCAAGAGTCACTCATGGGATGGCACTCTAATGGAATCTCAAGACCCTATACTTACTTGGCTCACACACGCCTATAATTTAATAATTAGCTGCGCCCCGCGGTTTCACCCGTGCTGACCAGGATAAAAAGTGGACTACTTTATATGTTATTCCAGGGTATAAGCCACAGAAATCTAAATAATAAGGCACTATTATTTAGATTTCTGTGGTATAAGCTATCTACATATTTACCATATTTCATCCAAATCGGTCCAGCCGTTTGAGCGTGAAGAAGTAACAAACATACAAACACACACTCACAAACTTTCGTCTTTATTAAATTAAGTGTGATTAATGCAAGTCAACGTTCTCGGAACTAACCCTGCAAACGCAACATGCAAATTGTATAATCTGCATTGTCCACATTTGCAAAGGACTAACCCTTTTATGCTACGCCGAAGACAATGCGACGACGTTTTGCAAGTTTGCAAAATAGAACTTTCTCTGGGACAATAAGTAAAACCGTTATTTACCTGCGCTGTAGGCGACAGGCGGTGTTGCTCGGCGGAGTGATTCAGTGATCTCTGTAGGTAGGTAACTGCTCCTCTGGTACAGACTGTCATTTTTTCTGGAATCTTAATTATTTTTTCAATACACTTCCTCGAAAACTGCTATACGTAGTCCAAATTGGTTCAATGCCTCTATTCACAACCGTCTCGCGCCAGTTTCATTTTGGCACTTGCCGGTGCCAAGTGCCAAAATGCAACTGGCCCGAGACGGTCCTCTCTATTCGGAGGTGAATGTTTTTTTTAATCTCGGCAAAGAGATATGCGTATCACTGGTCTACAAAATGTAACTTTTTGTGTGCCTTTCAATTGAATACTTTATTTTTATATTGCTTTAAGGTTACTGAATAGAAGTGTATTTTTTGAATATTTAAATAATGTTTATAAATGGAATATCATCAAAAACCATGATTATTACAATAAAAACACGTTTATGAATAAATTAACCTTTATTTGTGTTCTAAACTCAAAAACATTTGAATTTTCTATTTTTCATAGGTGTTAGGCTGTTTATCGGCTTTAGGTATACCTTTGCTTTTCCTTCAACCTGGCGAAAGCAAAGACCGGAAAAAAAGAAAATTTAAGTCATAGTTTCCTAACAATTCATGACAAAAATATTTTTCGTTATTTTATTTTATTTCTTCAAAAGTGTATTGAAAAACGTCGTTTGATGCACGTGGACATTTGTTATTGCAGTTCTCGGCTCAAAAACAGCTTCACCTGCGGCTCGGCTGTTAATTCCGCCTCGAATGCAATAACAAACATTCTCCACTTATATCAAAATGTAGGTACTATTATTACTTACCAAAAAAGTAGAAAGATATGCAGAGATAGTAGTACCTACCTAACATGATGCACCAAGTTACTAAGTATCTCTGCAATCTTATTATCTTTCTACTAAGTAAGGCTAAACCCATGCTACAAGTACAACTATAGTAGTCTTTGCTACATACTAACAAGCTACCTATCACTTAAAACTATAGGTACCTACTTATTTAGTGAGCAGTGGTGGGTGGAGGGCCCAGTGGTAACGGCCGCGACTTACAAGTTGTAGGCCGTAGTCTACGACTACAACTTGTAAGTACATTTACCATAAGTAAACCTACGACTCGTAGGTTTAGGTACTTTGGGTACTTACCTAAATTATTTATCACCAATCAAACTGCTCTCAAAACGGTGAAAGACAACATCGTAGGGAATCCGGCTTGTCTTAGAACCAAAAATTTGAAGACCATGTGACCTAAGTAGATCTACCAACCCGCACTGGGCCCGCGTGGTGGATTACGGGCTTACGGCCCACTCCCTCTCACCGAGAGAAGGCCTGTGTCCCAGCAGTGGGAACATTAGGTATACCCAGTGGCGTATTTTAAGATTCAGCGCCCCGGGCCTGTAAGGTTTGCCGCCCCAAGAATTAACGGAATATAGCAAAAACTTTTAATTATAAAATAAAATCCAGCAGTGCGTTGATGCGGGCTGAGAATGGTGATAATGAATCAATAAACCGGCCAAGTGCGAGTCGGACTCGCACACGAAGGGCTTCGTACCACCGCACAGTGTTCCAATCGATCAAAAAATTTCCCAATGCTATTTATGGTATTTATCGATCAAGGGATGCATTTAAAATGCACGAGTAAAACACCCACGTGTCAATTTCATGAAAAAAATTAAAATAAATTCTCAAAACGTAACTGTCCAAGATATTTATTTTATAATAAGGTCTGTTAAAGCACCTTTGGGCGCATATTTTTCAGTTTTTATTTTTGGAAAATCACCTCCGTATACCGAGTAAAAATTTTTTTGTCAGATTTTTGTTTTTATTTTTTTTCTCGCTAAAAACTCATCTCAACTCGTGATTTTTTTATCAGTGATAGGCCTTGTTACGAGAAATATTTATGTGCTAGTGACAAGTCGCACTTTTGAGGTTTTAAGGAGAAAAAAAAATAAAAACGAAAATCAGAAAAAAAATATTTCTCGGTATCCGGACGTGATTTTCTAAAAATAAAAAATGAAAAATATGCATTTTAATTTCTTTCATGAAAAGGTCACCTTCATCATTAAAAAAAAAAGCATTTCAAATTGACACGTGGGAGTTTTACTCGTTCATTTTAAATGCATCCCTTGATCGATAAATTTACCTTTTTTTTTATCGATTGGAACACTGTGCACCGTACCTACAATATTTAACACCAAGTGCAACGACCATGGGTTATGTGGTCGTTGCACTAAGTACCTAAATGATTTTTAACAATCGCAAAGATAACTTTGTACTTCATAATGATACTGTGAACTACAAAGTTATTTTTGCCAGTTGCAGAAAATCACCCATATTTAACCCCTCAAGTGTCGAATGCACCCCATGTGTGCATAAGAAAAACCCTTTTTTTGTTCGGTACATAAGCTTATATCACATATATATAAATGTAAAAAAACATCATCCGATGGAAAACCAATCAAATCATTAGTTGTGAACTTATGGAGTTCGCAGCTAACCTCCCCTCCCCCCCGCGTGTCAAATGCACCCCAAGTGTGCAAAAGGACAAAACTTTACATAATAGGTATATAAGCTTAGATCACGTATATATAAACGTAAAAAAACATCATCCGATGGAAAACATATCATTATCAGTAGTTGTGAACCTATGGGGTTCGCAACTAACCCCCAACCCTCCCCCCTCCCTGGGGTTTTGGGTCTAAAATCAGCCAAACTCAGACACTTGAGGGGAAAATGGTCTAAAACTGACAACTTTTGCGGCCCCCTATTTCTTTATTTTTGAAGATAAAAATATAAAAATTATATTTGTACTCTACTCAACGAGTTCTATAATGACTTTAGTGGCAATGTCTTGGGAAATGACCCTATTGATAACTTTTCACTTTTTGGAAAAAGTGCCCATCTTTGACTGTATATACCTATCTTTGTAGATTGCTTGAGTTAGGCTCAAATTGTCCCCAATTTAGTTTGCTTCACCAAAATAAAGAACAAAGATTTATTTAAAAAAAAAAATAAAAACAGATGCAAGTCCCAGAATTTTGCAGGTTTTCGAGCACCATGGGAGTAGCACAAGTTTTCAGTGCTGCAAACTTGGGTATAGACAACTCTCAGGGGACCTAACAACATATAAAGGAAAGAATCGTAGTTAGGTACACACGGCTACACATCAAGCTATACATTTCCGGTTTACACTGACCTCTAGTTGTAAGGAAATCCTATACAATACGAGATCAGCTTATACTGGAATTGTATAGCTTGATCTGTAGCCGTGCGTACATGCGCGTTTACGATGTTTACATTTTTTGTGTCGATTGTGACTGGACTACCCCTTTAATTTTTTTATTTAATTAATTAGGTAGGTAGGCTTTTTTTAAATTTCTTCAGGCATATAAAGTCTAAAAGAAAGTCGCACAAAGTTGAGCGCGAGGTGCGGCTTGCGCCGCCCCTCTCAGGCTGCCGCCCCGGGCCATGGCCCTTTTGGCCCTAGGGTAAATACACCCCTGGGTATACCTAGGCTGATTATGCTTATTTAGTAGGTAAATAGGTACTAGGTTCTTACTTACATGTAAGTAAGAACCTAGTACCTATTTAGTACGCAAACAACATGTATAAGTAGGTAGGTATGTATACCTACCTACTTATACATGTTGTTTGCGGTAGGTACATACTTATGTGAATATTGACTTCGGTTTAACTTTAACTTAATTTAATTTAGCTTTTACAATAATAATATTAATATGAGGAGGAGGAGCGCTTTGGAGGATGCTTTCCGGGAGTACCGTTCCACTCCGCCTGGACTTAGACCACGTTTACCTCGTTTGCCCATGCACAAGAAAAACAAGGCGCTGGTGTGTGCTCTAGACTCGCAGCTGTCAAATTGTTTTGATGGCAGCAAAGACCTCGCCGATACCCACTCGATCTTGTACTGTGCAGCTGTAGCGGCATGTCGTGTAGCTCATGTTAAATTTCATAATAATGACAGAGTTACTCGACCAAAACCAGCTGTACCAACTTGGCAGTGCAGGATTGAGCGTCGTATAGGTGAGGCTAGAGCACTCATCGGCAAGCTAATCTGTTTCAGGGAGGGCAATACTCGCCCTAGAGTGATGCGCTTTGTGAGGCGGGCGTTCTCGGGGATGGATATTAGTCCTCGAGATTATTTGACCTGCGTCACAGAGCGTATCGACTTCCTGAAGCAGAAGATCTGTGCATGGGCAAACCGTATTCGTCGGTACAGGCGGAGGGTGGAGCGGTACACTCAGAATCGCACATTCCAGAGCGATGAAAGGTGGGTCTATAGGGCTTGGGAGCGACCTGACCAAGGTGTGGCTGACACGCAGCTACCGGATGATGACGCCATGTGTTCATTCTGGCGAAGCATCTGGTCGGTGCCTGTCAGTCACACTGAGGGTGATTGGACTAGGGAGGTCGAGCGAGCGTGTGATCACATACCACAAATGGGGGCACTTACCATCAGCCCCCAAGATGTAGCTCGTGCAGTCCGTCCGTTACCTAACTGGAAATCTCCAGGGCCGGACGGGCTGCACAACTTTTGGATAAAGTGGTTCCAAAGGTCGCACGCCCGCTTGGCATCCCAGTTCCAGTCAGCCTTACAGTCAGGATCACTGCCCCAGTTCCTAACGACAGGAATAACCCACCTGCTCCATAAATCAGGTAGTACTGCGGAACCCAGAAATTATAGACCGATCACTTGTCTACCGACGGTCTATAAGGTTCTTACATCCATTTTGAGAGCTAAAATTAACAAACACATAGACACCAACTCCATCATGTCTGCCTCTCAAAATGGATGTGGGAACGGGTCCCGCGGTACTAAGGAGCTGCTCCTCATCGATATGACCATTAGCCAGCAGGTTCGTCGTTCCCGAAAGGATCTGTCGACATGTTGGATAGATTATAAGAAGGCCTATGACTCGGTGCCACATACATGGCTCATGAGGGTGCTGGAGTTGTATAAAATAGATGCAACTCTACGCACCTTCCTGATGTCGTGTATGGGGCAGTGGAGGACGGTCCTTCGCTATCCAGGATGTCGAAATATCCAGAGGAATAGCGAACCGATAAGGATCGAGCGAGGTATATTTCAGGGCGACAGTTTGAGTCCACTTTGGTTCTGCTTAGCCTTGAATCCTCTAAGCACACTGCTGGAGGATTCAGGTCTAGGCTATCGATTGAGGAGAGGTGGTCAGGTTATATCTCACCTCCTTTACATGGATGACTTAAAACTCTTTGCACCCAACAATTTGCAACTGATGGAGCTACTGAAGGTAACGGAAACTTTCAGTAGCGCCATCAGGATGGAATTTGGTGTGGACAAATGTGCGGTCATGCATGTAAAGCGAGGGGAGATTGTGGAATCCGTGAGAACCCAACTTTCGGATTCCATACACCTAAGATCTCTCTCCTCACTCGAAACCTACAAGTATTTGGGTATGTCGGAAGCGTTAGGCATCAACGCTGCTGACATGAAACAATCGCTGAGGGAACGTTTCTTTGGCCGCCTGAATAAAGTTTTAAATAGTCTTTTATCAGGCGGAAACAAGGTGCGTGCCTTCAACGGTTGGGTCATGCCGGTTTTGATGTACTCTTTCGGCATACTCAAATGGACTCAGACGGAACTTGACGCCCTGGATAGGAGGGTCCGCACACTGCTGACCGCAAATCGGATGCATCACCCACGGTCATCGGTGATGAGACTGTATATCCCGCGGAAGTGCGGAGGTCGTGGCTTCTTAAATGCTAAGACCCTGCACAACCGTGAGGTATGCAGTCTCAGGGAATACTTCCTAGAAGCCGACGTGGGGATGCACCGAGAAGTGGTCTCAGTAGATAAGGGCCTCACCCCGCTCTCCTTAGCTAACGAGAACTGGCGCAAACCTATAGTATTAGATACTAATGACCGCAGGGAGGTATGGCAGAGCAAAGAGCTTCACGGACGCTTTTACCGGGTCCTACATGGACCCGATGTAGACTTCTTAGCGTCCGTATCCTGGTTGCGATTCGGTGATCTGTTTGGGGAAACCGAAGGTTTTGTCTTTGCGATTATGGACGAAGTTATGATGACGAACAACTACCGGAAGTATATTGTGAAGGACGGCACGGTTGACATCTGTCGGGCATGCCACCGTCCGGGGGAATCAATCCGTCACATTATTTCTGGCTGTTCTCGTCTGGCTAACGGAGACTACTTGCATAGGCACAACCTTGTAGCCAGGATTATCCATCAGCAACTTGCTCTGAAATACAGTCTTGTTGAATCGGAAGTACCATACTATAGGTATGTGCCCGACCCAGTTCTCGAAAATGGCAATATCACGTTGTATTGGGATCGGTCTATCATCACTGACAGGACTATTGTTGCCAATAAGCCTGACATAGTGGTGATAGATCGATTAGAGCGTCGCACGGTGATTGTTGATATAGCGGTCCCGCATGACGAGAACCTCGTGAAAGCCGAAAAAGATAAGCAAATTAAGTATCTTGACCTGGCTCGCGAGGTTGTCGACATGTGGGATGTGGATACAGCAATCATTGTGCCGATAGTCGTGACGGCCAATGGCATAATAGCCAAGAGCCTCGACCAACACCTGAGGAGGCTCTCGTTAGGCGGCTGGATCAAGGGCTTGATCCAGAAAGCGGTACTTCTGGACACGGCGCGTATCGTTAGGAGGTTCCTCTCTCAGCAGCCCTGACCGCCGGTAGCTTGGACCCTGTTCCCGATACCGGTGGGCTACTATTTTTTATATTTTTAAATGTTTTTATACTTTTTATATTTCAACATTTAAAAATGTAATTTATATGTATATACAAATGAAATAAAGGAAATATTAATATCATATACCTATATATAATTCAATTTTCATTACTTATATGAAACAGTCCTAGTCGCGTGCGCAAAGATAACACGAATCCTTCCAACGAACAAACATTCTCAGCCTGTTGAACCCGTCACGGGCGCGGCGCGTCGCGCGGATGCCGCCATCAGCCGCCATGGCCGCCACGCGCCCATATTTTTACAGCCAGATTCACGTGAGAAATGTGTAGGAATAATAATGTGTCCAAACAAATGAGCTCTAAGGTTTTGTCCAAAACTTACTTTTGCGGGTAATTTGAATTAGTTGTGAGTACTTACTTAAGGTGGAACCGCTGTGGTAGCACCCGAAATTAATATTTTCTTGCGTTTTTTGCAATTTGCAGGTCAGTGTCCGTTTGTATCTTGATCAAAATATGATTCGCGACAATAACAAATATATATTTACATGAGTATAACCATGAGAATCATCAATACATCTCTTTATGTTAGATTTGCCGTCGTTTGGTCTGATTTCCGAAATCAGATCAAACCACGGCAAATCTAACTAAGATGTATTGATGATTTTTATGGTCACAATAATTATGTAAATACATATTTCTTATTGTCGCGAATCATATTTTGATCAAGGTTCAACCTTACACTGACCTGCAAATTGCAAAAAACGCAAGAAAATTTAAATTTCGCAGCCTACCATAGCGCATCCCCCGTTTATATGGGTTCTAGTAAAATGAAAAGGACAAGCGATGTTTCAATTTGCTCAATGTTATTCAGGCGATATCTAATGAAGACAACGATTACTTCCTCCAACATTTGACAGTAATTTCTGCACATTATCCGGAAACCATAAATAATAACTTCAAAGAAATGATCGCTTGTCCAGCGCACGCTTTCATACGAATCATCAGTGCGTTAGTAATGTCGCAACTGTCGCGGTGCGGACATGAGCGGCGACTTTTTGTCGCACAGTCGTAGGTACGGTCAGCAACGTTATGTCGATTAACACTGCTACTTTTACACAACGTGTAGTAAATTGATACAAAATGATTTGTTTTTCTTTTTTTTCCTAAAATACTCGGGTCTAGTAGTTACACTCCTTTGCAAAAAAAACGGGCGGTTTGGATTTTTCTACATTATTGGTAATCATTTGGTTCTAAAGAAGTTTTAATAGCCAAACTATATTACTGGCACTTAATAAAGAGTCTGGGTATGAAAAAAAAGTTAATTTCAAATTCGAAACTGTTGTTTTTAAAAATAATAATCCCTTTTTCAGTTTATGACTTTTTACTTGCTATTCGCGGGTTTGCGGTTAAAAGGTTATCAGGCAACTAAAACTAACTTCTCGTTATTTTTATTAGAATAATTTATGTTTGTCGCATAATCCTGCCTTATTGTGACATAAAACAGATATCTTTGTGTCGATTGTAATGGCACAAAAAGCAATAAGAGCTAGTAAAATTATAGCGCTGCGGGAAGTGGGGTGTAGTCAATGTTACGGCTCACAGCGGTTAAACGTGGGTCGTTCCACCGTCCAAAGAACCTGGACTCGATACCAAGAGACAGGGTCCGTTCAAAGAAGTCAAGGTTCTGGGAGAAAACGTTGCACGCAACCACGAGACGACCGCTTTTTAGTGACTCAGGCGCTGAGGAACCGTAAATGCAGTTACATAGACCTCAAAAGAAACCTTGAAGAGGTACGAGGAGCACAAGTTAGCCTATGGACAGTGAGGAGGAGGCTTTTAGCGGTTGATATACGCAGTCGACGACCAGCGCGGGCCCCCAAGTTACTCTGTGAGTACCGAATTGCTCGACTGAGGTTCACTAGAAATTGTCTATCTTGGACACTAGGTAAGTGGAGTAGCGTACTCTTCTCCAATGAGGCTCGAATTTGTCTGAATGATGAGGACCGACGTCAGCGAGTGTTACGAAGACCAGGGGAACGCTATGCCGACGTGTGTTTTGAAGAAATCACCCCTTATGGTGAAAGGTCCGTTATGTTTTGGGCGGGCGTAACTTCCAGCTATCGTACCGAGATAGTGTTAATTGAAAATTGCTCACTAAATGCGCAAAGGTACATAACAGGAATAATTTGTCAACATGCACAGCCCGCACTGACTGTAATTGGTGAAGATGCCATTTACATGGACGATAATGCTCAGGAGCACCGTTCTGGCGACGTAGATGCTTTAAGCAAGAGGTCAGTATTCGTCGCCTGGATTGCCTAGCGCGGAGATCTTTAATTTACTGTTGTTCCGATTTTAGTTAAGTAAATGACTTTTTTTTTAAGTAGGTAAGTACTTAATTCAACGAAATTTCCAAACGGCTGGTTGACACTTCCCGTGACCCAAGGGCTGGCTTTTACTTTGGCCAGAGGCTTAGCATTGCCATACAACGTGGCAATGCCGACAGTCTCTTGGGTACTCTACCAGTCGACAGCGATGCGGAGGAATTTTTCGACGCCATATTTTAGTTTTTTAATAGTTTTAGTTAGTTTAGGATATTATATTTTTAACTTAGGTAACTGTACTCTATAACTGATGAAATACCCTACAAAATGAAGAGCTAGTAAATGACTTGTTCAATAATTAAGATTTATAAAACTGAAATGTTAATCGACTTTTGTTGCTGACTGTACTGTGTCATTGTGTGGCTCAATACTACTTCCGATATTGTACTAAGTGATGGTGATGTCGCAGTGGTCTTAATTTGAGCCCATAGAAAATATTATCTCTGAGGCCTAGGTATATTGGCTCTGTATGCAACTAGGCAGTTAGATAGTGTATCTGTAGCGAAGTATCGAAGCGTAATTGGATAATCTTACATTACTTGATCTGAAGTTTTAAACTTGTATGTAGGTCATAGCACATAGCACGACATTTATCTATCTACTAGCTTCTGCCCGCGACTTCGTCCGCGTGAAATTTCTTGTCCCCCAACGACGCATCGCATCGCAACGCCTGCCCGCGCTATTACTTCGTTTGCGCTTAAGCATCCTTTCTGACATTTTTTCTTTTTGCTCGGCTCCTAAGGTCCCTAGCGTGATGTTAAATAGCCTATATCCTTCCGCATCGCCTGGCCGCGCTATTACTTCGCGCTCGGCTCCTAAGGGCCCTAGCGTGATGTTAAATAGCCTATACCCTTCCGCATCGCCTGCCCGCGCTATTACTTCGCGCTCGGCTCCTAAGGGCCCTAGCGTGATGTTAAATAGCCCATATCCTTCCGCATCGCCTGCCCGCGCTATTACTTCGCGCTCGGCTTCTAAGGGCCCTAGCGTGATGTTAAATAGCCTATTATCCTTCCGCATCGCCTGCCCGCGCTATTACTTCGCGCTCGGCTCCTAAGGGCCATAGCGTGATGTTATATAGCCTATAGCCCTCCTCAACAACTGGGTTAGAAAATGCAAAAAGATTTTTTCAAATCCGACTGGGGTAGTTCCAGAGATAGCGCGTTCAAACAAACTAACAAAGAAACAAACTCTTCCGCTGTATTCCACCGACATTATTGAAATAATAAATCGAGAGGGTCGTCAATCCGCGAAAAATCTCGCTATTCAGAAAAACCGGTCAAGAGCGAGTCGGACTCGCGCACCGAGGGTTCCGTTCCGATTTCTGAAAAAGTGTGCTATTTAGAGACATCGTTTTATTTTTCCTGTAATCTTTACATAAACTTCTATCACATAGAATAATTTCAGATTTTTCCCTTTGCAAACTTCGGAGATAAGGGGGGGGAACGGTATTTTTTTTTACACTTTTAATCAAAAATCGAAAACTATGCGGCCTAAAAAAAATAAAAAAATGTTTAAGAATGTGCAAGCAGCGCTCTTTCATATGATACCCCACATGCCCTAGTAGCCCCACTTTGAATTTTGAAGACCCCCTTTCAGCACCTGTTACAAAAAAAACATAAATATTTTTATTTCGTTCTTATCTGCAAAATAGTTGGGTAAACATCATATAAAACTATTCCAAATTTCAAGTTGATAGCATTAGTAGTTCTTGAGATATTCAGCTGTGACAGACAGACAGACAGACAGACAGACAGACAGACAGACAGACAGACAGACTGAGTGAGACCATAAGGGTTCCTTTTTTACCATTTTGGTACGGAACCCTAAAAATTACTTATTTGCACAACGCCAACTATGGGTAAATTGATAAAACGTCCGCACTAAACATGTTTGCTCAAGAGCGACCGGTATGAATTAAAGTTATTTTGCGTTTTAGTAATTTTATATTATCTCCGAAACTGTATGACGGATTGACATACTGTAAAGGCCAAATCTTATCTCCATGATGTCCTTGTGATCATAAAATAACTTATTTTGATAAGGTTTAATGTTTTGTTGTTTAAATAATCATCCAAACGTAAGTATGTCTAAAAAATACTTTTTTAAAGCAATAAAAGATGTATAAAAGATAAAATATAAAAGATAGAAATATGGTGTCGCGGACTTTTTTGTAGAATTATTTAAGACGGACCAGACTGCCATACATTGTTCTCAATTATAAACAACCGTTTAGGCAGCGCATGCAAAAAAGTCTGTTTAAAGAGGTATTTCTTTCCGACTTGTTAGACAAAAATTGTGATAGCTCGGCTAATATGCATGATATAAATATAATTTATAGCCTATAGCACTCAGGAATAATGTAGCTTTCTACTTGTGAATTTTTTTTTAGAATTGGATCATTAGTTCCGGAGATTACCCCCTACATACAAACTTACAAACATACAAACTTACAAACTTACATACAAATTTTACCTCTTTATAATATTAGTATAGATTTATATAAATAAAAAGAAGTCCTGACTAACTGACGGACTGACTCATCAACGCCCAGCCCAAACCCTTGCACCTAGAAAGCTGAAATTTTGCACAGAGGTTCCCTTTATAATGTAGACAAGGAATAAGGAAGGAATTCGCTAGGGATATTTTCCGACATCCATGCGGGCGATGCCGCGGGCAAAAGCTAATAGAAATATAAAAATATGATCACACAGCACACTACTTACATAATCTTCTAAAAAAGAGTGAATTGAGCATTGTAAAATCTTTGAACATTGACGGAATCAGAGTGAAATCGACACAAATGTTAAAACAAATACTGTAGGTAGGTAGATCCAAAGTGCATACGATTTTGAAAGAAACTGCATCCAAGTCTGTGAAAGTTTGGATTTATCGGATTCAGTAAAAAAAAAAAAACACGAATCAGCAACTATTGTTCAAAGAAGTAGGTAAGTAGGTAGTAGGTACTAGATCTAGGTAAGGTACCTACTTAGTAGATACTAGGGGCAATTCTCGTACCTAAAAACGTTCACAATCTCATGCCAGCGTCAATCAAAATGTCAAAAATGAAGGTAAACGCTATACAATTTCTGCCAGATTGAGTCTTGAGATGATATTGCGAACGTTGTTAAAAATACGAGAATTGCCCCTACTATATAGGTACTGTAGTATTAAACATCGATTTCTGCTTTAAATTTTTATCAAGTGAATAGGTAATTTTACTTCAGTAGTAAGTATATTCTGAGGAAGACTCCAATAATAATAATTCCACCGTTAGCTAACTTGCACGCGGAAGGGTTCTGCAATTGACAACCAAGTGACGATCTAATCCTTTTTGTAACCCACGCTTACACAAAAATAACCCTTAGCTTAATTCAGATAAAGTTCATAATAACAGTTAATAAATGAAAGCCAATGCAGCTGTGTCCAAAAGTATTTGTTCCGTAATACAATCTTTTCACAGAGATGACGCAGGGACCAGCCCTTATGTAATGGTCAGCGGTAGAATTAATTAATAATGTTGTTCCAGAAGGGACTAAAAGAATAGAATAGAATAATTTATTTGTTAAACATATGTAATACATAAAAAGACAAAAAAAAAACAAAGAAAAAAAAAAAAAAAAAAGACTAGAACAAGGAACTTGTTACTTAATTTTGTTGTTGTAAAGGCTTGTGGCGCGGCTTAGTAACGTTAAAAACCGGCCAAGTGCGTGTCGGACTACGCACAATGAAGGGTTCCGTAGTTGGGATTAAGTTAATTATCCCAAGAACAAACAGCATTACAGTTGAAAAACATGTTCTCCCATACATTCCAACAGTAAATGTAATATTGTACTCACAATATTGAGAGATTTGGCGACACGGTTGGCGCAGTGGTTGAGCGATTGACTGCTGCGCAGCATGTCGCGGGTTCGATTCCCGCACGGAACAAATATGTGTACGACCTACAAGTATTTGTTCCGAGTCTGGGTGTTTTTCTATCTATAATATGTATGTATTTACAAAAAAAAAAAAATGTATATAAGTAGTTTATCAGCCATCTCGTTACCATAACACAAGCATTAGGTTGCTTAGCTTGGGACTAGATGGCGTTGTGTGAAATGTCCAAGGAAATTTTTTAATTTATTTATTATTTACCATGTTATTTTAAGACTACAAACTTCTTATAGGTTTTCCTGTAATCTACAGGTATAGAACTATTTTCTGTATTTTTTTTCAAAATTTAAGGCTCAGTAGTTTCGGAGATGGGGGGGGGGGAGATCAATTTTCGTCTATTTTCTTAAATAACTATAAAACGATTTATTTTAAAATTATAGAAAAAACATATTTGAGACCCTCATAGTGAGCCCTTTCATTTGATATGTCAAACGTTACAGTTTGCAAAACTTTTTTTTTAAGTTTTCTTATTTGCCCCCTAAAAGTGACCCCCATATTCAAAATTCATTTGTTTACTTTAGCCGTATGTGTTTGGGTCACAGAAATCCATATGTGTACCAAATTTCAACTTAATCGGTCTAATAGATTCGGAGCAAATTGGCTGTGACAGACGGACAGACAGACACACGAGTGATCCTATAAGGGTTCCGTTTTTCCTCTTGAGGTACGGAACCCTAAAAACCACAGACTAATTGGAAGAAGAGAGAACCTCTTATACTTATAAGTATCTGTTCTGTGTTAAAAACCACCGTAATCCTTTCATATTTGGCAATGTTGAGAATTGGCTAGAAATTGGCAATGTTACGGATCCGACACTGTTAAAAACGGAATTATAAAGCATCCGTACCTACTCATCATATTAATAATTTAATAACGCATACTTATACTATAAATGACAAGGCGATGTGGATGTGCCTACAGATTGTAAGTACCTAAGTACTAATAGTCGAGAAATACTACCTAGAAACTGTTAAGTTATCTGCAGGCTCATACACAAACTGAAGATGTCCTGTGTAATTTAACTTGCTTTTTTCTGATGAAAACTTAATAAGTAGGTAAACATTCTAATTAACTTTAATTACGCATACCTAACTATACCTATCGACTTTAAAGTCAAACAGAGAACTGAAAAACAAAATCATTAGCGGAGTGTTTATGATCCATTTGTCACATAACAATAGGACCACCTAATTACCTAATAGCATTCAATACTCACCTCGAATTTCACTAACGTTATGCTCATTTAGTCCATTCAAAAAACCCGATAGAATCCCATAAATCACCCACACTCGAGATCCGTTAGGGTGGCTACCTGCTCTCAACCCTTCCTCCGGGGGTGGTCACTCAGGCTCCGCCTCTTTTAAACGACAGTAGTCGCCCGCCAAAATAGACGGACATTCGTGATTTGCACTTCAAGTAGACAAGTTCTCAACATGGCCCTGTGGACTCCTTACGCGCAGGAAACTGCCTTGGACTTGAGTACCCATACCCACGCGGTGAAGGCAGAGAGAGCGTCTCCTCTTCCCGCGTCTACTGCTCATCAATCTCCACCTCTGTCGGGACTGTACTCTGTACCCTCGTACTCGGAATCCCAGTACTACGCCACATATCCGTACCAGCAAGCTTCGTATGCAGTGCCATCGGCGATGTCTCCCGAATCAATCGGGAGCTGGTCGCACAGCAAACCGAACGCGCCCTCACCACCGGAATCACCAAAGTTCTACGACTCAGAATCCCTCAGTGATGACGTGGAATACCAGGCGTTTGAACGAGATGCCCTGCAAGCGATGGCGGAGAAGAACGGAGGAACGTTACTGGGCAACAACCCGAGAATGCGGAGGGCGGTGCAGACGAGCCAGACCGCTGACGACTCGTACAGGAAGCAGCGAGAGCGGAACAACTACGCAGCCAAGCAGAGCAGAGACAGGAGGAAGCTGAGGGAAGTGCGCCTGGCCTTCCAAGTGACGTACTTGAAGAAGAAGATGGCGGAGTTAAGATCGAGACTGACTGCCGGCGTCTGCGGACGCTGTCGACAGATTTGCGAGTGTTGATAAACAAATTATTCAGTGCCCGGACTTCAAAGAGTGCATGTGTAGCTAGCAAGCAGTGGTCTTGTGTACATAGTGTAAATATGGGGGATGCGCTGTGGCAGACCGCGAAATTATTTTTTTTGGGTTATTTGCAATTTGTAGGTCCGTGTCGGGTTGTATCTTGACGTAATCTAACTTGGGAGAGAAGTATTGATGATTTTTTATGGTTAAAATTATGTAAATACATATGTTTTATTTCCGCGTATCATATTGAACCTGACACGGACCTGCAAATTGCATAAAACGCAAGAAAATTTGAATTTCGCGGGCTACCCGGCGCTTCCTCAAAATATCGCAAGTAGAGATTATAAGTCTGTCGGATAAGTTATTTAATTTAATGGATTATAAAGTGTCGGTAAACCAAATTACATTTTAATTGTTAGATACCGAAAGGATTGTATTTATTTTTGTGCAATTGTGTGAGCGACTACATAACTATTTTATAAGTAGGTAAATTAATTATAAATGTAGTGTATAAATACTATTTTTAAACGAATTTCTTTACTATAGCTTTACTTACCTATTTTGTTCAAGAGAGTTGATATAAGTATGTACTACCTAGGGCGACCTCATGTAATTACTTAAGTGGTAAAACACATTAAGAAATAAAATATAAGTACCGTTAACATAATAGATTTTTTTTTTATTTTCATTAGGGACATAACACAGATTTTTGTACATACATAGTTTTATCACGCTCAAACGGCTGGACCGATTTGGATGAAATTTGGTATGTATAGAGCTTATATCTACTTACCTTGGATTAACATATATGCTACTTTTTATCCCGGTCTACGCGGGTGAAACCGTGGGGCGCAGCTAGTCGTTTAAAAGACGTAAAAAGAAGCTTTTTTGAAAAATGTAATCATTTAAAGCACTAGTAAATAATGTTACTTAATTTAATAAATGTACTTAACCACTGAACAGACAAAAGAGGTATTTTATCTGTTCTGTCTACTATTCTGAGTGTTCTGTGTGTGTTCTATTAAAACCATTGATATAAAGTAATATATAAGTAAATGATTAAAACACATTTTTATTGTGGGATTTATTTAACTCATCTCAAAAACAGTTACTTATGTAATACTTTTTAAACTGAGTTTATTAGATAACACAATACAAATGTGTTTTCTAGGTACCTACCTATTAAATTAACATTATTTACTAGTCCTTTAATTGATTAAGTAGGTACTTATGTACGTACTTACATTTTGTCAAAAAAGCTTCTTTTCATTTAACAATCTTAAAAATTTGGTCCCGTGTGAGCGAGAGAGGTGACAAAATGCGGCAGCCTTCTTCTATAAGAGCTTAGGTTTCCTCACGATGTTTTCTTTCACCGATGTCGGTAATGTCTAAGATAAACTCAGGAAGTTCATATGTATTGAAAAAGTCACATTGGTACTTGCCCGGATTTGAACCCACAAGCGGGACTAGAGCATAGCGGGACTAACCGAACCTCGTGCATGAGAGGCGAGGCCTTAACCACTGGTCCAGCATGCTTTTTACCAGAGTAATAATTATTTTTTAATACTTACACTTCCTCTAAAACTGGTTCATATCGCACTACGATTAGGTTCACAATGCAATGTATTTCACATGCGTGCTATTTTTCATTTTCCAACACGTGTGCGGGAATAAAAATTGCCACAGATAACTTATACAGTTATACCTATACTTAGTCCAAATTCGTTCAATGCCTCTATTCACACACAACCGTCTCGCGCCAGTTTCATTTGCTTCTCCTTCAACCTGGCGAAAGCAAAGCGCGGAAAACTTATACCTATACCTACTTAGTCCAAATTGGTACTATGCTTATATTCACAACCATCTCGCGCCAGTTTCATTTTGGCACTTGCCGGTGCCAAGTCCCAAAATCTCGGCAAAGAGATATGCGTCTTTACGGCGTTAATATTTTTTGAATATTTAAATAATGTTTATAAATAGAATATCATCAAAAACCATGATTATTACAATAAAAAAAAACGTTTATGAACAAATTAACATTTATTTGTGTTCTAAACTCAAAAATATTTGAATTTTCTATTTTTCATACATAGACTTATAAAAAAAGATGGACTCCGCGCCACGAATATCGAAAGTGAAGCACCGTACCGATCTATGTGTGCATGATTTGAGTACCTGCAAAGACGGCGTCGCTCGTGTCACGTAATGGCGGCCGGTCGGCATACTATGATGTAAATGTGTGCGCGAGGCGTGTTTGTACAAACGGTCCGGCATACTTACTGTGCTTCACTTTCGATATGCGTGGCGCGGAGTCCATCTTTTTTTATAAGTCTATGTTTTCATATTATGCTGTTTATCGGCTTTATAGCTTTGCTTCTCCTTCAATCTGGCGGAAGCCAAAGCGCGGAAAAAAAAGAAAATTTAAATCATAGTTCCCCAATAATTCATGACAAAAATATTTTACGTTATTTTATTTTATTTCTTCAAAAGTGTATTGAAAAACGTCGTTTGATACACGTGGACATTTGTTATTGCAGTTCCCGGCTCAAAAACAGCATTCTCCAATTGTATCAAAATGTAATAAAGTAGTTTATGTATAGTAGTAGTTTATTGCCACAAAACGGCACGGGAGTGCATATTGAGAAGACAAACATCCTTATATTTACCAGGTGTATACTTATAGTCTCTAGTTCTAACTAAAAACACTAAAAAGGAGTCGACACATTTTATAGCCATAGCACCAAATCCTAGACACTAAAAGTAATTTACCAGGTGTATACTTATAGTCTCTAGTTCTAACTAAAAACACTAAAAAGGAGTCGACACATTTTATAGCCATAGCACCAAATCCTAGACACTAAAAGTAATTTACTAGGTTTATACTTATAGTCTCTAGTTCTAACTAAAAACACTAAAAAGGAGTCGACACATTTTATAGCCATAGCACCAAATCCTAGACACTAAAAGTAATTTACCAGGTGTATACTTATAGTCTCTAGTTCTAACTAAAAACACTAAAAAGGAGTCGACACATTTTATAGCCATAGCACCAAATCCTAGACACTAAAAGTAATTTACTAGGTTTATACTTATAGTCTCTAGTTCTAACTAAAAACACTAAAAAGGAGTCGACACATTTTATAGCCATAGCACCAAATCCTAGACACTAAAAGTAATTTACCAGGTGTATACTTATAGTCTCTAGTTCTAACTAAAAACACTAAAAAGGAGTCGACACATTTTATAGCCATAGCACCAAATCCTAGACACTAAAAGTAATTTTATTGCTAAGTTGCTAGAAAAATTATAATTGGCAGTAAAATTATTTAGCTAAAGGATTAAAAAGTCCCGGTGGCGTTTATTATTGCCGCGACTTGCAATTGTTTTGAAGTTCGTAGAAAGAGAGGCAATAGGTACGGCCAATCCGAGCGGCCGCGTCCATCGGATGAACTCGGCAGTAATAGGGTTAGAGATTCATTTTATGTAGCCTTTACCTGATATTTAAATATTTTTATATTATTTCTAGAATTTCTGTAGGACCGTTTAATAAAGTGTCATTGTAAAATCTACGGGTTTAAAAATCATTATTTACAACTTAAATATTTATCAAATGCTGTGTTTAGGTGCCTACCATTACCAATAATAAGTACCTATACCTACTAGAAAGGTTTAGGTAGGTAGTGAAAAAAAGGTAAACAATCTTGATGTGTCTTTTATCTTTTTAGGGTTCCGTACCTCAAAAGGAAAAAACGGAACCCTTATAGGATCACTTCGTTGTCCGTCTGTCTGTCTGTCTGTCCGTCTGTCTGTCTGTCTGTCCGCCTGTCTGTCTGTCTGTCAAGACCCTTTTTCTCAGGAACGCGTGAAGGTATCAAGTTGAAATTAATATCAAATACGTAAGTCTATGATCCCTTGGAGTTCTAAAAAATCTAGCTTCTAAGTTAACGCAATAAAAAAATACAGGCATTTATGCTACATTTTGATGCTCGCAAGTAAATCAAAACCTATAGGGTACTTGCCGTTGACCTAGAACCATGAAATTTGGCAAGAAGCAAGGTCTTACAACACAAGTAATGGAAAAAGTCCGACAATTGTTAATTTATAATTTTATCACATAAAAAAATATTTTTAAGTATGTCATCTATCAAGGCCCTTTTTCTCAGGAACGTGTGGAGGTATCAAGTTTAAATTAGTATCAAATACGTAAGTTTATAGTCCCTAAGAGTCCTAAAAAAATCAAGCTTCTAAATCAACGCAATAAAAAAATACGGCCATTTATGCGACATATTTTGATACTCGCAAAGTCGCAAGTAAATCAAAACCTATAGGGTACTTGTACTTGCCGTTGACCTAGAATCATGAAATTTGGTAAGAAGCAAGGTATTACAGCACAATTAATGGAAAAAGTCCGAAAATTGTTAATTTATAATGTTACCCTTATCACATAAAAAAATATTTTTAAGTATGTCATCTGTCAAGGCCCTTGTTCTCAGGAACGTGCTGAGGTATCCAGTTGAAATTAATATCAAATACGTAAGTCTATAGTCCCTTAGATTTCTAAAAAAATCAAGCTTCTAAGTCAACGAAATAAAAAAATACAGCCATTTATGCAACATATTTTGATACTCGCAAGTAAATCAAAACCTGTAGTGTACTTCCCATTGACCTAGAATCATGAAATTTGGCAAGAAGCAAGGTCTTACAGCACAAATAAAGGAAAAAGTCTGAAAATTGATTATTTGTAGTTTTATCACATAAAAAAAACCGGCCAAGTGCGTGTCGGACCACGCACAATCAAGGGTTCCGTAGTTGAAAAGAATTTATCCCAAAAACAAACTTAACATTGGATACAAAAAAAAATTTTTTATGTCAAAAAATTACAAATTCATAATTTTCGGACTTTTTCCTTTACTTGTGCTGGGAGACCTTGCTTTCATTCATTCATTCAAAAAATTACAAATTCACAATTTTCGGACTTTTTCTTTTACTTGTGCTGGGAGACCTTGCTTCTTGCGAAATTTCATTATTCTAGGTCAACGGGAAGTACCATATAGGTTTTGATTTACTTGCGACAGTTGCGAGTATCAAAATGTGTCGCAAAATGGCCGTATTTTTTTATTGCGTTGACTTAGACGCTTGATTTTTTTAGAACTCTAAGGGACAATAGACTTACGTATGTAATATTAATTTCAACTTGATATCTCCCCGCGTCGTTTAGAAAAAGGGTCTTGACCGACTGTCAGACTTGAACATTTTTTTTATGTGATAGAATTACAAATTAACTATTTTCGGACTTTTTCCTTTATTTGTGTTGTATGACCTTGCATCTTACCAAATTTCATGATTCTAGAACAACGGCAAGTATTGATTTACTTGCAAGTATCAAAATATGACGCATAAATGGCCGTATGTTTTTATTGCATTGACTTAGAAGCTTGAGTTTTTAGGACTTCAAGAGACCACATCAGGCTTATGTATTTGATATTAATTTCAACTTGACCTCCACCCGTTCCTGTGAAAAACGGTCTTGACAGACAGACAGACGGACAAACAAGTGATCCTATAAGGGTTCCGTTTTTCCTTTTGAGGTACGGAACCCTAAAAAATAGTTTTTAGTTTTCTTTTTCTGGCAAAATGTGGGTGTACTATAGGTACACCTCTGCCCAACCCTTCGGGAATACAAGGCGTGATGTTATGTTTAAGAATAGTTTTTTGCGAATACAAACTTAAATATGCAGTTGGAGAATTGTCTGTGACGTGTATCAATGTATGGGAGAACATGTTTTTCAACTCAATGTTAAGTTTGTCTTTGGGATAAATTCTTTTCAACTACGGAACCCTTCATTGTACGTGGTCCGACACGCACTTGGCCGGCTTTTTATTTTAAAACCTCGGTTTAAAAATAAAATGCAACTAAAAACCAATGTAAATACAACAATAATGATTACTTAATCAATTGGACCATTAGTTTAAGGCGAAAGCGCCAGGGTAGCCCGCGAAATTCAAAATTTCTTAGTATTTTTGCAATTTGTAGGTTAGTGTGAACTTGTATGTTGATTAAAATATGATTCGCGGCCGTAGCTAATATGGCTTTACAGAATTATAATCATTAGAATCAACAATACAACTCCATAAGTTAGCATTTACCTGAAACCTCATGATTTCATGGAATTGCTAGATTTGAGGTAAATGCTAACTTATGGAGTTGTATTGCTGATTCTAATGATTATAATTCTGTAAAGCCATATTAACTACGGCCGCGAATCATATTTTAATAAACATACAAGCTCACACTGACCTACAAATTGCAGAAAACGTAAGAAATTTTGAATTTCGCGGGCTACCCTGGCGCATCATCCTTAATATGTGTTTGTGTAAAAAGTTGCATCAAGATTGTTTACGTTTCTTTCTAGTAGGTACTACCTATAGCAACCCAATAATAATTACACAAGTAGGATCTGCAAACATTTAAACAAGGAGTTTTACTGTAAATATGTACGGTCAGCAAAAGAAGTCTGTTCAGAACACTGCTACTTATTGACATCATCAAAATTAACACAAAGTGATACGATAACCTGCTTTTTAGCATTTCATTTAAGGGTTAATTTTCTTTAAAATTTACATCTGTTCCGATTTTAATGAAGTATTTTTCTCAATACTTACATAATTAAGATTTAGAAAACTCAAGTGTTACTCGACTTTTGTTGCTGACTGTACATTCTTACAAATAAACCAATACTTAACGGTATACATAATATGTAGGTAAGATAACATTCATTAAAAAAAAAAATTCTTCATTACATTTCTAGAAAACTTTTGCCAATGGCAGATTCGATATTTTTTTGAAATAAATTGTATTATTAAAATAAAATAAAGCATGCAAAAAAAATCAGTATCTTACAGGCGCAATCCTACAGGAAAGCTTATTGTCATTGGTCGGTAACAGGCACGCGCGGTTGCCTACACATGGCGCGTGCGCATGCCGCGCCCACTAGAGGCTTTTTATATAGGTTTTATACCTAACTAGCTTCTGCCCGCGACTTCGTCCGCGTTAAATTTCTTGTACCCCCCACCCACCAACCCCGACGCATCGCATCGCATAGCTGCCCGCGCTATTACTTCGCGCTCGGCTCCTAAGGGCCCTAGCGTGATGTTAAATATCCTATATCCTTCCGCATCGCCTGCCCGCGCTATTACTTCGCGCTCGGCTCCTAAGGGCCCTAGCGTGATGTTAAATAGCCTATATCCTTCCGCATCGCCTGCCCGCGCTATTACTTCGCGCTCGGCTCCTAAGGGCCCTAGCGTGATGTTAAATATCCTATATCCTTCCGCATCGCCTGCCCGCGCTATTACTTCGCGCTCGGCTCCTAAGGGCCCTAGCGTGATGTTAAATAGCCTATATCCTTCCGCATCGCCTGCCCGCGCTATTACTTCGCGCTCGGCTCCTAAGGGCCCTAGCGTGATGTCAAATAGCCTATATCCTTCCCCATCGCCTGCCCGCGCTATTACTTCGCGCTCGGCTCCTAAGGGCCCTAGCGTGATGTTAAATAGCCTATATCCTTCCGCATCGCCTGCCCGCGCTATTACTTCGCGCTCGGCTCCTAAGGGCCCTAGCGTGATGTCAAATAGCCTATATCCTTCCCCATCGCCTGCCCGCGCTATTACTTCGCGCTCGGCTCCTAAGGGCCCTAGCGTGATGTCAAATAGCCTATATCCTTCCCCATCGCCTGCCCGCGCTATTACTTCGCGCTCGGCTCCTAAGGGCCCTAGCGTGATGTTAAATAGCCTCTTTGCAAAAAGATTTTTTCAAATCCGACTGGGGTAGTTCCAGAGATAGCGCGTTCAAACAAACCAACAAAAAAACAAACTCTTCCGCTGTATTCCACCGACATTTTGCACAACGCCATCTATGGGTAAATTGGTAAAACGTCCGCTCTAAACATGTTTGCTCAAGAGGAACCGTTATGAATTAAAGTTATTTTGCGTTTTAGTAATTTTATATTATCTCCGAAACTGTATGACCAATTGCCATACTGTAAAGGCCAAATCTTATCTCCATGATGTCCTTGTGATCATAATATATCTTATTTTGATAAGGATTAATGTTTTGTTGTTTAAATAACCATCCAAACGTAAGTATGTCTAAAAAATACTTTTTTAAAACAATAAAAGATGTATAAAAGATAAAATATAAAAGATAGAAACATGGTGTCGCGGACTTTTTTGTAGAATTATTTAAGACGGACCAGACTGCCATACATTGTTTTCAATTATAAACAACCGTTTAGGCAGCGCATGCAAAAAAGTCTGTTTAAAGGGGTATTTCTTTCCGACTTGTTAGACAAAACTTGTGATAGCTCGGCTAATATGCATGATATAAATGTAATTTATAGCCTATAGCACTCAGGAATAATGTAGCTTTCTACCAGTGAAAAAATTTTTAGAATTGGATCATTAGTTCCGGAGATTACCCCCTACATACAAACTTACAAACTTACAAACTTACATACAAATTTTACCTCTTTATAATATTAGTATAGATAACATTATGATACATCATATCGTTACCATATGGGTAACGATATGATGCTAACATATAGGGTGTACCAGACAGGTGAGGATGTGGTACAGGCTATGAAACTGCAAACAACTTTCTCCGTGGGATCAACATCGTAATCGCGAAAAAATTATCAACTGCCCCATAGAAAACTTTAATACTTTCAATTATTTTTTCTCACCTTTCTGGAACACCCTGTGCATGTCTGCGGAGTTTCTCTAGCTAGTTTAATTTGACCCTGCATATCGACAAGCCTCTAGTGGCTAAGAAGAGGAGCTCGTGGCTAAGTAATAACAGCCGCACGGGTCGATCCGTCAGGTTAAGCTACGCTTGCCGGGGCTGGTCCGTGGATGGGTGACCATCTTTCATCTCACATGTCGAGACTCCTCCGTGCCTCAGAATAAGTCGTTGGTCCCGGCTGTCATTCGTGGATCTTTGACAGTCGTTACGGGTCGTCAGAAGCCCGAAAGTCTGACAACCAGTGTTACCATGGGGTATCAGGGGGGTCAGTAGGCAGTCGCTCCATGTAAAATACAGCTGCATCCGGTTAGACTGATGTAAGCCGACCTCAACATATTAGTTGAGAAAAGGCTCGGCAGATTGAGTCGTCTAGTCTCCCTGCCCCGTTCAAATTGTTAGCTACATACCTACCTAAAGGCGCGCGATATCTAAAACCTGGTAACACTTCCGGACAATTCCAGAGAGTATTAAAACAGTATCAGCTATCAACCCGCCTCATGCTGACAGAGCGGCACCGGGCACGTGTTGACACCTTTTGAACAGACAAGTTCTACGAAACCCCTAAACATCTCATATAGATGGCAATCATAATATCTGCCATCTCGCTGAGAAAACATTCGGCACGAGGACAGAAATGTGGTGTGACGATTTGACGAAATACCCATCCCACGCGGCCCTGGGAAAGGAATGTGTGTGATGACCACAGATTTTGGTTAGACAAGCTTTCAGCTGCAAACTTTTTTTTTGTGAGTGTATTATGCCACGACTGTAATAAATGCCGATGCTGCATGCCGCCCGCGCCGATAGGACCGTACAACACTAATACATCAATCAATCATTTTATTTTCAGGCAACCGAAAGCCCATAGAAGAAAATACACAAATTATAAAACATTTCAGACACCAATCTACATGGTCTTCACATGATCTGACCAAGATTATGTCTGGACTTTAAAAGAGACTGTGACCTCTGAGTTTGTTTCGGCCTTTCTTCTCAGAGTAGTCAGATAGGAAACGCCGACCTCATCTAGTTTTTAAAAAAATATGATTGACGTGTAAAAGTATTTGTACCTACAAACCTACTTACAGAAAATAAATCATTTATCATATATAAACAACAATTATAATCTACATAGGTACCTATTACCATATAATTGGTACACACGGCTACACATCAAGCTATACATTCCCAGTTTACACTGACCTCTCATTGTAAGAAAATCCTATAACATGTGAGATCAGCATAATTATACTGGAAATGTATAGCTTGATCTGTAGCCGTGCGTACCGATCGACCAGTGTGCAGTAAAACCTACGTATTTTCCTTTTCAGCTGTTGCCAGATGAATATACCAAAAAAATACCATGACAGTTGAAATTGTACCAATATTATACCGATATTTAGTCTACTAAAAATATGCTTTCGTCATTCTTCGGAGCCTCAAATATACCAATTTAGTACTAAAAATACCAAACACGGTCACACCACACTGGTATACCGACCCTACTGCCTTTAAAAAGTCTAGGTTCCGATACAAGTCATCAGGGATCTGGGTTTTGGATAACAACACCCAGAGCCTTGCTAACAGAGACAGCCATATTATATTATAGATATGATTGAGTTTCACTGCTGCGTAAAACTCATTCCTTCTGCTCTTTTATCAACCGAATGTTCCAAACAAGCAATCGATCAATGCTCACGTAGCGAGCAATACATTGCGCCCACACGCAAGGGTTTATGTATTGCGCTGGCTAGGGGAGCTCCCTGTCCCTCAGACCCTCACTCAATTAGTATGGCACCCTCCGAGCGACGTGACCACGGGTCTATTATAATCAGCCATCGAATAATGTTCCGAGAACAGAAACAGTTTTTGAATTTTACACTCACGGTAATTTTAAAGTTATAGATCTAAGCATTCCCTCTTTAGAACACCTAGGTAAGAACTTTATACAAAGAGCAGGTTTAACGCAGTAGGTACATAATCTATTTAAATAAAAAGAGATGTCCTGACTGACTGACTGACTCATCAACGCCCAGCCCAAACCCTTGGACCTAAAAAGCTGAACTTTTGCACAGAGGTTCCCTTTATAATGTAGACAAGGAATAGGCAAGGAAGGAATTCCCGGTAGTACGATCCCGTGGAATATTATCCGACATCAACACGGGCGAAGCCGCGCGGGCACTTATTTTAGTTAGTTATTGCAATTTAAACCTTATGACTAACAACATAAAGGCTTCAAGACATGCCTTCATGAGATAAATTAACTATACCTACTTGGGGCCTGCTGAAATAATCGCACTTAGTTCTACAGAAAACTAAGTTAACAAGGAAGTCTGATTCTTTTTTTTGTCGCCATAGGCGCCACCCATATTGGTGTAGTAGGTTTAGATATGTAAATACCATGGTTTTTGAGGGTTAATAACGTTAGTACCTGCAGATAGTCTGTAGGTTGTCCTTTCTGCCCATATCTACCTGTCTATATGTACTCTGTAAATCAATCCAATTTAAAGAACATTACAAAAACCTACAACAAAAAAAAAAACCTTCTTGGACCTAGTCGAGCATTGGTTGCACAAGTTCCATTCATGCCGCCTCTCCAAAATTTAGGGGAGGTGCGTTGCACAATGCGCACATATTGTGAGGCCTGTGATTGGTCGAATGCTGTAAAGCTGTACCTATCTGCACCTACCTAATATTTTATGGATTTTTTTTTGCACCTTGGGCTATTCTTGTGCCTTGCTTGGGCTCCAAAATGAGTCTATCTAAGTAAGTACTTAAGATGCGCACACTGCATACACACGTTTGATCTGAGTGCAACTATAGCGCATATCAGTCACCCTGATGATGCCACAAAAAACCAACACAGCCAACCGATTAGCAACTAAACTTCCAGCAAATCAGTCTACCTCTGTTGTAATGTTACCTAGGTACCCGAACCCACCATTACTGTTAAAATCTTCGCTGCAAGTCATTTTCAATGAGATATTTAGTGATAATTCCACCATTCACAGCTAGCTGTACCGTTTTCTTCCGCAAGCTACGCAGAATGTTATTGTTTAATGTAGTTGTTACGTTAATCCTTTACGAATGCTCTCAATGCAGTTTGCGTGTTGTTGTTCAGTTTCAATACAACTTTGTTTTATGGTCGTAAGCGTCTAAGGGAGCTTTATTTTTATAGCGCTCTGTAGATTTCGTTTTCGGTTGTTTTTGATTTAGGACAATGTAAAACCCTCACCTACCGATTTTCTGGAATAAATTAAGTAGGTAGGTACCTACTAGTAGGTGCTAGGTATTATCTAAGACCAATCTAGTAGGTACCTAACATTATTGTACAGACGCCAGCACATCAAGCTACTACAATCTGTCAAACTTTAATAGATTTTCATCTTTATCGCTAAAGCATTAGACAAGGTTGACTGGGAAAATTTGACAGTTTCTGGTGACATATTTTTTATACCTACTTACTCACAAAAGCTGTCAAAACGTCAAACATATTCCCCAAATATAAGTTATCTGACGATTGAAAATGCCATAACTAAATATTAGTACAATGCGTTTCAACTAAGAATAGGAAAGTCAATGACCTCTAACTGTTAACTGAAGCTAGAAATCTAAGGCTAGCAAAGTTTTGTAGTGTTATCCTTATCCATTTTAGTTCTGTTTTTGGAATTTGTTTTTGTTAAAATATGTCACTGACTTTGCAAATGTGTAAACAAGGTGCTGTTTTGCTAAATCTTCACAATATGGCGCAAGGTCATTCCTATTCTTAGTTGAAACGCATTGTACCTACTTAACCCTAATAATAGGTACCTACTTATTGCATATTGTAAGCTAAGTTAGAGCTTCCGACTTTCCGAACATAACACTTGTCTTTGAACGGTACCTACCTACCTACCTACCTACCACTAGGTACACAAATACATCACCTTGTAGATCCCGTTGAGCTCCACAAAAGGCGCGAGCGCACACGACCGACGGCGACGTGACAGTAAAAATAACATTAAATTGTCGAATAAATCGAATCAATATCGCTGTGCATCTGTGACCTTAACAATATCCCAACTACCGTACTACAATAATAAACATTATTTCTTGCTGATAAGGTTTATTTTACGGTGTTACTAGTTAATGGGTAAATATCGGAGTTTCCTGGGATGTCAACGTGCTGTCAATAGTTGCGCCACCCTCACCGAAGGGGCGCAACTTAGGTATACTTATGTAATATTTGGGATAGGGGCGATAAAATTATATCTACTGTTATTATTCTAGGTATGTAGGTACAGCCAGCAACAAGTAGATTAAAACTTGTGCTTTCTAAATCTTAACTGAGAAAAATACTTAAGTAATTAAAATCGGAACAGATGTAGGTATCTACTTAAATTTTAAAGAAAATTAACTAAGTATTACCTAATAAATGAATTGCTAAAAAGCAGGTTAACGTATCATTTTGTGATGATGTCAAAAAGTATCAGTGATATCCGACTTCTGTTCCTGACCGTACCTAAGCGTCTATGATAGAATTTGTTAGTTTTGCTGTGTGCCTTGAATTGAATACCATGCCTGGACGTTGTTGTTGGCTGCGACATACAGGGTGTAAGGGACAGCCCTCCGCAAACTGATAGGGTGAATTCAGTATGTCATACTAAGATGACCGGTACATGAATTTTTTTCAGGAACGTTAAGGGAATCCAATAAGCCTGATTTGTTTGTGTTTTTGTGCACAAATCGGAGCGTCTATTACTCGTTGGGAGGGGTAGGTAATAGGTATGCGTTGAGTTCGATGAACTCTGTAGCTAGACAGAAAGTGAACAGCTGATTTCACGCGTCGTTGGTTAGAATATTTCAACATCCATTGCTGGTTTTTTTTTTTTGCTGTTTTTTTTTGCAGTTTTTTTACATAAATGGAGTGCTGCGAACAGACAATGCAATTTTACATTGAAATAATGAAAATGTAACTAAAAAAAAATTAAAAAATGAAAATTTTCCTGAGAAAATTTCCGGTGGAATATGATTCAAAATGAGGAGCTGAATGCACCCTGTTAGTTTGCGGAGGGCTGTCCCTTACACCCTGTATACCTACTGTAACAAATCTACTAGCCTAATGGAATAAAAGGGGCTAAGGTAAGATTTGAAACATATATTGAAAAGTAAAAGATAAAAAATACAGACCAGTTTTTTAAAAAAAACACACACACATTTATTTAGGAAGGTAGAGGTTAACTTGAAGTAGTAATTTGAGTAAGTCCAGGTTAGGCAAACACGCACGAATAGTATGGAAGATGAAGATTTTGAATTGAATCGCTCCGATAAATTAATGGTTATTTTCTATAACCCTCCTTTAGGGATCGACCGCAGTCGGGTAAGTTTTAGTCACGGAATCAGTTTTCCCGGTCGAAGAATACTTTTAGGAGATGTTTCGTTTATAGCTTCCGGAGCAGAACTGACTCGTCTCCGAGTCTTCCATCCATCGATTCATCAGCGTTTTTCAAAAACGTCTTCCAATTTCAGATCCTTTCCACATTTGAAGCTTTCCGTCATCAGAATGCCAAACGCCACAGTCAATGCTTGAATCTGCCAGTAATATACGTTGAAAAACCTCTAACCTCTTCGATGAATTTCAAGTGTGTGTGGATTAATTTTATAAAAGTAATTTATGATACAGCTATTCAATAATAAATCAAAATTATCTATAAAATACAATATTTGACCTAACATATTGATAAAAAGAATTTAGATTACATAAATCAAAAGAAACGTTCATAGTCTATGCCATTATGAAACTCTATGAAAAAGTAAAGACAGCCTGACGTAAGTGTCATAACAATGAAAAATACCTATAGGTGTTTTTATTTCAGATTTTAAAGAAAACGAATTGTTTTAGACCAATTCACAAGTTACAATGTAAATCTTTATAAAAGATAAATAAAAATGGATGCAGTGTAAGAAATTGTAGTAAGTGATGTAGTGAAATAAATAGATACTATATTTCCCCATCAACCCCGAGAAAATTTTCAACTCAATTGAAAATTTTGAAGGTTAAAAATATTACAGCATTCACAAAACGTACATACTTCATTCAAACACACCGACATCTTACGAAGTTAGGTCAGGTAGGATTCACATTCAATGATCACTACTCAACCTGATAAAACAATAACAGTAGGCTTATTTTCGGAGTTGTAATCCGCTCACGTCTAAAACCATTAATAAAATATATTTATATTTAACAAGGGCTTATTTTTTTATGGAGTTGTTAGCCGCTCCTAATCAACTTCAGTTGAAATTTAACAAGGGCTTATTTTTATGGAGTTGTTAACCGCTCCGAATCAACTTAGAATTGGACCGATCAACTTCAGTAGTTGATGGTGACAAATTAGTCATACTAACATGAAGAGTTAGTTAAAAAGAAAGGTTAGGTAACTTATTCCTAAAAGCACTTTCCTAAAGTTGTCTGAAAAGAACAGATAAAGAGAGATTAAATAATCTTCTTAATGGTTTAATAACCAATGAAATATTAAGAGAAAATAAAAACTTAATAGAGTTTTAAAAACCGAAAAGAACTCTACAGTTAGAAGAGGGAAAGAAGATAGAGATGAGTCATGAGTAAAATAAGAAGAATGAAATTATTTACATATTTATAAACATTATATTTTAAAATCTTTAATATGCCATTTAGCTTGGTTGCCATTAGGATCCTGTAGTATATAAACTAAAGGGGATAGTTTCTGCAACACAGTGGACTTAACATATTTTGGCGCTAATTTTGCGCTGAAATAAGTCCCAGCCTGACTATTTACATAGTTTCTTCGCCAAACTGTATCTCCTACGTTATATTCTTTAAAAGAATGACTTTCGTTGTAACGAGAAGAGTTACGAGCATGAGCAATATGGAGGGCTATCTGAACTTTATCAAAAGTAGCAGACAATAAACCTATGTTAGTAGCATAGATGTCCCTAGGTAGAAACACGATTTCATCAAGATTACTAGTTGGCGTATAAAGTGAGCCAGAAGTAACTGTTTCACGTCCAAAGAGCAAAAAGTTAGGAGAGAAACCAGTAGTAGTATTAGTTGTACTATTCATAGCGTATTGGACTTTAGGAAGATGGGTGTCCCAAGATCTATGGTCTTCACCAACCAACGACGACAAAGCTGTGATTATAGTACGATTGTATCTTTCAGTGGGATTAACTTGAGGGCAATAGTTAGGAGAGAAACATATGTATGGTATGTTATATCTGCCCAGAAAGTTTCGAAATTCATGGGATTGGAATTGCGATCCATTGTCCATAATTATAGTCTGAGGTACACCATGAACAAGAAAAATAAAATTTTCTAAGTTGGAGATGATGTTAGCACTAGTAGCTCGTTTTAGTGGAAATATCAGGGAATATTTAGTGAAACAACAGTTAACCACTAAGATAAATTGGTTTCTACGTCTAGTCATAGGTAGAGGACCCATTAGATCCAAAGAAATTGTTTGAAAGGGCCTTGAACAAATTTTTGGTTTACCCATAAGGCCAAAGGGAGAGTGATTTGCGTGTTTGTAAGTTAAGCAATTATCACAGATAGAAATTACTTTAGCAATATCTTTAAACATAGCTGGCCAGTAATATAGAAGTGATAATTTTTATAAGTTTTAAAAATTCCTAAATGAGGCTGATCTGAGGATCCATGATTATCTTTGACAAGTGTTTCCCGCAGATTAGGATGAGGAACTTCTTTCCACGCGAAATCTTCAGTTAACGCGTAAGGAGATTGAGTATAGCGAAATAATTTATTTTCACGAATAGTGTAATTGGGATATTGATCAGGATTGTTACGACATTCCAAAAGTAGTTTGTTGTAATGTTCCAAAGCTGGAGATACGGGTTGGGTATTAACTAAGATAGGATTAACACCAAGTGGGCATGATGTAGAATTACGAGAGAGTAAATCAGGGACTAAATTGTCTTTACCTCTTTTATGTTTTAGAATAAAATTAAAAGATGACAACCTGAGAGCCCACCGCGCGAGCCTACCGGATGGATTGGATAATTTAAGAAACCATTTAAGTGCTGCGTGATCTGTATAAACAGTGAATTGTTTACCATTATCGATATAACAACGCCAATGTTCTAAAGCAGAAATTACCGCAAGAGTTTCTCTTTCTGTAGTTGAGTAATTGCGCTCGTTTTTATTAAGAGATTTGCTCATATAAGCTATCACTACTTCTTTATCGTCTTTAGCACTCACTCTCTTGAGTCGTCTTTAGCACTCACTCTCTTTGAGTCGTCTTTTGCACTCATTAACCCTTACTTACCTCCCTTTAAAATATTTTTTATCTTATTTAACATTAATCTTTAACCATGGATAGAATTATTTTCTTTGAACTTTTGAACAAAGCTGAGCTTGAATATGAAATCAAAATAAGATTAGAGGAACCTAAAGATACAGTAATACAACTTAAAAAACAAATTCTTCAACTCGCACCTCATACTCCCTCTGAGGATATTTTAGACTCGATATTGGATGTTAAAACTGATTTGGACGAACTTACCACTTCATTAAATTATATCGAATCAAAAATACTATCGTTAGAACAGGGTAACCATAAACTTAACAAAAAAATTAAAACTTTTATTAATCATTTATTTCATCGACTAGAAAGGATTGATACTGATTCAGATCCCTCAGAAGTAGATCGTTTTTCTCAAACTAAAGAGAGATTTTTCACCTTAGAATCTAAATTTAATTCTTTAACAACTGTTTCCAACAACATCAACCCTCAACCTATAGTAGTCAACCGTCCCTCTTCTACTCCTAATAGCCCCACGTTGGGCGCCAGACTGTAACAAATCTACTAGCCTAATGGAATAAAAGGGGCTAAGGTAAGATTTGAAACATATATTGAAAACTAAAAGATAAAAAATACAGACCAGTTTTTTAAAAAAAACACACACACATTTATTTAGGAAGGTAGAGGTTAACTTGAAGTAGTAATTTGAGTAAGTCCAGGTTAGGCAAACACGCACGAATAGTATGGAAGATGAAGATTTTGAATTGAATCGCTCCGATAAATTAATGGTTATTTTCTATAACCCTCCTTTAGGGATCGACCGCAGTCGGGTAAGTTTTAGTCACGGAATCAGTTTTCCCGGTCGAAGAATACTTTTAGGAGATGTTTCGTTTATAGCTTCCGGAGCAGAACTGACTCGTCTCCGAGTCTTCCATCCATCGATTCATCAGCGTTTTTCAAAAACGTCTTCCAATTTCAGATCCTTTCCACATTTGAAGCTTTCCGTCATCAGAATGCCAAACGCCACAGTCAATGCTTGAATCTGCCAGTAATATACGTTGAAAAACCTCTAATCTCTTCGATGAATTTCAAGTGTGTGTGGATTAATTTTATAAAAGTAATTTATGATACAGCTATTCAATAATAAATCAAAATTATCTATAAAATACAATATTTGACCTAACATATTGATAAAAAGAATTTAGATTACATAAATCAAAAGAAACGTTCATAGTCTATGCCATTATGAAACTCTATGAAAAATAGTTAGAAGAAAAAGTAAAGACAGCCTGACGTAAGTGTCATAACAATGAAAAATACCTATAGGTGTTTTTATTTCAGATTTTAAAGAAAACGAATTGTTTTAGACCAATTCACAAGTTACAATGTAAATCTTTATAAAAGATAAATAAAAATGGATGCAGTGTAAGAAATTGTAGTAAGTGATGTAGTGAAATAAATAGATACTATACTACATAGGACCACAGATTAATACAGATGGGACAATCCGCAAAATCATTTAATATTCAACTACAAGTTGCCTCTCTTTCTATCGCGTAACTCTTATACCTTCTGACCTAGCCTGAATTAGCCCCGCGGACGGGGCCCGCCGCGTACTTGTAGCTTCATACGTAAACTGCGGAGTGTCGCATCTATATTAATCTGTGATAGGACCTAAATCTAAATATCAGTCAAAAAATGATGGCTTCAACTTTGAAATTAACAGCTCTTTATTACAGCTAAATATAACAATGTAAGTATTATGTAGTTTTTCAGTTTGACTGACATTCCTCACACGGCAACAACATTCCTGCATGAATCAAAAGCAGTTTTCCTCTCGCCATTGATATTGTTATAAGACTTACCTAATTCTTATTACAGAACCACAGGAAATACACACATAATTAGGCCGCAACTGCAGCAATTCCCGCTACGCGATGACACGGGGCGATCCATCAACTTGTCCAGCAGGGTCGTCGTGTGCAGGCAGCCCATTCACCGGGCGCCAGCGCCGGGCAGTAGGTGCCATTGTGTGAGAGATTGATGAACTTACAGTTCCGGGCACAGCTTCATGGAGCTGTAACATTGAGCTTTTTAATTTTATTTTAATAGTCCACGTTGTCCTGGAAATTATCTAGGGAACTAATCGTTGCCGCGTTGATGTTAGCCTAAATATGCATTATCTACATAATAATATGTAGGTAGGTACTCTATGCAACGTTGATTTCAGGGGCTGGAAAAACCATAAACGATCGAATTGGAAAAAAATATTGAGTAGGTAAGTACCTAGAACAATGTTTGTGTAGGTAAGTATCTCTATCTTCAAAAAATACTTACCTACAGCCTTCACCAAATGATACAACACGCTGCTTTTTAGGGTTCCGTACCAAAATGGTAAAAAAGGAACCCTTATGGTGTGACTCAGTCTGTCTGTCTGTCACAGCTGGATATCTCAAGAACTACTAATGCTATCAACTTGAAATTTGGAACAGTTTCAGATGACGTTTACCCAACTATTTTGCAAATAAGAAAGATGTAAAAATATTTATATTTTTTTTGTAACAGGGACTGAAAGGTGGTCTTAAAAATTCTAAGTAGGGTTACTAGGGCTGTGGGGTATGATATAAAAGAACGTTGTTTGCACATTCTCAAACTTTTTTTATTTTTTTTTTAGGCCGCATAGTTTTCGACTTTTGATGAAAAATGTAAAAAAAATACCGTTATATAATTTCAGATTTTTATCTTTGCAAACTTCGGAGAAAAGGGGTGGCCTTTTCTCCGAAGTTTGCAAAGATGAAAAACTGAAATTATTATATTATGTGATAGAAGTTTGTGTAAAGATTACAGGAAAAATAAAACTATGTCTTTAAACAGCACACTTTATCAGAAATCGGAACGGAACCCTCACTGCGCGAGTCCGACTCGCTCTTGACCGGGTTTTTTTATTGGCTAGGGCCGCTAGGGAGCTGCCACGATAGTGTTCTATATACCTACGCGGTTCCTACTCATCATTATGAACAACTTTTACTATGGGACCAAACTTGAAATCGTGAAAAAAAAATCTGCTGTAGCTGATTTTTTTTCGCGATTTCAGGTTCGGTACCTACTTACCATGTAAAAATTGTTCATGATGACTACAACACTATCATGAGTAGGTAAGTATTTCTGTGAGAATGATTATTAGGTAGTCAAGTAATTCCCAAATGCTTTCCAAAAAAACATTTAACCGGACACCAGACCATCAATTAGCCACCGGACAGACTGTCCGATCTATTATATCAATAACAATATTCATACAAATCATTTCCGTAACATCTCAGTCGTCCACTCACGCGCATGTCCACGTTGCAGGACACGGCGCAACTGTCCGCCAGCCGCATTGTGCAGCAACTCTTTACTGCGATTATGATGATGTCACGGTGGTCCGGTGATAAGGATATCTAACTAGGAATATTCAATGGATTTTTTTCCATGGATATGAAGATTTTAAACTGTTCGGAAGTATAAGAGAAGCGTCCAGACAGTAGATTTGTTAATTCACATTTAAATTGGTCCAGAAATGGATATGTAATGTAAAGCAGTTGGAATTATTTTTGGATAGGTTACGACAACCATTTCATAAGCACTTGGGTTAGACTATCGAGACGGGGCGAATATCTAGATAATGTTGTCTCATATGTGGTATTTTTATCCTCATTCTCTATAAGGAAGTACCTACAGCTATCAGTTCCGTTAATCATTTTGAATAATAATAATAATAATAATAAGCAAGCTGGCAACACCAACGTCAACACGTCACGAAATTTTCATTTATATTTATTTTCAGTTTTATTAATTTTAGTCGCAGTTTTTATAGTTTATGAGAAACCTTACAACAAACCTGAAGCAATAATAAGCAAGACATAATTTAAAAATACTAAAATGCACCAGAATCCTACAGATTTATTTCAAAAACTGCCAAACCGGGAGTGACAACTGTCATGTTACCTCCGACAAAACACAATGAAAACCTACGAATGAAAATTGAAAAATGTTGACGAGATCAGCTGCACGAGCACGCCCACCACCTCCGGATTCTTCGCTCAGCTCCGCCTCGCCCCCGCCGGTATCCAGCCCCATTGTGGGCGCTGTGATAACACCGGCCGCGGCAGTTGCGTCGAGCTCGAGCGACGAGTATTTTTCCCCGCCGACGTCGCCAACACCTGTACGTCGGCAGGGGAGAGGCCGGCCACCGAGGAGCTTGGGACTTAGGGGCCAACCGGCCCCGAGCCGGGTCCCCGCTGCCGGTGGTTGTGTGCAGCGCATGAGATGGACTCAGTCTATGAACGAGAACGTCATGCGCGCATATTACGGGTCTACAGAGGGGGGAACTAACCTCACTGCGTACCGTGTTAGGATGCTGTCTCTGTTTCAGGAACTGGAACCAACCGTCAACGTTTCGGCCCAACGAATATCGGATCAGGTGCGAGTCATCCAACGCAATCATAGGTTGGACGATGCCGCACTTGATAGGCTGCGCTCAGAGGTACTGAGCAACCATATCATCTCAAATCCGACACAAACCGCGGTACAACCTTCAATTATTGATGCACTCCCGCCGCGGTCCAATCATGTTGTCGAAGAGGAGGATGATAGGGTCGCCACAGTAAGTAGCCAGTGCAACGACCGATTGAGGGACGCACTGGAGGATGCGTTTTGCGAGTATAGGTCCACTCCGACCGAACTTAGACCCCGACTACCACGCCTTCCCATGCACAAGAAAAATAGGGCGCTGATGTGTGCCTTGGACTCGCTGCTTAAGGATTTTTTCGAGAGCAGCGAGAATCTCGTTGATACACACTCGATCCTGTATTGTGCGGCTGTTGCGGCATGTCGTTTAGCTAACGTCAAGTTTCCAAACTGTGACGGAGCTACTCGACCAAAACCAGCAGTTCCAGCCTGGCAGTGCAGGATCGAGCGTCGTATCGATGGGGCCAGGGTACTCATCGGCAAACTATACTGCTTCAGGCAGGGCAATACACGTCCACGTGTGATGCGCTTTGTGAGGCGGGCATTCTCGGGGACTGGAATCAGTCCTCCAGAATACATGTCCCGTGTCACAGAGCGCATCGACTTCCTGAAGCAGAAAGTTTGTGCATGGGCGAGCCGTATTCGGCGGTATAAGCGGCGGGTTGATCGGTACACACAGAATCGCATGTTCCAGAGCGATGAGAGGTGGGTTTATAGAGCTTGGGAGCGACCTGAACAAAATGTGACGGACGTGTGCCGCCCGGATGATGCTGCCACTAGTGCATTCTGGCGCAGCATATGGTCGGTACCCGTCTGTCACGCTGAGGCTGGCTGGATGAAGGATGTTGAGGGAATGTGTGAAGCTATACCAGAAATGGAACCGGTTTTAATTACGCCATTAGATGTGGCCAGAGCAGTCCGTCCGTTACCGAATTGGAAATCACCGGGACCGGACGGACTACATAATTTTTGGTTAAAATGGCTAATTAGTTCGCACACTCGCCTGGCATCTCAATTCCAGTCATCCTTAGAATCTGGGTCGCTACCGCAGTTTCTAACAACAGGCGTTACCCACCTGCTCCATAAGTCAGGTAGTCCCGCGGAACCCAAGAATTATAGGCCGATCACGTGTTTGTCGACGATCTATAAACTTCTTACATCCATTTTGAGAGCAAAAATTAATATGCATATTGACAGTAACTCGATTATGTCTACCTCTCAAAATGGATGTAGGAACTGGTCCCGCGGTACTAAGGAGCTACTCCTCATCGACATGGCCATTAGCCAACAGGTTCGTCGATCCCGCAAGGATCTGTCGACATGTTGGATAGATTACAAGAAGGCCTATGACTCGGTGTCACATGCATGGCTCATGAGGGTGCTGGAGTTGTACAAAATTGATGCAACTCTACGCACCTTCCTTGAGTCGTGTATGGGGCAATGGAGGACGGTCCTTCGCTATCCAGGGTGTCGACGGATTCGGGGGAATGATGAGCCTGTAAGGATTAAACGGGGAATATTTCAGGGCGACAGTTTGAGTCCACTCTGGTTCTGCTTAGCCCTGAATCCACTAAGCACACTGCTGGAGGATTCAGGTCTAGGCTACCGGCTGAGGAGAGGTGGTCAGGTCATATCTCACCTCCTCTACATGGATGATTTGAAACTCTTTGCCCCCAACAAATTGCGACTGATGGAGCTACTGAAGGTAACTGAATCTTTCAGTAGCGCCATCAGGATGGAATTTGGTGTGGACAAATGTGCAGTCATGCATGTAAAACGAGGAGAGATTATGGAATCCGAGGGAATTCAACTTTCGGATTCCATACACCTTAGATCCTTCTCCTCATCCGAAACCTACAAATATTTGGGTATGTCGGAAGCGTTAGGTATCAACGTTGCTGACATGAAGCAATCGTTGAGGGAGCGCTTCTTTGGTCGCCTGAAGAAGGTATTAATTAGCCTTCTTTCGGGCGGGAACAAGGTGCGCGCCTTCAACGGTTGGGTCATGCCGGTCTTGATGTACTCTTTCGGCATACTCAAATGGACTCAAACTGAACTTGACGCCCTGGATAGGAGGGTCCGTACACTGCTGACCGCAAACCGGATGCATCACCCACGATCGTCGGTGATGAGACTGTACATCCCGCGGAAGTGCGGGGGTCGAGGCTTTTTAAATGCGAAGACCCTCCACAACCGCGAGGTGTGCAGCCTCAGAGAATATTTTTTAAAATCCGATGTGGGTATGCACCGTGATGTGGTCGCAGTGGACAAGGGACTCACCCCGCTCTCCATGGCTAAAGAGAACTGGCGCAAACCTGTGGTACTTACTACCGATGACCGCAAGAAGGTATGGCAAAGCAAGGAGCTTCACGGACGCTTCTATCGGGCTCTTCATGAGCCCAGTGTAGATTTCTTAGCGTCCGTATCCTGGCTACGTTTCGGTGACCTTTTCGGGGAAACTGAAGGTTTCGTTTGTGCAATTATGGACGAAGTTATCTTGACGAATAACTACCGGAGATATATTATGAAGGACGGGACGGTTGACGTGTGTCGGGCATGCCACCGTCCGGGTGAGTCCATCAGACATATTATATCGGGTTGTTCTCGTCTGGCTAACGGCGAGTACTTGCACAGACATAACCAAGTCGCCAGGATTATTCACCAGCAACTTGCTTTGAAATATAAGCTTGTGGACTCTGAGGTACCGTATTACAAGTATGTGCCCGACCCAGTTCTCGAAAATGACCATGTCACGTTGTACTGGGATCGATCTATCATTACTGACAGGACTATTGTAGCCAATAAGCCTGATATAGTGGTGATAGATCGATTAGCGCGCCGCGCAATGATTGTCGATGTTACCATTCCACATGACGGGAACCTCGTGAAAGCTGAGAAAGAGAAACAAATAAAATATCTCGACTTAGCTCACGAGGTTGTTGACATGTGGAATGTGGACTCGGCTGTCATTGTGCCGATTGTAGTAACGGCCAACGGCCTGATAGCCGATAGCCTCGACCAACATCTTTCGAGGCTCTCGTTAGGCGGTTGGATCAAGGGCCAGATTCAGAAGGCAGTACTCCTCGATACGGCTCGTATTGTGAGGAGGTTCCTATCTCTGCAGCCCTAACCACCGGTAGCTTGGACCCTGCTCCCGACACCGGCGGACCACTATTTTTTATATTTTTAAATGTTTTTTATTTATTTTTTAAGAAATATTTAAAAATGTATTTTATAAGGAAAAAATATGAATAAACGAAATAATAATAATATCCTTGGACATTTCACACAACGCCATCTAGTCCCAAGCTAAGCAACCTAATGCTTGTATTATGGTAACGAGATGGCTGATAAACTACTTATATACATTTTTTTTTTGTAAATACATACATATTATAGATAGAAAAACACCCAGACTCGGAACAAATACTTGTAGGTCGTACAAATATTTGTTCCGTGCGGGAATCGAACCCGCGACATGCTGCGCAGCAGTCAAACGCTCAACCACTGCGCCAACCGTGTCGTCAAATAAAAAAATAAAAAAACAAGCAACTGTTGGTAGCATAGGTAACTACTTACTTACAATTTTCTGGTAAATACCGATTTAATCCACAAACAAAATGTCTTGGGAACACCGAAGCCTAAAAATTATTGAACACAACCGATTTTATGCGGGCTCTAGGTGTAAACGTAATCTCTACAAGACTTATCTTCTAAATAAATAAAACAAAGAACGGAATTAATTTGCCGCCTTCATGAGCGGTTGCAATAAAACATAACTATACTTACTAGAATGGTTTAGGTGGTGAAAAAAAGGTAAACAATCTTGATGTGTCTTTTATCTTTTTTTATTTTAAAACTCCAGTTTAAAAATAAAATGCAACTAAAACCCAATGTAAATACAACAATAATGATTACTAAATCAATTGAACCATTAGTTTAAGCTGTAGTTTATTTGTTTACTAAGTGTTTGTGTAAAAAGTCACATCAAGATTGTTTACCTTTATTTCACCACCTAAACAATCCAGACGGATGGGCCAGGATCATCACACACAGCGGGTGCCTGAAGACGCGCGTCGTCACCGAGGCTCAAGAAGCCAACCGATTGGATGGAGAAGTCACAGCAGAAAGAAAATTGGAAAAATATGGAGGACTGGAGAGTCCTTTGTCTAGCAGTCGGACTCGCCCACCGAGGGTTCCGTTCCGATTTCTGAAAAAGTGTGCTATTTAGAGACATCGTTTTATTTTTCCTGTAATCTCTACATAAACTTCTATCACATAGAATAATTTCAGATTTTTCTCTTTGCAAACTTCGGAGAAAAGGGGGGGTGGGGGCGGTATTTTTTTTTACATTTTCACATCAGAAGTCTAAAACTATGCGGCCTAAAAAAAAAAAAAATTTGAGAATGTGCAAACAGCGCTCTTTCATATGATACCCCACATGCCCTAGTAGCCCCACTTTGATTTTTTAAGACCCCCCTTCAGTCCCTGTTGCAAAAAAAACATAAATATTTTAATTTCTTTCTTATTTGCAAAATAGTTGGGTCAACGTCATCTAAAACTATTCTAAATTTCAAGTTGATAGCATTAGTAGTTCTTGTGATATCCAGCTGTGACAGACAGACAGACAGACAGACAGACAGACTGAGTGACACCATAAGAGTTCCTTTTTTACCATTTTGGTACGGAACCCTAAAAAATATAATCTCGAAAAAGATCCGTTCGTAAAAGTTTTTAAGTCGTCGTAAAAATGGCTACCTTTTTTAGACTACAGTGTAAAATAATGCACCCGTATTGTAAACAGGTGTTTATGGTAGAGACAATGGTGTACGGCGCCCGGCATCGGCAGGTAGGCTGTGGCGGCGCGTGCCTTTGTGGTAGTTGTTAGGTTCCTAATGTTATAACTTTACCTAAACGCTTCCTAAACTTTGTGTTGCATATTTTTATCTGTTTTTTTAAAGCGAAGTGCAAACATTTTTTCAAAAATATATAAGTAGGTAGTTATAGTTACTTACTGCTTACCTACCTACAGTTAAGTTTAGGCCAAAGGTAAAGGTACACTCAGCATTTTCCAGTAGGTGCCTACTGAAAAATGCTAACTGTTTTGAATATAAAATATTTATATTTTATAAAGAACCAAAAAAGGAGGAGTTCGTGGCTAAGTAATAACAGCCGCTCGGGTCGATCCATCTGGTTAAGCTACGCTTAGCGGGGTTGATCCGTGGATGGGTGACCATCATAACGGGACTCCTCCGTGCCTCGGAAAGACAGTAGGTAAGTACGTTAAGTCGTTGGTCCCGGTTGTCATTCGTGGACCTTTGAGTCGTTACGGGTCGTCAGAAGCCCGAAAGTCTGACAACCAGACTTACCATAACCCTCCTTTTTGCTTCGCCGTAGTCGGGTAAAAAAGGGTATCATATTACCCAGTAACTAGGTTGTGGAGGTCAGATAGGCAGTCGCTCCATGTAAAATACTGGTATTCAGCTGCATCCGGTTAGACTGGAAGCCGACCCCAACATATTTAGTTGGGAAAAGGCAGGCAGATTGAAAGAACCACAAACAAGTTAAAGGACCAGATTCTAGATCTTAGTTTTTTTTTGGAATTAAATATACTTAATGACTACCAAAAAAATTAAATGCTCACCAAAATGGATAAATGCTCACCAAATCTACGTCGACTTGCTGACGAAAACCCTAACCCTAACCCTAGACGGTCGACGTCAGGGACACCCCGAGGTTTGGTTGGTTAGGTTTCTTTAAACCCTGCAGACAGAAATAGGAGCCCCGCTTAATAATTTCACAATAATGTGGTTTTAATTTTGGAGAGCATTTATCCATTCTGGCAGGTATTTCGAATTTTTTGATAGTAAAATGGGTACTTTTTTGGTAGCAAGCCGTGTTTTTCAGTTCACCTGATACTTTTTAGGGTTCCGTACCAAAATGGTAAAAAAGAACCCTTATAGTGTGACTCAGTCTGTCTGTCTGTCACAGCTGGATATCTCAAAAACTACCTAATGCTATCAACTTGAAATGTGGAACAGTTTTAGATGACGTTTACCCAACTATTTTGCAAATAAGAAAGAAATAAAAATATTTATATTTTTTTTGCAAGGGGTCTTAAAAAATCTAAGTGGGGCTACTAGGGCATGTGGGGTATCATATGAAAGAGCACTGTTTGCATTCTCAAACATTTTTTTATTTTTTTTTAGGCCGCATAATTTTGATGAAAAATGTAAGAAAAATAAAGTTCTGTATATAATTTAATCTCTTCATGTACCTAGGTATATCACTACTATTCATAATTTTAGTTAAAATATTGTTTATCAATTTCTTTCGAGTTATGATTTGAGTTTGAAAGAAGAAGACAAAACACTATTTTAACTAAAATAGGTTTATAGAGTGTTTCAGTTTTGATTTTCCACGCACAATGGTCCACATGAAGGACTAAGTGCGGACATAGAACACAGGGGGTTGCTAAATAACACAAACATAATTAGGAAGAAATCTTCAAAGCTCATTATGAAATTGTTGACATCAAAAGTTGTTTAACTCCTCAGATGTAATGTAAGGCTAATATTACCGGATTAAAAAGATAATGGTTACTGACTTGGTCATTTGCACAGATAGCTAAACATGAGGTGGAAAACAAAGTGATTAGCTAATTAATATGAGCCAAATATTTTGTATGATCATTACTTATCATTAGAGATCTGTTTACTTACTATTGCAAAATAACGGTAGCTTGTTGTTGTTTAGTGCCTCAGCAATTTACTATTGATTTGAAAATACATTAAACGTAAGAAATTATTCGTAAATTACACTGTTGTAATAACATCATTGGTTGTACAGTACCTATTAGTAATTCAATTCAATTCATTTTATTTCAGATTAATTACAAGTACACACACAGTTATTGTGAATCATCCATACATTCAAATTACGACAAAATACTAATACGAACACAAGAAACAGACATGGACACAAAACAATAGAATAGGATATTATATGTACTATTAGTGTACCTACCTATAAGAATTTGGTGGCCGTACACTGTTTCTCAAAATCTAGGTTATTATAACCTATTTTGAGAGGCAGTAGGTAGGTACAGATTTTATAACTTAGTCTCTAGCTCTACCCAATGTTTGTTGCTGTAACTACATAACTGTAATTTTTATTAAAAAACCTACGTAACTTAATTAACTTAACTGTCGATTTTCTTAATTATTCAACCTTCATCTTACTTATGTCCTACCTACACATAAACCAAAGTATTTTTTTTCTAAAGCATTGACAAGTATTTTGTTTAGAGTTGGCGACCGAATAAACCTACACTGTTTTTTAATTTGCTTGACTTAAAATAATTGACATAACTTAAGACTAAAATATCAAAATTAAAAATCAAAGTTTAGATAGGTTTAGGCAGTAGGAACGTAGATACTTCCCAGCACAGAACAATAACACACGCAACAAACATTTTAAATAACAGTAGGCATATATCTACACAATAAATTGCACCACAAACTTATTTGCACACAACTATTCACCCCATTTTTTTCTCCCCGCAGTTCCGTTAGGGGAGACCGCGGTGATCCCACCCCTCGTGAGCGCACTCCTGCCACCGAGCTCCGCCCCTTTGCATAAAACAGCGTCCTTTCATCCCTTTCGGATCACTCCCCGCTCACCCTTCGAACGACGCACAGCAAACATGGCTCTGTGGACCCCGTACGCTGACGACGCCGCCTTGGACTTATCCATGACATCCGTCCAAGAAACTCAGTTTCCATATTCAAGAGAGTTCTACGCAGCCCAGTTGACAGTGCCGCCGGAGTATCCACCTTATAATGGGTATTACGCGCCTGTTGGACAGATATCTCCTGGAGGCAGTTCTTCGGGCTACGATTCAGTGTCATTCAGCGTGATGGCGCCGCGTCACGTGGCGTTATCACCGCCTGCATCACCGGCGAAGAGGCCTTATCACATGATCGACGCAGACTCGCTATCCGATGACCCGGACTTTCAAGAGTTTGAAAGGAACGCGTTAAGAGTGATGGCGGAGAAAAATGGCGGCGCGTTGCTAGGCAACAACCCACGCATGCGCCGCACAGTCCGCTGCACCAACTCCGGCGCAGGTGATGACGCGTACCGACGTCAGAGGGAGAAAAACAACGACGCAGCCAAGCAGAGCAGAGATAGAAGGAAGCTGAGAGAGATTCACTTGGCTCTCAAAGTGAGTTACTTGAGGAAACAAGTTGCTGCGCTGAAGGCAGCCTTGACTACGAGAGTCTGTGTGCGCTGTCAGCAGTCGTGTCGATGCTGATGTCAGAACTATTTTTAGAATACGTTTGTAAATTATGTTCCAATTAAAAGACTGCAATTAATAGATTTAAGTTATTCTAAGTAGATGTTTGTAAAACTTGTATCTACCTCTGTAGTAGTATTGTGCAATTATTTGAATTAATGTAGGTATAGATACGTGCTAATACATAATGTGTTTATAAACTTGTAGGAAACTATTGTAATTTATGAATAACTTAATGTGAACAGTCTAAGTAAGGATAAGGACTGTACTAATTCAATAACACGAATTAAAATGAATTATCTAAAACTTAAACATTTTTCTTATATAATAAACACTTCATGTAATAAACACTTACCTTATGGGAAACAGGTAATTATATACAGTAAGCTGTAAACACGATACTCTTTGTTTAGCAAGTTGCAGATCAAACTTCTTTTATAACACTGTATTTTTTCAATTATAATTATTTATGAATGAATAACTACTAATAATTATTTAAAGTTTTAATTTAATATTCTAAAGATGTAATAAGATCCGCACGGTTCGATCCATCAGGTTGAGATTTGCTTGCCGAGGTTGGTCCGTGGATGGGTAACCATCTTTACTTACCAAGACTCCTCGCCATTGGTCCCGGCCGGCTGTCATTCGTGGACCTTCGACAGTAGTTACTGGTCGTCAGAATCCCGAAAGTCTAAAAACCTTACCAAGGGGTATTATTACTTAGCCACGAGCGCCTCAATAAAATATCTTTCCCCGATATAAATAAAAAATGAAATAAAATAAAATAAAGCCAGGCTACTGTCGGTTGCCATGCCATACGATAATGTTTTATACATACTTCACTCGGACGAAGTCTCGGGCCGATTGCTAGTAACTATCACATAATTTAATACCTATGTATAAATGCGACTTTCAAGAGGCGTGGCTTGCGCAAGCGCACCTTCCCGCGAGCGAGCGTTATCCAATAAAATTAAAGTATTCGCGAATAGAACTGCATCGCTGCATGTTATTTAATTTGCTATACCTAGCGCGATTCCATTACACTTTATGAATACTAGCTGGTGCCCACGACTTTCTCTGCGTTCCAGGATGAAAAGTATCCTATGTCCTAACCCAGATCATGGTCTACAAAGATATGGTATGTGTCAAATTACATCCAAATCCGTTCAGCCGTTTTAGCGTGAAAGCGTAACAAACAAATAAAGTTACTTTCGCATTTATAACATTAGTTAGGATAAGTACCTACTACCTAAAACTAAGACGGTCTTATTACAAAACGAGGTTTTTCTTCTGTCCCGTTTTTAACCATCGAGCCAGTTTTTGTAATAAGAACCTAGCTGTGATAGAAACACGGTTCTTTATACAAAACTGACAACTTAGTCCGTTACTAATTTGTCAGTTTTGTAAAACTGACATTATAATTGTGTCGGAATAAAGTTTAAATTCAAAAAGGCCCCGTGGTTTAAACCTGGGTTTGAAGATGAAACTTGTTTTGTAATAAGACGGAAAGCTTGTTATTTTCTATATAGTTATATCATTAACGTTATAATTTTGATCTACATACCTACAAATGAGTTAAGGGGCTTGCCTTAAGCTGCTATCTATCGATTAGTTACCAGAGAGCTTCATTTTTAGGGTTCCGTACCAAAATGGTAAAAAGGAACCCTTATGGTGTGACTCAGTCTGTCTGTCTGTCACAGCTGGATATCTTAAGAACTACTAATGCTATCAACTTCAAATTTGGAACAGTTTTAGATAATATTTACGCAACTATTTTGCAAATAAGAAATAAATAAAAATATATGTATTTTTTTTGCAACATGGGCTGAAAGGGGGTCTTAAAAATTGAAAGTGGGGCTACTAGAATAACTATATGAAAGAGCGCTGTTTGCACATTCTCAAACATATTTTTTTTTAGGCCGCACAGTGTTCGACTTTTGATGAAAAATGTAAAAAAAATACACCCCCCCCCCCCCTCTTATCTCCGAAGTTGAAATTATTCTATGTGATAGAAGTTTATGTAAAGATTACAGGAAAAATAAAACAATGTCTCTAAATAGCACACTTTTTCAGAAATCGGAACGGAACCCTCGGTGCGCGAGTCCGACTCGCTCTTGACCGGTTTTTTTTAATAACTATCCTGCTAATAATAATTATAAAAGTTACAACTTGGTTTGTTAAGAAAAAACATCTTAGCTGGGAATGACTTTAGTGTGAAGTTTTGTAGTTCATAATAAAACTTGGTTGTATTCTTATGTACTATCACTATATTGTACTAAGGGCACTAGGACTAGGCTACACTTTCTGCTTGATCACTTGCGGCAGGTCGTACTTGCCGCGCACGCACTTGAGCTTCACTCCGGGGCAGTCCTTCAGCCTGGAATGTGACGATGCGGATATTACGACTAGGAATGTGACGATGTGGATATTACGACTAGGAATGTGACGATGCGGATATTACGACTAGGAATGTGACGATGCGGATATTACGACTAGGAATGTGACGATGCGGATATTACGACTAGGAATGTGACGATGCGGATATTACGACTAGGAATGTGAAGATGTGGATATTACGACTAGGAATGTGACGATGTGGATATTACGACTAGGAATGTGACGATGTGGATATTACGACTAGGAATGTGACGATGCGGATATTACGACTAGGAATGTGACGATGCGGATATTACGACTAGGAATGTGACGATGCGGATATTACGACTAGGAATGTGACGTTGTGGATATTACGACTAGGAATGTGACAATGCGGATATTACGACTAGGAATGTGACGATGCGGATATTACGACTAGGAATGTGACGATGTGGATATTGCGACTAGAAATAAAGGACCACCTAAGTTCACATTGTATAATGCAATAAATACATATACCGGGTGTACCAGAAAGGTGAAACTTTCTCCATGGGACCAACATCCTAATCGCGAAAAAAAAAATTATCAACTGCCCCATAGAAAACTTCAATACCTACTCGACACAAATGTATGGGACGGCTGATTATTTTTTCGCGATCACGATGTTGGTCCCATGGAGAAAGTTGTTCAGTACCACACCCTTAAATTTAACCACATCTTTCTGGTACACCCCGAATATTGAGTATTGATCACATTTTTTACTGTGATTGTGTTTTTGGTTTTTGATTTAAAAAACTGGTCAATTTACAGTTATTTGTTCGTTTGACTTCATTATTACAATGTGTAACGTTAAATGCGCAAAACCTCTTAAGGGATCATTGTACCCATCATTATGAACAACTTTTACTATTGGACCAAACCTGAAATCGCGAAAAAAAAAAAATCAGCTGTTCAGTACATTTCTGTTCGCATAATTCGTCAAAATGTACTAAACAGCTGATTTTTTTTCTCGATTTCAGGTTTGGTCCCATACTAAAAGTTGTTCATAATAATGAATACAATGACCCCTTAAGAGGTTTTGCGCATTTAACGTTACACGTTGTATATGTATAGATATGTAAGTACTGTATGTTGTACTTTTTTGTGTTGTGCTGTGTCTTTTCGTTGCTAATTTAACTAACTGACGTATCTGACATTTTAGACTAAGCCGATAGCCAACCTAACTACATACCTATACAACGTGTAATGCTAAATGCGCAAAACTTCTTAAGGGGTCATTGTACTCATCATTATGAACAACTTTTACTATGGGACCAAACCTGAAATCGCGAAAAAAAAATCAGCTGTTCAGTACATTTATGTTCGCATAATTCGTCAAAATGTATTGAACAGCTGATTTTTTTTTCGCGATTTCAGGTTTGGTCCCATAGTAAAAGTTGTTCATAATGATGAGTACAATGACCCCTTAAGAGGTTTTGCGCATTTAGCATTACACGTTGTATAGTAATTTGATACATTTTCCAAGTCGAATCGATCTGTCTAATCGGCGTATCTGTACCTATGCCTTGGTCGCCATGATAATGCAAAAATCGAGACCGATATATATCTACAGTTTACAAAAAAATAGCCTGCCCTGTAAAATTTTCTTCGAATCAGTTACGTCACTTAGTTAGATTAGCGACGTTTTGTGTGCATCGAACAAATGTTTTATCTGTCTATCTAGACATGGATGCTGGCTCACCTGCCGACCCTGACGAGCACGATGTTGTGCTCCTGCAGGTTGTGGCCGATGCCGGGCACGTAGGCTACCATCTCCTTGCCGTTGGACAGCCGCACCAGCACGCACTTGCGGTTCGCAGAGTTGGGCTTCTTTGGTTTCTTTATTACTGTTTTTAATACTACGCCCTGGAAATACATAATGGTACATTCAACTTTTTAAACTTTCGCGATTTGTACACATTATAAAACAATATCGAGAACAGGTCTTATCGCGATCTTTCATTTTTACGAGGTAAAACTCAAACTCAAACTCAAAGCATTTATTTCAATTAAACCAATTACAGGCACTTTTGAATTGTCAAAGAGTCGGTCAGTAGGTAAGTCAGAAAGTTGAAGCTAGTTGCCCATTCCAAAACGTAGATCTGTGGAGAAGAACGGGCAAGAAACTCCACGGACACTCTTTTAAATCAAAATATATAGTTACAAAATATTGGTTACATCATTCATGTTGAAATTATACATGTGAGAACGATGAACGTTAAAAACGTCCGTATTAAAAAAATAAAAAAAAAACAATTCAAAATTAAAATTAAAATAAGCCGTGGCAGCTAAGGTATGACCAGCCTCCACCAACAGCGCCCGTTGACGAACCTGACGTATGGATTCGTTAAATGATCCAACAGGTACCTACTTGTTTCCCGACGTTTCGACCGCCTCCTCCCAGCTAAGCTGTCATCAGTCCTCCCGTGACCACGATCGCTGCAAGGCGGTCGAAACGTCTCGGGAAACAAGTAGGTACCTACTTACCTGTTTACCTCGTAAAAAAGAAAGATCGCGATAAGACCCGTTCTCGATATTGTTTTATAATGGTACATGTAGTACAGGTGTTATTTGCACGCAATTTGAATGAGGAGGATGCGCTGTGGTAGCCCGCGAAATTCAAATTTTCTTGCGTTTTTTGCAATTTGCAGGTCCGTGTCAGGTTGTATCTTGATCAAAATATATTATGATATGCGACGATAAAACATAATATGTAAGTATTTACATAATTTTAACCATAAAATCATCAAGTTAGATTTGCCGTGGTTTGGTCTGATTACCGAAATCAGACCAAACCACGGCAAGTCTAATTATCTATGTATTGATCATTTTTATGGTCAAAATTATGTAATTATACATAATTGTTATTGTAGCGTATCATATTTTGATCAAAATACAACCTGACATGGACCTGCAAATTGCATAAAACGCAAGAAAATTTGAATTTCGCGGGCTACACAGCGCATCCTCGAAAATGAAAAAATTGAAAAAAAAAAATTTAATAAAAAAAATAAATAATAATAAATATTATTTATTATTAATATTTTTTATGTCTTTTACACATCTCGGTACCCTGGGGTCCCGGACCTTTAGAAGGCGTACGAGGGGCCGAAGCCAACTCGCAGAGGCCCCTTAGACAATTTCAAATGACGAGGCGGCACCAGCCGACGATTATCCCTGTATGCACTATGCAAGTGCACCCAAGGACAACCCCCGGTTTGTGCAGGACTATTGCAGAACATGGAAACAAAATATATTGGGCTATGGGTTTGGGTGGCTATAGTGGATTAGGTACCTTAAACTATGAAAGAACTGTGTCCCCTGCCTTACCAATGTTATATAATATACACAGTTAAAATGGCAGGGGGTGACTTGCACACTCAATAATGGGCCCCCGGAAACGGTCGCTAGCACATAGTGTCGTAACGGCAAAGGGGCAACATGTCCTGAGGCGCTTGTGAGGAGTGGAGAGGCATCCCACGGCTATCAGGACAATCCCGGAAGTACGGTCAAGATCCCTACCAGCATCTTACTGAAATACTTCCTTCCTCCGAGCACGTTTGCTCTTGCGAATCTCCACTCAAACCGGCCCATAAAGGCAAGAAAGAGGTGGGAGCTCTGTTCCTCGTCAGTGTTCACTCAAGCCGGCCAATAAAGGCAAGCAAGAGGTGAGGAACAAGACTTCTCCCGGGAGATAGGGTCCGTGGGGTCGCTACTGCCCAACAGCTCGCCACATGCTGCCCTGCGGGTTTCTGTATCTCTCTTGGTCTGGCTCCTCATCCTATACCTGTTCCGGCAAAGTAAACTCTACCGGCACAGACCTAAAATTCGGAGCGCGCAAGCCCCACCACGACGTCAACGTAGAGATACTGCGGTGGGGTTATTATTAATATTATTATATTATTTATCTTAATATTTTTTTATTTTTTTATTATATTTTTTTTTGCATTTTCATCCATGCTACCACTGCGCATGGGGATGCATGGATTAACAAACACTTTGATTCACTGACAGGCTAGGCACTGACCGGCTAGGCACAACCCAACTCGACCGGGAAGTTAGACGTAGACTTTGCTTAGACTCTGTTTGTAAGTAAAAGTGAGTTGAGCATCGTTTTTTGTGAACTCCACCCCTAAGAGGGTTAAATAGGGGATGAAAGTTTAAGTATATACAACGTGTAACGTTAAATGCGCAAAACCTCTTAAGGGGTCATTGTACTCATAATAATTATGAACAACTTTTACTATGGGGCCAAACTTGAAATCGCGAAAAAAAAATCAGCTGTTCAGTACATTTTGACGAACTATGCCAACATAAATGTACTGAACAGCTGATTTTTTTTTCGCGATTTCAGGTTTGGTCCCATTGTCCCATAGTAAAAGTTGTTCATAATGATGAGTACAATGACCCCTTAAGAGGTTTTGCGCATTTAACATTACACGTTGTATAATGTTAGAAGTCGCAACGTGCGTTTATAAAAAGTAAAAGTTTGTGGTGAAGACAACAAACAAACAAATTCGCAATTTGTTTGACCGAATGAAAAATAGTTTGTTAAAATACCTTAGCAAAAGGGTTTCCATTGAGTGGGTTCCTAGACTTCCGTGACTTGATGTGTGGGCCTGTCCGGTGCATCTGGCTGAGCGATGCCATCGCCCTGGCCAGCAGACCCGTGGGCTGCACGGCTGCTGGCGCGGGGCCTGCCGCAGCCGGCAGCGCTGGAGCTTGGCGATGAAGATGAATATCAGTTTATGATCCGTTAAGAATAAGGATTTATAATGCAAGGAAAAGTTTTTTTTTAGAATAGTTTTGTGTCTAGTTACGAATAATAATATATTTTCGGTTTCTTCTTGTATGTTAAAATTTAACTTTTAAGTAAGTGCAAAAAAAATATATCTAATGCGTATTAGATATTTTTTTTTTTTGCACGAAGATCTTAAATAAAATAAAAATATAAGGAGCTTGCAAAACCTGGCTGAAATCTGCATTGAATAATAATTTTATTTCATAGATTATGGAAACCCATGCCATCCTCAACTTACTTAGTTCTGTGCCTTTTCCAACTAATCTCATGAACCACAGTGCAGTATTGTCAACATTATCGCAACCATCTTTGCATACCGTTACAAACTCAAAATGCCCAAATTTCACAATAAAAAGCAGGTGCTAAGGACACATTGTCATACGGGATTAACCTTTCAATGAAGACTCCAAAACACGCGCTCCACAACGCTTTACGATATTGACTCTTATGTAATGGGAATAAGTGAGGCAGACAACGCAAAAGATGGTGGTGCGTACTGAAGGACCAAAAAGGGCTAAAATAAAACAGTTATTTGTTATTGACGGAGGCTTCGAGGCGTTCCCGTAATACATTGTATCAATTGTGGGCATTGTGGAGGCTCGGGATTCGATTCGCATAAGCCTGCAATTTGCGTGGCGAGGCGGTTTGATTGACATCTCAATGTAGCTGGCCAGTTTGTACAGGAAGAGTCTGTGCGAAATGTGGTGACCTGTGTGTGTGTGCATGTGGAGTGAACGGTAAAAGGAATTTAATAATAAACTTTTGGTAAGTACCTAGAATGTTTAGAATATCTTGAGAGTATTTTTAGTTCCAAACAAGTTAGGATGTTTAAATACTTACCTAGGTACTTTTGTTACAGAAGACATTTTCAGGAATCTCTGCCAGTTGTACCTAAGTCGTTCAGCATTAAATTAGTGCGAAGACGTCCCTTTTTGGGCATAGACCCGTGAAAGGAAGACAGTGGCTAGTTTTCAATAGCCAAAAAGCCTAGTTACAAAGTCAGCTATTTGACAATTTATTTAGACGCTTAGAAAAATTGACATAGAGAGATTTGCCGAGCTAAGATATGAATGTAAAATGGAACAATTTGAGTTTATTTAACAGCTAAGAAAGGGCACTGTGAACAGTGAGTGTGAACCAAATCCTTTTGCTCCATTTATACGCACAAAGGCGAAGTGAGAATTTTCTAATTTAAACCACAAACAGGAGTAACATAATAACATACATTCTTCGACCACATTTCTGAATTAATTATGTTCTTTCTGAGAAGCAGAAGGATCAGAAATTGGTAGTATTTGTGCACAGCTTACAATAACAAACGCAACAGCAAGTGACTCCCTGAAGACTGGTCACGGTTCGGTCAGTACTGCATGTTATTGTTTGGGATAATCGACAGATCCCGTGGGACAATGACGAGCATTGACAACCTTGCATCTGCTAATGCAAGCAAATATTACGACGCAAGCTATAGGAGGAAGCGATACGTGTGCGTCTGACTGTCTGACTGCCTAGGGTATTTAGATATTTATGACTTCAGGGATTACTAGCATAGCTTGCAAAATGAATTAAGGATCTCATGTAAACAATACTTTTTGCTCATATTAATGTGAACAAGCCGATGAGGTTCATTGTAATCTAAGAAAGATGGCCAATGAAACTAAAAGCGAAAACACAAAGCTAAGTTTTGTAACCGAAAAACTTAATATGAGAACGAATCTATTGAATGTTAATAATTTACGCAATCAATACCGCGTCTATCATAACTATCGCATCACTTGGAGCACAGCCCGCGGTCCACACGACAGTACCTGCTCTTTTTGCGGATTATAATCCGCTAATAGTGGGCATTGTCCACAGATGACGGACACACGGACTTAAAACGATTCCTTTCTGACAGCATGACTCTTGTTACAATCGCAGAGGCCGAGAAAAAACCGGGGACAGCAAATACAATAGGCAAGAGTTACCAACCAGCTTTGTCGTTCTGGGAAACGCTGTAAATCATATTTGTGTAAGAATAACATTAATATCTAGTGGTGATGATAACAATCAGCAAAATGTGCAAGATTCTGGACCGGGGAAAGTCATTCTTTGATTGTAAATGGCATTGATGTGCGTCTAAGATCCCAAAAGGGTGCAAAAAATAACATCTTGTTTCAGGGAAGGAGGCCAAAACTTGAAGGGTTTCCCAGGGACTAGAAGTTACAGTTATATCATTTTAAAAATTAACATTATTACTCTTGGTAGGTACCAGAAGATAAAGTCCCTCGTTAAGGTTGGCAATGATATAGTTAAGAGGTTTTCCACGGCCTAAGTATAGGTACCTAACCTAAGTATGACTTTTTTTTTTAAATTTGCACCTACCGTTAAATTGCTTAAGTAGGTATAGCATATAGTAGTCTTTTTCCAACGATGTTGGGGTCGGCTTCCATTCTAACCGGATGCAGCCCAATACTAGTAGCTACTTATTTTACATGGAGCGAATGCCTATCTGACCTCCAAAAACCAGTTACTGGGTATTATGATACCACCTTGGTAAGACTGGTTGGTAGACTTTCAGCCTTCTGACGACCCGTAACGACGACTGTCAAAGATCCACGAATGATAGCCGGGACCAACGAGACACGGAGTGGTCTTGGTGTGTAAAGATGGTCACTAGGGAATGCAATCTCGTACGAGATTTCCGCCTAGCGAGATCTCGCGAGACTCAAAACCCAGTCTCGCGAGATCTCGCAAATTACGGGATCTCGCGAGATTGGGAGAATCGCAATTAAAACATATGCAAATGCTTGTTTTAAGAACTAGTAATTGACATGATATGTAATTAAATAGAAACTGCGTTGCTTAGTTATAAAAATAATGTAAGTTTTATTTTAAAAATCAACAGAGTACTTATTATTTTGTCTCTAACTCTAATAACATTTGTTTATGTCTATAATTATTATACCTACTGTAGCTAATCAGTTCAAATTCTTACAATATTGGTAACAAAACAATAATTATCTACATTTAGTCTTTTGTAAATTATTACTTTAGTTTCAATAATTAAGAGTAATAGGAACATTACTTATGGTAAATAAATACAACAAAACAAAAACTTAACTTCACAAGTTCTTAAATAAATGTTGTGAGATCGTATTAATCAAATAAAAGAAGTTTAAAGTAGAAGTCACGGCGTCACGCTGCATTTGTCGATCTCGTTATCTCGCGAGATCTCGTACGAAATTTGACGAGATACAATCTCGTAAAATATGGCCGGGATCTCGCGAGATCGGGATCTCGGCGAGACGAGATTGCATTCCCTAATGGTCACCCATTATTACGACCCGTGCGGCTGTTATTATTACTTAACCACAAGCTTTTTTTAAAATTATATAACTAAGTAGTTATTTCAGCTCATTAAAAACCATTCTCATCATCATCTTCAAGGACAGCGTCAAATGAGACTTAAAAATTACGCAAATATAGCAAAATCAGGACAAGAACAAAATATTGATTCATAATAATTATACAGGCTTACACTAATCTCAAGCTACGCAGATTTAGAAAATCTAACACAATTCTATGACAACACTGATAAATGATGATACAACCAGCAGCCAGATCCACTGTGGCCGGCCGATCTCAAGCCTTTCGCAATTGTCATTCATCCACTCGACAAAGAAAGCTCAGTTGTAACAAATAACAGGAATTTATCATTCGCTAATCCCTCGCGACTGACGCAGCGTCTGTTTGCTTTTCATACAAAACTCATATTTTTCCCAGAAGGATTTGTTATGATTTGCTTCAGTTCTGTCGTATTTATTCAAAATATTGAATTTGGGAAGAAATTAGAAAAGGCTACTTCTGAACGGAATCATGTTATCTTTAGATTTATTTAGGTAGTGATCGCCACTGAAGTAACAAAATTATGTTCGAATTCTTACGTAAGTACTTTAGGGGCCGCACCGAGCTTTTACCTTTGTCTCTGTCGTTTTATTTACGTGTAAAGAGTAAAGAAAGTAACTACACTTTTGCACTTTTCAATGTTTTTCGTTGTTATTTTCATCATATTGCTCTTAAATAAAAAAAAAACCGGTCAAGAGCGAGTCGGACTCGCGCACCGAGGGTTCCGTTCCGATTTCTGAAAAAGTGTGCTATTTAGAGATATCATTTTATTTTTCCTGTAATCTTTACATAAACTTCTATCACATAAAATAATTTCAGATTTTTCTCTTTGCAAACTTCGGAGATAAGGGGGGGGGAACGATTTTTTTTTACATTTTTCATCAAAAGTCGAAAACTATGCGGCCTAAAAAAAATAAAAAAAAAATGTTTGAGAATGTGCAAACAGCGCTCTTTCATATGATACTTACCCCACATGACCTAGTAGCCCCATTTTGAATTTTTAAGACCCCCTTTCAGCCCATGTTGCAAAAAAATACATATATTTTTATTTCATTCTTATTTGCAAAATAGTGGGGTCAACGTCATCTAAAACTATTCTAAATTTCAAGTTGATAGCATTAGTAGTTCTTGAGATATCCAGCTGTGACAGACAGACAGACTGAGTCACACCATAGGGTTCCTTTTTTACCATTTTGGTACGGAACCCTAAAAACTATTGTGTAACGCTCAAGTAATCTATGAACTTTATTTTTAGTAAATAAATCATAATAATTACATTTTTAGTAAATAAAATGGCCAGAGATCGCACAAGACAGGCAGGGTTGGAAGGAAAAAGGGGACGCCTTTGCCCAGCTGTGGGACACCATGTAGGCTAACAAAAAAAAAAAAACATAATATCAAATTAAGTATAAAATATAAAAAAGTAGGGATAAATGACTCGAAAAGTGGTAACTGCGAATTTATTCTGTCGAGCCAACTTTATCAAACCGCGTTCCCATCGTGTATACTGCCTAGTTTAATAGATATCCCCAATAATACCAATATATTTCCCTAGATTTTCATTTAATTGTTTACTACTTTAAACAAGGGTTATAAGAACGTGTTTGTGTGTATAAAAAGCTCGGTGCGCGGTTAAGCTACTTGAAAGCGATTCATGAAAGGATTTCAAAAACGATATCTAAATAATACTTGACCAAAAGAAATGAAAAATAGGTGTAGCATCCGAACACATCGCAGATAAAGCTGTCACACAATCATTAGACATTGTCGATACCAACTTCCGTGATGTAAATAAAAGGTAATGTTTGTTGGAGCGGTGTTGAGAGAGGCGATCGAAGGTAAGGCATTGATTCTATGAGAAACTCTCCCACGGGGAGGTCCCACGATGCGCCTACGTGGAGCATTGTGGTTTTGTCATTAGACAGTTGTGTCAAAGGATTGCAAACTGATGTACAGTTAGATATATTGTGGAGACAATAATTTGGCAAGCTTTTGTGGTTTTATACAACGCAGTCGTTTGAAAATGCACGCATTTATTGGAATAATAATCAAGTCAAATGAGAGTACCTACTTTGAGCCTTTAGTGTCGAAAGTTCATCATTCTCCTGCCCTTATCTCAATCTATTTGGGGTCATCGCAACATGTCCCTTTTTTCCACATACTTCTCTATCAGTCGTCATCTCGGCAGTCACCCCCTTTCTAGTCATGTCATCTTTCACACAGTCCATCGATCGTTTCTTTGGTCTTCCCCTACTCTTATAGCCATCGACATTCATACTCAAAAGTTCAATCAATCTGCCTAGCCTTTTCCCAACTATGTTGGGGTCGGTTTCCAGTCTAACCGGATGCAGCTGAATACCAGTATTTTACATGGAGCGACTGCCTATCTGACCTCCACAACCCAGTACTGGGTAATACGATACCCCATGGTAAGACTGGTTGTCTGACTTTCGGGCTTCTGACGACCCGTAACGACTGTCAAAGATCCACGGATGACAGCCGGGACCAACGGCTTAACGTGCTTTCCGAGGCACGGAGGAGTCTCGGTATGTAAAGATGGTCACCCATCCACGGACCAAGCCCGGCAAGCGTAGCATAACCTGATGGATCGACCTGTGCGGCTGTTATTACTTAGTCACGAGCTCCTCATTCATACTCAAAAGTTATTTGAAATAAATAAATTGTGGTAAAATGATTCAAGCGCGAAGTTATTAGCTAGCTATTTGGCGACCATCAGCTACCATCGTTTATTTTCTTGATGTCTATATTCAACAAATTGCGGCTAAAAGGCCCATAATAGAATCGCTGTCGTATCTTTATTCAAATCAATTCTTCAGACGCTGACAATTCAAGAATCCATACAATTTCAGCCAAATTCGATTTGAAAGCGATACAGGCCGATTGCTGAGTAAATAGAAACATCAAGTCACGCGAGTGCGGGACAATGGCCGCAAGTGTGAATGGTCGAGATTACGGGAACCATGCGCAGTTGCGGTCAGTGCGGATCTGCTGACTCACCGCAACCCTACGCATTTTTGATACGTGTGGTTGGCAAAAAACTAAATACTGGAACAGTATCAGGCAGTTAGAATATTTAATAAATTACCGCTTGAGTTAAAAAGTATACTGTACAAAGGCTCGTTTAAAGCAAGGCTCAAGACATACCTGTTGGATAGATATCTCTACTCATTAGATGATTTGTAATGTAATGATTTGTTTGTCTTAGCTCTTAAAACTGATATGTTGATGTTATATTATTGTGTTGTGTTCAGACTTTTACATTTTTATTTTTATTATGTTTGATTATTTTAAATTGGTAATTAATTGACATGTGATTTATAATTTGTTTCTATGGTATTTTTAGATTTTTATCTTTTATTTTTTAATCTATAGGATATAATGTTTTCTAATTTAAATTGTTTTGTGTGCATTTTTATTGTTTTATATTTGTACATTTAATACTTATGTTTCATGCTGGATAAATATTCGAACGCAATGTATATTGTTACTGAATAAACAAATTGAATTGAATTGAATTGAATAGATTTTAGATCACTCACATCTAAAATCTATGTTCCAGTATTTAGTTTATGCTGATTTTTCAGAGATAATTATGCCAGAATTGAGCTTGTTGAAAAATTATTAACAGGCTTTCAAAAAGAGAGGTCTATAGAAGCAAAGCAAAGATTAAATAAAATTAGAGCCACAGACAGAAAAACGTTTAGAGAGAACGAAATTAACTAAGTATGCTATACTTAGGCTAGCTATACCTACCTACTTACTTATTGAGGTGGTGGGCAAATGTAAATGAAAATATTTATATAATTATGTTGTCATCGCTATAGTCATTGAAAAAATAGCGAGAAATCATGTTTATTCGGAAAATACGTTAAGTATGTAATAACACCATCCCAAGATCACAACAAGCCAACAGTGTTGCGTTGCGACCGCCGCGCGCCGGCTACAATTTAAACACGTAATAATCACTAACTCAAACACTCAAAAACAAAAGTACAGTTATCTTCCTCAAAATACGTAACACAATATCTTTTTTGTGGACCGTACCGATCCCCGGGGACTTAATCCGTGTCCACGCGGAAGGGGTCCAAATGACAGGCGCGCGACAAACCCTTGCAAATATTATTGTACGACCACATCAAGCAAATATAGAGTTTAGGGAGCCAGTTATTAGGTTCGATTTTGTGCGAAGGCAGTCGCAGCTGCATTGAGATGCAGATGTCGATAGTCCGCTATATTTGACAGTTATGTGCAATTTCCTATGTACTTGTTTGTGATGTTATCGAACGGGTTCGGGTTTTGGCGAAATGTGTCGCTGTAATCGGCGCACATAATCTTTTTGGTGTCATTTGCGTGAGTACCGATTGTCGCTTGCATGTTCCATATTTAGAATTATTGCATGTGCACTACTTACTAAATAAAACAATAGGTCTATGATAGACATGGAGTGGATATCCAGATATCAGAAACAAAGTAGAGGTTGGTTTGTGAAATGCTTACAAACGCCATGAGATATTTGAAGGTTTCACACAAACACTATAAATGGTTAGGAGGAGTGGTGGGGCGCGTCTTCGTGGATTGTATTATCTATACGGTATACCTGCATGAGGACTGTTTAGTGCCTGCGCGCACTGCGGTGCGCTGGAATGGGTTGCGTTAGTTCTGCCGCACTGGGCGGGGTCTACGGTAACAAAACGCATGCGTTTTTCTCACCGCAGTGCGCGCACTTCAAAGACATTCCATACTTCACAGATTATGCATTAGAAAAACGCACGGCAGTGCGCGCAGGGCCTTAAGTATAGACAATAAGTAGGTTACATTAAATTAAACAAACGTGGCAGCCTTACTTTGTTGTCTTAATAATAAAAAATAAAGTTTACGGTGTAGTTTCTGTTGTTTGTGTGTATTTTTACTCACTTTAATTTTAACTTTACTGTTTTTACAGTTTGTGGAATAATTAGCTTGCCCTGATCAATGGCACTATACCACAGACTACACTATACTGTTTGTTATGCTATGTGATAAAAGTTATTCAACTATTGTATTTTTTGTGTAAGGCTATCTGTAAGATGACTCTCTGCTGAACAATATTTTGTATTAACAAAAAATGTGATTCAATATTGACATTCTACAAGCAGAATTATTTACTTCTATTCTAGGTAAGTAAGTAAGCAATTCCATACAACAATTTAAGTATTATGTAACATTTCTTATAAGATTTGAACATATTCCTTTGAGGCGATTTTTATATATATACTTATCAAGGAACTTGTGGCTAAGTTGCACTAATCCATCAGGTTAAGCTATGCTTGCCCGGGTTGGTCCGTGCATGGGTGACCATCTTTACATATTGAGACTCCGCATTGCCTCGGAAAGCATGTAAAGCCGTTGGTCACAGCTGTCATTAGTGGATTTTTGACAGATGTTATGAGTCGTAAGAAGGCCGGGCGCCACTGCAGTTCTGCCAACCAGTCTTACCAAGGGCTATCATATTACCCAGTAGTGTGCTGTGGAGGTCAGATAGGCAGTTGCTCCATGTAAAATACTGGTAAGTATTCAGCTGCATCCGGTTAGAATGGAAGCCGACTCCAACATAGTTGGGAAAAGGCTAGGCAGATTGATTGACTTATAATAACCAAAAATTTGTCAGTACCTAACCCCATTGGATAAATTACACAGTTGTACTTTTTTGGTCAAATATATGTTTGGTAAGGACAGTAATATCTTACCTGGGATTTGTTTACATTGTGCCTTGATACCAATTGAAAGCAGCGTTATACCTCTTCGCAAGAAATTCATCTAAAAACAAACATATAGTTAGAAGAGTTACATTGTTTAAAGAGAGCCTCTGAATTTTATGTACTGATGTGGTTAGGTTATATATCTTACCTTGAACCTTTTGATAATAAATTGTACAGTCTGCGTGTAGCAATAAATTTTATTTCCCCAATAAAATAAAAAGAAAAGAATGGTTTTCAATTCATAACCTCTTTGTTTTCATTTTGACAAATGACAATCAAAATAACAGTGTTGCTTGCTATTAAAAATGTAAATGCTTTCTTAACAAAAAGTGATGGTGATCTATCGGCTCCAAAAAGCAAGTCAACATTCTGACTATACCGATTTTGTAGTTATTTAGGTAACAATACATAGAATACAATAATTTATCAACAGTTTAATTAATATTTTCGGATTGCGGCAAAATGGCCATGTTGTGCCATCTTGCGGGGAGTAGACGCATTATGACGGTTAGTCAGAACATTGCACTTCTCATAGAAGCCCACAGATGGCAGAAAACCAAAAGCAGTAACAAAAAAAGTTTGTACAAAAACTAGAAACTTTATCGAAGTTGATACATTTCGAAAATTTTAAAAATACAAAATGTATTTTGTATTTTTAAAATTCCTATAAAACCAAATGTAAGTAATATTGTTAAATCATTTGGATTTTCCATACTATGTACAATCACTAAAATTTCGATAGAAAAAAATCCAAGTATGTTTATTTTCTGTTTTATAAGATTACTAGCTGCGCCCTCGGTTTCACCAAACTAGACCGGGATAAAAGCAGCTTATGTGTTAATCCAGGGTATAAGCTATCTACATAACAAATTTCATCAAAATCGGACCAGCCGTTTGAGCGTGAAGAAGTACCTAACAAACATACAAGCACACACCTTCACGCACACACTCACAAACTTTCGCCTGTTATAATATTAGTGTGATACGTGCCTAAACAGTTCCATAATGCAGTCAACCTGCCCAGCCTTTTCCCAACTATGTTGGGGTCGGCTTCCAGTCTAACCGGATGCAGCTGAATACCAGTATTTTACATGGAGCGACTGCCTATCTGACCTCCACAACCCAGTTACTGGGTAATACGATACCCCTTGCTAAGACTGGTTGTCAGACTTTCGGGCTTCTGACGACCCGTAACGACTGTCAATGATCCACGAATAACAGCCGGGACCAACGGCTTAACGTGCTTTCCGAGGCACGGAGGAATATCGATATGTAAAGATGGTCACCCATCCACTGACCAACCCCGGCAAGCGTAGCTTCGTGGTCTTCAAGGCCGCCGGCAAATGCCCAGACACCATTCCCTCAATTACTTTGAACGGTGATAATATAAAGCACTGTGACCAAGTTTAAATATCTGGGCCATATACTTGTCGACGACCTTAAAGACGATGATGACGTGGAGAGGGAGCGCAGGCAGTTGGCGGTCCGCGGGAACATGTTGGCGCGCAGATTTTCTCGTTGTACGGATCAGGTCAAAATAACCTTGTTTAAAGCTTATTGTCAAGGCCTGTACACGGGAAGTCTGTGGTTCAGCTGTTCTCGTGGGACGCTAAATGCCTTGCGCGTCCAATATAATAATGTTTTCAGGATGATGTTGAAACTCCCTCGTTTCTGTAGTGCCTCGGCGATGTTTGCCCAATCGAGTACAGATGGCTTCCATGCTATAATCAGGAAAAAGGTGGCATCGCTCGTGGGGAGGATTCGAGGGAGTGGCAACAGCATCCTGAAAGTCGTGGCTGACGACCCGAGAGCTCCTGTGCTTAGGCATCTCATGCGGAATCATTGTGCGCATGAAGTGCCTCGTAGGTACATGACTAGCGTTGCCGGAGAGTAATATTCCGAAGTATTCCCTTCGGAAGTATTCGGAAGTATTCGCCAGTTTTGAGTAGTATTCGCAAGTATTCCCCGAGCTAAGTACATGTGCGGTCACGCAAGTTTATCTATTAAAGTTTGACTATTGACCGCTAGATGGCGTTAATTAACGCCATCTAGCGGTCAATAGTCAAACTAACATTACGTCGTGTGTGTGTCGTGTGTGTTGTTGTCGTACGAGTATGTTGCGTTCATTCATGACTCCGAGTAATATTCGATTTGAAAACTTCGCAATACTTCCGAATATTTCTTTACATCTACTTAGATAAGTACTTACGTAATAAGTTTTTGTATGCGGTTTAGGTGTGAAAGTGGTAGAGAGGTAAATACATAGGTAGATTACTGAGTTTATAAAATAGTTTAAAGTAAGTATCAAGAAAGAAGTCAAGGTTTGACTTCAAGTGCAAAAACACACCGTTTTCGAGATATAAAATACAGTAAGTACATTTTTTTTTTCTTTTGCTTATATCTCGAAAACGGTGTGTCCTATCGCAAAAATAATGAAAATTTGGCCCCCCTTTATAAAACCCATAAACCCCTAAACCTCTACATGAACGTACCAAAAAAAACCATAAAGAACACGTTGAAGCTGCCCCCTCCTAGCGCCCCTCCATGTACAAAAGAATCGACACTAATATCGGCACAAAATAGACATTTTAAACTCAATCATACAAAAATAAAACAATAATTACCGAGTCACTGGTAGATAACTACTTACAGGGAATTATTCCCACTAGTAGATAACTACTTACGCGGAAATATTCGCGCTAGTACGTAGGCATCGAATAATACTCGTTGATTTTATGAATGAACGGGCTCGAGCTTCATAAATCACGTGTGTAAGTGAACGCCGGCTCGCTGCTGGCACCGCGCGCCGACCAACTTCGGGTACTTATTGGATTATCTTTTAAATGCGACTATTGACCACTAGATGGGGGCGCAGTTCTCATTGCAAATTACATGTATTATGTCCCGCATTGGTGATAGTGCATTCATTAATACCCACGAATCAATCTTCCACCATTCATAAGCTAATCAGCAAACCTTGGTCACTGCAGCAGCAGAAAGCGTCGCATTAACACGACTAATCACGCTAGTTAATGCTACGCTTCTGTGGCACCATCTTGCGGATTCTTGCGATAACAATAGAATAGTCGGCGCACTGCATTTTTGCCCTTGAACCCCCACTTGTCCGGCACTGGATTCGCCATAAAAACGTGTACAGGAGCGCTAATAATACTTCGTTGACTCATGAATGAATGGCTGCGAAGCTCGGTGGTGTGCCACTTTACTATCAAGCCAATGCCAGGCGAGCGCTGGCGTCGCCGAGCGACTAACGAGAGCAGGTGTTCATTTACAATTCTACCATTGCCCGCTAGATGGCCTTAATTCAAGTAACGGTACGGCGTAATATATTCGGCGAGTCGAGTCTCATCAAGCAACCTACGCAAGTACGCATACATTCGTAACTAGGTACCTACTGGCAATAATTTCATTCTTAATAGGTAATAAAAAGTAGGTTACCTACTACATTCTTACTAGTAGTATTCCTTCAAATCGAAGTATTCCTTTGAATATTTCGCAATTATTCCGAATACTTGCGAAAACTTGCGAAGTTTTGCAACGCTACATGACCCAGTAACTTGTTTTAGTTTTAGTTACTAACCCTAGTGTATAAGTTGTGTACTAACAAAATTGGTTCCCATGTTGTTCCCAATAAAACAATTTGAATTTGAATTTAACCTGACGGATCGACCCGTGCGGCTGTTATTACTTAGCCACGAGCTCCTCTAAAAGATTTAAATCAGTAAAAGATTTAAATCGAAGGTATTTAAATATCGATACCGGTATGCTCGTATTTAATAAAGTTAACCATAAACGTATGGGTCATGAATCTACGAAGCCGTTTATTTAGTTCCGGTACGCGTGAGAGTCTGTCTGCTATCTCGCGCGTCATACTAGACAGTATACCTAACGCCACTTCACATATACCTAAGTTGCATGCTCTGTCCACCGAACTAAACCACGCTTCGATGTATTCTCTGAACAACTCTTCCTGCCTCCCATATGTTATTGGTTATAAGGGACAAAGAGTTGTTGAATACAAATGATCGAATAAAAACTTGAGAGGTGTCAAGGGACACCCGGATGGAACGAAGTTCCTTTCGATTAATTAGTGAAGGAATTGTAACAAAATTTTATTTTTATACTTATCATCATCATCATCATCATCATCATCATCATCATCATCATCATCATCATCATCATCATCATCATCATCATCATCATCATCATCATCATCATCATCATCATCATCATCATCATCATCATCATCATCATCATCATCATCATCATCATCATCATCATCATCATCATCATCATCATCATCATCATCATCATCATCATCATCATCATCATCATCATCATCATCATCATCATCATCATCATCATCATCATCATCATCATCATCATCATCATCATCATCATCATCATCATCATCATCATCATCATCATCATCATCATCATCATCATCATCATCATCATCATCATCATCATCATCATCATCATCATCATCATCATCATCATCATCATCATCATCATCATCATCATCATCATCATCATCATCATCACCATCACCATCATCATCATCATCACCACCATCATCATCATCATCATCACCACCATCATCATCATCATCATCATCATCATCATCATCATCATCATCATCATCATCATCATCATCATCATCATCATCATCATCATCATCATCATCATCATCATCATCATCATCACCATCATCACCATCATCATCATCATCATCATCATCATCATCATCATCATCATCATCATCTTCGCGACACCACACTGTTCAATGCGAAATAGAAATGAAAATATCTGGCTTGCTTTCTATAAGAGAGAGAGAGAGAGAGACAGACAGAGAAACATGCGCACGCCGCACGGCTTACAATTAGCTACCTATAGCAAAAAGTGTCGTGACAACTTTTCGTGAGACTTTTTTCCGTCTAGCCCCCTTTCACAACGCGCGATAAGGAACTTCGTTCCAAAACGCTGCGATATAAAAAAGGATTACCAATAAAAGTGTCATGTTGTTTTAAAGCACTTTTTATTGGAAGATCGCGCCGTGACGCCCGTGACGAGCGTGACGCGCGTGACGGCCGTGACAGGCGAATGAATAAAACAATAGGCAGGCACTGCTGCTAAGCTTTTATTTCTCATACATTTAGGATTAAATTAAAAACTTCTGTCGTAATCCAGCCAAGTTTTATTGGGCCGCTTCGCGAATATTTGACTTTTAACATTTATATTGGATTTTTAACATAATCCTGCCAAAAGTGAGTCTTAAGTGATTCCTACTTCTTGATACCTAGGTAGGTATATAAAATGTTTTAAAAGTTTTATTTCCACGGTGACCTTTTGATAATATGTGCTGAGTTGCTGACGTTTACTGAACGTAACTGCTTTAACGAGTGCTATTGTGCGAGTGCCTACGAATAAGTTACATATTCGTAAGCGAGTGCGAGGATTTTGTCAGTCAAGTAATGTGCTGAGTAACAGGCCTATTTATTAACACAGTCTGGATGGTGTATGAATGTTCATAAGTTTGGCCTGCCACAACTGAGTTAACCTTGTACTTATCGATACCAAATTCCAGGCGAGTTCATGCAAGTCATCAGAGTGGGCTGGTCATAGACTCAGAGGCACAGGCAAATGGAGCACAAGGTCTGGTACCCGAGACATGTCAAACGACATAAAAGGAAGGCAATGAAAACGCTGGAGTGACGAGCTGGAAACCACAGGACAAACACTATGGACTCGAATAGCAGTCGATAGGAACTAATGGAAGGAAATGGTGGAGGCCTTTGTCAATGGGCACACAGACCAAGACAGCCGGTGTCAATAATATTATTTTATTTAATTTTTTAGCTTTATAGCGCAAGCTCCACCACGACGTCAACGTAGAGATACGGCGGATTATTATAATTATCATTAATTTTAATTAATAAATTACAAAAATTCTTTCGCAGATAGAAAGCTACATTACTGCTGCTTGCCACTGGATCTGTTTGTTCCACGCGGACGAAGTTATTTACACATATATAAACAATCTAACTCGTAACTGATGTTCATTCTAAAAATATGTATTTTTCATGGTCCAAATGTTCGACAGCTTCGTTCAAGTTGTTGTAGTCGGGCTGGCCGTGCGTGGTGACCTGGATCTCGCAAACGTAGGGTTGCCGATGGTTGCACCAGTAGTCCCGGAGCCCAGGGTTCACGGCGTCCATGCCAGCGCAGTGGGGCTCCTTAGGGTCATCGCTGTTGGAGAAGAGGTTAGAGGTTGGTTAGAGGTTAGGTTGTTGGAGGTTAGGCTAGATACTTATGTGTCTTCAAAGAGTATGGGCACATCAAAGAAACGAGGGATGGATTGTGTGGATGACGACAGCAAATAAATTAGAATAAAAGCAGGATGATGATGATGTTTAAGAAGGTATACGGAAAGGGCAGCTACCTGTATCCCACATGATTGCTGGCCCACTTGCTGAAACCTGTATTATTGATGTCCTCACCTGAAAATTAAAGAGCATAATTACCTATTGAGATCACGAGTTCTGCTTCGAAACAGCGATGGTGTTATCTGTTTTGACGAGTATGAGCACTATGAGCCGGTAGCGATGAAAACACATTGTGATTTTAGTAGGTACTCCCCGAAGGTTTCTGCAGTGGTGTATGTCATTGTCATACTCTCACATTTCGTCATTTATGTTCAAGTCTCATTTAGTTACTCTAAATTCTGAGCTGCTACTGAAAAAATCCTGACGGACATACCAATGATCGACTTGCCGGTCTATTCAGTACAAACCGCACCGTTATAACTGAGATAAAAGGAGTGGGCTGCCATTCCATCTGAGGCTAAGGATTGTCACTATTATTGACAGCTTACTTAGAGCTCGCTTCACCTACAGACCATTCACTATAACTTGTCTCTTAGCCGTCATGTTAGCGCCATTGCTTTCAAGCTGTTATTGTCAGGTTTTGGCTTGAAAGCAAAAGTGCCAACATTACGGCCAAGGGACAAGTTATAGTGAACGGTCTGTAAGTTTTCAATGGCTGATGGTCTCCCTGCCCAGCAGTCGTGCGGATGCGACTGAGCCATGAGGCGTCAATAGAACCGTTGCCACTTACCGTCGATGTTCTTCCAGACATTGCTCTCGTCAAGGTTGCTGATGCCGAGCCAGACCAGCAGCTTGTACCGGGTGCCCGTTATCTGCGGGTAGTACATGCCGCGGACCAGCTTCTGCAGGAACTCGAAGTCGCCCTAAAACAGGGAACGGTTACTGAGAACAAGGTTTGTGTCACAATAAAGGCAATAAGCGTATATTACAGCCGCAGCGGGCCGCACTGGCCGCAGCGCATTACATTTCAATAGTAATAGTAGTAGTCCAGTGCGGCCTGTAGTGGGCGATGGTTCATACAAAAACGAATGCAATGTGGGAGGATAATAAGGTAATACCTACGAAAAAGTAGGTAGGTATTACACCCATTTTTGAAAAGTGTCTCAATTATATTCTATAGTGCACTAATCTAGTGCTGTAATCCACTAAAAACAAACTAAATTTTTATTCAATCGATAAGTGCCATAAAAATGCATTTAAATTATACATATTCAAATTTCGCGCAACGCTGGACGCAGTGGACGTCATGGTCATGACGTCAGTTAGTCAGTAAACAAACACTTTTTATACCCTGATCAATTTAAAAGTGTCAATGTCAACAAATTGACACTTTTAAATTTATACTATCGTAATGACGTAATAACATGGCGGCTACTTTCACGGTGTTAGGAAACACATTAAAAAACTGAAAAATTTGAATTGAATTTTAAAATTTATATTGTTATTTTTTTAACTTAAAGCTAACATTTTCCGACTGCTTTTTGACTAAACTATCTAAATAATATATTTTTAAATTTTTGCTCATATAGAGTAAAATACCGTATTGCGTTGCGGTTCAGCGGTGCGGCCTGCTTCAATGTGCGAGTCAGCCGTAAGACATCGGAAATATTGTATTTGTCAGAGCTAAAACCCGTATCGGTTTAAGCTCTATCAATCTCTATCAATGAATTGTTGATAAGTGGATCCCTCACAAAAAGCTCTCAATGTCGGTCGGTGGGTCTTTTAGTCGGTGAACAGCCGAATCACCCAGCACTGTCCCTTTCTCTATACCTAGTGAATGATAAACTATGATTTGAGTTTAGTCAATTGCCAACAAAACTGCGCTGCAGGCTGCAATACGATACAGCACCAGTACTTAAAACGAAAGAAAGGATCGTATCATCAGACAAGTTGCGAGAGTCAACTGTAGACCCGTAGCCGCCATGCGCCACGCCGCCATTGTACTTACAACTTACGAGTATTTCTTTAAACTGTCGCAGCCGGCAAACTTGGATTGCTTCTCGTTCTGCTTGTCATTTTACTTTTTCTTGCTTACACTCAAGTTACGGCTGTTCAGTTTGAAATGTTCAGGTTGGTTATAGTAGGCTGCGCAACGGTTCAGTTACTTTGAATAATCAATTTAGTCTTAGTTTAATAAAAAGAAATGAAAGAAAATTAATATTATGTTTGAGCCAGATACCTAAGACACAATATTCACAAATAAACAAAAAAAAAATATATTAAAAAAACTTAAGTAGTTCAATTCAATTCAATTTATTTATTTGTGAACGTTGGTGGCAATAGGTGTTACCGTCAAGTTATGATCTCTATGTCCTACCACAAATAGTAGTAACTTAAGGCGAGTAGAGCTGCTAATAGGCAGCGCCACCATTGAAAAATTAATAAGTCTGAATTAAGAAAAAAAAAAAAAATAAAAAAAAATATTCAGCTTAGCTTGAGATTTATTCTTTTTTCTTTATTTTTTATTGTTGTTTTTTTTCTTTACTTAACATTTTAAAATTTGCTATGCGCACATTTTTAGTCACATGAGGTAGAATTTTTTTTTATTAAAAATCAACACTAAACCACCTAGGATCGAAGTTATATCAGTAAACGCCAAAAACGGCCGTTTTTGGCGTTAACTCTACAACAAAATAAAAAATATTAATTAATACTACTTATAAAATTCTACAACATGACTAAAAATGTGTGCTTTGGAAAGTTAAAAATGTTCCATAGAGCTCATGATTTTTTTTTTCTAGCTATTACTCGCCTTGGAATAGTAGGTATTGTGTGCCTCACGGCTGCGCTAAACAGGCCCAGTTCAGCATACTATGAGTGCCAGCCAACTAGAGTCTAACGCTATCGACTGGATCTTATGTTACGAGGACGTCTTACGGATCCAGATCAGTTTTGTAGTGTGTGTAAATATTTAATAAATGTAGTCGGCAAGTTATTCATAAATTAGTAGCAAGTTTCTGCGACAGAATGTTTGGTCAATATGTGCGTCGTGGGATGAATATTCTCCATCATAATTTCGAAGGGAATCTCTAGTAATCACTTAGCTTTGACGTCGACTGCTCTCAGAGAGTCATCAAGGATTTTAACGATACGTATTGTTGCAGAGTCACATAGGATCTTAAGCTTTAATTTTAGCAGAACATCATAGAGCTACCTGTGATCTAGGCACCGCCAGGGAGCCGCCGGCCAGCTCACACTCGTGCCTGGCGCGCGCCCACGTCTGTGCTTGGTACATCACTCTGTATGCTTTGCCGCCATAGCTGTTCACTATGTACCCTGAAATTAGGTATTAGAAAGTTGCTTAACAAAAAAAGAGTTTAAGACCACAGTAAACAGTCCACAAAATTATAAATATAAATAAAAAATACCCAAATGTCTTTTCTTTGGTATTGTTCGTCGAATCGTTGAGCTCCCTAAGTTTTGAGTTGAGCTGCACGATTACTGACAAATGCGTGGACTGAATGGACAGGTCCACTCAATCTGTGTGGTTTTTTCGGTTTTTCCTCAAAATACCATTTCAGACACTAACATGGTCTTCACATGATCTGACCAACATTATGTCTGGACTTTAGAGACTGTGCCCTCTGAGTTTGTTTCGGCCTTTCTTCTCAGAGTAGTCAGATAGGAAAACGCCGACCTCATCTAGTTTCTTTTTAAATATGATTGACGTGGAAAAGTGTACACAGTTACAGAAATAAGTCTCTGAAAATTAAAACTTCCCTGCTAATATGAATTCCATATATAATTGAAAGTATAGAAACTATTTTATCTTGAAAAATGTTGACAAGGCGACCTATTGAGAGTTGAGCTGAGTTGAGCTGAAGCGTTGTGATTGTGAGGCAATGTGAGGCGTGCAATCATTAATTCGTTCAAAAGTAATCGAAAGCGTTTTCTTGGTGGTAATTAGTGGCAGTAGCTTTAGCGTACTTAGTACCTTCTGGGAGGTCAGCAGGGACGTCGGTTTGAAGGCCGGCCGCCGCTGCCAACACCGTGAACATCAGTACTCTGCGAAATAAAATAGAAATCAATCTGCCTGACCTTTTATCAACTATGTTGAGGTCAGCTTCGAGTCTAACCGGATGCAGCTGAACACCAGTATTTTACATAGAGTACTCACTCCATATAAAATACTGGTATTAGGCAGTCGCCTATACCTCCACCACCCAGTTACTGTGGGTAACACGATAGCCCTTGGAGATTGTCAGACTTTGGAAAACTGACTTCCCGTTATGACTGTCAAAGATCTACGAATGACAGCCGGGACCAACGGTACAGGGGGTCTACTCCCTAAGCACGAAGCCCGTAGTTTCGGCCTTCGTTACGGGCGTTTCCTACTCCGTATCACCTGCGGATGGATGATTGGTTCGGGCCCGAACGAAGTATGAATGACAACATGATTTGCCAGTTGTCCCTACTCCCGGTGTGTTTTTGCCCGTCCGAAAAATTTAACTTTTACACTTGTTTTGATGGATTGTAATGTCAGACGGACGGATGAACGGACGGACGGAAAGACGGATGGACTTAGGGAGTAGGCCCCCTGGGCCGTCGCCCATTGGCGGCACGGCACGACAAAAGATTTTAGTAAGTGAAAATAATTTGAGATCTTATTTTATCATGCTTAGCGTTCACATTTCAGGATGCCACGGCAATCCAGAACGTGCCGAAGGATGCCAAAGCAGGCTGTGACGTATCAATGAAATGTGAGTGTTAAATAAGATTCGAAATCATCTGTATTACAAAAATCCCTTGCCGTACCGTGCCACCAGGGGTGTGCTTTCCGTGGCATGGAGGAGTCTCGAAATGTAATGGATTGTCACCCATCCACGAACCGATCGTGGCAAGACCCAATCGATCGAGCCGTTCGGCTGTTATCGTTCAACCACGAGCCCCTTTGCCCTCTGCGTGATAATGATATTGTAAATATCGATGGGATCACTTGGCAGCTAGCTCTAATTGAATAATATGAAAAATTGAAGGCATCTAAAAAGTTATGACTTTATCGGTGAGTTGCACAAAACCAACATTAGTTTAATGGAGACTTTAAATTAAAAAATATATAAAAATTAAAAAAAAAAAAACGCTGACGCTGTCACTTTCTTTTTGATACATAGTTTAAGGGATGGCATGAATTTAAACTCTTCATTAAACTAAAGTTCGTTTCTGCAACTAGCTGTTAGAGTTTGAAAAGGACAAACACGTAGGTACTAAGGTTCCATCGTTTAATCTTCAGAAAAACAGAACTAGAGCGAATAAAATGTGACTATCGACCAATACAAATTGATTTATATTCCCACCTAAATTGTTATACATTGATGCACCAATTCCGTCACTCCCTTATTGTCCAATAATTCGGTCACATTTAATTCGGCAAAGTTCGGTTTTTCCGAAAACAAACGATGGAACCATTGAACATTCTCGTACTGTAGGTACTAGGGGTGACTATGGAGAAAGTACCTACTATACTCACATCATGTTGCAAATAAAAAATTCCTTGTTCTTATCAGCGATACTTGCATGCATGCCACTTTCTTCTAACTAAGCACTTTCTTTATTTTACACTTTTATTATGTCTATAAGTATCTATTCATTATTCAATAATATTTTAATATTCAATCTATTATCTAAGTATTCACTTGTTGACTCTGCTGGAATAATACTGATACGATATGAATTGAAACCAATGTTTATATAAAGATAATTTGTGCGAAAAAGCATGGATGGAAGCCGCGTTCACGACGATCTAGCGTGACCTGATCTACGATTGATTGTTAGAGAAGTCTACTGTTACCTCCTGATAACAATTTATTTTTATCTTCGGTAGACATCTTGGATAAGCGTCAGCCTGTTTGAGAGAAAAGCCTAGATGCGTGAGGAATTGAAAATGAAAGCCAAAATTGGCCGAGTAAGCGGAGCGTAAGTCTGGCAAAATTAGCTTCCGTCTGTCAGTTTGTTGCTGCTCCTCTACAGGTCGTATTTTACAATAGACTTGGGGCCCAGGGCCCCAAGTCTACTATTTTTTACATTCCAACACGATCCCATTGTCACTGCATTGTCATTTTGCTAAAAGTTCGTAATCTGCTAAATTCATAATTTCATACAATGGAGTGTCAGTGGTTGACCATTGGAAAGTCATAATGACGCCATTATGACGCCATTATATTAGTAGATTACCTAACTTGTCAAAATCAACAATTATGAAATCAATGATAGACCATTCTGACACTATTGTAATAGCAGACTTGAGGCCCAGGACGAAACTTGGTATACAAGTTTTACGACTTTATAGTTTTTTTTTTGTCGTCGGGATTTTTTTGATTGGAGGGACACTTCCTCCAAAAAGGGGCATAAAGGAGACTACTGGATATATCCGCTATAAGAGATCCGATTTCGATGGTACTTTTTAGGGTTCCGTAACTCAAAAGGAAAAAACGGAACCCTTATAGGATCACTTCGTTGTCCGTCTGTCTGTCTGTCAGTCTGTCAAGACCCTTTTTCTCAGGAACGCGTGAAGGTATCCAGCTGAAATTAATATCAAATACGTAAATCTATGGTCCCTTGGAGTTGTAAAAAAATCAAGCTTCTAAGTCAACGCAATAAAAAAATACGGCCATTTATGCGACATATTTTTGATACTCGCAAGTGAATCAAAACCTATAGGGTACTTCCCGTAGACCTAGAATCATGAAATTTGGCAAGAAGCAAGGTCTTATAGCACAAGTAAAGGAAAAAGTCCGAAAATAGTTAATTTATACTTTTATCACATAAAAAAATATTTTCAAGTATGTCATCTGTCAACCCCCTTTTTCTCAGGAACGCGTGAAGGTATCAAGTTGAAATTAATACCAAATACGTAAGTCTATAGTCCTATTAAGCTCTAAAAAAATCAAGCTTCTAAATCAACGCAATAAAAATACGGCCACTTATGCGACATATTTTGATACTCGTAAACGTACAAGTAAATCGAAACCACGCACTACTACACTACTATTACACTACTACACTACTATAGGCCCTATAGTAGTGTAGTAGTGTATAGGGTACTTCCCGTTGTACTAGAATCATGAACTTTGGTAAGAAGCAAGGTCTCACAGCACAAGTAAAGGAAAAAGTCCGAAAATACATAATTTGTAGTTTTATCACATAAAAAAATAGTTTTTTTTTTTTCTGGCCAAATGTGGGTGTACTATAGGTACACCTCTGCCCAACCCTTCGAGGAAACAAGGCGTGATGTTATGTTAAAGAATAGTTTTTTGCGAATACAAAATTAAATATGCAGTTGGAGAATTGTCCGTGACGTATATCAATGTATATTGATCGATATTGACATACGTCACGGACAATTCTCCAACTATGGGAGAACATGAATGTTAAGTTTGTCTTTGGGATAAATTCTTTTCAACTACGGAACCCTCATTGTGCGTGGTCCGACACGCACTTGGCCAGTTTTTTTTTGTCGTCGGGATTTTTTTGATTGGAGGGGCACTTCCTCCAAAAAGGGGCATAAAGGAGGCTACTGGATATATCCGCCTTAAGAGATCCGATTTCGATGGTACTTTTTTTACAGTTAACTAATGTCATACTAATTTCCTTTAGTGAGTTATATTGCATAAGAATTTAACCGGAAGTGTAAACAAACCCTTTCATCAGATAAATGATTTGAGTTTGAGTTTGACATATATTTTTGGAAAACACATTACCTTCCTAGTAATGTTTCTTCTACTGTATCTCCTAACCCTTCGGGCGGAATATTTCTTACGTCAAGAATGTTTCCACTAAGTAATTGTAAAACACATCAGACTGCTGGCACAGTGACCCATTTGTTCACCCTTTCGGCTTTCTGTTGAGAGCAATCGTACTCAATCGAGTCTTAAGTCGTGCAGAAAAACTGGCGCGTTCTCCTAAACGAATTGCTGGAAATAAGTAGCTCATACCGGCTGTTTTTCTTTTGGAGGTACGAGGCGAAAAGCAAAGAGGATTATTAGCCACCTTTGTGTTTGAATATTAAAGTGAATCTAAATATTATATCCTTATATTTCTACCTGTAATTCACATTCACTGGAACAGTGTGCCACTCTAATGTACACAATTAAATGCACATAATTAAATGGAACAAATGGGGTCCGTTTAAAGAATCTCGACGATTATTATCGTTTCTTTAGAACCTTCGGAAAAACCTCGACAGTCAGCTCTGGACCTACATTGATACTGCTGCATGGCTCTCCTTTTCAGTGCTACAATACACATGATTTGACTTCTGACTGATAGTCTACAGATGAAAAAGCGATTTTTCTTTAGTACATGACAAACTTCTCTGCATTGTTTAGGTAAATTCAATCTCTTAGTATTGTATAATTGCATAGCACATGTGTGAGCACTATGTAGGTAATATAAAGCTACCTTTTACTGGGTACGTTTTTCACTGACTTGAATGTGCCCTGGCGGTTGAGAGTATGTCATGCTCACTCAAATGTCTCGCTGGTGGTGGTGTGTGTGTTGGATCATTAAGTTCCCTTCAAAATGGTTGAGCTGATTGGTGCTGATCCTTGCGTCATGTTCGTGAACGGGCGCCGTCAGTTGGACTGGTCGTCTCTTAGCTGCCACGGCTTATTTTTAATTTAGTTGTTTTCAGTTTTTATCTTTTTATTACGGACGCTTTTAACGTGCATGTCTTTCTACATTTGTTCTCACATGTATATTTTCAACAAGAACGATGTAACCAATATTTTGTAAAAATATTTTGATTTAAAAGAGTGTCCGTGGAGTTTCTTGCCCGTTCTTCGCCATAAGGACCTACTTCGCTTTGGAATGGGCAATATAGCTTCATCTTTCTGACCGACCGACCCAAGACCGACCCCTTGACATCAAAAGTGCCTGTAATTGGTTTATTTGAAATAAATGCTTTGAGTTTGAGTTTGGAGTGAATATGTTAGGAAGCCATTCTCTGATCATCGGCATCACATGCGGATGAAGCGTGGCTGCCTACTTCACGTCATCACAATATGTTAGGAAGCCATTCTCTGATCATCGGCATCACATGCGGATGAAGCGTGGCTGCCTACTTCACGTCATCACAATATGTTAGGAAGCCATTCTCTGATCATCGGCATCACATGCGGATGAAGCGTGGCTGCCTACTTCACGTCATCACAATATGTTAGGAAGCCATTCTCTGATCATCGGCATCACATGCGGATGAAGCGTGGCTGTCTACTTCACGTCATCACAATATGTTAGGAAGCCATTCTCTGATCATCGCCATCACATGCGGATGAAGCGCGGCTGTCTACTTCACGTCATCACAATATGTTAGGAAGCCATTCTCTGATCATCGCCATCACATGCGGATGAAGCGTGGCTGTCTACTTCACGTCATCACAATATGTTAGGAAGCCATTCTCTGATCATCGCCATCACATGCGGATGAAGCGTGGCTGTCTACTTCACGTCATCACTACATGTTCCCGCAGACGCCGAGTCCAGACGTAGATAATATAATATGTCTACCGATAAGATTATACTTAGTAGGTATAGTTTATATTTGTCTGTCTAAATATCAAAGATATTGACCTCACTATCTATCACACGAGCCGTCTGCCTGCGTTTGACAAAATGTCTCATTCGATTTTGAACTTAAGCTTCAACGTTTTAAGGTTTAAAATCATTTGGAGAAATTTGACAGTTTGATAACCTGATGTGTGTGTACATACCTAATGTTTTTTATGTCATAGTTCACGCATTTTTAAGGGTAAAAAACGGAACCCTTATAGGATCACTTCGTTGTCCGTCTGTCTGGCTGTCTGTCTGTCTGTCTGTCCGTCTGTCCGTCAAATACGTAGGTCTATGGTCCCTTGGAGTTCTAAAAAAATCAAGCTTCTAAGTCAACGCAATAAAAAAATACGGCCATTTATGTGACATATTTTGATACTCGCAAGTAAATCAAAACCTATAGGCTACTTCCCGTTGACCTAGAATCATAAAATTTGGTAAGAAGCAAGGTCTTACAGCAAAAGTAATGGAAATAGTCCGAAACTTGTTTATTTAAAATTTTATCACATAAAAACATATTTTTAAGAATGTCAAGTCAAGTCAAGTCCCTTTTTCTCAGGAACGCGTTGAGGTATCAAGTTGAAATTAATATCAAATACATAAGTATATGGTTCCTTAGAGTTCTAAAAAACCAAGCTTCTAAGTCAACGCAATAAAAAAATACGGCCATTTATTCGATATCTTTTGATACTCGCTATATAGTAAATCAAAATCTATACTCCCGTAGATGTAGAATCATGAAATTTGGCAAGAAGCTAGGTCTCACAGCACAAGTAAAGGAAAAAGTCCGAAAATTGATTATTTGTGGTTTTATCACATATAATAATTTTTAATTTTTCTTTTTGGCAAAATGTTGTACTAATAGTACACCTCTGGATTGGGCAGAGGTGTGGTTCGGGGAAGCAAGATGTTAAATAGTTTTTTGCGAATACAAACTTAAATATGCAGTTCGAGAATTGTCCGTGACGTATATCAATGTATGGGAGAACATGTTTTTCAACACAATGTTAAGTTTGTCTTTGGGATAAATTCTTTTCAACTACGGAACCCTTCATTGTACGTGGTCCGACACGCACTTGTCCTTTTTTTTATACCAGCCTATTTTAATGTAGATTCATGTGCATCAGAAAATGTTTTTACAATTTATAGATTACTAGCTGCGCCCCGCGGTTTCACCCGCGTAGACCGGGATAAAAAGTAGCTTATGTGTTAATCCAGGGTATAGGCCATCTACGTACCAAATTTTATCGAAATCGGTCTAGCCGTTAGAGCGTGAAGAAGTAACAAACATACACGCACACACACACACACCCTCACAAACTTTCTCCTTTATAATATTAGTTTGATATTCCATAGGACCTACGGGTGGTATAGGTACCATGATATGAGCCGCGGGGCCAGTAGCATATGCTACACCTGCTACTTGGTTAATCCAGCCTTGGCCTTGCAAGCTGTCTGGCCAGGGTAGCTGGTGGGCGCCTAGGCTGGCGGGGCCCCTAGGCTGGGCCTTGTAGGCCTTTAGAGGCATGAGGAACAGGGTGTAAAGTTCACTCATCCTCTATTGAAAAGGGAGGATCCTCCGACCAGACGGGTGTTGTGTCTGGTGGGCCACTGCCCGACGGTTGATGTCGGGACGTTGTATATATGCTAATCGCGTGGTAAACTCCAATTGCGCGATGCAGGTTTTTGCGTGACGTCATGTCATTGATGCGTAGTTCATATGTGGCGATGTAGATGCCGCCACAGGCCTAGGCGGAAATCCGTGGCTGGGCAAGAGGTGCTACGCATTCTAAATAGCTAATAATAGCCCGAGCCAACAGGACGTGGCCACATGGAGTGGCAATTCCTCGCCAGGATTATCCAAATTCTTATGCTTTTTTTTCACTTTGCAATGACAATGTCAGTAGGAAGGAAAATACATCGTAAACTGACGCGTATTTTCCTTCCTAGGTACTAATTGCAGTTACTTTTTGGTCTTTAGGATTTATTGGTATCCATCATATTTATGTATACAGGGTTACTTGTAATTCGACGTATTCCTTGCATGACGTCATAGTAGGGTTAAAATGCAACAAATTAAGCCACTAAATGTTCTGCCGAAATTCAGTTTTTTTTTGAAATTTTTGCCTAAGAAAAATATAAAATACGAAAAATAAAATGTTTAATTAGTGATCTTTGCCAAAGATTTAGTCATTTTTCAACAATTTTTTTTTTAGATCTGCTACGGCATCAGCTACGATAATAATTTAAATTCCAGTAAAGTCGCGCCGTAATTTTTTTTAAAATTGTATATTTCATAAAAAAACTAAAAATCTAACTAACTCAAAAACTATTGCATTTCGGTAGAACATTTGGTGGCTTAATTTGTTGCATTTTAACCCTACTATGACACCCTGCAAGGAATACGTCGAATTACGAGTAACCCTGTAGAAGAAAGACGTGAACAGTATTGTTTACTCGGGGAGATGATCAGATGACTCTAGCAAGGGTCACAGTGGCAGTAGGTAGGTATGTCGTCTACACCTCGATAACGGAATGAATTGAGTAACATTGAATTTTGTTTACTAACATTCTAAAAAAAACCCTATTTTATCATAACTTTCTACTTACTGAATGACTGGAAGTAAATTTTATTGGAACCTAAAAATTTGCTACTAGGTATTTGGCAAAAATTGCAAAAAATCCTATGAACATATATCACTGAGATAGGTGTGGTGGTAGCACACATATCTCAGTGATAGCTCATTGTTCACCTGATAAATTTGACCAGTTAGGTATATAGATATAGGTTTAAAAAATTCCATTAAAAAAAAAATAGTTTGACACTAACTAAAAATACACTCAAAAATGTATCTCAGGTCACCAAATTAATTTGCTAACGGTACCAGGCTCGCGAACTTGGCCCACAATTATTTAGCAAAATATAAATTATTCATTCGCACACTTTATCTCGACACCTTGTTTAATTTGAACACACATTTCTAATTCACACAAAAAATTACCAAAAATAAAAATTTAAATTTTTTCCCCAGATTCCAACGATGAATTGTATGTTTATCACTTTGGACGGCACCAATTGATTATTTTACTTCTTACTGAATTTATTTAGCCTTTGACTTTAGAACCATTATTTTATGACTAAAACTTCACAGTCGGATGTGTGGGCACTTCTAAACGATGTCGATGACTGAGCGTTGTCACACGGTGAAAGTTTTGCAGAACTGACATGCGATGACCGAGTATGTGTACTTTTAATAGGAACTGATAAATAATTAGGCAAGCATTGTGACGACATTGTTGTTTTTAAAACTGTGGAGTAATGAGTTGTTTGTCTAGAACCAAAAGAAAGTTATTGTTTACTTTGAGGGAAATACTGCTGTTGATAAAATAAAGTACAACACAATAGTACAGTACAGTACAGTACAGTATAGTACAGTAGTAATTATATTTAGAACTTCTAAATTAGAAGTGTTTTAAAATCATAAAATCAAACACGATTAGTTCATCATTAGTCTGCCAGAAAGTACCTACTTAACTATTGTTTTTGTTGAATATTGCTATTGTTGTTTCATGAAATCTAATTGATGAAGGCTTATATTGATAGGTGATGATATTGACATAATTATGATGTTGACAAATAAATCTTTTTGGTGAAACTCGCATCAATTAAGCTTCAGAACAAAATTAATATCGTACTTGAATAATTTCTGCGTAATATTTGAAGATTTTTACTCTGTTTATAAGCTTAACCCAACACATTGATGAATAAATTAGGACCCAACAGCAATACTTCTGCGAGCACATCCAAAGTCACATGACGCACATACTTGTAGGCCTCTTAATATTTGAGTCACACAGAGCATCATCAAGGAATCGTTTGCAAACCCACAAATTATAATTTTTGCACGTCCTGCAAAGCGGAAACCACAAGTCACAACGATACTGCAATACGCAAATGTATCTTTAATTCGAACCAAATGAGGTGGTTTTAGTATGACGTCGGCCATTTATTATCCAACGGTTGGGCAGAGGCATTTCATACACAGAAGAAATGAGCGGTGTGTTGTGTTGTCGTTGACGATAGGTTTCTTTGTCATGTTCTTTGTTCCCTGTAGTTAGTGTTATGTGTCTCAGATTAGCTTAACACGCAGATATATGAAACCAGGCAGAAATTGGATTCAGGCAGAGAATAACTCATCCATCGCTGCTTTTCAACCATATTTTCTCACTATTTATTCTGATGGTCCAGTCAATCCATAATTTCCTCTCATTAATTGGTATGCAAAATACATTCTTTTGACATGTAAATAGTGAAGTGCCCTTTAATTTCCGAGCTCAGTGGGACAATACAGAATTAATGAATTGATAAGCTCATTTGTTATTTAATTGCAAGCGACCCAAAATATTTGAGTGTCGCACTTTACTCTCATGTTATACAGGATAGTAATGACAGATTATGATGTTAATGGAATACCTGTGTCTGACTTATTGTTATAGTAAGATAGTTGTGGTCACTGGTCAGTGCAAATGGGTGAAGTGGGGACAGTGTTGCAGAGCTCTTTTTCTTAAGATTTATTTCTAAAAAATCATCTTCTTTAATTTTTATACAATTTAACTTAAAGATATGTTTATTATCCAGCTACATAAATTCAGAGCCGACAAATCAGCCAGAGATGTTCACTTACAGCCGTGTACACACGAACGAACAAAACAAATGATGAACCTGAACATCGGACACTTTAAATGTTTAACAGGGTCCTGAGTTTCTTCAGATGATCCGTGATCGATGGTCGTGTTCACCATGATTTTTTCGCTCGTGCGTAAGGTACGCACGAGCGAAATCGGTGGTCCAGCTCGAACATACATCGTCACTGCAGGCTGTTGCAAGCAATCGATCACTCATAAAGGCGTGTACGTACGAGCGAGCAAAACATGGTGAACACGACCATCGAATACGGATCATCTGAAGAAACTCAGGACCCTGTTCAACATTTTAAAGTGTCCGATGTTCGGGTTCATCATTTGTTTTTGTTCGTTCGTGCGGACACGGCTTTATATTTCAGATGTTCGCCTAACTTGTTACTTACCCTTAAATTCACAGATCAAGAAGAAGAATCGCCCCTCAGTCAATAAAAACGGGAGCGCTGAAGTTGAACGTCATCAATAAAATTAAAGGTATATCTGTTGGCCGCACACCTGGACCTGGCCCAACAATATCTGTCGGCCGCACACCTGCACCTGGCCCAACAATATCTGTCGGCCGCACACCTGGACCTGGCCCAACAATATCTGTCGGCCGCACACCTGCACCTGGCCCAACAATATCTGTCGGCCGCACACCTGCACCTGGCCCAACAATATCTGTCGGCCGCACACCTGCACCTGGCCCAACAATATCTGTCGGCCGCACACCTGGACCTGGCCCAACAATATCTGTCGGCCGCACACCTGCACCTGGCCCAACAATATCTGTCGGCCGCACACCTGCACCTGGCCCAACAATATCTGTCGGCCGCACACCTGCACCTGGCCCAACAATATCTGTCAGCTGCACACCTGCACCTGGCCCAACAATATCTGTCGGCCGCACACCTGGACCTGGCCCAACAATATCTGTCGGCCGCACACCTGCACCTGGCCCAATAATATCTGTCAGCTGCACACCTGCACCTGGCCCAACAATATCTGTCGGCCGCACACCTGCACCTGGCCCAATAATATCTGTCAGCTGCACACCTGCACCTGGCCCAACAATATCTGTCGGCCGCACACCTGCACCTGGCCCAATAATATCTGTCAGCTGCACACCTGCACCTGGCCCAACAATATCTGTCGGCCGCACACCTGGACCTGGCCCAACAATATCTGTCGGCCGCACACCTGCACCTGGCCCAACAATATCTGTCGGCCGCACACCTGCACCTGGCCCAACAATATCTGTCGGCCGCACACCTGCACCTGGCCCAACAATATCTGTCGGCCGCACACCTGCACCTGGCCCAACAATATCTGTCGGCCGCACACCTGCACCTGGCCCAACAATATCTGTCGGCCGCACACCTGCACCTGGCCCAATAATATCTGTCAGCTGCACACCTGCACCTGGCCCAACAATATCTGTCGGCCGCACACCTGGACCTGGCCCAACAATATCTGTCGGCCGCACACCTGGACCTGGCCCAACAATATCTGTCGGCCGCACACCTGCACCTGGCCCAACAATATCTGTCGGCCGCACACCTGCACCTGGCCCAACAATATCTGTCGGCCGCACACCTGCACCTGGCCCAACAATATCTGTCGGCCGCACACCTGCACCTGGCCCAACAATATCTGTCGGCCGCACACCTGGACCTGGCCCAACAAACAGCAGTTCCAGATAAAACGAACAAATAAAACATTGCTACAATTTGTTACAATTACTTGACACGCCACAGGAGAGGCAGAAAGTCCACTTCAGGAAAATAGAGGCTGCAGAAGAAAACAAAAGTTGCGGTTCACTGGCGAAGGGCGTTTATGCGGAGTCACAGGTTTAACATTCTTTTATAGGTTTCAATAAATTGGTTAACATGCTGCATAGGTGCTTAACTTTCCACCGACTCTGGTGAGCGAGGCTCTGGTGATCGTGAAGGGTGTTGGCTAAAACATTGATGGGCGTCGTCTAGCTAGAGAGAGGGTATCTCAGAATCAGTGGCCTTAGTGCGAGTTTTTATACTTACTCGATCGCGTTTACGTTAACATTAACATACGTCAATTTATATGAAATAATAAATTGTGTTTCCCTTTATAGTCACCAGACGGCGCTTATTCAGTTTCAGTACAAATTGTGATCGAGTAAGTGTAAAAACTCGCACTAAGGCCTCTGAAACTGAATAAGCGCCATGGTGACTATAATGGGAAACACAATTATTCCATACAAATTGACGTAAGTTAACGTTAACATAAAAACTATCGAGGAAAGTAAGTATAAAAACACGCACTAAGGCCACTAGAATCTGTGGAAGGGGTTCCAGCAGTTGAAGGTAAAAGCTAAGTTTATGGTAGCTAATATAATTTTTAAGTGTTTTGTAATTAAAATAAAACCTTACTTTGGTTGTTCTGCTTTGGGTGCGTTTACAGTCACGTAAAAGTCAAGTAAAAGTTCCGACATGTTGTGAAAACTGGGAATTTTGTACATGTTTACATTGTGGCGTTGTTGATACAAGTACACTGCGGGCCATTGCGGTGCACCCGAGTGTTTCACGAGCCAAATATTTGGGAACGTCATAATTTTATTACTACACATCCGTGCAGGTGGCATACAGGTAAAAATTTTAAAAATTGGACGTTCCTTTTAATGCTACTCTTTTATTTTTTAGTTGACTAATTTAATTCTTCTTTGTTCCCACAGGAATGTTTAATGTGACTGTTCGCTGTTCAGAGGCGCAAGACTGGTTAAATATTCGTTTTCCGGTGGAAAAGTTTTAATGAAAGTTAATATTATATTTTCAAACAACACAATTTTTTTTATTTAAAAGTAAATTGGGATCAGCAATCAGGTACCTATCGACAGTTTCTAACCAGCTTAAATTCTTCTTAGCATTTTGCAGCTTCATATAATGTGTGTTTTGCTAAGAGAAATTGTTCAGGCGTACTTTATGTAGTTAGGTACTGTACCTAGCGTATGAAGAATCTGGAATAAACATTCAGGATGTATTTTCTCTATGATGAACCGGAACCAGAATGACCAATCAGTTACATTTTCAGCCTGTAAACGTTGCCTACCAGACAGGCGGATGCTTTGACAAATAAAAAACGGACTTCCAAGAAAAATAGATCCTACAAATTGAAAAACAACTTTAATTTCGGAAGTCGGTGTCTTTGGATCTGTATTTTAGGTTTTTGGCCGCGACTTCTGAAATTAAAGTTATTTTTCACTTTGTAGTATTTTTCTTGGAACTCAGTTGTTTTTTTTTTTGTAAAAAAGTTTTTTAGTTTTCACTTTTCAAATTACAATAGTCTAATGTCAACTGCTCATCACCTTTTTACAAAATATTGCTTTTTCCAATGCAGGGACGTTAATTGCTGAGGAGGTTCCTAGTAAGATCCAGGAGAACTGGAGCTGATGGTGAAGTCACCAGCTCCACTTCACCATATGCATTGTGACGAGCATATATTGCTTAGCAACCATATTAAAGTAATCAAAACGAAACTCGTGAAACTTATTATTGAGTAGTTCCGATGGCAATCTGTGGCCTTCATCATCAGTTCCACTTCACCAAATCACTTCACTTCTGAGAGCAAATGTATGAGTTACTGTTAGGTGTTAGGTGTGCCTATTAAATTTGAGGGTTTCCCTCGATTTCCATGGGATCTCCTCATCAGATTCTGACTTGGCTACAATGGGACCATCTCTCCCTTCAAAATCTACAAAAAAATCAATATCCGTCCACAACTGACGGAGAAATCGGTGAACATACATAATTATATAAATGATCTAGTCTGCTGCTTCAGCATCATAATCTTTCAGACGCCTCTTACAACATGCATGAGATGAAATGAGGGCCGATATTCAGGGACTATACGAGCTGATGAACTGGCTTATTGGAATTAGAGACGAGGATGAAATAACAACACGATTATAATAAATAATTTAATAAACAATAAATAGAACTACTATTGAATATTTGCTACCCAAATATATGGAACCCATGGCCCGCGCCCTGGCCGCCGAAAAACAGCCCTGAACCATATCCACCGTAGAAAGTCCTGAATCGATTCACTTCTTCACTGTCGTTATCATCCTTTTTCTCCATTACCGTGTAATGTTCCAGCTTGTGGTCCAACTTGTGAACGGATTTCTGTAACGGTATCACCGACAAATCTTGTACCGGTACCAGGTTGTGATGGATGGGTATTAGAATCGGTATCACCGACGCTGATGTAGGGTGAGTGATGTTTGAAGCACTATGAGACACAGTTTGGGAAATTATCGGTATTTTTACATTGTCATGTGTGATAATATGTTTGACGTCTGTGTGTATGGCACTGTGGTGTATATTCGATTGGGGTGGGCCGTGGTGGAGTTGTATTATATGGAACTTCGGTAAAAGAATCTGATGTATCGGTATCGAGATGATGTGGGGGCTCTTCTTCTCTCTGGTCGGCGTGTGGATGACGACATGTGGCATCGGCAGTGTGGACTGGTGTTGGGGTAGCAGCATCGGTATCTCCTGGCCAGGCTTCAGTTCCCTGAACTGTCGAAGCGGAGTGTTGAGTGCTCCGTGTAGCTGAGCGAGTATAAGCAGCAGAGTTAGTTTTGTCACCATCTGAAACAGAGGAAAGTAGGTTATAGCAATACTTTTGGCAGTCTAAATAACAATAATGGTTTGCTAAAAATAAGAAATTCCTGAAAGTCCTCACAATGTATATCAATGCCTCAAAAGTATCCTTTTGTGTAAAACATCATTGTTCAAAAATAGAACAATGTAGCGGTTAAACGTTTGGAGACGTTTTGGAATTAGAAACGAAGCGAATGAAGGAAAGTTAAAATGTTTTTGATTGTTCATTATTCCAGAAGCCATCGCATCGTTTAAAAGCTGTGTATTGTACATCAACTAAGTATTCTGTTTTAGCTATTTAGATTTTTATTTACCAACGCGCCCCTGATTAATTCTTATGAGCATATACACACGGGCATTATATGTTTTAAAAAAAAGTAGGCTCTGTTTGTTTGCACGTAATCAATGGCCGTCCATGGTGTCCCATATATTATTACCTGGATTTTACATCAGCCATCCTTCAAAAAATAGCTTAATGGTATTACTACCGCCCACCTACCTGATTACATTATAATCTTCCTGCAATAACTCGCCGTTCATAATATCAAGTGTGTTGTCTAATAACCGCTGTCAGTTACCGGCAGTGACGCAGCCGCTAGACAGTCAATATCGATACTTGTACATTGTACCGCTAATATTAATTGGTTGTAATACACCAATTAATATTACTGCGGGACACACTGTCATTTGGCGGGATTATGAAGAGATTGAATATAATGTTCGTTATGGTTAGGAGTGAGTGAATGAACGAGACTGATAGGTACTGTTTATGCAAGTGGTGGATTGAAAATGATCCATTATGCATAGTGTTAAATTTTCTTGTAATTAACTAGAAATTATTCACAGTTGTAAAAATTTGTTAAGCTGTGTTTGTTCTTTTAGACCTTGCAAACATTTAAATTGGATTGAATTTAATTGGATTTTATCTATCTATTACATGTAATATATATAAATAAAAAGAGAAGTCCTAACTGACTGATTCACTGACTCATCAACGCCCAGCCCAAACCCTTAGATATAGAAAGCTGACATTTTGCACAGAGGTTCCCTTTATAATGTAGATAAGGAAGGAATTCCCGGTAGAACGTTCCCGTGGGATATTTTCCGACATCCACGCGGGCGAAGCCACTGGCAAAAGCTAGGATAAAATAATAAATAAAATGTCAAAAAATTTAAATGTTAAAATAAATTGTTTTAAATGTCTTCAAAGCATGTAAGTATACGTACTTACTTGAAGAAATGGGCTCATAAACCTCACTTGTCAAATCCAGTTATAAATTATATTTAAGCAAAAGCAATTTTAACAAAGATTCACGAACTGTATTCAATGTAACTTATTGTTTCTTGTAACTAAATCCACTTCTGACAAGCCGCACTGAGCATTCAATGAAATTTCAGACCAAAAACATAATCCTCTAGAAGTGGGGGGGGGGGGGGGGGGGGGGGGGTGGATCACTAGTGAATAAGAGGGTTAAATCTCAACTTTTTCCAATATAGAGTTGGGAAGTAATTAGTGAGTACCTAGTACCTACTGGCGCGGGTTGTCGATCGCCGTGCAAAGGGTAGATTATCTTGTTCATTGGGATACCAGGGTGCTACTATTGGTTTCAGAGTAGAATTAAATGAATGGTTTTAGTGTGGTAGGGAGTTCTATTTGGAATTGATTGTGACCTTACAATAAGTTTTTATTTATTTAAGTAGAAATCTGATGGAACAGACAGAATCATTGATGTTAAGCCGCAAACTCTTGGATTACCTACAATCATTGTGTCTGGCGACAGACGCGGTGCCCTCCTGCTCTTATCGTTTAGAGGCATGAGGAACAGGGTGTAAAGTTCACTCATCCTCCATAGAAAAGGGAGGATCCTCCGACCAGCACCCTAATTGCGTAACACATTATCAATCGGAGTTGGTATCATTTTGACAGTTCAACAACATTCATTGCGTTATTTACGTTGGCGAGCAGACAATTTTTCGAACTTAAAGAAGCAATGGATTAGCAATTTGTTTCAAAATGATTCAAACTCCGATTGATAATGTGTTACGCAATTAGGGTACAGACGGTTGATGTCGAGACGTTGTATATATGCTAATCGCGTGGTAAACTCTAATTGCGCGATGCAGGTTTGCGTGACGTCATGTCATTGATGCGTAGTTCATATGTGGCGATGTAGATGCCGCCACAATCGCAATTTATTTGGGGTCGGCGTAATATTTCTTTTTCTCGCTTATTATTTCTCTATTTATTCGTCATCTCAGTAGCCACCCTTTCTAGCCATATCACCTTTCAGACAACCCATCCTGGTAGTCTATTATGGTTACCTATACATATATATTTTTAGGGTTTTGTACCTCAAAAGGAAAAAACGGAACCGTTACAGGATCACTTCGTTGTCCGTTTGTCTATCTGTCTGTCAAGACCCTTTTTCTCAGAAATGCGTGGAGATCACGTTGAAATTAATACCAAATACGTACAGATAGCGCGCGAGTTGAATGCAGAGCTTAGGAATGCGGTAGTGCTGTGACCTAATTATAATTACAATACACTGCAGGCGCGTGAGGTGGGGCGTGCGGATAGCGGGGCGCTCTTTACCTCAGACCCCGACTGCTGTGCCGACTGCATTCAACTCGCGCGCTATCTGTAGGTTTATGGTCCCTTGGAGCTCTAAAAAAATCAAGCTATTAAGGTAACGCAACAAAAAAATACGGCCATTTTATGGTACATAATTTGAAACTCGCAACTAAATCAAATCCTTTAGGGTACTTCCTGTTGATTATGAAATTTAGATTCATGAAATTTGGCAAGGTCTCACAGCACAAGAAAAGAAAAAAATCCGAAAATTGTTAAGTAATTTGTAATTTTAACACGTAAAACATATTATTTTGGGATTATAAACATACATTTTCAGTTGGAGAATTAACCGTGACTTATATCAATGTATGGGAGAAAATGTTTTTCAACTACAATGTTAAGTCATCAGTCATCAGATCACACACCTACACCACACATGTATAAAAATTACAATAGAATACACTATACACGTTTTATTTTGTCAATTACTTATTATGTTTGTATGAATACCTATCGACCGATTATGTACCTTATCTTGTAAGACGAAGGAGACTAGTCTGCACGACACAGGGAATCCTAATGTGGAGGCTAGTGTTATGAGAATATTGAATGCTTAATTCTTGCACAATAAAGTTTTTATTATTATTTTTTTTAATTTTTTTTTTTAAGTTTGTTTTTGGGATAAATTATTTTCAACTACGGAACTATTTAATTTTCATTGTGCGTGGTCCAGAATTCTCACAAGTTATTCTCCTCCATGCTTAACCTATAGTAGGGCCACTAGTGGCGTTATCCCCAAAGCATACGTCACACGCAAAAGAGTTGGGCTTCATTAGGCGCTGGTTGGCCCCCGCGGCGCCCGAGCGTGGACTGTTACTAGAATGAGTATTGCGGGTGACTGTACGAGTATGACCTGCACCCTAATTGCGTATTAACATTATCAATCGGAGTTGAATAATTTTGAAACAAATTGCTAATCCATTGCTTCATAAGTTCGAAAATGTGTCTGCTCGACAACGTAAATAACGCAATGAATGTTGTTGAACTGTCAAAATGAAACCAACTCCCATTGATAATGTGTTACGCAATGGTGCAGGTTGGTATGTATGAAACTCAAAAAAACTCAAAGCATTTATTTCAAATAAACCAATTACAGGCACTTTTGAATTGTCAAAGGGTCGGTCTTGGGTCGGTCAGTCAGAAAAATGAAGCTAGATTGCCCATTCCAAAGCGTAGATCCTATGGAGAAGAACGGGCAAGAAACTCCACGGACACTCTTTTAAAATCAAATATTTTACAAAATATTGGTATGCTACTTGTTTAACCAAAGGAGACCTAATAATGACGTTTTGACGTCAGTACGATATTGGTTAACTGACAATATCGGTCTTCACAAATATCGAAATAAAGCTTTTTTTTTAAGCTTTTATTTATCCTTACTATTTAATTTACAATATATGCATTATTATTAAAAATAAATACAATTTAATTAAATTTCAATAAAAATACAAAGTATTGTTTTCTTAATACTAGTACTATCACAGTTAGTATAGTAAATGAAAAATAATTAATTTAAAAATTCATTAAACTTAAAATTTTGAATAAACAAACACCTATTAGTAAAATGTCTGAAATAAATTATTGTAAGATTGATTAAATTATAAATTGAAAATATTAGCAATTATTATCGATCGATTAAATTATAAACTGAAAATCATAGACTTATAAAAAAAGATGGACTCCGCGCCACGAATATCGAAAGTGAAGCACCGTACCGATCTATGTGTGCATGATTTGAGTACCTGCAAAGACGGCGTCGTTCGTGTCACGTAATGGCGGCCGGTCGGCATACTATGATGTAAATGTGTGCGCGAGGCGTGTTTGTACAAACGGTCCGGCATACTTACTGTGCTTCACTTTCGATATGCGTTGCGCGGAGTCCATCTTTTTTTATAAGTCTATGCTGAAAATATTAGCAATTATTAAGATCGATTAAATTATAAATTGAAAATATTAGCAATTATTATTGATGTTAGTACAAAAAATAATAATAAGTAGTTGAATAAAATCTCAATATATAAAAAGAAAAGTCCTGACTGACTCATCAACGCCAACCCTTGAACCTAGAAAGCTGAAATTTTGCACAGAGTTTCCCTTTATAATGTAGACAAGGAATAAGGAAGAATTTTTGTTCCCGTGGGATGTTTTCCAACATCCACGCGGGCGAAGCCGCGGGCAAAAGCTAGTGTAGTAATATTATTTTAAAATGTCTTTGACATAAATCTCGGGACCCTGGGGTCCCGGACCTTTGGAAGGGGAACTAGGGGCCGAAGCCAACTCGCAGAGGGCCCTTAGAGATTTTGAGTATTTGGAAACTTTTTTTTAAATAACCTGCAGTCATCTGAACTACGAGTACTAAGTTACAATATTTCAAATAACACACAAACTGCTGCGGCTGCTAAGCAAATTGTTTCGCAAATCCGAACAACTCTATGAAAATTATTAATAAGTAGGTACCGAATTGTTGAATGATAATTATCAGTGTTTCAAATTTTTTTTTTTTTATTTTTTTTTTTATTTTTTTTTTTAAATTTATTTCAACAAAAGTTACACAAGAGTATTTTACAGATCTTCTGCCAAACTGCAGGACAGTTTGTCGGCAGTGTTCTCGTGGACACAGCTCTTAAGTTTTCTTAACACTAATGCAACACTATAAAAGGTAAAAGGTAAGGGGACACATAGGTTCTGTACCTCGGCTATATCAACTTGCCCGCCATCCCAGCACGCTCAGCGAAAGCACATGCTCCTAGCGTCCCGACCACCGCCACAGCCCCCCCCCGGTGGGTGACGAGCTACCCAGCGCGAGTGAGTCACCGCGGCGGCCGCCCGACCGCCAGCAGCACGGCGCGCGCGCCGCTAGCATGGCCGACAAGTTAGGTACTTAATGTACACTTCACCCGACGCACCCGCACAGACACTCGCCCAACCCAGCCGCCAAAAATGAACTTTATATCGGTTGAACTAAGAAACTAAGAACTAACTATTAGAATCTATAGAAGAAAGGTTTAGGTGGTGAAATAAAGGTAAACAATCTTGATGTGACTTTTTACACAAACACATATTAAACAAATAAACTACTGCTTAAACTAATGGTTCAATTGATTTAGTAATCATTATTGTTGTATTTACATTGGGTTTTAGTTGCATTTTATTTTTAAACTGAGGTTTTAAAATAAAAAAAAGATAAAAGACACATCAAGATTGTTTACCTTTTTTTCACTAATTAAACCTTTCTAGTGTTTCTAGTATAGCTATTTGTTTTTATTTTTATTAGTTTACTAAACCGGAACACCACATTATTTTTAAATTCCGACAGGTTCTGATGACGGAACAACTGTACCCAAATTAAAAACATTAATCTTTAGATCGGTAATAAATGTCCAGCTTGTCCACACAACGAATTATCCGTGACCTTGTCGGTGATAACGGAAACCATTCATCAAGTAGAAACTGACAAATTACTCGCTTGTCTAGGATTTAAGGAAATACATTCAACTGTATTGATTTAGAATTTTATTTATAAGTTTTTTTTTATTTTTATAATTTAATAAATTCATTGTATAGTCAACATACAAATGAACACTATTTACATTAGGTGCTAAAGTAAATGAGTAACTAACTATACAAATAAATACAAAAACAGAAGGACAATTAGGCGTCGAAGTACTCGTCCGCATCGATGTCATCCGGAAACGTGCCCAGAAGACTGGCAGCATTACCACGTTCAATGGCAATGCTAATTCTTTGGCCAAAGAACGAGCCAGCCCTCTGGTCACGTGAAGTCTCGACCAGTCGGCGAGAAATTTCTTTAAAAAGTAGCCGCGCACTCGGGCCCCATGACTCGAGCGTTTCGACCCCAAATGGTTCAAAACTGAGTTTACTGTGTGTTAAGAATAAGACTGTTGTTAGCAATTAATTATTACTTTAGGTTTGGATGATTCAGTCAGATGCTCGCGATGAGAATCGGTAATCGTGTGTTTGATATATTCGAAGAAAAGTTTAAAATATTCTCCAAAACTCCTGAAAAAAAAAACGTAAAAATAAATAAAAACCGTTCAAGAGCGAGTCGGACTCGCGCACCGAGGGTTCCGTTCCCATTTTTGAAAAAGTGTGCTACGAGTATTTAGGGATTTCGTTTTATTTTTCCTGTAATCTTTACATACTACTACTCTCTATTTTACTTCTATCATATAGAATAATTTAAAATTTTTCTCAATGTAAACTTCGGAGATAAGGGGAGGGCCCCTTATCTCCAAAGTTTACATTGAGAAAAATGAGGGGGGAACGGTATTTTTTTTCACATTTTTTATCAAAAGTCGAAAACTATGTGACCAAGAAAAATAATGTTTGAGAATGTGTAAACAGCGCTCTTTCATAAGATACCCCACATGCCCTAGTAGCCCCACTTCGAATTTTTAAAACCCCCTTTCAGTCCCTGTTGCAAAAAAAAAAAATTCTTTCTTATTTGCAAAATAGTTGGGCAAACGTCATCTAAAACTGTTCCAAACAAGTTGATAGCATTAGTAGTTCTTGAGATATCCAGCTGTGACAGACAGAGTCGCACCGTAAGTGTTCCTTTTTACCATTTTGGTACGGAACCCTAAATAGGGGTTTTCCAATTAGAGTACGGCTCCAACCTGAAATTATTACAAGAAGCCACTTACGACTTAGCAGGATCAGTATTTCGCATGGTGGTGTTGAAGAAAATGGCAGAATTTTAGACTGTGGTCTAATAAATAGTACTTTACATTTTTATTTTTATTATTTTTAACCGACTTCCAAAAAAGGAGGAGGTTCTCAATTCGGTTGTATGTTTTTTTTTTTTTTTGTATGTTTGTTACCTCAGTACTCCGTCATTTATGAACCGATTCGGAAAATTCTTTTTTTATTTGAAAGGGTATACTTCCAGATTGGTCCCATTTTTATCAAAACTCAGTTCTGATGATGGGATCTATGAGGAATCGAGGGAACTCCTCAAATATTATAGGCATACATATAGCGATTATGGTATTTTCATCAACAAATCAACCGTTTGCATTCAGAAAGTATCATCTGGTGAAGTGGAACTGATGAAGAAGACCACGAATGGCCACGGAAACTCCTCAACGATGATAAGTATTTCACGGATAGCGATAAGATTAAAATAGTTAAGCGACTATGACGAAGCTTTAAATAAATGGTTCTGATGAAAATGGTACCATCGAACCGATCTGATGAAGAAGCCGGAAGGCAGGCATCGGAACTCAGTAATAAAACAATGTATCCTAGCCGTGTTTGGGCTTATTGGAATTGTCATGAGGTGTACTCTGGCTATAAATGATTTAATGGTAACTATATGCCGCTTCAAATTGCGCTACTTGAGTTGTATGTTATGTGTGGCGTTGATTGTCAGAAGGCAGATTTCGTAGCCTCGTCAACTAAAACTACGCCTATCAAGCTTCTGACTTAACGTATTTTTTCCATTTAGTCTATGTGGATGATGCTCCAATTTATTTTGCAGAGTGGTATTCAGATTTGTGTAGGGTAGGTAGGCACCACTAAAAAGTGAAAAATAAAAACTTTTTACAAAAAAAAAAAAACAACCGACTCCCAAAAAAACACTACAAAGTGAAAAATAATTTTAATTTCGGAAGTTTTTTTTGTAAAAAGTTTTTTTTGATTATTGTTTTTCGTTTAAATTGGTAATTAATTGACATGTGATTTAAAATTTGTTTCTATGGTATTTTAATTTATGACTGCATGGTATTTTAAGATTTTTATCTTTTATTTTTTAATCTATAGGATATAATGTTTTCTAATTTAAATTGTTTTGTATGCATTTTTATTATTTTATATTTGTACATTTAATACTTATGTTTCATGCTGGATAAATATTCGAACGCAATGTATATTGTTACTGAATAAACAAATTGAATTGAATTGAATTGAATTGAAGTACTTTTTGGTCTCTTATATGTAGCTACCTACACAAGAGTAGATGTACAAAAAAACAAAACACGGATACATCTACATAAATCTACACAAATCATGTAACCCTGTCTCCTAAACAAGGCACATAGCTCTATATCTTAGGAGACAGTGTTAGGCCATACAGGGCAGACATAACAAAAAAAAATCCCGCTGATAGTAATATACCTAGATGAATATTGGAAAGTTGTGCGGCCTCTGACTGTGAGCACAATATTGGTCGCTGCTGACCTCTGGCTGAATAGCGCTTTATTGCACTTTATGGCGCTAAACATAATCAGTGTTAGCACGTAATACGGTAAGCAGGTGAGGTGTGACCTAATTACTTTGAGGCTAAAGCGCGTTAAGCTGCTGGATGGCGGCTATCACCGCGACGCTAGAGCTAAGTTTAACGTATGCACCGCCTGAAATTGATGTGGGTTTTATGTAAACAGATAGTGATGCACTTTTGACAAATGGATTTTGCAGCACAGTTTTCGCAGTGGCCTAGCGAGCGAAGAGAACTCTTCGCTATGTGTAACGGTTTAGATTTGTGCAGGGAACTTATACAGGGTGTAAGGGACAGCCCTCCGCAAACTAACATGGTGCATTCAGCTCCTTATTTTGAATCATATTCCACCGGAAATTTTCTCAGGAAAATTTTAATTTTTTTAACGTTTTTTCGGCTAATATTCCATTCTCTGTATGCAGCACTCCATTAATGTACTTAAATAAATCACCTAAAATCCAAAAAAACCGCAATGGATTTCGAAATACTCCAACGAACGACGCGTGAAATCAGCTGTTCACTTTCTGCCTAGCTTCAGAGTTCATCAAACTCACCACTTCATATACAGCAAATATCAGAAAGGTATGGTCAGATATAAGGAAGTGGTACAGACCATCAAACATAATAACTTTCTCCATATGACCAACATCGTAATTGCGAAAAAATTGTTAACTGTTCCATACAAAAATGATGGTCTACTCGATTCAAATCTATGGGACAGTTGATTATGCTTTCTTGATTAGGGGAGACTGGGTATCGTTGTTTCACAGGTTGGTTGTTACAGCGGTCATAACAGAAAACTTGACAAACGAATACGAACATTGATCGGCATCGAAGAATCGATAAGGTAACACTTGGGGAACCCGTGAGGCAACCGTACCCGGTCTCCCTTACGGTGCTGGTCCCATGGACTTGAAATTATCAACCTTTACCTATCCGTCACCAGTATCCGTCACCTGTCAATCTGCCTAGCCTTTTCCCAACTATGTTGGGGTCGGCTTCCAGTCTAACCGGATGCAGCTGAATACCAGTACTTTACATGGAGCGACTGCCCATCTGACCTCGACAACCCAGTAACTGGGTAATACTATACTGGTTGTCAGACTTTCGGGCTTCTGACGACCCGTAACGATTATTAAAGATCCACGAATGACAGCCGGGACCAACGGCTTAACGTGCTTTTCGAGGCACGGAGGAGTCTCGGTATGTAAAGATGGTCACCCATCCATTGACCAACCCCGGCAAGCGTAGCTTAACCTGATGGATCGACCCTTGCTGTTTTTACTTAGCCACGAGCTCTTCGTCACTTGTATTGCTCTAATTTTACTAAGAAGATTAATGGCTACATGGCTACATTATTTTTATTCAAACAAATTAACATTATTTGCTGACTAACGAATTAATTTGTATCTTAATTCAAAACAAAAACTACATGAACTTCCATTGATCCGGATATCAAGCAATGTCCAATCAAAATATTTGTAATGCAAATGAAAATTTTGATTGGACTTTCATAGAGCTAACCCAGCTAATACCACAGAATACATAACAGTACAAATACAGAAGATTCTCTCCACAAAATCATTTAAATAAATAGCGACTCTTGCGACACAATAAAGTGCATTTCAGGTCGCACAGCGTTAATTACCTACAGTTATATTCACCTAGAAGTTGCCTCTTTTTCTGTCGCATAGCTCTGATACCTTCTGACTCGTTAATTGTCTTCTTTTACCTCGCGATGCGTGAGTGAGCGAGCCGGCCGGTGCGCGGCAGCCCACACTGAATTAGCTCGACAAGTCGAGCCCGCCGCGTACTTGTAGCTTCATAAATAAAATGCGGAGTGCGCCTGGCCACTCAATTTTAATAATAATAAAATTTTAATAATAATTTCGTAACAACCAACAAGTAGGTTATAAAACTGGGGAATGAAGAAATGGTTCTCAAAATATTGTTAATTACGAATGGCTTTTCTATACCTACAAGACATTTTCATGATCTGTTTTCTTTGTCCAACCCAGGAATCGAAACTTGTGCCTCACATGCCTGTGCGCATGCGAAAACTCCACGCTTATCGTCTTTCATGGCGCCTTTGAGTTCAAACATGTCATTACAACGTTCATCTCGATGCTTCTGAGTGTGTCTTCTTCTTCTCAGCGTGTCATTGGAAATCTAAACGGACTCGGCCCAGAACTCGGATATGTGTTTGTCGCCATCTCTAGCATCCATCAGTTCCTGTAACGTGCTGACAACAGGACACGCAGGAGACGATATTAAGTGACCTATCGTTAGTGGAAATGTACCACATTTACACTCCAAGGTGCAGTCATCTATGAATCTCTACCTGAACAGGTCTTCCTTGCTTCGGCTAACCTGGGCCCAGGGTCTGTTTGATGACTTCCAGGTTAGCCAATGCAACTCGACACGCTAAGAAGATGACATGCTTAAGGCGAGTAGTGCTGCGAACTAACGCCACTTTTGAGAAAATAAATGATAAGTCTGGAGATATGGAACATTTTAAAATTTCCTATGCTCACATTTTTAGTCAGATGAGGAAGAATTTTTTGACCTCACCTGACCTACCTCATCTGACTAAATCCGAGCATATGAAATTTCAAAATGTTCCATATCTCCAGACTTTTTTTTAGGGTTCCGTACCAAAATGGTAAAAAGGAACCTTTATGGTGCGCTCAGTCTGTCTGTCTGTCACAGCTGGATATCTCAAGACCTACTAATGCTATCAACTTGAAATTTGAAACAGTTTTAGATCACGTTTGCCCAACTATTTTGCAAATAAGAAAGAAATACTTAAAGTTTTTTTTTTTGCAACAGTGACTGAACCGGCCTTAAAAAATCGAAGTGGGACTGTAGGGTAGTGTGTGGAGGACTGATGGGCATGTGGGGTATCAAGAAAGAACGCTGTTAACACATTTTTTTTCTTTTTTTTAGGCCGCATAGTTTTCATCTTTTGATGAAAAATGTAAAAAAAAAACCGGAGCATAGAGAAAAATCTGAAATTATTCTATGTGATAGAAGTTTATGTAAAGATTACAGGTAAAATAAAACGATGTCTCTATATAGCACAGTTTTTTAGAAATCGGAACGGAACCCTCGGTGCACGAGTCCGACTCGCTTCTGACCGGTTTTTAGTCAGATGGAGTAGCATTTTTGTTTAAAAAATCAACACTAAACCTTCTAGGTTCGAAGCCTTATCATTTAACTGAGCTCACAGTCCACGCATATCGTACACTAACTAGGCGCCGATAATATTTGCATAATATCAATAATGGTCAAACAACAGGTTTCGGCTCGAGCGCTCTATTCTGATCCAATTGGGTGACACTGATGCGAGGACGGTGCCTAGAGTAGGTGGGTGGAGAGCAGACAATCGGTTTGATGAGAAGACGGAAGTAGGCAATTTTACCTACTGCTATTGTCATTAACATGATACATAATATCATGTAGGCATTCTTTGCAAGAAACTGATAGTACACTCAAAAAACTGATAGTACACTCAAAAACCTGATGGTACACTCAAAAAACTGATAGTACACTCAAAAAACTGATAGTACACTCAAAAAACTGATGGTACACTAAAAACTGATAGTACACTCAAAAAAATAAAAAATAATATCGTATTAGTGACTGAAAAATGACTGTCATTAGAACACAAGCATGTCAGCATTATCAATTACCATTAAACAATTAACATTTTCCATGAATAGATCAGAATTTTCATTTTGGGTTCAATGCCAGGAGGTCGTCTTGTCAGGAGCTTGTCTCCTCTATTTTATGTATGTCTCATTCAAACCTTTTGTTTTTGTAAAAAGGGACATGATAAAATTTTATCGGGGTAATAGAACCATTCGATGACGCTGAGGTGTGACGATCTGATAAGGTTTGCAGAGCCAACATGCTGTAGCCATGTTGGTTCATCGTACAACACAGGGAGGTTTGGAAGGAAAAAGGGGAGGCCTTTGCCCAGCTGTGGGAAAAATGCCCAATGTAGGCTAATAGAAAAAAAAATAGAACCAATCAAGTACCTACTGAGATATGGCCTCATTTTCTCTTTCTATCCTGCATTTGTCTGCCCAGTTGTTGATATTTAACAAAACACGTGTTAGTACTATTATGTCCACTCTTCAACGCAAAATTGGTACCTGGCAGATGGCACGTCACGTTTTCTACCTTCATAACCTGCTGTGTCGTGTCTGTGGCTGCGCCTGCGCTATGGTCGCGCTCGGTATCGCGCACGTGGCGTTTAATTACTGCTTGTTATGCGCCGATCATTTACTGCTGTTTTACGTAAGGTATGCAGGACCTTCGAGACTTACTGGGTTATTGGTTTGCTCTGTATTTTGTGTAAGGATTAGAGATGGTTGTCTGCTATGGGAACCTTGATTATAACGAAAAATCCATGACTTAACTGACCTAAATCACATCGTTACGTAAATAATATCAAAAGTTGCATCCTAGGAACCAAATATAGAGTGAAGGCATATCTCCGGGTATCTATGCTAGGAACAGTGCCTAGGAGCAGTAGTTGTTAAGGCTCTCTGTGTCTCGCGCGATTATATCGCGTGTCGTGACCATTTGAAGGAGCCTTTACTCGTCATCTCAATCAGCTGCAGAGATAAGGCAGTCAGTTTTATTACTTATTACGGAATAGTACCTACAGTAAATGCGAAAACATTTACCTGAATTTTAGGACTATATTGGTTCTTAGTAAAAGAAACTCAAGTACAATAATTTACCTATTAGGAGGTTTTCACACGACGCGCCTCCTCATTGCCGCGGAGGGTGGAGGCGGCGAAGCAGATTTTGTGAGGTGTTGAGCGCGCCTGTCCCGGCGGATGGGCTTCTAGCGGTGCGCAGTGCGGACATCGACATCTATTTTTCAAATAGTGCAACACACCCTTGTCCCATAACACACAGTGATCCGCGCTGTCTCGTGTGCCAAGCGCCGCCATACCGCGCGGAATTCGCGCGGAGGGCCGGAGATGGCGCGAGCGCTGCTCGTCCGTACGGTAGGGCAGTGTACGTGAGTTAGGCATCAGCCAAAATAGGGTCCAGGGTCCAGTCACGGGGTCGTCTGGCGCCCATGTGCTGGTTTGGTCCCTGGGGTGATCACGGCGTGCAATGTCTCTCTCTCTTCTGGTGCGCCGATCATGGGGAGCACTCCCTAGAGGAGGGTCCGGTGACGGATAGCTGCGGCGGGTTCACGGATGAGTGCTAACGTGTGCCCGTGTTCCCGCCGTAAGCGGTAGAGGAGGACACCGTTGAGTTTTAGTGGGTTAGAGTCCCAGATAACTGCACTATCTCCCCGTGGTAGTGCAGTATGCATGAGCATTTCTACACGATAAAAAAAAGGCACCAGCCAATGCGACGTGAGATCCGCTTCACCGCTTGCTGTGTCAATGCGACGTGAGATCCGCTTCACCGCTTGCAGTGTCAATGCGACGTGAGATCCGCTTCACCGCTTGCTGTGTCAATGCGACGTGAGATCCGCTTCACCGCTTGCTGTGTCAATGCGACGTGAGATCCGCTTCACCGCTTGCTGTGTCAATGCGACGTGAGATCCGCTTCACCGCTTGCAGTGTCAATGCGACGTGAGATCCGCTTCACCGCTTGCTGTGTCAATGCGACGTGAGATCCGCTTCACCGCTTGCTGTGTCAATGCGACGTGAGATCCGCTTCACCGCTTGCTGTGTCAATGCGACGTGAGATCCGCTTCACCGCTTGCTGTGTCAATGCGCGGCGCCGGGTGAGAATCGCCATAAGATTGAAGCATGTATAAATTAGAGAGAATCAATAGTTACTCAAGCCTAGGTTTTAATATTTACTAATTTAGGCTGTTGCCCAAACTGTGAATGTAATAGAAACAGCACAGTAACAACTACTCTATACATATTTCATAAGTATAACTTTCCCTTGATTAAGTTTGTCTAATTCCGAGCCCGGAATTAAGTTAAATATACATTACATTCAATCAAGGAGTTTGATCGAAACCAAGTTAGGATTAGTTTCTGTGCGGAGTTTAACTTGGTACTGTTTTTAATTATGATTTCAGGTTTACGTTTAAGTATCGGGTAGAGATTTGTAGGTTCTATTATCGGTTGTGTAAAATAATATTATGTTAACTGGGTTTGTTATAATATGAGTCTTTTTTCAGAACCCGGAAAATATTTAAAGGACAAATCTTTTCTTTTATTTAGTGTTTCTACTCTTGAAGTGAAATATATAATTAATTAGCTTTTGTCCGCGGCTTCGCCCGCTCATGTATTATACATATAAACCTTCCTCTTGAATTACTCTATCTATTAAAAAAAACCGTATCAAAATCCGTTGCTCAGTTTTAAAGATATGCTTAGATACATAGAGACAGACAGACAGCGGAAGTAACTTTGTTTTATACAGTGTTTTATACTATGTAATGATAAGCCATATATATGTATAAACATATGTCTTATTTCGTCTTTAGAGCATCCACTGGTAGAGATTAGAATAATTGAATAAGCTCATATTTTGATATATAAGCTTATAAGCTTTTTTATTATTTATGATCTGTGAATAAAATGTAATTTATTTGATTGATGATGTATGAATATTTCGCAGGTGGATTGTCGAATCCGGTGTTTTACATAACCGCTAGTTGTTTTACAAAACAGCTCCGTTATGTAAAACAGCCGAACGATATTTAGCGATTTTCCGTAATAACTGAATTTTAACATGCAGAATTTGCATAAACGTTTTGCATTTAACATTGCAGCGGGTCAGCCATTAAAGGTTATATAAAACAGCGTGAAATTAAACGTCAGATTGTGGCAATGGTGGATTTTAGTTCTAAATTTTGTCACTCGTGGCTCTGTGTCATAACAACAATAATGGCGTCCGAAACAGAAATAAATAAATCGAGTCATATGAGTGAAAATGACCCGAACTCAAGAAAAAACAGTTATTTTAAGGACAATTTTAATATAAAGTTATCATAGAGTTTTACGAAAGTCAGTTCTAAAAATACTAAATAGCCAAGTAACTGTAGTACAACTTGGAAGTAGCGCTCGCTGGCCGCACTGTTCGCTTTGCTCGCTCAGCTCGCGCGTGGTTGGTCACAGTTCTAACCTAACCTAAACCAATTGGTCAGGTTGCCCTAGCATAGTTACCGCAACCAACTCGGCAAGAAGTCGCACCAAACGCTTATTGCGACTGCAGATGGACCATTCTGCATTACATCTAAACGTGGGCAGCAGTTTTGTTAAACGTAGATAACGCAATAACGCAATGGCAATACAGTTGAACGTTGCTCAGTTATTTTACATAACGGAGCCGTTTTGTAAAACAGCTAGCGGTTATGTAAAACACCTAATTAAGTAATTCATCTGCGACAAATAAATTATAAAATTTATTAATTAAAAAGATCTGTTTCACATAATATCTCGGGTCCCTGGGCTGTCGCATCTAAGGAAGGCGTATAAGGGTATTCTAGGTATTCTACAGCTATCAGAACAATCCAGATCGCTACTAGCATATTATTATAATACTTCCTTCCTCCGAGCTCATGCGAATCTCCTCTCAAACTGGCCAATAAAGGCATACTTCCTTCCTCCGAGCTCATGCGAATCTCTACTCAAACTGGCCAATAAAGGTAAGAAAGAGGTGGGAACTCTGTTCCTCATCAGTTTTCACTCCAGCCGGCCAATAAAGGCAAGCCAGTGGTGAAGAACAAGACTTCTCCCCGGAGATAGGGTCCGTGGGGTCGCTACTGCGTAACAGCTCGCCACAACCTGCACTGCGGGTTTATGTATCTCTCTTGGTCTGGCTCCTCATCCTAGACCTGTTTTGGCAAAGTAAACTCTACTGGCACAGATCTAGAGTTCATGAGAGCATGCAAGCCCCACCACAAAGTCAACGGTATACCGTATACGGTGGTGGGGTTAGATTATTATAGGGTGTTTTCTCCTTTGTTGGGTGGGTTCCAAACAGAAACATACAAGAACAATGTAGAGTTCAAAGACTGATACTAAACGTAAGACGTAATGACACCATTTTCCTCTGTCCATAAGGAAGAGATTTTCAACTGTTTATGGTTATAATAGTATCATGATAAGCTTTGGAGGTCTTTATTATTTTTTATAGGTTTTCCTTAACTCCTTTGTAATAAGTATTATATTATTTTTGTTATTAAGATGACAGATAGAATACTAATCAGTTGCCTTTTGTTTTGTCTGTAGTACGCGTACGAGTAGAGTACAGACCGCAAACCGGAAGCGTTTATTATTCAAATGATTCTGATTCAGTTCATTGAACTCTGGACGTGTAAAAAATGAAAATGAAAACGAAGTAGAGCCACTTTGTGTAAGAACACTTTGGGGGAAATTCTTCTTATCATAATATATTTTATGTATTTCTACTCTCAAGCAATATAGCTATATTCAGCTTTTGAAGGATATAGTCAAAGATATGGGGTACGGTAAAATTAAGGGGACAGGAGATTTTGATATTTTGCAACGCTTCGGTAATTCCCTTGGCTGGTGTTATAAATGTACAAGGCGGTAATCACTTTCCACTGTGTGGACCATTGCCACCGGCCCGTTTAACAAACTACCTCTATTATACGTACCTACACAGCATACTATTAGTAGGTATAGTTATATGCAGAAACACCTTCCTACTTAAATCTAATGCTATTATCTTGCGTAATAACAGGCTTACCGGTAACCTTTACCTTTACTCAAGTAATTAGACCAAAGTCAGCTCTACTGTGCACATTATTATCATAAAATATTTCTAAGGTCAGGATATTTTTATGAAGCATTTGACTTACTTCCGCATTTGTTAGTTAATAGAATTTTATTAATTGGTAGAATGCAAACTAATAATAATTACGATTACTTTCGTGTGGTTGGCAAGAACAAATTGCAAGTTATGTGATTGGTATATGTAAATATTTAGATATCTATTGGACCGACGAATATTTGTAGTCTGTAGGTCAAGACTGCCAAAACGATTGATCCTTGTGTGGAAGGCTAGAAGTGTATGTTTGTTAGGTTGGATATTTGCATAGTCATAAGGGCAACTAAATGGACAATGGACATATAAGACAGTGATGGTCGACAATTAATTTATGAATGAATATTTACAATAAACGAACGCTGTGCCTTAAAGAGTGATTACTATAATTGCGGATGAATGGAGAGGGAGAGGAAGGCCAAAGAAACGATAGATGGACTGTGTAACGGATGATATGAAAGAAAAGGGAATGATAGCGTCAAGGTTGACAGGAGAGAATGGAAGAAGAAAACGTGTTGCGCAGCTCCAAGTAACGTGGGACAAGGGCAGGAAGATAGAAACTGAGATCGATATGAAAAGACTGCCTTTGAATGATAAATCCACAAAACCGTAAATATGAGTATGTTTTTCGTATTACTTGTTAATCTCATATGATTGACATTCCTATCATGATACCATTAGGGAGCTTGTTCATATGAGTTGGCATTACACCCGGCGCGGCGTCCCAATGTGTTCCAAGCATTGTCTGTGTGTCAAACAAGTTGTTGGTACATTGACAAATAAGCGAATACAGTGTCAAGAGAATGTTCGATGTAATGTCAATACAATTACAGTCGTAACTATGACACTGTTACGACTTACAGAGATTAAGAAGATTGATAATGGACATGTCATAATAATAATGTGACTTCGCTCTTATTATTTCTGGACTAGCGGCACTCCGTTTTAAGGGCAGTTAGTAAACCTGACCTGACACCTACCAACTTATCTCCTGAGAGAGGAAACTAAAAATAAGAGAGAACCCTGTCATGCGTCGTGGTCAAAAGAGGCAGCCAATAAGATTGGTATTTGGAAGCATAAGATGCGACGTACAGCATTGTAGAGCTCCCACGAGAGGACTGCAGCAAAGCCAAAAGGCTGGCTAAGTGTTTAACACTTTTGATTTTTTCTATGGTGGTCTTGTCATATCCTTGGACTGAATGTTGATATACTACCCACAGTTACTTTTATGCAATTTGTGATAGTGATTGCCGTCTGCAGCTGGTTATTGCTTAACTATAGTTTAAAGAGCACAGTTAAGTGAGTGAAGCAACTTAGAGCTTTGCTGAGGTAATGATGGTCACTATCAATAAAGGCTGGTTCAGGCTGTTGATGTAATGATTGTGATATAACGGAAGTTGCGTTGATTTGTTCTGATATTGAATAGGAAACAAGAAGAACAACACAAGGAGGAGCTCGTGGCTAAGTTATAACAGCCGCACGGGTCGATCCATCAAGTTAAGCTACGCTTGCCGGGGTTGGCCCATGGATGGGTGACCATTTTTACATACCGAGACTCCTCCGTGCCTCGGAAAGTACGTTAAGCCGTTAGTCCGGCTGTCATTTGTGGATATTTGACAGTCGTTACGGGTCGTCAGAAGCCCGAAAGTCTGACAACCAGTCTTACGAAGGGGTATCGTATTTCCCAGTAACTGGGTTGTGGAGGTCAGGTAGGCAGTCGCTCCATGTAAAATACTGGTTCAGCTGCATCCGGTTAGACTGGAAGCCGACCCCAAAAGTAGTTGGGAAAAGCCTAGGCAGATTGATTGATTGAATAGGAAACAATTGGTAGTGGCTTTATCTAAGTTCAGTGTTGGATTGCGCCAGGCCTGCATGGACAGGAAGCCTCCGGGAGGTGAGGACGCGTTTGGATTGCGCCAGGCCTGCATGGACAGGAAGCCTCCGGGAGGTGAGGACGCGTTTGGATTGCGCCAGGCCTGCATGGACAGGAAGCCTCCGGGAGGTGAGGACGCGTTTGGATTGCGCCAGGCCTGCATGGACAGGAAGCCTCCGGGAGGTGAGGACGCGTTTGGATTGCGCCAGGCCTGCATGGACAGGAAGCCTCCGGGAGGTGAGGACGCGTTTGGATTGCGCCAGGCCTGCATGGACAGGAAGCCTCCGGGAGGTGAGGACGCGTTTGGATTGCGCCAGGCCTGCATGGACAGGAAGCCTCCGGGAGGTGAGGACGCGTTTGGATTGCGCCAGGCCTGCATGGACAGGAAGCCTCCGGGAGGTGAGGACGCGTTTGGATTGCGCCAGGCCTGCATGGACAGGAAGCCTCCGGGAGGTGAGGACGCGTTTGGATTGCGCCAGGCCTGCATGGACAGGAAGCCTCCGGGAGGTGAGGACGCGTTTGGATTGCGCCAGGCCTGCATGGACAGGAAGCCTCCGGGAGGTGAGGACGCGTTTGGATTGCGCCAGGCCTGCATGGACAGGAAGCCTCCGGGAGGTGAGGACGCGTTTGGATTGCGCCAGGCCTGCATGGACAGGAAGCCTCCGGGAGGTGAGGACGCGTTTGGATTGCGCCAGGCCTGCATGGACAGGAAGCCTCCGGGAGGTGAGGACGCGTTTGGATTGCGCCAGGCCTGCATGGACAGGAAGCCTCCGGGAGGTGAGGACGCGTTTGGATTGCGCCAGGCCTGCATGGACAGGAAGCCTCCGGGAGGTGAGGACGCGTTTGGATTGCGCCAGGCCTGCATGGACAGGAAGCCTCCGGGAGGTGAGGACGCGTTTGGATTTGAGCGGGATTTATGTTTTTGTGCGCTTAATCTATTGCTTTTTTAAAACTTTTGTCTATATTACAGCTTTATAGATGGCTAACATTGATGAGTGATATACATAGTTGCAGGAGTAAACATAATGTTTACTCCTGCTTAACTTGTCCGATAGATTAGTGATCTTAGTGTTAGTTGGCATTGAAGGGGTTGTCTGACAAGTTACAGGAACTTTTCCGGTGTAACAAAATGTTTATTTTCTTTTGCAAAATGAAAAGCCACATAAAAACACATATTTAAATTATTGAAACAGAAAAAGACACAAAACCTACCTTTCAAAAGACACTTCCAAAAATCACTTTATTGAAACTTTATCTATATCAAAATATACTCAAAATACTATAAACTTGGTTAGTGCTTGAGGCTAGTGGCATGGTCAACTCCTATCGGAACACTGCAGAGTTGAGTCCAAGTGAGGGACGGAGCGAGCGGGGCGGGCCATTCAACGAGCGATATAATGAGAGTAAAAGTTATAGTTGATGATTAAAAGTGGTTTACTTTTGAAAAACAGTTTTATGGTTGGTGACGTAGTCGGTGCAAATAAGTGCAGAAATAAACGTGAAGTACGATGTTCACAATTCCACAAGCATTTTTAATTACGTTAACGGGCAATCTACACTTGCTCTGTGGAAACTCTTATATCAAATTTATATCAAATTGTTTTTGCTTGACACACAGCAAGCCAATTTATGTCGACTCTGGATTACTGGCGCTGTTTAATGAGTATTGTTTCACAGGATTGTCATCAGTATTCATTGATAGCTTTCAATAGTAGACACTGTCACACAATAGTTAGTGTTACTCCAAGGTTATTTACATAATTCACTTATGAAAAAGTATGTTAATTAACAATACACGAGATCAAACAAGAAGGCTAAGTAGGTACACTTTGTATTCATGTCTATTTGAGAGACTTTCCTATTTTATAAACCATCTAGATTTTGAACGCAGAAGGAAGGATTGTTGGCTAATTGCATTTCATCTAAATTTTGTTTCCTTGATGAAGACCTTGTTCGTCTCATCTCGCCAGTGTTATGGCCTATAGTGCTCAGCTGCATGCTTAAAGCGTAACGCATAAAGGACACCATACACTCGTAGCTCCTTGACGCCTTTGAATATGTGCCATCGCGCATGTTTGAATATTTTATGACAATTTCAACAATATCCTTATGTGCGTATATTGGGGAAAGGAAAAATGCGTTTGGAGTCAAGAGTGGTCATTGTAACTCGTAAAAGTCGATTGAAAAGAAAAGTGGCTGTAACTCTTCGGGGTTTAGGCTAGTCAAATAGTTGCTAGATCTCGATTTACAAGATTTATGTAAAGAGTGGCTTAAGATGACCTTTGTAATAAATTGTGAATACGAATCCGATCCGCTTTGAGAATACATTTTGTTTTATATTTATTTTATACAGTGAAAGTCACAAGGAGAAAATAGGTCAAAGGTGGTAATCTGAGATACCAGTTTAACATCAAACCAATGCTAATTGGACATACCTATACGTATAGACGTTATCTTGTACATTTAAAACTGCCCAATACATCTTCACTATCACTCGCTGTTTCACCAATCCGAGAGTGATTTTTCCACAACAATAAAACCTGCCTGTTTGCCCAGGTAGGCACACGCCATGCCCGGGCATACCCGGTTATTTAGTATTCAGCCGGGCATCCATGATTGATGCCGAGCCGTGCCGAGCCATGCCGTACCGTACCGTGTACGCTGTATCCGGGAAATGCATTAGGTTTTACGTGTTTTTGCCCCAATTGAGACTGCTTTTTTGGCAATTTGACGGTTTATTTCTTATTCTGCCGGTGCGCTTTTTCGGGAAGGTAATTTTGTACGTGAGGTGCTTGGTGAGGCGAGTATTTTTATTAAGTTTAGTGCAGTGAACCAAGTTAAACAAAATAAATAATTTCTGCTTTATGAAAGAATCACTTGTGGACGGACAATGATCTCAAAAGTAAATCTTTTAGTCATGATATTGTTGTTTACGCGGAGCAATTGGCGTTTTTAGATGGCACAGTGCATGCAAAAAACTTAGTTGAAACTTAGTTTGCAATATTTTTGCTTTTAAGAAATAAGAAAGAAAGAAAGAAAATAGATTTATTTAGCACAGACTAAAAAATGTCTTTCACATGCTCTCATGGGCAAGTATTGTGGTGTGTATCTATAGGATTGCCGATCCATGATCATTAGCTAAAGCTGTAAGATCCAATCCATTGCACTTCACCTTGAGCTCTGCCGGTCGATTCTGTAAAAATCTCACCGTGAAAACTTAGGTGAAGTGAGTTTGTTTTTGCTAGGAATTGACACAATTGACAGCTCTCTCCACGCTCACTTCACCTAAGTTTTCACGGTGAGATGGTTACAGAATCGCACTGCTGCTCTTGTAATAATCGGCGAAATATTATGTAAAATATGTATGAATGCATTGAAGTATAAATTGGTATCATTTTACGTCCTACATACATACTCGTATCGATAAATATCTTTGTGATTGTAGTCGACCTTAATCTATGCAGCCACTGTCAGGGAATTGGGTGAGGTTTGTGAGTGATGACTTGATGAGCAACCACTTATGTCATGTGGAATTCAAACGCATTTCATATAAAGCACCTGAATGACGCCTGCAATGGTGCATCATGACTGAATTTAACGATTACATGTCGAAACCTCAGGGTCAAACTCAGGTCGCGGGTTGTTTGAAGGAGATGCCGTGGCCACGCATAAGCAACTGAAGGAACACGGGTAGGTTTCAGTCAGTAAAAGTCTGACACGCCCTCCTGCTTCGCCCAGAGCGGGAGAAGTCATTTTGATGATTTCCCATCCACAAAATAAAGGGTCAACCTTGAGGTTTCATCGTAGCATAATCAGCCTATACCACAGGCCTATACCGTTCCCATTGCTGAGACACAGAGTGGGCCGTAATCTACCACGCGGGCCCAGTGCGAGCTGATAGATGTCATATGTCTTCGAATTTTCGGTTCTAGGACATGCCGGTTTCCTAACGATGTTTTCTTTCACCATTAAAAAAAAAAAATATCTAGGTATAACTCGCCTATCGAGGTAAATGATATAGTAATCACATAAAGTTCTACTCATCTTTCATCAACGAAAAAATCACAAAGTAAACCAAAGGCACACGTCGGTACCCGCCACACGTCGGTACCCGCCACACGTCGGCACCCGCCACACGTCGGCACCCGCCACACGTCGGCACCCGCCACATATTTAAAAGTCATTTATTCAGTATGTAAAACAGAATCACAGTCCAATCATCGTGGAATTGAAAATATACGTCCGCGAAAAATTTAAGCAGATTACAGCTGTGTCCGATTTGTACATAATCATGTCGAGGCGGACGACAGCTGGGATGAGCCGCGTTTTGTTAGAGAACCGCCGAGTGGCCTCACGTGGAGCGGGTAATGTGGACTGTGTGATGATGGAATGTACGGGCTAATGAATCTACAGTTTGTATGTTATTGCATAGAGCCTCTATAAAGCTCTTCGATTAATGTTGCTGTTTCTTACATACTTAGTACCTATATTCTGATTTTTTAGGGTTCCGTAGTCAACAACGAACCCTTATAGTTTCGCTATATCCGTCCGTCTGTCTGTCCGTCCGTGCGCAGCTTAGCTCAGAGGCTGTTAGTACTAGAAAGCTATAATTTGGCATGGACATACATATTCATCACGCTGACAAAGTGGTACAATAAAATCATGAAAAAAAAATTTTCTCGTCTACCCTATGTTGTGGGGTATTGTTGGATGAGTCTATAGAGGCATGAGGATTTGTGAGGGTTGAGGCTGAAGGTGATGACCAGGAATGCGCGTCCGCTGCATGCTGGTGGTCAGGATACCTGTTGAAGCCGTGGATGCTGGCTGGCTGTGTGTCTCGCCGCTCGAAAGCTTGAGGAAGTGATAGATAGATAGATAGATAGAATACTCTTTATTATGCACACCATAAAAATTACAGATATAATTGTTGAAATCTTACATAGGGCACAAGTGATGCTGATGACGTCACGCTGAAGGAGTTGCACGAAGGCTGCGCTGACGTTCATGCTCGGGGTCACCAGTTTAGAGGAATAAAGAACAGGGTGTAAAGTTCACTCATCCTCCATAGAAAAGGAAGGACCCTCCGACCAGACGGGTGTTGTGTCTGGTGGGCTACTGCCCGACGGTTGATGTCGGGACGTTGTATATATGCTAGTCGCGTGGTAAACTCTAATTGCGCGATGCAGGATTGCGTGACGTCATATCTTTGTGATGCGTAGTACGTATGTGGAGATGTACCGGAAGCACCGGTGCTTCCAATGGGGGTACCCACATCGTGAAGCTGACTGTACATGCCGCCATAATAAGTCTTTTAAAAATGTTGCGGGTTTGTGAAAACAATTTTTCGATTTAGGGATCCGTTTCGGAATTATTAAGCTTGACAGTTAGTTTTGGATGGGTGAAAAAATTCACGTTAATAGTATATATTACGAAGTTAAAAGGAAAACTATCACAGCTAAGTAAGCTTTTCAAGTTTACGAGTAATAGTCATTTATTAATGAATCAACAAACAGCCCTCTTCTTAGTCCGCATTATTGTGCAACTACGGAACCCTGTTACTGCGCGTGGCCCCACACGCACTTGGCCGGTTATTAGGGTTCCGTACCAAAATGGTAAAAAAGGAGCCGTTATGGTGTCACTCAGTCTGTCTGTCTGTCTGCCTGTCTGTCACAGCTGGATATCAAGTACTAATGCTATCAACTTGAAATTTGCAACAGTTTTGGAAAGAAATAAAAATACATATGATTTTTTTGCAACAGGGGCTGGAAGGGGGTTTTAAAGTTCGAAATGGGGTTACTAGGGCATGTGGGGTACCATATGAAAGAACCAACGAATTAGGAATAATATTCTTAATTCGTTGGAAAGAACGCTGTTTGCACATTTTCAAACATTTTTTTCTTTTTTTTAGGCCGCACAGTTTACGAGTTTTGATGAAAAATGTTAAAAAAAATACCGTCCCCCCCTTATCTCCAAAGTTTGCATAGAGAAAAATCTGAAATTATTCTGTGTAATAGAAGTTTATGTATAGATTACAGGAAAAATAAAACAATGTCTCTAAATAGCACAGTTTTTCAGAAATCATCAACAAAAATTACATGGTACGGAATCCTCGGTGCGCGAGTCCGACTCGCTCTTGACCGGTTTTTTTATCCTGATAGAGAAGGGATCTCAATCTATATCTTTACAATTTTGTTGTTCGGCACCCTAATTGCGTAACACATAACCAATCGGAGTTGGTTTCATTTTGACAGTTCAGCAACATTCATTGCGTTATTTACGTTGCCGAGCAGACAAATCTTTCGAACATATAAAGCAATGCATTAGCAATTTGTTTCAAAATGATTCAAACTCCGATTGATAATGTGTTACGCAATTAGGGTGCAGATCCTTTCAAATTAAGAGGACTGGGACGCCTTTACGAGTGGGTAGTCAAATCTTAGGTACCTACAGTTTATCAATAAATGAACCGAAGTAAAAATTTTCACTTCGGTTCATTTATTGAGAAGCTGTACCTATATAAAATTGTATTTATAGTTCTGAATCGTACCTTGCACATCTATCAACAATTCGTCGAAAAAACATTTTAAGTATGCAAAGCATTTTATTTAATAAACAATCATACTCTTCTTTAAAAAACCGGTCAATAGTGAGTCGGACTCGCGCACCGAGGGTTCCGTACCATCATTTATATTTAATTTTTGTTGATCCTTTCTGAAAAAGTGTGCTATTTAATCAAATCAAATCAAATCAAATCATTTATTGGTTTGCAAACATGGGTAATTAACACGTATGTATGTACTTAGATGCTTTATGATAAAAGTCCTCCATGTTCTACCGTCACATGGGCATGCAAATCTTATTATTATTATTATATGTAATTGACACAAATTTAAAGATATTAAAATTTTAAATAACAATTTGAAAAATAAAATAATTCAAATTAATGTCAAATCATTTGAATTAAGTAAGTACAGTAAAAATGTCATAATAATACAAAAATGTCAGCAAGGTTACAGTGTAAAATAAAAAATATAAAATAAAAAAATTAAAAAATGTCATCAGGGTTACAAGGGTAATAAAAAAATGTCTAATAGTAATCAATCAATGAATGTCAATGAATTAGAGACATCGTTTTATTTTTTCTATAATCTTTACATACACTTCTATCACATAAAATAATTTCAGATTTTCTCTATGCAAACTTCGGAGATAAGGGGACGGACGGTATTTTTTTAACATTTTTCAACATAACTCAAAAACTGTGCGACCTAAAAAAAGAAAAAAATTTTTTGAGGGTGAGAATTGTTATAGGATTAGGTATACGGGATTACTTTATATTGGAATCAATCTTATGTCTTCAAGATTCACTGCAGATAGGGACGTTAGAATGTAAGTCTGATTTTTCTCAGCTTGAGATTTTTCTCCACATCACACTTTAGGTTGAATAAAGAATCAAATGCCGGACCTCAACCACGTCATTGCAACCAGAGCCAACGGTCCGTATGTAAATTATTCGGCATATGTAAATGTTCGGCCTCCCTCAGGCTCCCAGGCCTCCGAGCGACCTTATTCTTTTGTCTCTGCTCTGAGGCCGCACTATTTGACTTTCTTTGCCTCCAATTTTGATAAGGTCGGCAAGGATAGACTGTGGCGCTTTAAGTCTGAGATTAGTTTTGCTAGACTTAGGTATCCTTTGAAGCCGGTTGGTATTTAGATTTACGTATAATATGCTAGGTTTATGTCTGACCTCTGTTACCTTTTGACCGTTGTTAGTTGAGACCTGAGAAAATAAGGCTCATTTTTAGGGTTCCGTAGTCAACAACCCTTAAAGTTTCGCTATGTCCATCCGTCTGTCCGACCGCAGCTTAGCTCAGAAACTCTTAGTACTAGAAAGCTATGATTTGCTATGGATATACATATTCATCACGCCGACAAAGTGATAAAATAAAATCATGAAAAAAAAAATTTTGTTTTACCTTACCTTCTGTGGACGTAAAGTGGGAATTTTTTTTTTTCTCCTCTACCCCATATTGTGGGGTGTTTTTGGATGGGTCTTTCAAAAATATTGCGGGTTTGTGAAAACAATTTTTCGATTTAGGGATGCGTTTCTGAAATTTTAAGCTTTAAAGTGTTAATTTTTGTTAGAGTCAAGTGTCCCCCCCCTGGCAGCTAAACGGTTAGTTTTGGATGGGTGAAAAAATTCACGGTAGTAGTATATATTTATAACGAAGTTAAAAGGAAAACTATCACAGCTAAGTAGCTTTTCAAGTTTATGAGTAAAATAATCAAATATTCATTCATTTTTTTTTTTTTTTTTTTTTTTTAATTCATGAAACAACAAAAAGCCCTCTTCTTAGTCCACATTATTATGCAACTACGGAACCCTATTACTGCGTGTTGCCCGACACGCACTTGGCCGTTTTTCATTTTTATCTTCTTTGCCAATAAATCGTGATTTTCCCTGGTGGTGATGAACAGTCATTTTTCTGTAAGCTTTAGCCCTGCTGGGTGCTGAAATACAGTCTGCTAAACTTTCCATGAAAACTGAACATGTTAATAAAGGTACCTTTGTACCAGGTAATCCTGCTTCTGTTGTGTTCAGCAGCTAGTACTAGAACCACTAAAACTATGTTTATAGCATTCCGCACCTCTGCATATTATTATGTTTGCGCGCAAAATTAGTACTCACTGATGCAGTCAGCAGATTAATTCGGGTAGAAAGGGGATTTATGGAAAGAGGGTTTTAAAAATAATATATTTGTATTTCTATTTATTTATATATTTTGGTTGGCTACTGGAAACGTACATATTCGTAGAAATAGAAGAAACTCTAGAAAATATACGATTTACTCGTATTATCTTTTAGTATTCAATATTAGATAGTTTAGTGAATTAGAAGTGACATCTACATTTTTTTTGATTGCCCAAAGAAATAAATAAATCAAGCCTTTTCTATTTATATGATCCTGTCCCCCGTGGCTACAAGCTACAAGTTTCTATCTTTTCTATTTATATGATCCTGTCCCCCGTGGCTACAAGCTACAAGTTTCTATCTTTTCTATTTATATGATCCTGTCCCCCGTGGCTACAAGCTACAAGTTTCTATCTTTTCTTTTTATATGATCCTGTCCCCCGTGGCTACAAGCTACAAGTTTCTATCTTTTCTATTTATATGATCCTGTCCCCCGTGGCTACAAGCTACAAGTTTCTATCTTCAAATATTCATAACAAGTCGTGTGAAGTTTTGTTAAAAACAGTACTTACCTGCTTGTAATGTCAAATGTAAAACCTTCAGTTTCAAAGTAGAATTCAAGAGTAATTCCAGAAAACTTAACATGAAATGGTCTAGACAAGCAAACTGAGTTTGTGTCGACTTGTTATAATATTGTGTGGGTGAACATTTTTCATAAAGTACAAGGCGGAATGTTTGAGAAGTTTTTTAGATAAAAAATTCAGGAATACTGAAATTGAAGTTTTTGATAACACTTTTCAACAGAGATAGTTTATGTAACAACTGTCAAACTTTATTGTAGGTAGCTCTTCGTCTCGTCTGGAAGTCTGGAAAAGGTAATCGGGTGTATGGATGTAAATAAATGTACCGGGTTGGACAGACTCGTATTTAAGACGACGATAACCGACTTGTAATGATTTTAAACTGAAGATCACGTCTAAACGAGTAGTGTTAATGATTTGAAAATAATGTATGTTAAATTAGAGCATTTTATTAATAATTTAATATGAGAATATTTAAGATTATGTTTATATTACATTGTGTAATTAATTTTCAAAGTTATGTATAACGAGGATAAAAACAGAGTCACGCACAAACAGCTATTAAGCGTATTTTTATGAAACCCTCCTCATTTTTAAGATAATTTAATTATTTATCTTTTAGTACCTATACCTGTTTTCCTTTTGTTTTAAGTATAATAAATTTATAATGTATTTAGGACAGCGCTCCTTGATGAGCGAGTCCTATTATTGGGTGGACGTACGACGCGTCCGCGTCGCGGTCGCGTGAAGTCAGCACAGAACACGCAAGCTATATATAACCACTCAAGGCTGATGTTATATATCTGCGTCTTATATAGTGACCCAAACCAATGTTTGGTAGTGATTCAGAAGTGCCAGAAGTCTGGCTTTCCTGGCTAAAACATTATGTCGACAATACACTCTCTTAGGTACGTCTTTTTCTGACTAACTTACATATCAGATTAAGATAGAGAGAGAGTTTCAGACTTCAAATTTTTTAAAATAATTTTATGACATACTATTTCACATTTTACATATAGCTTCCGATAGATCATTATAGCCATTATATTACATAGTAACGTTAACCATTTCTCAAGTACTTCGGGCTCATAAAACAGTCCCAACCAACAATAACGTGAGGGCCAAAAGGCACGCATCCCTCTAGTCCTCAAGATACTGAGTACACAGGCCCCTTTGTCAGGCCACCCATATCCCGGCAAGGCCAGGCCATAATAAAGCGCTCTTTTGTCTGACGTCATAATGGGCTTGATTCCCGATAACCAATAGGGATTTGTATCTTAATGTCTGTTCGAAGACGTTGTTCCGTTGTGCTTGTAATAAATGGAGGAGCTTGTGACGTCAACTCAAGGGATTTACTTTGTCTTGTGGTGAAAATTTCATATCGATTTTCCAAAAAAGCCGCGTTATTGGAAAATGTTTTGAGTGAAATTATTAATTATTGTTGTTTTGCAGTTCTCGTGGCTAAGTAATAACAGCTGCACGGGTCGATCCATCAGGTTAAGAAACGCTTGCCGGGGTTGGTCTGTGGATGGGTGACCATCTTTACATACCGAGATTCCTCCGTGCCTCGGAAAGCACGTTAAGCCGTTGGTCCCGGCTGTCATTCGTGGATCTTTGATAGTCGTTACGGGTCGTCAGAAGCCCAAAAGTCTGACAAACAGTCTTACCAAGGGGTATCGTATTACCCAGTTACTGGGTTGTAGATGTCAGATAGGTAGTCGCTCCATGTAAAATGCTGGTGTTCAGCTGTATCCGGTTAGACTGGAAGCCGACCCCAACATAATTGGGAAAAGGCTAGGCAGATTGATATTGTTGTTTTGCAGAAAGCATTGTAGTTTCTTTGAGACTTTGTAAAATATTGACTTTGAACATTTATTGACACAAAGTGTAAAAAAACCTTGATTCGAGTAAAGTTATTTCGGTATTTTTAATTTCACACATACGGCACATAGAATATCTCCAACCTGAGCCCAAAATATCATAATTCCATCTAAAAAATTCGCACCCCTCACACAAATAATAGGAAATATAAAATAATGAGTTACAATTGAGGCGTCGCTCCCCGCATACACACAATACGCCTCGGTCGGCTCATTACCAACCTGTTAACAACATTTTCAGGTATTTTCAGGGTATTTTCAGCATCATTACCATCTACACCGTAATTATTATACTCAGCATCAGGCGATTACATCAAAATGACATGAAAATTTAGTTAAATATTCTGGGGATGGGATGTTAAAGTAATATTTAGTAGGTAGTAGTTAAGTGGTGGTACTTATGTCGGTGTGCTGTGTGCGAGGGCCTTAATGTGTTTGCTCGTTTTGTGGGATTTAATGTCACTTTATGAAGCTAACATGTTCCTTGGTGGTAATTTAGATATATAGTCCCTACCTGATTGCTGTCTTGACATTATATATTGCGAGGCAAATGTCTTACTTTTCATATTACTGCGATAAAAAGAAACTCACTTGTCATGCAGAGTATAACGTTGCTATAAAAATAATGTCAGGCGCGCGAGCATGATATATTTTGGCAGACGAGTGTTTATAAAGCTGAGTTTACATTGGTAGAGTACTATTGAACTACGTTTAGCTGAGCACTGCCCGTGAGGTGACTGTAGTGACAAAGTGGATATGGGCAGCAACACCTACCTTTGCGATTATTAACAAAATAGTCACTGCATTCACCTATCCATTTAGTCAGCATTGTGAATTAATAATAATACTATATACTTAATGGACGAGCTTGTGGTTATTGATAACAGCCGCACGGGTTGATCCATCAGGTTAAACTGAGCTTGCCGAGGTTGGTCCGTGGATGGGTGACCATCTTTACAAACCGAGACTCCCGGCTGTCATTCGTGGATTCGTGGAGTCGATACGGGTCGTCAGAAGCCCGAAAGTCTGACAACCAGTCTCACCAAGGGGTACTTATCGTATTTATTACACACTGGGTTGTGGAGGTCAGATAGGCAGTCGCTCCATGTCAAATACTGGCTGCAACCGGTTAGACTGGAAGCCGACCCCAAACATAGTTGGGAAAAGGCTAGGCAGATGATGATTATACAATGTGTTTATTTATGCTGTTGCGAAAATTAAGGGTGTGGGACATCAAACTGAACACCTTTCTCCCGGGGATCAACATAACGATGTTGGTCCCCGGGAGAAAGTTGTTCGCGAAAAAATTATCAGTCGTCACATACATTTGGTCGAGTAGGTATTGAAGTTTTGTATGGGATGACTGATTTTTTTTCACGATTACGATGTTGGTCCCCGGGAGAAAGTTGTTCAGTTCGATGGTCTGTACCACTCCACACCCTTAATGTTCACCACTCCGTAGGTATACAGATACACTGTTTTAACGTTAATTTTGACTCACTAAAATATAGCCTGATTACAGTTATTCTTAAGGAACTATGATACAATTAAATAAAAAAAAAAAAAAAAAAAAAAAATTCTTTATTTCACCAAAAGCTCATAACAAATATCCTTAAGACCAACACTTATTAGGCTTATTACAAAGTTCAAAGTTTAAATACTCTGACTCCTAAACTAGGTGTAAGTTCCTGTGACTTAGGAGTCAGTGATTCTCCGTAGCACCTTAAAGCCACAAAAATGTAAGAAATTAGATTTCAACAATTTTATCATTAATGGTGGAAAACAGAATTAATAAAAAAAAAAATGAAAAATATTTGTGCATAATTATGATGAAGCATGTGTGTAGTGTGTAAGTGTAGGTGTGAGTGTAGTGTACGTGTAGGGAGTGTGTGTAGTGTGTAAGTGTAGGTGTGTGTGTAGTGTACGTGTAGGGAGTGTGTGTAGTGTGTAAGTGTAGGTGTGTGTGTAGTGTACGTGTAGGGAGTGTGTGTAGTGTATGCGTAGGGAGTGTGTGTGTGGGTGTGTGTATGTAAAGATTTATAATTAAATGTCACTTTAAATTACCCAACAGAAGATCCTCAGTACTATCATAACTTAATGTTTGGAGATAATCTTTAAGTAAGCTTTTACAACAAAATTTTGAGTAAGAATAAATTTTTAACTTTTTATTTAGGAAATTATACATTTTTATGCTAGAAATATAGAATTGGCGCTTGGCAAAGGCAGTTCTATGGTGTTCCATAGGAAAAACTTCATGCTTAAGTCTACCAGTCGGTTCCTTAAGGGGACGCACACAGTGTTTACGTAGCGTCGACAGGAGCACATAAAGTTGCCTAACTGTGAGTACCCTGCAATCAGCATAGAGCTGCACAGTGGGATACCTTCGTGGATGAAAGAGCATTACCTTCAGGACAGCTCTCTGGGCTCTCTCAAGGCGGATAAATACATTTTGGGTGGCACCACCCCACACGGGCAAGCAGTAAGTTAGAACAGACTGGCAAAGGGCAAAATATACTAATTTGAGCGTATCCCGGTCAGCAGAACTTCGTAGCTTCTTAAATATATAGATTAGCTTACGGATTCGAGATGTTACTTTGTCTATTTGCGCGTGCCAGTTGAGATGCTGATCAATGAGTACTCCTAGATACCTCACAGAAAAGGATTTACTGAGGAAGAGACAGCTAATTATGTAAGTGAGTAGACGGCTAAAACTATATGAACTCGTGAATTAATTTGTGATTGAGGAATTGTCTACTGAAGCGTTCTTATAGCAGGAGAACCCCAAATAATAAAAATCTTATTTTATCACTTTTTACCACTTTTTACAGTAAATAGGTGTCAGTGCCATATAACATACGCCACTATAAGTAATCTGTACTGGAGTCTGACTTCTGACTTCACCAATATATTAAGCTGTGCCTGAAGTCCTAGGTGTTGTGTTTATGACATGTATATTTATTATTTGATCCTAATGTTCAAATGGAAATGAAAGGGTTGGTGATATGTAACAGTTGTGCCGAATTACCTTAGTCGAGACGTTGGGAGGTGTGACATATACATAATATTTATTAGTACTTGCCTCTTTTACTAAGAAAGTGCGGAGTGTTCACTGCGAATCAGCAAGCGTAGGGCAGGGCTATTAGCTTTGTTGGGGCGACGATACTCGCAGGGTGGCTGGTAGTAGGTAGAAGCCGCTGAGGCATGTGATTAGAGTAAGATAAGCATAAGCTGCCTACGAGCTCTTTTGATAAACAATTTCTCTATGACATAATACATGTCGGAGATTCAAACGGATTAGCGTCCACGTGCTCGATGTTGGTGTCCGCCATGTTGCTTCTTTATCAATCAGTGCGCACGACCGGCGCAGGCGCCGTCTCATCAGGAGAAAATAAATAAAATAAAATAAAATAAAATAAAATTTCATTAGCATGCGAATTCTTGAGTCTTAGCATGCTAAATGCTATTGCTATGCTATTTGCTAATATGACGATAATTAATAATAATCAAGTATGTGAATTTTGTTAATATGTGAATTAAAGAGCGCGTTTGCTGTTTTTAACAATTTAAAAAGAATCGCGCTGCACGCACGTGCCACACAAAATCACAAATTATTATTAACAATACAATCACACGCATTCATTCAATATACGATCCTAAATACGAGCTAATCGAAGATAAAAATAAATAAATAATAAATAAAATAAATATGTTTGGACATATCACACAACGCCATCTAGCCCCAAGCTAAGCAACCTAAATGCTTGTGTTATGGTAACGAGATGGCTGATAAACTACTTATATACATTTTTTTTTTTTTTTGTAAATACATACATATTATAGATAGAAAAACACCCAGACTCGGAACAAAAAGCTAATAATTGCTTGACTTCATTCTTCGCACCACCAAATTGCTAATAATTTCACTTGCGAACGTAGTCAGGGTCACGTGAAACATAGATTTAGTAGTTCCAACTTTTCGTGGGTGTGACAGAGAGCGCGCACTGCAGCTGCGCGCTGTCGACCTATGAAGTACGAAGGGATGAATAATAATTCATTTCACATTTCACAGAAATTCGCAACTACATTTCATTTGCTAAATGCTAAATAAGCATTCGCATGCTAACAATGAATGCGAATGCTAATTAATCCATCACTACTACTGATAGATACAAGGTTGACACTGACAGCTTCGACATTGACAAAGCCGACTCAAACTACTGACTCAATGATAGCTGTTATTGATTTGATTAAGGTAAGACTAAGGTAAGAAGGTTTGTAAGTTAAGGTAAGTTATCTCAAACGCTAATAGATGGCGCTACTAGTACGTAAACAAGCCTTTCACTTGACTCCTCCGACATATATACCTTGTGCATCAAATGTATTTCTTTCGATAGAGCATCAAAACCTCCAAATGGCTACGATATTCCTATCCTCTCTGATCTTCAACAAAGAATAAGCGTCATGTGTAAATTATTGTTATTCCCCCACAAGGGGAGAATAATAAGGAAAAAAATAGGAGACATTAAAAGCTGTTTCCTTTACGAAACCAATACTTATCTTGCGTCAGATCAACCGAAACGATAATTTCTATGACTTTAGAGCAAGGAGTATGGTGTCTTCATTTCTTCTTTATAGTCTATGGTTTTCTTGTTTTTCTATCCCGATATCGTTGTGCAGTATCGTTATTTTTTATTCTTCGATATCGTTTTGTTTTACTGTTTATGAGGCAGTCGTTGTTTAGAAGTTATTAGACAATGTTGTGTTTTTTTTTCCAGATCATTTCAAATAATCGTTTGAGATTGTTTAGTTAGAGGAAAGTGTGATTATAGATAATAGAGAGATGATGACTTTGATAAAAATATTCAACTAAGTAAAACATTGAAAGGTATATGTGTGGTCTGGATAAAAAACCCGCATATCTTTATTTCATACATCCTTATTTCACCATTGTGGGTGCTTAGTATGAAATTCGTCGATAGGTATCGTATGTTTAAAGTCGGTCTCAGATGAAAAGCTATTGTTAATACGACCATGTTTCCAGAGCATTGTGTGCGATCGATTTGTGAGCTGGTCACACTGAATGCGTGTCTAGGGACTTATTTAAGTTTGAACTGCAACAAAACTCTCGAACTCTACGTCCACAAACTGTTTAGATTACAGGGATTACAGGAACATGTAAAATTACTTCAACTTATTCAACTTTTGGCAGCCTATTGCTCATAGATCCGAACGAGACCTGAACGTTCTGATTTATCGCTGGATATTGCCATCTTACATTATGGGATGAGAAAAAAAATCACTTTAAAAAAAGTAAAAACTGACTTCAAAAACCTAAAACGAATGAAATAACTTTCTTAGAAAACTTAACAGCTTCTGAAGTCGGTTCCAAGCTAAGGTGCATCGAAGAACTGAAGGCATCTTCTTCACAAGCTGTTAAGTTTTTTAAGAAAGTTATTTTATTCGTTTTAGGTTTTTGAAGTCGGTTTTCACTTGTTTAAAAGTAAATTTATTTTTCCATTTTTAGTTGAATATACAATTACATAGGTAAGCCCAAGAAGACCACCACCATCCACCACCATGACCATCTTTACATACCGAGACTCCTCCGTGCCTCGGAAAGCACGTTAAGCCGTTGGTCCCGGCTAGCCCTGTCATTCGTGGATCTTTGACAGTCGTTACGGGTAGTCAGAAGCCCGAAAGTTTGACAACCAGTCTTACCAAGGTGTATCGTATTACCCAGTTACTGGGTTGTGGAGGTCAGACAGGCAGTCGCTCCATGTAAAATACTGGTATTCAGCTGCATCCGGTTAGACTGGAAGCCGACCCCAACATAGTTGGGAAAAGGATTGATTGAGGTAAGCCCAAGAAGAACGAAAAAAAGAATCATCAAAATCCGCTTAGAAATGACGAAGATAATAAATAAATAAATAAATATCCTTGGACATTTCACACAACGCCATCTAGTCCCAAGCTAAGCAACCTAATGCTTGTGTTATGGTAACGAGATAAACTACTTATATACATTTTTTTTTTGTAAATACATACATATTATAGATAGAAAAACATTATAATATATGTATACATAATATATATACTATATTATCAAGATATTATGCATTTATGCATATAAATAACTTCGTACATAAGAATCTTATGAATTATAAACTATAACCTTTCTGAAAGTATGTCAATCACGTTAGTGAAAGAATCATCAAAATCGGTTCATTATTTTTTGAGAAAATCGCGGACATACATACATATACGGGTACAGAACCTCCTTTTTTGAAGTCGGTTATAAAGTACAAACACCAAAACACCACAACACCTAAGGCCGAAGCTTGCTCCTTTTCAATCACTTATTAATTCCTGAACCTAAGTCACAATTTATTAAATAAACATGTGAGTAATTAATTCCAATTTCAGCTGTATTAAAATTCCGTACATGCGTAGGTACCTACCTAGTTCATTGTGCGCATCGGTCGCAAGTTGCTTGCTGTCAGAAACCAATGAAGACTGACGTCAGATGAAGTGGCTTCACTCGGACGGAAAATGTAGCACACATCATATAAGTAGCTATTGGCTTTTAATGATTTCGGGTTTTTCTAATTTTTCCACTTGTTACGAGAGGATTTTCAAAATTTTCTAATAATTCAACTTAATTTTATGAAAGCCAAGCTTAGCTATTCATCTAGCTAAGCTTGGCTTTCATAGGCGCACATGGTGTAGCCATAAAAATATCCATCTATCGACTAAAATACTTACTTGCTATAACTTCTCATCTGTTTTGTTGACGCCGTTTTTGAGAGTGCAAATGTAGAGTTTCAAAACTTTTCTTATATGATACTCTCTTTAAAGCGTTTTCAAAACCAAATTTTTCTCTGAAAAAACTCGCATGTTTTCTGAGATCCAAAGTTTTTGTAATAATCGCTACACTTTTAACGATTTATTACCCGTGGAACAATGTTTCAGGTGTACTATAATATAAATAAATCAAGAGATAATCTGAGATAGGTTTAGTAAAGTCTGCAAGTTAGCAGATAACATCACTCAGTAAGATGAGGTGAAAATGGTGGCTGTAATCTCATATTTATGTGTTAACTTCGTTTACAAGTTTAGTGTTTCGGGATAACCTGAGGATCATAAAGTACGCTGTTGTTAAAATGCTTCTTTGTTAAAGTAAAAAGGGAAGGTACTCAAAGGAAAATTATGTTTCGTAGTTCTTCAGATGTCATTTGTTGATTGTTTATATTTGTCCTTCTATTAATTATTATGGGGTTCATGAAAGTATAGTATTATGTACTATATTATTGTACAGATTATAAAATATCTACTGTAAAAACAAATAAACGAGCAAGATTCCACACGACTTTATTAAAAGAAGCGATACAAGTCTCAGTATATAAACATATGGCATCACAGTCGAGCACACACCATCAGTCCTACGACACATTCTATCACCCACCGCTAATGTAAAAATATTCATAACAATAATACTAACATTTTATGTACATAGCCTACACTTATCATATTATTTACAGGCAAAAGTTATTCTCAAGACTTTTTAGAACAAAATAATTTCAGGAGCATGGAAGTGTTCATTTTTGGTATTTTCTGCAATATAATACAAGCCTCTTTTTACTAATTCTAAATCTATTAAAGAAATTGTTTTCGATATTAATATTGTTGACCTAAGAGCGTATTTTAATGATGGTGATTACCAAATAAGGACTCCGCGAACTTTCCAAAATACTGAACATCTGAGTAAGACGGTACACCCACAAGTGATCTGTATTCGGGCTGGGCAACCAATTGATGTTGGTGAGCATATATTTGAGGGAGATCCGACGAAGTTAGAAGAGGACCCAAGTATGGTTGCTCCACATTAAGAGTAGGCTCTGATAAATGTTCTGGTTGCTCCTTAGGGTTTCCTGTTGTTGGCTGAAGATTCGACTGCTGCTGCAGTTGGGGCTGAGATTCTGGTTGTTGTTGAATTTCTACCGTTTCAGTCAGTTTCTCAGTACCTTGAGAAGGCTTAAGAGTGGATATCTGGATTTGATTGTTCGTATCCAAATATTGTTGCTGTGCTTGTTCTGAAGCCTGATGTTTTTGTGCTTGTTCTGACGTCTGCTGTTGTGCTTGTTCTGATTCATGTTGTTGTTGTTGTACCTGTTGCTGTTGTTGAGACTGTTCTAGTTCGGATTGCTGACTCTGCAACAATTTTGGTTGGAAACGTTGAAGTTGAAGTGGGTGGGAATGCTGTTGAATCAGATATTGTTGACTCTCTCTTTGTTGAGATGAATGCGGTTTTTGTGGAAATTTCAATTGTCGTGCTCCAAGTTGATATTGTTGGGAATTTATATCTTGTATTTCCTGTTGGTTATGCAGAGGCAGTAACTGTTCAAATAATTGATAATGCGGTTGAGTCCGTAAATGGTGTACTTCTCGTTCTTGTTGAGGAACTACTTGAACCTGCAGATTTTGGTAATGGGGTTGAGTAGATGTCGGGCTGGAAGGGTCAGAAGATGGTTCAAAAAATAATTCTTGAATCTCCTGTTGCTGAATCACAACATCATGTCGTAGTGACGGGGGGCGTATCGTAGGCTGAAATACAGGCTGAGGAGTAGAATATTGAAAATATATTGATTGTGGTTCATGAGTAACAAACGGAAGGTATGTTGTTGATTGTATCGATGGAGGTTGATCTGTTGGATGTGCCTGGTGAGTTATTTCAGGTTTCAGTGGTTGAGATAATTGAGACTGCGGTTGAGTTTCTTTTTCTATCGCTTCTTCTTCTTCTACATCAGGTTGTACAGTTGTTGATGATATAAGTTGATCGGAAACGGGCTGTTGTTTTGGGGTGGATGTGGGAAGCAGTTGCAATGGTGTTGGTAAGAAAACTGGTGTAGTGTGAGACTGTGGTTTCAAAGGTTTAACAAGTTTGCTGTAATTTGTCTTTAATGGAGGCAAAGAAGCTGAAGAAGAAGTCAAATCTGCTGGTTCTGTTGGTACCAAAGTTGGTAGATCAAAGTGTTCTGGATTTTGCGTAGACTGATCATCGTAACTAAATGGTTTTGGTGATCGTTCTAATATCACTGGTGATCGACTAGTTTGTTGTAAAAAAGTTTCAGGTGATAGTAGCGATTGAGGTAATGACTTGAACGCAGGTAGACGCTGCAATTGAATTACATGAGGATTAGATAACTGTCGAGGATCTTGGAAAAGTAAATGTTGTTGAAGTGCATTTAACATTCTGGGTTGATTTTGAATTGATTGTTTAAAAGGAATGAATTGAGGTTGTTGCTGATAGACGGGTTGATATTTTTCTATGTCTTGAATGAGTCTGTGGAACATCGCTGGAATCTGGAATTTTTGTTTCACTGGGGTTAATTTTTGTTTTTGGGTTTGCAGCATGACTTCAGGCTGAATTCGTGGTGGTAGCTGTACTGGGATCGGTTGTGATTGTAACTGAATTGGTTGCGGTTGATGAAAAGTTTCAGGTTGTGGTTGCGGCGCTGATTCATACTGCATGTTGGTGTTGACAGGTAAGTTATGAGTGAAGCTTGCAAAACTAATAGCGCCATTTGGATGTGCATGGTACCCCTGGAAAATAAATAAGTTATTAGCCAAGTTTTGGTAAGCAAATTTTTCAATTCGAAGAAATTTAATAATTGTTATTTTTTTCATAAGATTATGAGAATATTTTAAATGTATCATGCTGACCTGCTTAGGCATTGGTGTGTCGATCTGAAGATTAGTTTGTTCGGCTTTTATTTGTTCGTGATTTTCATGATTAGGATAATTCTTGTTACGGTTCCCTTCTTGATTACCGTAACCAAAGTCGGGCCTAGCAGGAACAATCTGGTATAGGCTATTCCGGTGTAAAAATTGGGATGGCACAACATTCCCTGAATATCTAAAGGGTCCAAGCTGATCGTATATCGGGAACAATGAAGACATGACCTTCTTAGGCACTTGTTGTGGCCGAAAGATCTCTTGAGGAAGGTTTTCATGTTGACGAGAGAGTCCAGAGTCCAAAGGTTGAGGGTAGACTTCAAAACGTAGTCTTGGTTGGTTCACAGTATAAAGCGGTATAACTGGGTTAGGTAGCTTCGCCACTTTTGGTGGAACTACTTGCAGCTTCTGTTCATTTTCTGCGTCTGCCTGAAGTTTATATGTCTTTGGATTTGAGTAGGCTGACTGTAAAGCTGCGGGTGGGGATACTTCAAATGACGTTGGTGACGAGAGCTGGAAAAAAAAATAAGTGTCACTTGTCTTTGAAGTAAATCAAGTCAAACCAAATCAAATCGAACGTTTGTTTTGCTAGAAATACATTGTTTTGGTATAGGTGAGATCAGGTAGTAGTTTTTTGTGATGAATTGAACTATAAACAAATATTAGGTAAAAAATATCTCACGGTTCTTGTAAATAAATGTATCAGAGTTAATGGGGTGAATAAGTATATTTTATTTTATTTTATTTTATTTTATTTGTATTAGGAAAACTTACAGCTAAAAGATACAGTGAATAAAATTTTAAACAAAATAAGGCCAATTACAAGTTTCCACATGTAGTAAATCTTAAGAAACAGAAAATTTAGGATGTACCATTTAAACAAAAACATTTAAACAAAAAAAAAAAATAATTAAAAATAAATTACTGTTTACGCTCGAAGAAGCTATTAGATAAAATTTTTTTCAATTTAGCAACACCAGTATAGAAAATGTCGATATCAGCTTCCTGGCAGGTTGCGTTGTACACACGACTCGCTCTCACCATGTACGAGTTCCGTCTGTATGTAGTGGCTACCACTGGGGTGTGCAATAACTGAGGTCTACGTAAGAACACAGACGGCACTCGCAGCCCGACTTTGTGCAGCAACTCGGTAACACCAGTTGTTCCATTGGCAATTTTGAAAAGAAACACAAGATCTGATATTTTTCGCCTTTCGTAAAGTGGAAGAATATGAAATTTTTTGCAACGGAAGGTATAATTCGACAAAAACGTTTTAGTCCGATATTGAATGTGCCTTAAAAACCTTTTCTGTATGCTCTCAATACGATTAATATACACATTATAAATAGGGTTCCAGACTTGAGAGGCATACTCCAAATGACTACGAACAAAAGAACAGTATAATATTTTAATAGTCTTTATATTTTTGAACTCCGAGGATACCCGAAGAATGAATCCAAGTGCTTTTGATGCTTTCTTGACTATATTGTCAATGTGTGCATCAAAGAGGAGCTTAGCGTCAAAGGTAACTCCCAGATCCCTGATAGTGTTGACCCTATTTAGTGCCGTATCCGAAAGTATGTAGTTATGGACAATCGGGATAGGTTTCCGTGTAAAGGAGCAAACATAACACTTGGAAACATTCAAATCCAACTTATTATTAATACAATAGCCTTGAAAACTATTAAGGTCTGCCTGCAGTAGATGAGCATCAGCCAGGGTGTTTATTTGTCTCATTATCTTCATATCATCAGCATACAGTAACAACTTTGAATACCGGAAAGAAGAAGAGATATCATTGATAAAAATATTAAATAGCAGAGGCCCTAACAAGGATCCTTGGGGAACCCCCGAAGGGACATTCATAGGTTTAGAGCAGTATCCATTTAGAACTACAATCTGACACCTGTTTTCCACATAGGACTTGAACCACCGGTAAAGATCACCCCTGATGCCCACCGATAAAAGTTTACGCAACAGGATCACGTGATCTATCCGGTCAAAACATTTGCTATAGTCGGTATATATAACATCGACTTGGGACCTCTGTGACATACACTCGGAGAGGTAGTCGCTACAAACAGTGAGATTAGACGAGGTTGACCGACCCCTTACGAAGCCGTGCTGGCTTTCACTAAAACTGAGCTTGAGTGCAGAATAAACCTGTGTGTGCACAATTTTCTCCAGTATTTTAGCAAACACACACAGCTTCGAAATAGGTCGGTAATTCTCGACCAATGTCCTTGATCCCTTTTTATGTATCGGTGTTATATATGCCGACTTCCATATCTTGGGCACCACGCCAGTAGCAAGTGATTTTTCAAACAGGATGGATAGAGGCACAGAAAGCTCCTTGGCGCAGTTGACGATGAATATGGGCGAAATGTCATCTGGACCCGCAGATTTGTTTAGATCTACTTGTTTTAGCAGCCTACATACCTCACTTAGCCGTATTTCCACTTGACTTATATCATTGGCGCTGTCAATGGGTCCATCAACCATATTAGAAGCTGAAGATTGACTATTGGCAATACCGGTATCATCCAAAAAGTTAGAGCAAAAACAATTACCGAACATATCACAAATTACGTCACCATCACTGGACGTTACCTGGCCAAATTGCATCACGGAGGGGTAAGAACAAGATTGGTTTTTAGACTTAACGTACCTCCAAAAGGCCCGCGGATTGTCACGTATGTCAGATTCTATTTTAGCTATGTAATTGTCAAACATAACCCCCTCAAGGTCTTTAGCCCGTTGGCGGAGTATAACGAAAGACTGATAGTCAGATAAGTTCTTGTACTTCTTATATTTAGTATGAAATTTAGCTTTTTCCTTTAAGATTTTTATCAGCGGACTTTTGTACCAGAGAGGGTACTTTGATTTGGGGACGACAGCTTTTGTCGGTATATACGTGGAATACAGCCTCCTTATTACTCCATAAAAGTATGCTACCGCTTCTTCCATCGACCTACTACTTAACTCAGACTGCCAGTCTATACGATTTAACTCGCCTTTTATATTTTCGTAATCGGCAGACTTATGTAAAAACTTTACGTAGGACCGACCTGGTAGTCGATGTAGCTCAACGAATTCTGCGGTAACACATAAGGCTCTGTGATGAGGATCCTCAGGCACTAGTGGATCATCACAGCAGCTGACGATAACTTCATCATTAGAAAAAACCAAATCGAGGATCCTACCATTGATGTTTGAGTGACTATTATATTGCAATAAATTACACGTACTAAGATTATCAATTAAACTGGTCTGAACATTGCCATGAACATTTGTAGGGTATAATGAATGTCCGTCGCCAGCCCGCTGCCAAACGATATTGGGTAGATTAAAATCTCCTAGGACAATAAACTTATCGGAGGAACGATTGATGGTAATTTCAAGTAAATTGTCCGAAAAGTTGCTCAGTTGAGCTGTTATAGAATTTCCGTGATTCTGACTGCAAACATATACAACACAAATGTGCATTTTATAAACTACTCTGGGTTTTTTATGATGCAGCGTCAACGTAACCCATAAATCCTCTGCGGATGAGCACCATTCGGTGCAGGTGTCCGCGGCAAGTTCACGCTTAACTGCAATTAAAACCCCTCCCCCCATAACTTGGCCAGTACGAGTGTAGTCCCGGTCCCGTCTCCACACAAGATACCGGTCATCAAACAATTCCAAGTCAGATATGCCATCCAGAAGCCACGTTTCAGTCAAACAAATAACATCAAAATCATTACTACACACACTCCTAAAGAAAACAGCTGTCTTTGTCCGTAGTCCTCGTACATTCTGATAGTAAACATTAATAGGCGCCATAATAATTTTTTAAAGGTTTTTTATTTAATTGAATAGATAAAAATATATAATGTAAGTATGTACGTATATTACTAAGCTCATGAATATATTTGCCAAGCATTGATGATATTAATTTATCCTTATAGAGACCCTTTAGTTGAGTTTGGTGAAGAAAAAGCAAAGCAAAGTTTGGCAAAGCACACACATATAAATAAGTAGCAATAATCCTAATAGCCATTAACCCAATAACATTGCTGTACATAACCTAGCCTGATGAGGGATGATTTAACTGCATTACGAATTTCTGGCACGAGCGGTATTTGAATCAGTATCGGTTTGGCACAGTCGTGGTATTTAGTGTTTATAAGCATGGTTTAACTCGCGTATTGTCCACTGATGCCAAATCTGATGTATGATTATTATTCTAAATAGTTTGTGAAATATGGGTTGTGAAATTTACCCTAGCTAAATTATGCTAAGGGCCTGTTTCACCACCTACGATTAAGTTCCTATTAACTTACTTGGCAGATAATTTCATAAAAATTCTGTTCCATTTTTTAATTTATTCGGAAAGTATTTTTGGACATCGTGAAATAGGCCCTTATATTATTATTAATAAGATCTTAATTATTGTATATCAATGTTTCACTACACCATTAATTCTATGGATATGCAGATTGGTTATTTGTTTCGAAGTAGTTATTCAGAAAACATTTTACACATTTTAAGCTTCGCATTCATTTTTGTCCCCAAACATTCATATTTGTCAGATATTTTTACCGTTTATATTTGTCAGATATTTTTACCGTTCATATTTGTCAGATATTTTTACCGTTCATATTTGTCAGATATTTTTATTTTAGAAACTAGATGAATAGGTTTTTCTAATTGTACATAAGGTTACTGCAACTTAACTTACCCTGGCTTGGTACACAGATATAGGAGAGTAGAGGTGCTTGGCGACCGCCGCCTCAAAGGACGGCCCGTGCCCACTCAGCACGTCGGATATCTTGGCGATTTGGGGCAGCCGCATGCCGAAGATTTGCTGCAGAAAAGAACACTTTATTATCAATACCAGAAGGGTGGAATTCAGTTGGTGGGACGAGATTATTTTTTAATGTTCACTGATCAATAATGAGTATGTGCGCAGATTTAATGGACTGATGACTAAAATGTGATCGTGGTAGTTTCGTTCAGAAATTGTTTTTGATGAAAATATCTGATTTTTTTTTATTAATATTGGAATTAATTAAATATTTTTAAACATATATCTTGCAGGAAGTCAAGGAGGCTAAGAGAGTTTTCAATTTAACACGACATAATACGGGCTACAAAATTGATTCTGTATTCCTCAATCTTACAACCTGTCTTTCCAACGTGTCGAAATTAACCGCAAGTCAAATGATCCGATTGGTTATTGATAATTCAGTAATGTAGATTTTGTGTTTATTTTTGTTCCCGAAATCGGGCTTTAGCCACCACAATAATAATCAGTGGTCCCAAGACACCTAGTTGGAGTGACAGACACTAATCCACTAGAAATGCTGACTGTGTCTCGTCAAGCTCTGTTAATGACCGGTGCCGCTTCGTTTCAGTAAATTTTTGCATGGCGTAGCTTTTGGGGCCTTCATATTATTGAATTATAAAGCCAGTGTTTAAATGAGATTGTGGTAATTGTTGAATAAATGTTTGATTTTTGGAGACTGAATTTCATTGAATCAGCTAGTGTCTAATTGCTATGGTGTAGCTAGAATGGTGGGACGGTATGTATTTAGCAGTGGGTGCAAAAAGGTTGCAAATGATAATAATGTTCGTTATCGTGGGGCAATATAGCAGAATTAAATTTTCTTTGTTGTTTGAATTTTACGTTTCGCTTGCAAAGTGTAGTGAGATTAGAATAACATCGTGTTCAGAAAAGTCTTCCTATCAACTTGATATAAGCATGGTTAACATGTAAAGAATTCAAGATCATATGACGACAAAAATATCTTGTACCAACAGCAATAAAAAATAAGTCGCTCCAATTTGCCCTCACGTTGATCCTTGTAAAAGGTAAAAAATAAATACAATAACGAACGTTTGATATTTTCCTTCAGTGTATCACGGCTGACATTATAATATATATATTTTCGTCTTGCCTGTCCCCTCCTGTCGCCTCCTGTCTCTGCGACTAAGTAGAGAGTCACTTTTACGCAATTGGCACACAAATCACGAAGCAACAAAGTGAAGGGCCACATGTGTAGTTCGGCTTGTTGTGGATAATTGGTTTTATTGGTTTGTAATTCTTAAGTTTCTGTTTGTGTGTTCTAACGTTCTGTTATAATAAATACGTAAGGTTATCTATGGCTATAGGTAAAAAAAACTGAGTCTTCGGTTGTTCAAAAATGCTTAGAGTTTTAGGAATGACTGTTAGTTTCTTAAATGAAATCAATTACAACATTTGTTTACTGTTAATCTTTGCATATAGTACAATCACTTTATAAATCAAAATATGAACAAAAGCTGTCAATAGAACGATACCTTCACAAGAGTAGACGTTCGGATTCGATTTTATTCGACAAAATAAACAATGATACAAACAAATATTTCACCACATACACTCCGATTCTTTACTCATACTATAAATACGTCCCCAAACGAGTGAGGACCACGTCGACAGAAAGATTTCCCGGCGGGAAATAAAAAGGAGGCCGCACTTAATACACAGATGTAGAGGCTCCGTCCATTACACTCCGCTTGATAAGAACCGCCAATTTCATTCATTAAACGTTACTTACGAAGGCAATGTTTGTGACGTGAGAATCTAGAAGATGGATTTCGAGAGCTTTTTGATTTAGGTGGCCACCAATAGAATTTTAGGAAGGCTTATAGATTTAAACAAACACAAAACATAACACAAAACAAAACAAACCACAAAAACAAAACAAACACAGTAATATCCCGTTTGTGTTAATAATAATGTTAGTGACCATGACAGTTTGAAAACTTATATGGCTTGTAGATTTGCCTTTAAGTGTGATATATGTGATTTGAAATTTGGAGCTTTCTCTATGTTTTTGCCTTTTTCAGACACTGGTGAAAGTGTTTTAGATTGGTCGAAAACCATTCAGTAAATATGTACTTAAATGTATTGGAAAAATAGACACGTGAAACACGTCTCCAGGTTAGTGAGTAATTTAATAACTGTCTACAGTAAAGACAGCATGTCATTCTGGTATTCGGGGCATAATAAATAAATTCCTTTGTGGAACAAATATTATCTGTAATGTCGCGCGTTGTTGGAAATATAATATAATAACGGACCCGATAGACGTTGTCCTGTCTGAACGATCCTAGAACCCGATTGCAGCGCCACCTATCGGGTCCAATTGTGTTTTCAAACCATCAAGGAATCCAAAGAAATAGACACACAAAATTTCATCTCAATCGGTCCAGCAGTTGAGGAGGTGTTAGGTGACAAACACAAGTGCAAAAGAATTATATACAGGATGAAATTTATAACGTGCACCAAATCGAAATAGGAGATTGTACTCATCATTATGAACAACTTTTACTATGGGACCAAACCTGAAATCGAGAAAAAAAAATCAGCTGCTCCCTACATTTTGACGAGCTAGATGTAGATAAATGTACTGAACACCTGATTTTTTTTCGCGATTTCAGGTTTAATCCCATAGTAAAAGTTGTTCATAATGATGAGTACAATCTCCTATTTCGATTTGGTGCATGTTATAAATTTCATCGATATATAAAAATCAAAATCCTGACTGACTCACTGACTGATATATCAACGCATAGCCCAAACCGCTGGAAGAAAGTCAGAAAGAACGCATAGCGAAAACGAAGTATTAGCGCTGGCAGGCAATGCGATGCGACGCGGTGGCCTGGGCCCCGGGGGAACAAGAAACACGCGGACAAAGTCGCGGTTAGAACCTATAAAAATTTAATTATACATATACATACATATTACATACAAATAAATAAACTTGAAGTGTTTATTTGTAATGTCAAAATAACAACTTTTTACTAAATGCATTTATCATGAAAGTATTAGGTACTGTTCCTTGGTAATACGGTTTACTTTAGTTTGTAAGGACGTAGATTAATTCAAAGAGGTGTTGCTTATTATGAGTTTATTTCGATACTAGCTAGCTACTCGTTCATACAGAGTTTATAAGGATCGCTTCTTACACACACATAGATATAAGTACACACATGCATACAGTATGGGTTTAAATGGTTCGAACATGCCGCCCACCAAAGGGCTTATAAAGACCTTTAAAAATCATAAATACAACAAGCAGTACTTAATTGATTAATTTAGATTACATTAAAGCATATATGCACAAGTCATAGACACTAATGAACATACTCATTGAATACATTTTGTATAAAGGCAATAGTAATAATTTTAATATAAATTGGTTTGGTTACATTGGAACATTAAACATTATTATAATATTAATCATCAACGTCTATAGGCAAAGGACACAACTTATTAAAACTTCGCTTAACTACACTGTCACCACCTTTAACACTGTACACTCTTGTGACACCATCATCGCCTGGATGCTTAGCAACAATCCGCCCCAACGCCCATTTGCCAGGAGGGAGTTGATCATTTTTGATGAGTACAATGTTGCCAATATCAAGCTCTTTGCATCGTTTCAGCCATTTTGGCCTCTGCTGTAAGCTGGTTATGTATTCTGCTTGCCATTTATGCCAGAAATCTCCAATCAACTTCTGTATGTGTCTCCAGCGTGACAAGTGACTAATTGGAACGTCTTGAAGCTTGGGTTGAGGAACATTAATTGGTGCTTCGCCTATCAAAAAATGGCCTGGTGTTAAGGGTGTTAAGTTATCTGTGTCTTCATCATCTATTGGGCTTAGCGGCCTGGAGTTTAAGCACGCCTCGATTTGGCAAAGCAGGGTGCTCATTTCTTCATATGTCAGGTGATTAGTCAGAATTCTTTTCATGTGGTATTTCATGGATTTCACACCCGCTTCCCACAGACCACCGACATGAGGGCTGTAGGCAGGTATGAAGTGCCACTGCGTTCCATCCAGTGCAAGAGCCTCTGCTACTGGACCCTCTAATTCAAATTTTGCCTCTTTCCAAGCAGTTGCCAGTTCTTTACTGGCTCCTACAAAATTTCTGCCTTGATCACTCCATATCTGTGAGCATCTTCCTCGTCTGGCGACGAACCTCTTGAAAGCACCAATGAAAGATTCGGTTGTGAGATCGCCGACCATTTCTAGGTGAATGGCTTTGGTGGACATACAGACAAATACTGCAACATACGCCTTTTTTGTTCTAACTCCTCTGCCTTTGGACGCTAAGACTTGATATGGTCCGGCGAAGTCCACCCCACTGTTTAGAAAAGGTTTTGCAGGAGTGACTCTGACTTTAGGTAAGTCGCCCATAAGTTGATTTTTAGTTGCAGCACTATGTTTAGAGCATATCAAACATTTGCGGATTCTGGATTTGATTAAATTCTTCGCCTTGATTAGCCAAAATTTTGTTCGTAGGTAGGCCATCATTATTTGAATTCCACCATGTAAAGACTTGAGATGAGCATCTTTCACAATAAGCGTGGATAAATTGCTATGATTGTCTAATATTATTGGGTTTTTAGAGTCTTCAGATATATCTGCATGTCGCAATCTACCGCCCACCCTAAGAATATTCTCTTTGTCCAGGTATGGTCTCAGGAATTTTAATTTGCTATCCCTTTTGATTTCCTTCCCTTTGCTTAAGTTCATAATTTCATCATAGAATCTTTCCCTTTGTGTTATTCTAATGCAGGCTTTCAGTGCTTCATCTATTTCTTGAGTAGTTATAATTGCATTTTTGTTTACCATCTTTTTCCCCTTGAGAAATCTTCTGCAATAAGTTATTGATTTTAAAACTTCTTCCAAACTATCAAAGTGATGAAATTGGTTTTCTAGACTTTCTTCTTCTAATTTTAAATTTGTTTGTATTACTTCTCTTCTTTCTAAACTTGTAGTTAGGTTGTCAGGTTTATTGAATGTTATTGTTTTCTGTCTTAGCCATTGTGGTCCCTTCCACCATTGCTCGTCTTCCTTTAAATTTAGAACATGTTCTCCTCGTGACGCAACATCTGCAGGATTATCGGTTGTTTGTACATGAAACCAATTGGATCCTGTATTATCCAATATTTCAACCACCCGGTTTCTTACAAAAACTTGCCATCTTGTTGGGTCTCCAAGTAGCCAAGAAAGCACTATTGTGGAGTCACTCCATGCAAATATTTTATCATCAGGTATCCTCATTGCTGTTTTAATTTGTTTGAGCAATCGAGATAAGAGAAGGGCACCGCACAACTCTAATCGCGGGAGAGATACGGGTTTAACTGGAGCTACTCGAGTCTTTGCAGCTATTATCTGTGTTTGTATTTCTTCATTATCTTTTTCAACTCTGACATATGCAACAGCTGCGTAGGCTTTGGTAGAGGCATCACAAAACCCGTGAACTTCTATGTTTGTTGCTTTTTGATTTGTAGTTCCCAGCCATCTTTGTACTTCAATTTCATTAAAATGTTGAAGACTATTTCTCAGCGCAATCCATTCTTGTCTCATATCTGTGTCTACTTCTTCATCCCAGCTGATTCCTTGCAACCACAGTCTTTGTATCAGTAGCTTTGTTGGTAGCATAGCTGGAGCTAACCAACCTAGTGGGTCAAATAGTCGTTGGACGTCGGCAAGAATCGTGCGTTTGGTTATCGTGTTGTTCATAGGAGGTAATTTAAGACTATACTGAAACACGTCTTTGCCCATGTTCCAGCGAAGGCCCAAAGCTGTGATGGTGCCATGTATGGTGATGTCTAGACTGGCATGCGACGTTCGTTTTGCAGGTTCAAATTGTCTCAAGAAGTTAACGTCATTTGAGCACCATTTTTGAAGTGTGAAGCCTCCCTTCTGTAGTATGGCTTCTACGCTCTTTGCTATATGTATTGCATCTTCTAGGTTGTCATTCGAAGCCATAAAATCATCAACGTAGAATTCTTCTTTAATAGTTTTGGCAGCATCAGGGCATGCGGTTCCTTCATCATCTGCCACTTGATGCAAAGTTCGAACGGCTAAGTATGGAGCAGATGCTGTGCCGAAAGTGACGCGCGTATGTCTGTAGTCTTTGACTGGTTGGCTAGGGTCACTTCTCCATACTACTCTTTGCAGGTCTCTGTCTTCTTTCGTCACTAAGACCATGCGGTACATGCGTTGTATGTCAGCCACAAAACAAATCTTCTTCATACGCCATCTCATTATGAGGCTCCTCATATCTGTTTGTAGCTGAGTTCCAACTAGAAGTTCGTCATTCAAAGAAACATTATTGTTTCCCTTTTGTGATGCGTTAAAAACTATTCTGACTTTCGTAGTTTCCTTGTCTTCTTTTACCACTGCATGATGTGGCAGGTAAACACTATCTTTATTTATTTCTTCTTGTGGTATCTCTTCCATATGATTCATATTTATGTATTCATTCATGACCTTCGTATATTCTGTTTTTAATGTTGGATTCTTCTCTAGTCTTTTTTCCAATTGATAAAGTCTCTTTATGGCTATGTCTCTTGTTCCTCCTTGTGTTGATAACAGCTTTTCTGTTTTCCTTGGTAGTTTGACAATATACCGACCATCTTCTGTTCTTGAGTGAGTGGATTGGTAAATTTCTTCACATTTTCTTTCTTCTTGTGTTAGTGTAGTTTTATCTTCTATATCCAACTCCCACATCGTTTTTAACATCTTGTCTAAGTCAAGGCTGTGGTGCATCACAGTAAAATCATTGGTATTTCCTTTTTCATGTATGTTTCCAAACAGGATCCACCCTAGGCTGGTATCTTGAGCGCATGGAGAACCTGGGGGACCTTTGATGATATCGCTTCTTAATATTTGGGCACATACTTCGACACCTAGTAGCAGATCAATTCTTCCTCGTTCATTGAAGCCCGGATCGGCTAATACGAGACCTTCTAAATGAGACCAGGTGTTGGTTGGAATGGTGTGTGATGGTAATTGCGTTGTGATTCGTGTTGACATAATATAAGCCTTCACTTTTAACTTGAAACTGTCGTCGTGTCTTGATCGAAGCTCGATATAAGCAGCGTGTTTAACGGCAGTTGTGGTCGAGCCAACTCCATTGACTGTTGCGTGAGCACGCATTCTCTTGAGTCGTAACAGCTGGGCAGCTCTCTCACTAATGAACGTGGCCTGCGAGCCCTGATCTATGAGCGCACGCAGTACTGTCACTCGTCCTGATTCATTATAAACTGGCACAAGGGCTGTGGCCAATAATGCTGTACATGTGCTGGCGGTGAAATGCGATGCAAGCTCAACTGGTTCATTAGCTTCCTTTGGTTTGGTTTGTTCTTCACTTTGATGTTGCTTGTTATCCGATTGATTGGTGGTACTTGGTTTTGCTTGTTGATGAACAAGAGTGTGGTGGCGCTTATGACAAATGCGGCATGACATATTTAACCGACACTTCCTGGCTGAGTGTCCTGGTGCCAGACAATTGAAACATAGCTGGTACTTCTTCACATATTCACACCTCTCTGTTGGTTCCATTTTCGTAAAATTCTTGCAATGGCATAGCGTATGGTTCTCCTTACAAAGCAAACAACTTCTTTGTTTATCAGTAGGTATCGTAGAAGCGTGGACTGTATATTCTTTACCTTTTGGTGGTTTTTCTCTCGACGGCGGAGCGATCAGTTCTAGTGTGCGAAATTTAGTTTGTAAAAATCTCACAAGTTCTTCCCATTTAGGTAGTTCCTCTAAATTATCTTTATATGCAAACTGTTCCCATTCCCGGTGTGAGTCTGGATCTAGTTTCTGCACAGTCACAAATATGATGAACGGATCCCAAGAATCAGTCGACACTTTTAGATTTTTTAAACTATTGATGCACTCACTTGTTGTGTCTAACAATGTCTTTATATTAGAAGCAGTTTGAGAAGTAATCTTCTTCTGCATCATTAGTTTTCGAATGAGAGAATTCACTATAATCCGCCGGTTACCATACCGATCTCGTAACAAATCCCAAGCTTGGTCGTAATTACATTCTGTTATTTGTAAATGTTTTAATAATGATTCTGCTTCCCCGGTAATGCTACTCTTCAAGTAGTGAAGCTTTTGAACTTTGGACAACGTAGAATTGTTGTGAACTAATGATGTAAATAAATCATTGAAAGTAGTCCAATCTTCATATATTCCCGAAAATGTGGGTAACTGTATTTGTGGCAGCTTGAGATTTCCTTCATACGTTGAGCCGGCACTGGTATTGTAAACAATGTCACTTAATCTCGGGTTAACCGGATTAACCGATAAAAGATCCTTCAAATCACCTTGCAGACATAAGTATAAATCTTCAATAATAAAGTAGTCTTCATTTGCAAAATACGGAATATCATTTTTCTTTTCTTTAGGTACCACTTTTAATAGGTTATGGTGCGCCGTAGTAAACTTCATCCAATATTCTTCAATGGTTTGCAATCGTGTTTCAATGTATCCTTTTGTAAGCCTTTGTTTGGGACATTTCTTTAAGTTACTTTGCGCTTTTTGCAGTAATAAGGCAACATCTTCTAACTCCGAAAGCAATAATTGTTCCGCTGCAGTAGTCATTATTCCAAATGATACAATGTAGGTCACGTATTTGAAGAGATAATCCAAACGTAATGTTTTTAAAACGCACCCGCTAATTACTTTTCTTGTTATGTGCACAAATCACTCATAGCAAACGAGTTCCTTATCTAAGGAATGCGGCGTATTGTATTCGCGCTGATCACTAGACCACCCAGGTAGATTTCTTCATCCGGCTCGAAGGACCATGTTCCTTGGTAATACGGTTTACTTTAGTTTGTAAGGACGTAGATTAATTCAAAGAGGTGTTGCTTATTATGAGTTTATTTCGATACTAGCTAGCTACTCGTTCATACAGAGTTTATAAGGATCGCTTCTTACACACACATAGATATAAGTACACACATGCATACAGTATGGGTTTAAATGGTTCGAACAGGTACAGTACAAAAAACAATTTTAAAATGTTTTGTCTGTCTGTCTGTTTGTTCCGACTAATCTCTGAAACAGGTTGACTGATTTTGGCAGATAGCTGATTTTATCACACATATTTTTTTTTGATTTTATTACATAGGCTAATTTTATTTTAGAGAAATAATTAGAGTTCCACGCAAGAAAATTAAATCTTGCCCATGCTTATACTCGAAATATTGCCCAGCAAATCTCGTCACTTCAAAGTACACACTTACCTTGAACTTCTCTCACCACGGAACAGTAACAAACAAGATTAATTAATTAGAAGCATTATTTACTTTTTATCCCGAGCAGATTGTGACGTTTCTGGTATTAATTCGCGCCAGTAAACTTCTCTTCACTGGGCGACACATTCTCTCACTCTGCTCTAATGGCACAAAATGATCACATACAGAAGGTATATTTTCAGGTAACTAGGCGGAAAATTCTAGTAAAAATCGAGACTCAAGTTTCGAGATGTATGAGAGCAAATTCGTCATGTGTTTGGACCCACGTAAAAGGTCGCTATGCAGTCTCTTCCCGGAATGACTGGTTTATCCTAGGTTTGACCAAAGCCTTGGGGTAAAACCCCGAAATAAATTCCAATTTCGGCCTTTGACTAAAGTATTTTTAGTCAAACCTAGAAGTTCCGTACTTTTCAGTCAAACTTCGAAAGTAAAATAATCTGTTTCGGGCTTTGCCTAGTCGATCCCAGAAGCGACTGGCAGACTCGGTCAAACGTCGACGTCACCCCAGACGTCGAAGTTTGACCGAGTCTGCCAACCGAACCTCAGGGTGCCCCTACCCTGAGGTTCGGTTTGGTTAGGTTCCTTTAAACCCTGCAGACAGAAATAGGACGACCGACTGTCGACCTGCTGACGAAAACCCTAACCCAAGCCTAACCCTAGGTGTTTTGAGGTTAGTTAGTTTGACTGGTCAAACCCCGATTTCATTCAATTGAGTTTCGACGTTTGCCTGATTAGTTTCTCCTAAGTAGGTTTGACGAAAATTCTTTAGTCAGACAGAGGCCGAAAAACTTCATTTGTTTGGGCTATGACTAAGACTTCAAGTCAGACCTGAGGATTGACTAGTCAAACCTAGGAGCGCCGGAGCTTCGAGGTTTGACTATAACATCACTACTGAGAAAAGAAAAAAAAAAGACGAAAAAATAAAAAGAGTGGTGGTTCTAAAAGAGGTTGAGAAAACAAAGACGTGACATTAACCAAGCCGCACCAAGACCTCGTGGTATATTAAGGTCCCCTCCCTGTCACAGAGAGCTGCCTGTCCCAGCTGCTAGAACATTTCACTAATTACCTATGTATATTCTTGAGCTATACATCTATTGTTCGAACCATGAACGAATTAACCACTGGACCCGACATAAAATACAATTGTATGAAAACTAGTTCAAACATTACATTTGATTAAATTTATATAAATGTAATAAAAATAAATAATTAAAAAAATTAAAAAACACGACTGCCCTGGCAAAAAACGAACTAAAAAGTAAAAAAACAAGTCATATTCTCTGACTAAACAGATAAATAAAATTGTAATTGCAGTCGGGGGACCTCTTAGATTCAAAAGTGTTCCACAGAATGGTCATGTGTGGCACAGCGTTTATTTTGTGACATCTTAATACAAAAAGTTTTACTTCTACTAAACTGTACAGCAGTTTGTTGGCCAATGTAGCTCCCATAAATAATTTTATATTTTATCTTGTAGTTAGACACTTTTCCATCATTAGCAAAGACACATTTACATAGAGCTAAACACACATAATACTGCTTCCACCGCGATAGTTTTTATAACTGAAAATTTAGTCATTTTTGGGAGATGTTTTGTTGGCAAGTAAGTGCTTGAGACTGACGCAAAAACGAACGACCAAGGCTAGACTTTCCTGGTTATGACAAGACCGGTAAAGGTACGTCCGCTTATATGTCAGGTCCAGTGGTTAATTCATTCATAGTTCGAACTAAACCTTCTGACCCCAGTTACCCCGTGTCATTATTATGACACTAATCGCCTTATCTCGGCGGCTCCCGCAGGCCGCTGGCGCTGCTGCAGACACTTGCCGCTAATAACATTACTCACATAACCTTCACGAGCTCCTGACTAGACAATTTCCTGTCGCCTACCTTGTTCGAGACGTAATCACTTTTTTTTGGGTTCTCTTGGATCAAGCTAGGTTTAGGTAAATGTTAATCAGTAATCCACCATTGCTTGAGGGGTTTTCGATCGTGAGTTATCACCATAAATACAAAATCAGATGAAATTGTACACGTGCCATCTTTTCAGTTAATGGCTCGTTCAGTTCTGAGACTTGATAAACTAAGTTTCCGCTTACGTTTCAATAAAAGATTCAATGGCACTTAGAATAAATCTTGAGTAGCATTTTTGGATGGTTCAGGGTATTTTCCACTTTCCATTTGTTTTATGTCAAGTAATTTTTTTTCTCGTAAGCTTTTACTCCAAAAGTTGACGTACAAGATCATAGATTAGAAGAGTAATCTCTACCTGAAACCTCCCAGCCGCAATCCGAGTTACCGTTAAACAGCGCAAAGCACCGGTACATAATGTTCACTGCCGTTTATTATGATAACTTGCAATATGTCTTGGACAGCCTCCAACTCTCCTGACCGTAAACCATCCACAATTTATAGCCGTTTAAAAGTTTGCGATAGTTTTACGAAGTCACTATCAATTCGGATGCATTATTAAAATTTGTGGCAGATATTGTCTGGAAAATGGCTGTTCCTTTACTGGCAGGAAACCACAACCACAGAGATCACTAGTGATTCTTATTCTCTCTTATCAGCATAACTAAGTACCTATAAGAAACAGAAATATCTTGGCTTGCTATGGTTAAACGTTGTCTAGTCAGCGCTGGTGCGCCGAACTCATGTGTGTATTTGCCACTCGTAGAGGCACTTTCACTGCACCTGTATTTTTTTAGGGTTCCGTAGTCAACAAGGAACCCTTATAGTTTCACTATGTATACATATTCATCACGCCGACAAAGTAGTAAAATAAAATCATGAAAAAAAAAATTTTTAGGGTACCTTCTGTACACGTAAACTGGGGATGTTTTTTTTTTCTCGTCTACCTCATGGTGTAGGGTGTTGTTGGATGGGTCTTTCAAAAATATTGCGGGTTTGTGAAAACAATTTTTCAATTTAGTTTAATTTATTCTGAAATAAAAGTGCTAATTTTTGTTAGTCAAGTATCCCCTCCCCGCCACCTAAACGGCTAGTTTGGGATGGAAAAAATTCGCGGTTGTAGTTTATTTATCGAAGTTAAAAGGAAAACTATCACAGCTAAGTAGACTTTTCAAGTTTACGAGGACTATACTAGTCAACCAACTACGGAACCCTTCATTGTGCGTGGTCCAACACGCACTTGGCCAGTTTTTTGTTTATTGGGAAAGCACTTTTTCAGCTACGATACTGTGTTGTAGTGTTCGTCGATATCTACGTATGCACTGAGATATCGTGCACATCTCATGATAATCTCGTAGATCATAGAACTTTTACAAACCACACACGGCACACTGTGAAATGAAGGTGTTCAAACTGTGACAGAGGAATTGGAACTGACATCAAACATGGTTTTCGACTCGCAAAGTTTTTCACAAATGCGTGCGTCGCGACAACGTCATTCAAACCTTCATATCAGTCCTGTTCATGACAGCTCGACAGGTCATTACGATGCCACATCAGCATCAGTCCCCAACAATTCTACAATGACACCATAAGCTCTGATGGTGTACATAACGCGTTTAAACGTCATAATACGCCGGTGGTACAGCCGTCAGCGGCCGGTAATAGGCCGTCCCCATGCATAATAAGAGGTCGTTAGTGTCGGGGCCGACGAGCTCTTGTTGCCAATCCAACTATGTCTGAGTCGTTTGAATTCATTTGGGGTTGTACTCGTCATTGTCTTGAGTGGGATAGAATTAGACAGTATGTAGGTAGGAACAAAGCATTCATCAATAGCCTGCCCCCAACTATGTTTGGGTCGGCTTCCAGTCTAACCGGATGCAGCTGAATATCAGTATTTTACATGGAGCGACTGCCTATCTGACCTCTACAATCTGACTTTGGTGGCTTTTCAATACTTTGCTTTACAATATTTAAAAAAAAAATGTAGTATTTATTTAGCAAGTTTTATAATCCCAGTCGATGGGGTAGGTAAATGTTTGAGGACTTAATTATATCTAATACTCGTACAAACAATAATTCATACAAAATTCCCATAGAAAATGCACTTTCAGTTTTCCAGAATTTTTCAATTTTGCCGGCAACTTTTCCAATTTTTCTCTTCATAAGAGCCTTCCTCCGACTTCAACAAATATTTGAAAAAAAAATAGGCACATTGGTGCAGCCGTGTTCGAGTTTAGCGCTTTGCAACACACATTTAGCCATTCATTTTTATTTATTTAGTTATTATATAGATTAGGTTACAGGTGGAGCCGACGCATTGGGAAAATTAAGATAAGTAAAATAAAGCTTAAGTGTCTTTCTAAGTTGTTTTGATAGCTCATGTAAGTTATAAAAGTAAGTTGTCAGCAACAGGTCGCTAAGCTGTGACTAGATTATGATGCCAAGTTATAGTTATATTCAGCGATACGAGTAGCATTATTTATTCAGCGCGACATATTTCTACTTTCATTCGTGCTACATTATCTAGTGATTGACGAAGATTGATTCTAATTAACAAATTAAGAGGTATTAAGTATGTGTTTTGCCTAACGAGTCACCGTACCAAAATGGTAAAAAGGAATCCTTATGGTGTGACTCAGTCTGTTTCTGTCTGTCTGTCACAGCTGGATATCTCAAGAACTACTAATGCTATCAACTTGAAATTTAGAACAGTTTTAGATGACGTTCGTACAACTATTTTGCAAATAAGAAAGAAACAAAAATACATATGTTTTTTTTGCAACAGGTCCTGAAAAGGAGTCTTAAAAATTCGATGTGGGGTTACTAGGACATGTGGGGTATCATATGAAAGAGCGCTGTTTGCACATTCTCAAATTTTTTTAAAATTTTTTTTAGGTCGTATAGTTTTCGACTTTTGATGAAAATTTTAAAAAAATTACATATAAATGATGGTATGGAATGGAACCCTCGGTGCGCGAGTCCGACTCGCTCTTGACCGGTTTCTTATTTTCAATATTATCACCTTAACCCAAAAGAACCAACCGAAATATGTAGAATGCAAAAGTATCGGACATTTTAATTTCAACAGAACTTTTTGAACTTTTCCTAATAAAAGCGAAAATAGGAACAGTAAAATAAGCATAAAACTTGTGTATAGCTACAAAGCTACAAGTCAACCTACCAAAAAGATATAATAATTTGACAGATATTACTTTTTTCTCATAACGAAGAGCCACGGAGCCATGATTTGTAGCCGGCCAGTTCGCTAACTTCCACAGAATAATTTTGACTTGTTGCTTGTAAATTGTACACAGTAACTGAGAGATACAGAAGACTCACTTCACACAATACAAGGTTACGTGACGTATAGATAAAGTAACAAAACCGCGAATGATCGCGGAAAAATATGTAAGCCGAAAAGTCACAACCCTGTAACTTGCACACAAGTATGCAAAAAGTTTGCATGCAATTGTGCATCAACTTTTGATTTGTGAATGTCACGATGACATGCAAGCTTCTAGCATACTTTTATGCAATTTAGAGGCAAAATCGCCACACTCACACACTCGCCTAGTATAATTCTTTTGCGAGGCATGGTACTGGACTGATAGAAGAAGACGGATGAAAAAAGATAGCATGCAGCGGAGATGAGAATGTTGAGATGGATGTGTGGAGTGACGAGAATGGATAAAGTAAGAAATGAGTATATAAGAGAAAGTTTGAAAGTGGCGCCAGTGACAGAAAAGTTGAAAGGAAATCGTTTGGCTTGGTATGGGCATCTGATGAGGAGAGGCGAAACGCATGTGACTAAAATAGTGATGAATATACATGTTGAGGGATGGAGAGGCAGAGGAAGGCCAAAGAAAAGATGGATGGATTGTGTGAGGAAAGATATGAAAGAGAAGGGAGTGAATGATAGCGTGACGGTTGACAGGGGAGAATGGAAGAAGAAAACATGTTTCGCCGACCCCACGTGACATGGGATAAGGGCAGGAAGATGATAGCACTGGACTGATAGCGGTATCTATAGTGAGGTGTGGTAGATCACGAAATTATGTCCGTAAGAATAGTGATTTATTAACTTATGGCTATGTTTTAATGTAACGTTTTTGAGTATGAACTCAGACTCACCATCATTTGAAGTTTACAGATAGAATAACGATATCAGAGGTTTTACCGCAAGCCTATTTATTAATCTTTGAGAGTTCTTCTTTTCTGCTCGTTTTCTTTAGTGTGTTAAATTTTTCCATAACTTCTGTGACAAAACAACTTTTTTGTTTTTTATTAATATAAGGCGCGAATGAATGTCTTTAAGAATAGAAAGGAGAAAATTGAGATTTCCTTTATGAATATTTTATTGATCACTTTACTGAGAAATTCAGGAATACTGTATGAACAATTTAATGAACATTTTGGAGTAGAGATTTTACACATTTTCCTAATGTTTTGTTAACACGGATACGAAGCTGTGTGTACGCACGGCTACAGATCAAGCTATACATTTCCATTATAAGCTGGTCTCGCATTGTATAATTTGTATAGGATTTCCTTACAATGAGAGGTCAGTGTAAACTGGAAATGTATAGGTTGATGCGTAGCCGTGTGTACCAAGGATCTCCGAGAGGTTAGTATTTACCTAGATATCTCGCTCTTTGGTTACACAAAAGACAGTCGCATAGGGTATACGAGTAGTTCTGCGAACAGTAGAGCTCGCGAGCATAAACTGTTTTGCAACAATTAATATACCACTAAAGTTATTTAAAACGGAATATTTACCGTGTTTTTTTATTTATCAGGTCTTCACCAAATTTTTAAACACATAGTTTAAAAATAAAACCTTACAAATAAAAAAAGAACCGTCTAAATCGGATTTCATAACACGGAGATAGACATTAGCCCCCTTTTTGCTCCTTTTTAGAGGAAATTCCCGACGTCAAAAAAATCCTATACAGTCATAAAACCTCTATACCAAGTTTCGTCCAGATCGGTTGAGATAGACATTAGCCCCCTTTTTGCTCCTTTTTAGAGGAAATCCCCGACGTCAAAAAAATCCTATACAGTCATAAAACCTGTATACCAAGTTTCGTCCAGATCGGTTGTAAAAAGAGGAGCAGCAACAAACTGACAGACGAAAGCTAATTTTGCCAGACTTGAAGCAGAGACGCTTCGCTCGTTACGCTCGCTAGGGCAATTATCTATGGCATGGGAAAACTAATTGAAACCCCTAGAATTTTATTGTATCTACCAACTTTTGCCCGCGGCTTCGCTCGCATACATGTCGGAAAATATCCCACGGGAACGTACTACCGGGAATTCCTTCCTTATTCGTTGTCTACATTATAAAGGGAACCTCTGTGCAAAATTTCAGCTTTCTAGGTCCAAGGGTTTGGGCTGGGCGTTGATGAGTCAGTCAATCAGTCAGTCAGTCAATCAGGACTTCTCCTTTTGTGTACGCACGGCTACAGATCAAGCTATACATTTCCAGTAAGCTGATCTCGCATTGTATAGGATTTCCTTACAGTGAGAGGTCAGTGTAAACTGGAAATGTATAGCTTGATGCGTAGCCGTGTGTACATATATTGTAATTTATATCGTTTTACTGCAAAAAACAACTGACGATAATATTATCCATTCGACTTTAACTGAAAATCTTGAAACAAAAGCGCATCTACTCAAAAAAGTTCCACTCCAAATCATCACAGACCATTTACCTAACAAACTTCTCAGTTTGCCGACCCATAATAAAGCTCAAAGGAATTACGCACAGACATACCCTCATTTCCAGTTCCCTTTCAACTCGCACCGTGAGGATAATACAAGTAAATTGTATCGGTACGAGCGCCTTCCGCCGACCGTGTCGTGCTACACAGCTATTACTCAATACTTCCCTTTATTTATCACACAGGGGAACATGAATGACTCGACTATGTACCATGTGTAGATATACATAATACTGGATGACTTTTTTTACCGTCTCGAAAAAAATTGGGTACATTAGGTGAACAGAGTAGAAGCCTATGGCATACCTAGTTTTTTTTTATAATAGCTTAGACAGAAAAAAATATCTAAGTAAATACTATAAATGCGATGTAAACTTTTCATTTTTGTACCATAAAAACAGAAATTTTGAAAAAAATAATAAATCGTTTTAAAATATCGAAATTCAAATCATATGCAGCCTGCTTATGATTAGAGTTTTTGATTTTTTGGATTTATTTTTTGAAAAAAAAAAAAAAAGTTAGGTATGCCATAGGCATTCTACTCCGTTCACCTAATATACCCAATTTTTTACGAGACGGTAAAAAAAGTCATCCGATATAAGGGTGGTCTTTTCTTGTAGAAAATATTGTATTTAAATTATTGAGCAAAATGAATGGCACTTAGGTTATCGAATCTGCCAAGTCTTTTCCCAACTATGTTCAAATTCAAATTCTTTATTTGCTATGGTGTTTATATATCTTACAATTAAGAGTACAAACATGTTTAGCTATTGGAACCATATAGCATGCAAAATCGAGTCATAGCTTAAACCGAGTCATCATTTATTAGGGTTCCGTACCAAAATGGTAAAAAAGGAACCCTCATGGTGTGACTCAGTCTGTCTGTCTGTCTGTCTGTCTGTCTGTCTGTCTGTCACAGCTGGATATCTCGAGAACTACTAATACTATCAACTTGAAATTTAGAATAGTTTTAGATGACGTTTACCCAACTATTTTGCAAATAAGAAATAAATAAAAATATTTATATTTTTTTTGCAACAGGGACTGAAAGGGGGTCTTAAAAATTCAAAGTAGGGCTACTAGAGCATGTGCGGTATCATATGAAAGAACGCTGTTTGCACATTCTCAAACAATTTTTTTTTTTAGGCCGCATAGTTTTCGACTTTTGATGTAAAATGTAAAAAAAAAATACCGTTCCCCCCCCCCCCCCTAACCTCCGAAGATTGCAAAGCGAAAAATCTGAAATTATTCTATGTGATAGAAGTTTATGTAAAGATTACAGGAAAAATAAAACGATGTCTCTAAGTAGCACACTTTTTCAGAAATCGGAACGGAACCCTCGGTGCGCGAGTCCGACTCGCTCTTGACCGGTTTTTTTCAAAGAATGTTTTAAGGGAGTAGAAGTTGTGGGCTTTCAGCCATTCCAACAATTTATTCTCAATTTATCTTTATCTATTATTTAGGGTTTTAAGTTCTCTATGTATATGATTATAAATTATGTTATGGTGGCCTTATTATACAGGGTGTAAGTATAAACAGTTAGAAAAAAAATAATCAGCTGTTCCCTACATTTTGACGAATTATTCTAACATAAATGTACTGAACAGCTGATTTTTTTCGCAATTTCAGGTTTGGTCCCATAGTAAAAGTTGTTCACAATGACCCCTTAAAATACTGCCACTGTTTACACTTACCCCTGTATATGGTCGGTTTCCAGTCTAACCAGATGCAGCTGAATACCAGTATTTTATGGAGCGACTGCCTGTCTAACCTCCACAACCCAGTTACTGGGTAACACGATACCCCTAGCCCCTAAGGTAAGTATGTCATAAGTGCCATGTAACACAAACCTAACCGCGGTGACACCACCGTCACTGACGTCTCTGCCCGTCACATAACGTAAGTCGAGCGTGAAGTGTCACCTAGCCGTCGATAATTACGGGAAACGAGTGTGTGGCAACCGCGTCCATGGGCTAACAATCTTTAATTACTGTATGTTGCAATACGACTCTTATACGACGCTTGCACGACGTTTGTATGCCTGTGAACTTTGAGCGTTACTCAAACTACTATGTACGGTTGTCTTGGTAACAGTTATGTTAATATGATATTCTGTCGAGCGTTACTGGTTGAAAGTAGTTTCGTGTCTTGGGAAATTTCTAGATTTTATAGCTTTGTATGAAAATCCTTTCATCATTTAGAAGCGTTTATTACAGGCATACATGACACTTGACTTTATAAAATGAATCTGCCACACACACACACATATATATACACATATCATATATTTACATGGTAAATATGCCGTTTGTGCTAATAATAAAATCAATCTGCGTAGCCTTCTCCCAACTATGTTGGGGTCGGCTTCCAGTCTAGCCGGATGTAGCTGAATACCAGTATTTTACATGGAGCGACTGCCTCTCTGACCTCCACAACCCAGTAATTGGGTAATACGATACCCCTTGCTAAGGCTGGTTGTCAGACTTTCGGGCTTCTGACGACCCGTAATGACTGTCAAAGATCCACGAATGACAGCCGGGACCAACGGCTTAACGTGCTTTTCGAGGCACGGCGGGGTCTCGGTATGTAAAGATGGTCACCCATCCACTGACCGACCCGGCAAGCGTAGCTTAACCTGATGGATCGACCCGTGCGGATGTTATTACTTAGCCACGAGCCCCGCGAGCTCCACATTTAACTTTATAAATTATCTCTAAAGCTCTAATCAAATAAATAGGTTTCGTAAAATCTCTTAGTACTTAGTTAAGTTAAAAAACTTGAATGTTGACACGCCTCAACAGCTGCGAATTTAATATAGTAAGAAATAGAGACAAAAATCTTATGTCTTACTACCTTTATTTCGTGTTTCATCAGAATTAACGCAGCAATTTCATCTAAACTCACAGACACATAACTCTTTACAAATAAAACTTGAGATTAAATTGTGAAAAAAACTTAATAAAGTGCCTGATTTCTTAAAACAGTGTTTGTTTCCTCCAAGTTTGGGGACACAACTTTGCCGGCTCTATGCAATATTGCTCTGTTTACTGTGGGGACGTTATCTTTTATTTTATGTTTGTATTCACACAGCCGGTGGCAATGGGGCTCTAGGGACTGTTACGGTTTTAATTGAAGGTTATTTGGGAATATTATTGACTTCAATAGTGGCTAGTGACTTCTGAGACTGAATTAAACCTTGATCAGAAAATTATTACAAAATGTATCTATTCATACACGAAATCTCTTAAGGGGTCATTGTACTTATCATTATGAACAACTTCATCATTATGGCCAAACCTGAAAGCTCGAAAAGGAAATCAGCTGTTCAGTAGGTACATTTCTCTACATATCAAACTCGTGAAAATGTAGGGAACAGCTGATTTTTTTTCGCGATTTCAGGTTTGGTCCCATAGTAAAAGTTGTTCATAATGATAAGTACAATGACCCTATACACCTTATATACCTACATATTATGTTCGTGCTTAGGCACCTATAATTATAGCATAATCAGCCTATAATGACACTGCTACTGTGGGACACAGGCCTCCTCTCTGTGAGAAGTAGCGGGCTGTAATCCACCACGCGGGCCCAGAGCGGGTTGGCAGATGTCACATGTCTTCGAATGTTTGGTTTCCTCACGATGTTTTCCTTCACCGTTTTGAGAGCAGTGGTGATGAAATTATTACAATGGCAAGGCAAAGGCATATTGCTCTTAGCCTATGCCGTTGGGGAATATCTCAACGTCTGGCCCTAGCAATTAGATTGGATCAAACTCTGTCTGAAAATTAGTTTTCAATTTTAATGTACATTACATAATGTATGTACCCTGTAGGTACTGTCCCAAAACAAAACAATACCCGAAGTAACACGACCGTCACCGAAATAATACGAACTCATCTATCGACATTACCACTGTTTAGCGAACTGCGCAAAAAGTGCGCGAACAGCCGCCACGCGTTAATATGCAAAGCGCGCTCTACGGCGGACCGCGCCGAGTTGTCCCGATCCCGCACGAATCGCAGGCTCGTAAGTCTGCAAACGGGGCGGTAAATCGCCTTGCCCTTAGACAAAAATAAACAAAAGGTCCACTGACTACCAACCTTAGTAATTGTGACTATCGCGTAGGGAATATGAGCAGGTTACAGCAGCTGCTGGGAGAAAAGCAGTTGTTTTGATAAAGCAGAGTGCCCATTGCTGTAAACGGCTCAGGCGCAAAACGTCTCTTTCGCATAATGTCGCTGTCGCAGAATGACTGCTTCTCAAAAGGTCGATGCTTCTTTCGCAGAATATCTCTTTTGCAAAATGTCGCATTAGGAAACTCCAAACATAGCTTATATGTTGTAAAACTTTTAAACATTTAATAAGAAATTGGAACAAAACAACATTTATTTTTATACTTGGCTAAATTTTTTTCTAAGTTATGCGACATTTTGCGAAAGAGATGTTCTGCGAAAGAGGCATCGACCTTTAGAGAAGGAGTCATTCTGCGAAAGCGACATTATGCGAAAGAGACGTTTTGCGCCTGAGCCCTGTAAACTTCTTCATTACAGACCGTACCTAAGACTACAGTGCAGGTCATCACCCGTAGGTGATTATTCGTTCCTTTCTGTTTAACGGCAAACTGATTCAGGTTCAGAAACAAGACGAGTCTTCTTGTGTAAGTTTCCTTAGACTATATTGGATGGAGTGAGATTTCTCTTTTTTTTTTAGATCCGTCACGATCGTAAAGCTTCCTACAATTTACCGATACAAACCAAACCTAGTAGACGAAGTTTGTGTAATTTATTAAATTCGCTGCACCGACCGGCGCACACCGCGGCGCGCAGCGAAAAAGTTCCCGCGATAAACAGCGATTTTACACTATTTAAAGCAGAAAGTGGATACATTATTGTTTTAGTTTCAGTGTAGTTATTGGTTTGGTATGCAAACATTATTTGCGTATGAGCACCTATTAGGGGATATGCGGATAGTTTAGGTAGAAAATGGAGTAACTCTTTAAACGTAGATTGACACCCAGGTGTGCAGACAACAATAAAAAATCTATTGTGTCTGCTAATTGGCGTGCGACGGGTTAAAACCAAATAAAATCAACTGCAAAAGTTTTGAGGTGTTTCGATTAAAGGTAATTAGACGTCGCTTCATTAATCGTGCCGAATATAATATGGCACTCGTAGAGGCTGAGTCAATATTGTTATGAATGTGTATAATGAGTCGTTACTATCATGACATGAGGTGCAAAGATTCTGTTCACACAAATGCGGTAAATATGGGTTATTCACCAACTCGACACGAGAGACTGGACACCCGTGTGTCCAGTAATTGGTGAAACTCAAAATTAGTATCACTTATTATTTCATCATCTGGATACGCCAAGATTTTTACGCGTGTCCTGCACACAATGAAACTTAAATTAAATCACTTTTATGTTTTCGGCAACTGGACACACCCAGTTTTTTTTTGCAAAAAAAAAGGGTAATCGCCTCGTTCATTGAATTGATTTCATGAAAAAGCTGCCCCACTTTTTGCGTGCTCTGACTGACAGTAGGTATCTACTACGTTTGAAGACCAGAGGAAGAGAGATCTTGACCAGGCCAGACCGCAAGAGTAAGCCACCCTCCACCATACAATATCATGAACATAATGGTAAGTATTCTAATGTGTCCGCACTGTGCACGTACCTTTACTGTCAAGATAGATTACGTTGCCACATCAGAGCATCGTGTGCTCATACCTTATAGTGGTAAGAAATAGAAGCAGTCACCGGAATCGGCATGGGATGTGTTATTCAATCTGCCTAGTCTTTTCCCAACTACGTTGGGGTCGGCTTCCAGTCTAACCGGATGCAGATGAATGTAGTACTGCAACTGCCTATCTGACATCTACAACCCAATAACTGGGTAATAAGATATCCCTGGTAAGACTGGTTGTCAGACTTTCGGGCTTTCTGACGACCCGTAACTACTGTCAAAGATCCACAAATGACAGCCGGGACCGACGGCTTAACGTGCTTTCCGAGGCACGGAGGAGTCTCGGTATGTAAAGATCACCCATCCACGGACCAACCGCGGCAAGCGTAGCTTAACCTGATCGACCGACCCGTGCGACTGTTAGTATGTAGCCACAAGCTCCTCCATGGGATGTATTATTTCGTTTTAGATTTGTCAGATTATACAGAAAGCCGACCCTCATCTAGTAAAACAAATCCTAGTAAAATCTCAACACAAAATTCCGGAAAAAATAAATCACCTATACACGACACATAACCCTGGTGACGTCACACTCACACCAAAATGGCGTGGCGAGTAGATTGCCGGACGTCGGGCAATAAAGTCGCGGGGCTATATCGTGGCCGTCATAGCCGATAATGCGGCGGATTACCGGGGCTATGGGCAGCGGGGGCTATTTTCCCTCCGGATTCCAAGGGTTTAGTAAGGTTTAAGTAAGTGAAGGTGTAAGAGTTTAAGTCACGTACTACTTTGTGTGAGGTAGGGACGTTTTTTTGTTTTATGTTTAGGGGTCGAAAGAGAGTTAAATAAGGTGTGCTATAATTAGGGCTCTTAGATGCTTTCACAAGTCTCCATCTGGCTCTTTATTTGGAAAAGAACGATGAGGAAAGTAGGGACATTCTGATGGACAGAGACAGAATATAGAGCAGTCTTCATACCGCGTAACAGTAGAAATGACACAATATTTTTTAAATAGTCAGATAACTCTGAAACTGAAGAATAAATATTTCAATTTGATAGCTTTTATATAGAAAATATGTCAAACTGTCATATTTATTCTTCAGATAAGAGTTATCTGACTATTGAAAAATTAGCCTTAAGAGGTGTAAATAAAAACAAAAAAAAAAAAGAGTGAAAAAAACTGCCATTAGTAACAATTTATCATCAATTAAGATTTTAATAACACATGTACATTCAATTACAAAGAGCATTCACATAATTGTATGGTGCAATGTATCTCCAAAATGTGCAAATTTTATCGCCACTATTTAACAAAATAATCGACCGCACACAAAGCTCGGCTCACTCATTAAAAGCGAAATTAAAAATATAAATCACGTACATTGCGTATTTTGCACCCGTGAAATTATTATCTGCCGGTACAATACATCATTGTTACCGCGGTAACTGTCTTAATTCAGAGATTAAAATTAATGTTGCACGGCGGAAACTTAGGAACTTCGGTAGTAAAAACATGGTCTCTCAACAACTCAGCTTTGCCTGTTGGAAACTTCTGCTGGATAACGATCTCTTCTAATTGAAGGAGTTATGCTCTCTGCATTTTGCTAGTCACCCGGGATAAAACCGTGGAAAAAAACCATGAAATAAAACCATGGCTGACTGTTACCCTGCCTTCCTCGCAGCTGAGAGATTGAGTGACACCTTGATAGGAAAGGATTTGCATTCCTGAAAACTATACGATAATGACACGTAATTGTTCCCCAGGTAACGTTGCATTCCATCTCTTAAGCTGTAAATCATGTACTAATTTATAAACCCAAAATCCCAGGGTGCGATGGGGTTTAGTTGCGAACCCCATAGGTTTACAACTACTGGTGATGATTTTTTTTCATCGGATGATGTTTTTTTACGTTTATCTATCAGACTAAAATTATAAAGGCGAAAGTTTGTGAGGGTGTGTGTTTGTTACATTTTCATGCTCAAATGGCTGGACCGATTTGGATGAAATTTTGTATGTAGATAGCTTATACCCTGGATTAACAAATAGGATTCTTTTTATCCCGATCTACGCGGGTAAAACCGCGGGGCACAGCTAGTATATGATATAAGCTTATATTCCTATTATATGAAGGATTTTTCCTTATGCATGTGTGCATAAGGAAAAATCCTTCATGTGGTGCAGTCGACACTTGAGGGTTTAAGTACTTATCTGATCATAATCTATGCAGAAAAAGGCTGACAATTAGCATTTAACATGAATCTGTCTTGGAACAAAAACTGTATGTTTAACAATTATATCGTATTGATGTCAAAAACGCAAGTAAAAAGTATACATTAATAAATGGAAACCATCTCTTCTTATTAATCTGTTTGAACGTGAATTCCCGACGAATGCCCTTGGAATCTCTCTTAAAAGCTCTGAACTTACAAAGTACTGTTTAAATGTTGAAGTAAGATAACATCCTGCAGATACAGATGTTTATAATTTTGAGCACAATTCAATGCTGATTTATTTGGCAGATGGCGGGGATTATAATATCGTTAGAGATGTTTCTGCGCAGATTGGCGCAAAGCTTTTATATGATTGCGTTGGTAATGTTGGGCAGAAAGATGAGCAATAAACAGGGAGCTACTTGACTCAACATGCTTCAACTATAGACATTGAAGGAGCGAATCCGTCGAAAGAAAACATTTTGTTGTCTTATTTTCATAAATGTTTTCTTATCAAATTCAAATACACGTGATGGACACTGTGTATTTGAATCACATGATCGACGAAAAATTTCAACACTGGTGGTATTCTAAACTTATGGTGACAGTTTAAGGCTTGTCCGCCGTAAAGTGGTCACTGTCGAACTGCATAGAAAAGAAAGAGAAGCGCGTTGACACAACGCTTGCAAAATATGAAGTAATTACCGATTTACAAAAAAATCTAGGGATTGGACTAAAAAGTAATCATATGAAATCATTCCTTATTATTTTGTAAAGAACTGTATAAATTTATGAACACTTTTAATGAAAACTGTAGGAGTAATATGGTAAAAACTCGAAAAAATAGACAGAAATAGACTGGGTTTAGCATTTTATTTCTTTAGTTCTACAAACTAAAATAGATTTCAGGACACATGAAATCACTTCTTATGTATTCTAGATTATTGTGTATTTTTTTCTATTAAAAAGATGCTTTATTTACTGTAAAAAATGGAAACAAAGTTACTTATTTTCGCCGTATTTTAGGGAGGACAATCCTCAATCTCGATGCAAAAATATTTACGCACATTCTCTATTCCCTCTTTACTCGTTGGTAACACCCTTGTTACCGAGTGGACGCGGACGGCTCCACTCGGGCTCCGCAGTTACTTCACGCGATGGACGCGCGGACAGGCGCACAGATAACCTCACCTACATAAAAAAGAGTCCGCTATGTTTTACTGCTTTGAGAGCATACGGGAACGTGAAAGGGACGCGGACGGTGCGTTTCCAAAAAATAAAAGTTCTAGGTTGATCAACGTTCGGCTTTATCCAGCAGTAGCTTCTGCTCGCGTGAACTTTTTTGATCCCCCGACCCACCCCATCGCGTCGCCTGCCCGCGCCATTATTTCGTTTTCGTTTAGCGTTCCTTCTGACTTTTATTATTTTTGAATTTTATTGTGATGTTAAATTAATAGCCTTCTTCATGAATTGGGCTATCAAATGCAAAAAGAATTTTTCAAATACAATTGTCACAGTTGGATGAAAACGTATTTTGTAATTTTAGGTTATTTTAATAGTTTAGTACTTGGTCGACCGAGCTCTGCTTGGGTGAAAATAGAGAAAACGAATTTTCAGATATGAGACCTAGCTACATCGAGTTTTCGCCCCCTATATTTGAAATCGTTGGAGCCGTTTTCGAGAACGTGATTAGAAATATATATAGGGTGACTGGTAATTAATGACCGATACCTAAACACATGATTGTACTCATGATAACAAACAACTTTTACTATCGGACCGAACCTGAAATCGCGAAAAAAAAATAACCTGCCCCATACATTCATGTTCGCATAACTCGTCAAAATGTAGGGAGCAGCTGATTTTTTTTCGCGATTTCAGGTTTGATCCCATAGTAAAAGTTGTTTGTTATCATGAGCACAATCATGGGTTTAGGTACCGGTCACTAATTACCAGTCACCCTATATACAAATATTGCTCATTTAATAGTATAGGATAAAACCAAAGATGAAAGAATCTTCGACTCGCTTTCTCAAAACACAATTTTTGTAAATGTTTAGTGTGCCCGTACCAATGAAAATGTCCCGTATGTTGGCACAGATTCAAGTAGCGGAGTGGGCGGTCCATTTGCACGGATAACTTCTCTCCGATACCGTTTTTAGAATAATCTAAGTTTAAGTATATCTTCAAGCGCAACTGCGCAAGTAAAACTGGGTGTGTTCAGATTTATAAGTATTTATTAATGGATTAGATTTGGAGCATGTTTTAAAACAAAATTATTATTGAAATGATTGCATTACATAATGTTCTGGGCTCAGGTCCTGAGTTTCAAGTTAAGGCTTTTATAGACTGCCGATATCGCGCCGCGACGCGATATTGCGATATTATATCCGTAGAACAATTTCTATGGAATCGCGCGCGACCATACACACAAGAGCGACGCGACATCGCCTCTGTCTGTAAGAGCCTTTATCGTTTTGCGGACGAATTGTATTGAATTAAGCATTGAACCTTGTTGCTAGTTATACCTTTATATAGTTATAGAATTCCTCAGAAGGCTTATAGAACCCTTCTGTAGAATAAGGACTCTATACTGGTAATAATTTCTATCATCTTTAACATAATTTTTTACTCAGTCTGCCTAGATACTTCTTTGAATTTGCGACAAAGTGTTTATCTAATTTAATAAAGGTACACAACAAGATGTTTAGTTGCTCATTTTCAGTTGAAAAGTGCAGTGTAACTTAACAAACATTCCATTGCCCCTTCATCGTATATTCAGAAGCGAGATTCAGAGAACAGAGCCGGCGATGTAATGTGAACTTCATTACGTAGTCGTTGGCGTGGACATTGCAGTCGCACGATATGAAGACGTTCCGCCCGTTTGAGTCCGACAGTTGACCTTCAGGCAAGGTTGCCAGCTTCCCTTAGATTTATCCCCAAAAGTTCTGTATCTTTTATTGGAGTTTAGAATATATTGCTTTTGTACTTATCGGGCTCTCTGAGTTATATCCAGGGGTTGCAAAGGATCAAACTACTATTATTATAGTCTGATTTAACTAGTATGGCAGTTGGTGCAACACAGAATATCATCTATTTTATGTCAATTTTAATACAACTGGGGTACCCAATTTATGCAGCCCACTGTACCTAACTGTCAAATGGCCTTTAGATTTTGTCAGATTTCCCAAATGAAAATGGAACTATAAAACACTTTCTGTGAGGACTGTAACCCTGGCAACGCTGCTCCCAGAATGTACTCGTTAGCTCTGAAGCGGTATGCGTGTAACACATTCCCTGCAAGCTAACTCTACAACCAGAGAGTATTACTCCGTTTCATGTTTGTAGTTACTATTTACTCTTTGTATCTAATTATTTCATATGTTTAACCAATCATAACTATGAATGTTATTGACTGAAGTCGCAGCGAACAATTTCCTAACTGAGGAGTAATATCCCATAAAAATGTCAGTCATATTTTCACTGACATTTACCTAACATAATTTATTTCCATTTGTCAATCAAACCTACATTCTTGCCACACTTATACCTTTGACAGCAACCCATAGAATAATGATTACCTATCTTATGGCTTATTATTTTCGCGGCGACAGAAAAATTAAAGAGCAGCAAACTATTTGCAACTAAAATAATAACTTGTCAGGGATTAAATATTTTGGCAATCATTGATATTAAATGAGCTTTAAACTAAGGATATTTTAAAATTCAAATAATGGCAGCTACTTTAAGGTAGCAGAAATAATAAACAAGATTACTGAAATCATAGGCGAGGTACTATAAATAATGACTTGGCGACTAATGTTAGCAGAAGGATAACAAACTTTATATTAGTGGCAACGACAGCTCTCCATCTAAAAAAGCATTTTGGGCTTTGATTGTAGGCCATTTTCAACTTTTTATCCGCTGTCATGTTTCCGCTTAATTAGTTAATTCAGTCGCCAAAACAATAGCTCGATGCTAGTTTATATTGAAACAAAGCCGAAAATTGATTACTTAGCTGCTACTTTTTACTTTATACTAGTCTCCGCAATTAGTCGCCAACTTATTATTTTTGCTACCCCCTTTAATTTTTTATAAATCCCTAAATCAGATTAATTTGTCGCCGCGTTAAATACATGCCCTATCTTATTAGCAACGACAATAAAGATCGCTGTGATGTAATATCAGGGGTACAAAATAGCCGCCGTGGTTGCGGGTTGTTCGAAAGAGATACCGCGGCCCTGCCATAGGCAACTGGAGGAACACGGCTGGGTTTTAGTCAGTAAAAGTCTGACACGCCCTTCCGATCCACCCAGAGCGGGAGAAGTCATTTGATGATTTCCCATCCACAAAAAAAGGGCTACAAAATAAAGAACTGTTAAAGGGCTGTAAGTACTAACTTGGGTTTAGTAACGAAGCTTCTAACAGACTGTCATAAATATATGAGACCAGCTTTTGCCCGCGGGTTCTTTGTATGTCGGATATTATCTCATTGGAAAAAATCCTTCCTTATTCCTTGTATTCCTTATTCTTGTGCAAAAGTTCAGCTTTCTAGGTCCAACGTTTTTGGCTGGGCGTTGATGAGTCAATCAGTCAGGACTTTTCTTTGTATATATTACTAGCTGCGCCCCGCGGTTTCACCCGCGTATACCGAGAAAAATAGTAGCTTCTGTGTTAATCCAGGGTATAAGCTATCTACATACCAAATTTCATCCAAATCGGTCCACCCGTTTGAGCGTGAAGAGGTAACAAACACACACACACACTCACAAACTTTCGCCTTTATAAATTAGTGTGATGTGATGTGATAAGATAAGTGCTACTTACATCTAATTAACAATGAGCACAGGTTATGTAAAGACCTGGAAAATTCATTTCGCTCACAAGTGTATAGGCTACCTACCATCCTACCATAGAGTAAAAACATTAAAATTTTAATACAACTGGGGTACCCAATTGATGCAGCCTACTGTACCTGCGGTAACAGCAGCAGTTCGCAGTAGGCGCATGTTTGAGTTGCAGGCTGTTGCATGTGGGGCTGTGGGTGATGCAACTTAGTTTCAAACATGTTTCAGACGTTGTTGACACGCGCCAACTACGCTCTGCTCGCGTGAGAAGGGTTAGCTGCAGAAATATTTTGGTACTAACAGTAGTCTTAGGTGATGGTCATATTATAAGGCACAAACGAGCAACCAGATATGTTGACAGATGTTGTCAAACTATGTAGTTCCTACATAAGTATATACCGGGTGTAAAAAGACACTTGCCGAAGCTGGAAGCCACATATTATTCTATATTATATTTGGATCGTTTTTTTCTACTAGACCATACCTACCTGGAAATGCACTGGTTCTGGAGATACTGAAGGTCAAAGTCGCATTTTTTTTTACTTTCTTACAACGAGTGTTATACTAATGTTTTTCCGACAAGTACTACGCGTACTGTAGAGCGAAGGGGCGGGCTTAAATCCGTTTGCCTTAATTCGCGTGACATTGCACTTAATAAAATAAAAACCGGTCAAGAGCGAGTCGGACTCGCGCACCGAGGGTTCCGTTCCGATTTCTGAAAAAGTGTGCTATTTAGAAACAACGTTTTATTTTTCCTGTAATCATTACATAAACTTCTATCACATAGAATAATTTCAGATTTTTCCCTTTGCAAACTTCGGAGAAAAGGGGGGGAACGGTATTTTTTTTTACATTTTTCATCAAAAATCGAAAGATATGCGGCCTAAAAAAAAATTAAAAAATGTTTAAGAATGTGCAAACAGTGTTCTTTCATATGATACCCCACATGCCCTAGTAGCTTCACTTTTAATTTTGAAGACCCCCTTTCAGCACCGGTTACAAAAAAAAATATAAATATTTTTATTTCTTTCTTATTTGCAAAATAAGAAAGAAAAAAAAAAACGTAAACGTCTTATAAAACTGTTCCAAATTTTAAGTTGATAGCATTAGTAGTTCTTGAGATATTCAGCTGTGACAGACAGACAGACAGACAGACAGACAGACAGACAGACTGAGTGAGACCATAAGGGTTCCTTTTTTACCATTTTGGGTACGGAACCCTAAAAATGCTTTTTTTATAAGTACCTAAAAATAAAAGTCGTCTCCCAGCAATAATTTTTGCGCAAAGCTACTTAGACATGTTACGCACGGCTACAGATCAAGCTATACATTTCCAATATAAGCTGATCTCGCATTGTATAAGATTTCTTTACAATGAGAGCTCAGTGTAAAGTGAGTGTGAAAAGTGTGCTAGGTATGGCCCCAAAAATATATAACAGTAGCTATTCGAAATAAAGAGTGTCTGGGATCCTTTAAGAGGTGTTTGTTTAAATTACTTTTAGATAGATGTTACTACTCCATCACTGAGTTTACTGCTGATAAACAGAGGTATGATGATCCCGACTTGCTAATTAAACGCTTATGATTTTATTTATTGTTTTATTATGAATGTGTTTTTTAAAATTGTAATGATCTGCTTTGACATATTTTGAATTGAATTATTTTTAATTTTTTTTTTAAATGTACTATTGATGCCACCTTATTGCTACACTTATTTGTGTTAATTTTGTACACCATAGATTGGCAAAACATAGCGCACTTGTTTTGTACATCATAGATTGGCAAAACATAGCGCACTTGTTTTGTACACCATAGATTGGCAAAACATAGCGCACTTATTTTGTACGCCATAGATTGGCAAAACATAGCGCACTTATTTTGTACGCCATAGATTGGCAAAACATAGCGCACTTATTTTGTACGCCATAGATTGCCAAAACATAGCGCACTTATTTTGTACGCCATAGATTGGCAAAACATAGCGCACTTATTTTGTACGCCATAATTGGCAAAACATAGCGCACTTATTTTGTACGCCATAGATTGGCAAAACATAGCGCACTTATTTTGTACGCCATAATTGGCAAAACATAGCGCACTTATTTTGTACGCCAAAGATTGGCAAAACATAGCGCACTTATTTTGTACGCCATAGATTGGCAAAACATAGCGCACTTATTTTGTACGCCATAGATTGCCAAAACATAGCGCACTTATTTTGTACGCCATAGATTGGCAAAACATAGCGCACTTATTTTGTACGCCATAGATTGGCAAAACATAGCGCACTTATTTTGTACGCCATAGATTGCCAAAACATAGCGCACTTATTTTGTACGCCATAGATTGGCAAAACATAGCGCACTTATTTTGTACGCCATAATTGGCAAAACATAGCGCACTTATTTTGTACGCCATAAATTGGCAAAACATAGCGCACTTATTTTGTACGCCATAATTGGCAAAACATAGCGCACTTATTTTGTACGCCATAGATTGGCAAAACATAGCGCACTTATTTTGTACGCCATAGATTGGCAAAACATAGCGCACTTATTTTGTACGCCATAGATTGGCAAAACATAGCGGACTTATTTTGTACGCCATAGATTGGCAAAACATGGCGCGCTTATTTTTAAACACTATCTGTAATCATACCTATGTTTTACAAAATAAATGATTCATTGATTGATTGATTGATTAAACTGGAAATGTGTATGCTTGATGTGTAGCCGTGTGTACAGTATGCGTAGCTGACGGCTTTGTGATATGTCTTTTTACACCCTGTATATTTACTTAAAGTTAACATTAATCCTGTGATTTGATTTCCTGGAGGTTGGACCCAAATGTGAGCCTGTCAGCTAACTTTTGTCCACAAGGCCAAAAAAGGACACAAGCGATAGTTTACGACATATAAAATACTGAGTTTCCAGTTCTTTTTCACATTACCTACTATTAAATAAACTGAAATACGGTACTAGGCCAAAAGGTAATTAAGTTACGAAATTGTCTTCAAAAGTTAAAATTACTTGCAAAATCTTTTAAATCTTTTGAATCCCAAAACAAAGCACAGAATTCTGCAAACAATAGATAAGACTTGCGACATCGACAAACAATTTGAGATAGACATTGAAATGTTAATGGCGGCAGACGTGACGTTTGTCAATTAATTGTTAAGGTATTATAGTCTAATGAGTCAAGCCTCGGCCCAGCATAAATACTTGAAGGGTTGCGCCAGGGCTGCGTGAAACTGTGACCACAATCTCACCAAAAAATAAAAACAACTTTGGGAGCTTTGACTTTAAGGACGTGAATGTACTGAGTTTTTACGCAATACTATGTGTATTCCAATTCCATAGGCATACCAAAGCTGTAAGTTTTTATGTGCTAACATAAGTAATTAGTTTCGTACCTGCCAAATACATCCAAATTAAAGTTACGTAGATTCTTGCTCAGTGAGTTACTCCAAACCTTGAAAATGAGAGCGATCTTAAAGTATGGCTAGACGCCGTAAACCAAGCCGGGTTTAACCGTACTAAGTAATGCACTACATCCTCAAGTAATCCCAATAATTGATCAGGACGATATAATTCCGAGTTCTAAGTTATAACACGTAATACATATATTTGGAGAAATATATCGCTGGGCTCTCGCAAGTTGGGCGTTTTTATGAGACCCACTTCCAACCGTGCGAGTATTGAATTATTAATTCTTAGGTAACACAAGTTTTTGTGGTCCATCAATCTACTAGCACTATTTTATTGATATTACGTTTTTTTGTATTTATAATTATGGAAATTGTGGTCATTATCAAAGTTTTAGGCTTTATGGGTTAGTAGGTTAAAATTATGTGTTTAAGTCGTGCGCTATGGTTGAAATTTAAACAACACTGATTTCTTTTTATGGAAAACTAATGACAGGAAATGATTGCGCATAAAATAAGATGAACCTCTATGATTATTACATTACGTAAGTTATGCGTAGATTGTTATAGGTAAGTATTGATCTAGTGACGAAATAATATAATTGGTTTTGTTATTATTTATTTTTGGTCTGATTTGACCTTTGTATGTTAGGTAAATAAATAAAAAATGAACATCTTAGATTTAATTACATTTTAGAGCGCTAGGTAAAAAAGTAATAGATTCATAAATAATATTATTGAAAATCATTTTTATTAAAATTATTTGGTTAATCACTGTTTGAAAATTGTTGATTTGTGTCTATAATAATAAAAATCTTATTGTGGTACTAAGTATTTTATTTCGTGGTCACAACATAATTTTGTAGTCGTGAAGCGATATGTCCCTGTGAGTCACAACCCAAGTATTTACGTGAATTTGTTATGGCGGCCGCCTCCGCCCTAAGCTTCTCAAATTAACGCTTCGACCCTTCCCCGGCCCGGCCGCCCGGAATTCGGACACGCTCTTCATAATTATTTTTATATTCCTTTTGGCTTACAAGATGTTTTGTTTAATAATTTTTTGTGTTTTAATTTTCGTGGTTTTAAGGTCCAAGGGAAGTTGAGAGGTAAACGGTATCTTGTTGCATGTGAATATCTTTCATTCTATTTAGAATTCCAAATTCAAATTAATTTTATAATATAGCATAATATTATAGCATATATTATTGGTAGCATGATATTTTAAAAAAAAAATCTGTTGGTCATTTGTTTTCCCGCCGTTCGATTTTTCTTTGATATCGACGTTTCTGTAACAATAGTACCATACCATGGAAAAATCGAAATAGCGCGCTATTTTTAACCGACTTTTCTAATACGAGTTCCGTCGTGGCACCAACGCAGCACAGAAAACACGTAATATTACGACGTGTAAGGACCAGGGGTCTACTCCTTAAGCACGAAGCCCGTAATTTCGGCCTTCGTTACGGGCGTTTCCTACTCCGTATCACCTACTGATGGATGATTGGTTCGGGGCCCGAACGAAGTATGAATGATAACACGATTTGACAGTTGTCCCTGCTCCCGAGGTGTTTTTGCCCGTCCGAAAAATTTAACTTTTACACTTGTTTTGATAGATTGTTATGTCAGACGGACGGACTGACGGACGAACTTAGGGAGTAGACCCCCTGGTACTAAATGTCAACGCACGGTGCGTTTTTGGTTTAATTGCTTCCGTTTTCGAAATGTTGATCTCAACAATGAGCCCCAGGGAAAATTTTTAAATCCAATGAGAAGGTGAAAAACGCCTTTAAAGAATTTATAGATTCCCGCCCCCAGGATTTCTATAGCAGAGGCATCAACGAACTTTCAATAAAATGGCAAAATTGCACCGATAATGTTCCTTTTAAAAAAACATTGTTAGATTTTTTCTATGTAAAACCGCAATTTAATAGGTAGCCATATAATAACCACGGTAGTTTTGAACCACATTAGCTAAACGCGGCTTAAGACCGGTTGTCAGTATTACGTGTGATCAGATCATGTATGTGTTAGATAACTAGTGGATCAACTCTCTCTGTGCGCGCGCGCAGCTGTACTCATTTCTTGTAGGGACAGCTGTGCCGGTGACTTACATATTTAGATAGTATAGTGAAATGTTAAGTGTAAGTGTTACTCCGCCGCGGTATATTTCTGTGCTTGAAGTATTAAATAAAAAATAAATAAAGTTTAAACGCAAATAAGGTTAAATATTAGAACATGAGGTGCCAGTAAGCAGAGCGCAGGAACCTCAGAACTGTCCGTGTCCATGTTCTATGAGCATGTCAGTTCAATTTCTACAGTTCAATTGCATTATCTCAAAACAGTTAGATAACAGAATACGTAGATTACTATTATCAGTATTTAAGAAAAGTCTTTTAACCAACTTCCATAAAAGAGGAGGTTATATCGTCGTTAATTTAACTAACTGACGTATCTGACATTTTGGAATAAGCCGATAGTCCACCTAAATAGAGTAATATTATATTAAGGTCGGCTATCGGCTTAGTCCAAAATGTCAGATACGTCAGTTACTTAAATTAACGACTATATCGTCGCTAATTTAACTAACTGACGTATCTGACATTTTGGACTAAGCCGATAGCCGACCTAACTATAGTAATTTGATAAATTTTCCAAGTCGAATCGATCTGTCTAATCGGCGAATCTGTACCTATGCCTTACGGTCTCCATGATAATGCAAAAATTGAGACCGATATATCTACAGTTTACAAAAAAATAATATATAGTTAGGTCGGCTTAGTCAAAAATGTCAAAATCAGATACGTCAGTTAGATTAACGACGATATGATCGACTTTATGTATGTTTTGTATGTGCACCAATTTCTCCGTCAATTGTGGACCGAATTTGAAAATACTTTTTTTAATTGAAAGGGTGTGCTCTCGAGGTAGTCCCATTGTCATGCAATTAGAATCTGATGAGGGGATCCCATGATACAATTTTATAGGCACACACCTACAGCGATTTGGGTATTTTTTATAGTAACTCGTGCATTTGCTCTCGGAAAGCACCATTTTGGAAGTGGAACTGATGATGAAGACCACATATTATGGCCATCGCAACTACTCAATTATTATACAATGAAATAATATACAATTAAGCTGCGCTTGCCGCTGATGTTCTGTGGATGGGTGACCATATTTACATACCGAGACTCCTCCGTGCCTTGGAAAGCACGGGTCCCGGCTGTCATTCATGGATATTTGACAGTCGTTATGTTTCGTCAGAAGCCCGAAAGTCTGACAACCAGTCTTACTAAGGGGTATCGTACGTGGAGGTCAGATAGGCAGTCGCTCCATGTAAAATACTTCTGCATCCGGTTAGACTGGAAGCCGACCCCAACTTAGCTGGGAAAAACCTAGGCAGATGATGACAGAGAAAGATCGAGCAATAAACACCGCAGCTAGAACGAACTCAATATCTACGAGTCCATATCTCAACCACAAAGTTAAACATTGACTAATGACGTCACAGCTCACTTGACAAATACCTAGCTACTTCTTTTCTTGTTAAATTAACATAGAAATAAAACACAAGACATCTTTCTGTACAAAGAATAGTTACAGATGCTATTATACAATGTACAGTTGGAGAATAAAAGTTCTCTTTAGGTTAAATTTTACTCGGCCCGTTAAAATTTAACCTAAGCTTACGTAAGCCTTCTATTCCTCGTCCTTACATTGTAGGTACAAGCTCATGGATCTTAATTAATTTGTAGAATTTCCGTCGAAACTTTGTCTTTAACACATAAGATCACAATTTAAGACTAAATAGTTTGTTTATGAGGTCGTTTCAGTGAAAGTGTATCAACTTTAATCACAGGAATAAGGGATCAATAACTATTTAAAGACGGATTTAAATACCTACTACTACTTGTCATGTGATGTCTAATATTAAATTCGGTAACATAATATCAAGTTCGGTAACCTAGTATCAAGTTCGGTAACATAATATCAAGTTCGGTAACCTATTATCAAGTTCGGTAACATAATATCAAGTTCGGTAACATAATATCAAGTTCGGTAACCTAGTATCAAGTTCGGTAACATAATATCAAGTTCGGTAACCTAGTATCAAGTTCGGTAACATAATATCAAGTTCGGTAACCTAGTATCAAGTTCGGTAACATAATATCAAGTTCGGTAACCTAGTATCAAGTTCGGGAACATAATATCAAGTTCGGTAACATAATATCAAGTTCGGTAACCTAGTATCAAGTTCGGTAACATAATATCAAGTTCGGTAACATAATATCAATTTCGGTAACCTAGTATCAAGTTCGGAAACATAATATCAAGTTCGGTAACCTAGTATCAAGTTCGGTAACCTAGTATCAAGTTCGGTAACATAATATCAAGTTTGGTAACATAATATCAAGTTCGGTAACCTAGTATCAAGTTCGGAAACATAATATCAAGTTCGGTAACCTAGTATCAAGTTCGGTAACATAATATCAAGTTCGGTAACCTAGTATCAAGTTCGGTAACATAATATCAAGTTCGGTAACCTAGTATCAAGTTCGGTAACATAATATCAAGGTCGGTAACCTAGTATCAAGTTCGGTAACATAATATCAAGTTCGGTAACCTAGTATCAAGTTCGGAAACATAATATCAAGTTCGGTAACCTAGTATCAAGTTCGGAAACATAATATCAAGTTCGGTAACCTAGTATCAAGTTCGGGAACATAATATCAAGTTCGGTAAGTAACTTATTATCAAGTTCAGTAACATAATAAATAATAAGTAAAGTCTCCGTTTAGGTAGTGTGCTTTTAGGTTGCTCTTCTCATTTTCCGGGTTTGAAAGTGGCAAGATTTATTATGCACCGTCAGAAGTCCTGTGGGAAGTTATTTTCAACATGGTTACTCAACCTATTATAGTCTAAAGACGTTCAGTAGTTCGTCAGATTATACAATGCGTTTCAACTAAGAATAGGAATGACCTTGCGCCATATTGTGAAGATTTAGCAAAACAGCACCTCGTTTACACATTTGCAAAGTCAGTGACATATTGTAACAAACACAAATTCCAAAAACAGAACTAAAATGGATAAGGATAACACTACAAAACTTTGCAAGCCGTGTATTTCTAGTTTCAGTTGACAGTTTGAGGTCATTGACGTTCCTATTCTTAGTTGAATCGCATTGTAATAATGTAGATCATAATATACTACGTCACGTGCTACGTACAGTTTTACCATTATTTAATTAGTCATTTTCATTTCCAGTTCTTATAAAAATGTAATCTTAAATGTAAGAAGTGAAAGCTTAAACATGGTGTCGCATGTCACCGTAACATTTCCCCCTCCCAAATTCGCTCAACGCGCCTAATGAAGTTTTTATTTCAAAAATCTTTCCCCACTCGGAGACAGTAATCGTATCGAACAGGACTCGCATCTTCATCAATCACGGAGCCCTTGACCACAATACTTAAGTAAAAAGCTATCGGCTTCTAATTAATCACGATTGGACAACAATTCGCTGAAACAAATATTTTTTACGAATTGTTAACCCCCGTTTCCACGAGCGTAATAAAATCGCGGCGGGATTTTAGCGCGCACTGGATTTTCAACTCTCTGCTTAGCGCCGGGAGTTGAAAATCCAACAGTGTGTTTTTCGTCGCGCTGGGATGCACTCTGTTTTTGTTAGGTTGGATTCTCAACACTCGGCTCAACAACGAGAGTTGAAAATCCAGTGTGCGATAAAATCCCGTCGCGATTTTATTACGCTCGTGCGAACGCCGACTTAATCGAATAGTAAATCTATATATATAAAAGAAAGTCGTGTTAGTTACACTATTTATAACTCAAGAACGGCTGAACCGATTTGGCTGAAGATTGGTGGGGAGGTAGCTTAGAACCAGGAAAAGGACATAGGATACTTAAAAAAAACGGTTTAAACTTGGTATAACAACGGCTGGACCGATTTAGATGAAATTTTGTTTGTATATTTGAATGGGTTCCTGGATGGTTTGAAAACACAATTGGACCCGGTAGGTGGCGCTGCAGTCTAGGGTTGTAGGATCGTTCAGACAGGACAACGTCTGTCGGGTCCGCTAGTTAAAATTAAAACTTAATAATTATAATAAATAAATAAATAAATGTTATGGTAATGAGGTGAATGTATAAAATTGATTGTATTGTTTTTTAATTGTTTTATTAATGTTAATTTGAATGGAATTTATTGTATAATCTTTGAATTGAAATGTATTTTTAATTATCGTTATTAATTTTTTTTTTTCCTACACTATCGCATTGGGTTGCTGTAATGATAGCTGTATGTATGTCTGTAATAAATAAATAAATAGTAGTTAGGTAGGTAATTACTTATTTAGTATGGAGATCTTGTGTCGGAACATGGTGTTTGTTTAGTTACGGAAGAACCAAATACTAATTAAAATAAATAATACAATATCATTTTTAAAATAAATTATTATTGTTCAGTAATCACTTGATCAGTGGCCCTTGGAATACTGCAGAATCATTAAAATCATATTATACAGGGTGACTGGGTCTGGACCCGCCATAGCAAATTTTTTATTTTTTTTTTATTTTTTTATTTTTTATTTAACGTTTACACAAAATAATACAGGATTATTCATATGAAATAGCAACCAAAAACCACTAAGGTTTGAACTTGTGCTATCATGAGTCAATATCGAACAACACAACACAACAACACAAACACAACAACAACACAACAACAACACACCACAACACACAACACAGCACAACACAATGATGCATTTCGTTATTGTCGATACAATTAATAGGTACTATACATATTGTGCTGTAGAAAGGGAAGATTCGAATAAAACTTACCGGTCGCTGCCGTCCCGCCGCTTCGCACACCGATGGGCTAAGAAGGCGCGCTCGATAGTTCTGAATCTTGCTTCAACTCCACCTCACATATTTTTCCACAGGCGCTGGTTCAGGGTATATCTGGTATCTTGCGGGGATTGTAGCACGTTTTCAACCGAAGGACCTTATTTTTGTAGAAAAGTATAAATCGCGCGTGGCGTGTATGCGCCGACCCCGTATGGTACGTAGTACAGTGAAAAAACACACGCAGGAGCGCGGCGCTAGTGTGCTCATCCGCAACCAATCAGAAGGCTCCACGAATGGGCGATGAGCAAACACCGGAAGCTTATTCAAATCAACACCCTCGGCAATTACACAAAAAAGCCTGATTACCAGTTGTGGGGTGAAGAAAACACTATTCTAAAATCTCTAAGAATTAATTCAGTAGGTACGTAATACCAACTGCAAAGAGAACGGTACGTAACATGCCGCTCGCCTTAAAAGAATGAATTTCTTTTAACTTTAAATTAAAAGACAAAAAAGAATGTAACATTCGAAAAAAAAGAATGAAAAATGCTACGAAAGCATGAAGCCTTAAATTTTTTAAACTAAAGTTATTCTAACTTAAGATTACTTAACTAAGATTCGCAACAATATTAACTAAACTTACAGAATGATTATTCTAAGGGCAAAGGACATATTTTGACTACTGAGCGTTTCACGAAAGTTTTGCCCATCTGTAAAGTTACGACACGAGTAATATTATCGGAACCTGGGTGGAGAGTATGGACACGAGCCAGTCTCCATTGTAATGGTGGCAAATTATCATCTCGTACAATGACAATAATACCTTCACGGAGTTGTGAGCCGCGATCTCGAAACCACTTGTTACGTTGTTGAATTTCGTGTAAATATTCACGACTCCAACGTTTCCAAAAGTGTTGCACACATTGTTGTATTCTACGCCATCTAGTGAGTCGATTTGAAACATTATCGTTTAATGAAATGTCTGGTAGGGACGTCAACGGACCTCCTATTAAAAAATGAGCTGGTGTCAAAGGTAACGGATCTAATGGGTCAGCACTTAATACACAAAGTGGACGTGAATTAAGTACCGCTTCAATTTGACAAAGAAGGGTATGCATCTCATCATAAGTTTGAGTTTGCGTACCGAGGACTCGATGTAAATGATGTTTAAAACTTTTAACACCGGATTCAAAAAGGCCACCAAAATGAGAGGCGTAAGGAGGCTGAAAATGCCAAGTAATGCCTTGTTCTAAAATTTTACTATTAAGAGTGGCTTGAACAGAATCATAACGTAAAAAATTATACAAATCTTGTAGATAATTATTACAACCAACAAAGTTCCTTCCACAATCAGAGTAAATGTCGGTGCATAAACCTCTACGGGACGTGAAGCGTCGCAATGTTGCCAAAAATGCATCAGTTGACAACTCGGATACGAGTTCGAGGTGTATGGCCTTGACAGACATACACACAAAAACAGATACATAACATTTAATAATTTTCGCATTTCGAACTTTATTTGCTCGAACGTAAAACGGACCCGCGAAATCAACAGATGTTTTAAGAAATGGCCGCTCGGGGCGCACTCTGACGGCCGGTAACGGACCCATGCATGGCTGCGGATTCACGGGGCGCGCACGAAAGCAACGAACACAGCGATGTATGCGTGTACGTATAGCGTCACGACTAGACATTATCCAATATTTTTGGAATAAAATGTATTGCACGGATTGCGGACCAGCATGTAGATGCGTGATATGTGCATGGTCAATGATTATATCTGTAAGATGATGTTTCTTAGGCAAAATCAATTGATGTTTGGAAACAAACGGTAAAAGTGATTTATGAATTCGCCCACCTACCCGAAGATTATTTTTGTTATCCATGAACGGGTTGAGTCGACGTAATTTAATTGATGGATACTTTCCATGTGAAATATTATTAATGTCTTCGGAAAAACAAGAATGTTGAACTAAATGGATAAGTCGATTTAAACAAAAATTAAACTCGGATACAGTTATGTATTTTGGATAGGAATTTTGAACTTTCTTACATTTATTATAGAATCGAAATAACAGTGCTGTTATCCTAACAAGTTTACCTAGAGTAGAAAATCTAGTAATATACTCGACCACATCAGGTAGTGCTGAGGTGGAAGAGTTTGACACCATAGACATAGGTAGATTGCGTTTGTCTTCAGTGACTTCTAGTATTTTCTTGGGACTTGGCCAAGAACTAGAATCACGCGCGAGCCACCAGGGCCCATGGAGCCACATCTCATTTTGGACAAAACTTGTAGGAAGCATTCCTCGAGAAGGTGCGTCAGCTGGATTGTCAGCTGACGGGACATGTCTCCAAGTTTTGGCCGGAAGCCTGGATAAGATTTCACTAGTGCGATTAGAAACGAATGTTTTCCACTCGTGTGGTGGAGAACGAAGCCACGCTAACACGATGGATGAATCAGTCCACGCACAAACATGTTCACAGTTTAAGTGGTTATCATACACACTTCTCACTTTATCAATCAACTTTGATAACAAAACAGCAGCGCACAACTCTAGGCGCGGAATAGTAAGAACCGGTTTTATAGGTGCTACACGCGTTTTAGCGAGAAGAAGAAATGTTTTAACGTTATCATTATTATCGGATATACGGGCGTAAACACACGCGGCATAAGCCCGCTCGGAAGCGTCGGAAAACCCGTGAATTTGAATTGCATTCACGTTTGCAAAAACGAAACGTGGAATTTGAAAATTTGATAATAATGGTAACTCGTTAAGAAAACTAGACCAAGCGTTTATAATATCTAAAGGAGGTGACTCATCCCAGTCGACCGCTGAAATCCATAACAACTGAATGAGATGTTTCGCATAAATAGTTACAGGAGATAACCATCCCATAGGGTCATAAATTTTCGCTATTTGTGATAGTATGGATCGCTTTGTAATTTTATCATTAGTTGACTGAACGCTAAAAATGAAAGTATCAGATTCAGGATTCCACTGAAGTCCTAAAACCTTTATTTGTTTGTCATTCTCCATCAGAGCGAAAGAAACGTTATCAGACCGCTCGCCCTGAACGACTGACGTTTGTAAAGCAGCGAGTAACGCTGGCGAATTGCTCTGCCACTTACGTAGCTCGAAACCAGCTGACGAACAAATACCTACTAACTCACGTTGTAAAACCAGGGCCTGCTTTACGTCGCCTGCTCCGGTGACGATGTCATCAACAAAAACCTGGTTCTGGAGAACCTTAGAACCTAACGAGAAGTTAGCAGCTTCATCATGAGCCAACTGTTGAATAGTACGAAGGGCTAAGTATGGTGATGAGCTGACACCAAAGGTGACGGTGCGCAATCGATAATCACGCAACGGTTCAGTGGGTGATTTACGCCACACAATGCGTTGAAAATCCCAATCGGATTGTTGTAATTTTATGTTTCTGTACATCTGCTTTATGTCGGCAGTGACAGCAATAGCATGGATACGAAAACCCAATAAAACGTCTACTATATCCTGGTGCAGCTTCGGACCAGTCAGTAGAACATCATTAAGTGATATTCCATTCGAAGTTTTACAACCCGCGTCAAAGACGACACGAGTACGAGTAGTCTCACTGGACTCTTTGACCACGCAGTGGTGCGGAATGTAATAGCTATTAGCTAACGAAACAGGTAAATCAACAGGCTCCATGTGACCGAGTTCCAAGTACTCCTGGAGGCACGCATGATAGTCTACCTTAAGTTGAGGATTGTGTTCCAACCTATACTCTAATTTCTTAAACCTGGAGACCGCCGTATCTCGTGATGCGCCGAGGGTGGGTGCATCAGGTTTGAAAGGGAGTGGAACAACATATCGCCCAGTTTCATCACGAGTATGTGAATTTACGAATATAGATTCGCACAACGCTTCGTCGGGACTTAGAATTCTTTTTTCCGGAAGAGATTCCAATTCCCAGAACCGTCTCAGGTTGATGTCGTCATCGTAGGCGGAGCTTAAACTACTGAGACAAACTTGAAGTGAAGTAGATGTATTTTGGTTGTATGAAACATCACCCATCAATAAATAACCAAAGATACTGTTCATAGCCATCGGTGAACCGGGTGGACCCGTGATCACGTGACCTAATAAAACTTGGGATAGTATATCCGCACCTAAAAGCATTTCCACTGATTGTGGAAGATAAAACTTAGGATCAGCTAAAGTTAAGTTTTGTATGTGTGGCCATCCCTTAAAAGGCAATGTCACACATGGCATACGTGAAATAAGATTAGATAAAATTAATGCGTTAACTGAAATTGAAGGTTGATCCCCGTGTGTAGGAGTGATATGACAAGATACTACACCCTTAGGGTAAACAGCTCCAACCTCGGTCCCTCCAACACCGAACACCGGAACGTTCGCTTGGCTGCGATGTAACCCTAACCGCTGAACACAAGACTCGGTAATAAAAGTCGCCTGACTGCCTGTATCAATAATACATCGAACTGTGTGTTTTTGTGGGCCAACATGCACATTGATGAGTGCCGTACATAGGAGCACCGTACTCGCGCTAACCGACGGAGCAATAGAACGCGAATCGTTCTTGCGATCGTTCACCGCCGCAGTCATCGCAGCGTGCGAGGTACTGGGAACCGCTGTCTCTGTCGTTTCGTTCACAGAAAGTGAGACCGCATTATCACTACTACCACTAATAACTGATAAACTGTTAGACTTTTCGAAATGAATTAATGAATGATGTCGTTTATGGCATGAGCGACAAACAAAGTTAGATTTGCATTGTTTTAAATCATGACCGACATGTAAACAATTGAAACAAACGTTCTTGTTTTGAATAAAAGAATACCTATCACGGGGAGATAAATTAAGGAATTTCGAACATTTTGTCAACGTATGTTGAGCATCACAACATAAACAATTATTTTTTAAATTATTTTGTTTGGTAGACTGTAAGTCTGTTGTATTCGAACTCGATGAAGCGACATTGGCTGCGAGCGCGCGTCGCGAGCCTTCGTTACCGCGCGATGTGCGAGGAGTACCTACCCTTTCAAGATTATTTTTATTTTGTGGGTGAGAAGAGAATTCGCTTGCAGCTAACTCGCGTTCTAAGAAAGTTATCAATGTACTTATGTCAGGTATATCCGATGGCCTCGATAGTGATAATTCGAAACGTTTTCGAACACTAGACTTAATCTTACGTAGTAAAATCGTCACTATTATGAAACTCCACTGATCTATCGGAAATTGCATGGCCTGCAATGCCTTGATGTTTTCTTGATAAACATTGAGTAAGTTTCTTAGACTTTGAGTCATTTTCTCGGTACTAGGTTCAATGTCTAATATTTTTTCGAGATGTTTCGTGGCGATAGCCCGTTTATTATCATACCGAGAAACTAAAATATCCCACGCAACACTATAGTTTTCGTCTGTAATTGGTATCGATTTAATAAGATTATAGGGTTCATCTTTTAATGACAGTAACAGGTAACGAAACTTCTCTGTCTCCGTGTAGGTATTTTTGTCATGTACTAATGAACGAAACAAATCGTGAAATGGGGGCCAATCCGTGGTTTCCCCTGAGAAGGTAGGCATTGGAAGAATAGGTAATCTACTTGCACAACTATTACTCGTATGAGTAGATGGAACATGTACCACTGAGTTATTATTAAATGACGTACTAGAGGACATTCTTCGTTTACGCTCATTATCCTCTTCCTTAAGTTTATCTAAGTGAACACTAATTGCGAAATAACAATCATTAAAATTGTTACGAATCTTCAGTTGTTCGTCTTTGTCGAAAGTATTGGATTTTATTAAGAATTTTTCTATTTTTGCCTGAAGTTTGAAGAACTTTCTTTGTTGCAAAGTTAATTCTTTTGAGCGTGACCTAAACTGTTGTTCGTCTGAATCTATGAACTCTAAAATACGCTTGAGATCATCGATAATGATCTCACGTTCAAAAATGTCTTGTTGAATAAGTTCCGCCATTTTGGACGCGTAACGCCGCAAATGGACTTTGAACTAAGAACACTAGGAAACTAGGAAAATAACCCCACAACAAGTACCTAGATATAAATCCAGGCTCGAAGAGATCAAACAATTATGTGCTGTAGAAAGGGAAGATTCGAATAAAACTTACCGGTCGCTGCCGTCCGCGCCGCTTCGCACACCGATGGGCTAAGAAGGCGCGCTCGATAGTTCTGAATCTTGCTTCAACTCCACCTCACATATTTTTCCACAGGCGCTGGTTCAGGGTATATCTGGTATCTTGCGGGGATTGTAGCACGTTTTCAACCGAAGGACCTTATTTTTGTAGAAAAGTATAAATCGCGCGTGGCGTGTATGCGCCGACCCCGTATGGTACGTAGTACAGTGAAAAAACACACGCAGGAGCGCGGCGCTAGTGTGCTCATCCGCAACCAATCAGAAGGCTCCACGAATGGGCGATGAGCAAACACCGGAAGCTTATTCAAATCAACACCCTCGGCAATTACACAAAAAAGCCTGATTACCAGTTGTGGGGTGAAGAAAACACTATTCTAAAATCTCTAAGAATTAATTCAGTAGGTACGTAATACCAACTGCAAAGAGAACGGTACGTAACACATATTTAGGTCTTTTTAGAATTTCAATCATTCCTACATAATACTTAAGTAATATTGCTTAAGTTTACATTTGATACTTGCTAATTATGTCAATTTTTTTTAAATACAAATTAGTACCGTTGGGAAGCTGACGAACTAGAGAACTAACTTATATTAAAATTAATTATTGAAACACCGTAGTTTTTTTTTAATTTCAGGTTGAATTTGATCATAAAGATTTTTTTTTAGTATTTTTTTTAAAAGCGTAGTATCTTATTTTTTAACCCTAGTTTGAAAGAAATTCCGAAGTATTTTAATCACCAATGTTTATGACTACCAACAAATAATAAAAAACTACAGCAAAAAATTTATATATCTCACAAACTATAAAACTTTAGGTAGGGAAAATAATGTTCAATAATTAATTAATTAGTAAATAACCTCTTCTATATGCGAATTTTCTATGGCAGGTCCTGACCCAGTCACCCTGTATACATGAATCGAAAGACAATAATGATTTGATAGCTAGGCAACCGATCAAAGCCGAAAATCCGAAAAATTCAATTAACATTTTTAAGACAAACGCCCATCACTGAAATAAGACGTTTCCCAAAACTTCTCGAAACTCGTATTATTGAAATTAATAAAAGTTGTTCTTTTAATTAATTTCTTTGGCTCGTTCTTTTTGGCCAAGTTTGGGGGAAATCGGGCTCGGGTCAGAGTTAGCCGAACGGAAAGCAATAAGGATTTATGAAAGTTTCTTCTCACTGTTCGTGGACATTATGAGTGAGGGTGTGAAATTAAAAGAAAGGTGGGTTTTATTGATTATTCAGGAGTTGGTATCCTGGTCTTTAAACTATTTGTAAGCATGAAATCAAAATCAAAAGTCATTTATGCAAATTAGGCTGAGAATCAGCACTTTCTGAACGTCAAAATTACATAAGACAGTCCCACAAAACGCCCGCCCTTCACCACTTCCTAGTGCTTTAAGAAGAAGAAGTGGCGCAACAAACTCCCTAGCAGGCCAGTACGGCTGTCTATTCAATTAGAAAAAGTTGATTCTATACAATAGTATGCAAGATAACACATGCATACTAATAAAGAAAATTTTACCAAACAAAATACACTCACAAATCACCTTGAAACACAAAACTCACCTCTACTACACTGGGAATAGGGATAGCATAGAACTGCCATCAGTTAGGACCATAGAAATAATAGGTCGGGGAAAAAGTTTTTTCGTATTATAGTATGTATGAACTTGTAATGAAATCTCTTTGGCTATACTATTTGTATCTGCCTGGTTTTGGTATCATTGAAAGTTTAAATTTTAAAAAACATAATTCCAAATTCAAATTAGGAAAATGTGTGATTTTCATTTGTTTTTCGTACTGTCATCTCGAAAATGTATCGAATTTCTTCATTACATTCACTCACCTGAGTGAATGTAATGAAGAAATTCGATACATTTTAAAATTTTACTACAAAAAAAACTTTTTTACAAAAACAAAAACCGACTTCCAAAAAAAAACACTACAAAGTGAAAAATAACTTTAATTTCGGAAGTCGGTGTCTTTGGATCTGTATTTTAGTTTTTTGCCACCGACTTCCGAAATTAAAGTTATTTTTCACTTTGTAGTGTTTTTTTTTGGAAGTCGGTTTTTGTTTTTGTAAAAAAGTTTTTATTTTTCACTTTTTAGTGGTTCAGTTTGTAATTTATCTAAGTTACAATAACCCAATGTCAACTGCTCATCACGTTTTACAAAATGTTGCTTTTCCCGATGCAGGGACGTTAATTGTTGAGGAGTTCTCCTAGTAAGAACCAGGAGAAATGGAGCTCATGGTGAAGTCACCATTACCATTATTTTGACGAGCATAAACCATATTAAAGTAATCGAATCGCAACCTGTTATATACTTAGATATAATTGAGTATTTCCGATGGCCCTCTGTGGTCTTCATCATCAGTTCCAGTTCACCGAATGGTACTTTCCGAGAGTAAATGCACGAGTTACTATAAAAAATACCGAAATCGATATAGGTGTGCCCATAAAATTTGAGGGTTTCCCTCGATTTCCATGGGATCCCATCATCAGATCCTGATTTGATGATCATGGGACCACTTGGGAAGTATACCCTTTCGAACAAAAAAAGAAAAATCCAAATCGGTCTAGCCATTTTCGAGTAATCGGGGAACATACATAAAAAAAAAAAATAAAAAAAAAAAAAAAAAATATTCCGACGAATTGAGAACCTCCTCCTTTTGGAAGTCGGTTAAAAAGGTAAAAATGCAACGAAAGCCGCGAAAAAAATTTACGATGTTTATGGACCTAGTGCAGTGTCTGTGAGAGTAGCACAAATTTGGTTTAAGCGTTTTCAATCCGGAAATTTTGATGTCAAAGATGCACGTCGCTCTGGTCGCCCTATTACGAATAAAATGGATGCCATTTTTGAAAAAGTGGAGCAAAATCGGCATATGAGTAGTTACGACGTAGCTGAAGAACTGAGAATAGGGATGATGCCTGGGTAAAAAAAAAGAAATTCTATTTAGTCCGTCAGTCAGATAATAAAAAAATATTAGACACGTATTTTTTGCATTATCATATTAATAAAAAAATACTTAGCTATCACGCATTAAAGTTGGGGAGTGGGGGCTCGCTACGTCACTTGTACTTACGTATAAAACCTACCTACGCGTGACGTCATGCCATATTTTAACTCAATGTATCGCCGTAATTTTTTGATTACGTAAAAAAAGAAAAAATACGTGCCCAATATTTTTTAATAATCTCTATGACGGACAAAAAATAAATTTTTAGTCATCATTGACCACAAAACAGTTTTGACCCAATTGGCAAATGAGACATAACTAAATAATAAACTATGAAAAAAAAAAAATGTCTTGAATTTGTATATAAAATACGAAGGAACTTTTTCCCCGACCTAATATAAAGGTTAGGACTTTGAATGGAAGATGAACCATTCAGTTTGAGGGAGCGCAGCTTTGTAATAAGTTACCGAAATGAATAAGAGATTCTTCATCAGTGAACATTTTTAAGAATAGGTTAAAATTGTATTTTGTTAACCAATAATAATAAATCATTACTCACTGTACGAGTATGTACTCGGATAGATGAACGACAATTATGTTTATTTACAAACTTTTATTTAGTTTCACCTGTCCCGTTGTCTGTCTGTCTGTAGTCTAATCTTGCAAAGTTAAATTTGACCCACTTCCCGGTTTCCGATTGAGCTGAAATTTTACATGCGTATGTTAATCGGATGACAATGCAATATTACTATGACATGGAGCTGATCTGATGATGGAGCCGGAAGGTGGACATGGTGGCCATATTGGCCATGGGAACTCGGTAATAAAATGACGCAATCCTGTCGAGCTTGGGCTCATTTGATTCGTCTTGACAAGAACTGTGGTCCTAGATGATCAGAATAATAAAAGATTATAAAAAAAAAAAATACACTTGTTACTTATGATATTTTGTTTAGTTTGTGAAATAAACCAATGTCTGGTCGATTTCTTGTGTAGTTTGTGAAATAAACCAATGTCTGGTCGATTTCTTGTTTAGTTTGTGAAATAAACCAATGTCTGGTCGATTTCTTGTGTAGTTTGTGAAATAAACCAATGTCTGGTCGATTTCTTGTTTAGTTTGTGAAATAAACCAATGTCTGGTCGATTTCTTGTTTAGTTTGTGAAATAAACCAATGTCTGGTCGATTTCTTGTTTAGTTTGTGAAATAAACCAATGTCTGGTCGATTTCTTGTTTAAATTGTGAAATAAACCAATGTCTGGTCGATTTCTTGTTTAAATTGTGTAATAAACCAATGTCTGGTCGATTTCTTGTTTAAATTGTGAAATAAACCAATGTCTGGTCGATTTCTTGTTTAGTTTGTGAAATAAACCAATGTCTGGTCGATTTCTTGTTTAGTTTGTGAAATAAACCAATGTCTGGTCGATTTCTTGTTTAGTTTGTGAAATAAACCAATGTCTGGTCGATTTCTTGTTTAGTTTGTGAAATAAACCAATGTCTGGTCGATTTCTTGTTTAGTTTGTGAAATAAACCAATGTCTGGTCGATTTCTTGTTTAGTTTGTGAAATAAACCAATGTCTGGTCGATTTCTTGTTTAGTTTGTGAAATAAACCAATGTCTGGTCGATTTTTTGTTTAGTTTGAGAAATAAACCAATGTCTGGTCGATTTCTTCCGCATCCATCGATAAGGATAATTGGTTAAATCGATGTCTGCAGCACATTTGGCTCCGCAAGGATTAAAAAACTGAACAATGTATCCTACTAATACTTATCTACTATATTATTAACGTGAAAGTTGGTATAGATGTTTGATAGTCAATCACGCAAAAACGGCTGGACGGATTTGGATGTTTGTGACACAGATAGTTAACACAGGATTAGATTCACACAGGTAGGTTATTTTTAGGGTTCCGTACCAAAATGGTAAAAAAGGAACCCTTATGGTGTGACTCAGTCTGTCTGTCTGTCTGTCACAGCTGGATATCTCAAGAACTACTAATGCTATCAACTTGAAATTTGGAACAATTTTAGGTGACGTTTACCCCACTATTTTGCAAATAAGAAAGAAATAAAAATATTTATAACTTTTTTGCAACACCCGTCTTAAAACTTCAAAGTGGGGCTACTAGGGCATGTGGGGTATCATATGAAAGAGCGCTGTTTGCACATTCTCAAACATTTTTTTTTAGCCCGCATAGTTTTCGACGTTTGATGAAAAATGTAAAAAAAAATACCGTTCCCCACTCCTTATCTCCGAAGTTTTCAAAGCGAAAAATCTGTAATTATTCTGTGTGATAGAAATTTATGTAAATATTACAGAAAAAATAAAACGATGTCTCTAAATAGCACAGTTTTTCAGAAATCATCAACAAAAATTACATATAAATGATGGTACGGAACCCTCGGTGCGCGAGTCCGACTCGCTCTTGACCGGTTTTTTATCTCGGTAGTACGTTCCCGTGAGATAGTTTACCACAACCACGCGGGCGAAGCCGCGGGCAAAAGCTAGTTGCTTATAGAGAAACTTATGCTGGGTCAGTAGGTGAGCACTTCATTAGAAGGTTACAATGATGGTTGTTATAATCTCATTATAGTAACAAATTGTTAGCTCATCGTCAACCATTAACTAACCTGTTACGTCACACCAACCGTGTAATTACGTAACTCATTAGCAATAGCCATTTTATAACCTAATAACAAAAAGGTCGCACAAAACCAATCACATTCACCGACCGATATTTCGCAAAAGGTTGTAAGTTATAAATAAAATAAAAGATAAATCGAAAAAATCGAAAGCAGTAATCGAGTTGTTTCTTGAAGATATAGATAATCTAGATTATGTTGTAATGTAATTTGGGTTGTTTATCTTGAAAGGTAATTGTAAAAGTAATAGAAAGGCGATCGCTGCAAGTGTCTTGTAATATCACCTGTCATCTTGAAGGTGCGTTTAGATCGGTGGAGTTGAAGGTCTAGTAGAGCTACATAGAAGATTAACATGGAATAGTGTTAGCAGTAGGTTTTCTCGTCGCTTGAGCCTAACCAGTTAATAATGTATTTTAAAAGGAAATTGTGCCATAAGTATATACCTACAGCAAGTGATTGTGGGCTGGTAAGTTGAGATCATATGCAAAGAAAGCAGTTCCTACGTCGACAAAAGGTAGACAAATAGGGCAATATGTGAAAATCTAACAAACTAACTAAATCATGCTAAGTACGTAGAAGATACCTATTACTTACGCTACCCATGTCATCATTTGCCTGCCTTTTCCCAACTATGTTGGGATCGGCTTCTAGTCTAACCGAATGCAGCTGCGTACCAGTATTTTACATGGAGCGACTGCCTGTCTGACCTCCACAACACAATTACTGGGTAACATGATATCCCTTGGAAGACTGGTTGTCAGACTTTCGGGCTTCTGACGACCCGTAACTTCTGTCAAAGGTCTACAAATGACAGCTGGGACCAACTGCTTAGCGTGCTTTCCGAGGCACAGATGAGTCTCGGTATGTAATGACAGTCATCAATCCACAGGTCGATCTATGCAAGCGTAGCTTAACCTGGCCGATCGAACCATGCGGCTGTTAATACTTAGCCCACAAGCCCTTTACGCTACCCAAGTAAAGCTTTTATACTAGGGTAACAGTGGTCGTTGGTAGTACTTGCTCCAGTACTAGCCTCTCAATTTACCGCGTGTAAACGCACCCCAAGTTTAACAGCGACTCGACCTTGGCCCAGTCGCATTACATAACACTTGCTATCGCTATTGAACCAATTAAGTGTATGAAGTTGAAAGCATTTATCGCGCGAGTGATCGTGATCGGATTAACAGTATGTCAGAGTTGTGATACTGATATCTGACCTGTAATATCTTATCTGTTAGTTAAATTGTTACATAGGTAGTAGAACTTTTGACTAACAAGACAACCAGAACTTTAACAGCTATTATAATAGTCGGTTGTTTTTATATTATATATTTTAATCTCTTTTATTTGTTTAATTTAACTTTTTTATTTTGATTGAATCGGTAAATAGTCTACAAAACGGATTCCCGGAGGTCTTTGGTCTGCAATGTTTGTCATCAGATTGAAGACCAGTGCTGGGCCGTGGGGTTTTCAGTGGCCGCCTATCCTTTGCGCGTGAACTACAGCTTACTCTTGTTTAATCCATACTAATATAAGAAATGCGTAAGTCATTTTTTTTATCCCGGTAGTAAAGTTCCGTTCAACCACTCTTACCAAGGGGTATCCTATTACTCAGTTGGGTTGTGGAGGTGAGATAGGAAGTCGCTCCATGTAAAATACTGGTATTCAGCTGCATCCGGCTAGACCCCAACATAGTTGGTAAAACAGTGAGAGAGCAGTGGTGGCCCAGTGGTAACGGCCGCGACTTACGAGTTGTAGGTCGTAGGTTCGAACCCCGGCAGGCGCTTTACTTTGTGTAAATTATTTCATCACCGCTGCTCTCAAAACGGTGAAGGAAAACATCGTGAGGAAACCGGCATGTCCTAGAACCAAAAATTCGAAGACGTGTGATATTTACCAGCCCGCACTGCGCCCACGTGGTGGATTACGGCCCACTCCCTCTCACCGAGAGGAGGCCTGTGTCCCAGCAGTGGGAACATTATAGGCTGATTATAGATGGTAAAACGCTAGGCAGATGAGTATGGTTCCATGGGATAATTTCCGAACAATACGCGAAGCCGCGAGCAGATGTTACTAAAAAATAAACAAAAGTAATAGTCAATTAATACTTATACTACAGTTTCGCTTATACGAAGTAATTCTTTTCGTTTTGCAATACTTAGGTACTACATATCAAATGTTTTAAAGTTTTTAGTAAATATTTTTGCTAATTAAGATAGTAGGTACTACAATCGTGGGAGACTGATACTGGCAACATTGGCCCGGTTCTCAAGCATTGCAACATTATATGGGTTAATTACCCAGAACGACTACATTTCAAGATTAAGATTTCAGCTAATCTTGCTAATGTCTTATTGAAAAAATGTACAGTGTTTGTCAATAGCATTCCTCACGATTCGCTTAAGATACGTTCTATTTGTATAGATTTATAAAAAATAAATCATATTTTAAACACCATTTATTAATAGATTAAGCCGTTACGCGCGTTACGCGTTAGGTTACGCTCGTGGCTAAGTAATTAGAGCTGCACGGCTCGATTCATCAGGTTAAGCTACGCTTGCCAGGAGTTGGTCAGTGGATGGGTGACCTTCTTTATGTACCGAGACTCTTCCGTGCCTCGGAAAGCACGTTAAGCCGTTGGTCCCGGCTGTCATTCGTGGATCTTTGACAGTCGTTACGGGTCGTCAAAAGCCCGAAAGTCTGACAACCAGTCTTACCATGGGGTATCGTATTACCCAGTAACTAAGTTGTGGAGGTCAGACTACAGTCGCTCCATACAAAAAAAAAAAAACTACTAAAAAAAACTACTGTACTACTACTGTAAAATACTGGTATTCAGCTGCATCCGGTTAGACTGGAAGCCGACCCCAACATAGTTGGGAAAAGTGTAGGCAGATTGATTGGTGAACTACACCGTTAGCAATTAATTATGTTAAAAAAGGATGTAACAGGAAACAAAATCTTATTTTTTTTCTTGCTGTTATAATATAATATACTCCAAATATCGATTTCCAGTTTGTCAAAGTCAGGGTCAATCTCAACTGAAATTGTATAAAAGACGGGTCAATTTTCCAGTACACAAATAGTCGCTAATTTTCTAATTTAGGCCCATCAACACCCGGTAACCTTAGCCTCGAGAGAGCTCAAGAATACGATGCGACGCCTAAAATTGTAATACCATTTCCATACATAAATTAGGAATATAATTAATTCGTTAGTTAGCTTACAAATTAATTTTATCCCGTAGACGGACTTTATTGCGCCTGAAGTTATGCCTCTACCTAATATAATTAAATGAATGACCGTTTTCACTAACACTAGGCGTCATCTAAATGAATGCCTAAATAAAAGTGCGCAGTTGGATTTTCAGCTCTCTCGGCTCAGCACTGAATGTTAAAAAAAACATACTCGTAATATTGCGCTTTTATTACCCGACTGCGGCAAAACCAAAAAAATACCCCAAGTTTAAATACTATAGCGTGACGCCACCCAAGTTTAAATACTACAGCGTGACGCCACCCAAGTTTAAATACTATAGCGTGACGCCACCCAAGTTTAAATACTACAGCGTGACGTCACCCAAGTTTAAATACTACAGCGTGACGCCACCGAAGTTTAAATACTACAGCGTGACGTCACCCAAGTTTAAATACTATAGCGTGACGTCACCCAAGTTTAAATACTACAGCGTGATGTCACCCAAGTTTAAATACTACAGCGTGATGTCACCCAAGTTTAAATACTATAGCGTGACGCCACCCAAGTTTAAATACTATAGCGTGACGCCACCCAAGTTTAAATACTACAGCGTGACGTCACCCACGTTTAAATACTACAGCGTGACGCCACCGAAGTTTAAATACTACAGCGTGACGTCACCCAAGTTTAAATACTACAGCGTGATGTCACCCAAGTTTAAATACTACAGCGTGATGTCACCCAAGTTTAAATACTACAGCGTGACGTCACCCAAGTTTAAATACTACAGCGTGACGTCACCCAAGTTTAAATACTACAGCGTGACGTCACCCAAGTTTAAATACTACAGCGTTTTTTGAACATGGCCTCTCGCCGTTCACCACTAGGGGTCGAGACTGCTTAACCGGACTTTCCTGGGGGTGCACTAAGCGAACTGAAAGCCTCCAGCCAGGGGCATTACTTAAGGATGATGCGCATTGGTAGCCCGCAAAATTCATTTTTTTTGGGTTTTTTGCAATTTGCAGGTCCGTGTCTGGTTGTATCTTGATCAAAGTATGATACGCGGCAATAAAACATATGTATTTATATAATTTTAACCATACAAATCATCAATACATCCTTTAAGTCAGATTTCGTGCAGATTCGTCAAACGAACGAAATCTAAAGAATCTGCACGAAATCTAACTTAAAGAGATGTAAAAAAATTTTAGCTCAATTAATAAAACCGCTTAATTATGAGGAAAAAGAGGCATTACTGTTATAAATATAATATGCTAACAGTATCCGAAGGCTCAATCTCATTCGCTCATGATATAGGTACTCAACCCACACACATAATGACATAACACACACACACCACACATTCAAACACAACACTGATTACAACAACCCAATCATAATTACACATAATCACACTATCACACACAACTACACTATTACTAACAATTTGAATTCTGTAAGCACTTATTAGCCTAACTTATAAATTATCCTTTGTTTTCGTAGATTAGATTCCTTTATTATATGTTTTTTATTATTGTTTTAAATAAACAAGTTTATAGTTAATACCAACAATGTATGGAAGAGCGGAGTCTCCTAATACAGGCTTTATTAGCTTAAAAGGAGGCTCCAATCACTACCTAGTAATGTAAGAAAACTTGTTAAACTAATGAACATTTTTTCATTTTCATTTTTCATTTTCAAGAGATGTATTGATGATTTGTATTCGCGGGCTACACAGCGTAATCACCTTAACTAACATATAAACGAAGTGACTGCGCACTAAGGGCACCCCCTGTGGGGTACGGACCTCGGCTTAGGGCGTCGCTGGAGGGAGGACAGCAAGGGACAACAGGCTGGCTCAAATACAGCGTGACGTCACCCAAGTTTAAATCTAAACATAATATGTACCAGTATCACCCAAAATCATTAGTGCACTTGGCCAATGAGATGGCTCAGCGGTAATTACGGAGCTATGTCATAATTGTGTAATGTCTGTCCGTCAGTCAGTATGCTAATCTTGTATGTAATGTTGACGCAAATGCCAGATGACCGTCTTCCATGCAATATGCTTTTGCAAAACAATTACAGTTGAAGCTGTTAATTGCAATGTTATTCTTGTATTGTTACTTTATAACCATTTCTTCATATTGCTGCCGATTCTCTTGTGGAACAACTAAACTAATATTAAAGAATCCCTTCCTTTACTAACAGGCAGCGCGAGAAAAGGACGGCTATAGCTATGAACTAAGTTAGAGATGTCAAACTAGTTTACGCCTTGCGCTTCACCGTGTTTTTAGTCGACATGTTTTTACGTGTCGTCTAATTTTTTATGGAAATATTAGGTCGACTAAAGACAGCTCTTATTTACGTCCGTCCCTTTCTTGTTTTATTAGAGAGAAAAAGTTAGCAATAACCCAAATTATGTTTAGTTTGTGCACAACAGAATCGGCACCAGTATCGCCTTTCAGTGATGTTTTCAGTCAATATTGTGTCAATATTTAGAAAACGCTATTGTTGAGAAATGTCATTAGTGAACTGGAGAATGGAGTTTTGCACAATGGCCTAAAGCTCGCCATATTTTACACGACATCAGACTGAATACGTGCCGGGGACGCAGGAAACGCAAGAATATATTTTTTTGTTGAAGATTCGAAACATCAAATTGACTTAGGACTGATTTTTCAATAGTCACATACTTTTATCTGAAGAATACATAATTATGACAGTTTGACATAATTATTTTTTATACAAAAGCTGTCAAACTGCCATATTTATTCCATAAATAAAAGTTATCTGACGATTGAAAAATTTGCCCTTAAATTAAAGAGGCAGATCAAATACCACAAAATAATTTGGTCACAGACTAGTTACAAAGACAAAAGATAAAGACACAATTTCATTCTTACGTCATCTATGGGTCAATTTTCCCAAGAAAACAAAAACTCTTTGTCAATCGGCCGTATCTCCCTATCATCACAAGAATCCATATCTCTCCATAGGCTCGAAGGCGAGGGTGACACAACCTCAACATCGGGGGCCAAGTTCAAAGAAATTTAATATAAAACTTGGCGGTACTTGAGCGGCCGTAAAAAACGGCGCCTCGTCCATTTCGTTGAACACACATTTTTTGAAAGTTTCCTTATGAATAGTTCGCGTAAAGTTACGCTTTTTAAGAACTTTTATTGCTTTATTAGATGTCAAAATGTTTGGAATAAGTTCTTAATAAATCATCGATTATCCGTTGTGAAATAATTCCGATCGTGTTTACAAGAACCGGTTTTCGTAGTCCTAATCAATTCGACAAATCTGCTGGTAAACATCTTGCGATTTCTTGACTAAAACAGTAATAACTATGAAATCATTCAATAGGATTATGATTTTAAAAACAAGATTGGCAAAGGACGATTGATGTGTAATTGAATATTCGCAACAACGTGAACATTCCTCGAATGTTGTGGACGTACACACTACAACAAACAGTATTTCAAATGAACAATAATTTATTTAACATACAGGGTGGTAAAGAAATTGCGTCCCATAGCTTGGGGGTAGGTTCAGTATCGATAAAGAAACCCACGAAAAAATAAAACTAAAAACAAAAAAAAATATTGCAAGACCAACCTAATTTAGTACCTACTAACTTAAAATAGCAATCGTTTATAATTAAAATTATTTTATTTGTTTAAATACTTGAATTACCACTATCGAACGCGTTGTCATTTTGTCCTTCACTTCTCGCGTCCGAATATTATGCATGGGCATTATTAGCTACTGAAAACGGCTTGCAATAATTTAAATTCTAAACGATTGCTATTTTAAGTTAGTCCGTACTAAATTAGGTTGATCTTGCCATATTTTTTTCATGTTTTTTTATTTTAAATTTTCCTGGGTTCCTCTATCGATACTGAACCTGCCCCTAAGCTATGGCACGCAGTTTCTTTAACACCCTGTATATTGTATTCGAAATGTTGTTAAGAAGAAAACTAAGTAGGAAATATATAAACAAAGTAGGTACCTAAGTAGTCAATAATTACAACCTGAAAACAGTCGATGAGGAATGTGTAATTCACTTTCGAACATAAACTATATTATGGGCTATTAGTTGAAATTAACCATTTATCATTTTAGTTATTAACTAACTATACGACAGAAATATGACAAATAAGTAGTACCTATTCTCTGTGTTAATGATAATTAGTATCAGAGTCATTTATTTCAACTAGTGGTGACCGGGCAAAATATAGGTAGGTACTGACTTTGACCTGCATTTTACTGTTTGAAAACAGCGCTATCGAAGTATTGTTATGAGTAACTAACTTTTCTACAGCACGCTTAGCATGACCGCCATAGAAACGGGTTTTGTCGAAGAATAGACAAAATGGACGTCTAGCATGGCAATGTGTAGTTTTGTCTATTCTTCCGTCGACAAAACGTCGTCATGCTAAGCGTGCAGCACGATGCTTGTTCCTAAAAATCTCATCCCAGGAGAAATTAGACAAAACATTTGTTTATTTTCTATAGTATACTACTCATAGTATACTACATTATCTAGTGCAGGAGACATCAGGAGACTCAATTAAATAAAGTGTCCGTGCTCTTAGCAATAACAATAGTTTTCAATCAATTAATTCCAACATCATTCAATGTCAACGGGTTGTTATTAATGGATATCACTCTCATACTACTCATGTTACATCTGGTGTCCCACAAGGTTCTATTCTCGGTCCTCTTCTATTCATTATCTTTATAAATAGTATTGGTAACTGTTTCCATCATTCCAAATTTTTGTTATATGCTGATGACCTCAAAGTATACAGACCTATTCGTAGCATTCAGGATTGCTATCTTCTCCAAGAGGACTTGGATCGACTGACGGACTATTGTTACACTAGTAAGCTCCAATTGAGCATTCCCAAGTGCAACTACCTTAATTTTACCAAAAATAAAAACATCATAAGGTTCTCATATTCACTATGTAATGCTTTATTAAATAAAGTTGACTCGGTTCGTGATCTTGGCGTATTGCTTGACTCAAAACTCTGCTTAGATTTGCATATCGAACAAATTGTTAATAAAGCATATAAGATGTATGGATTTATAATGAGATCCACTCATGACTTTAAAAGGGCCTCTTCGTACCTCTGCCTGTATAAAACACTAGTCCGCTCCCAGCTCGAATATGCCGTATCCATCTGGAACCCGTATTACAGTAAATACATTGACATGTTAGAAAAAGTCCAACGTAGATTTCTTCGTGCAATGCACTACAGGTGTCACAAAACTTATCTGCAGTATAACCAGTTGCTCAGTAAATACAAGCTTTTGACGCTCAGCTCTAGACGGAAACAATTAGAGGCAATGACATTGTATAACATTGTTAATGGCAATTTCGATTGTATAGATCTAAATAATGTATTGTGCTATGCAGTCCCCAGAACTGTCCATAGACGGCAGGTGCGCGCGGGCAAGCTCTTTGCAGTAGGTACCTGCCGATCTAACACTGGTCTACGTTCACCAGTTCGGCGAATGGCAGCAACCTACAATGAAGCATTCGAACATATAGATATATTTGCATGCTCTTTGAAAAGGTTTCGTAGCCTTTTGTATGAGGCACTTGAACTCGATGACTAATTTGTTTGTTGCTGTTTTTTTTTTTTTTTTTTAATACTGTTTTTATAATATTAGTGTAACTATCATACATTAACAGTTCACCTCCTAGTTATTAAGGTTTTATTTATTAATGGTAAACTGTGAACAGCGTTGTGGGCTACATTATTACTTAAGTTACTTATGTGTTTCTATTGTAATATTGCATTTTGTAGCTGTTTGTTGTTCCTATTTAATAAAATAAAATAAATAAAATCATTAAAAGCCTCGTAATGCAATAATTGTCGGTTACCACAGACCACAGCAGAAACTACTATTTGAATATAAATAAATTTATTTTTATCAATTTGTGATTGTTTCAGAAATAGAATTGTATAAATAACCACATGAATCTGCGCACTCGTTTCCTAAACACATTTTTTTTTCTTGTTTTCATTAAGTTGATCAATATAGTTGAGATGTTATTTTAGTATTGCATCTGGGATCAATATAATAAAAATATGTACTTACATGGGTCGGAGACTGCTCTGAAATCATGTCTTGCAATTCTTTGGCATATACGATCTTCGGAGGAGGTCCAGTTGTGACTTCTGAAAGGTAAGGGTTTTAAAATAAATAATTGTTTTTATTTTTAGGCTTATTTAAAAAACTAAATTTATGTATGTGCGTCATTTTTCGCGTGAATAAATAGTTTTTCTTTCATTCTTTCTTTCTTTCTGTAAAGTGTACAAAAGTTCAACATATATAGTACCCAATTACCTACATCATCTTTGAAATTTCAGAAGTCAGGTTGAGGTTATTTATAACTACGAAAAGACAGTGTTTCTCTTGGGGGTCGTAAAAGCGACCGAAGAAGTTATTACTGGGCAGCCCTAGTAATAATTTCTTCAGTCGTCAACTCGTGATTTACCTAGCGATAGAATTATGAATCTGAAACTGAACTACACACGCTTGGCAGACAGTTTGGATTAGCAAATAGTTCCTCAAATCGTTAAGACACCCACAGGTGGGGAACTTCAATGCTTATTGCCACGTTATTATGGTATATGTCTGTTTCTAATCAAATGTTCAAAATCTGTCAATTATTTGTTCCATAATTATCCCTAAATCACAGCTAGAGGCAGAAAGTGCTAAGTCAATTTAGTGCTTCCAAAACAACTAAATTCAAATTCCAAGTATTAATCATCGATGGAAATTCAATTAATCATGTAGGAAAACACGGAAATCAACACTTGTATGCAAATTGAATAGCATTACATAGTGAGGAGCGTTGAATAATATTTCAATGAGATCGGTTAGTTTTGATAATGGTTTGATTGCATTTCACGCCTGTCCGTGTTTGCGTATCCGATGTATTGTGTGTTGATATTTTGTTTTGACAGCGCTGACAGTTATTAGTAGCTATTGTTAATTGTTAAGTGCTTAAATTGGTTTATTGTAATACCACAAATACCACAAAAGCAAATGAAACTATTCTAATGATACTATTTTAATATTATATTTATTTAACAAAAAGCGCCTTCATCCTCTCTCCTATTTAAAATTAACTTTGCTGTGCCCGACAGGGTCCATAATTGATTCGATGTTTAACATACCAACTATGTACACATTATGGAATGCAATAAAATATTGAGTATTGAGTATTGTTTAGCGTTTTCCAGGATAAAATAAGCCTATTTTTGGGAATGGTGAAATAAACAATAAGTTATTATAGAATGAGAGATCAATCAATTAAGAAAACAAGGATGTTAAAGCAGTCGCGTGCCATAGCTTAAAAAATAATAATAAAAAAAAATTCGAACAAAAATTCAAAATTAAAATTTAAAAAAATTCGAACAAAAATTCAAAATAACAATACTAAAATAATTTTAATTCTAAACGATTGATATTTTAAGTTAGTAGGTACTAGATTAGGTTGATCTTGCAATAGTATTTTTTTTGTTTTTATTTTTCATTTCTTATATTTTTCCTGTGTTCCTTTATCGATACCGAATCTACGACTAAGCACACAGCTACTTTAACACCCTTTATATTAGAACTTTAAAGAACTTATTGTTACTACACAACATTGAAGGTTGCAAACCTTACATTACACAGGCTTGGTAAAATCACTGAAATATATTCCTAGATTATAAACGCTGTTATAAAATTGTTTTGCACCTCTTCTGGAAATGACGAGAGTGCTCACACTTAAAATAATGCCAGCGTTCGTTTCTTTGCTTATTTGATATCGCAGAAACAACATAATCGGCCGGGGTCGCGAGTTGATCGAAAGAGATACCGCGGCCCTGGCACAGGCAACTGAAGGAACACGGGTGGGTTTTAGTCCGTAAAAGTCAATTATGATTTCCCATCCACAAAAAAAACCCACAACTATAGTGAAGCTATTTAATTACATTAATTACACTGACTAAAACTTACCATATTTCATTTCATGCTCGTTATTCCGTTCCCCGAAGTTCCCTTCATACAGCTCTCTCTTGCTGGTCTGGTTGTCGTCCTTCTGCTTGGTCACTGTGCTCTTGGCCGGTGAGGCCTTGGCCACTGGGGTCTTGGCCGGTGAGCTCTTGGCCACCGGGGTCTTGGCTGGTGAACTCTTGGTCACTGAGCTCTTGGCCTCTGATCTCTTGGTAACTGGCTGCTCAGACAGCGCCTGGCTAAGTACCGCTAGCACGAGTAGCGAGATCTGAGGAAGTGTAATGAAGAGCTTTTGAGTTGGAGGAAAAACCAGAATTTTTGAAAAAAAAATAATATTTTCTTGTGATCTTTAGTGTCAAACTGAGCCATGATAGCTTTCATAGAAGTTAATAAGACGGTTCAGTTCCAGCAGTGGAAGTTTAAAAGCAAAATAAAGATTTCAGTTTTACATAAATTGGACAGTTTTAAATTATAGACAATATGACAATATGACAGGGTTGCTGTGAATGTCTACCTAGTCAGTGAAGCATGAAACCCCATGATTATTACCACTCAAATAGCCTGAGAGTCACATAATAATTTTTATCAATCAATCTGCCTGCCTTTTCCCAACTATGTTCAGGTCGGCTTCCAGTCTAATCGGATGCAGCTGAATTCCAGTATTTTACATGGAGCAACTGCCTATCTGACCTCCACAACCCATTAACTGGGTAATACGAAACCCCTTGGTGAGACTGGTTGTCAGACTTTCGGGCTTCTGACGACCCGTAACAACTGTCAAAGATCCACGAATGATAGCCGGGACCAACGGCATAACGAGTTTTCCGAGGCACGGAGGAGTCTCAGTATGTAAATATGGTTACCCATCCACGGACCAACCCCGGCAAGCGTATCTTAACCTGATGGATCGAGCCGTGCGGCTGTTATTACTTAGCCACGAGCTCCTAATTTTTAATAGTGTTTTATTAAAATAATTTCAGTGTTAAGTTTTAAATCTCGTATTTGGTTACTGGGCGGGCGGAACTGAAACATCTTTCATACACAACCAAAGATAATTTGTGAAATTTTCACATCGAAACTGGTTTTCCCCTATGAATATCGATTATAAAATAAACCAATCACACTAGTAATGACACTGAATTCCACGTGAAACTAACCGGCAGCTTCATTTTCTCGCGTTTTTCCGACACGTCTGAACCGCGTAAGCTGCGTGAGACGACTCACGAGTACTCGCGACCACCACCGTACTGCGCATGCGTGCCCATACGGGAGGGGCTTATATGCTCTCGCGCATAAACGAGGGATAGTGATCAAGTGAATCATGAACATTACTAAGCAATAATGGAGTTCACTACATCTTTTTTCATTTTGAAATCGATTTGAGAAAAAAGTTCAGTATGTAGAACGGCTTAATGCAATGGTCGGTCATTAATCAGTTCTTATTATTTTTGAGGATTTGCAATTTAATGGCTGTCAACGTTATGTCATGGTTTATTTAGCGCTTTTTGTTCTAGAATTAGGTAACTGTGTTATTTGTTTCCGATGAACAGGCAAATAGTTACGACGCCGCACATTAAATATTGCCGATTTCAATGATTTACGTGATTTTACAGTCGTAATAGTGTATTTCTATAAGTTTTAATGCATAACATGAAAGATCATTTCAATTATGATTTAATGTATGCGCTACTTGTAGGTTGTCTGTAAAAGATCGCTTTTAGCGATAAGACCGCCCATTGTGTCACCCTATGTAAAATTTCAACATTTATATCTGTAATTTTTATGGTGTGCATAATAAAGAGTATTCTATCTATCTATCTACTTTTTTATTGTTATTAGTAGTAAGAGGTTTAGAATTTATGACATATTTACGAATCGTTTTGACGTCTATGAAAAAATTACACTGTATTTTTGTGAAAGTTGTTTCACGTACATGTACGAATCACTTTTTACCACTTGATATAAAATTTTTGGGTAAAAAAATATTTAAGTAATTTAGTAATATTTTAGAAAAAATTGACAAAGAATTGCTTTTGATTTCGGTTACTTAAAACTCACATTCATAAAATTAAAACAACAGAAAAAACTTAAACTTATGTTTAAAATCAATTCATTTCTTTTAAAAATGCAAAAAGTTAAAAACATTTGGCATTCAAAAATCTTTTACAACAACCTATTTCTCGTATTATAAACTCGACGCAATATAAAAATAAGCTCATTAATTAGATCATAATTGAAATGATCATTCATAGTTTTTTTCGCGATCAATCGCTTGACTGCGCGGACGTATCTTGCTTAGCTTAATATGACATTATTAATTAATTACAAATAATATTAGAATTATTTGCGTCGTCAGTGATATAAGTGTGTCGTGAGTGATTATATCGAGGTTACAGACTTTGTGCAAGAATGAGCTAAAGTATCTTTGAACAAAAATAGTGTTTCTGGGTTAGATATGCCTAACACAGGGTCTAGCCCGTTTGGCCGTAGCCACCTATTACGACGAAGTCCTCCGCCAACACCGACACCAACTCAAGATTTCCAGCCTTTAGACCCAAATCCACCAGCTCCCGTGGAGACTGAGCTACCGACTGAAGTTATTTCTACGCCGGAGATACAGAAATGGATGGGGTCCATAGATAAAATCCTAACTGAAGTATGCAGTTTAGTCGCCGAGGGAAAAATGAATGCGGATCAAAAGGTTCGTGTAGCCAATCTTTGCCGTAGTTGTCACTAATGGTGCATCTCAGATGGCTGTTTTATATCAATCCCTAAAACAAAAAACCATTCAAGCCCATAGTACCATTCAGCACTTACAGCAGCAACAGAACATCACGAGCTCTCTTCAACAGTTCAAACAAGTAGTTGAAGGCATTTCAAACCCATCAGAACCCTTTTCGTACGCTAATATGGTCAAAAAAGGGTCGGATAATTTTGTGCGCCCAGCAAATTTAAGCTCAGTTGCTATTTATCCAAGCGATAAGACTAAATCTAGTGACGATACCAAGTCTCTCGTACAGAAAATTATTTCGCCCGGGGAACTTAAACTACATGTTCGTGGCCTTAAGAAAGTAAAAAATGGAGGTGTCCTTATTAGTACCGACTCCAAAGAGGACATTCAAAAGCTCAGAAGCTTGGAAAAACTCGCTTCTTCGGGCCTTAAGGTTGAAGAACCATCAAAACGGCGCCCAAGAATCACTGTTATTGGGGTCCCGGTAGCCCTGACTGATAAGCAGGTTTTTGACTATATTTACGAGCAAAACCTCTCAGGTAAGATGACCAATACTACGCGTGAGACGTTTGAAGAACAAATTAAATTGAGCCATAAATCTGGTAAAAAAGACCTCCCTACTTGCAATTTTATACTAGAAGTGACGGCTAGCATCAGGAAGATTCTTGTGAATCAAGGACGAATATTCATAAATTGGACGTCGTGCCCAGTACGAGATTTCACGATAGTTACAAGGTGCTTTAACTGCCAGCAGTTCGGCCACGCGGCCAAGTTCTGCCGTGAAACTAGTCCGACGTGCAATCACTGCGGAGAAACGGGCCACTCTTTCAAGGAGTGCAGCACAAAATCCACTCCACCCTGCTGTGCGACGTGTAAACGATTTAAGAAAAATGCTGATCATAAAACTGGTGATGTAAAGTGTCCAGCACGAAAATATGCCGAGGACAACTATATTCATTCCATAGATTATGAAGGCGCCTAAGAGCGCTACCTATTAATCCATCTAATAAGCACACTAGTAGTCGTTTTCGTTTGTTTATAGTTGTTTATTTGTCATGACTGATCAATTACTTAGTGACCTAGATCAATTTTCTGTGTCTGAAGCTATAAATTGTAACATTGATGAGTGTAAACACCTCTTTCCCTCGGGAAAGAAACCGCTGACCCTACTTACACAAAATATTCGTAGCATAAATCGAAATATAAATGGTTTTGAAATTTTGCTACAGAACCTGGGTATAAGTTGCGACATTATCGTCCTAACAGAATGTTGGTTGTCAAATCAAACAGCTGTTATACCATCATTAGACGGATATGTTTCGCACAAAACCAACAGAAACATCAACCAGAACGATGGCATAGTTGTATTTGTTAACAATAATTTAAGTACAACTGTAGAAGAACCATTGCTACAAAATAGTAATTGCTTACTCATTAAAATTAATTCAGATACGGTAGTTATGGCTATATACAGACCTCCTTCTCAAAATGTCGCCAATTTCTTAGATTCACTAAACGTACAGTTACAAAGTCTTACAACATTTAAAAACATAATATTAATGGGCGACATCAACATCAACATTGCTTCCGGGAAAATGGATGTACATGCACATAACTATCTTAATATCTGCTCATTTCACGGACTTTTGCCAGCTCATTTACACCCCACGCATCAAAGCGGTTCATGCTTGGATCATTTCATTATAAAAACGAATAACCCAACCAAAACATTTGTTACTAACTCTTCGCTTACTGATCACCAAGCAGTTTTACTAACAGTACAAGTTTATTTACCCAGGAAAAATTGTTTACGTAGCTATACTAAAGTCAACATTACACACCTCGAAAAAGACATACGTAATATTAATTTTGACCCAGTTTATAATTCTACCGATGCAAATATTTCTATTAATTACTTTATAAATACACTTCACCATGCAATAATAAAAAACACAGTCACTAAAATAACGCCAAGGAAATATAAGTCCATTAAACCTTGGATTACACCCGGACTTGTTCGATGTATTAGGCACAGAGACAAACTGCACATAAAATGCAAGCATGAGCCTGGAAATGAAATACTTTCCATTACGTATAAAAGATATAGAAACTTCTGCAACAACCTTCTGAAAAAAAATAAAAAATGAATATGATAAAAGTGAACTGCAAAAGGCAGGCAAAAATAGTAAACTTATTTGGAAATTTATAAAAACAAATACATTTAGAACAAAACAACTTGAACCTCCACTTGACTTATTGACAATAGAGAACAACCCAATCGATTCAATAAATAAAATTAATTTATATTTTTCTAATGTAGGCAAAACTTTAGCAGAAAAGACCTTAACGGCTAGAAGTTTGTTCCGTCAAAACCAACCTAAAGCACTCCCCACACTCAAATCGTTTGGCTTACTAGGCACGGATGTCGACGAAGTACTAACAATTATTTCTGGATTAAAGGACGTTTGCGCTGTTGGGTGGGACGATATATCAAACAACATACTTAAACATTTCAAATACCTACTTGCTCCGCCGCTAGCTCATATTTTTCAGTTATGCTTAACTAATGGTATATTCCCTAAGTCGCTTAAAAAGGCAGTGGTTACTCCTGTATATAAATCTGGTGATAAAAAATGTGTTAATAACTACAGACCCATTTCCGTCTTAACAGGGCTCTCCAAGATCCTAGAAAAAATAATTAATATTAGATTAATGAAATACCTAGAAGATAACAAATTACTCTCAGATAGACAATTTGGCTTTAGGCCCAAAAAATCAACTAATCAAGCAGTGCATCAAATGACGGATTATATAGCAACTAATTTAGATAAGGGTCTGCACTCCATTGGGATCTTCCTAGACCTCGCCAAGGCCTTTGACACAATTTCCTGTCCTTTATTATTGCAGAAGCTTGAAACACTCGGAATAAGAGGAACAACGCTTTCATTACTTTCTGATTATCTTAGTGACCGCGAACAATGTGTCAAAATTGGTCAGTACGTCAGTTCTGAGCTCCGAAATAGTAATTACGGAATACCACAAGGTAGTATTTTGGGTCCTACTTTATTCCTAGTATATATCAATGACCTGTGCAGCTTGACACTCCAAAATGGGGTCATATTGTCATATGCAGATGACACAGTTCTATTGTTTTCAGACAAATCTCGACATGAGGTGTATAAACAAGCCCAAAACGGGTTTAATATAGTGTCTGATTGGCTACATGATAATCTCCTTACACTAAATGCAGAGAAAACCAAACACATTTTATTTACTATTAGAAATACTAACCTGCCAACTACTAACATAAACATTTATGCGCATAAGTGCGGCACTTATGCTGACAATGCATGCAATTGTCCTACTTTAGCAAAAACCGATCATATAAAATATCTTGGTGTAACGATTGACACAAATCTGAATTTCCGTAAACACATTGATTTGTTATGCACTAGAATGCGTAAATTAATATACATTTTTAAGAATTTACGATATTTATCAGACTACAAATTAATTAAACAGGTTTATTTAGCTTTGTGTCAATCCATTCTGACTTATTGCATAACTTCATGGGGTGGGGCTGCTAAATCAATCCTATTGCCATTAGAACGTGCACAGAGAGCTATTCTTAAGGTAGCCACTTTTCGCCCATTTAGGTTTCCCACACACGAGCTTTACACTGCGTGTAAAGTTTTAACTGTGCGTCAACTATTTATACTGAATACAGTGCTACACCAACATAGCAAACTTCCTTATATCCCAATACCTATAGATAAGAGAAGAAAAGACTTGGTTTGTATAAAGCCTCAAACTAGACATACTTTTATAAATAGATTTTATGTATTTTTAGGGCCGTTTTTATATAATAAAATCAATAAGTCTCTTAGTATTTATAGTATAAATTGTAAAAAATGTAGTGAAATGCTGCGTGAATACTTAGCGACATTTAATTACTCAGACACTGAAAAATTGCTAGATGTAATGCAATAAGTTTAATAATGTTAAGTAATTTTCTATTTTTTTATTTAAAATATAATTATAATGTATAAATGCTAGCTCTTATATGTACACTAACACATTGTCCACTAAAGTACTCAGCGTTGTTAAGTGATGGCCTGAAACACAGGTTTTAATAAACCTACATCAGGCAGGTCGCTATTGTAATAATTAGACCTTTATCCGATAAATATAAATTATACACTAGATTTTTAACATAGCTTAAGTTGTTCATACTAATATTACTATGTAAATACTTTGTAATGATGTAACTTTTATGTAATTTAATTAATTAATGTGAACTTATGAATAAATATTCTATTCTATTCTATTCTATATTGTGCATTAAAACTTACAGAAATACAGTATTTGAACTGTAAAATTAGGTCTGTAAAATTAGGTCTGTAAAATTAGGTCTGTAAAATCACGCAAATCAGCGAAATCGGTAAAATTTCGTCTACGTCCTCTTAATCTGTGGTTTTAATTTTAGAATGTGTCAAATATTTTAACCATTTTATGTGACTTTGATTTTTATACTTGTAAACAAACGTGGCTCTTTAATTCCTTTGCCTGTATAAATAAGATAATTGAGTATGAACTTTAAAAACACACAATAACTCAAAACGTATTTTCAAGCTTCAGAAGCTCCTAAATAAAGATACAATTTAGTGACTCTTAAACTCTTAACTCCAAATCACCTGTGTGCTTTTATTTCTTTGGATTATGTTTTCTTAAATAAATGTTATTACTTAGCAAAACAGTTGACTCGTGAAAGTTTATTTAGCGTAATTTATTGACGATGAAAAGGTAAGTAAAGGTAAGTATAGGTAAGTATAGGTACTATGGGTTAACAAGTTTAAGTGAATTTGAATGACTTTCTTAGAAAAATGTGAAATACGATGAAATTACAAGGTAATGTTGATTGGGTATCAATTAATATTTTATCTTTTCCAGGAATGTTCTAAAGTGTCTGTGGTTATAAAGAAACATGGACATTATTATGTAGTTATTTGTTTTTGTTATTTGTTATGTTTGACCTTTTTGGCGCAGCCGTGAGCCACACACTATTGTTGTTAAAATATTATTTTCACACTGTTTTTTTTCTTTTGTATTTTTGTGTTTCACGAACTGTGTCCAAATAATCGTTTTATTTTCTTTCTTTTCTTTCTTTCTAAGAATATTTCTTTTTAACGGTACGTTACCGAAAAAATGCATAAGATGTTGAAATGCTTTTGTGTCTTCGTAATAATGTGTAACTAATCATGATATAATCCAACGATTTATTACAATAGCGAACAAAATAGTGATAATTTACGACTAGCTAAGCTTGACGTTGGTATCTGTTGGAATTTTTCGGAAAAGTTACAACGTAACCATTATTCAATAAGGACAGAGACAGGTAAAACTGACACAGTAGGTCTTTTATAACATAGGTGATTGTTTTATTATTGTTTTCTTAGTAAAGAAGCCGGTACCTATTCCAAATTAATACCTATGCTTGAAATAATTAGGGAACCTTCATGACATGACCTAGAACAAAAAAATTCGAAGTCATGTGACATCCTTTCTTTTTGTAACAGGGACTGAAAGGGGGCTTAAAAATTCGAAGTGGGGTATGTATACTATAGCATGTGGGGTATCATATAAAAGAACGCTGTTTGCACATTCTCAAACATATTTTTTTCTTTTTTAGACCGCAAAGTTTTCGACTTTTGATGAAAAATGTAAAAAAAAAACCGTTCCCCCTTATCTCCGAAGTTTGCATAGAGAGAGGTCTGAAATTATTCTATGTGATAGAAGTTTATGTAAAGATTACAGGAAAAATAAAAAGATGTCTCTAAATAGCACACTTTTTCAGAAATCGGAACGGAACCCTCGGTGCGCGAGTCCGACTACCTCTTGACAGGTTTTTAGTCAGTCACGGTGGCACTACGGCACGCGTACAATTTAGTTGTTTATAAAAAAAAAGAAATGACAATCTCTCGAGATGAAACACACTTCTTCACATTGTTTCAGACCATTACTTCTTGTTCAAGGCTGAAATGTCTTCAACGATGGTCTACTTAGATAAGTTATGCAAAGTGCAGTCATATCCAAATAATTATGATGCATTGCTCTTAACTGGATCACTGTTACGTCATAGCTGCTTGAACTCTGCCTGTTTGTGAGCGACATTTAATTTGGTAAGTCTAAAAATTAATCTTGCATGTGTAATTTATGATTGCATTCATCGTTGCATATTTTTGGGGTTTGTTCGAATATTATTAGATAAAACCTATTCTTTAAGTCATAATGATATGCTTTTTCTTTTTGTCGATTAGTTGTCTTTTTAAGCCGCTACGCGTAGACAAAAAAATGATTGAAGCAAAATAGACAAAGTTACCTGGATCCTACCAATATCCTATAGTAAGCAATTCCACTTTGTATCTTCATCTCAAAATGATGTCCTTGAATGTGTATACTCTGTGCTATACCTAGTTTCATTCTGCCTGCTTTCAGTTTTTAATTCCTCTTTGTCCGCCTATCTGAAAGTATAAACGTCTCCTATCGGTTTGGTGTTGAGGTGCAGAAATGGCAAAACAAAATTAACTATAGCAACACAATTGCAAATCATAAAAAAATGTTGGCAAGGTTAAAACAAATAAAACTATTGAATTGTCAATGTGCTTGCGCAACGCAATTGTTCTACGGTACGCTCTCGGTGGCAACAGTGAAATGTCATAACTATGTACGAGTAGTTACGTTTTATAGGTATATTGGTGTGGAGTTAAGAGGAAACGTGGGTGCTCTTTTCTCCATACAAAAAGACACAAACGCTCTCGCCTGTTTTCTTTCTGGTTAATGACCATAAAGCAATGATTTTTTACAGAAATATAAATAACAGCTACTTGTATGCCCCTATGTTTTCCTTTTTGATGATTTATTATTTTTATAAGAACTAGAACCCTCAAAAAATGCTCAAAATTGCCTATTCAGACCGCTGTCAACAGACGCCTAGTGTACCAATTTGACAACTATTAACGAAAAAAAAAACATAGGGGCATAGTATATATCCTTCTTATTCAGTTTATGAAATATCTTTTAAATTGGTCCAATATTCGAGGAGGAAAAAGGCGAGAGCCAGACCTCGAAATCTGACATCTAACATAGGCTATTTAGTCGGATCTGCAGTTGTCCTTATCGCACGAATTCGAGGGCGGAGCGCTCGCAGAGCGACAGCAATACCTTCTTAAAATACCTAATTTTCAAAAGTCTGGCCACCCGCATTTCCTCTTAATTAGCACCAATTACACATAAGCTCATTCTCTTAACAAATTAAACTCATTTTCCATTCTCAGTAACCCTACAGGGCAATATGACTCTTAACGCAATTATAATTAACGTCATAAAGAATAATTGTTATATTAAATTCTTAACTTACTTATATGGGAGCAAATTACACGAAATTAGGTACTTGACCTCATAGTTTTATGTAAACAAATACGTTGGCAGTTTCATCATAATATGAGATTTTTTTATTCTTTAGTATTTTTCTTTATTTATTAGACTCTGTCTACATTATTTTCTAGTGATAGGTATGTATTGACTAAAGCAATATGATATTCTTTAATATAGATTTTTACTAGGTTGGTGGTTGGTTGGGGTTAGAAGAAAAACAGAAAGAATATTGCTTTGGTTATGCGACATGGAAAGTTCTGTCTAAAGCATCCCGTGGGATCATAGAACATGGCTTTTCTACGAAGGTTTTGTTGAAAAGAATGGATGTGTCCCTATATAAGAGTAAAAGAACATTAGAAATATATTTATAGCCTACATTAAATTAACCATAACGAGGCTCAAAAATATCAGTGGTGCGAAATATAAACTGTTAACACGACAGACAAATTGTATTTAATCGTCGGGACATTATGAAGTGCCACAGATTTCAACACCTCATTAATAGGTGCAAAAGGTTCACTTCGTAACCCAAAAAAATAAAAAATAGGTATTTTTAAATAAGCATAAATAGGCATGCTTTTTACCGATAAAGATAATGACTAAGATAGGTACAGATATTTCAAATATACAATGGTAGTATTTAAACGCACATCAAAAATTACCAATTTTTCCCAACAGAATACCTACGTATATCAAAAATACTGTATGCACATCAAAATTAAACTTAACGTCAGGTCGACGGAGCCTCGCTGCACGGGGCTCCTATTTCTGTATACAGTGTTTAAAGGAACCTAACCAAACCCAACCTCGGGGTGCCCAACAATTATAATTTGTACATGTTCTGATATTCAATTAGTTAGCTAGTAGTGCAATAATAAGTTTATTAGCTGCACATTTGTTATTTTTGATGAACAGTTAGTATTTTTGATTCATGATTAATTTTTGTTATGACTTTGGACAAAGATTTATATTTAAATAATGATTATTAATTGTACAAATTTTGATATTTAATTAGTAAATTAGTAGTGCAATCATTGATTTGGTATAACATATTGATTATTAGATATATTTGATGTAAGAATTATAATTTCCCTTATAAAATACAATAGTAAGTAGTAAGTTGCACCTGATTTAGCTGCATTCAGGACCTGCCGAAACCATGCAGATCATCTCAGATAAGACAGCAATGCGATGAGCTAGCCTTCTCATTCCCCTCTCTGTCATCAACTTTTTCTAGCAAGAAGAGTAGGTAATACTTACTTATATTAACTCCATAAGTCATCGTTGTCAGTGAACATTCTGCAGCTATTTATTTTGTGTCAGTATGTAACAGTAGGTAGCGACATTACAGGAATTAACTCGCGGGTCACAGCTGTGCTCGGCCTGCGTGTTGCAAAACTGACGCCACTGCCAGCCGTATGTACCGGCCTTTATGTTGCTACCAGGTGAGGAGATTGAAATTTTATTTTTGTTGGTTTAACTGTGTGTTGTGTGTTGTCAACTAGTTTTAAAAACTCAAATATTTCCATGATACAATAGAAATGGCGTAGATACTCTTGGGATAACTTCGATGATTTTATGCTTGTTTATTTATCTGACAGTGGTGAAGAAAGTGCTCGTGGCTAAGTATTATCAGCTGAACGGGTCGATCCATCAGGTTAAGCTACGCTTCCCGGGGTTGGTACGTGGATGGGTGACCATCTTTACGTACCGAGACACCTCGGTGCCTCGGAAAGCACGTTAAGCTATTGGTTCCGGCTGTCATTCGTGGATCTTTGACAGCCGACCGAAAGTCTAACAACCAGTCTTACCAAGGGTTATCGTGTTATCCAGTAATTGGGTTGTGGAGGTCCGATAGGCAGTCACTCCATGTAAAATCCTGGTATACAGCTGCATCTGGTTAGACTGGAGGCCGACCCCAACATAGTTGGGCAAAAGGCTAGGCAGATTGTTTTGTGAAGAAAGAGCTTGTTTCAAGGACATAATACGACGCCTGCGCCGCCGATGAATCTTCGCCTCTGACGGATTGACATGTGACGTCACTTTCATAATCATAATCATTTCCTAATCAGGATCAGTCAGAATATATTTATCAAAATGCCTAAAGTTCAACAATTAGGTAGCGTGGCTCAAAGCCAGGGGTGTTCATATAAGAGCTACCACTCGCGAAGGCTATTTTGAAGCCCCAATACTTTGTGCAATAACTTTTGCTATAATTTTCCCCCTACATTACTCATAATAATTATGTGGGGCACAGCTGTGCCTAGACTAGAGCGTGTGTGTTGCGAAACACCCACAATATGCACTGGACTGTACGCTAATCGCCTCAGGGCTTTCGATGTGACGAAATCTCATATGAACGTATGTTGTGGCTATTTGATATAGTACAGAAACCGGCATACTTTAATGACAGCTCCGTTTAAAACACGGGGCAGGATGAAAGGAAGAAATAAATAAGTTGTTTACACAACTCACTTCCTAAACTAGGGTGACTAATGTGACCCTGGGTAATAGCTCCAACCCACGAGGTGGACCGTAGTGAGGGTCGCAGGCACTCCGCTGGATGCAGCCTCACGACTGAAAATATGATACTTAGGAGGGCTACTGTCGCATTTTATCACCTCTTTCGCTCACATAGGACTAAATTTTTAAGATTGTTAAATGAAAGATGCTTTTTTTAAAAATGTAATCAATTAGCGAACTAGTAAATAATATTAATTTAATTAGGTAATTATTAAAAACACATTTTGACTGAGGCATTTCTTTAACTTATCTCAAAAACAGATAAGAAGTACTTTTTAACCGACTTCCAAAAGGAGGAGGTTCTCAATTCGTCGGAACCTTTTTTTTTTTTTTTTTTTTTATGTATGTTCCCCGATTACTCGAAAATGGCTGGACCAATTTGGATTTTTCTTTTTTTGTTCGAAATCAAGGTCCCATGATCATCAAGTCAGGATCTGATGATGGGATCCCATGGAAAACGGGGGAAACCCTCAAATTTTATGGGCACACCTATATCGATTTCGGTATTTTTTATAGTTACTCGTGCATTTGCTCTTGGAAAGTACCATTCGGTGAACTGGAACTGATGATGAAGACCACAGAGGGCCATCGGAACTACTCAATTATATCTAAGTATATCACAGGTTGCGATTCGATTACTTTAATATGGTTTATGCTCGTCAAAATGCATAATGGTAATGGTGACTTCACCATGAGCTCCAGTTCTCCTGGTTCTTACTAGGACAACTCCTGAACAATTAACGTCCCTGCATCGGGAAAAGCAATATTTTGTAAAACGTGATGAGCAGTTGACATTGGGTTATTGTAACTTAGATAAATTACAAACTGAACCACTAAAAAGTGAAAAATAAAAACTTTTTTACAAAAAAAAACCGACTTCCAAAAAAAACACTACAAAGTGAAAAATAACAAATTTCGGAAGTCGGTGGCAAAAAACTAAAATACAGATCCAAAGATACCGACTTCCGAAATTAGTTATTTTTCACTTTGTAGTGTTTTTTTTGGAAGTCGGTTTTTTTTGTGCTCAGTTTATTAGATAACGCAATAGAAATGTGTTTTCAAAATTAGTTAAGTACGTATTAAATTAATATTATTTACTAGTTCGCTGACTGATTACATTTTTCAAAAAAGCATTTTTTCATTTAACAATCTAAAAATTTGGTCCTGCGTGAGCGAGAGAGGTGACAAAATGCGATAGAACTCTTTTACCTGTGTCAGTGTGACTCTATGATGTTCACTTTATAACAACAACCGCATTCCATAGTTTTACGCTGCACTCTATACTCAACCAGTGATTGATCAAAGGCTTTCAGATTGTAATAAAACTTTAAATAACGTAGTTTCCTTACAATATTGGTAACCGAAGTCCTACCAACACCATTTACGTTAACTCCACATTTCTTAAAAAGTATTTTCACTCAGCAACTTTAGCAACATGTTCGAGCAGGTATTGTGACGTCGCAGTGACGTCACAGCCGCTGCCTGTATTTAAAGGACTAGTACAAAATTATGGTACAGAAGTGCCACAGCAACCTTCCATTAGTACAAGTTAAAATATCTCATGCTGTGGTAAAAATATTAGTTCATTATCTAAGTGGTAGCGGTGCTGCCCATCAGGCTGTCGCCACTCTTGGAGGATATTAATGCACCGCTCTGCAATCTACGATAGTAGTGGGTCTGAAGCCAAGACTCGTTAAAATTTACTGCTGAACAGGCTTTCGAACAGGCTTTCGAAGATCGTAACAAGGCACGTCGTGATCGTCAGGAAAATATATGTTTTATAACTATACCAGACTTGGCACTTGGTAGCCGGTTCTCCTCTCTAGAAAACGATTTATTGGAACCGTGCGCATACCTAATGTCTAGATGGAATAGTTTATGTCAAGTAAAAACTTTTGAAATGCATTATTTGTCGACCATATGTCAACAACGCATTATCTCCTATTTCGGCCACATAGTATCCAGAGGCGATGAAAGCTTGGAGAAACTGATTGTGGTTGGGAACACCGAAGGCAAACGATCGCGCGGTCGTTCACCAACACGATGGACCGATCAGGTGAAGGAATCATCGTCCTCTAAATTCTACACGGTGGTAAGGGATGCGCTGGACAGAAACCGGTGGAGGCGGATCATCCGCTCCACGATCCTCAAATCTGAGGGATCGACTAGAGAGAGAGATTTAGTGATAATTAATAAAAAAGCTGCTGTTTACAATCTTGGACAAAATTATTTAATTTAAGCCTACAGGAAGACGGATTGTTTGATTTATTTTGCATCCTCACGACTATATTACTTGTGTGTCTTGTTACGATTGGGTATTCTGTTCCTTTTTATTGGTGGCACTAAGTTTAAATGTAGGTATAGTAGGTACTTGTGTATACCGAAGATCGGCAATAACTCAATACAGCATGAATAGCGCGGGAAAGACTTTTGTGGATGTGGACGTCGCCAAACTATTATCATTTAAACTATTTTTACTGGCAGTTTGAGTACTTTGTGCAGCCTTCCCAAATGTCCTTCCTTTGGTATTATTCGTCGAGCCGTTGAGCTAAATGATTACTGACAAATGCGCGCATTCACTGGACTCAAATCTGTGTGTTTCTTTCCTTAGAAGAGTATTTCAGACAATAATCTACATGATCCTTACATGATCTGACCAAGATTATGTTTGGACTTTAAAAAGTGACTTTGACACGCTGAGTTAGTTTCGCCATTTATTCTCAGGGTAGTCAGATAGGAAATGTCGACTTCATCTAGCTTATTTTTTTTATATGACATGTAAAAGTGATTCGAATAACCTAATTAGGCACATAATAAACAATTTTATGTCATTACATTTCATTTCATTTTGGAACTACTCTTACATTTTCTCGTGTAGCTAAAAACAAGATGTTTTCATTGGATGTACTTTTTCCATAATAGAAGGTTCAAACACAAAACTTGGTTTCCTCAATGATTGTGCTAGTCTCAAACTCATACTCAAAGCAATGATTTCAAATTAACCAATTACAGACAATTGTCAAGGGTTCGCCCATTCTAAAGCGTAGTAGGTAGGCCTACCTATGTCAAGGGTTCGCCCATTCTAAAGCGTAGTAGGTAGGCCTACCTATGTCAAGGGTTCGCCCATCTAAAGCGTAGTAGGTAGGCCTACCTATGTCAAGGGTTCGCCCATCTAAAGCGTAGTAGGTAGGCCTACCTATGTCAAGGGTTCGCCCATTCTAAAGCGTAGTAGGTAGGCCTACCTATGTCAAGGGTTCGCCCATTCTAAAGCGTAGTAGGTAGGCCTACCTATGTCAAGGGTTCGCCCATCTAAAGCGTAGTAGGTAGGCCTACCTATGTCAAGGGTTCGCCCATCTAAAGCGTAGTAGGTAGGCCTACCTATGTCAAGGGTTCACCCATTCTAAAGCGTAGTAGGTAGGCCTACCTATGTCAAGGGTTCGCCCATCTAAATAGTAGTAGGTAGGCCTACCTATGTCAAGGGTTCGCCCATCTAAAGCGTAGTAGGTAGGCCTACCTATGTCAAGGGTTCGCCCATTCTAAAGCGTAGTAGGTAGGCCTACCTATGTCAAGGGTTCGCCCATCTAAAGCGTAGTAGGTAGGCCTACCTATGTCAAGGGTTCGCCCATTCTAAAGCGTAGTAGGTAGGCCTACCTATGTCAAGGGTTCGCCCATTCTAAAGCGTAGTAGGTAGGCCTACCTATGTCAAGTGTTCGCCCATTCTAAAGCGTAGTAGGTAGGCCTACCTATGTCAAGGGTTCGCCCATCTAAAGCGTAGTAGGTAGGCCTACCTATGTCAAGGGTTCGCCCATTCTAAAGCGTAGTAGGTAGGCCTACCTATGTCAAGGGTTCGCCCATCTAAAGCGTAGTAGGTAGGCCTACCTATGTCAAGGGTTCGCCCATTCTAAAGCGTAGTAGGTAGGCCTACCTATGTCAAGGGTTCGCCCATTCTAAAGCGTAGTAGGTAGGCCTACCTATGTCAAGGGTTCGCCCATCTAAAGCGTAGTAGGTAGGCCTACCTATGGAGAAGAACAGGCAATAAACTCCACGGACAAATTTTTAAATCAAAATAGTCTTACAGAAGCTTCGATATTAATAAAATATATTCATCAGTATATTTCTATCAATGTAGCAATGCAGATATTGGCAATTAGCCTAGAAAATGGTGGAAGAAAAAACTATTTCCCAACAATACCGCACGCAAACTTGTAGATATTTTCCTAACAATCTTAGTTCTATTATGTAGTCTAGAAAGAGTACGCGTTAGTTAAAAGAGAATAACTTTGTAACGTAAGCGAGGTACATAAACCACAGCGGCCAGTGTTGCCAGCGCGCATAATACCCGCTAATCCTTTACCTTGCTTTAACATGGAAATGTTACTAACTTTATACAGAGTTATTTTTTATTTTCTTTAGCACTAACGCTATTGGAGTTCAAACACACACAAATTTTTTGTGGATTTCAAAACACTTTAGTCCAACCATCACTTGAAATAAGGTTTGGAATAGGGTTCTGCAAATTGGAAGAGTAAAATTAATCGCACTTCATCTTTTTCTTCCCAGTTAACATAATCTTAGATAGCAAATCTCACTACATAATGAGAACGATGACACAGACAAAATTGAAACAGTCTATGGAGGTCTATTATTTTTGTGAAAGCTTAAAGCTGAGCGTCGACCTGGAGGTCTACTCTCCTAAGCACGAAGTCTGTAGTTTCGGCCTCCACTACGGGCGTTTCCTACTCCGTATCACCTACGGGTGGATTATTGGTTCGGGTCCCGAACGAAGTATGAATGACAATACGATTTGACATTTATCCCTATTCCCGATATGTTTTTGCCCGTTCGAAAAATTTAACTATTACTTACACTTGTTTTCATGGATCGATAAGTCAGACGGAAGGACGGACGGACGGACTCAGGGAGTAGACCGCTTGCAGTGGACGCTCACCTTTAAGGTATAATACTGGTAACCTGTAAACTGGGTTTATTTTCAACTTTAATAGCAAGCTTAAAAATGGAATGAATTAGACTTTATTTCACTCTTACATTCACGGAGTCTCCTATTTATGAGAACAGCACAGAGCCCTAACTGGGTCGAAAAACTAAAGCCCAGCGTCGAGTTTCTAATACCTCTAACACACTACCTACGCGTTTAGCATAAACAAAAGAAAACAATGCCGATCTTAGGCCCGTTTACTCACAAATGGATTCGCCTAAATCCGGTTATGTGTGTTCAGTAATCCTTTCTCCGGTAGTAAATTCGTAAGCATCCACTAAGAAGGGTTGAAAAGGGTTCAAATAACGTAAAATTGTCTACGGAACCCTACAATTCCCTGGTTGTAGGGTTCCGTAGGCAATTTTACGTTATTTTTGCAATGTTTGTATGTATGACCCAATAGCCAAAAAGACAGTCTTTACCGACACTCAAAAGTTTTTCTAATAAAAACCTACAAATTACAGACACACAAAAGAAATTAAAATTACTTTCTCCGAAATCTAATTATTTAAGTAGTTTTTCATCCTTCAAAATGGCTTCAGATTATTGAGCCTATTATGACTGATGACTCTATATGTATTTATAATATTTTTTACTGTACCTAGATGCAAAAGATTTTTATTTGGTCCTTAATGTGTTGAAACAATGGATGTTTCACGTCCTACGGAATCTATAACACGTGCACCATCACGCACTTGACCGGTTTTTAGGGTTCCGTACCTCAAAAGGAAAAAACGGAACCCTTATAGGATCACTCGTGTGTCTGTCTGTCTGTCTGTCTGTCTGTCCGTCTGTCCGTCTGTCACAGCCAATTTGCTCCGAATCTAATGGACCGATTAAGTTCAAATTTGGTACACACATGGATTTCTGTGACCCAAACACGTACAGCTAAAATAAATACATGAATTTTGAATATGAGAGTCACTTTTAGGGGAAAAATAAGAAAATTTAAAAAAAAAGTTTTGTAAACTGTACCGAGTGACATATCAAATGAAAGGGCTTACTATGAGGGTCTCAAATATATTTTTTTTATAATTTTAAAATATATTGTTTTAAAGTTATTTAAGAAAATTGACGAAAATTGACCATTCCCCCCCCCTTATCTCCGAAACTACTGAGCCTAAAATTTTGAAAAAAATATAGAAAATAGTTCTATACCTGTAGATTACAGGAAAACCTATAAGAAGTCTGTGGTCTTAAAATAACATGGTAAATCTATACATATAAAAAAATCAAAGTCCTGACTGAGTCACTGACTAATATATCAACGTATAGCCCAAACCAATGGACCTAGAGACTTGAAATTTTGCACATAGATACCTTATATAGTGTAAACATCCACTAAGGAAGGATTTTTGGAAATTCCATCCCTAAGGGGGTAAAATAGGGGATGAAAGTTTGTATGAAAAATCCTATCCCTTGAGTTAATAGACTTGAAACTTATCACGAATATTCATCTAAGTAAATTATAAAGTTTATCATTTTTAGTCTTCCTAAACTACCCCCTAAGGAGGGATTGGGGGTGTCAAAGTTTGTATGGAAGAACTTTAACACGCGGTCCGGTTAACTCAAAACTCAGTTTTTATACTTGAGACCAAAAATTAAGACTAACGTGTATCAAGGTTTTCCAAAAATCTACCCCTGAGGGGTGAAAAGTTAATTTTATAGCGGAGGATTTTATTGGGGGCTTGATTAACTCTAAAATTGGTGTAAATAATGTTTGAGTCAAGTTATGGAAACATACCAGACGATTTTTGAAATTCTTTATTTGTGTTCGTGAAAACAGAGATACCTACAGTTTATATGAAAAATCTTATTAATTTTGTTAATGAACTTGAAACTTAGCACAAATACTTGCATAAGTAATTAATAATGTTTGTGATTATTAGTTTTTCAAAACTACGCCTCAAATGAGGTTACGGATGTTAAAGTTTGTATAGAAGAATTTTAAAGCGCAGTCCGATTAAAAAAATGGTACTTTGAGTCAAGTTAGGAAACTTGCCAAACGAATTTTCACCGATTTTGACGACATATAGCTGATGTTTTAAGTAGTAACTTAGGCTATTTTTATTTTAGAAAAATAATTAGGGTTCCGCGCAAGAAAATTAAAATCCATGAAATCAGACAACCATGTACAGTCCAGTACAAACTTACTAAGCCTCCGCTGTCTATTACGGATATAACAACAAATAATAAAAATAAAGCAAAGTTAAAAATGTAAGGGGTCGATCCCCATACAATAAACTTTTCATTTTGAAAAAAAAAATAAAAATTTTAATCTAGCATGTGGGGTGTCATCGTCTAGAACTCATTGAGTAGAGTAGAAACATATTTTTTTTTAATCTTTTAAAATTAAGAAATAGGGGGCCGCAAAAGTTGTAAATTTTAGACCATTTTTGTACGAGCTCTAGCGCAACAATTCAACAAATTAGGAATTTGAAACTTCTTTATACCATGTAGGTACCATGAATACTGTATTTAATCAACAATACTGAAAACGGCGATTCATAAGGTGTTTTGTTTAAACATGGGTGATTTTCTGCAACTGCAAAGAATAACCTTGTAATTCACAGTATCATTATAAAATAAGTAAAAAGTTATCTTTGCGATTGTTAAACATATAATATGGTACGGAACCCTTCGTGCGCGAGTCCGACTCGCACTTGACCGGTTTTTTATCCGAGTTTGCGCAACAGCGTTAATTTAAATATATTAAGCGCAGCCATGTTAATCCATCGGTGTGTTTAACGTCTGTAAGGGCGACACATTCTATACGATTCGAAGTAATTTATTATATTTGTTTGCAGTGTCGTTTAGGGGTTCTGTGCACTGTTTTGTTTACGATTTCTTATGGTATGGGCATGTGATGCGGAGGAATGAGGAAAATGTCGTGAGGAAAGTTTTGAGTATGAATTTCGATGGCTATGCGAGTAGGGGAAGACCAAACAAACGATGGATGGACTGTGTGAAAGATGACATGGCTAGAAAGGGGGTGACTACCGAGATGACGACTAATAGAGAAGTATGGAAGAAAGGGACATGTTGCACCGAGTCCTAATAAATTGGGATAAGGGCAGGAGAATGATGATGTTTAAGATTTCTTGTAAATCCTTTCTTCTCATCCATCAATACTAAACCCAACCATCAGTCTTTCGGCATCCTCTTTAAAAATCAGAATTGCATCAAAGTAGTCAACAATCCATCAAAATTCTGTCCTTGGCATCAACCATAGTCATAGTACACAATCGTTCTATGACCCAATGACTCTATGATGACCACAACCGTTTTGTTTTTGATGGCGCTTTCATAATGATCTGCAGTAATGTTCCTAACGATGACTTTTCTTTTAAAGTTGAGACAGCTAAGAGACTTAGCGATGAGAAGGGTAATCTCGCCGTCATAATTAGCAATTGTTTCGAGTTTATTATTTAACTTAAATTTTCCTGACGGCTGGCTTAATGAGTATGTGGCCTTGACCTGCAGAGCTGGTAACGAAATTTTGTTTTATAAATAGTGAAAATTGTTACTGTAGGTACTATTTTAAATGATTTTCGAGAGTCGGGAGAAGCTCATTAGGAATGATTACGTTATAATGGTTATTTTTTCTGTCATAATTAATAATGAGCTTTTCTAGACGGTCTGGATGATGTAATTGATTACCGTGAGCTTGGCTATGAGTTATGTTTCTAAAAGCCTTTTTAGGGTTCCGTACCAAAATGGTAAAAAAGGAACCCTTATGGTGCGCCTCAGTCTGTCTATCTGTCTGTCGCAGCTGGATATCTCAAGAACTACTAATGCTATCAACTTGTTTGGAACAGCATTAGATGACTTTTACCCAACTACTTTTCAAATAAGAAAGATATAAAAATATTTATATTCTTTTTGCAACAGGGACTGAAACGGGGGTCTTAAAAATGGGGCTACTAGAGCATGTGGGGTATCATAATTATGAAAGAACGCTGTTTGCACATTCTCAAACATTTTTTATTTTTTTTTAGGCCGATATCTCTGAATAGCACACTTTTTCAGAAATCGGAACGGAACCCTCGGTGCGCGAGTCCGACTCGCTCTTGACCGGGTTTTTATTCCTTGAGTTACTTTGTGTCCTAGCTGCTTTATTATTTCACATGCTGATTTTGAAGGATTATTCATGGCACTTCTAGTTGGTTCTCTCTGAAGACCCTAATCTTTGGAACTATTCACTGTTGACTTAGCACAATGCCTACAAAAATAATTCGAACAAGCACACTGTTGACATATTTTTCTTCTTCTAAATAAGTACCAACATCGTTTTCTATGCCTATTACTCGTATTGTTGACTTTTGAAACCTGAGACAAACTGTAAATACATTTATTTCTCAAGGAAAACGATTCACAATGAGACAGTACAAGTTGTTACCCACTGTGTAGGGCTGGTACCGAAATGTATTTGTCGTAAGCAGCGCGTAATGTGTATAGTAAATATTTGACGTAAATCGGCAATTCTACCCTCCTTCGGGAACGGAAGGGGGGACCAAAGGAAAGAGGGGTAAAGGGGAATGAAGACAATGTAACCTAAATGTTTTCTGTCCTCCGGGACTCTTGGGTATCGAAAATAATATTAGATATATAGTAATATAATATGGTGTGAGCGTACTTACCTGACATTAATATTAGTGAAGTTTGTTGTCATTTTGCGTGTTGAGAGACACATATTTGGAAATCAATTTTTGACCTTATAATTATGTAGGTACTTAATAAACAGAAAGGAATTTATTCGAAGAATAACAGGTTAAGTGAGAACCAATTTCCTGGGTGTGAAATATCAGACTGTTAGCGGATGGTAACTATGCTTGAGGATTCTTGATATAATATATAAAGTCAAAAAAAACAGACTAGACACTTACTGCATATCTTTTAATCCCAAGTGCCATAAACTTTTTAATCAGCGACTTTTTCGATTACATAAACGCATAAAATAATAGGTCTTTACCTATGAAATTGCCGTTTTGTATGAAAAAATTTAAACGAATTTTTTTCATGTATTTTTTATTTGTATTAATCGAAGTAATCACCCATGCAATCAATGCATCTTTGCCAACGCAGTGGCAGTTTATTAATACCCTTCTTAAAGAAATCAGCTGGTCGGGAGGCAACAAATTCTTCAAAGGCATTTTGTACTGCCTCTCGGGTATTGAATTTTTTTCCCGCCAAGAAGTTATCCAAATTCTGGAAAAAGTAGTAGTCTGTAGGCGCAAGGTCTGGTGAGTAGGGCGGATGACGGAGAGCTTCCAACCCCAGTTCTTGCAACTTGGAGACCGTCTGCTGTGCAGTATGAGGTCGCGCGTTGTCGTGCAGGAGCAGTGGAGACGAGCGATTGACCAATGCTGGTTGGAGATGTGCCAGCTTCTCCATCATTGTGTTCAGTTCTTCACAGTACACATCTGCAGTAATGCTCACCCCGTTTGGTAAGAAGCTGTGATGAATCACATCGGCGCTAGACCACCAAACAGTGACCATCACTTTTCTAGGGGTAAGTTTTCGTTTAGGGCATTGTTTAGGTGCTGAACCAGGATCCAACCAACTTGCTGAGCGCTTGCGGTTATCAAACAGAATCCATTTTTCATCGCAGGTAACAATGCGGTTCAAAATTCCTTCATTTGTGTGTCTGTTGAGCAGTGCAAGGCACGTCTCGACGCGTACTTCGCGCTGGCGATCATTGAGTTCGTGGGGCACCCATTTGTCAAGCTTTTTTACCTTGCCAATTTGACGCAAATGGACCAATATTGTTTTGACGCTAACGTCGAAAGCTGCTGCTAATTCAGCCGTAGATTGTGTATCATCAGCTTCCACAATCGCCTTTAATTCGTAATTGTCGACCAAAGTCTTCGGACGACCGCGAGGTTCATTTTTCAGGTCGAAATTTCCAAAACGGAAGCGAGCAAACCAATAACAGGTGGTGCGTTGGTTTGTAGTGTTAGCTCCGTAAACGTCGTTGATGTTGCGTGCCGCTTGTGCCGCGTTGCTGCCACGACGGTACTCATATTCCATAATTACTCGAATTTTTAACGTATCCATGATGACTAAAAAGATTGAAATGCGATGAAAATGTAACACTAATCAATAAACAAATGACTACTTTTGGAAAAAAAATCCATGTTTTTAAAATAAAATTAATTTGAAATTAGAATTCTTAGCCAAACAAAAATTATTTTGATTTGAAATGGCCAGTACTGCAGAACGGCAATTTCATAGGTAAAGACCTAATATTATGTTTTGCCTTGCTTCCTCTAGCTCTAGGTATCTATACTAATATTATAAAGAGGTAAAATTTGTATGTAAGTTTGTAAGTTTGTAAGTTTGTAAGTTTGTAAGTTTGTATGTAGGGGGTAATCTCCGGAACTAATGATCCAATTCTAAAAATTTTTTCACTGGTAGAAAGCTACATTATTCCTGAGTGCTATAGGCTATAAATTATATTTATATCATGCATATTAGCCGAGCTATCACAAGTTTTGTCTAACAAGTCGGAAAGAAATACCTCTTTAAACAGACTTTTTTGCATGCGCTGCCTAAACGGTTGTTTATAATTGATAACAATGTATGGCAGTCTGGTCCGTCTTAAATAATTCTACAAAAAAGTCCGCGACACCATATTTCTATCTTTTATATTTTATCTTTTATACATCTTTTATTGTTTTAAAAAAGTATTTTTTAGACATACTTACGTTTGGACGATTATTTAAACAACAAAACATTAATCCTTATCAAAATAAGATATTTTATGATCACAAGGACATCATGGAGATAAGATTTGGCCTTTACAGTATGGCAATTGGTCATACAGTTTCGGAGATAATATAAAATTACTAAAACGCAAAATAACTTTAATTCATACCGGTTCCTCTTGAGCAAACATGTTTAGAGCGGACATTTTATCAATTTACCCATAGATGGCGTTGTGCAAAATGTCGGTGGAATACAGCGGAAGAGTTTGTTTTTAGGGTTCCGTACCAAAATGGTAAAAAAGGAACCCTTATGGTGTGACTCAGTCTGTCTGTCTGTCTGTCACAGCTGGATATCTCAAGAACTACTAATGCTATCAATTTGAAATTTGGAACAGTTTTAGATAATATTTACCCAACTATTTTGCAAATAAGAAAGAAATAAAACGATATGTATTTTTTTTGCAACATGGACTGAAAGGGGGTCTTAAAAATTCAAAGTTGGGCTACTAGGTCATGTGGGGTATCATATGAAAGAGCGCTGTTTGCGCATTCTCAAAAATATTTTTATTTTTTTTTAGGCCGCACAGTGTTCGACTTTTGATGAAAAATGTAAAAAAAAATACCGTTCCCCCCCTTATCTCCTTATCTATCTATTCTCCTTATCCCCCCTTCCTTCCCTTATCTCCGAAGTTTGCAAAGAGAAAAATCTGAAATTATTCTATGTGATGCAAGTTTATGTAAAAATAACAGGAAAAAAAAAAACGATTTCTCTAAATAGCACACTTTTTCAGAAATCGGAACGGAACCCTCGGTGCGTGAGTCTGACTCGCTCTTGACCGGTTTTTTTTTGTTAGTTTGTTTGAACGCGAATCTCTGGAACTACCCCAGTCGGATTTGAATAAATCTTTTTGCATTTTATAACCCAGTTCTTGAGGAGGGCTATAGGCTATTTAACATCACGCTAGGGCCCTTAGGAGCCGAGCGCGAAGTAATAGCGCGGGCAGGCGATGCGGAAGGATATAGACTATTTAACATCACGCTAGGCCCCTTAGGAGCCGAGCGCGAAGTAATAGCGCGGGCAGGCGATGCGGAAGGATATAGGCTATTTAACATCACGCTAGGGCCCTTAGGAGCCGAGCGCGAAGTAATAGCGCGGGCAGGCGATGCGGAAGGATATAGGCTATTTAACATCACGCTAAGACCCTTAGGAGCCGAGCGCGAAGTAATAGCGTGGGCAGGCGATGTGGAAGGATATAGGCTATTTAACATCACGCTAGGGCCCTTAGGAGCCGAGCGCGAAGTAATAGCGCGGGCAGGCGATGGAGAAGGATATAGGCTATTTGACATCACGCTAGGGCCCTTAGGAGCCGAGCGCGAAGTAATAGCGCGGGCAGGCGATGCGGAAGGATATAGGATATTTAACATCACGCTAGGGCCCTTAGGAGCCGAGCGCGAAGTAATAGCGCATGCAGGCGATGCGGAAGGATATAGTCTATTTAACATCACGCTAGGGCCCTTAGGAGCCGAGCGCGAAGTAATAGCGCATGCAGGCGATGCGGAAGGATATAGTCTATTAAACATCACGCTAGGGCCCTTAGGAGCCGAGCGTGAAGTTATAGCACGGGCAGGCATTGCGATGCGATACGTCGGGGTTGGTGGGTGGGGGTACAAGAAATTTAACGCGGACGAAGTCGCGGGCAGAAGCTAGTACTAAATAAGCGTTCAAACATAATTATCTTCGCCTACCTTCCTACGTAGATATTAAAATAGCATTTAATGTAGGGTAGTCAGCGCTTGGCAGACCTGTTCAATAAACATGACCCAGGTCTTAGCCGCTATACCTGAGCCCGGCTTAGTGCTGTTGCAATTGTATTAGTATGCAAACAACGCCGGGTTGCTGCAACGTGCTACAAGGTACGTTGCTAGTGTTTCTGGAGATTTTAGACAGATCATAAGTTTGCTTTAGAATTCCTTTGATGGAAGTCTTAATAAACTTAAGATAAAGTTGTGCCGCGATGGATCGAGTGGAGTGGTGGACTGGTGTTTCACTGAGCCACTTTGCTGTTACTCCGGTGTCACCATCTGGTGTTGGTGACACTTTAAGTCACTCAAGTTTTACCATGAGTCACTGTAGTGCTACCACTCAAGCATCGCCGTCAGTCACACTATGTGTCAGTTTGGGGTCATTATCAGTCTTACTGGTGTCACTATGGTGTCTATCTGGTGTCACCATATTATATTGTGTGTCTCTGGTTTTTCGTGTAAAGTAATTGAAGACTCAAGGACTCCCCAGATCATATTGAAGGAAGGTATTTTTGATAAGCACATTGGGAACTTTTGACCTTGACACCGGAATTTTGACCTTGACACCAAGGTCGATGACCCTGAGGTCAAGGTCAGTGACCTTAGTAGAATCGAGTATTTTGACTTTCGGAACTTTGACCTTGACCTCAAGTTCAATGACCCTGAGGTCAAGTTCAGCACCTTATGAGAATCACGGATCTTGACTTTCGAAATTTTGACCTTAGGAGAACCACGTATTTTGACTTTCGGAATTTTGACCTTGACCTCAAGGTCAATGACCCTGAGGTCAAGTTCAGGACCTTAGGAGAATCACGTATTTTGACTTTCAGAATTTTGACCTTGACCTCAAGGTCAATGACCCTGAGGTCAAGGTCAATACCCTTGAGGTGTCCCATGATGTTCCCCCACCCTAATACTCCCACATCCCACCGGATCCCGAAGGCTTGATTAGGCGATAGTTTTTGGTGAAATTTTTTTTCATAGTGAAGTCTTTTTTTCATAGTGCCCCGTTACGTACACTCCAACCGAAGTTTTTGAAGTGAAAACTTCTTTAGGCACGTTGAGCGATTTTTAAGCTGAGCGTCCACTGGTCCGCGCCGGCCGCACCGCACGCACCGCACGCAACGGATTGAACGGATTTGCCGATGGCATGCGTCCACTGTCCACTGGTCCGCGCCGGCCGGCCGGAACGCACGCAACGTATTGAACGGATTTGCCGGTGTCATGCGTCATGACGTCATCCGTCATCCTTCAAGGAAAAGGAACGGAAGCTTTGGCCATAGTTTTACATTTTAGCAGATAGATAGAGCTACTTTTACCTACCTTAATTCCTACAGCAAAAGTATAGCTACTATACAAATTAAATAATAATAAATAAGCATTATTGATTATTTTACTATTGCATTACAAATAAATTTATTAAATATAGTAGCAAAATATATAACACCTTTTTCACGAGTGAAACTAAACGTAAATGATGATATAAACCATAGAAACAGTCAGTACTGTTGACTTTTGAAAATATTTCTTCTGTTTCGTTGCTATGGTTTCGTTCAAATTTGATATTCCCTATAACAATATTTTAGGAACTATTATTTATTCCATTTCATTTTGATTCCAAATCGTTACTATTATTTTTGTGAATACACTTCATAAATTAATGAAGTTAATGTGTGTTCCTACAGTTTCGTTCATTGTTTCTGTGTTGTGTGTTGTGTGTTCGTGTGTTCTGGTGATCTGTTTTGTGTTCTTTTACAACTTAAGACTGTGCTTGTTTTCTAAATAAATATTATTTCATTTCTATCTACCATTTTATTCCGTTTCATTTATTGGTATGTCTCTTGATGATGGCATTTATAGTTTAGGATTTTGAAGAATGTTTATGTTATTTATTTTGTGAAATAAGTAAATTCTTATGTGTACCTATGTTTCGAATTCTAAATTTCCTCTAGAATATGAATTTGTCATCATAGTCTTATTTTATACACATAAGAATTAATTTATTCCACAAATAATATAACATAATCATTCTTCAATACAATGTTTAGGGATTTAATACTAGAAACAAAAACTCCTAAAAGCGCCATCTAGTGAGCTAGCGAAGGAGTAGAAAAAATTGTTCAAAATGATGAGTACAATACAATGACCCATTTCGGGTTTAGTATAAACAAAAACTAATGTTGTATAGACTAGTCTTTATGCATTTAAGGACTAGTCTAGATAAAAAAACATTGTATTGTAAATGTTATGCTTCGTCAATCCCTGGAATCAGTAGAATGACACTGACAGATGAGATGAGTTCAAAAATGCGTGACGTCACCGGCATTCCTTATGACGTCACCGGCACGCATCGCCTTTTTTGCTCATATATGCCGGCGGTCGGTGCGGCCGGTACCGCTAGTGGACGCAGTGCTATATGAATTCATACAGAGCAAACCAAAATCCGTTGCGTGCCGTGCGTGCGGTGCGGCCGGCGCGGACCAATGGACGCTCACCTTTAGTAGGCGGAAATATTATGAGTTCGCGTCACGTCACGTGACATGATAATTTGACGTGTTGCGCTGTAAAGTAAAGTTTTCACTTCTTCCGGCAGTCCCCATGACCGACTATATTTTTTCGGTGCTTACTCCTATTTTATATAAGGCCCCTCGTGTGGAAAAAATATGAGGAGTGAAATACAAGCATCAACTAAAACGTTGTCAGGTTTTGTGTCTAAAAGCGTTTTTCACATTTGGAACCATACCAGTTTTTCAATTAAATAACTTAGGTTCTTAAATCTACGCGGTATTTTAATATTCGAATGCGAACATTGCGTACGTTTTTATTGAAGCTTACTGAAGCGATTTTCATAAAGTTTTCGGTATTAGCCGCTTTGTTTTACTTTATATCTGCATTGCGCACCTTTCAGGCGTTTTTCATAAAAATCGGTTTATATTCTAATTGAAAACAAAATGCCGGTTTCAGCCGTGCTATATTACAGCGATAGCAAAAACAGGCCCCGTTTAGAAAATAATTCAGATTTCCAATTCTAAAAGTTATTATTTCAAACTGTGTCCCTGGTTATCTCTGCTTCGTTGTGCGTGGTTCACAATTCAGGAATAAAACCTACAACCCTGCGAAAACTAAAAGGTGGATGTACAACTGCGGGCGGTCCAAGAGATAATGCTTGGTAAGAATAACGTGCTTACAGATTATACACATGCGGCATTGTATAATAAACTACCAAATAACATCAAAAATGCAAAATCCATGCCAATGTTTAAGAAACAACTAAAATTGTTCATGTTTAATAAAATGAGCGCACTTTAGTACATTACATAACACATCTAGTCGCGCGCGTTCCGTGTATGTTTACATTTTAGCAGTGTTAAATTATTAGCGATTACCCTACACTTTTAGAATATTTTGTATGTTGTAATTTTTTTGCCAATACTGTACGTTCAATCAATTAAATAAATAAAATAAATTAATTTTTTATTTCAGAATAAACACATAAAATTATGTTGAATTATGTTTTTAAGATAGTTAAATATTTCTCACAGGTTAATTCCTAGCACGGAACTGGGTTTTGCTTCGCTATCCATTATGACGTTCCTAACTCTCACTCGTGATGTAGTATTTAAGTTAACCTGTACCCAAAGTTTTGAAAATAAAGATTATATTTATTTTTTATTCTCATGTAAGTGAAATTTCACATGGGAAATAATAATAAAGACATTTCTAACCCGATACCCAACTTATACCTGAGGAGCTCGTGGCTAAGTAATAACAGCCACACGGGTCGATCCATCAGGTTAAGCTACGCTTGCCGGGGCATCTTTACATACCGAGACTCCTCCGTGCCTCGGAAAGCACGTTAAGCCGTTGGTCCCGGCTGTCATTCGTGGATTTTCGACAGTCGTTACTGGTCGTTAGAAACCCGAAAGTCTGACTGACAACCAGTCTTACCAAGAGGTACCGTTTTACCCAGTTACTGTGTTGTGGAGGTCAGATAGGCAGTCGCTCCATGTAAAATACTGGTATTCAGCTGCATCCGGTTAGACAGGAAACTGACCCCAACATAGTTGGGAAAAGGCTAGGCAGATGATGAGATTATATTATTATTATCGCGGGTTCGATTCCCGCACGGAACAAATATTTGTACGACCTACAAGTATTTGTTCCGAGTCTGGGTGTTTTCCTATCTATAATATGTATGTATTTACAAAAACAAAAAAAAACTATTATAAGTAGTTTATCAGCCATCTCGTTACCATAACACAAGCATTAGGTAGCTTAGCTCGGGACTAGATGGCGTTGTGTGAAATGTCCAAGGATATTTATATATTTATTTATACCCAACTTTTGCATGAAATCGAAGAGTTTCATCACTCTAACGTCACTTGTGAGTTCACAATAACCTACTTTTACCGCGCCCTTCCTCAGTTACAAGCATTTCTTTACTACATAACACAGACAAAATTCAAAGACAATATAAAAGTAAAGCCAACGAGTGTTGAAAGATATCAGTGACAATAGCACAGACAATATGACAATACTGAGTCTCAAATAAAGTAATTAACAGACAGATTATTGTTCTCACGGTACAGTTAATGTGTGAAGTATGGCGAAACATAGCTCACTTATTATAGTAACTTAGTAACACATACAACATTACGACCACTGTATGACCAAAGAGGTAGGCAGAGGCGAGGTGTAAAAAGACTGCTCAAATAGCCTTTATCTAAAAGTAATTGCGGGCAAAACACAAATATTTTTTTCACACCACCTGCTCGAAAATGTCAAATTATATGTCAAGCAACCTTAACCTAAAGTGAGTCATTAGTGGCCCGGCACAGCCGGTCAATAATGTTGTACTGGATTTCATTATGACCCGCTGGTCAATAATGTGATTTGAATTTGGAATCTCACATGCTCAGCTAAATTGGCAGTATAGTACTAACAAACACCCTTTGGTGCCAGAAAGAGGAAAGCTATTCTCGAAACCCTAACTACGCGTGGATGATATTCTCGATTTCCTACAAAATCATAACGACTGCTTCTTCATATCGTTGCCATGTTTTCGAAGACATAATATTGTAAGAATAATTAGATAACTACGAACCATTTTTATTTATTTTTTCTTTAATTCCACATCAACATCTATAAACGTACCAAATAAAAACTTAACTTTATCTTTGCACAACTGAACTAATGTCTCAAATGTTACCATTAACTTCAATTAATGTGTAAGTGCATATAACTATCTAGTTCTAAATATGTTATTCTTACTGTTTGTTTATTTAATAAATACTTTGTTTTTCGTACTATGGCTATTATTTTCTCACAGTAGGTGTAAAAAGTAGAGTATCCTCCTCTGGGCTAAAGGTGCCTTTGCCTTGGGCTAGCTTGAATCCCTCGCTGCATTCAGGATTCTTGTATTAACTCCCTCGCTTCGCTCGTGAGTTAAACTCTTAGCTCCCTCGCTGCGCTCGGGAGTTAAATCCCGAATCCTTCATTGCGCTCGAGATTCAATATGACGCCCGTGACATAAGACACAACTTTAGCCCCTCGGTGCATAATCTACTATTAAAGACCCATCCAACAAAACCGCACACCACGGGGTAGACGAGAAAAAAAAACCGGTCAAGAGCAAGTCGGACTCGCGCACCGAGGGTTCCGTTCCGATTTCTGAAAAAGTGTGCTATTTAGACACATCGTTTTATTTTTCCTGTAATCTTTACATAAACTTCTATCACATAGAATAATTTCAAATTTTTCTCATAGCAAACTTCGGAGATAGGGGGGGGGGGGGGGAACGTTACATTTTTCATCAGAAGTCGAAAACTATGCGGCCTAAAAAAAAGAAAAAAAATTGAGAATGTGGAAACAGCGCTCTTTCATATGATACCCCACATGCCCTAGTAGCCCCACTTTGATTTTTGAAGACGCCCTTTTAGTCCCTGTTGGAAAAAAAATATAAATATTTGAATTTCTTTCTTATTTGAAAAATAGTTGAGTAAACGTTATCTAAAACTATTCTAAATTTCAAGTTGATAGCATTAGTAGTTCTTGAGATATCCAGCTGTGACAGACAGACAGACAGACTGAGTGACACCATAAGGGTTCCTTTTTTACCATTTTGGTACGGAACCCTAAAAACATCCCAACTTTACGTCTACAGAAGGTACCCTAAAATTTTTTTTTTTCATGATTTGAATTTACCACTGTCGGCGTGGTGAATATGTATAACCATGCTAAATTATAGCTTTCTAGTACTAAGAGTCTCTGAGCTAAGCTGCGGACGGACAGACGGACGGACGGACATAGGACATAAGACGACACTATAATTAAGGGTTCCTTGTTGACTACGGAAGAGAAATGTTATACAATAGAAGAATAACAGATTTACAATAAACAGTACAATACATAGTTTATACTGTTTTCAATCAAATGTTTACTGTTTATACTTGCATCACTGCTGCTCTGTTTGTAGTATTGTTTGCTAATAATATCGGAATGTTAAAAAACTAACGTTATACATATGATACAATAGCTACATTATAAAGAGAATTGTTAATAAACAGGAATGATGTAACAAAACTTATTATTTCAAAGTAGATTGCGATTCAGCACGTCTTGAGTTCAGTCAAAAATTTGATGAAAACTCCCATAACGATCTTTCTTCATGATATTGTAGTCAAAAAAGGCAAGTGATAGGATTGGAAAAAGGAATAAGAATCGGCACGAGGTAGCTATGTGCTAGCCTCCATCAGGAGATGACAGAAAAGTCTGTCAAGTTTTGCCGAGTTAAAAAAACTCACCTATAAACATAATTCTACACATGGAAAAAAAAGCTGACAATTAATTATGACTTAACCACGTGTTTGAGGTAAACGTCAGGCCTCAAATAATTACTTAAGCGGATTACACCGTTCAATTGAGGTGACGACCCTTATCGGTGAAAGTGATGCTTCCTATTGTATAGGATATATTAACAAAATGTTGGAAAACTTAGGTATAGTCAGAGAAATTTATTGTTAAGTAAATTGACATTCTACGTCAATTTGCCGGGATGTTATACGTACTTAGCCATTGTACCTAGACAAATTCAAAAATGACAGTTGTGATTTAAGTTATCTGTGACTTTACAAATAGGTAGGTACCTACCTATTTGTAAAGTCACAGATAACTTACAGACAGCAACAGAGATAAGTAACCAGTGTTGTAGTGTGCGTGACACTACAAAACAGTATTGCTACTGTTAAAACGATTCATTACGTACAACACACAATGCCCTCACGCACACATCGCGTTCATGTGCGAGTGAGTGCGCTAATGTCTTCTCAATTATAGTATAACATAATTTCGCGTTGAAAACTTAAGCGTTCGTAGCCCAACGAATAAGGCATTATACTTCTGAGTACTACGGTGTGAGTTCAAATCTCTGAAGTGATGATTCTTTTTGCGATTTATTATTTTAAGCTAAAGCAATTAGAACAATTTTTGTTAAGAAAATGTTTTATTTATTTAAAATTGCTTAAATAAATAAAACAATTTTTAATAAATATCTTTATTTAAAAAAAAGAACATCAAAAGTGAACATGTTTTATTATAAATACAACAATATGTTTAGAACATGCTATTACATCTTTTTATACCATTATATAATATGTATACAACAATGGGCGGAGTGAATAAACATGTCACATAGATAACAAATATAATCTGATCCAGTAACAATAACATCACTCACACACTCCTACCTACACAGTACCGCCGACTTAATTTATTATGGCTAAATATGCTGTGAAAGTATTAAGTATTTCGTTTAGGTATCTATTATAAAATAAAGTCGCTTTTCATGTCTGTCTGTGTAGCCGCGTTGTTCTTCTAACGCCACAGATTTTGATGCGGTTTTCACTATCATGATAAATATTTAACTTATATATTATAGAAACCTTCATGTTTTAACAAGTCGTAAAAACCGTGCGAATCAGGGCCGGGTCGCTAGTTCAGTTATATACAGATATGAATTACCTACATTTTTGAAAATTAAAATTAAAATAAAAACATTTACCACCTGTATCGGGAACAGTAGGTATTATAATTATTACCAACCATTATTAATTATTTCTAGGAAAATAATAGATTTAAAAACGTTAAAATGTCTGAAATTTAAAGGTAGTATATAATATGTATGTTACGATAAGTCGGTGGTGATTTTCGACGAAGACAATTTTCATCAGTAATTATGACGACATTGTTTTGTCAATCGAAGTGCCGATATTCCGCAATTTTGACGGTGCACGGTATATAACAAAATTTTACGCGTCGGTTTGCAACATGTCAAACCGTCTGCTTGCAGGTGGTTCCGTACAGTTTGCATAATGACGTTGTGTGCTGCTGCTGTTATGCTGGTCTAAGCGAATGGATCTGATGTATGGGTGGCAACAATTTCACGCACGATGCCGAGGCGAAACATTTGTGTAAGCCAATGGTGTCGGTCCAGGCAGGCGACGGTTTATTTCGCTTGTCTCAGTGACAATGCACCCACAGTCAAACGGTTTTTCTCTACAAAAAAAAAAGTGAAAATATTAGGTCTAAACATACACCTCCCAAATTATAAATTAAGAAATAAAAGTTACACAATATAAATACAATGCAGAGAATATATATTTATATACTTAAATACAATTGATATACAACGTGTAATGCTAAATGCGCAAAACCTCTTAAGGGGTCATTGTACTCATCATTATGAACAACTTTTACTATTGGACCAAACCCGAAATCGCGAAAAAAAAATCAGCTGTTCAGTACATTTATGTTCGCATAATTCGTCAAAATGTACTGAACAGCTGATTTTTTTTTCGCGATTTCAGGTTTGGTCCCATAGTAAAAGTTGTTCATAATGATGAGTACAATGACCGCTTAAGAGGTTTTGCGCATTTAGCATTACACGTTGTATAAGGCTAATAGTGGTCAGTAATAATAAAAATTATAATACGATAAAATGGAAATAAAAAGGCAGGGCGAGTGACCTAGGAAATACATAATATCATACTTATAAAAAATAAAAAATAATATAATATAATAATGACACAAATAAAAAAAACAAACAACAAATAATATAATATAATGATGATTTTTTATTTTTTCTAAAAAGTATTAAACAATATTATTATACTTTATTTAGAATAGAAATCCTTTGTTTAATTACCATACATGCAATTTACATTTTTAAATATTTTAGATAAAAAATGAAATCTTTTAAAATTGTATTTTATTATTATTATCTAATCATTTACAAACATATTCATTATTTTTGAATATTTTATTACAAAACACAGATAAAAACTATTACTATAATACTGTGTAAACCAATAATGGAAATGATTAAATAATTATCGATATAATGAGTGGCTATGCAGTTAACAAAAATTGTATTTATTTGTTAACTGCATAGCCACTCATTATACTAAATTCAACTATTCCGGTGTCATTTCCTATTAGATTCAACTATTCATATCCACAATTCGTTAAATGAGATACAACAGACAATCATAATAAAATTACTGGGTGGGATCACGGTGACATAATAAATTAATACATTCTAATAATAATTTCACTCACCGATAGCATTGGGCGCCTTGCGATTTCACTAATAGAAATATTTTTTTTCTCATGCAAAACAATAATCTGAGCTTTTTGAAATCTTGTTAAATGATGCATGGTCTAAATTAATCAATATATCACAATCACAAACTTCAAGTGCAAAAGAAAGAGTATAATGTGTAGTTGCTAATGCAGACTGACTACATAAGTTCACAATTAAAGGCAGGAATATATTTTTAAAGCGGGTAGTTAGCTTCTAAACTGGGAAATAATTTTAAGTAGGCGAGAAACTTGTGGTAGATTCTCAAACTGGTCAGAATATCGCTTTATTCAGTTAGTATATTCATTTTAAATTACAAAATCTCAAAAATAATATTTTAGTAAACTCGAGGCTCGAACTCAGATCATTCTGTCACTGTAGGTTGAATGCTTACCTGTTGCGCCACGAGAGCAACTATCCTACATTGCGAAATTATGTTACACTATCATTTAAAAGACGTCAGCGCACTCACTCTATGAATGGGATGTGTGCGAGGCTGTCATTGTGAGCAGTACGTACAGTAGGATATAGTTTTGTAGTGTGCGTGTCTGGTTACTTAATTCCTTTGGCCTGTGTACATGTGTTTGTTTACTCGACCGATCAATTCAAGCGCTATCACTTAGGTAGGTATCTCTTCAGTCTAAGGAGCGATCACTAGGTAATTCATCGGCCAGCGTAATAATTAAACGAATGTTTGTACAAATGTGCACTCATTGAAAGAATTCAGGTTGGTGTAGCATGCATGGGGCATGGCGAAGAATGTGAATGGAAACTACTCTAAGGTTGTCTTGAAAATGTCGCTTTTAGCGATAAGACCGCCCATTGTGTCAACCCATGTAAAATTTCTACATTTACATCTGTAATTTTTATGGTGGGCTTATTAAAGAGCCCCCGCTAAGACGAGCCAAAAACAAAAAGCAGGAGCACTGCCTAACTTTTCTCGAAGCGTTTCGTCGTACTTTCAACCCCTCATATCTTCGGCCTGGATAATGCTAGAGAGCTCAAATTCTCGGGATAAGAATACGTAGTTAACAGACTTATAAAGAACACTAAGTTTCATTTGTCTAGCTTTTACACTTTAGATTTTCTTGATACCTAAAATAGGTATGTCGTTGTCGTTACTGACTGACTGAATAAAAGGTTATCAGATCTAATGAAGAGCCAAGCCCATAAATCTGCAAACCTTACATCTTGGTCAAAGTGTGGGGCTTGGCTTCCATTGAACTACACGTATTGCATGACACAACATTCATACTAAACCCCATAGAAGTGTCTGTGCGATGGCCGCAAAACGGCCAAGTCGTACATTTTGACCAAGATGTAAGGTTTGTAGAGTTAGGGACTTAATATGGCTCTAGATTAGATCTGATAACTTTTGAACAGTGAAATCGTTATGTGTAAGTCCTGGCAACTTACTTTATGAATGAAATGCACCGATCCCAGCGTGGTTTAACCAGACTCGATTACTCGAATGAACCCAAAGATTCACACTAGCCCCTGTTGCCTCATGTTACATGGTGCAACACAGACCATTGCATATCAAGGAGTAGACCGGGGGCGCGGTAATGGTAGGGAAGACATGCCCTTAGGATATGGATAAGGATTATACAGCCTATCCAGTATGCACCATAAAATAAGCAATGGAATAGTGGAGAGACGGGTGATATAATTATGGATGGGATCTTTTTAAGACGACGCCGCCATGTTGCTTCAAGTTCAGCTTCCCAGGTGAATCTTTTGGCGTTTAAATTGCGCATGAAATATTTTTGGTGCGATTCTATACATATATGTCTGTCTATCTATGTAGTTTCCATGCTGATTCTTTGTGACGCATTTTTGATATTTTCTGGATGACTTTGCTCTTGCGAATTATAGCACCTACTTTTCTCCTGCGTACGTACCGACCTATTCCTTAGAGGTGTGATGAAAAGTAACGTTATTATTTCTCTCAAACGAACATTTACATCAATCAACTTCAAGGCATCATATCACTTTACATAAGTACCTGCATAAGTACGTAACAAGTCTCTCCTTTGCTCGTAGAAAATAATATTAGGTAAGTACTTGAAAGTGTATCACTTTTTATGTTAAGTACTTCACAATTGTTGAAAGTCGACGTTGACAGGTCTGGGGAATTATGGAAAACTAGCTTATGCCCGCGGCTTCACTCGCTATAATTTAGAATTTTACAATCAATTCGGGTTGTACAGACACCAGCACATCAAGCTACTACAATCTGTCAAATTTCTTTAATAGATTCATCTATATCGCTAAAGCATTAGGTTCAAGGTTGACTGGGAAAATTTGACAGTTTCGGGTGGGTTGACCTGCTGGCGTCTGTACTCTGCTTGTAGATACAACGTGACGTTTTGCATCCTGGTCAAATTTCAGGGTGTGGCACAGAACATCAAACCGAACAACTTTCTCCATGGGACCAACATCGTATTCGCGAAACAATTTTGACTGTCCCTTAAAAACTTCAATACCTACTCGACGCAAATGTATGGGATGGCTGTTTATTTTTAACCGACTTCCAAAAAAGGAGGAGGTTCTCAATTCGGTTGTATGTTTTTTTTTTTTGTATGTTTGTTACCTCAGTACTCCGTCATTTATGATCCGATTCGGAAAATTCTTTTTTTATTTGAAACGGTATACTTCCAGATTGGTCCCATTTTTATCAAAACTCAGTTCTGATGATGGAATCCATGAGGAATCGAGGGAACTCCTCAAATATTATAGGCATACATATAGCGATTATGGTATTTTCATCAAAAAATCAAGCGATTGTATTCAGAAAGTATCATCTGGTGAAGTGGAACTGATGAAGAAGACCACAGATGGCCACGAAAACTCCTCAACGATGATAAGTATTTCACGGATAGCGATAAGATTAAAATAGTTAAGCGACTATGACGAAGCTTCAAATAAATGGTTCTGATGAAAATGGTACCATCGAACCGATCTGATGAAGAAGCCGGAAGGTAGGCATCGGATTTCAGTAATAAAACAATGTATCCTAGTCGTGTTTGGGCTTATTGGAATTGTCATGAGGTGCACTCTGGCTATAAATGCTTTAATGGTAATTATATGCCGCTTCAATGATGCTCTAATTTATTTTGCAGAGTGGTATTCAGATTTGTGTGGGGTAGGTAGGCACCACTAAAAAGTGAAAAATAAAAACTTTTTACAAAAAAAAAAAAACAACCGACTCCCAAAAAAACACTACAAAGTGAAAAATAACTTTAATTTCGGAAGTCGGTGGCAAAACAAAACGAAAGTAAATAAAAAACCAAAGACTCTGACTTCCGAAATTAAAGTTATTTTTCACTTTGTAGTGTTTTTTTGGGAGTCGGTTGTTTTTTTTTTGTTCGAGATTACGATGTGCCATAGAGAAAGTTGTTCGGTTTGATGGTCTATACCACAGCCTTTTTGACGAGGATGCAAAACGACACGTTCTATAATTCAATAATGATTCGAAAGACTCGTGGCGCCATCTATTATCATAAGAACGTTATTGTTGTTTTCCTCGGGAACAGTAGGTACTTGTTTTCGGGATGAAAGGTACCCTATGTCGGTTTCTGACTCTGTACACCTGACAACGTATATGCAAAATTTCAGGATGATCGGTTCAGTGCTTGGTGCGTGAAAAGGTAACAAACAAGTTTAGTTTCGCATTTATATTATTAGTTAAGATAGAACATGACTTTCTTCAGCTAGGGTTTGACTACGAGAATAGGTATATAGGTACTCTACTCTGTTGTGCTTGAGAAGATTGAGATGTAAACGAACTTCTGCGTTCAAAAAATTATTTCCAATAAAAAATATTGAAGAAAAAGTTTTATCTCACATGTGCCTTAAGGCTCTTATAGACAGAGGCGATATCGCGTCGCGACGTGTCGCGTAGCGGTGTTGCGACGCAATAATATCGCAATATCGCTCGCGATATCGCCTGTCTGTAAGAGCCTTTAGGCCGTTTGTAAACGGCACGGTTCTTTACGGTACGGCGTATACAAAGCGCCGTAGAAAAAACACTACAAATACAACACTGACGACCGTGCCTACACACGGCGTTTATACCGTAGTTTTTCACGGCAAGATAAACGTGTGTGTACAGTCGAGTTCATCAATACAGGGTGTTTCTTTGAAGGTGTCAAGCCAGTGCGAGCTGATAGCAGAGTACCATACCTATCGGTTTAAACCCCATGTATGTTCTACGATTTTTTGTAGTTTTCGAGTTATTTTGGATCCCTCATTTCATATCAATGGCAGTGGTTAAGAATAGTAGTAGGTATAAAATTTATGTTTTCATTATCAACTGAGCTCTGCTTAAACGTAGAGGAATAGTAAATATCAGGATTGACGAATAAATTGTAAAATATGAAAATCACAAGATTTTAGATACCACTTTTATCGACCGATTTCAGCAAATAATGCCCTATTCAGTACATTCTTGTTCAAATTTGACCCAAAAAAAGATTTAATTTTTTAAAGACATCATCTCGTTGAATCAGGAAAAATATCGAAAAAAAATTATAAGTAACTCGAAAACAACAAGAAATCGTAGAACATACATGGGGGTATCGATAGGTATGGTACTCTGCTATCAGTTCGCACTGGCTTGACACCTTAAAAGAAACAAATATTGGCTCTTTCATGCTTCAAAAATATATGAACGTCAAAAAAGTTCACAATATTGTGACAACTAGAAGTATCATTAAATTGTGTTCAAGATTTAGATTCATTAATATGTGACTGCACCTATCCTGTACTTCCTCCTTATTCTCAGCATATGTATATTATTGAACCGTTCACTTGAGGACATATTTTTGATCTATAGGTTCTATAGAATGTATTGAGCTTTCCAATGCTCACACGATTTTGAATCCTTGACTGTGCCAATATATTAATGAACTCGACTGTGCAAAGGACCCTACAGTGTGCTAAATACTAAATTACCTCTTCAAATTTAATTAGGTACCTACCTTAACAAAACGAAACCTAATTTAGCCAATCAATCCCGCACTGTCCTATCTTAACCACGAGCCCCCCTACCTCATACCTGCGACCTTTCTTTCCTTTAATGAAGGACAGGTAAATACCCTGTTACGGCTGCTCTCACTTACCTCTATATCAGTTACGTTTTAGACGGACATTTTATTAATTACCCACAGGAAGGCCGAGGAAGTGAGGGTAGTCGATCAACCTTAATTGTTTGCATTAGGAAAACGTCATTTACTGTAGGGACTTATTTAATCTGTGCCGCTTAGACTCTATTTAATCGCTATTTAAGCGATTTAATAGATAAACTCTCATATATGGTGCGAGCGAGTAAGGATTTTAATGTTCTTTGTAAAGACAGACCCATTTGACACATTTGTCACCAAAACCTATACTGCACGCAGTCGGCTGAACGCTGACTTCTTTAAAAGTGCATAGTGCTTTTGTACCTTTTATAATTATGTATGTTTACAATATTGTTTTTTTTCTCTATAGTGCTTATTAGTGATCCTAAGATTTCTACTAGGTACTTTTTCTGTTTTTACCCGTGAGAACCAGTAATTGGCTCTATGTTTTATATTCAATTGTTATGTATCTGTTATAGCTGTTGGTTCTCCTTAATCCCTGACAATTCCTGACGTTCCCCTTATCTCCGAAGTTTGCAAAACGAAAAACGGTATTTTTTTTTACATTTTTCATCAAAAGTCGAAAACTATGCGGCCTAAAAAAAAGAAAAAAAAAATGTTTGAGAATGTGCGAACAGCGCTCTTTCATATGATACCCCACATGCCCTAGTAGTCCCACTTTGATTTTTTAAGAATTTTCAGTCAATGTTGCAAAAGAAATATAAACATTTCAATTTCTTTCTTAATTGAAAAATAGTTGGATAAACGTCATCTAAAACTGTTCCAAATTTCAAGTTGATAGCATTAGTAGTTCTTGAGATATCCAACTGTGACAGACAGACAGACAGACAGACTGAGTCACACCATAAGGGTTCCTTTTTTACCATTTTGGTACGGAACCCTAACAAGACCTGTTTTATAGTTCAGTTAGTATGCAAAGTTTCATGATCTAATTTGAAGTATTTTGTGAATACCAGCGGTTTATTGTTCGGTTTCGAGGTAACTTTGATTTTTTTTCTATCGCGAAAATTTTTTGGAATCGCGTTTTCGTCAAACATAGTACTTACTTAACATTATTCCTCAACTTTACCATAATTATTTCTAAATTAATGCTGCAGTATTTTCGACATAACGAAGGATCATGCTAAGCTATTTGAGGTAGTAAAGGCACTAAGCCTTTAAAACATGCTCTAATAAGAAAAAAAAAAACAATAGATAAATAAATGTACAATACATAATAATAGTAAATATTTATCTAAATGCTGCATTTGGCTATTCCGTAGACGTACAACAAACAACAATGCATCATCTATGATTAAATCTCCTCTCACGAAAATACACCATGACGGTAAAGAAAGATAAATTATAAAAATCAGGCAAATCCAAATGTAGCGTCACAATACAACACGTCGTAACACCCCCTGACACCCCCCCACATCTCCTGACACCTCTAACACCCCCCCACTTCCTGTTTATCGCGAGAGTGAATGTCAAGCGATGTATCTGTTACAGCATTCAACGCGAAACTCAAGTTCGCGACTGAAATCAGGATTTATGAAAATAAATTGTAATAACATCCCATATCACTGTGTAAGAAATCACTCCGGAAGTATAAAATAAGGGTCTAAATATAATAATAAATGATTGCGTCTTTCTTTGAAAATGTGTGAAAAAAAGTAAGAAAATGCAAAAAGATTTGGGCTCGTCCGGGATTTGAACCCGGGACCTCTCGCACCCTAAGCGAAAATCATACCCCTAGACCAACGAGCCAGCTGACAAATCTGCCGAAATAGCCATTCTAATACTGATACGGTAAGATCCGTAACACCTTTCACTGCTGATAATGTGGGTCACGCCTCACACACTTATCTAGTTTTATTACCATGTTGATACAGAACAAGAACTATGATTACAACAATATTGAATTAGTGTTAATTCACACCATGATTGACAATATTGCAAAATATTCAATAGGTAGTGTACTCGTACGGTCAACAACAGAGGTCGGTTAACACTTCTACTTTTTGACATCATCTAAATTAAAACAAAATTATTCGATATACTGCTTTTTTTTTGTTTAACTGTTAAGAGTTAATGTTCTAAAAAATTTAAGTACCTACCTACTTCTGTTCCAATTTGAATTAAATATTTCGCTTAGTAATTAAGATTAAAAAACTGCAAGTGTTAATCGAGTTTTGTTGCTGACTGTACCATAGCTATTATGCAACCATTATTATAATTTATTATTAGTCATAGATTTGTCTCTGTTTACAATAAAATGTGAATAATTTTACCGTAGCCGTAGGTATGATTAATTCTGATAACCAAAGCTACCATAAACTTGAAAGGCAATTAACTGGCACCGTCTATACATCACAAATAAGTCGCATGCGATTTTATTGAATGGCAAAACTAGCATTCAATTAATTTGTATGCCATTTTATGGAATCGCACGCGTGTGAACACTTGCATGCAATTATTGAATGGCAGTAAAATTGAACGTGCTTTTTATGGCATGCGATTATTACTCTTGAACATTCCACAAATTTGCACCGTGTTAACGGAGCTTTAGGCAAAGAAACAAAGCCGCTGGGGTCGCGGGTTGTTTGAAGAAGATACCGCGGCCCTGGCACAGGCAACTGAAGGAACACGGGTGGGTTTTAGTCAGTAAAAGTCTGACACGCCCTTCCGCTCCACCTAGAGCGGGAGAAGTTATTTGGTGATTTCCCACCCTCAAAAAAAAAAAAAAAATTGTGTAGAGAGATGTGAGAGCACAGTCTGAACTATTCACCACATTTCTGGATATTACCTGCTTCTCTTATTTTCTATTGTCTTCCATTTTTCCTCCTTAATAATTGTGACGTCAACTCCTCTGAGGGCTGGTCTTCCAATGGATTTTATAAACATCTAGGATTCCAACTTCCCCTTCCTGCTCCACCCATCAGAATCACTAATCCCAGCAATCCTTTTAATCTATATAAATAAAAAGAGAACTGACTGACTGATTGACTGACTCATCAACGCCCAGCCCAAACCCTTGAACCTAGAAAGCTGAAACTGAAATTTCCCTTTATAATGTAGATAACGAATAAGGAAGGAATTCCCGGTAGTTCATTCCCGTGGGATATTTTCTGACATCCACGCGAGCGAAGCCGCTGGCAAAAGCTAGTCACCGATAATCTCGGAAGCAATAACTTGTGTAATCGTTATCGCTGTTATTGAGCAACAGATAAGATGATGCGTAATTCGGTGCGGCCCTATTACCGGCAGGCCCATTTCCTCTAAGACCCAATCCACATTACCGTGCGACAATAGGTTTGATAGCGAGATGTGCCGAGATTAGGGCGCAGCTTTATTATTATGTATCAAGGACACCAGTATCCAATGATGGTGGTGATAATTACTTGTTTTAATTAAACTGTAACAATTTGTAGACTTTTTTTTGAGAGTGGTGGTGGCCCAGTGGTTACAGCCGCGACTTACGAGTTGTAGATCGTAGGTTCGAGCTCCGACAGGCGCTTTACTTTGTGTAAATAATTTCATCTGCTCTCAAATCGGTGAAGGAAAACATCGTGAGGAAACCGGACATCCTAGAATCAAAAATTCGAAGACATGTGACATCTACCAACCTGGTCACCTGGATATTTAAATTGCCAGGTACTCGCCGTCGCCGTTCATACGATCTTGTCATTTATTCATCAGTTTTTTCCCTGCGAATAAGGGCACAGAAAAAGAAACAACTTAACACAATTTAAATTGATACCACTTTGTAAAATATTCCAGAAATGGCGACTAATGTTCTGAGAGCAAGACGGAGCGTTCCACGGTGTTTTGTAGCAGTGAGCGGCGGTCCAGTAATTATGTGATGGATATTATCATAATATGATTACGACGATATTGTACCGGGATGACGTGGAATCGGGTGGTGTTGTTGGTGGTAAGTGATCGTTAAGGCAATGTATCAGAAGGCCAATTCTCGTACGTTCAAATTCAAGTCGTCTCATGCCATCGACAATCAAATGTCAAAAATGTAGGATTGCGAACGTTGAATTGCCGCTCTGATCTAAAACCTGCACAAAACTGTGGAGTCAATGCGTAATACATTTTGTGCATTTACTATGACAATGAATTTCATATTGACAATTCAACATTCATTGCTTAGCAGTTTTATATAAAAATCTTCGGATTGGGATTGATAAAGTATGTTATGTAATTTGAGTGCTGTTAAAGTGTTCAACTCCACAAAATGAGTTCCTTTTGATCCTTACCATGTGTAATATGGATGTTGACTAAAATAATAGTATAATTTATAGACTTATAAAAAATTCCAATCTGGCAGACTCGGTCACACGTCGACGTCAGGGGCACCCCGAGGTTCGGTTTTGTTAGGTTCCTTTAAACCCTGCAGACAGAAATAGGGGCCCCGCGCAGCGGGACTCCGTCGACCTGCTGACGAAAACCCTTACCCAAGCCTAACCTAGGTCTTTTGAGGTTAATTAGTTTAACTGGTCAAGCCCCGATTTCATTAAATTGAGTTTCGTACGTTTGCCTGATCAAATTAGTGTCTCCTAGGTTTGACTAAAATTCTTTCGTCAGAGGCCGAAAAACTTCATTTGTTTGGGCTTTGACTGAGACTTCAAGTCAGACCTGTACCCTAATTGCGTAACACATTATCAATCGGAGTTGGTTTCATTTTGACAGTTCAACAACATTCATTGCGTTATTTACGTTGTCAAGCAGACAATTTTTCGAACATATGAAGCAATGGATTAGCAATTTGTTTCAAAATGAAACCAACTCCGATCGTTAATGTGTTACGCAATTAGGATTGACTAGTCAAACCTAGGAGCGCCGGAGCTTCGGGGTTTGACTATAACATAATTATATACTATAACTATAAACTATAACAAATACATACACATGATACATGTATATGTTTGAACAGATACCATACATACCGGTCAAAATCATCATTCTTTTTGCTTCGACGTGGTCGGGTAAAAACAGTCAGCGTTTATCTTTTGCCTATTTGGCAAATAGGTAACATTCATTTGATACCTAACACTAGTACATTACATACCAGTACAGCTGAACAGCCCCTTCATCACACGTATCACAGCAGCCAATCATCTCACAGACAAAGGCTAGTTTCTCTCAGTTTGACCCACTAACTGCGCTCTGATTGTAATGGCGGTTAATGAACAATGTTCACTGATCAATGAATAGTGTGCACTGGTACCTATGTTGTGCTACTCATTTGTTTTCACGTACACTAAGGTTTAGGAGGATTAATTAAATTCTAACTGCAAAGTTAAATGTACCGTATTTCAATATGGTATGTTGTTATCGGTATGGCAAAACCGATCTCTACATTAACTTGATGGTAACATCCGGAAGAGGTGTATTGTACACCAGCTTTTGCCAGCGGCTTCGCCCGCGTGGATGTCGGGAAATATCCCACGGGTACTTACTACCGGGAATTCCTTCCTTATTCCTTGTCTACATTATAAATGGAACCTCTGTGCAAAATTTCAGCTTTCTAGGTCCAAGGGTTTGGGCTGGGCGCTGATGAGTCTGTCAATCAGTCAGTCAAGACTTCTCTTTTTATTTATATAAATTATACAACATGCCCCAGAATTAACTCACACCACCAAACACCCCACGTGTTCTGAGGTGCTTATGAAAAGTGGTGTGGTGGTATTCCACGGCTATCAGGACAATCTCGGAAGTACGGTGATCGATCCCTACCAGCATCTTACTGGAATACTTCCTTCCTCCGAGAACGTTTGGTCTTGCGTATCTGCACTAAAGCCGGCCAGTACCTAAAGAAAAGGAAGAGGTGGGTGCTCGGGTTTATGTATGTCTCTTGGTCTGGCTCCTCAACCTAGACCTGTTTCAGCAAAGTAAAAAATAGACGTAGAGTTCAGGAACGTGCCACGATGCCAACATCCAGATATGACAGTAGAAATTACCAAAAAAGAAGACGTTAGAGTTCCTTATTGAAGCAATTCCTGTCACGTCTTACAAAACCTTTGCAAAGGAGGTTTAACTGGACGTGGGTGTGAATTGCGGAGCATTCAACTAAGTCTACTAAAGTAAAGTGCACACAAGTTGGTGAGACCTAATTATCCGCTCAACTTCAACTGAATTCTTGGCAGAACTTCGGAAGTTTCGCAACGCTAACCACGACATGACTCAGATTGGTCAGTGAACCTATACGAGATAGTTTTACTAAATGCTGTGGCATGTGACGGACGTTATATAACTACTTAGTGGCTGGGAAATAAACTTAGGTATAGATAAATAGTATGTATCATAGGTATAAGATTGATGTCTACCCGTCACACGTGATGTGGTAAACATAGGCCTGCCAGTGACAGCCAAATTATGTGGCAATACATTTTAATTGCGAACGTGATATTGAATTGGTGGTTGAAGTGTCTTGTAGATTGTAATTAACAAATGTAGACTCAGCAAAGTGGCATGCTAAGGCTTCCAAGTGACTAAAGAAGGAACTCCTCCAAAAAGATACGCAATACTCAATTCTTTATTGCATTCCATATGTATTACATAGATGGTGTAACGAAGTAAAATATCAATATGGATTCTGGATCAACCAAAGATCTATAGAAAGTGACCGGGGTAGACACTTATGGAAGTTTGGGCCTTCACAGTTTTCTCCAGATATGGCGTTGCTGAACTATTTGGGGAAGCCTAGATTGATTGAGTAGGTGACGCTGCAAGTCTTCAAGGAAGTGCAAGACGTTGGCCTACACTAGATATACTTTGTCGTTCCCACTTCAGTAATTATATATACAATTATCTTGAAGAGGCAACTAAATTAAACTGCTAGAATGGGCAGGCAACTGCGGTCTAATCTGCTCGCCGACCGCAGTCCTTATGGTGCCTCTGGGAGAGCTCGCTGCAGTGGTGCACGTTAAAGTCAAGTGTTCACTGTGAGGCTTATAGTTACGAGCTACGAAATGAAAATCTGAGGAATGATGCATGTACGCAGCTCGTGTGATAAAGTTTAGATTCATCTTGGAAGAATACACTGAAGTTTGCTGCAGTTTGGGACGAAATTCCCAAAAAGTTCAAAGCTGTGAAATAATATTTGCGATTTATTTTCACTAAACTTTTACGCTTTAGAAACATGTTGCAATGCCAGCCATTTTTAGGGTTCCGTACCAAAATGGTAAAAAAGAACCCTTATGGTGTGACTGAGTCTGTCTGTCTGTCACAGCTGGATATCTCAAGAACTACTAATGCTATCGACTTGAAATTTATAACACTTTTATATGACGTTTACTTAACTATTTTGCAAATAAGAAAGAAATAAAAACATTTATATTTTCTTTTTCTTTTATATTTCTTAAAAATTCAAAGTGGGGCTACTAGGGCATGTGGGGTATCATATGAAAGAACGCTGTTTGCACATTCTCAAACATTTTTTTTCTTTTTTTTTAGGCCGCATAGTTTTCGACTTTTGAGGAAAAAAAAATAATACCGTTTCCACCCCCCTTACCTCCGAAGTTTGCAAAGAGAAAAATCTGAAATCATTCTATGTGATAGAAGTTTATGTAAAGATTACAGGAAAAATAAAACGATTTCTCTAAATAGCACACTTTTTCAGAAATCGGAACAGAACCGTAGGTGCGCGACTCCGACTCGCTCTTGACCGGGTTTTTTTATTATGAACAGCACCCTAATTGCGTAATACACTATCAATCGGAATCTGGATAATTTTCAAACAAAATGCTATTTCATTGCTTCTTAGTTCGAATAATGCTTAACAACGTAAATAACGCAATAAAATTAATTTTGAACTGTCAAAATGGAATCTTTCCGATCGATAGGGTTTTACGCAATTGGGTGCAGGACCCCCAGTTCTCTGCTAAGAACAGTTTTATATTTTGATGTAGTGAGTATTTGGGCTCTACCTTTATAGGTAGTACAGTCAGCAAACTGTTCAAAATGATCTCAACAACTAAGAAAATTAAACTTTATCTCAATTGGATAAAGTTCTTGTCAGAATGACAGTTGTCGTGTACACACGGCTACACATCAAGCTGTACATTTCCAGTTTTCACTGACCTCTCATTGTAAAGAAATCCTATATAATGCGAGATCAGCTTATACTGGAAATGTACAGCTTGATCTGTAGCCGTGCGTACTGTCTTCATTCTGAAATATCCCTTGTGTCATTTTCATGGTTGTTTAGATCAATTTGAAAAGTCTGTTCGTCCCGATATTATTGACGCTGACTGTACTTATAATATCTTTCTCATTGATATAACTCAGGAAACATATAAGGTGCTCTAAAAATATCTGCCACCGCTTCAATGGGAGATAGTATTGTGTATATAGATTACAATAGTGAAGAAATTTTGTACCCCGGAATAGTTAAATCCATTTGACAAAATAAAGTAATTAAATAACATATCATTACTTTATTCTGCATAACGTCGTTCAACTACGCGTGACGTGTCGCTTCTTCAATAAAAAACAACTGCTATCTCTTTCTAACTCTTCTATGAATGAACACAGAAATAGTTCGTTTACCCCGTGGCGTTAACATGGCACCCGGATCGAAAACAAAATTGTGTCTAAACACTATGTTTTGTCACGTTTCAAGCATCGTAAGTAGTATGTTATGAGAAACTTAGCGCAAAATAAATGATGATATTCAAAAAACTAAAATAAAATTCAAAATTTATTTGCACTCGGTTCTTTAAACGTAGGTAATTCATTCGAGCCAGGTGCCATGTTAATGCGCACGGGCTATACCTAACTATCTAATCTACTACGATTATGTAAGTACGCATTAATACGTAGGGAAACAAAACTGTTTTAATTTTATTTATTTTTTTAGTGCACAGTTTACTTACCAGTTAATACATTCCTTCAAAAAAACTGACGTAGGTAAATAAGATGGTAAACTCCCCATCACACTTAAAACAGGCTTTGGACTGTCAAGTTAGTGTAAGAATCGTATTTTTTTCCTTATTATTATTTTTTAAACTAATTAGGTCCTTCCATATCAAATAACAATAAATTACAGTAACTTGGCGTGTTTAAAAGTTAATCACCTTATTTACACCAATTGCACCGTATTTAAAGTTATTTACAAAACACGAAGATACGTATCCCCGTTCAGTCTGTCCAAGAACACTGGTCCTAGCCAGTGTGTTGCCGAGTATCCCGGCCCACACATTAACACTAAACCTAGTCTGAAAGTGGTCAAGCCGCACAACACGAGGGTTTGTCTCAGTCCAATAATGCGCATTGTGTATGTTGAACATACCTATCCGTGTGAACGTGGACTCATCAGTCCATAGAATGTTGCGGCGTTCTGCTCGAATTCAATTACAGACCGCGAGGCGAGCCGCGTAGTCATTTGGATGCAATTCTTGCACTGTTGGAAAGTGGTAAGGCCCTTCCCGATTTAAAAGTCGCCACACGTAGTTGCCGCTTACGTCGAAGACTCTAGCAGCGTCCCTGGTGCTCGCAAGAGGATGACGCCGGAAGAAGTCCAACACTTCCTCTTCGAATTCAGCAGAATATCGAGGCCTGCCTGCGTCGCGTATGTGGCACTCGCGGTAGCACAATACCATTTCATGATATCGTTGACTGAAATATCGTCGTCTGGGAGGCATTTTTAAAGAATGCGCGCGCGATACTCACGTCCGTGACCACTGATAATAACGAACTGGCTTTTGTTTAGGGCAATTTTGGGCGAGAGAACGGGGTAGTGCGGGGGTAGTAGAGGCCAGTGGCCTGCGGATGGGGTGCATCCATTGTTTGCACGGAGTACCTACTTTTTTGTTTGATAAGAATGGCAACAGTGCATGAACAGCTTCATTGACGTTTTGGGAAACCAAATGGCGGCGTGGCAACGGCTAATTACTACGGGACGGTTTCATACTTGATAAAGCAATTCAATCTTATACGCACATTTTTTGTATGAAAAAATTTATGACATAAGATCAATAATTTATCTTCACTATTGTAATCTATAACCACAATACTGTCTCCCATTGCAGCCGTGGCAGATATTTTTAGAGCACCTTATAAAATGAAAAGTAAAATAAATCTCATCAATAATGATCTATCGCGGTTCCGTGTAGTTTAACGTATTACATTACAGAGATCTTTAACTATTATGCTTTTGACTATTGGTGTATGGTCGGCATAAAAAATACAATTTGTAATTTATATTTAGTTATTTTTTTTACCATCTACACGTATTAAACCTAAATGAATTGGCAAATCTTTTTACCACACGGAATAAGCTACGTTCTCGTGTTTTTTGTGCCAAAAAAATTGCATTTATTGGGACGTATGTACAGTCAACGATTTTTGTGCTGCACCCCCATAAGGTCGCTTTTCGCCTGCATGGCCAGGGGCAGGCGGGTCCTGCATTGATGGCATTGTTTTCGTCAACCAATAGTTACATATTACAAAAGAAAGGGTCGTTCAACCCAAGTTAACAAAAAAATCTGTAAACAATGAGCTAATGCAACTGAAGTTAAACCTAGTAACGTTTAGTAAAAAAAGGGCCATTGTTCATTTTAGGGTCATTCTTTCTTAGGCGAAATTCTTCGCTCATTGGTCAAACAAAAACAATTAATTTTACAACAATGGACTCATCCTTCATTCATTGGTCAAACTGAATAAGGGTGTTGCAATCTACTATTTTAACGTTCAAACGAAAAAGTTTTGAAAGTGATAATGCACAGCGCCACGTGATTGTACGTATCAGGTTGCAGATCCATTCTTATTCAAGCAGAACAAAGTACCTATGTAGTTCTAATGAAAATCACGAAAGACTAATAAGAAAACTTGCACTAATTGTAAACCCCTGCTTAGAATGCTATAGGTAGTTTAGTTCCATTAGAAAGCACAAAAGCTTCGTATTTCCGCAGTACTTTCGCATTTGTCTCACGATTCTAATTCTGCATGGCAATGTATCCAAAGTTGTTGAAGTATGTTAATTACTATTGGGCCTTTTCATTAACTGGGGCTGATTCCGATGCCGCCCGGCAATTTAAAAAAAAGAAAAAAAATAAATCACCTGGTTGAATTTTCCTTATCTTTTTCCTTGCCTTTTTAAATAGAAGGCTGGAGGGAAGGGATGGGTTTTAGGCATTCCTTTTGTAGCTAAAGATTTTAATTTGATGATAGTGCGTTAGTGAAAAAATCTACCTAGAATAAACCTTTTTGGGCATTTTTTTTTAAACTGCTACCTACTTTGAAAACAGCTTACTAATAGTGTTTTGGATATTTTAGCAAATTCTTGATTTAGTCGAATGATAAATTTTACAAATTTTGCTAGGTATGTATTTTTTTTTATTATATGGAGCTTGTTTCAAATAATATATGTAAATAAATAGTAACTTAGATACGTTTTGGTCATGACCGTTACCAAATAATAAGGACAGTACTGCAAGACGTAAGATGCCACATTTCAGGATTTAATTTTGTTACTTTTTTTTTTTAATTTCTATTGGCAATTTAAGTAAAAAAGAAAACTGGTCTTTTGGAACTATTTAATAATTACTCAACACTTCTATGTTATAAAAATGTTAATTATTTGCAACTTGTATGTATGGGACATCCCATAAGTGGGTTGGTAGACATTTTGACTAAAATGCCCTTTTCTGAATTCACGCTAGGTATTACCCTCCCTTATCTTCCTCCGTCTTGAGATGATGCCTTGTGACAAACGGACAGACTAACGAAATATGAAATCGTACTTTTTTTTTTCTTCCATCCCTACTAAACCATGCACAGCACGGCACGGCATTTCCCGTAGCCACGCTCTCACTATGTCACACGGTGTCGTGACGTAACAGATGATAAATGGCGGCCATGATTGATGTCCAAGTACGTATCACTGATAATGTCATACTGTGACAACGGATTAAAATGTTGTGAGAGAATTAATAGAACTACTACTAGGGCTACCTAGGGTAATAGCTTTAGGAAATAAATAGACTAATTTGTTGAACAGAATAAACAATATTTATTTATTTTTTCTTATTTGCAGTTTTATCTTTCCCAAATGAAATAATTGGCTTATTAAATCACACGATATCTGACTGTACCTACCACCTACCTACTTACGAGTAGAATATAACCAAAACCTAGAATCTAGATCAACCGTACCTTACAAATTAAATTCTACCCTAAAAAAAAAACAAACGCAAACCTTTCGGCAAACCAAATAAACAAATGAAACCCTTCTTCAAACATCTAGTCCGCTCCTTATGACCTTAGTTCAAAAAAACCGGTCAAGAGCGAGTCTGACTCGCGCACCGAGGGTTCCGTTCCGATTTCTGAAAAAGTGTGCTATTTAAAGACATCGTTTTATTTTTCCTGTAATCTTTACATAAACTACTATCACATAGAATAATTTCAGATTTTTCTCTTTGCAAACTTTTGGGTATAGGGGGGAGCGGTATTTTTTTTACATTTTTCATCAGAAGTCGAAAACTATGCGGCCTAAAAAAAGAAAAAAAAATGTTTGAGAATGTGCAAACAGCGCTCTTTCTTATGATATGCCACATTCCCTAGTAGCCCCACTTTTATTTAAGACCCTCTTCAGGCCCTGTTGCAAAAAAAAAACATAAATATTTTAATTTCTTTCTTATTTGCAAAATAGTTGGATAAACGTCATATAAAACTATTGTAAATTTCAAGTTGATAGCATTAGTAGTTCTTGAGATATCCAACTGTGACAGACAGATAGACAGACAGACAGACAGACTGAGTGACACCATAAGGGTTCCTTTTTTACCATTTTGTTACGGAACCCTAAAAAGAAAGAAAAAATAAACAAGAAAGCATCGCCGTCTACAATTAATTCGGTCCCAAAGCAATTAAAGCTAAGCTAAATTGCCATATTTTTTAACTCACACATTTTTTGCGTCGACACTGAAATTTCCTCTCGCTAAATTTATGCTAATGTAGAGGCAAGAGGGCAGCGAGGGTCCGGAGGGGCCGGGTTCCCGATACGCGCTGAAAAGAGGACGGTTCAGATATTAAAATATTTTGTTTTAAGTGTGATGGCCTTATGCTTTTAAGAGAGGTGTGAGTTACGGCGATCTATGTGGACCCTAGAAGAGTGACCACCTGCTCTTAACCAAAGGTCTCCATAAAAACCGGTTACGAGTCTATAATAATACCTACGAGGTTGAATAATTTATTATTAAGTAACCAGCTTTCTAATGATAACAACAAATTGCGGTCACTGACCGGTCTTAAGAGGAAACATTGAAGCGTGGTTTACCTCGGTGTGTAAGTGAAATGGCGTTAAGGTACTGACACACGTGCTCATAAAAAGCATGCCTATAAGCACGCTTACTCGAAAACATACTAGAAATAAGCATGCTCATTACTAGTCACACATGCTACTAATGAGCACTTGCTCAATAAAAGCATGCTTTCGTGCTAGTAATGAGCACGTCTGTCAGTAGCTTCATGGCTGTCTAGTTTGACGCGCGAGTTAAAAGTTTCTCACGCGCACCGGATCTAAACGCGCTTCGTTTAAGATTTATGACAAAATTCTATACTTAAATCAATATTTAGCTTAGTAGGTTCTTAAAATATTTAAATACCTTCAATTTAAAGAAAATTGTATTGCACAGTAAGGAACTGTTTACGTATAATCGTATAAAACAGAAAATAGACGGTGCTACTTTGGATTTTTTTTCTATCGAAAAATTTCAAGTGATCATGTTTCAGTTTCAGTACAGCAGTAGACAATATAGTCAAATAACACATATGGAAAATCCAAATGACTTAACCATACCAAACATTTGGTTTTAAAGGAGTTTTAAAAACACATTTATCGAGGTATCACCTTAAAAGTATGGTGATCGTACAATTTCCACCTGAAGGACTATTAAGTGAAGAAACCAAACCCTATAATATAGAACATAGAAAGTACGGTGATTATGGCAGAACCTGACTGATAATGTTGTACAGTCAGCAACGAAAGTCGATTATCACTTGAGTTTTCTAAATCTTAATTATTGAGAAAAATACGTTATTAAAATCGGAACAGATGTAAATTTTAAAGAAAATTAACTATTATCTAATAAATGAAATGCTAATTTAGCAGGTTATCGAATCATTTTGTGTTAATTTTGATGATGTCAAAAAGTAGCAGTGTTAACCGACTTCTGTTGCTGACCGTACCTAGTAGTCATGATGAAGGCCCATCCTAACGTGCAGATCGCCCCCTTGTCTTCTGATAACAACAAACTGTGATCATTAAACATTCATAAGCCAAAATACTAGTTGTTTCTAATGATCTTCACAAACATTTAAATTTGTTTTTGGTGTACGGAACCCAAGCCTGTTTGTTGTATTAAGCTCAAGTCGACGTCGAAAAAACGTGAACTAAGTTTAACTAGGTTTAACTACATTTAAAACTGTCTTCCCGACGAAACATCGTTGAAGATATCGCTTTCCTGAATAAATTTCACGTTGTGTTTGTTTTTCGAAGATATTTATAGAATCTTTGGGTTACTGTTGAAGAAAGTTTACAATGCTAAAGAATACTATTTACTTCATTGGACAGGTGATGCGATAGATATCAATGCTAAAAATCAAAGGGAAAACTGAAATATCTTATTCTTTGGTTGGGTTCGAATAGTGAAAGAAAGAGAATACGTTTAATTGCAGTAAAAAAATGACGCAAAGAAAAAACACTAACTCAAAAAGTTTCAATACTCACTACTTTTTTATATACTTTTTTTTTGGGAAAATATGCGTCACATCCCCACAATACAGCCTTCGATGCGAGACAGAGGTACAGCGCTGATTTTTAGCCTGTTTTTGGATAATATCCGTAGCTAATTACCCCACCATACGGATGTTGGTAAAAGCGCCTGCCGTAAACATTTCCGCAGCGAGCGTTGCCAAGGAATATTGATGTAATTTAATACGAGCGTGTAGTTTAAGGATTGAGAAGTTTATTAAAATACTTTTAAACAATATGATAACCTAAATTAACCTAGCTTTAAACTTTGAGTAAGTATGTACGTACAACTTTGTGTTGCTATAGCTTAATCGATATGTTTGAATTTATCTGTGGAGACTTGTCATATGCAATCAAGTTGTGTGTATGTTATTATTATTAGAGCCTGTTTCACCACCTACGATTAAGATTCTATTAACTTTTGGCAAATAATTTCATACAATTTCTGTTGATTTTTTTAATTTAATCGGTAAGTAGTGGGTATTCGGACATCGTGAAATAGGCCCTTGGGGCCTGTTTTACTACCTACGATTAAGTTCTTATTAACTTTTGGCAAATAATTTCATACAAATTCTGCTCCATTTTTGAATTTATTCGGTAAGGAGTGGCTATTCGGACATCGTGAAATGGGCCCTTGGGGCCTGTTTCACTACCTACGATTAAGTTTCTATAAACTTTTGGCAAATAATTTCATACAAATTCTGTTCCATTTTTGAATTTATTCGGTAAGTAGTGGCTATTTGGACATCGTGAAATAGGCCCTATGCCATAAAAAAATATCTAATAAATAAAATTAATATGGGACTTAAACATAATATTGCAAAATGTGGGTGTACTAATACACCTCTGTAGGACCCTTGTACACGCTAAGAAAATTCACCGTGTCTGCAGCAGACACGATAATTTTACGTGCCTATCAGGTCCGAAAATTTTTTGTCGTGTACATGAGGAATTGGTTCTGTCTGCTGCAGACACGGTGAGTTTCCTTAGCGTGTACAAGCGGCCTAACACTTTGAGGAATACAAGCGTTATGTTATGTTATCTATCTATTTATTTTTTTTATAAATAAAAAGAGAAGTCCTGACTGACTGACTGACTCATCAACGCCCAGCCCAAACCCTTGGACGTAAAAAACTGAAATTTTGCACAGAGGTTCCCTTAATAATGTAGACAAGGAATAAGGAAGGAATTCCCGGTCATACGTTCCCGTGGGATATTTTGCGACATCAACGCGGGCGAAGCCGCGCCGGAAGTAATAGTGTTAAATTAAATAAAATCAAACATTTCGTACCGGTCATCATCATTATCATCATCATCATGCGTTTTCCCAACTGTGGGGTCAGCTTCCAGTCTAACCGGATGCGGCTGAATACCAGTATGTCGTACTTAAGTATTTATATAAAATTTTATGTGAGACATCCTAAATTTAGTCCATGTTGGCCTTGATTTGAATCAGTTTCATGTTATAACATTCTAATGTTTTCAGTAAAAACAACAAAATAAACTGACAAAGTAAAAGGCCGAAATACAAACAAACGCGTACATTGCGCTTTTTCACAAAACCTTTTGTACAAAATATTTTCAAAAAATTCGATGTACCTATCTCGCGGAAATTAAATCATGTTACAATATCACCCTGGAGAAAGGAGACAACTCTTGAGGTATTAATAAAATACTGCCCATTATCTGAATTGGACCATTTGGCATTATGATAAGGTGCATATTGCAATATTTATGGAACCACGGTGCTCATGTTGGAAGTTGTTATGAATGGGTCATGTCGTAAGAGGATAGCGATTTTGTTTACACAGGGCAAGACGAAACTTTTTGCAATAAAAACGGCCCTTCTGGAACACAGACCATTACCCTAACTGCCCAACACACTTTCAATCAATCCGAAGGATTTTCAAAGAAATTCTTATTGCTTCACATATTTGTCGTGGATCTTTGACAGTCGGGCCGTCAGAAGCCCGAAAGTCTAACAACCAGCCTTACCAAGCGGTATCGTATTACCCAGTAACTGGATTGTGGAGATCAGATAGGCAGTAGCTCCATGTAAAATACTGGTATTCAGCTGCATCCGGTTAGGCTGGAAGCCGACCCCAACATGTTTGGGAAAAAACTAGGCAGATTTGATGTTTGAAAAATTGTCTGCTCGTCAACGTAACTAACACAAATACATTCACAAATAAATTTCTTCTCAGGGGTAAGTAGTCAGATAGGAAACGACGAATGAATGAATGAAATGCACCAACCCCAGCGTGGTTTGACCAGGCTGGATTACTCGAATTAACCCAAAGATACACACTAGCCCCTGGAGTCTCATGTTTCATGGGACTACAGGGGCCATTGCATATCAAGGAGTAGACCGCGATAATGGTAGGGAAGACGTGCCCTCAGGATGTGGGAGGATTATTAGAGCCGTACCCGATATGCATCCTACGGTAGGCAATGGTATTGTGGAGATACCAGTTTCACCGAAGAATGACAATCACGCTGGGGGCTGGAGGAGGCAAGCCATGTTGCTCGGGGCACCGTAGCGCTCGTCCGAGATCAGAAACGCACGTGGGCCCAATCCGGGGTGGATCCACCCCGCCTCTGCACCGCTTCAATATATTTTATTTGGCGACACAAAGTCATCATCACAACAAAACAAAACAAACACTGTTCGATTGGCAAGTAACGCAAGTTTGCAACATGTACCGCGCACGCTGCACCAAATGCGTAGAAAAAAAAACTATAATGGAGGACCGCTCGAGACGTCCGGTCGCTTCAATTCAACGTCTCGCACTCAACCCATCTAGCTTATTTTTTAATATTACAAAAAAAAAGTGATTCCTATGTTTAATTTCAGCACATTTGTCCATTTCAGAACTAACTAAACATTTATTAACTGTTGGTTATTGTACTACTGAAATGTCTCATTCTGTGTGTTATGATGTTTTCCTCGTGCTGTTACACTATCTTGCAAAAACAAAAAGGTTCTTTGTTCAATCCATAAAATGCTCCAAGCAACTGACAAAGAAAGTCAGCAATTTTGTTCGTTTGCAACACCACCATTTTTCTTCCCATATCGCTCCATTTTATCATTCGCGCCACACTGGTAGCCCGCAATAGTGGGCGTAATAAATAACGAGAGATGCAGTGGCCTCTAAATTAGCTTTGTGCGAGATCTTGGTGTCAGCACTGGTTTGTTTTAAGGCTAGAATGGAATGACGCTGGGCTGGGTAGGAGTGCTCTGCGATCCAGAAATGCGCCATACTTTTCCAGTTGAAGATTGTCGTAACGTGGCTAATAATTGGTTTATTTGTTGCTCCCTTGTGATGCTGCTGCGTTGTTTCATTTGAGATGGAATGCAATTTTCTTTGAAATTGTCTTGTATTCTTTCATTTCATCTGAGATGAGATTTATACTTTGTTTGATGTGCATTTCGGAAAATATTAAACTTGAGGCAGTTAGCAATATTCAGTGGTTTGGTGTTAAGCCGTGTACCATTGAAGAACATAATTAAAAGCAATTATAGAAATTAAATAACATGTAAATTGGAAAATTGTGTGATGTAGGTAGGTATCAACTTTCCTATCGATACAAGCAGCATCAGACGCCTACAGCGGACGTGTGCAAAATCCAAGTGTTACTGGAGAACGTGTGGTGCTGTTATTTTTGAGACCAACTTTTTAAGTGGCTTCCAATTGCTTTTACGTGTTCACCGAGCAATTTATTAAAGCCAGCATTACGCTTTTAGCCTTACCTGAATAGCCCCAAGAAGTGGTCCAAACGGCGGGCTAGCTTTAGACGGGAGCTCAAAGGTCTTGGGCAATACTTGGCAATGGAGCCAAGAGCAATTTCTAGTCGATTGAGCGTTCCCATGAGAATCCGGGCTACGATTGGGATCACTTTAATTCTTTGCTGAACGTCGTCGCGTCGTTAGGAGATGATCTTTATAGCCAATTGTGGAGCCGACGTTGTTGTCGCAAAGTTTCTCCTATGCAGTTGAGGATTGGTTTTTGTTTGTGTGATTCTTAAGGTCTACTGGTATTTTGTGCTTTTTCCGCTGACACAGAATTTGATACGATTGATACGATGTAAGTAAAATATCGCTAATTACAATAAAAGTTTGGCTCCTATGTACTTAATGTCTTTTTTTTTTGAGGAGCTCGTGGCTAAGTAATAAAAGCCGCACGGGTCAATCATCAGGTTAAGCTACGCTTGCCGGGGTTGGTCCGTGGATGGGTGACCATCTTTACATACCGAGACTCCTCCGTGCCTCGGAAAGCACGTTAAACCGTTGGTCCCGGCTGTCATTCGTGGATCTTTGACAGTCGTTACGGGTCGTCAGAAGCCCGAAAGTCTGACGGTGGAAGTGGAGGTCAGTCAGGCAGTCGCTCCATGTAAAATACTGGTATTCAGCTGCATCCGGTTAGACTGGAAGCCAACCCCAATATAGTTGGGAAAAGGCTAGGCAGATTTTGTAAGTACTTATCGTCAGTGAAGTTCTAACAGTGCGTAAATCATTTTATGAGTGTTTTGAGATTTGAATGTCATTGGATAAAGCTTAATGGCGCCATCGTATCGACCAATCAAAACACAGTAAACTGACCAATACGAACGCGTTATTTGAAAAATAGTTACACTGCGTATCTCAGTTGTTGGCGCCAACACTGCATATGTCAGCCATTCACATACGAATTTGTCGTGCATCAAGTGCTCCGATGTTGAAAAAACTGTATGAAATGAATGTAACTCACGCTTAAGGCCACATTGTGTTCAATTATTAATACAAATTTGTTATTAATAATTAAACACAATATGGCCCCAAGCGCAAGCCCCATTAATCTCATACAGTTTTTTCACTCTCCTGTAAAGTAGCCATTTTTGACTTCCGTACTGTTAGAACTTCACTGACGTTATGTCTTTTTTCTTTTAAATCCGGGTTTTTCACGACTTGATCAACATCATCAAAATGCTGTTACGCAATTGAAATGCAAGTAAGCTTCTTTTGATTCAGACCATTAAAACAATAATCTGATTTTGGCCTTCCTCGGTCTCGTCCCTCTTGTCTCATCTCATTACCCCCACGTTTCTTAAGACAATCTGTACACTATCACTTGTCATCTTACAGCAGTAATTAATAAAGGTGTAACCTTCAGTTCAGTCAGCCCGACCTTGTGGGCTACCTGTCACCTATAACCCACGAGACGGCTACTTGTCACGAAGTGAGGATGGATGAGTGACTCGTACAATATTCACGGGGACTATATGATTTAGTGGTGTGGCCTTTTCCTGTGAAAATAATGGTGTATTTGGAAAGGGAAAGGGTTGCCCTTAGTAATTTTAAAGTAGCGCCAGGTAGTTTGCGTTGGCAAGTAATTTTACATTGGCCTTAGTTAACTCCGAAACACAGCTAAATTAATTAATGCTGCTCAAATATCAAAGTTATTTTTGACTTTTAAAGTGAAATGATTTACTGCCATTTATTAATGGAGATTTTATAACTTACCAATATTATAAAACAACATCGAGAACGGTTCATAAGGCGATATTCCTTTTTTACGAGGTAAACAGGTACGGTCAACAACAGCAGTCCCTACTTTTTGATATCATCTAAATTAACACAAAATGATACGATATACTGCTTTTTAGCATTTCATTTTTTTTTTTTCGTTTTCTATTGAAACAAACATTTATTTCACCAATGATATATTACCTTTAGATGCGTTACCCGGGCTCAAAAATGGGAAATTAAATGAAGGGTAATTGCCCGGCGTGATATCAGTCACGCACGCGCGCCAGTGAACATGCAGCAGCTAGTGACGTAATTAAATAAGTATATTCATCTCTTTCTTACAACAGGTATCGGCATGCGTCTTTCCTTTTCTTTGCGGCCAGTATATACTGGTATGTTGGTACATCATGGCTTACGCTGTTTTTGAAAGCACTGATGTTCGTGTATGACGCGTCTATCTATAATACGTCATTGTATTTCACCGCACTAGTTGATAATGACAAGTGGTACATGGTGTAAAATTATTAGCAGTGTGACTAACAGTAAAAAAATTACTGTTAGTCACACTGGTGTTACAACTTGGTGTGACTACGAGTCTGCACCCTAACAAACAAATTCACTTTTGCATTTATAATATTAGGATAGATAAGACAGTAACATCAAACATTTTGTTCCAGTAGTGACAGATCAACCAAGAATTTATTAGTTAAGAGTTCATTTTCTTTAAAATTTACATCTGTTCCGATTTTAATTAAGTATTTTTCTTAATAATTAAGATTTACAAAACTTTAGTGTTAATCGACTTTTGTTGCTGACTGTACCTACTTGTTTCCCGACGTTAAAAGGAATATCGCGGTAAGATCCGATCTCGATATTGTTTTATAAAATAAAATAATAAAATAGTGTTTTATTGCAGGCAAGAGTACCCATATCCAAGAAAATAATATGTACAAATCGCGAAAGTTTAAAAGTTTACTTATCAATATTTTTACTCACTGGCTAATTCGATTCTTACGACTAAATAAAGATATCAAGGCTTGTCCTTAATCTCAAACCAAAATACCCAAAGAAAACGTGTTTAAGTACTGAACATATCCATCCGCATACATAAAGCCTTATGTACACAGACGTAAGACCCACCAACACGGTAACTCAATCTAAAACCGCTCAATCGCCGCGATCCGTTCCAAATGTGTACAAATACAAACAGTTGGGAACAAATTCTTGGCGACAATCTGTTCGTAGACAGGCATAGGTACCAGTGGGTACCTGTAGGTAGCTGTTAGCTTTCACACCCCGCGTTCTATGTGGGGCTGGGGAAGTAGCGATTATGAGCAGGGATTATGATTTAACCCCTCAAGTGTCTGAGTTTGGCTAATTTTAGACCCAAAACCCCAGCGAGTGGGGAGGTTTGGGGGTTAGTTGCGAACCCCATAGGTTCACAACTACTGATAATGATATGTTTTCCATCGGATGATGTTTTTTTAAGTTTACATATACCTATGTGATCTAAGCTTATATACTTATTATGTAAAGTTTTGTCCTTTTGCACACTTGGGGTGCATTTGACACGCGGGGGGGGACGGGGGGGTTAGCTGCGAACTCCATAGGTGCACAACTAATGATATGATTGGTTTTCCATCGGATGATGTTTTTTTACATTTATATATATGTGATATAAGCTTATATACCTAATAAAAAAAGGGTTTTTCTTATGCACACAGAGGGTGTATTCGACACTTGAGGGGTTAATGTACCAATCATTATGTCATCCGACTGGTCCTATTCGTATTAGATGCGGCAATCCAACAGGTCTGGGAGAACTCATCAGACGGCACGGGGTGGCATGGCAAAGGATCTTCGTAAGCGGAAATGATTTTTAATTATATGTTTTTAGCATTATCACTCACATTTCGTTGATATCATTACAAGGGGGGACTTGAGTACCTATACCGCATTATGCCACGGAGGGTATACAAATATTAGTGGTTTGCCGTGCCATGCCGCGTCGTACTGCCTCGTGAGCCGACCTTTAATAGTGCGAACATTACAATCGTTGTCCTTACTGTGGACTTGTTCAACTTTTTTTTTTACTGGCCAAATTATCCGACTGCTGGGGAAAGGCCTCCCTACTCTCTTTCCACCTCTCTGTCCAGAGCTGCCAAGGACCAATCTTTATCAAAGTAGTCCAGTTCATCCTGCCATCTCCGTGTGGGCCTGCCGCGATGTCGTTTGCCATTAAGCGGGACCCACTGGGTCGTAAGTTTGGCCCATTGATCGTCTGACATGCGGCAGATGTGTCCAGGCCCAATTCCATTTAAGCGTGGCAGCTGTCCGAGTGACGTCAGTTATTTTGGTGATGGAACGGATTGTTGTATTCTTAACCCGGTCCACAAGTTTGATACTCAGACTACTCCGTTCCATAGCTCTCTGGTAAACTCCGGGACCTCTGTTGAATTGTCAAAGACCATGTTTGAGAACCATACGTGAGGATGGGAAGAATACACAGTCATGTCGACGAGTCTTCTCTTGAGGTATAGGGGAAGATCGCCTTTCATTAGATCTTTCATGGCCCAATAGCTCTTCCAGGCATTCTCGGTTTGTTCAACTTTTATTTCACTAAAATGTCATCAACGGGAACTGTTTCTTATTTTACAATAATATAGCCATAAAATAATATCCCGTTGAAGTTTTTGTACACAACTCGTAAATATACACCACAAGTGCTAGTCAAAAGCGGGCACCAACGCAAGCTCTATCTCTCGTCATAATTGTAAACTTAACACCTTTCAATGCGCGCAAATGTAAGAGTATGTTTTGGAGTCAACGGCTAAATCAAATAAGGTTCATCAGCTCGCTATCTTCAAAGCCACCAACAATATCACAGAGTATTGCAGCACTCCATGTATTAAGAGGGCTGCCGCATTTTGTCACCTCTCTCGCTCACGCGGGACCATATTTTTAAGATTGTTAAATGAAAAGATACTTTTTTGAAAAATGTACTCAATTAGCGAACTAGTAAATAATATTAATTTAATAGGTACACTGGGCTGCATGAATTGGGTACCCCAATTGTATGAACATTTTAATACAACTGAGGTACCCAATTGATGCAGCCCACTGTACCTAAATATTAAAACACATTTCTATTGTGTTATCTAATAAACTCAGCTTAAAAAGTATTATCTGTTTTTAAGATCAGTTCAATAAATGCCACAATAAAAATGTGTTTTTAATAATTACCTATTAAATTAATATTATTCACTAGTTCGCTAATTTTTCAAAAAAGCATCTGTCCCGTGTGAGCAAGAGAGGACACAAAATGCGACAGCCCTCGAACTGTCCGCCGCTCTAACGTTTTGCATTCAATACGTCACGTAGCACAGAACATAGCAGTATGTTTCGGAGCCTGGCCGAATATTGCTGCATTTTACTTCGTGTCAATAAAATCTACACCAATTTTGTTTGAAACTAGACTCGCAACCGTATTGGGTTTATAGTGCATAGCATTTTTACAGCGACTTGTTTTTGTGTTGTTGTTCACAAGTGTGGTATTCCTCTGTACCATTTTGCTGGTGCTAGGAATATATTACCGACAGAAATCGGACGGGTATATAAACTAGTAATCTCTTGGGAGGTGACGGGGCTGGGTCACTTTAAAATGCAAATAGATACGTTGATCTGTTCATCTCAAGAGGATATTAATAAAATGATAGTTTAAGAGATCTACATACAATTTACATTTATTCAAGTTTTTAAACTAGGTATATTATTCTCAAAATAATGCAAACCTTTTATAAATCGAAAAACCGAGCAAGACCATAAATATATATTCCTACTGAATTTCGGCAAAGAAAAGGACGACAAACAAAACAAAAACTTCACATTTTATAACAGAAATTCTGTCCTAATTGAAATTTCCACTAGGACCCTATTACACGACACCCAACATACTTCACATAAATTTCATAATATAACATATAACGTCCATATACGTCCACGCATCTTACATGCGCTTTCTGCCAGATATTTTTTAATTAAAATTTCATATTCTGTCATGCGGGGACTAAAAGGGTTGGGTCGGTAGGTTACAGGCATGGAGTGGTTAGTAAATGAAGTGCTCATTTATCACGGCTCAGGTTATGCTAAGAAAATAAGTACCATATCAGCAACCACCAACCATGTTTAGCTTACAAATTTTTAATAACATCTTAATTGCTAGAAGTGACAAAAGTCGATGATTAATAATCAAATAAGTCCAAAGACACCGCTTCCAAACTAAAATTGACTTTCATATTTTGCTGTCGCTTTTCTGAGAAAGTTTATTAATTTATTTTAGGAAAACTTACAGCTAGTACACACGGCTACACATCAAGCTATACATTTCTATTTTACGCTGACTTCTCACAGGGTGGGCCAATAATTTTTGCAAATAGCAACACTAAATTTCTCGAATACCGTTGGAAGGAGGGGTGCGCGGGTAGCGGGAAACTATGCGTCGCTACATGCAATTTTAGTCACGATGGAGCGCTTCACGGGACAACAGCGTGCTTTTTGTGTTAAACAATTTTACAAAAACAACGATTCCTACGTTACTGTACGACGCCTGTTTCGAATTGAATATGGATTACGCCGTGTAAGCGAGTGTCCAAGTGTGAATTTAATCAAAGCTTGGGTCGTGAAGTTCGAGCAAACGGGATCGACAACGAATATTAAACAAACAGGCCGGCCACGTTCAAGAAGAAGCGATGAGAACATTCGAGAGGTTGAAATTTCCGTTCGGAACGATCCAGAATTATCTACGCGTAAGCGTTCGGCGGTTCTGGCATTACCGAGAACCAGTCTACGGCGGATTTTGCATCTAGACCTCAAACTGCACCCGTATAAGCTTCAAATTGTGCAGGAGATGAAACCAAATGATTACATTCAACGTAAGTTATTGGCTGACACAATGCTGGAGCAATTCTCTAGCCTGGAGAATGTATTCTTTACGGACGAGGCCCACTTTCACATCAACGGGCACGTGAATAAGCACAATTGTCGATATTGGAGCAGGGAAAACCCTCGCCTTAAACACCAAAAGCCACTTCATTCACCTAAAACGACAGTATGGGCTGCCATATCAGCAAAGGGCATAATTGGTCCGTATTTCTTTGAAAATAATCAAGGAGATAATGTAACTGTGAATTCAGCGGAATATGTCAAGATGTTGCGAGAGTTTTTGACGCCGCAGTTGCATGAATTTCAAGGATACAACAGCAGGACCTGGATGCAACAAGATGGAGCAACATGCCACACGTCAAATGTGACTTTACCGGTAGTCAAAGAAATGTTTCCGAATAAATTGATTTCTCGCAGAGGTGATATTCCATGGCCTCCGAGAAGCCCGGATCTTACACCATGCGATTTTTTCTTATGGGGATACCTGAAAAGTCGAGTCTACCTTAATAAACCGACGAATATATCCCAATTAAAACAAAACATCCACGACGAGATAGCCGCGATCCCCCGCAGCATGTGTCAGCGAGTTTTCCAAAGTTTGCGTAGTCGATTGCTAGAGTGCCAACGACGAGACGGTGCACATCTCGACGATGTCATTTTTAAAAAATAAATTTCATTAAATTTTCAAAACGTTAAATATATAATCAACAAAATAACAGTTGTAGTTTTATTTCTATTCATGTTTTAAAAGTGCAAAAATTATTGGCCCACCCTGTATAAGGAAATCATATACAATGCGAGATCAGCTTATACTGGAAATGTATAGCTTGATCTGTAGCCGTGCGTACATTTGGGTTATTACGTATTTATAAGATGGACAATTACAAGCATCCAATATAATAAATATAATATATAATAATTATAGTAATATTTCTTCAGTGTGTACATATGAGTAATATTTAAAGTTTTTTGTTAGTCGGTGTATTTTTTTTAGGAAAAACTGTTTTATCATCCATCATCGCCAATCGCCATCGTATCTTTTCAATTTTGTTCGCACGTTATTACTTCATTTTCTCACTGCTCTGTGGTTAGCAAGTAAGGTCCCCTTGATGAATTGCCTCGGTCACTTTATTTAGTGGAATATAGGTCGGGTGAGCCCCTGTCTTACCTGGCTTACGTTCTTGTTATTACGTACCTACTGTATGGGTGTACAGGGTGAAATGTATGGAAATGGGGGCTTGTGGGATGTGGGAATTTAGGTATATAGTGTAGTCAGTTTATAGCTGGTAGATTATACTATTAATCAATCTGCCTAGCCTTTTCCCAACTATGTTGGGGTTGGTTTCCAGTCTAACCGGATGCAGCTGAATACCAGTATTTTACATGGAGCGACTGCCTATCTGACCTCCACAACCCAGTAACTGGGTAATACGATAACCCTTGGTAAGACTGGTTGTCAGACTTTTGGGCTTCTGACGACCCGTAACGACTGTCAAAGATCCGCGAATGATAGCCGGGACCAATGGTTTATAGTGCTTTCCGAGGCACGCAGGAGTCTCGGTATGTAAAGATGGTCACCCATCCACTGACCTTTTTTTATGGATGGGATCATGTAACGCCATGGTTGAGATGTCTCATATAATGGAATAACAATCAGAGGTTCCTTAGTCAGGGGCAACAGACTTCCTGAAAAAATGGTTTACGCAACAAAATCTCACACATTGGGTGGGTACTAAGAATCAGTAAGTATTTACGTTTTCTGTGTCATAATATAATAATTATCAATATCACCACTATGAAGACGAAGCTTACTTAAAGAGAAGATACATAATCAGTATAAAAAAAGAGAAAGAAAAACTACCTATTTAAACAGAACCTGTCAGGTTCTATTTAAATAGATAGTTTGTAATCCAAGATCACGCGCTACTACATTTGAATGATTTCGAGGATTATAAAACTGAAATAACGTTCTTGAAATCTGCGATCAAAAGACTGAGAAATATCACGACGCGACGTGGTTTGCGGGATAAGCAGATGCAATCGAGTGTGCCGTCGCGAACGCAGACGTATTTTTGTTATTCATCGTAACTTCTTCGTACGATGTACCGCGATCTTATCATAGTATTATTAATGTCGCCTTTTAGTCTATCTAGTGTTTCTGAATTTATTTATTTGAGAATTAATATCTATATCTACCAAATTAGCAACTTATTATCGGTGAGAAAGCTATACATTATTAGAACTATAATTAAAAAACACAAATCCCTTCCTTATGACCCTAACATAAATTTAAAAAGAAGAAAAGACTTAGTAGCAGATGTTCCCCAAACCAAAACTAAATTTGCTAGCATCCAATTTAAAAAACGGTCTGCTCAGCTTTATAACAAATGTAATAGGGAAACTTACCCGCTGCGGGCTATTCTAAAGATTGCCTGAAAATTTCATCAAAATCGCACTTTCCGTTTTGGAGTCCATAGGGTATATTCATACACACATACATTTATATGTATATATAGAAAGATAATATATAGATTGATTGAAATACTATCGTGAATTCATACAAGCCTAGTACTTTTTGTTCGGTTATTGCTAAGAAATTGTGCACAACGTGTCGACACAAAACAAAAGCCAAAAAAATAAGTAATCTGTAGATCCGATAAAGAAAGAAAGAAAGAACGAAAAAACGTTTATTTGCGGTAAACATGACGCAAACTACAACAGAGTAAAATAATTATTTAAAAACAATTTGGGGGAAAATATGAGTCACATCTACGACCCCATGCAAAACGGAGCCCCAGCGCTGGTTTTCAGCGATAATCACTGATCGCTACCAAACTTCACAGAATCAAGAACTGTCAAAGATCCACGAATGATAGCCGGGGCCAGGCACGGAGAAGTCTTGGTATGTCAAGACCAACCACGGACCAACCCCGGCAATCGTAGCTCAACCTGATGGATCGACCCGTGTGGCTGTTATTACTTAGCCACGAGCTCTTTATTTTTTTCTTCTTCATTAAATATTAAACACACATAGTAACCTATTAAAATATTGATATTGTAACCAAAATGCCACACAAAACATTTATTGACAGAGATGACTTGAAAAAATATGGATACAATGATGTAATGACATCCGTATGTGTTGCGGGGAACAAGTGTTGCTCACAATCGCAAAGTATCCTATAATTAGGGTTCCGTACCAAAATGGTAAAAAAGGAACCCTTATGGTGTGACTCAGTCTGTCTTGTCTGTCTGTCACAGCTTTGACAGACAGACAGTCAGTGTCAGTGTTTGACAGACAGTTTTGACGACACGGTTGGCGCAGTGGTTGAGCGTTTGACTGCTGCGCAGCATGTCGCGGGTTCGATTCCCGCACGGAACAAATATTTGTACGACCTACAAGTATTTGTTCCGAGTCTGGGTGTTTTTCTATCTATAATATGTAGGTATGTATTTACAAAAAAAAAAAAAATGTATATAAGTAGTTTATCAGCCATCTCGTTACCATAATACAAGCATTCGGTTGCTTAGTTTGGGACTAGATGGCGTTGTGTGAAATGTCCAAGGATATTATTATTATTATTATTTACAGCTGCATATCTCAAGAACTACTGATGATATCAACTTAAAATTTGGAATAGTTTTAGAGGACGTTTACTCTACTTTATGCGATCACAATCAAAATTTTAGAAGGACGGACTTTGCCTGCATCTAGATTCGAGATACAGGCTCACTATTTAGTTTGGGGCTCACTGGCAATTAGTACCTTGTGACGTAGCTGTAGGTAAGTTACTCGTGTTGTCTCAACCTGTGTTTAACTTAGTACAGTGGGCTCAAACTCAAAGAATTTATTTCAATTAAACCAATTACTGACACTTTTGAATTGTCAAAGAGTCGGTCAGTAGGTAAGTCAGAAAGTTGAAGCTAGTTGCCCATTCCAAAACGTAGATCTATGGAGAAGAACGGGCAAGAAACTCCACGGACACTCTTTTAAATCAAGATAAGTATTACAACATCCTGGGTACATTATATTTGTTGCTTCTACATGTGAGAACAATGTAAAAAAAAAAAAAACTTAAAACCAAGTTAAAATATAAAGGCCTGGCAGATAAGAGATGACCAGTCTCAACTGACGGCGCCCGTTCACGAACATGACGCGTGGATCAGCACCATCCAGCTCAACCATTTTGTAGGGAACCGAATGATCCAACACACGCGCCACCATCAGCGGAGCGTAGACGGGCTGCGCGGGAATTGAAAAATAGGTATTTGAAGAAACTATTGCCGTCGCGCTGCGCTCTAGCAACCGGGCGGTATCAATATGTGAGTGAAGTCTGTATTTGTGTGCGTAGCTCAGTAGCGCGCATCTCCCGCCCGCTCGCGCCAATCAAACTACCTACGTTACGTTCGTTTCTGTCTCAGTCGGATTGAAAATATCGGCGTGCGCAGTGTTTCGTGTGATCGTGCTATTTATACTAAATTTTTCCATGAATGCCTTCTCCCTGAAATAATTGACGGTCGGATACCAAGAAATTCACCTGTAAGAGAAAGGATGGAAATGACGACAGAATAAATGTACTTATTTTTATATAACTTAACTTATAGTTATATTATTATATAACTTTTGTATTATTTAAAATACCCACAAGCACCTTTTCTGCCTCTTCTGCATAAATATTAAGAACTAGCTTTTGCCCACGGCTTCGCTCCCGACAACTGACTACTACCCTACTTACCTAAAAAAATAATTAAAAAAAACTTATCATCCTATTTCGGACGACGGCGACGGCTAATCCAAAAACGCAAAAATATAAAAATCGGTGTAATTAACACGATTGTCGACTTCCTTTTATATAATAGGTCTTTACATATGAAATTGCCGTTTTGTATGAAAAAATTTAAACGAATTTTTTTCATGTATTTTTTATTTGTATTAATAGAAGTAATCACCCATGCAATCAATGCATCTTTGCCAACGCAGTGGCAGTTTATTCTTAAAGAAATCAGCTGGTCGGGAGGCAACAAATTCTTCAAAGGCATTTTGTACTGCCTCTCGGGTATTGAATTTTTTTCCCGCCAAGAAGTTATCCAAATTCTGGAAAAAGTAGTAGTCTGTAGGCGCAAGGTCTGGTGAGTAGGGCGGATGACGGAGAGCTTCCAACCCCAGTTCTTGCAACTTGGAGACCGTCTGCTGTGCAGTATGAGGTCGCGCGTTGTCGTGCAGGAGCAGCGGAGACGAGCGATTGACCAATGCTGGTTGGAGATGTGCCAGCTTCTCCATCATTGTGTTTAGTTCTTCACAGTATACATCTGCAGTAATGCTCACCCCGTTTGGTAAGAAGCTGTGATGAATCACACCGGCGCTAGACCACCAAACAGTGACCATCACTTTTCTAGAGGTAAGTTTTCGTTTAGGGCATTGTTTAGGTGCTGAACCAGGATCCAACCAACTTGCTGAGCGCTTGCGGTTATCGAACAGAATCCATTTTTCATCGCAGGTAACAATGCGGTTCAAAATTCCTTCATTTGTGTGTCTGTTGAGCAGTGCAAGGCACGTCTCGACGCGTACTTCGCGCTGGCGATCATAGATTTCGTGGGGCACCCATTTGTCAAGCTTTTTTACCTTGCCAATTTGACGCAAATGGACCAAGATTGTTTTGACGCTAACGTCGAAAGCTGCTGCTAATTCAGCCGTAGATTGTGTATCATCAGCTTCCACAATCGCCTTTAATTCGTAATTGTCGACCAAAGTCTTCGGACGACCGCGAGGTTCATTTTTCAGGTCGAAATTTCCAGAACGGAAGCGAGCAAACCAATAACAGGTGGTGCGTTGGTTTGTAGTGTTAGCTCCGTAAACGTCGTTGATGTTGCGTGCCGCTTGTGCCGCGTTGCTGCCACGACGGTACTCATATTCCATAATTACTCGAATTTTTAACGTATCCATGATGACGAAAAAGATTGAAATGCGATGAAAATGTAACACTAATCAATAAACAAATGACTACTTTTGGAAAAAAAAATCCATGTTTTTAAAATAAAATTAATTTGAAATTAGAATTCTTAGCCAAACAAAAATTATTTTGATTTGAAATGGCCAGTACTGCAGAACGGCAATTTCATAGGTAAAGACCTAATATATAGATTTACTTGATAAAAGCAGTCATTATTTTACTAACCGACTTCCAAAAGGAGGAGGTTCTCAATTCGTCGGAACCTTGTTCCCCGATTACTCGAAAATGGCTAGACCGATTTGGATTTTTCTTTTTTTGTTCGAAAGGGTATACGTTCCAAGTGGTCCCATGATCATCAAGTCAGGATCTGATGATGGGATCCCATGGAAATCGAGGGAAACCCTCAAATTTTATGGGCACACCTATATCGATTTCGGTATTTTTTATAGTAACTCGTGCATTTGCTCTCGGAAAGTACCATTCGGTGAACTGGAACTGATGATGAAGACCACAGAGGGCCATCGGAAATACTCAATTATATCTAAGTATATAACAGGTTAAGTTGCGATTCGATTACTTTAATATGGTTTATGCTCGTCAAAATAATGGTAATGGTGACTTCACCATGAGCTCCATTTCTCCTGGTTCTTACTAGGAGAACTCCTCAACAATTAACGTCCCTGAATCGGGAAAAGCAACATTTTGTAAAACGTGATGAGCAGTTGACATTGGGTTATTGTAACTTAGATAAATTACAAACTGAACCACTAAAAAGTGAAAAATAAAAACTTTTTTACAAAAACAAAAACCGACTTCCAAAAAAAACACTACAAAGTGAAAAATAACTTTAATTTCGGAAGTCGGTGGCAAAAAACTAAAATACAGATCCAAAGACACCGACTTCCGAAATTAAAGTTATTTTTCACTTTGTAGTGTTTTTTTTGGAAGTCGGTTTTTAAACTCCCCTGTAAATATTTATGTCAAGTCAAAAGCAGAATTATCACACCAAGCAGTATAGTGCAAACTTTAGTTACGTATTATACCTAATGCTTACGGTTTGTATTTTTGTAAGAGACACTTCGCTAAAGTTCATTTTAATTATTAGTTAATTATAAACCCTAAAAATGTCATTGAATTGTTACTTCGTTGTCTCTTAAAAAAAAAAACAAAATGAGCATCAAACACTATTCAGTAAATCAGTATAGGATAAACGTCGATATCGACTGACATCACTATGATTTCGATAAAAATTTCGACACTAGTCACTTCCCTAATTGTGTACGTATTAGTCTAACCCTCCCTCACCTCTCGTCTCCCCCCGTAGAGTGCGATAGAGACAACTGCAGCTCAGAACGATTTTACCTATACAAAACCTTGACCGATCGACGTTTCGTATTCTCCTGTTTTCTCCTCGAAACCTAAGCCAATTAAATTATATTTGGTATCAAAATTTAAAGGAAGAATAGATCTATGCCCCTATTACTTGTTTTTATTTTAAAAACTTTTCAATTTTCTTTGGTAGTCGTCTGATTACGTAGGTAAAAACGGGGTATTTTTTTAGGTTTTTGGTAAGTCATATTTATTTTTGTAATAAATTTTTTGAAAAAAAAAATGACATGGGCATGCCTTCAATAGACCTGGATTTTTATAAATAAAAACGATTACTCTAGAGGCATTATCCAGGAAGAGAATAGGGGAATACATTTGTATGGAAAAATGCAGCCCGTCTACGCTCTTAAGTGAGAATGACAAACTCTCAACTGCCATGCTCTTTCAAGGCAATTGCATCAATTGGGTACCCCAGTTGTATTACAATACGGACTGAGGTACCCAATTGATGCAGCCCACTGTACGTGTTTACTTAATACCTGGATAATAACTATTTTCTATTTTATTTTCATCAGTGGTGGGATGCATGGGAAAAGTTTTTTCTTTTATTTCAAACTGATTTAAATCAGTGAATCACAAGTCACCCATATTTCGAACAGTTATATTAAAAAAATAGCAACAGGAATTATACTGAACTAAGTCAAATAGTTTCATGTTAGGTATTGAATTTTGAAGCTACCGAAAAACTAATATAAAGCTGATAAGATTACATTCGATGACGCACACTACCAAATTTCCATAAAATTACGGCCAATTAGTATACATCTTAGAAAATAATAAAACCAGTTTTTTGACATCGTTATCAACATGTCCTATTTTTAACACTTTTACTACGAACAATAAAGTAATTGTAACAAGAAATGCATGCAATAGTCATGCTGTTATTGGAAGTAACAGATAAGCGTGACACATCACTTTTGCCACCTGTTTTCAATTCACACCTACCACCGCGGTGATATTATGTAGAGTCATTACTACTTAACCCCTCAAGTGTCTGAGTTTGGCTAATTATAGACCCAAAACCCCAGCGAGTGGGGAGGGTTGGGGGTTAGTTGCGAACCCCATAGGTTCACAACTACTGATAATGATATTTTTTCCATCGGATGATGTTTTTTTACGTTTATATGTGATCTAAGCTTATATACCTATTATATAAAGTTTTGTCCTTTTGCACACTTTGGGTGCATTTGACACGCGGGGGGAGAGGGGGGGTTAGCTACGAACTCCATAGGTTCACAACTAATGATATGATTGGTTTTCCATCGGATGAGGTTTTTTACATTTATATATATGTGATATAAGCTTATGTACCTAACAAAAAAAGAGTTTTTCTTAGGCACACATGGGGTGCATTCGACACTTGAGGGGTTAATGAAAATACTTTTAAACCATGTTCATAACTGATCTACACGGGCCTTCAAGACTTAATGCAATGCAATGCATTTTCTCCTGAACTATAAAAGTCAGAGTTTTGAAAAGAAACGTTTTATAGCAACATCAACTTTCTTTGAAATTATAGTTTATTGAAAGTGTAGTATACATTAGTAACGTTTTTAACTTCTATAGTTTAGGAGAAATTGCAATTTTATAAGTGTGGTAGGTACTAAGTTTTGAAGGTCCGTGTGTGTGAGCGGGGAAGTAATCTCCGCCACCAGCCGTTATTCAACAGACCCATCATTTCACCGTGGCATGAGAATACTGACAGGTTTTCTTCTGTTCTTCCAACATTTGGAAATAAATTGGAGCAGCCGTGACTACATGAGGCAAACAATATGTTGTAATTGTATTTTTTTTTGTTCTTATGCGTGCTTAAATCTTGATCTAATTAAACTTCTTTCTTATTTCCTCATATGGGGGCCTACTCCCAAAGTCCGTCCGTCTTTCCGTCCGTCCGTTCATCCGTCCGTCTAACATTACGATCCATCAAAACAAGTGTAAAAGTTAAATTTTTCGGACGGCAAAAACACATCGGGAGTAGGGACAACTGGCAAATCATGTTGTCATTCATACTTCGTTCGGGCCCCGAACCAATCACCCAGTCGTAGGTGATACGGAGTAGAAAACGCCCGTAACAAATGCCGAAACTACGGGCTTCGTGCTTAGGGAGTAGGCCCCCCTCTCAATGTTCGAATTATCACCATGGTATTCCATGCTATGGTTTTCTAACCAGAAGCCGAGAAGTTTGATGTCGTTTGAGAATAATTGATGATATTGCTAAATTTTGATGGGAAAACTTTTCAATGGGGAGAGCCCTATATGTATAATATAACATACAAGGTAACTTTAACTTTTAACCCCTGCGGGCTTTTACTGAATTTTTGAAAATTACATACTTTATTACTTACTTTATTAAATATTTTGTGATACTGTTAAGGCATAAATAAATGACATACCTACCTACAATAACAAGCGTTTTCTTATACTGGGTGTACCAGAAAGTTGTAGTAAAAAAACCGACCAAGTGCGTGTCGGACTACGCACAATGAAGGGTTCCGTAGTTGGGATGAAATTATCCCAAGAACAAACCTATCATTATAGTTGAAAAACATGTTCTCCCATAAATATATTCCAAGTCCAACAATAAATGTAAGTTTGTACTCACAATATTCAGGGATTTACCATGTTATTTTAAGACCACAAACTTCTTATGGGTTTTCCTGTAATCTACAGGTATAGAACTATTTTCTGTATGTTTTTCAAAATTTCAGGTTTCGTAGTTTCGGAGATAAGGGGAGGGGAATGGTCAATTTTCGTGTATTTTCTTAAATTACTTTAAAACGATTTATTTTAAAATAATAAAAAAATATATATTGAGACCCTCATAGTAAGCCCTTTCATTTGATATATCACACGGTACAGTTTGCAAAACTTTTTTTAAAATTTTCTTATTTGCCCCCTAAAAGTGACCCCCATGTTCAAAATTCATTTATTTACTTTAGCCGTACGTGTTTGGGTCACAGAAATCCATATGTGTACAAAATTTCAACTTGATCAGTCCAGTAGATTCGTAGAAAATTGGCTGTGACAGACGGACAGACAGACACACGAGACATACTATAAGGGTTCCGTTTTTTCCTTTTGAGGTACGGAACCCTAAAAAGGTGAGGTACAGACCATCAAACTGAACAACTTTCTCCACGGCAACAACATCGTAATCGCGAAAAAATAATCAGTCGTCCCATATATTTGCGTCGAGTAGGTATTGGAGTTTTCTATGGGACGTTGATAATGTTTTCGCAATTACGATGTTGGTCTCATGGAGAAAGTTGTTCAATTTTGTTGTCTGTACCACATCCTTAAATTTGACCGCAACTTTTTGGTACACCCCGTACAAATCAACAAAAACCCATTCTTTGGGTGGAACGCATATTTTTTTTTTAAACATGCATTAAGGCTCTTACAGACAGAGGCGATATCGCGTCGTTGTTCTACGGATATAATATCACAATATCGCGTCGCCGTCGCGATATCGCCTCTGTCTGTAAGAGCCTTTATTCAATTTTTTATTAATTATTCATCTTACCATTGTAATTTTAATAACAATGAATGACATCACTGAATAAACCATATTTCAGTTACTTTATTAATATGAATTTCACTGCATGTCAGTAGAGCTGTGTCATTACTTCTGTAGGAGTCGGTGAGTTAAGTGGACACTCGGTCATGGGGCAGATAAAGTTTAATGTGAACGGCGTGCAATATACCGGTAGGTAAATAAAAACCTTCTCATAACTATTTACTTAAGATTACAATTTTTAATAAGAATAAGTATAATTTATTGTTTAAGAAGTTACATTTGTTGTGTTGTTTCCTGGAACTCACACTAGGATTCCCTGTGTCGTGAGATCCAGGCTCCTTCGTTCCGTTAACATCTGTTGCTACACGTATACATGAAATAGGTTTGAAAAGAATAATTTATTGTTTAAGAATAAGAATAATTTATTGTTTAAGAAGTTACATTTGTTGTGTTGTTTCCTGGAACTCACACTAGGATTCCCTGTGTCGTGAGATCCAGGCTCCTTCGTTCCGTTAACATCTGTTGCTACACGTATACATGAAATAGGTTTGAAAAGAATAATTTATTGTTTAAGAATAAGAATAATTTATTGTTTAAGAAGTTACATTTGTTGTGTTGTTTCCTGGAACTCACACTAGGATTCCCTGTGTCGTGAGATCCAGGCTCCTTCGTTCCGTTAACATCTGTTGCTACACGTATACATGAAATAGGTTTGAAAAGAATAATTTATTGTTTAAGAATAAGAATAATTTATTGTTTAAGAAGTTACATTTGTTGTGTTGTTTCCTGGAACTCACACTAGGATTCCCTGTGTCGTGAGATCCAGGCTCCTTCGTTCCGTTAACATCTGTTGCTACTCGTACACATGAAATAGGTTTGAATATGTTACAATAAATTTCTTAATTTCAAAGTTACAAAAGAAAACTAATGCTAATACACAAAGAAAAATAGTAAATAACCAAATATGTAGGTATGTGGTGTGAGGGTGTGTTCGTGTGTGTATGTGTGATATATGTGTAATATACGGTATGAAATTTAAAACATGTTCCAAGTAGAATCGCAGATTTTTTTTCCCGATTTCAGGTTTGGTCCCATAGTAAAAGTTGTTCATGATGATGAGTACAATCTCCCATTTCGATTTGGAAAATGTTTTAAATTTCATACCGTATAAAGAGTATGTTTGTGTTATAGAATAGTAATTATATAAATAAATATATGTATCAGTGCCTTTTTTAGGTCAAGAAGTTTTCAGTCATGTCCATAGTAAGAAGCCATTTTGTAACCGTGATGTCCAATGAGCTCTTCTCTTTTTTTTTGTTTTCCTTTATACTCCTGTACCTACATAATAATTAAGTACTTAATTATTTTAGATTGTAAAGGGGTATACAGACCATCAAACGTAACAACTTTCTCCATGGGACCAACATCGAAATCGAGAAAAAGTTGTCCCGTACCTTTAGGTCGAGTACAGCTTTGTACGGGACAGTTGATATTTTGTTCTCGATTATGATGTTGGTCCCATGGAGAAAGTTGTTCAGTTACCACCTCACCTCACCTTTATGATAAATCCTGTACTATCCATTGACAATTCTTTTGTGAATTTTTTTTTAATTATTGCCGCCAGTGGGATGTGATGTGAGCTCTGACGTGTCGCTGCTCGATTACTTGCGAGATCGCATAGGACTGCGAGGCACCAAGTACATGTGCCGTGAAGGGGGGTGTGGGGGGTGCGTTGTCAGCGCGCAGTCACCTGATGCCGCGCCGTATGCTATCAACTCGGTAATGATCATTGTCATCAGCATCTATCAAAATCATTATGAGTCTTTTCTCAATAAGAAGTTGAAGGCAAAAGTCCTTTCAAATACTGTCGGATAAAATAATGAAATTAAAAATTTTAAGTCACCCCCGACATAAAAAAAAAACTTTTCTTGACTCATCATCCAAAACATTAATAGGTACTTTTTATGAAGATCAAGAGAATTATATTATTTCTATTTCATTTTTTTTTAAATTACTCGCGGACAGTAATTCTAATAGTTACTGCTTAAAATACATTTTCTTAAAGATTATTAAAATTTTGGTAGTGCAACAACGCACGTTTTGGGTTTCAATATGAATGCATTTATTATTCGGACTTCTTTTTAGGGTTCCGTACCAAAATGTTAAAAAAGGAACCCTTATGGTGTGACTCAGTCTGTCTGTCTGTCTGTCTGTCTGTCTGTCTGTCTGTCTGTCCGTCTGTCTGTCTGTCTGTCTGTCCGTCTGTCTGTCTGTCTGTCTGTCTGTCTGTCTGTCTGTCTGTCTGTCACAGCTGGATATCTCAAGAACTACTAATGCTATCAACTTGAAATAGTTTTAGATGACGTTTACCCAACTATTTTGCAAATAAGAAAGAAATAAAAATATATGTATTTTTTTTGCAACAGGGACTGAAAGGGGGTCTTAAAAATTCAAAGTGGGGGCTACTAGGGCATGTGGGGTATCATATGAAAGAGCGCTGATTGCAGATTCTCAAACATTTTTTTTTAGGCACAGTTTTCGACTTTTGATGAAAAATGTAAAAAAAAATACCGTTCCCTTATCTCCGAAGTTTGCAAAGATAAAAATCTGAAATTATTCTATTTGATAGAAGTTTATGTAAAGATTACGGGAAAAATAAAACGATGTCTCTAAATAGCACACTTTTTCAGAAATCGGAACGGAACCCTCGGTGCGCGAGTCCGACTCTCTCTTGACCGGTTTTTTTTTCTTCAATATATTGTTTGTAAATCCGTGATTAATGTTACATTTTCTTTGAAATTTCGTCTGTAAATACGTGATAAAGTAACAGTACACCAAAGGGAATTGCCCATCAGCCATATAAAAAAATGCTTGATATGGACAACAATGAAATATACGCCAAATTGCACTACAAATCGTAGGGAATCCATTACAAATTCAATAATTATCAAAAAACTAGGTAGAAGCCAGTTCCAATAATTTTTTCTAAAATATAGGTTAAGTCAAGGTTAAGGATTAATATGCAATAATTATACAACAAAACAGCATTTAAATGTTTTAATCATCATTAAAAACCACTAATATACCATAAAGAAACTGTGCAGGAGGATAGATATTGGATTGGTACCGGGCCCAAGCTAAGTACCATATTATTGACATAGTATGAGCACAGGTACCAACTGTTCGCCGTCCCACTAGGTAGTTACAATAACGATGCTATATATGCCTACTTGTCGACTATCTGGTCGACTGGTTCCTGGTGTCTCGGTGATAGTTTGAATTGCTAATCTTAGACATGCATCACAAACAACACTGTCTTGTTCAACCTGTGAAAAAGAACAAACCATAATGTACTTATTGTTGTATGTCAGTGCGTTCAACATAAATAGGCAAGACACCTAGGGAATCTCAGTACTTACAGCTTGTGGTGTTATCCATGCCTGTATTAAACCACGTACTTCATCATTTTGCACTGATAAAAGATTACGTCTCATCGATGCAATATCGAGATAGCAATTAACACAGTGTACGTTTCTATCCATTTTTAAATAAACACGGCACATGTCCGAAATAATAGCAGCGTCGTTTAGTATAAAGCAGGTTCAGGTCCGTCGTCAAAAAGCCGAGTCGGAAGTTTCGGCGGGTCCAATCTAAGCCCGTGTTCAAAAACGGGTAACGTGTACAGAAGTAAAATCAAAATCCTTAAAAAATGGCCAAAGTCGTCGTTAAATATCCTAAAAAGTAATTTACTAGTAACTCAAGTCGCAAACGCAAAACCATGAATCGATCAAATCAACAATCGAAAAAATTAAATGCAGTAATGTCAAAGTGTCAGTAAGGCAAAGGACATTATGATGCATACAGCCTACGATACGTTTTCTATTTTGAAAATAATTTGATTTTAATTAATATTGACATGCATATATTATTTTAATTAGATTTACGGTATAAATAGGTCGAATTATATTAAATGAATGATAACTGTGCAATAATTCTATAAAATAGTTCGTTAAAGATTATTTGACGATTCCTGTTTGGCTGAATGTCGATTACTCATGTCAAATAAACACTGACCTCCATGATAAAATAAGAAGGAATTAGACGGATATCAAGTTAAATATTTTAAAGATCGTTATATTTTCACCCTAGGTATACAAACTTGACAATTATTTCATTATACCTAATTTATTCTAAATAGAATTAAGGACTGTAAGTAGTTTCTGTCTATTTCAAGCATTTTTCAGGCATTCCCCTTTCAAATAAATCGGATCTGTGAAAATGAGTATAACCCTTTTGTCAAGTAGGAAACGAGTTGATGACCATCAAACGCCTGAACAGATCTTCATAAATTATAGCTAAGAACAAAAAAAAAACCGCATCAAAATCGGTCCATTCGTTTAGGAGCTACGATGCCACAGACAGACACGTCAAACATATAACACCCCTCTTTTTGTGTCGGGGTATAAAAAGTGTATTATTTTAAGGTACCTACTCTGATTTATTGTGCAAATCACACAACGTATTTTATTATTTTCTGTCACAGTGCATGAGGCCAGTAACATCATGCCATGGCTGGGAGATCACGACCATCGAGGGGTTGGGCAACCGGCAGAAAAGCTACCATGCGCTGCAGACCACGTTGGCAGAGAAAAATGGCTCCCAGTGTGGATACTGTTCGCCTTCTTGGGTTATGGCGATGTACAGGTAAGGAAGTTCACACACAACATTGATTAGAGGTTTTGTGATTATTATGTCAAAACTCATACCGATTTCATATAAAATTATAGTGAAGTGTACAAGACAAATAATGAGAATTAAATTGTAGGTTTCAAACACCTGTGTAAACATAATAATTTTTTCACTGCTGATGTTTTGGTGAGCAGACAAATGTAAACTTTCATTTAGTTTACCAAGAATATATGAAAATGTTTCAGTTACATCTTAAATATAGGTGCCCAAAATATCCCAAAGTACTGTAGGCCGCACGTCTGTGGCCTTGAGTTAGCCTACCGCAGTACAGAGTTTCAGTAGATTAACAGGCCAGCCTAAACTTTAATATGGGTCAATGACCTGAAATAAATGAATTTTAATTTTTTTTTTTTTTTTTTTTAAACTGGTATTTTCATCACTGATGTGCGGGCTACTATACCAGTGGAGTTTCATTATTATAATTTTTGCAGTCTCCTCCAAGCCAATTCAAACATCACAATGCTTGAAGTAGAAAAATCACTGGGAAGTCAGACCTGCCGGTGTACTGGCTATAGACCGATCCTTGAGGCCTTCAAAAGTTTTGCCAAAGACGCTCCAAGACAGATCAAACTCCAAGATATTGAAGATCTTCAAATCTGTAAGAAAACTGGAGGAGATTGTGATAAAAGTAATTGTGAGGATAGTGAGTGGTGCTTTGTAGGCGAAGAAGATGACAACGAAAATATTATTGAGATAAAATTAAAAGATGACAAGCTTTGGTTTCGAGCACTGGAAGTTAAAGACATATTTACGATTTTGGGAAAGGAAGGAGATGATTCATATATGCTTGTTTGTGGGAATACTGCAAAAGGTAAAATGTATTTCTTTGATTTAAAATATTTTATGCTGTTAGTCTTTGTTTAGAGTACATAATATTACACAAACTTCATATTTATTTGAAATTAAAATGGGTTTGCACGAAAACTGTAACTAAGCAGAATTTCAAATATTTGGCTCCAGACAACTCAAGATAAAGATTTTTAAACTGGCAGGGATCCGATCTCTGGCATTGGATTTTGTTGTTGCAGTCTAAACATATTTTAGATTTGTTTTTTATAAAGTTTCACTTTCATATAACTGGACAGAATAATTGTGTGATGAAGTATATTTTTGCAGGAGTATATCCAATAGAAGACTACCCTCGTGTCCTCATAGACGTAAGTGGGGTCAGAGAACTGAAAGGATACACTCTAGCCCAGAACTTAATAGTGAACGCTGGAACGACACTCACGGAGTTTCTGGAGATACTAAAAACTGTATCTAAAGAAGATTACTTCGGATATCTGCAGAAGATTTACGATCATATACAAAAAGTTGCACATATTCCTCTAAGAAATGTAAGTTTAGATACTTCCGTGCAACTTCCGAAACAACTTATTTATCCAATGGCTATGTAAACATTATGTTAACAACAGACACAATTAGATAAGTCCAAAATCTCAAAAATCAATTTTCTTTCAATAATTTTCTGTCTTATAAGTTCTTCAAGTCTACTACTAAACTATTTGTTCTATCAAAAAGTTACATTATGGAAATCTCTTAACAGAAGTCTGCCTTGCATTTGGCCTGTTTTGTAATTTAGATGTGAGGTTATTTGAATACCGAGGAGCCTGAGAGGTTCGCAGCTCTGACATGTTTAATGTATTTGTAGGTGGCGTCGATTGCAGGGAACCTTATGATTAAGAACCAAAACAAATGGTTCGCGTCGGATATATTCTTGCTTTTAGAAATGATTGGGGCACAAGTCACCATACGTAAGTAAACATTGACTAGGTACGTAAAAAAAAGGAAAACCTACCGGTTTTCATTATTGTTTTGTTTTGAAACTAGATCGTTCAGCGACGGCGACGTTAAAAAATAATAATTTATCAAATTGTTGATTTTAGAGAAGAGATTGTGTGCTAAGGAAACGCTGACGATGCAACAGTTTCTCAAAGTGGATATGAAAGGAGCCGTGATTTGGAATGTGATGCTACCGCCAAAAAGTGATGACTGTCACATTTTTACTTACAAGGTAAACATTATTTTTAATTATTAATTATTAAAAAAATAAAGCATCTAAGTAGTTTTAAAGATTGCAGTCAAGTATTCTAAATCTTCATCAGTTTTCAAATTCTTTCCTTTATCAAATCTGAGTAGACTATATTACGTAGTAAAGTGTTAACTACTTGAAAACAAATATCAAAATAGCATTTACACTTTTGGCCAATGTCGAGTTTACCTAAAAGCTTTTTAATGGCATGGCCATCCTATGAATAGACATATATGTACTTATTTTAATTTAATTATCAGAGTCTGGCAGTGTCACATTTTTATTCGGTGTGACATCTACAGAAGTTAGCTGAATGTCATTCTGCTATAATATTGATATTGCGACGCAACATTTATAAAATGCTGAGCCGGTAAAGTATATTCTATCGTGTAATGAGCAGACAAAAATAGTCCTTAAGGTAACGAACATATTTTAGCTGTGACTGTATATTAAAGCTATCGAGCTAAAAATATATGCAATCAGTATCACTAAAAGAACATAATTATAATTATCATTTTCGTTCATCACATCATCATCTACCATAATAATTATGCAATAAAAGTTTTAAGGGCATAATTAAGTATTAGAAGCAACATAAACTAATTAACTAAACTCACTGATAAAACTTCATTAAAAGCAAAACATCGGAGCATAAAGCATAAAATTATAAACATTTAGATAAAATTCAGACTATAAGACGATAAAGTATCGCCAGACGTAACGATGCCAATGCAAATTCGCTGTTTTTGTGTGCACGAAACAGTACAATGAGAAGTATTATAAACTGAAAGTAAATATTTTGCAATGTATTTATGCTGCAGTCTATAATTAATTAAAATAGTATTTGGTAAGACACACAAACAGACAAAACAAATCTAACTAACTGATCAGAGGACGTTGTTATAAATAAGACATACTTCTTATTCTTATTATAATTAAAGAAAATAAGACTTATTTCAGACAATAAAAAACGCAATAGCTGGGTCAAGACTGCCTAGAATCAAGACTTGGTGGGTTTCAGAGACAACCAGAACTCAGCATACTAAGAATAATGTAAATGTTACAGGTGATGCCACGTTCCGAAAACGCACATGCCTTAGTAAATGCAGGATTTTTGTATAAACTGAAAACTGACTACGTGGTCGAAAGCGCAAGAATAGTCTTCGGAGCTCTTTCGCCATCATTCATAAGGGCTGGTGCGACGGAACAGTTCCTGGTTGGGAAGCAGCTGTTCACCAATGAGACTCTGATGTCAGCACTCAAGATCATGAAAGAAGAACTGGTGGTTGAGGACAATCCACCAGATCCTTCAATGGAGTATAGGAAGAAGGTTGCTTTGGGATTGTTTTACAAAGTAAGGTTTTCCTTGTTGTAGTTTGAAGAATAATCTCGTCGATAATCGGAGAACAAATAAGGTTAAAGTACCGCAAGTTATGGACCCTAGTCCATAACTGAGAGACAATACTCCTAAGTATTCTCTCCGTTCAATAAAAAAAACTAAAAAAAATCCGGTCAGAACGCCTGACTTGGCCTAAAAAGCCTGAACAACTTGAAATTTCAAGTATCACGCCACGTTGAGCAAGCTAATCGACGTCGCTTCCGCAAATTGCTTCTATGGCTTTTGGCCGCTCGTACTAAACTGTTGCAGATGAAATTGCTATATTAGAATTTCAATAAAGAAGATGAAAACAATAAGTGAGTTCGTTCTATTGGTTTTTGACAACAGTATATAATATTAAAAGATTAAATATTCAATAGTTTTAAGATTTTTTGTAGGCCTGAAACATAAAAAATGCCAATTTATTTAATAACCAGGGTCTGCTATCGTTATCACCGGAGACGAATCTTCACGCTCGCTACAAATCAGGAGCCACTAACTTGGCTGATACCCGTCCAGTGTCCAGAGCTACTCAAGTGTTTGATACCGACCAAACAGTGTGGCCCCTGAATCAACCCATACAGAAAGTGGAAGCTGTGGTAAGAAATAGTAATTGGTATATGTATAGCTAAAAATCCAAACAAAAAAATATATTCAAATATAACCACTCTATTTAAGTTCAGATTAACCTGAGTTTTCTGTTTCGCAATTGTGTTCTTTGATTGTAGATACAATGTGCAGGAGAGGCTTTCTACACTGAAGATCTACCTCATTTCCCAAACGAAGTATTCTGTGCTTTTGCACTTAGTACAGTTGCATTGGGAGATATTGTGACAATTGATGCTAGCAAAGCTTTGGTAAGAATTTGTAACACTACAAAATAATTTTTAAGGTTTCATTTCTTCGTACAAATGAAAATCGTAACCGTTAAAATCTCACATTTTTGTCCGTCTGTTACATAGGTGCATGCAACGTAGGAATTTGATTTATGGCATAATGTTAGGTCTCGATGACTCATTCACCAGTCGAAGACTATTACTGTTTTTTTTTATTTGAGGGGTCAGTTCAATCTTAGAAAAGATATCGTGCTAGGTTACAATAAGGATTTGAAAAATATATTTCTTATACATTATTTATTATGTATAATAAAAATTAGTCCCTACTTCTCTTGGTCACGCCATAACTTGAGAACGGCTTGACCTATTTGAATCATTTGTTTTACTCTTCTCTTTACTGGGGTGGTTTAAAAGAAAAAAAAATGGAACGAAAAATAAATTTTGATAGGACAACGTCAGGCGGGTCAGCCAATAATCCCATCAGCGAGTAATCCCATCAAACGTAAAAGTTTGGCGAGTTTAGACTTAAGAAACACCGCTGTATTGTAATTTCAGTAAATAAAATTAAAAAAAAAAAAAAAAAAAATAATAATATTTGGTTTAGCGGCCTAATCAAAATTTGCAAAAACTTACCGTTACCTTATCAGTTATCACTTAGGTTTGTAACGAATTTTTATTGTATTTTATAATAGAGTTTTTAGTTATTTATTTAGATTTTACAGGAAAATTATAGCAATTTCCGACACTGTGATAAACGCTGAAAAAAAAAACAAATATAGGTCCTGCCTTACGAAGGCCTTTCGACCTATGTAGTATTATTGTGTTTAAGGGCATTTTCGTCAAAATGTCTACCAACCCACTTATGGGATGTCCCATACATACAAGTTGCGAATAATTAACATTTTTATAACATAGAAGTGTCGAGTAATTATTAAATAGTTCCAAAAGATAGTTTTCTTTTTTACTTAAATTGCCAACAGAAATTTAAAAAAAAAAGTAACAAAATTAAATCCTGAAATGTGGCATCTTACGTCTTGCAGTACTGTCCATATTATTTGGTAACGGTCATGACCAAAACGTATCTAAGTTACTATTTATTTACATATATTATTTGAAATAAGCTCCATATAATTAAAAAAAATACATACCTAGCAAAATTCGTAAAATTTATCATTCGACTAAACCAAGAATTTGCTAAAATATCCAAAATAATATTAGTAAGCTGTTTTCAAAGTAGGTAGCAGTTTAAAAAAAAATGCCCTTAAATAAAATTGTTACTTAGCGCAAATCATATTTTTCCTAGACACTATGTAATTTAGATTTATAGTTTAAGAGCTAGCGCAGGTTTATTGTTTTCACAAAATACGGTAATTACGGCTGCCCAGTGAACATTCTAAACAGTTTGGTTCGGAACCTTAATTGTGTGAGCCTGACTCACTCTTTGCCGGTTTTACTTTTATTGAGATTGTTTATAGGCACTGCCAGGAGTCATAGCTTTCTATAAAGCAGAAGACATACCAGGAATAAATTCCTTTACTCCACCTGATTCTTTCCTGTATTCTGCCAATGAAGAAGTCCTAGCCAGTAATACTGTCAAATATTTCAACCAACCAATCGGCATAATTGTGGCTGAAAGCCGATATATTGCTGACAGAGCTGCTAAATTAGTAGAAGCTATATACAAGAACGTCAAAGATCCACTCATTGATGTAAAAAAGACTATAGATGTTTCAAGCAGAAGTGCTCAATTTCAAAGCGTTGTTGCTACTGATAGTGGTACAGATGTAGATAAAATAATAACAGGGCTTAACACAATTCATGGTCAGTACCATTATACTATGGAAACTCTGACTACCGTCGTAAAGCCATCTGATGAGGGACTGGATGTTTATTGCGCAACGCAGTGGATGGAAGGTGTGCAGTTGATGATATCAAGAGCTTTGAAGATTAATCAGAACCAGTAAGTTATTGCAACTTTCACTAAGATTCCACTATTGACTACTCACTTCAAGCTAAATTAGGTCACAACTAACAATCAAAAGGTAATCTAAGAGGAAAATCTGATGAAACTTTCTCTATTCCTAGGGTTGACGTACACACCCGCCGTGTTGGAGGTGCGTATGGCATAAAATTGTCCCGCAGCACGCAGGGCGCTGTTGCCGCTGCATTGGTAGTGATGAAATTAAACAGACCGTGTCGATTTATTCAGTCATTGACTACTAATACTAAAGCTCTGGGTAAGAGACTGCCTTGCTGTTCCGATTTTGAGGTAATTTTGTGTTTATATTCCTTATAGACCAGGGCCAAACCGCTTCCAAAGGGCCAAATCGATTTTCGAAAAATCGATTTTTGAAAAGTAGTTTTCGGTTGTTCGCTTTTTTAACGATATTTTTGTACCTAAACAATATTATATTTTAATTCCTTATGAAAGCATATGAGATTTCAACGAAAAAAATTAGCACTGGTAAAGGTCATTTATCTAAAATTTATTAACCAAATTTTTCGATTTTTCGATATGGTAATTTTTTTGTATTTTCTTCATAAAACATCGACAAATAAAAATATTTCGCTGTGAAAAAATTTGGACTTGTTTGAAACACAAAAACAAAACATTTTCACCAATTTTCATGAAAAAATAATAATATTTGCTATAGTTATTAATTAAAAACCAAAAAAACGGTTTTTTGCGTTTCTCTCGATAATTTTGAGGTTATGGGCAATAATGTATTAGAAGAAAGTTAAAGATTTTTTTATTATCTACCACTTTTACATTTATGACTTTTTTCGATAGGATGCATAGTTTAGCCGCAAATCGCAAAAAAACGAGTACAAACCCCTAAAAACGTATATGTATATTACCACCCCCACCCCCCAGAACTTTTTCCGAGTGTGGACTATTTTTCCTTCGTTTTTACAAATCATTAACTAAATTTTCGGACCACTCGTATACTGCTAAGAATTTTTTTTTCCTCAAACAGCATTGGCCCTGATCTAATATTCCACTGACCATCATGTTTTAGTCATCAGTACCGTTGACAGAGCTCTGCTTGGATGAAAATAGAGAAAACGAATTTTTATTTTGTTTTTTTTTTTAATTTTTCCAGATAGGAGACCTAGCTCGATTTTTCACCCGCGTAAACCCCTTTATTGCAAGTTTCATCGAAATCGTTAGAGCCGTTTTCGATAACGTGGTTACAAATATATATAATAATATATACAAATATTGCTCGTTTAATAGCATGGGGATTTATGATAATTTTCTTCTGTTTTTGACCAAATTATCTTATAGTATCACAGTGTCCTTTGTTGTTATAACTCGTGTTTTATTAGAGTCGATTATTTCCCAGGCTGGCGTAAGTAGCACCGGTGCTATACAATACATAAACTACAGGGTATTTGAAGACAATGGATACAAGACCAACGAACAGTTTACGTTGCTCGGTGTTGGCCAGTTTAATAACGCCTACAACAGAGCTCGGTGGACTTACACGAGTTTTGATTCTGTAACTGATACTGCTAAGAATACTTGGGCGAGAGCACCAGGTAAGTTTTTATGTGTTTCAAAATAAATAGAAAATAGTACAAAACTTCGAAAAAGACGCAAATTCTTTGTACATTTTCGACATGATTTCATTAAATCAGTTCAGCAATTGCTTTTCCTACAGGAACTTTAGAACATGTCGCAATGTCAGAATTTATAATGGAACAGATCGCATATGAGATGAACCTAGATCCTTTAGACGTAAGGCTAGCTAATTTAGATGCACAATATAGCACTGACATGAAAGAAATGATCGACTATGTAATGATACAATCCGATTATATCAAGAGACGAGCAGCAGTCAACAAATTCAACGCTGAAAACAGATGGAAGAAAAGGGGACTTAGATTCGCTTTTCTAAGATGGACTCCCGTTGGAGGAATTAATCTTTACGTTAATTTATCAGTATACCGTGGCGATGGTTCTGTAGTAATAACACACGGTGCTATAGAAATGGGTCAAGGGATAAACACAAAAGCAGTTCAAGTAGCAGCTTATTTGCTAAAGATTCCTGTTGAAAAAATCATAGTGAAGGAAAACAACACTGTGATAGCACCAAACTGTGCCTTATCCGGCGGTAGTATCATGAATCAGAATGTAATATTAGGAGTAAAACGAGCTTGTCAGCAACTCCTAGATAGACTAAAGCCTATCAGAGATGGCATGGACAATCCTACCTGGGAAGAGTTGATAACGAAAGCTTATAATGACAATGTGGACTTACAAGCCCATGGGTTTACGAGGACTGATGAAGAATATCCATTTGTTGTTTATGGAGGAACTTTAGCTGAAGTAGAGCTCGATATACTGACTGGACAGTCTGAGTTATTAAGAGTAGATCTCTGTGAAGATGTTGGACAGAGTGTCAGTCCTGAAATTGATATTGGTCAAGTAAGTCTTTTCCAGAAACTTCTAAAAGTAGATAATAATTACTATTTTATATCCAGTAGGTAAATTGTGTTGAAAATTATTCCTTTTATCTTCTTTTAGGTAGAAGGAGCCTTTATGATGGGTGTCGGTTATTGGACTTGTGAGAATCTGGTCTATGCTCCGTCGGGAGAACTCCTTACCAACCGATCCTGGAACTACCATGTTCCGTTAGCCAGGGACATTCCTCAGAACTGGAGGATCTACTTTCGGAAGAATTCCTATAGTGATGATTCTGTTTTTGGATCTAAGTGTAAGTTTGTGGCATTGTTTTATTTGTTTGTAACAGCTACATAGTTATCTGGTTTAAGACATAAATATTTATCTAAAGAATACATTGTTTGTTTATCAGAGAAATACAGGTTAGCTTAGTGTAAGATAATAAAAAGTGTCAGTACAAAACGAATTTAAGTTAACAATTATTTATAATCAGATAAACACAGTATTAGGTAGGTCGTTGTGGTTAGTGGCAAAGTAAATCATCAACATTGCTACTACGTATACAGGGTGTAAGTGTAAACAGTGGCAAAATTTTAAGGGGTCATTGTACTCATCATTATGAACAACTTTTACTATGGAACAAAACCTGAAATCGCAAAAAAAAATCTGTTGTTCAGTACATTTATGTCCGCATAATTCGTCAAAATGTAGGGAACAACAGAATTTTTTTTCGCTATTTCTGGTTTGCCGCCATAGTAAAAGTTGTTCATAATGATGAGTACAATGGCCCCTTAAAAGGGTGCCACTGTTTACACTTACACCTTGTATAGTGGTCAAACATGAGACTATTTCTAATGTAAAAAGTGAAATAGATATAATTTTAAGCAATTCGTACTAGGTGATAATAGCTAGTCGTCAGCTACAATGAATATTAAAACTACATTAAAAACTAAACCTTTCGAGTTTTTATCAAACTGTTACTAATTAACTTAAATTGTCCGAAAAGAAGATGGTCTAGCAATTTACAAGTAACTCGTAATAATTGCAATTATTGCCCATTTATTTGGAGCATTAGCATCACGATTGTATATAAATGGTAATTGGTCGGCCATTGTCTACGATAGCTGTAGTAATTTATTTCTTAGGGTAACTTTTATCATTGGTCTCCATTATGAGCCTATTATTCGCCTTAATTTCTGGTGTTTTGTTTGAATTTTATTTTAATATCCCATTTAATCTTATGTTCTGTCATGGTAGGTTCTGATTCCGTAAGTAATGTCATTCTATCGCTGTATGGGCATTTTTTTTTAAACTGCTACCTACTTTGAAAACAGCTTAATAGTTATTGTTTTGGATATTTTAGCAAATTCTTGGTTTAGTCGAATGATAAATTTTACGAATTTTGCTAGGTATGTATTTTTTAATATATGGAGCTTATTTCAAATAATATAATTATGTAAATAAATAGTAACTTAGATACGTTTTGGTCATGACCGTTACCAAATAATAAGGACAGTACTGCAAGACGTAAGATGCCACATTTCAGGATTTAATTTTGTTACTTTTTTTTTTAATTTCTGTTGGCAATTTAAGTAAAAAAGAAAACTAGTCTTTTGGAACTATTTAATCATTACTCGACACTTCTATGTTATAAAAATGTTAATTATTTGCAACTTGTATGTATGGGACATCCCATAAGTGGGTTGGTAGACATTTTGACGAAAATGCCCGTATAACGTTTAAATTTTGAACGTTTACACATTTTGCTTCGGAATTTATAGGATTCAGACATTCAAAACCATTTTCATGATTTTGAATTGTATCATTTCCGCTGATGATCTTGTTCTTGCAATAATTTCGTCATCGGCCTTGTCACTATATTTTATGTTTTTGTGACCAGGTATCGGTGAGCCTCCAATATGCATGGCAGTGGTCGTGGCCTTTGCCCTGAGAGAAGCAATTACTGCAGCTAGACTTGATTCAGGCATTCCTACAACGAAGTGGTTTGCAGAAGGTAAGCAGTGTTTATATTCAAATATATCCGCGTGGTGAAACCAGTAATATAAAATCTACAGAGAAGGTTTTCAGTTACAAACAACAAGTGATTGATGTGTGTGAGTTTAAAATATTTGAGATTGTTTATGTGATGACAATTTGCGCCATTTTTTTTTAAGAAAAATGGGAAAGCCAAATTAGATGGAATGTTTTTTAAAAACCAATGTTTTTTTTTTATATTGCAGACGGACCATACACGGTTGAAAGAAACTATTTACTGTCGTCAACAAATACTGCAGATTTTAAGTTTAATTAGCCGTAAAGATTGTAGACCGTTTGTTTTGGTGCTGCTTGGAAAGTGCACGATATAAAAATATTTTAGTATTTTTTGTTTGCCGCCTGTGTATGTTTTGGGCTGTTTGGCAGAATATTTTCAAATAAAAATATCTTGAATATTGTTTCTCCGTTTATTACTTTTATAAGAATACCAAGGTTATTTATTTTGTTCTTTGCGTGTGTGTAATTTTTCAGAAAAGAAGTCGGATCATCGATTCGATGAGTTTTTTTTTGTTTAGTTATAGCAATTTGACTCTTAATAGTATGTTTTCACGACAGATATTAATGATTATGATATTAATAATTGTTCTACTTAATCAATCTGCCGACCCCAACATAGTTTGGAAAAGGCTAGCTTTTCCAAACTATGTTGGGGTCGGCTTCCTGTCTAACCGGATGCAGCTGAATACAAGTGTTTTACATGGAGCGACTGCTTATCTGACCTCCACAACCCAGTTACTGGGTAATACCCTTGGTAAGACTGGTTGTCAGACTTTCGGGCTTCTGACGACCAGTAACGACTGTCAAAGATCCACGAATAACAGCCGGGACCAACGGCTTAACGTGCTTTCCGAGGCACGGAGGAATCTCGGTATGTATAGATGGTCACCCATCCACTGACCAACCCCGGCAAGCGTAGCTTAACCTGACGGATCGATCCGTGCGGCTGTTATTACTTAGCCAGGAGCTCCTCGTCGTATACTTGTTCTACTCGAAGAAGCAAAAACAAATGTTAGTACAAAATTCCACAGAGCAGCATGAGGTTATCAGGATAGACAATATTGTCAGTTTAAGGAAAGCAGGTAACTTACTGTGCTTTAATTGCTTTACTGAATAATTATTTCAAGCTTTAGAAAAAATATCTCAATTCTTGTTTTTGACCAATATTGCGAATAATGTCCAAGGGATTGTCTCATGCCTCATCTATTTACTACCTAATTGTTCCGTAATTGCAATCAATTATTGGAAAGTCATTTCCATACTCGTGTACTCTGTGTAAGTTTAAATAGAATTAAGGGGTTGGTATCAGAATGACTGGATCGCAAATTGACCACGTCGCTCTTAGTCCAAATCTCAAAATGTCTAAATCTCAAAATACCTACAACCTACCTACTCACAAAATGACTACATCGCAAAAAGTCCGAACAGTTGTGTAGGCACCTATACAGGGTTGATTTCAGAATTACTGGATACATCATCATTCATCATCGTCATCTGCCTAGCCTTTTCCCAGCTATGTTGGGGTCGGATGCAGCTGAATACCAGTATTATATTACCCAAAATAGGTGATTTTAACATTTTTGTCTGTTTGTAGGTTTGTCTGTTCAAGCATCAAAATGGACCGATTTGGTTCAAGTTTGGTGTAAAGAGTGAATTTTGGGGAAGCACATTATAGTCTAGGGAAAGTTAGAAAAAAAGTCACCTTAAGAACCAAAGAGATTAATGTAGGTATAGGTGCCTACACAACTGTTCGGACTTTTTGCGATGTAGTCATTTTGCGAGTTAGGTATTTTGAGATTAGACATTATGAGATGTGGACTAAAAGCGATGTAGGCCTTTTGCGACTTAGGTATTTTGAGATTTAGACATTTTGAGATTTGGACTAAGAGCGACGTCGTCAATTTGCGATCCAGTCATTCTGATACCAACCCGAATTAAGTATATATTTATCACTGGCACTTACGTCAATTCATTGAAAAACGAGTTTAACATTTGCGGCACGATAATGTTCTACTTTTTTAACTCCTTTAATTAAGACTTATCGGATATTTGTGGAAGGTGCGGCAACAGTACTTTACTGATGGAAATTGATCCGTGAACATTGCTGTGTTATTACTGAAAACCGAGCCGGTGAAGTAAGTCGTCAGTCATGGGAGATATTAAGTTTAAAGTTAATGGCGTGGAGTATTGTGGTAAATATTACTATTTTTATCTATTATACTTATATGATACTAGCTTTTTCCAGCGGCTTCGAAAGTACTTCCGGGATAAAAAAAAAGTAGCCTATGTTCTATTCTATAGGTACTATAATCGCCAATTTTCATCAAAAATGGACAAAGGTTTTCCCATGTTTTAGAATTGTTTTATCAGTTTCGATATCTATGGAATAGTTTTATTGATTGAAAAAACAAACAATCAAAACAGTCATTTAGTGTTGAAAATTAGTATTATGTTTAGCAGATAAATTATTATTTTAAATGTCAGGAAAGATGATAAAATAAATTACCCTAGTTATTGAAACTTATTATATCATCCAAGTACATTTTCATTAGTGGGATGCGATGTGAGCTCAGACGTGATGCTGGTGGACTACCTGAGGTTGTACATAGGAATCCATGGCACCAAGTACATGTGTCGTGAAGGCGGCTGCGGAGCCTGTGTCGTCAGCGTACATCGAGCCAATGTCAAGCCGTATGCTATCAACTCGGTTAGTAAATCAATCGGCAGAAGAACTTCTAAAACTAATGGTAACGTTTAGTTGGTAGTGCATCGATCAAACTCAAACTCAAAGCATTTATTTTAATTTAAGCATTAATATTTTTTATCGGCCAGTTAGTCAAAAAGTTGAAACAAGTTGCCCGTTTCAGAACATGGAGAACAGTCTCTATGGAGAAGAACGCGTCGTCCGATTGCTGGAGTGTTCAACCGACCATTTTTAACAAACAATACTTTTTAATGCAGGATAATTAAAAAATAAACATAGATTCTATTACATTTGACGTTAAGACTTGCTTTTCCAAACCCGCACTGGGCCCGCGCGGTGGATTATGGCCCAGTCCCTCTCACAGAGAGGAGGCCTGTGTCCCAGCAGAGGGAACATTATATGCTGAATGTGCTATAATACCTATACCCATACCTATACCTATAGCCATTAATGGCCAGGAATAATGGCTCTCATGTTTTCACCACAGAAGACAATTACTGTGGCGGAGGTTTTCACTCAGACTTATTTTTGTAGGCTAATCAGGTCGTAAGTTTGTCTAACTGTCAAAATTTGCGAATAATCCTTTTAGTTCTGTTCCTAGAATATTCCTCACTGTTTGATGGTCACTGTTGCAATTATGACCACTGGATCGATACTTGGTATTATAAAAACATTGTTTCATCTGGTAGTGCATGAAACCTGTAACGTCATGCCATGGACTCGAGATCACCACCATCGAGGGGTTGGGCAACAGAAGGATAGGCTACCATGAAATACAGACTACACTTGCTAGAGAAAATGGTTCTCAGTGTGGATATTGTTCTCCATCTTGGGTAATGTCGATGTATGGGTAAGAAAAACAAATATTATGTCGTGCCGAAAAATTAATTTGTCAAAGAAAATGGCATCATCCGCTTTATATGACCAAACGGACAAATAAATCATCAGGATTTGCTTTTATTTGCAGTCTGCTTCAAACCAATCCCAAAATCACAATGTTAGACGTAGAAAAGTCATTAGCTAGCAACGTTTGCCGCTGTACCGGCTACAGGCCAATCCTTGAGGCCTTCAAAAAGTTTGCCACAGATGCTCCAAGGCAGATCAAGCTTCAAGACATTGAAGATCTTCAAATCTGTAAGAAAACTGGTGAAGCTTGTGATAAAAGTAATTGCGAGGATAGTGAGTGGTGTTTCATAGATCAAGAAAATGGAAAAGAATGCATCATTGAGATCAAACTGAAAGATAAAAGGCTTTGGTATCGTGTGCAAGAAGTCAGAGATATATTTACGATTTTGGATAGAGAGGGCGATGATTCTTATATGCTTATTATTGGGAATACTGCAAGAGGTTGGTAGAAATTAGTCGTTTTTGTCGTTTTAAAAATAGAAGACAAATAGATGGAGTTTTACTAAAACCTTTATGTTCGCAGGAGTATATCCTATAGATGAGTATCCTCGTATCCTTATAGACATAAGTGGTGTCAAAGAACTGAAAGGATACACACTTGACCAGAACTTAATAGTTAACGCTGGGACGACACTCACGGAGTTTTTGGAGGTACTACAAACTGTGTCTAAAGAAGAATACTTTGGATATTTGCAGAAGATTTACGATCACGTACTAAATGTTGCTCACATTCCGATAAGAAACGTGAGTAGATTATCCAATAAGAGGCCATAGTACAGCCATATCTTTGAAAAGTTTTAGCATGTTGTTGATCAGGTTATAGTTAAAATATTCGTGTCTGCAGGTGGCATCGATTGCCGGGAACTTAATGATCAAGAACAAACACCCGTGGTTTGCGTCAGATATTTTCTTGCTTTTAGAAATGGTTGGGGCACAAGTCACTATACGTATGTATACTTTGATTCATTATTGTATATTGTTTTGGTTTTGTTCTATGGATTTCAAATATGGAGATAGAATATAAAGCATTTCATGTAAAAATTTTGAAAATGGTAATATTAAGATTTTCCTATTTATGGAAGTAATGTTTTATTACCACCACAATATTAATTTTAGAAAACGTTATGAGTGCAAAGGAAACGCTGACGATGCAACAGTTTCTCAGAGTGGACATGAGAGGAAGTGTTATCTGGAACATTATGTTACCTCCGTTAGGTAACGACCATCGTTTGGTTACCTATAAGGTAAAAAATATAAGTTATTGTTTAACGAAATTGAAGCATTTTTCTGAGTATAAATTAAAGTAATTTGTATGTATAATTGTACCAATGATAAAAGTTGAACCAACTAAAATGATAATAATGTCTGGTTGTTGCACACAAGCAGACGTATATTGCATGATTCTGTTACTTATATTGTAAATAAACTGTGATGATAAGGTTACGGGCCATTTTTAGAATTGTCTGTGCCTAATGGGATATGAAGTTATTTAAAAATATCTTTCGAAGCAGAAAATAATAGAACAACTGGGACTATTTTGGTTGTGTAACATTAGGATTAGGGATTAATAGAATATGTAATTATTACAGGTGATGCCACGCTCTCAAAATGCCCATGCTTTAGTACATGCAGGATTTTTGTACCAACTAACAACTGGCAACATAGTCAAATCTGCTAGGATAGTCATCGGAGCTCTCTCCCCAAAATTCATCAGGGCTACTGCGACAGAGAAGTTCCTGATTGGGAAGAAGCTCTTCACCAATGACACTCTGACGTCATCACTTAAGATCATGGAAGCTGAGCTGGTGGTTGAGGACAACCCACCGGATCCTTCAGTGGAATATAGGAAGAAAGTAGCTCTGGGATTGTTTTATAAAGTAAATATGCCCGGCGTTATTATTTACAGTAAAATGGAAGTTATATACTGTGAGCAAGTTCTGCTTATGAATCATATCGAAGAAATAAGAAAAAAACATAATTTCTCACAAATTTACAGTGAAAACACTTTGCTTCCAGTTAAGGTCGCTCTAGTTAGTTAAGAGCTAGTCTCGAAACAGAAAAAAAGTTCTGTTAAAATTCCTAATATTTCAATTGACATTTAATTTTCTAGGTTGATTTTTAATGAGTTAATCGGAGTAGCTATTGTTGTTACCCTTATTGGTAATGAGCAGTAACAACAGTCAATTAACTTTGCATGAAACAATGAACAAAAAACTGAAATTAACTATTTTCCACAATCCCAGGGTTTACTGTCGCTATCTCCTGAAACAAACCTTCACGCTCGCTACAAATCCGGAGCAACAGTCTTATCAGATACCCGTCCAGTGTCCAGAGGTGTTCAGGTGTTTGAAACTAACCGGTCAGTGTGGCCTGTGACACAACCTATTATGAAAGTGGAAGCTTTGGTAAGAAAAACTCGAATAATAATAATGTGAATACTTTGTTCAAGTATATTTTTTTTTACTACAAAGTTTCTCTGTTTTATCTTTCTTACGTTTGTTGTAGATACAATGTGCGGGAGAGGCTTTCTACGTTGATGATTTACCTAATTTTCCCAACGAGGTATTTTGTGCCTTGGCACTAAGCACAGTTGCGTTGGGTGAAATTGTGTCCATTGATGCTAGTAAAGCTTTGGTAAGAATTTATTGTATTCAATGAAAGCCAGATGGTCTAGACCTAACTGAAATTTTAACAACATTATCTATCTTTTTACAGGCTTTCCCAGGCGTAATAGCGTTCTATACCGCAGAAGATATCCCGGGAATAAACTCCTTTACCCCACCCGACTCGTTTTTATACTCTGCCAATGAAGAAATCTTAGCCAGTGCTACAGTCAAATATTTCAACCAGCCAATCGGCATAATTGTGGCTGAGACTCGTTATATTGCAGACAGGGCTGCGAAACTAGTAGAAGCTACATACAAACATATTAGAAAACCACTCTTAGATGTAAGGCAGACTATAAATAACTCAAGCAGAAGCACCAAATTCACTGAAGTAGAAGCAACCGACAAAGGTACAGAAGTAGTAGCTAAAGAAATAAAAGGCGTCAATTCAATATATGGCCAGTACCATTTTACTATGGAAACTCTGACTACTATTGTCAAGCCCTCTGATGAGGGACTAACCGTGTACTGCTCAACACATTGGATGGAAGGCGCGCAGTTGATGATATCGAGGGCTTTGAATATGGATCAAAACAGGTTTGTCGATTTTGGTACACAGTGATCCTAAACTAAGTTAAAAATAGAATATCCTAAACTAAATAAAACTATTAAAAAACTAAAATAGGGCGTAGAAAAATTCCTCCGCATCGTTGTCGACTGGTAAAGTACCCAAGAGACTGGCAGCAGTGCACGTTGTATGGAAATGTTAATCCTCTGGCCAATGTAAAAGCCAGCCCTTGGGTCACGGGAAGTGTTAACGAGCCGTTTGGAGATTTCGTTGAACAAACTATGAGCACTCGAACCCACGGCCCAAGGGTTTAAACTTCAAACGACTCAAATATATAATTACCGATAAGGTTATTATACTTCCGCCGCTTAAGGTTTTCCGCAGCCGCAGCAGCAGTGCCAGCACAGCACGCCGAGCCAGGAAGATGGGATGGCGCAAGAGTATCGACACACGTCACGTCCTACACTAAAGGCCTTCCCACCTAAACTTAGATAGATCTGGCGGTTACCTGTGGAATGTTTTTAATTCTTAGGATTGACGTGCACACCCGTCGTGTCGGAGGCTCGTATGGCATCAAATTGTCCCGCAGCAGTCAAGGGGCAATTGCCGCCGCCCTTGCAGTGAAGAAACTTAATAGACCTTGTCGATTCATCCAATCCTTGACTACCAATACGAGAGCCGTGGGCAAGAGACTTCCCTGCTGTTCTGAATTTGAGGTATAAATAATTTTTAATTAGTAAATTACCTAATTTTAATTTAATCCCTTAATTTGTCCACTGACACTACTTGACACCACTTGATAAAATTGAAATATTGCGGTCTGCTCGTAGGCTGGCGTGAACATATCCGGAGTAATTCAGTACATAGACTACAGAGTATTTGAAGATAATGGATATAAAACAAACGAACAATTCACTTTGCTTGGCGTCGGCCAATTCAATAACGCCTACAACAGAGCTCGATTTAACTACACCAGCTATGATTCTATAACTGATACGGCTAAAAATACTTGGGCTAGATCACCAGGTAAGGCTATGTTATCAATTATGTTCTACTCAACAAGCACTCTTCATGTTTCGTTTATTTTCGTATTCTAAATTCCAACAGGAACACTAGAACACGTAGCAATGGCAGAACTTGTGATGGAACAGATTGCATATGAGATGAACCTGGATCCTTTAGATGTACGACTAGCCAACCTAGACGCGCAATATAGCAGTGACCTGAAAGAAATGGTTGACAACATTATCATAAAATCTGATTATATGAAACGACGAGAAATAGTCAACAAATTCAACCATGAGAATAGATGGAAGAAAAGAGGATTGAGATTCTCTTTCCTAAGATGGACTCCCGTTGGAGGACTCAATTTTTACATAAATCTATCAGTATATCGTGGAGATGGTTCTGTAGTAATAACACATGGTGCCATAGAAATGGGCCAAGGAATTAATACAAAAGCAGTTCAAGTAGCAGCTTATTTGCTTAATATTCCTATGGACAAAATCATTATAAAAGAAAATAATACTGTAATTGCACCAAACTGTTCCCTAGGTGGAGGAAGTATTATGAATCAAAATGTAATTGTGGGAGTGAGAAGAGCTTGTCAACAACTCTTGGATAGATTGAGGCCAATCAGAGAGCAGATGGATAATCCTACATGGCAAGAGTTGATAACAAAAGCTTATAATGACAATGTAGACTTGCAAGCCCATGGCTTCACGAGGACTGATGAGGAATACCCCTTTGATGTTTTTGGAGTTACTTTAGCTGAAGTAGAATTAGATGTACTAACCGGACAGTTTGAGTTGCTGAGAGTAGATATTTGTGAAGATGCTGGACAAAGTGTTAGTCCTGAAATTGATATTGGCCAAGTAAGTATAATATTAGAAACAATTCCATTTAGATTAATATGTACAAGTATATAAAAAATGAGGGGAAATAATCATAGGGCATCAAAAAATTCGACTGTCAGTGTCGATATAAAAGAGTGGTTTTGTTTTTTTTTTAAGAATGCTAGATTATGAAAAAAAAAAATAACTTAGTTATTTAGATTATAAAACCAAATTCAAAGAATAAAGAAATAGTAAATTGATAGAATTTAAACTTACTTTCTTTTTCTTTCTTTATTAGATTGCATATTCCATCTAACAAATCTATAAAACATTCACCGAGTCTGCATTTTTCATAAATGTTATACCCATCTAGGTGGAAGGAGCCTTCATAATGGGTATGGGCTACTGGACTTGTGAACGTCTTGTCTACGCTGCAACTGGTGAACTTTTAACTGACCGTACCTGGAACTACCATGTGCCGTTAGCCAGGGACATTCCTCAGGACTTTAGGGTCTACTTTAGGAAGAATTCTTTCACTGAAAATATTATCTTCGGATCTAAATGTAAGTGAGATTTTAGGATTTGATGCAGTTACTTCTTCACTTAATCTTAATGCCCTAGCCTTTCCCCAACTATGTTGGGGTTGGCTTCCAGTCTAACCGGATGCAGCTGAATAGCAGTATTTTACATGGAGCGACTGCTTATCTGACCTCCACAACCCAGTACCTAGGTAATACTGTATAATACTTGATAATACTGTAATTAGGGATTGCAATCCAGCGGCGTTTTCAATCCAGCTGGATTCTTGCTGGATTGACCTGAATCCAGCTGGGTCCAGCGCGGATCCAGCAAAATGTGGAACGAAAATAAAAAGACGACATTTTTAAGACTTTTTTTATTAATTTGTATTTCTTACGATAATCTATGAAATCTTTCACTCATTTGGTGATATCTGATATCAATTTGCTTTGGTTTCCCAAACTTTTCCCAAAAGTCCCACAAACTTTTTTCACCGTTGCTAGAATTCTTGGTCGACATTTTAAACTGTCCGAAAAACAGCGATAAATCTGTAATGAAGAAAACATCGGTGAAGTATAAGATGCATTTGAATATTATTTTAATAGAACATAATGCCTAAAGATAAATAAATACAACTATCGCGATGCAATAACTTAACAAAACCAATAATTGCGCATTTCAGCAATCTTGTTAAATAGCAACAATACACACACTCACAAACTCCTAAATAACTAAATAGTCCACTGTTGGATATTTACCTACTTCCTGCAATTAAAGGTAGGTAATAAAAGAAGATCGGTTTAAATAAGAAAACAAAAACAAAAAGATATAGCGATGTGTTGACGAACGTCATTACGTCACCAACCAAACGTATCTTCCTCTTTCTTCTTCGAGAAAGTAAGAGACATGAATCAAATCAACATTAATACTAAATTATTTAAAATAAACATTTTACTTTACTTACCATTCAGTCTCGCAGACAACACACAACCAACACGAACTCAATGCACTTTAGTGACACAAAAACACTTTCTATTGAGACGAGAGCAGTTAAATTAACTGTCTTTGATTTATAAAATAAACAAACATAAGCGGTACAGGTGGTAAGGGGGAAAGGGGGCGGGCGGCGTTGCGATTCATTCGCACATGCATGTGGCACGTGCTATAGTGACAGAACGGCAACGTTGCCGCCCCGTTTTGAAAATGGCGGCAACTCAAAACTAAACAATAGAAATTGATACGTTCGCGGATCCGCATCGCTGGATTCAGCACTGTATGCTGGATCCAGCATGTTCAAAAAGGCGCTGGATCCAGCTGGATTGCTGTATGCTGGATCCAGCAATTGCAATCCCTAACTGTAATATACCCCTTGGTAAGATTGGTTGTCAGATTTTCAGGCTTCTGTCTGACTGTCAAAAATCCATGAATAACGGCCGGGATCAACGGCTTAACGTGCTTTCCGAGGAACGGAGGAGTCTCGGTATGTAAAGATGGTTACCCATCTACGGACCAACCCCGGTAAGCGTAGCTTGACCTGATGGATCGACCGTTGCGGCTGTCATTACTTAGCTACGAGCGCCTCTTCACTTAATCTTTAAGCAAGAAAATTAATTTTATTATTTCGTCTGTGATCAGGTATCGGTGAGCCTCCAATATGCATGGCCGTGGCTGTAGCTTTTGCCATGAGGGAAGCTATTGTTGCTGCTCGTCTTGAGTCGGGCATTCCTAAAACACAGTGGTACCAAGAAGGTATACGATTTTCATGTTGGACTTAATTTACTTGATCATCTTGTATGCACTTTCTATGTATATTACACACATGTTTAAGCAAATAATAGTTATTTATGCAACTGACGTATAATAATGGGTTTTAAAACACGAAGTATCACATGAGTGTTTTAATACCTAATTATGTACACTTGCATACAAGACTTTATCTACATCCATGTTATCAATACTCTATAAAAGGTTCTGAAACAGTTTTTTGCAATACTAATACTCGTATCGAACATGGCGGCCGGCGTCATAGTTTATGACGTGAATTCGAATAATAAGTTCTTTTTTTAAATTACGGCGCTGTTGTAGTGAAACGCGCGTGCATTACAATGTTCTTTTTTTGAAAACGAGTTGCATTATGAAATTCAGTACAACATTAAAACACCCGTTTGGATGCTATTATGGTTACCATGGTTACTATGACACTGGCTGTTTTAATGTTGGCAATAAGCTAACTGTTTCAGAAACTTTTATAGAGGATTTATAGCATGGGTGTAGATAAAAATTTTATCATATCTTATCGTACTTACTTATTCGGAAAAGCGTGCATTTATAATAAGACTTGGATGTCATAATGCATTTTGCATAATACATATTAATTTGTATGCCATGCCATAAAAATGTTATCGACTGATGTTTTATTATCTTACATAATAAAGTTGTTTACGAAAAGGTTGGTCGACGTCACAGGAGACCGTAGAGCTGGCAGCTACCTCGGACAAAGAATTAGTCTAGCTATTCAAAGGGGGAACGCTGCCAGTATCTTCGGAACCTTGCCTAAAGGGACTTCTTTTAATAATATATTTTAGTTACTATGGTTTTTAGTTTTAGGTTCTTTTTTATTTTAGATTAGTTTATGGTATTATTTGTTGTTTTAATTCTATTAGTAAAATAAAAGGAGTATAATATAAAGTTGTTTTTTTTTCCAGATGGGCCATATACCGTTGAAAGAAATTATTTACTGTCGTCCACAAATCCTGCAGATTTCAAGTTTCACTAGTTACATTATTGTTATAGGTTTCGAATAACTTTAAATTGTTCTATTTAAATGCTGCTCTGCATTGCAGATCCTAGAAATTACTTGGTATTCTGAACTTTTTATTTTAATTTTGTAATTTTCAGTAAAAAAAAAAGCATGTGCTTTGAATTAATGTAACGGGGAAGGTTATGACTGTATTGTATATTTTTTTGAATATTATATGAAATGAATTAATAATTGTGTTATTTTTTTTTTAATGTTCCCATTTAAATTTTTATTAGTATTTTAAATATTTAGTCTTGTTACATTTTTTAATAAGACATCAGCCTGTTTCTTGAATTTCATGCTTCGTGTCTGCTCTATGCCTCGACTTAATTTTTTAAATTAATTTGTCCACAAGAACAATGTCATACATCATGAACTAGCGATTGTGCTTTCTCCAGTACCTACGTACGAACGTACCTACTCGTATGCCTGATCTCAAAGCCAAAAAAAAGAGGACGTACCTAAACGACAATACTTAGATTAACCAAACCTTCATTTGCATCACAGCCTCACAGTGACAGTGAAGCAAATCTCATTTCCACTAGAGATGGTATAAAATAGTGTGGGAGTGTTTGATTTTGGCTATGAAGGCCGCAGACAGGTGCGACGCGACGACACGATGCAACGCGATTCTGGTAGAACAATTTCATGAATTTATCTTAAATAGAAATTGTTCTACTAGAGTCACGTCCGTACAAGCCCATGGGTTCACGTGGACTGATGAAGAATCTAACTTTTCAATATACTTACTCGAAAACGGGTTCATACCGCACTACGATTAGGTTCACAATGCAATGTATTTCACACGCGTGCGTTTTTTAATTTTCCCGCACGTGTGCCGGAATGAAAATTGCCACAAATAACTTATACCTATACTTAGTCCAAATTGGTTCAATGCCTCTATTCACAACTCTCTATTCGGAGGTGAATGTTTTTTTTTAAATCTCGCCAAAAAAAATATTAACGCCGTAAAGACTCATACCTCATGCGTCTTTACGGCGTTAATATTTTTTGAATATCTAAATAATGTTTATAAATAGAATATCATCAAAAACTATTATTATTACAATAAAAAACAAATTCACATTTATTTGTGTTCTAAACTCGAAAATATTTGAATGTTCTATTTTTTATATTAGGCTGTTTATCGGCTTTATACTTTTGCTTCTCCTTCAACCTGGCGAAAGCAAAGCGCAAAAAAAAAGAAAATTTAAATCATAGTTTCCTAATAATTCATGACAAAAATATTTTCCGTTAAAATAACGGAAAATATTTTTATATTTTTATTTATATTTATTAATATTTATTTCTTCAAAAGTGTATTGAAAAACGTCCTTTGATACTCGTGGACATTTGTTATTGCAGTTCTCGGCTCAAAAACAACCTCCCCTACGGCTCGGGTGTTAATTCCGCCTCGAATGCAATAGCAAACGTTCTCCACTTGTATCAAAATTATGTATTATTATTATTATTTATGGCGTAACTTTAGCTGAATTAGAACTAGATATCTTGATTGGACAGTTGAGAGTAGATGAGTAGATCTTTGTGAAGATGTTGGACAGAATGTTAGTCCTGAAATTGATATCGGTCAAGTAAGTATTTCTGTTCTTTGGGCAAAGGATTAGCATTGCCATTCAACGTGGCAATGCTGCTCTTCTGGGCACGTTTCCGGATGACTTTACTGTACTTCGACGCCTAAGTGTCCTTTTGTTTGTGTATTTATTTGCATATATAGTTAGTCATTTACTTTAGAACCTAGTATAGTGTTAATTTGTATATTGTTCATAAATAATTGTAATAGTATTGCTGAAAAACTATAGATTTAATTTGAAGTCTATGTTATGTTATCAAAGCAAGTGTCTTCCCGTAATTTAAAGTTAACCAAAATGAATGTGAAATCAAGTTCACTTACGTTTTATGCCTGGTCTGGTACCCCGAGGGTATTCCGGGCATATACGACTCCACAAGGAACAGACCACCTTGTTAGTATAGCAGTATTTACATTTATTTAATTCCAGAGAGACGTTCCAGTATTATTTGATTTTGGTGTAAAATATTCTTCTTGAATTTTTTTATCAAACATTTTTTTTACTCCCGAATTTGATTAATAACTTAGTAGTATTAAGAAAATATTCTTTGTTTTCTTTCTCATCTACGAAATACTTTTTGCTGAGTCAGGTGGCATATTATTACCCTGGGACTAGTATTCAGGTACAGGAAAACATTCAACTAACACTTTTTATTGATCCTCATTGCACAGGTGGAAGGATCCTTCATCATGAGTCCAGGCCACTGGACGTGTGAAAACCTGGTCTACGCTCCGTCGGGGGAACTCCTCACAGACCGGACCTGGAACTGCCACGTGCCGTTATGCGGGGACATTCCTCAGGACTGGAGGGTCTACTTTAGGAAGAATTCTTAAAGTGCTAATGTCATTTTTGGAACTAAGCGTGTGTTTCAATTCGTACTTGTTTTGTTTCTGACCTACATGTATAGATCGTTTTATAAATTGCAATTCGACAGCGTCTTCAAGATACAATAGTTATAAATTAGCTGTCCTTAATGTATTTTGAATGTCTGTCAACAGGTATCGGTGAACCTCCAATATGCATGGCGGTGGCTGTAACCGCCGCTGTGAGAGAAGCTATCACTGCAGCCAGGCTGGAGTCAAGCATGGCACTAAGGAGGTAAGCAGAGAAACAGAACAAACAATATATTAAGTTGTAATACATACGACGTATATGCTATATGCGTCACACATAATAAAAAATACAGTTGTTTCGTTCATTGTCGCATAAACGTCAAACAACAGCTGACTTCATCGCTTATTACAGGGTTGGTTGTTTTAAACGCTATTCATTATTATTTCAATTTTACCTTGTCTATGTGATTACTTAGGTTTAATCCCTACGCTGTCTAAACATTACTTTTTTTTACAGATGGGCCCCACACCGTTGAAAGAAATGTTTTGCTTATGTCCACGAACTCTGCAGATTTCAAGTTTAATTAGACGTCAATAAAATAAAATTATTCAGTCCTTTGAAACTCTTCTTACTGCGTCATGGAGGTTTTTGGTACATTTTACTATAATTTCTGTTTTTGTTGCTTGTTTAGCTACCTTTTGGAAAATATGTAAAGATTTGTTAATTTCAGAGAGACAATTGAAGTATTTTTAAGAAGCTATGCATTCGATTTTTAGTTTCAATCTGTCAAGAAACCTTATTGACTTACATTATTGTTTGACAAGCTTTTGACAGTAACTATCGCTAAGATGAGATTGCAACTTCAATTTTAACGTTTTTAGGGTTCCGTACCAAAATGGTAAAAAAGGAACCCTTATGGTGTGACTCAGTCTGTCTGTCTGTCTGTCTGTCTGTCTGTCACAGCTGGATATCTCGAGAACTACTAATGCTATCAACTTGAAATTTAGAATAGTTTTAGATGACGTTTACCCAACTATTTTGCAAATAAGAAAGAAATAATTTTTTTTTTTTTTTTTGCAACAGGGACTGAAAGGGTGTCTTAAAAATTTAAAGTGAGGCTACTAGGAGATGTGGGGTATCATATGAAAGAACGCTGTTTGCACATTCTCAAAAATATTTTTTCTTTTTTTTAGCCCACACAGTTTTCGACTTTTGATGAAAAGTGTAAAAAAAATACGGTCCCCCCCCCTTATCTCCGAAGTTTGCAAAGCGAAAAATCTGAAATTATTCTATGTGATAGAAGTTTATGTAAAGATTACAGGAAAAATAAAATTATGTCTTTAAATAGCACAGTTTTTCAGAAATCATCAACAAAAATTACATATAAATGATGGTACGGAACCCTCGGTGCGCGAGTCCGACTCGCTCTTGACCGGTTTTTTTTACATTGAACTTAGACATTGAGGTTCAATGTAAACTAGAACAGACACCGTGAACAAATATTATTATGTTGTTGTCCGGGACAGCAAACGTGCATACGGTTATCACATTTGACAACTACCCATATTTAGTTTGGGACACAAAATGTTGCAAAAAATTTTTGTTGGCGGTGTCTGCTCTAATTTACTTTGAACCTCAATGGTTTTTTAAGTACCTACTGATGAGAATATTGTCCTTCTGATTAATGTCAAAAAAATAACTTTCGAATGCAAAATTAGCCATCCATACTAATATTATAAATTCGAAGGTAACTCTGTCTGTCTGTCTGTCTGTCTGTCTGTTACCTTTTCACGCCTAAACCACTGAACGGATTTCGATAAAATTTTGCAAGGCTATAGATGGTATCCTGGGGACGGACATAGGCAATTTTTTTTTCTCAAAAATAACCCTACAAGGGGTGATATAGGGGATGAAAGTTTGTATGGGAAACTCAGTATTTCTTAAGTTAGGGATAACAAATGTATGCTATTGGTAGGAAATTAAGAAATATGCGGTTCAGCGTTTTTGAAAAATCATCCCCTAAGGGCGTAAAATAGGGGTTGATTTTCAAATTTACAAAACTGTACGAATTTCGATAAAATTTGGCAAGGCTTTATATAGCATCCTGGGGAAGGACATAGACTACTTTTGGTCTTAAAAAATAATCCTACAGGGGGTGATATAGGGGATGAAAGTTTGTATGGGAAACTCAGTATTTCTTAAGTTAAGGATGTGAAAATTAAAATGTATGCTTTTGATAGGAAATAAAGAAATATGCGGTTCAGCGTTTTTGAAAAATCATCCCCTAAGGTGGTAAAATAGGGGTTGATTTTAAAATTTACAAAACTGCACGGATTTCGATAAAATTTGTCAAGGCTATAGATAGCATCCTGGGAAAGGACTTGGGCTACTTTTTGTCTTAAAACATAATCCTACAAGGGGTGATATAGGGGATGAAAGTTTGCATGGGAAACCCAGCATTTCTTAAGTTAGGGATATGAAAATTCAAATTTATGCTTGTGGTAGGAAATAAAGAAATATAATTATGGTACAGCGTTTTTTAAAAATCGTCCCCTAAGGGGTACAATAGCGGTTGACAAATGTTTGTGTACCTACCTCTTTTGAAGAGATTTAAGGTATTGGAAATGTAGTCATAGTTCGAATCTTGAGGTAACATATAGTTTTTATTTCATTCGACGTTTTTACGAGGAAATTATTTGAACGAGTGGACACTCGGACAAAAGTTATTTGTTATTAGAGCGTGACTGGAATTAACAAAGTCCCCCCGCCGCGTAAGTCTGTCTGTTTGAATGCGATAATGTCAAAAAGTACCAAACCTGATTTTCATACGGTTTTCACCAATGAACGGAGGGATTCAGTGTAACTAATTCATTATGGTTTTGTGTAAATTGGCTGAAATATGACGACGACTGTTGAAGATGTCGGAAAAAATCATGCCGACTGGTAGCTTTATGCCTACTATACCTACACGGTAACGATATATCGTAGCGATTTGAGTTTGCACAGTTATATCGGACGGCCCTATGTTTTCCACATGAACGTTCCCATGGGATATTTTCCGACATCCACGCGAGCGAAGCCGCGGGCAAAAGCTAGTAATTTCATAAAGAATTAATGTTATGAACTTAAGACAACTCCTGTATGTTTTAATTTGTTAATAGAGGAGATGTTGATTGGGGTTTCCGTTCGTTATTTTCCGTTCGTTCTTTTTTGTGACTTATAAAGTTCATCACATTTATTTGGGCCATGTAGCCTTCTGAAAATACTAATATAATACTCATTTATAATTTACAATAACAACAACTAACATGATTATGATTATTTCATAATTTTGCACTGAAAAGGATCATTGACTCCAAAAGAAATGGTTGTCAGTAAAAAGAGAAGCACAAGAGTAACCAACGCTTCTGTAGCTAAATAATAATCAGAAAGCATCGTGACCTTCGAAAAACCAGTACACCACCCACGTTTAAAACGGCCTTATTATTTTGATGAATTTGATTTGCGAAGGATCGTCCCAAGGCCGGAATGGATTAGAATTTATTTGATTTTCATTCTCATTGAAAGAAAAGCGAAATGAGTCGATGGTTAGTCTCGGCACGTTCTATCGTTCTATCGGCATTGAACTGAGATACGACCAAGTAATACTACACTGTTCTATACTTCTGAGTTTGTTTTAAATTAGTTTCGTTGAGTTTAAGAGGACGAAAGGCTCGCATGGATTTTGAATCCAATTTTATGGTTGCTTTTCGCAGTTAGAACTGCTGAGGTTTTTATTTAGATTTTTCTACTTTTTAGGGTTCCGTACCGCAAAAGGAAAAAAAAACGGAAACCTTATAGGGTCACTTGTTTGTCCGTCTGTTTGTCTGCCAAGACCCTTTTTCTCAGGACCGCGTGGAGGTATCAAGTTGAAATTAATATCAAACACGTAGGTCTAGGGTCCCTTGGAGCTCTAAAAAAATCAAGCTTCTAAGTCAACGCAATAAAAAATACGGCCATATATGTGACATATTTTGATACTTGCAAGTAAATCAAACCTATAGGGTACTTCCCGTTGTCCTAGAATCATAAAGTTTGGCAAGAAGCAAGGTCTTACAGCACGATTAAAGGAAAAAGTCCGAAAATTGTTAATTTGTAGTTTAATTATCACTTGAAAATTTTTTTTGGGTTAACAATGCTAAGTTTGTTTTTGGGATAAATTCCTTTCAACTACGGAACCCTTCATTGTGCGTGGTCTGACACGCACTTGGCCGGTTTTAATAGCAGATTTTTATTGAAAACTTTTCCATGTAAAGTCATTTTTATTTCTCCGTATTATGCCTATTTGAGTGTCTATAGTAGGTATGTATGTGTGTCATGTTCAAAATGTCAATCAATAGTACCGCTTCTCTACGATTAAAAGTCAAAAGTTTACACAAAGGGTTGCTTATACAGGGTGTCCGGTAAAGAATGGATAACCTTGGAATAGCATATTACAGACATGATGGCCGTTCTTAAAAAAATACAAAAAAAAATATATCCCCACTAGTAGGTACACACGGCTACACATCAAGCTATACATTTCTAGTTTAGACTGACCTCTCATTGTAAGGAAATCCTATACAATGCGAGATCAGCTTATACTGAAAATTTTATCTGTTGTCGTGCGTACATTATGATTTTTTGGAGTCTCCAAAAAAATTATTTTTTTAAAAATTTTTTTTTTTAATATTTTTTGTTTGTATTTTTTTAAGAATGGCCATCATGTCTGTAATTTGCTATTCCAAGGTTATCCATTCTTTACCGGACACCCTGTATAATAAATAAAGCTATGGAATTAAGTGAAGGGTATTAAGATTATTTTGTCTTATAATCCTCAAGTAAGTTTGTAGCAGTAATTTGTCCAAACTTTACACATTTGGTGCCAATCTATTTTCATATTTCATAAAAACTTTTGTTCAAATGGAGTTGTGTTTTCCTCCTCATAATATCAATTATAGTTTCCTCAATAGGGGGAGAGCAGGTTGTTGGTAGGTTTGTTTACCAACAGTCGACACGGTCACGCAACGATGACGTAAACAAAATATCAACAAAACTTTGATAGTTTCATGTAAATTATAAGTGGGCTCGTGTCTAAATGTCAGTAAATGCTGGGGTCAGTAGGACAACGACACTTGTAGACACTTTCATAATGTTTATGTTTCGCGGATTAGGGGCGACTGTTGTTTTATGCGTGACATAATATAAATAATAGGCGTAAAGGGTCCACAAAACGATCAAATGCAATTGTAAGTTTTTACGAGATTAATACACATTGATGCGCAATTGTTCGTCTACCAAGTGCAATTATTGAAGCGACTGAAAGAAAATAAAAAATAAAATATAATAAGTTTATTTCATATAGCATATTTGGCTTACAATGCCTGTCGAGGAGTCTCCATTTAGGCATATAAAATCGCTGTAGTTGAAGGCTCCGCTCTTCCCTTACATTAGAAACGTACGAGTACAAATAAGTATACCTATGTATAAAGAAACAAATAAAGCAAAAAAAATACGATCAATTCATACGAGTGTGCGTGTGGGGGTGTGTGTGAGTGTGTGAGTGAGTGGGGGTGTATGTAGGGGTGTGTGTATGTGTGTGTGTGTGAAAGAGATAAAGAAAGAAAAAGTATTTATTGAACATATTGACAATATTAGTACAATAGAAATTGATGGCAATTGATCAATTACGATTGATCGTTTCAGGGACTCCTAACACTGGCGCGACGTGACTCGTTGATTTTTTACGAAAGTAATTTACAAATGTAGGTATGTAAAGATGGTAGAGATTATCATTTGGTTTTGCTGTTGATAAGCATTCAACATAGAAAGAAAGAACCGGCCAAGTGCGTGTCGGACGACGCACAATGAAGGGTTCCGTAGTTGGTTGACTATTACTCGTAAACTTGAAAAGCCTACTTAGCTGTGATCGTTTTAATTTTAACTTCGTTATAATTATATCCTACTACCGTGAATTTTTTCACACATCCAAAACGAACCGTTTGGCTGGAAGGGGAGGGGGGGGGGACACTTGACTCTAACAAAAAGCACTTTCAAGCTTAATATTTCAGAAACGGATCCTTAAATCGAAAAATTGTTTTCACAAACCCGCAATACTTTTGAAAGACCCAACCAACAACACCCCACACCATGGGGTAGACGAAAAAAAAAAACCAGCCAAGTGCGTTTCAGACCACGCAGAATGAGGGTTCCGTAGTTGAAAAGAATTTATCCCAAAGACAAACTTAACATTGAGTTGAAAAACATGTTCTCCCATACATTGATATAAGTCACGGACTATTCTCCAACTGCATATTTAAGTTTGTATTCGCAAAAAAACTATTCTTAAACATAACATCACGCCTTGTTTCCCCGAAGGGTTGGGCAGAGGTGTACCTAAAGTACACCCACATGTTGCCAGAAAAAAAAAACTAAAAATTATTTTTCTAAGTGATAAAACTACAAATATACAATTTTTGGACTTTTTCTTTTACTTACTTGTGCTGTAAGACCTTGCTTCTTACTAAATTTCATGATTCTAGTCAACGGGAAGTACCCTATAATGTTTTGGTTTACTTGCGAGTATCAAAATATGTCGCATAAATGGCCGTATTTTTTATTGCGTTGACTTAGAAACTTGATTTTTTTAGAGCTCTACGGGACCATAGATTTACGTATTTAGTATTAATTTCAACTTGATACCTCTACGCGTTCCTGAGAAAAAGGGGCCTTGATAGATGACATACTTGAAAATATTTTACTAAGTGATAAAATTATAAATTAACAATTTTCGGACTTTTCCCATTACTTGTGCTAAGACCTTGCTTCTTGCCAAATTTCATCGTTCTAGGTCAACGGAAGTACCCTATAGGTTTTGATTTACTTGCGAGTATCAAAATATGTAGCATAAATGGCCGTATTTTTTATTGCGTTGACTTAGAAGCTTGATTTTTTTACAACTCCAAGGGACCATAGATTTACGTATTTGATATTAATTTCAACTTGATACCTCCACGCGTTCCTGAGAAAAAGGGTCTTGACAGACAGACAGACGTACAGACAGACAGACAGACAGACAGACAGACAGACAGACTGACAGACAGACAGACAGACAGACAGACAGACAGAAAGACAGATGGACAACGAAGTGATCCTATAAGGGTTCCGTTTTTTCCTTTTGAGGTACGGAACCCTAAAAAACATCACCTCTTTACGTGTACAGAAGGTACGCTGAAGACGGACAGACAGACGGACAGACGGACGGACTTAGCGAAACTACAAGGGTTCCTTGTTGACTACGGATCCCTAAAAGAGGGAAGACTATGCTAACTCAGAATTCCGATTCTTATCGATTTCAGGGAAAGTTTTCTTGACCGAAATAATTTACAGGAGCGTAACACTACCTAAAACTGTTTTAAAGAATCATTACAGTCTGTAATCATTATTGTTTTAATCCTGCAATTAATTTTGCACAGTCTTTTAGCAGAATTAGGGTTAACCCTGAGCATTATAATTAATTTGAGTATTAATTTTAGCATCATGGCAAGAATTGCTAAAATTTTATAAAGCTAAGCCTTACCGTACAGTTTGCCGCTCCCATAATATTAACTATGAACAAATAGCTTTTACTTTACCCATGAATATAATATTAAAATGATCGCATAAAAGAAAAATAGTCCCATCAAAGTTTTATACCCCACGTATTTGTCGGTGTTCTCCGACTACCTTTTTGTGGATAAAAGTGAAACTTTACTCGCGTTTACACTCGACTTGCACGCGACTGTAGCATTTATATTGGTGTAATAAAAGCTCTTTTACTTTAAAAGCTACTTAATTTACACTTACAAGGTGAATTAAACTTTATAATATAGCCAGAGGGTTGAAATTTCTATGTGAAAAGCGTGGTAAGTAACGTTTAGAGCATCATAATGCGTCGTGTTAGCCGAGTCTTCGTTTTAATTCAGTTGGTTAATCTGCTAAGAGATTTCATGATCGCACTTTTATTTCTTTTTCTCTATCATCGCTTAATTATATTGATACGTTTAGTCCCTTAGGGGAGGACGGTTTTAATGTTCTGATAATTGAAAACCGGTTTTATGTTACTACTTACTACGAATAAGGTCATCGTGGCAGTACAGATAAGATCAGGCCTTGATAAGCTTAAGTGTTCGGTTAGAAGACATGCTCGCCCATTCTACGGTTCCAATTGATCTGTCAGATGTATTCAATTAGAAGACATTCTCGACCATTCTACGGTTCCAATTGATCTGTCAGATGTATTCAATTAGAAGACATTTTCGACCATTCTACGGTTCCAATTGATCTGTCAGATGTATTCAATGAGAAGACATTCTCGACCATTCTACGGTTCCAGTTGATCTGTCAGATGTATTCAATTAGAAGACATTCTCGACCATTCTACGGTTCCAATTGATCTGTCAGATGTATTCAATTAGAAGACATTCTCGACCATTCTACAGTTCCAATTGATCTGTCAGATGTATTTAATTAGAAGACATTCTCGACCATTCTACGGTTCCAATTGATCTGTCAGATGTATTCAATTAGAAGACATTCTCGACCATTCTACGGTTCCAATTGATCTGTCAGATGTATTCAATTAGAAGACATTCTCGACCATTCTACGGTTCCAATTGATCTGTCAGATGTATTCAATTAGAAGACATTCTCAGCCATTCCACGGTTCCAACTGATCTGTTAGATGTATTCCGTAGAAGGTGACCCAAGACTATTGCAAAACTAATTTCTAAGTTAGGCATTAGTTACTTTTCAGCTACATTTGGATAAAGTAATTTTCAGAATAACATGGTGATATTCCATAATGTATATTTGTTTGAAGACTTTCTAGATATCATGGTGACCTATTTAAACATTGACATTTACCTTCATTGTCACAATTTGCCTCTATCACATCCCTATGTAAATTGAACTACTAATTAAAACAAATTATTCTCGTCACAGCCTACCGTCGCTAACAAACGCGACCTTTCCAGGTATAATATTATAATCAGATCATTTACAGCCAATCCCGTCACAATGTGGGCGCTTCCTAGCCTAGCCACGATGAAATAGTTGCGGTGACTGGTCTATGGCAGATATTTCAGTAATTCTGCCGGTTATTTCGCCTAATACCGGCTTGGTAGCTTCATTATCAGGACTAGGGGTTGCCTGCGAGTTTACCTGCGAGTTTACCTATGTAACATAAAATATTAATTTGATGAGAAAAATTAAACTTAGAAGGTGAAAAATAAAATGTTAATGTTAGAGTCAAAATATGTTATGAATATAATGGGTATATGGGTACTAAGCAGAAAGATATAATTCAGCGTAGATACCTACTGATATTAGTAGGGATAAAAGTGGGGATCGAACATGGTTTTCATAATATAATTATCAAATCAAATCAAATCAAATTTATTCAAAAATATATAAGGACTAACGATAAATACAGTTTTCCTTAAATCTATGGCAAGTTCACCCATGATTCGTGCCTGAACTAGGTAATCCTGTGTTTCAGGCGATTGGAGGTAACATTAATTGATTAAATAATCACTTATCTTATTGTTGCATAAATGTAAAAAGGTGTATAAAAAATATAAAATTATATAATACTACTTAACAATATTTACTTTAGCACAAATAATAACTTCTCTGTATCTTCATAGGACATAGATGGAAGAGCTTCCGTAAGGAATTTCTTGCAGTTACTATTATTTAAGGAGTAGATGTTTCCTTTTTCATTTAGCCTATTGTAGAGTAGTGGTCCGAGGTACATGTAAAATTTAGCTATAATATAATTTTAGTTTTATAATATAATTATGTAACTTGAAAGAGGAGATCGTGGCTAAGTAATAACAGCCACACGGGTCGATCTATCAGGTTAAGCTGCGCTTGCCGGGGTTGGTCCGTGGATGGGTGACCATTTGGTCGTACAGAGACTCCTCCGTGTCTTGGAAAGCACGTTAAACCATTGGTCCCAGCTGTCATTCGTGGATCTTTGACAGTCGTTACAGATCGTTAGAAGCTCGAAAGTCTGACAACCAGTCTTACCAAGGGGTACTTATCGTATAACCCGCTACTAGGTTGTGTAGGTCAGATAGGCAGTCGCTCCATGTAAAATACTGGTATTCAGCTGCATCCGGTTAGACTGGAAGCCAACCCCAACAAAGTTAGGAAAAGGCAGGCAGATGATGAACTTGAAATTAATCACACTAATATTGTAAAGGCGAAAGTTTATGAGTGTGTGTGTTTTTGTATGTTTGTTACTTCTCCACGCTCAAACGGCTGGACCAATTTGGATGAAATTTGGTATGTAGATATCTTATACCCTGGATTAACTCATAGGCTACTTTTATCCCGGTCTACGCGGGTGAAACCGCGGGGCGCAGCTAGTATCTTAAAAATACCTACCTAATCGACTAAACGCCTCTTGCGAACATGAGTATCTAGATATCTTTTCTTTTCAGATTCTGCCTTGCCTTTAGCTGCATACAACGGCTCAGGCGCAAAATGTCTCTTTCGCAAAATGTCTACTGGTAGTAAAATGTCTCTTTCTCATAATGTCTCTTTTTCATAATGTAGCTTTCGCAAAATGTCGCATTAGTAACTTCAAAAAAAAAAATAGGCAGATTTAAAAAAAAAGGGTTGTTTTTTCCCAATTTCTTAATAAATGTTTACAAGTTTTACATCTAATGCGACATTTTGCGAAAGCGACATTATGAGAAAGAGACATTTTACTACCAGTAGACATTTTGCAAAAGAGACATTTTTCGCCTGAGCCCATAGAACTACTAAACAAAATGAAACTTTATTACGCGGCTACATGGTCTATATTACCGATTACACTCCATAGAATTTAAACAGCTTGAAGACAAACAAGTATTTCAGAATCTTATTAAGTTGGAGCCAGCTGAGTAAATAGCAGCAAGCTCACCCAGCTCTCTGCTCACTGGCTCAGAGATACGTTTCATGAGTCGAGTCTTAATTGCAGGAGAATGAACTGGGCATTAAGAGGAAAGGCGGGTGGCCAGACTTTTGAAACTTAGGGATTTTAAGAAGGTATTGCTGTCGCTCTGCGAGCGCTCCGCCCTCGAATTCGTGCGATAAGGACAACTGCAGATCCGACTAAATAGCCTATGTAAAAAGTCACATTTCGAGGTTTGGCTCTCGCCTATTTCCTCCTCCAATATTGGACCAATTTAAAAGATATTTCATAAACTGAATAAGAAGGATTACTATGCCCCTATGTTTTTCTTTTTTCGTTAATAGTTGTCAAATTGGTACACTAGGCGTCTGTTGACAGCGGTCTGAATATGCAATTTTGAGCATTTCTGGAGGGTTCTAGTTCTTATAAAAATAATATATCATCAAAAAGGAAAACATAGGGGCATACAAGTAACTGATATTTATATTTCTGTAAAAAATCATTGCTTTATGGTCATTAACCAGAAAGAAAACAGGCGAGAGCGTATGTATCTTTTTGTATGGAGAAAAGAGCACCCACATTTCCTCTTAATGAGTAGAACATGTTATTAATTAAGAACAAGTTAATGCCTTATTGAGATTGACTGAAAATAATTGTAAGTTTTGCTTTTTATTTTTGTCATTGGAGAACTCCGAAAAGTAGGAGAGCAGTCATCATCTGCCTAACCTTTTCCCAACTTTGTTAGGGTCGGCTTCCAGTCTAACTGGATGCAGCTAAATACCAGTATTTTACATGGAGCGGCTGCTTATCTAACCTATAAACCCAGTAACTGATACTATACTGATACGATGTCCTTGGTTGTTAGAGTTGGCTTCTGATGACCCGTAACGACTGTCAAAGATCCACAAATGACAGCCGGCACTAATGGCTTAACGTGTTTTCCGAAGCACGGAGGAGTCTCGGTACGTAAAGATGCTCACACTTCCACGGACCAACCCAGCAATATTCCAAGATGCCTATGAAGATGAGATGATGATTGATGATGATTGATATTGCAAGAGCTTAAACTTTACTGATGGATCGACCTGTGCGGCTGTTAATTACTTAGCCACGAGCTCCTAAAAATAGGAGTGCAGCAGGGTTCCATAATAGGTCCATTCCTATATTATCAATCCGAGGTTGATGAAACACAAGAATATAGGAGGAATTTTCTGACACAGCCATCTGATTTAGAAAGATTTGGATGTTCTGGGATTGGTAAAATTTTAAAGCACTCGCTGCGTATGAATTCTCTTAATCTATATAAAGTCGTGTTAGTTACACAACTTATAAAGGCTCTTACAGACAGAGGCGATATCGCGTCGCGACGCGATATTGCAATATTATATTCGTAGAACAATATCGCGTCGCGACGTGATATCGCCTCTGTTTGCCTCTGTAAGAGCCTTAACTCAATAACGGCTGAACCGATTTTTCTGTGAAATTGGTGGAGAGGTAGCTTAGAACCAAGAGACGTAAATAGGATACTTTAAAAAAACGGATAAAACGTTGTATAACAACGGCGGGACCGATTTAGATGAAATTTTGTAGAGTTTGAGTTTGAGTTTTGAGTTTGAGTTCAGACAGGACAAAGTCTGTGGGGGCCGCTAGTATTTTTATAAATAAGTACTCCAAAGGGACTGACAGCTTAACAACGTTCTTGAAAGACGACCCACTCTCGAAAAGACAACCTTTGACCATTAGAGACACTCCTAAACATCATCCCTTCTTAAACCATAAAACTTTCATCCCACCAACTATACAGGCTTCGCATAGGTATGACTTCAGAGCCCTATTCCTGAATATTCATATTATGAAGGCTAAACAAATTCGGAATATTAATGCAATGGCCACTCTCGGACACGGCTTCATTAGCATTGCTGTCAAATACTTTGCATTCGCTTTGGCAATACTGTTGAATGCCCATATTATATTTATATTCTAAGTAAGCAAAGCGAGGTGAACAGAATAATGTTTGGGGAACTGAAATACCGCACTTAGTTGGGGCTGAAAGGTTTCTGCCCGTTGAACTTGAAAAGCCTGAGGTCGATGCTGAAATGATGAGGAGCTGCATCTTCCTGGTATGAATATACTAAATATCGTGTCGTTATGCATCCTCGTCAAATTTCAAGGTGTGATACAGAATATCAAACCGAACAACTTTATCCATGGGAACAATATTGTGACTTTGCTGCGGAGGGACACTGATCTCTAAGATACAGTTATACCCCTAGTTTAGCGGTCAGGGTTTCAATGTATTGTGCATATTTATGACATACTAGCACTTCCCGCGCAGCTTTGCCCGCGTGGATGTCGAAAAATATCCCACGGGAACGTGCTATCGGGAAATCCTTCCTTATTCCTTGTCTACATTATAAAGGAAACCTGTGTGGTCCAAGCGTTTGTGCTGGGCGTTGATGAGTCAGTCAATCAGTCAGGACTTATCTTTTTATTTATATAGATTTAATTCTATTACGTCATTCTGAAATCCCGTAAAAGATTGTCGAAATCCACATTTACTGACGCCGAATCATATTTTCGAATCACATAATAACCCCCTTAGGGGATGATTTTCCGAAAACGCTGAACCACTTATTTCATTATTTCCTACCAAAAGCATAAATTTTAATTTTCATATCCCTAACTTAAGAAATGCTGGGTTTCTCATACAAATTTTCATCCCTATATCACCCTCTGTTAGGGTTATTTTTGAGACAAAAAGTAGCATAAGTCCAAAATTTATCAAAGTCTGTTTGGTGGTTTGGGTTATTTTAGGCGTGAAAAGGTTACAGACAGACAGACAGAGTTACTTTCGAATTTATAATATCAGTAATTCAGTATGGATAAGTGTTATTTTCCTCGCTAGAGAGCGGCGATAAACGCGTGCTACCGCTGCTACTCATAAAGTGCTATAGGGCGAAGCGCGGCCTTCGACACGCTATATATGTACCGCCGCCCACTATGTCCCTGCATTATAAATCTGTAATATCTTCGAAAATATTCATTTAAATTACATGCTGTAAAGGGCCATATTGATCAATAGTAAATGCACAATTTATTTATGGTACTTAACTAAATAATCTATCTCGTAAGGTTCAGCCAGCGTTTGCAATGTAAGCGCAAAAAAATGTGTTTATTTACGACATCACATTAGAAACCTCTAAAATTATTAGTGTTTCTCTACTATATTATGCATGTATTATACATATAAAACTTCCTCTTGAATCACTCTATCTATTAAAAGAAACCGTATCAAAATCCGTTGCGTGGTTTTAAAGATCTAAGCATACATAGGGACAGACAGACAGCGGAGCGACTTTGTTTTATAATATGTAGTGATAGTGATAGTGATAGTGATGATGATAGTGATGATAGTGATAGTGATGATTTAACACAGTCATGCATTCTTCTCACAAAAATTCAAACATTCTGACAGTATCATTCCTTCCATTCAGTCGCAAACACATCAAGATCTGTGTGTATGTGTGTGTTTGTTGTGATCTGTGTTTGTGATTATGATATTTTTAATTCATTCAATTCATAAATAAAATTACCAGCTTTGTTTTATCTACACGAATGAGCTCAATTGCCTGCAAAGAGCACAAGTATTTGAATAAATGTTGCCATCAGACTTTGTATTTACTTTAAGTGTTGCCAGTTCAAAGTTATTTCATAAATTAAATAAAAACGGGTCGGATCTCCAAGTTGGGCCGTAATAAAAATGAAGGATGAAGTTTTTTAGTTCTACTAAAGCTTATCTTTTATTTTTTATGTTGTACAGGAAGGCTTAATTGATTGATAAAATAATTCAATTGGATTTCTATAAAAGTTTTGTACCTACCTTATAATTTGGTTTGTAATCTGAAACAAATTTTTGTATTACAACGAGTTGTTATATTAACTGCCGAACCCAATAACCTATCTGTCATCAGTTTTAGTTAAGATACTGGACATATAAAAACTTATCTATCTATGGCTTTAACGTCCCAATAATTTAAGACAGATAAAACAATACATACATACACATTACAATTATTAATTCATCTACATTAGAATTTTATTCATTGGTCATGGTTTTGCCCAATCAATGTTTTATTTAATATGTCACTACCAACATAGTTTTTTAAGTACTTATATTATAACTAACCAAAATATAGATATACCTTGTCTGAATTAAATATTTTGAATTGAACTGAAAACAAAAGAACACGAACGAACGAAAGGAACGTAAGGACCGATAGAATCGCAGGAGACGCCCTGGGCGGCGGGAATCGAGAGCCGATTCCCGGCCACTATAGGCGCGGGCTTGCGGACGGCGAGTAGCGGGTAGCTCGCCGTCCGGTAAGGACAATGGGCCTACTCCCTAAGTCCGTTTATCCGTCCGTCTGACATTACGATCCATCAAAACATGTGTAAAAGTTAAATTTTTCGGACGGGCAAAAAGATATCGGGAGTAGGGACAACAGGCAAATCATGTTGTCATTCATACTTCGTTCGGAACCCGAACCAATCATCCATCCGTAGGTGATACGGAGTAAGAAACGCCCGCAACGAAGGCCGAAACTACGGGCTTCGTGCTTAGGGAGTAGGCCCCCAGGCCCGGGTCGACGGCGCGTTATGTTCCACGCGCCTCAAAGAGATGTCAGCAAAAGATGGGGCCCGATAGGGCTGTTGCTGCCGGGGTCGCGGGTTGTTCGAAAGAGATATCGTGGCCTTGGCATAGGCAACTGAAGGAACACGGGTGGGTTTTAGTCAGTAAAAGTCTGACACGCCCTTCCGCTCCACCCAGAGCGGGAGAAGTCATTTGATGATTTCCCATCGCACAAAAAAAAAGAAAAAAAAGGACAGATAGAATTATATTGTCTATCATCAGTAGCGATCGGTCTTTTACTGACAGTAGGTTATTGGATTCGGCCGTTAGGGCAAATTTTTCAATCGTCACATAACTTTTATTTATGGAATAAATATGGTGGTTTGACAGCTTTTGTTTATAAAATATGTCAAATTGACAAATCAGCTCTTAATTTAATATTGTTATGTAGCTAGGTAGGCTAGGTACTGATCTACCAACAAGAATGTGTTTTTCTGAATTCTATACGTCAAATATACATTAGTACATTCATAAACTGACGCTTTTTCTAGTGGGGCTAAGCAGAAACTACAGAACGCCATCGCCACCTACTACGATTTACATTACTTAATTCTGTTTAGAATTTTCTAGAAACATCTGAGCGAAGGTTCGTTGCTCGAATTATTACCAGGTTACACAGGCTCCAGGACGTTCTCACAATCAAATAAGAACGGTGGTGTCGTCATTTACACAAAAAATACATGGAAATTCACTGTCAGTGAACCAAACATAGCAGACGCAGACTGCCTTTTAATAAATATTAACAGTGAAATCGCTGTTCTAGGAATCTATCGATCGCCATCTTTTCACCATACAGATAATTTCACCACTTCCTTAGATACCACATTGATTCAGTTACACAATTACGCCACAGTATTTGTAGCTGGAGACATAAACATCGACATATGTAACCAAATTAATAACAGAAATGCGGATTATCTGTGTATGATGGCTACACACGGCCTCCTTCCAGCAATAACTAAGCCAACTAGAGCAAGTAATTGTTTAGACCACATTTTTATTAAGTCCATTAATAAATCTTTGGGAGCAATAGGTAAATGTTCTATCACGGATCATGACATAGCGATGGCTATGACTTGCCTAAAAAACAATCGACCTTCCTCCTCCAGACCCAGATGGAAAACTAAAATAGATGAAGAAGCTGTTGTTGCCGAGATAAATGACCTGTCTTGGACTGAAGTCCTTAGCCATCAATGTACAAACTCCGCCGTTAATGCTTTTATTGAAATTGTCACAAATATAATAAAAAAACACTCTCACAAAGTCCAAACAAGCCGTAGCAAATATAACATCAAGCCCTGGATCACCCCAGGCTTAATAAAATGTATGCGGCACCGAGACAAACTCCACTTAGCCTCACGTACTCACCCTGATGATCAAATGCAGCGACTCATATACACCCGTTATAGAAACTTCTGCAACAAACTGCTACATAGGTTAAAAACGGAATACCACAGTCACCTAATCGAGACTAACCGAGCTGACCCCAAGCGACTTTGGAAGACTATAAAATCAATATATAGCGACAACAAAACGTCAACTGACCCTTCTAACTTAGTCACAAATAGTAACGACCCCATTGGATCACTCAATAAATGTAACACCTATTTCACTTCATTAGGCAAAAATCTGGCTGACCAAATTCTAACAAGACTCTTTGAAACTCAAGCTTCTCTTGCTGATAATTATAGTCCAAATATTACTTGCTCGCACACATTCTTCTTACACCCTACCGATGAAATTGAGATAGATAGCCTCATATCCCAACTCAAAAATGACAGTGCTCCCGGGCCCGACAATCTAAATGTAAGACTAATTAAAAAAATTAAACCCACTATCATCGCACCTCTAAACCATATATTCAACCTAAGCTTAGAGACTGGAACTTTTCCGGACCGATGGAAAGTCGCAGCTGTCAGCCCAATTCACAAAAGTGGAGCAACAGACATTCCCGATAATTATCGACCAATCGCCCTACTGCCCATATTGTCAAAGTTACTTGAAAAGATTGTAAATAAAAGGCTAACAAATTTCCTTGAAAAACATAACTTAATTTCCGACAGGCAGTTCGGTTTTAGGAGGGGTAGGTCAACCGAAGACGCAGCCAGGCTACTAACAAACTCAGCATCATCAATTGTAGATAAAGGTGAACATTCCATGGGGGTTTTCTTAGACTTGGCAAAAGCATTCGATACGATTTCGATAGAACTCCTTCTAAAGAAACTGGAAGCCGCAGGCATACGTGGCACTCCCCTGTCTTGGTTCAGAAGCTACCTGTCTAATAGAAGGCAATTTATCAAACTCGGTGATTACTCTAGCAGCCTCCTCTCCATCGGTTTCGGAATCCCTCAGGGCAGTACACTCGGTCCAACTCTTTTCTTACTCTACATAAACGACATCTTAAATCTTTCTCTCACCAATGCTGAATTAATAGCCTACGCTGATGATACGGCGATCTTATTTCATGGTAAATCTTGGGAACAAGTCTACAAATGTGCGGAGGAGGGACTACGGATAGTGGCTAAGACTCTCGACAACAACCTACTGACCTTAAACGTTAAAAAAACAAAGATAATAACATTCTTTAAATCCAAGGCATCCGGACCCCCCCAACACCTAAGTCTCACATTTCATACTTGCTACAATAGCCTTATCCCCCGTCCCGCAAACTGTTCATGTACCGTAATCGACCGTATTCCCTCCATGAGATATTTAGGAATTACGTTAGACGAGAATTTATCTTTTAAAAATCACATACAAGCACTCTCCGGCCGAGTAAGAAAACTTATCCATATAATGAAAAAACTACGTGACTGCACACCCTCCCCCATACTTCGCACTGTTTATCATGGACTTTGCCAGTCTGTCCTCCAATATGGAATCTCTGTCTGGGGCGGTGCTGGTAAAACTTCAATTATCCAAGTCGAAAGAGCACAAAGAGCCGTCATTAAAGCAATGCTCAGGAAGCCTTTCTTGTACTCAACCAACAAACTCTACAGTGACTTCCCGGTCCTCCGTGTCCGTCAGCTTTTTATCCTCAACGCAACACTTCACATGCATAGAAAATTAAAATTCAGGACAGATTACCTAGAAATAATGTCAAAGCGCACAACTAGGGTTCCCATTCCCCAAATGAACTCTCTTATGGCTAGACGTTCCCCGGACTACTTATTTCCACACATCTACAACAAAGTCATAAAGTGCTGCAACATAAAAGACCTTAAAATATCTCTGTGCAAAAAGGTAATAAAGAAATGGCTTTTTACACTCTCCTACGATGAAACAGAAAATATTATTTATACATAGGTATTAATTATAAGCAACATCACACAGACTAACTGTACTCAGCTCGCATTCACATCACACACACACACACCCCCACTCTCTAACACATACTCATACTTACACTCTACACTTAATTCTTTGTTTAATCTCATAATAACTGATTAGACTTTTAATTATTACTTAATGATTATTTTTATTGATCTCACACTGATGATTTTATTGTGCAATGTATAATTTAGTGTTTTATTTTGATTTATTATTTTTTATTTTTATTTTCATTGATTTTAGTTTTGTTAAATTTAGTTTATATTCACCTGTAAAGCAATAATCATGTAAGTACTACCCTTAACTCTGAAAATGTTGCAATTCCGACCCCCAAGATACAGGCATAAATATGTCTAGTTTGGGGGTCACCGTCCAATCTGTTCTTGTTTGCCTGATTATTAATAAATAAATTTGAAATTTGAAATTTGAAATCTGTCACGAATCGACGTATCGTGTAGTTCTGCTACTCGATAACAGATGGCGTTAGCGTCTACGTAACACTGCTGTAGCCTACTTAGGCCAAAAAATGCTCGTGTTTCTAGTCCATGTAAAACTAAAAATTAAACTCTTCTCCCACTAAAACCAAGAGTACTCTAAACTCATTATGAACCATATTTTCTCTTCATTATTTCACGCGTCGAGCGACATTTTTCCGTCACGCCCCAACGTGAATAAAATTCATATTAATTAAGACAGTTAATTGAGTTCATAGTTTGTTTACACAGACTAATTAACTGGCGTGACGGACAATTTTGTATTTATTTTAATATTACGGTGTTATTTTAACGCTGTTTTTGGGCTGCAATTAATGTTAGTGTGAAGTGGGATCTTCTCTCTTATTGGCGTGAAGTGTAGGAGAGTAAAAAGCCGCTCCACAGCGGCCCACGACTACTATGCACGAAACAAATGCTGGCGTACAAATAACCGCGCAGCGAAAGCTCCATCTACACGATGCAAGTTTCTGGAACATTCAAGAGCAATAATCACATGCCACAAAGCACGTTCAATTTTATTGCCGTTCAAAAATTGCATGCAAGTAGTTTTTAATTTACCGAATTTACCCGCGTGCCATAAATAGCATACAATAATTGAATGTAAATTTTGCCATTCAATAAAATAGCGTGCGACTTACACCAAGGTAATAAAATTGCAAGGCGATTGCATGCAAGTTTTGTCTCGTCTGAACACAGAGTTGCAATACCTTGTACAGTCGCCAGCAAAAGTCCATGGACAGTACAGAAATAAAATCGTGTGAAGCGAGAAATGACGCCACCTAGCGTAACCCAGTTATCGACTAACAAAACTTAATTATGCTGTTACTAGATGGCGTTGCTTTACTTTAAACGATAAAATATTTTTAATAGTTAATTTTTGTCTCTTCAAACATTCAAATAATTTATAACTGTTCTAAACACTATTAATTTAAAATTGAATATCTATATATGTATTGAGTATATGATTTTCTGAGTTTTAGTTTCCAAACTTGAGAGGGTAGGTTGAATATGAATTTATAAATAATTGGTAGGTAGTATAATTAATACTTAGATCGATGAGTTATGACTAAGCTCAATGAATTCACTAAGTTCATTTCGATTACCTCGTTCGAGTGCCTTTTGTTCAGTTTTTATTTGTAATCAGGTGAATTACTTATTTTACCATAATGAGTACGCGTTGTAATATTGATCTGTAACGAAATCAACTCAAATAATTGCTTTGCATAATCAAGGCAAAAACTTGTCAGAAATAGCCAAAGAGACCGGTGTAAACGTAAGTAGTTTTATTTTTACACTATTTTAAAACTCCAATAATTTTTTTACCATGCTACTTAATAATCATTATTTGGTATTATATATTTCTGTTTTATTGTTACAGAGAAAAACAGCTGTTCTACGGGTACGACAATTTGAAGAGAAGGGTTCTTTACCACACCATGAAAGAACTGGTAGACCACGGTTCAAAACTCAAACTCATGTGGTCAAACTATGATAAGGGACTATGAAGAAAATGGATTTCTGCCGACTAACCACTATGCTGGTTTATGTGTCACAAGTGTTGACACTGTCCGCTTGCTCTTCACGGTGGAGGGCTGCATTATCGGAAGCATGCTGTGAAACCCTTGCTCACGGAAAACCATAAAAGGGCAAGATTACAGTTTGCTTTGGATCACACTTCGATTGGAGTAATGTCATCTTTACAGATGAAAAAACTTTTAAGTGCAGTGAACACGGACGCTTATGTTTGTGGAGGCGAAATAATACGCGTTTTACAAGTGGTCACGTAGTGCCCAATATGCAATCTGGTCATATAACAGTGAACATGTGGGGATGGATGAGTGCAGCCGATCCGGGAGAACTAGTCAGGCTACCAAGTCGAGGAAATAGTGCAAAGTGCTGGAGGAGACCATGTTGCTTATCATTTATGGAGTGGTATCGTTCAACGGTGGAATAATCAAAATGAGCGTACTCCAAAAGCGTTAAAGGCTCATTGTTTACAAATATGGGAGAGTAGGTCGTCGTGGTTCAGATTTGTGTAAAAATTTAATTAATTCAATGCGTTCCCATATCATGCAAGCTGTTTATCAGCCAGACCCGAACTATTAGTAAATAATTATACTTAATTAATATTATTTTACTTAGTGCTTATTATTTATATTAACTGGAGACCTGGTTATGTGTGTAACCTGTGTAACATATTACTTACGTATTTTAAATAACTTAAAAAGTTATGAACACTTCAAGTTCAAAAAACATAATTTTTATTTTTTTTTATGTTATTTACTAAACATTGTTTTTGTGCAATTGAAAATTGCAAATTGTAGTTTTTAGCCTACCTATTTAATCCATTTAATCCGTTTGACTTTTGTGATAAAATAATCTGGTCTCCTGTTGGTTTTTATTGAGGTTACATAAGCTTCAATCCTCTTTCCAATTTTGGAAACGAATACTTAAGCTATGGCCTCAATAAGAAGTTATACATAATATTATAATGTTATACGATATTTAATAAAGTAAATGTTAAGTGTGAATAATAAACTGTAAGAAATAAATCTCTAAAATTTTTTGATAGTGCCTTTTTGTTTGGCGAGCCTGTTTACCTGCTGTGACTCTGCTCTTTTTTCTGGTTGCTAAGTAACTACCAACTCGAATACCTACTAATTATTAAAAGTTGAATCCACTCGTTATTCGTATCGGTTTCTTTTGATAATAGACTTAACATTTACGAAGTGTTATTCAATGTCTTATTAGACCGGAGGTATCAAAACCGCTTGCCGTGTATGAGGTTGGAGGTTCAAATCCTAGGCACGGCATGTGCTTTTTTTGTCATGCATTATATTTTTACTAAAAGAAAGTATTTTTCTACTTTGTTTTAGTAATATTTAAAAACAATTAAACAAGAAAAATAAAATATTGTAATAAACAAAACTTTGATCTTATTTTACTACAAAGATTACAATTTACAATACAATTACATTGACATTTTACAATTTGACTTGATAATTTACAGTTCTCATAATATGTCACGACATATTTTGCCAACTGACACCAAACGGGTTCCTGGACAAGTGACATCCTTTAACGCAACATCAAACGTTGTAGTTATAACTTGAGGGGATGGATTAATTTTATAAAGAAAACGTAAGTAAGTGAAATTAATGGATACCCTCAAATTATAACATCTATCGATTAGACAGAGACCTAAAGATAAAGTTACTCGGACGATAGTAGATAACAATTTCATCACAATTGTTAAGGTCTCGCTGGCTAGTTCGTGAAACTGCTGGTATGAATATGACGACGTTTGGTGATGCGATGATGGTTCGAATCCAAGTCGACACAATTAACTCTTTTTGTAGTATTCTTTAAATTATTCGTAACGGGTTCAATGTTGTAGCAGTATAACATTTTAAAACTTGAGGGACACATACTGACGCCTGTGTGCATTTAGTTAGGACAAAAATATAAAAAAAATTACACCCATTTTTATTTACGGGGGTATAACCTACAGGTGACACTGGGTATTGTCATTGTGTAAAGTTAAGACTTTAAAGGACATGCGATTTTTATTATTCTTGTAGAAATTAAAAGTAAAATTGCCTTGTGATAGAAAAAAATGAAAAAAACCATAAAACTTTTGTCATCTACAAGTGACACTGGGAATTGAACAGATAATACATTTCGTAAATAATTAATCATAGTTGTGAAGAAACCAACGCCATCTAGTTTGATTTTCGAAAACTTCAACTCAAACGTTCACAGGAAAATAGACATTAAGGTATCCATGCAATTTTGCAGGTGATTGTACAATTGATTCAAGTATTATACGTATTTGCGCTGTCAAATATTTAATTCAATTTTATTGAATGTCTTGTTTCGTTCGGTCTTATTTGAATGATAGAAAATTGAATGCGATTTTATTATATGTGCAATTTTATTGTATACGTGCTGATTACCCCTATACCAGTTTTGAACTAATTTGTATTGTTAACGACGTTTGATAATATACGTGTGGTTTAGACCAGGGATTCCCAAAGTGGTCGATATCGTTGGGGTCGATATCGGTTTCCTAGGGGTCGACATAAACGAAAACTGATTTTGGGGGTCGACGAGGTCTAAAAATCGACCCCTATTAAATTAATACAAGTTCTTATTTAAAACTTTCAAGATAGGTAGGTAGGTACTGTATTGTTTATGTTGTGTTACGTGTACGTGTGTGTGTGTAGCATTTACCTCAAATCTATCGATTTCATGAAATCATGAGGTTTGAGGTAAATGCTAACTTATGGAGCTGTATTGCTGATTCTAATGATTATAATTCTGTAAAGCCATATCAGCTACGGCCGCGAATTATATTTTAATCAACATACAAGATCACACTGACCTACAAATTGCAAAAAACGTAAGAAATTTTGAATTTCGCGGGCTTAAAGCATTGCTAATTCTCACTCTGTCTTCTTCTATTGACCTAAGTCAGAATGAAAAATAACACTCTGTAGCAGCTGTTTTAAGTTAGCGGACCATTATGAATAAGGGGGTTGATCTTAAAAGTAGGTAATTTGGCCATGGGGGTCTGAGGTAACAGTTCATTTTGGAAAAGGGGTCACTTGTCCAAAATATTTTGGGGATCCCTGGTTTAGACGATGCTAGTTATTTGTACTTCAATTTTATGGTATACCACAAGCAATAAACTTGCACCGTGTAAATGTAGCTTTAGGTGGCAAGTTCGCATATCTTACGTAGCTGTGGACGGTCGCCTTAGCTCATACTGTGGCGAAAAGACAAGCCAATCTCGTACCTACTCTGCTAGATGGGGCTTCAAGAGAGGTTGTGAAAACTTTGTTCAGCTTTGTCAAATGTCAATCTTACCTACTTATGAGCCATACCAAGTGTCGCTCTCTGAGAGCATAACTTCTCCATTTGGTCACGAAACACCGAGACTCACTGTCAGGCAGACTAGAGGCTGCCTGGCAGGTGGCAGGTCACAGTATTTTGTTATTCAGAAAATGGTTCGCGCAACTCTTTTACATTCCACCAATGGTAAGCTTTTGATATACAAGTACCATCGCAGACATTGGCGGTGAAACACTTTTCAACCTTCTCTCCTCTTTTCTTCTTTTTTTTTCTTTTTTCTTTTTTCCTTTTTCTTTTTCACTTTTCACCTTAGTAAAAATGTCAAAAAGTGGTTCACTGCAAATGTCCGCGGTTGTACATAGATTACCTTTACCTATCCACTGTACAGACTTGTACAACCAAAACATAAAACCCACACCCTCATAATTATTTAATTTCGAAACCATTTTCTCTCACACAAGATATCTTCAAAGACTGAAACGGGGGGATAACATTGTTTTAAGCTAGGTGTATCATCGTTTACACCCCTCCACGTTGGAACAGAACCCCCCGGCTGGGTAACCTGCACCATTTTTCGAGTTGGCTATCTATGCTAATCTGTCTTTGTGCCCTAGGCGAGGTGAACGCTTTACTCCATGTATGACGGTGGTACTGCAGTGGGGGCGAACTGCACTTTTTAATTAGTGCTGATGATTAACAGTTGTTATTTTCTTTTTTAATTTGGGAGCTTAATGGGTACTTTTGGTTGGTACCTCTACCTATACTAAAAGTAATAGTCCACTTATTTGTCAGAGTATTGTTACAGAATTGATACATTATACTTACTTTTCTATATAGAAAAATGCCGTGTTTATACATTTATTTATTACTTTAAGCAAACTTGAAATGTACAGAGGCGGACTTAATGTCATAAGCATTTTCTATCAGTCAACCTTTGCCATACGACATGGTTGTGACTTCATTTACCTGATACTTACTATCAACTCGAAGCTTATGCGAATTAACATTACAACCATTTTTACTAAAGGGTGTATCAGTAAGGTGTGGTCTTTAAGGGTGTGGTACAGCCCATCAAACTGAACAACTTTTTCCATGGGACCAACATCGTAATCGAGAAAAATTATCAGCGGTACCGTACAAAACTTCAATACCTACTCGACTCAAATGTACGGTACGCCTGATATTTTTTTTCCAATAGACCGCTCTATTTGAAACAAAATAATTCCATCCACAGTTTTATATTTCAATGAAAACTAGAGGACTTGATGGAATTATGTTAAGTACTCAAAGTTAGGTCTGAAGAACCGCTGAAAGTTCCAAGTTTGAGGGCCTTTAACTAAGATATTATAAAGTATTTCAATAACAAAGACTATTGACAAATCTTAATGACCCATAAATGTCGACTTCAGAACGGAGACTTTCTAATAAATGCAGTCATAAAAAAGCCACAATTCCTTATTACCAACATCACGACATCAACTTTAAAAAAAATCGTAAAAACTGTAACTATTCTCGTGAACAGTCGCACAATTTTTCACGAGCACCGTCAAGCGGCGTACGCTTCAAAAATGCAGAGCGCAATCTGCATAACAGATCAGATGTGCTTTGTTACCGTCATTTTTGTACGCTAATTGCCCGGTTCAGGCGAGTAATGCCTTTTACCGCTGGAACACATGAGCGGTTTAACGTGGTAAGGTAAGTAAGTGAATGTGCTGGATTATTGAATGTGTGGGGTTGCTTTGTTTCACTTTTGAGATCTCATTATTGATTAAGCAATGGAATAGGGTATTACACCCATTTTTGAAAAGTGTCTCAATTAGATTTTATAGTGCTAATAAGCCACAAAAAAAAAATCGATCGATAAGTGCCATTAAAAGGCATTTCAATTTTACATTTTCAATTTTCGGGCGAAAACGCTGGACGCAGTGAACGCCATATTGCTCTGAGGTCATGACGTCAGTTGGCAGTGTAAACAAACACTTATACGCTGATCAGTTGACAGTTGACAGTGACACTTTTTAATTTGCACAGCCGTATGACGTAATAACATGGCGGCTACTTTCATAGTTTAGAGGCATGAGGAACAACAGGGTGTAAAGTTCACTCATCCTCCATAGAAAAGGGAGGATCCTCCGACCAGACGGGTATTGTGTCTGGTGGGCTACTGCCCGACGGTTGATGTCGGGACGTTGTATATATGCTAATCGCATGGTAAACTCTAATTGCGCGATGCAGGTTTGCGTGACGTCATGTCATTGATGCGTAGTTCATATATGGCGATGTAGATGCCGCCACAATAGTGTTAGAAAACAGATTAAAAAAACTGAAAGCTGCATCCGGTTAGAGTGGGAGCCGACCCCAACAAAGTTGGGAAGAAGCTAGGCAGATTGATTGATACTATATATTTCTTGAATAAAACTGCCGATTCTTCTTTAATTTCTGTATTTTTAATCTTCAACGTCTTTATCGTCTTACAAGTTTTCTTCATCAGTTCTTAATTACTGTTTCAATCTACTTAATCTACATTTTAATCATTCATTCACTATCTCTTTCACTCCTTGACTATTTCGTACATTCATCTCTGTCTCTCATTCATGCTTCACATCTGTCATTCATCATCACGTCTCATTACACTATCCTTTCATAACATTCCGTTCCTACATAAATTTTAAAATTTTATGTCTTTTAACTTGTCGGTATGTGGTTTCAGAGCACTTACCTACTTAAGCGACAGTTTTTATATTCAACCTTTACCTACACGTAACAAGCATAGACTTATGAACATAAAGTACGTGCTATAAAAAAAATATTTCGTACATATTTTTTTAAGTTTTTTATTCAAATCTCGTTTTCTGCGTAACGCTTAATTTCGCACTATTTTGCATTTTTATACAAGTATTTCGCAGTACGAGTACCTATTTATATTTATGTGGGTGACGCGGCCAAAATCTTGTTATCATAAAAAGTATAATTTTAAAAAGAATACGAGTAAAGCGTGCTCTGCTTATTATTTACAGAATTACTGAAAAAAACGCGACCCTGCAGTAAAGTGGTTGAGTTGTGTGTACTGTACAATAAATTTTATTTTTACAAAAATATCTCGACACCACGAAAGTTTTTTGCAGAGCAAAATATTTAGAATATTCCCGACATTACCTACATGGGGCCTATGGTTACGTTCAGATTTATTCCGAAACTTTTAGTTTTGTAAAAGTCGAGCATTTAAGGGATTTAGGCGCAGAATGCCTAGTTCTCAAAATGGCAACTGAGTCTTTGGACTAATTCTCAAAATGGCTAATACATACAATTGTCTGTCAATGTTATTGTCTGTATCATGTAATGGTAAATGTAAGTTGATAAAGAAATAAATAAATATAAATTTTTCCTCCTCCAATAGAATAAAACTGGCCAAGTGCGAGTCGGACTCTCACATAAAGGGTTACGTATCACCGTACATACAATATTTAATACTACATATTTGATTTAAAAAAATTGCTACATCAAAAGTTTCTTGTATGAGGACCCCCTTTAATTTTTAACTTAATTTTATTTTTATTATTTGTTGTTATTGCGATAATATAAATACACAATGTGTGAAAATTTCAACTGTCTACCTATTACGGTTCATGAGGCCGCCCGCTGACAGACAGCGGAGCCTTATTAGGGTTCCGTTTGGCACCCTTCGGGTACGGACCCTTAAAACATACACAAACAAACAAAGGCAAAGTATTTGTAAGTCATAAAACATTTGTACAGCAACTTTACACACCGAGGCTCCTCCGTGCCTCGGAAAGCACGTTAAGCCGTTGGTCCCGACTGTTATTCGTGGATCTTTGACGGTCGTTACAGGTCGTCTGAAGCTCAAAAGTCTGACAACCAGTCTTACCAGTATTACCCAGGAACTGGGTTGCGGAGGTCAGATAGGCAGTCGCTCCATGTAAAATACTGGTAGCTGCATCCGGTTAGACTGGAAGCCGACCTCAACATAGTTAGGGAAAGGCTAGGCTTGCAGTTGGCAATCATACTTTACTCTGTCTAAAAGGATTTTGTTAATTTCCCAAAACAGACAAAAAAAAAGTTTACGAGACCATTTTTTTTTCATAGTTCTCATATAAAATCAACAACAGATCCATATCTTCTCCATAATTCAGAGAACAAATCAAGTTCTACCATACCAACTAGCGTATAAGCGAAAGACGTACAATATTTATAGGAGCAACTAAATTTCCGGTCCCGGGACACGGAGCACGAACCGCTTCCGGGAATTTGTCCCGGACGGTTCAGGGCACAACACTTCTTCACTTCTAACTTTCTCATCTTTTGAGGATAATCTTAGGATTGTTCTTTTCATTTTTATTTCTTGTGGAGTAGTTTGATATGCTGGGGAGTTTGATGCGCTGCAGAAATGCAAGAACTATGAAGTTTGAGTTATTATTAACTCAAAATTCATAGTTTATTGGAGTATTTTTTAACCGACTTCAAAAAGGAGGAGGTCAGGAGGTTCTCAATTCGTCGGAACATTTTTTTTTTAAGTATTTGAAATAAAACTTTTCTTTCAACTTTTCCCCTATAATTTTATGTATGTGCGTCACTTTTACGTGAACAAAAAGGTTTTCTTTCTTTCATACCTAAAGTAATTGTTGTGTAATGCTGAATGAATGATAAACAGCCAGTCACGTGGTTACAATGAGCCAACGCCGAGCTAGTTTTCTGAGAAAAAAGTTTACCAAAGATGAGAAAAAAGTTTGTTAAAAAAAAAAAAAAAAAAAAGTTTGGTGATAAATATTATGTTTTGAAGAAGCACAATTATACAACTAAATAGCCTCATAAAAAAAATTTAAAATCATTCAATGCATTACAGACTCCCAGCTAATTGCTAATTATTTAATCTCAAATATTTAAAAACTAAATGTATTGGATGGGTGTATCAATTGCTACGGTGACGATTGTGACGAACTTATCATCATCATCATTATTTCAGTCGAAAGACGTCCACTGCTGGACGGCCTTAGATGAACTTTATACTTATATAGAATTAAGATTAGAAGCACTGTTCTCATGTGACTTTGTGTTTTTTTTTTTTTAATATAAATATCTGTAAACCGAAACTTAAAGGGAAAATACTAATGGCATACTATTTGTAGATCAATTAATATCTCATAAGATAAATGAGATCCAAGTGTATTCAAGTGTGTGTTTAGCTTAATCCGAATCGGATTCAGAAAGACCTCAACAAAATGCAAATACACCGAAACGTTTGTTACGAAAACATGGCAACACATCCCATAGTAAGCAAAGCTCCATAACATCCCATCCGTTAATAAAAAGAAAATATTCAATCGTACCTCCCTTTGCATGTAATATACTGAAGGGTCACTCCTCAGTAATTTAGCGCACTCTTGGCCAAACTGGTTTGTTTAGCCCTCCCTAAGGAGGCTGTGTAACCTCCCTTAGGCTCAGTAATTGATAATGAAAAGGAAGAAGGTTCGTGCCCGGAGGGGTTCTACATTTGCTGAGGAAAGCAATTTTTGTGGTGTTTGTTTTCCTGTAATCTACTGCTAAATAATCCACACCGAAGTTACTTTTTCTAAAGCAACATTTTGCAACATGATATAACGTATATAAGTAACTTTTGCTGCTTAAGTAATTTTTTTTTAGTTATCCAACGTTGCCCACACTTGTAAAAGTTGCCCCACAAAAAGTAACTCCGGTGTGGATGCACCTTAAGAGGGGCGATTATTCTACTACGCGTAGGTAAGTCCCAGAAACATTTCTCTTTCAGTTTGAGTAAAGTTGGGCCGGTTTCATTAAAATTTAATAGCGCTCAGTTAAAATTAGTTTTCAGAAACTGATTTCAAGCTTAGACATAATTTTCTGAAAGTTAAAGTGACGTTTTTAACAACAATTTAACAGTCGAGATTCTTGTGAGAAAGGTTGACCGACAGACTAAGGCCTTAACATGTAACTGTTTTTTCGTCCCTCGTAAATAAAATAAAATAAGTAAATAATTTTCACCGAGACTTTCTTTTTAGCCCCGTTTATAAACCCAAATAATGACTTTCACACATAAATGAGCAATGAGGTTTGTTTTAAATTTAGTGTAAATTATAGCATTTAATATTCTATTTATCCGTAAAAACATAAACTTCTAATTAAAAAGTTCTGATGAAATTACCCCTTGACTCTACACATAACAAAGAAATGTTAGAATTATCCCTTATCCACACACAGAAAACCGATTTTTACGTTCAAACGATTCTCCAACAGTAGCATTTGTCCAAAACCTCTTCCAAAGTAAAACCGATTATATAATCGTAGATCTCATAGCGAAGGAAATCCTACTTATAGAAGCTGCTTGGGAAGAATAAATTGTGCCCGAATGAACGCAAGATGGCGCCACTCTCGACATGGTTGAGCAAAGGGAGGTAGGATAGTCGGATGTGGCATTTAATTTATAAGCGAGTCAATGATGATGGCTAAACACTTGAGAGGTATATTCATCGATAATAAAGGTATCAGCAGTCACACCCTCACAGCTGTTTTCAAGTAGATTTTACAATAGTTTTTCGCTTATTTAATTTCCAGATGAATCTCAACCTACATGAACAGTTTTACATCTGCCGACTCAGTTTTTACTGGTGTACTGTTTCATACTTGCTGGTAGGGAACGGTTTGAAAACATTAAAAGCTCGTGGCTTTCCTTTCTTGCTTTGTGGTGAACATTACTTACTTATTTTGAACAATGCTTGGAAATTGCAGAAAATTTAATGAAAAGAAGTGTCAAAATAATTATAAAATAAACATTTTCAGCTGATTTCGTATGAGCTACAATTTATTAATTACTAGCTGATCCGACATACGTTGTTCTGTCTTAGCTATGAATATTCTAATATAAAAGCGCGAAGTTAAAATAGTTTTCTGAAATTTTCCAATTTTCTGCGCAATCTTATTATTTTTTCTTTCATTAAAACCTTCTCCTCTTCTTCTCTTGTACCTCTTGTTTATGAAATAAATTATTATTTATTTATTTATTTATTTCTCCTGACAATAATAAACGCAACAAAAAAAGAATTAGCGAAATTTTTCCATCCGTTCACTCGTGATACACCAAGGGAAATAAATATTAATTTTTATGTACAGGGTGGAAGAGACATCGACGCGCAAACGGTTACCACGTATTCATCATTCTGAGCTCCCAAAAATAGAAATTTTTCATCGGTTATTGAAAAAAAATCTGCTCTTCCATACATTTTGACCGTGTAGGTATTGCACTATTGTAGGAAACTGCAGATTTTTGTTTTAATAACCGATGAAAAAATTCTATATAGGGGGGCTCAGAATGATGTACTGAATACGTGGTAACCGTTTGCGCGTCGATGTCCCTTCCACACTGTTTAAGTATAGGTTAAAACTTATTATTTTTATATTCCTATTCTTTTTCAAAATGAATGCATCTAAGTTTAACTCTCACATCCGTGGCAAACGCGTGCTCACTGGGCAATCTGCGATAGTTCCTGCGAATGCATTTAATCCCAGCTGACAGGCGCTCAATGCCAGTCTTATAAATTTCTCTCGAGATTATAAAATAATTTAGTTCTGGCACGTGGACTCTGACAAAAGGACATTCTAGCGCTTCTAAGCTTGTTTTCATAGATCTTGATTTAAATTATGAAAATGGGTAGAGAGTCCAATGCAATGGGTCTCCGAAAGAATCACAACACTCGCTTTTCTACATGTTACATGTGTTGTAGAGTTTTACCATTGGAAAAGATACGCTAATGAGCAGCAAAGCCCTTGACGATGTTTATATAACTTTATTTCGGGTGGCATAATAGACCCATAGAAACCAACCTAGTACTATGATATTTTTATTTGCCATGACTCGCCACACCTAGATAAGACATGGGCCACTGAATCAAAACCTGTTTTCCTGTTCTGTGGTCAAAACGTACAGCTATTGCGTTCAGAATGCCGTTGTTGCTACCCCGTATACGGGACAGCAGGGAAGCTGCTTTTTTGTGCATGATGGCCTGGAAACCATCAGTGCGCGCTTCAGCAAACATCCCAGATGCACTGCACCGCTACGGCAGACCCAACAACTTCCTGAACCCCTCTTCCCCCTCCCTCTTCATCCTCCTCCTCCCCGTCCCCCTCCTCCTACTTCCTTTTTATGATTACAAGGAAAAATATTATTTTTTTGAGTATAAAAAGAACCACCAACGTCACAGTCAGCTCACACGTTTATATTTTTTGGTTTCATTTCATTTCATTTATTCTTAACAATTTTTAAATTGTGTCGAATTTTAAACACGATTAAATTACATAAAAAAATACAAAAACTTAAAATAAAAACAGCAGTTAAATGTCAGTTAAATGTCAACGTAAATGAACAACTAAAGATTTTGAAATAATTAAATAATCATTATAAATTTATAGTATAATATGTATGTTTACAATTTAAATGTCATTAATAGAATAATAGCAGCCTTCCAGTAGGTAACGCTTCAGTTTACTTTTGAAGTCCCTTCTGTAAAGTGACAATTTTATATCAACGGGAAGTTTATTGAAGATTTTCACTGACATGTGGTAGGTACCGTGTGCGACTACATTAAGTTTAGGAATATAAGTGGTTTTAAAATCTTTTCTTCTCGTACTCTCTCTAAGCTTTCTTTCCTCTTCAGTCTCATATTGCTGTACATATTTAGAAAAATGTGTCAGGAGCACCAATACATATAGGGAAGGTACAGTGAGAATATTCAAATTTACAAAGTGCCTCTTACAAGATTCCTGCTGACGAATGCAAACCATGGTGCGAATGGCCCTTTTTTGTAACACAAATGCTCTCTGTATATTGTAATCGTAGCTGCCTCCCCAGCATAAGATGCTGTATCGTAACCTTGACTCGATTAACGCATAATAGACTTTTTTTAACTGTTTAATGTCAATATCATTTCGTAGGCTTCTCAGTACATAACATGCTGAGCTGATGGAGTTTTTTAAACTTTCAAGTTCTGGTTTCCAATTTAAATAACAATCAACATTTACTCCTAAAAACTTTACTGCCTCTACCATACTGACTTGAACTCCATCCAAAGCACAATTTAGATGACTTTTATTTTTGGAAGTGGTACGAAATAAGATTAAGTTGGTTTTACTAGCGTTCACTTTGAGTCCGTTGATAGTAAACCACTTGTGAAATACCTCTAAAGCTTTATTTACGTGCAAATTAAGAGATTGAATGTTATCTGCTGAAATGATAGCATTAGTATCGTCTGCAAATACCACTAACTTTGCATGCTCCCCTAATATATTTTCAACATAATCTATTACATCGTTAATAAATATAATAAAGAGAATAGGACCCAATATAGATCCCTGAGGAACTCCTACAGTAGTGTTTTTTAATTTAGACCTAATAGCTTGCTGATTAAATACATTGTCAGAAACATTCCTCTCATTTTTATTTTCAACGCGAATCAGTTGTTTTACTTCCACGAACATTTTTCTATTTTTTAAGTAGGATGTCAGAAGTTGTATAGCTTTGCCTCTCACACCATAATGCTCAAGCTTAACTAACAACAGGTCGTGGTTTATTAAGTCAAAAGCAGAACTTAGATCTAAAAAGAGACCGGCAACCATTTGCTTTGAATTTAGTTTACTTCTGACCTCCATAAGTAGCGTATCAATAGCATCTTGTGTTCCTACGCCAGATTGGTACCCAAACTGTTTATAATTTAAGACTTTGTTTCTGTTTAAATGTGAAAATAGTCTTGTTTTTATTAACTTTTCAAAAATCTTTGATAAGGTTGGCAAGAGAGATATAGGTCTATACATTTTAGGATCCTGAGTAGAGCCTTTTTTGTGGACTGGGATCACCTTGGCTATTTTCAGTTGATCAGGAAAAATACTATCCCTGAAGCAATTGTTATAAAAATCTTTTAGAGGTTCTGCTAAAATATCTATGTTATCTTTAAATATCGTTATAGGTAATTCATCAAACCCACACGATGATTTACATTCCATTTTATTTATTAATTTAACAATCTCACTAGTTGTGACGGGTTCCCAAGTAATTTCTTTATCTACTCTTTTTGTACTTTGCTGTAATAATTCTAATGCCGAATTGCTTCCTATGCTTCTAGTGATGTTTATATTTGTGTTATCTGCAAATTGTTTTGCAAAGATATTAGCAACTTCATTAGGCTCTGTCACGAGATTATTGTCTACTCTTAAGATTATACTTTTATGTTCTTTTTTTGTTTTGTTCCTATGTTTATTTATAATTTTCCATATATCCCTAGAAATATTTTTAGAACGTGATATTTGAGACTGCACAGCTAATTTTTTTGCTTTTTTAATTATTTTCTTGTATAAACTTATATATATTTTTCCGTAATTTGTAACGCTTCCATGAACGTTACAATTTTTGCTTGTAACTAGAAATCGCTTCATTTTACTAGACATCTTGATGCCCTGTGTAACCCATGCTAAGGAACTCCGTTCTGAATTTATCTGTCTGGTTTTACTTTTAAAAGCTGTCTTAAATGTGTTGTTAAGCTTTCTAACAAACTCGTTGATGCCTAAAATGCTCCAGTCCTGTTCTAACAGTAACTGTCTAAATACGTTTTTATTATTTACACTGAATAATCTTTTTCTTACATATATTGCTGGTTTTTTATGTTTGTTTTTTTGATTACTTGGCATAGTTATACAGCACTGTAAACCCGCGTGCCCATCAGCTAAACCGTTATGGTCAACATTACAGGATATTATATGGTCATTAAAAATGTTAGTAAATATATTATCGATGCACGATTCAGAATTATTCCTTATAAAGGTTATGGTATTTATAAGAGCTCTAAAATTATAACAAGTCATAAGATTAATAAAATCATTTTTTTTATTATTCTCGGCTAGTAGATTTATATTAAAGTCACCACAAACACAACAGTCATATTTAAATAGATGTTCGAGCAATTGTTCCAGACTGTTCATAAAAATTGTCAAGTTTTTATCATAAGGGCTACGGTAAATGCAACATATACACACACCAGTGGCTTTATCCTTTACAGCACAAACCTCGAAAGATTCCATTTTGTATAATTTTTTTCCTATCTTTAATTCCTCGAAATCCCTATCTTTTCTTGCGAGTATGACTGTACCTCCTCTTTGCTTCTTTATTCGTGTATTGTAAGATGCTACTCTGTAATCGTTGAGATTTAACAAGTTAATTAAATTATCATTAAGAAAATGCTCGCTAATACATAAGTAATGGAATCTATTTTGTAGCCTTTCTAAGTATAACTCAAACTCATCTATTTTATTATTCAAACCACATAGGTTTTGATGAAAGATATTTAATTGTTCATCTGTCAGGCTACTATTATTTACACAATTTAATCTAGTATGACTATCAGCACTAATTTTATTACAATTCAATTGCCTACAGGATGTCTTATTTGTCAAGAAAAAACTCGTTTAACGACAAACTAGTAGAAGCTAAGTTATTATTATAATTTTGTAATTGTTCCATAAGATTTAATAAGTCAAGAAATATTGATTGCATACCATGGTTGTTTATTTTACCCGAGTGGCTATCAAACATGCTGTTATCGTACTTCAAATTTCGGTTGCTGTCTAATAGATACACATGATTATGGTGTAGGACATCCAAGTTCAATAGATTAATGAAGGTTTCCACACGCCAATTAAATAAGTTGAAGTTACTATTACATTTGTATGTCGGGAAACAAACAATAACATTCGTGTGCTTCAAGCTCTGTAAGGTTTTTCGTATATTGAAGATAGTGGTCATGTAATTATTTGTCCTTATAAAATCTTCTTCACCCAACAGTATGACGCAATAATCCCTCATGGTGTAGTCAGCTATTTTAGTGTTTATGCCTTTTAGTAGTAGTTCTGCAGTAGCGCCTGTTGTTATGTAATGGCAATATTCGTATTCGCTAAAAGTGTTTTCTGTTATTGACAGGATGTTGTTTTTTCTATTTGCGCTCACTATACATAGTCTGTGTTTTGACTTCGGCTGGTTGCTCAAGATGGCTTCAGTGGATACTGGATGTTCCTGGTTTTGTGAGCATTGAGTGACAGGAGCTATGATATCGGCTTCAGGAGGACTATTATTTTGGTGACAACTTTTGTCCTCAGACAACTCAAATGTAGATGTAGGACTGGTCTGAGCGCATTGAGTGAAATCTTGGTACTGTGGTGTGATTTTGAAGGAATCCGTTAGTCGACGTCTGGGACTGGATTTTCGTGTCGAGCGCTGTACTTTACGAAGTGAAGATAAGGGACTCTTGCATATTTGTTTTAACATTTCTATTTCTTGAGAGCATTGAGCTAATTTTGACTTCAAGTCTATGTTCTCTAATATAACATTGTCTAACTCTTGTTGTGTGCTTTCTAAGTTCGACTTAAGAATATTTACTTCCTTATTCCTTTCCTCCCGCCACAATGCAAGAACGTTGGTTGACACGTCCAAACTTTTGCCTAATAATTCCTCTGAGTCTGAGGAATTCAGGGAGATGCTCATGTCTATTGTTTCTAAGGATTTAGATCTCACTACCGGCCTTCTAAACGTTATATTGTTTATTTCTGCCATCTGTGACAATCTCCAATTTAAAGTCTACGCTCCAATGCTCAAAATGAGATCTCAAATATCAGCTGTTTTATTAATTTATGACAGTTCTTGGTGCTTTACTATTTTTTTCCTCCAAAGAGTTCTAAAATTATTTATTTTCTACCAAATACTAAAATATTTTTAAGTGGTATCCCTAATCGTTTGTTTTGCGCTCCCTGTCGTCAAGTAGCTGTACTATATTGGTTCGTCTATTCAGCGCGCGGTGACGTGCTGGCGCTAGTTGTCGAACATTCAACAAAGTCCAAAGGTCAACTTTTGAAATATTTCTCGTAACGTTGTTGACTATTGTAGTCTTTTGTGATTATTGCACTATTTTTAATATAAAACTGCACTCATCTTCAATAATTGATAGAAACTATGATGATGTTGTAATAATTTGTTGTTATAACACTGTAGTATTGTTTCTGAAGTGTTTTGAACGTCACATATTATTGTTGATTTATTTTATCATACACTTGTTTTTAACAGCCACCAATAATAACACTCGTAAATTATAGTATTTGCACCGAGTTCCACGCCTTTTTAGTCAATTAAGAATGTACTTTATATTAAATTACAAATTTTAAATACGCGAGTCTAATAAACATTGCAGTGTTGCCAGTAGAATGAATGGTTTTCCTCATTCCACAAAGAAAGTTTCATGTAAAAATGTTCCAAACGTACCCACAGTAAACAAATATAAAATTCTTTGAGAGTAAGAGATAGGTAGGCTTTTTGGCACACAAAACCTACAAAATTGACCTCTCTTCGATAATAGGCCGAGGCGTTTCTACAGAAATATTCATAATTTATGTAAGTGTCTATTTGATATTCATAATGGACGGAACGAGTGGGCCTCTCCAAAATATATATACACTACACTTATATTATATATAGGTAGCTTTTAAAATATCCAGCGTGCTTGCTTTCCCGGTAAAATATTGGGGTATAAATATTTTGAGATGATCTCGGGTGAATTAAATGCAAGAAGGAGCTGATATTAAGGGATCAGGACGTACAATATCATGTTAAATGTGACTCAACGGTTAAATGGTGGTATCGTTAGAAGGTTTTTGTGAGTTCGAATCCCACTTGTTGCATGGTTGTGGTGAAGTATGTACAGACATTAGGCGTTGCACGACTGTAAAGAGTTCTTTAATCAGGGCAAGCCAGAGAAAAAAAAAAACTTTTTTACAAAAAAAAAAAAAACACAACCGACTTCCAAAAAAAAAACCGGTCAAAAGCGAGCCGGACTCGCGCACCGAGGGTTCCGTTCCGATTCCTGAAAAAGTGTGCTATTTAGAGACATTGTTTTATTTTTCCTGTAATCTTTATAATAATATAAACTTCTATCACATAGAATAATTTCAGATTTTTATCTTTGCAAACTTCGGAGATAGGGGGGGGGGGGGGAACGATACTTTTTTTTACATTTTTCATCAAAAGTCGAAAACTATGTGGTCAAAAAAAAATAAAAAATGTTTGTGAATGTGCAAGCAGCGCTCTTTCATATAATACCCCACATGCTCTAGTAGCCCCACTTTGAATTTTTAAGACCCCCTGTCAGTCCCTGTTACAAAAAAAATATAAATATTTTTACTTCTTTCTTATTTTGCAAAATATTTGGATAAACTTCATCTAAAACTGTTCCAAATTTCAAGTTGATAGCATTAGTAGTTCTTGAGATATCCAGCTGTGACAGACAGACAGACAGAGTCACACCATGAGGGTTCCTTTTTTACCATTTTGGTACGGAACCCTAAAAATATACTTACATAAAAACGAACTAATAACCTCCTCCTTTTTTGAAGTCGGTTAAAAAGCACATGCTGTAGGTACCATCAACGATAATTTGTTCTACATCAGGTGGGTTGTACGTCTGTGTATGCTGATACTTTTATGAACCTGTGCATAACCAATAATTATTTTCCAAGCGTGGTTATTTTGACAACACAGATTATTATAACATCACGCCTTTTATTCTAAGAAGGGTTAGGTAGTCATGGTGTATACCTATACTGGATGAATTTTTTTACCGTCTCGAAAAAAATTGGGTATATTAGGTGAACGGAGTAGAAGCCTATGGCATACCTAGTTTTTTTTTTTTAATAGCTTAGACAGAAAAAAATATCAAAGTACCAATAAATACTACAAATTCGATGTAAACTTTTCATTTTTGTACCATAAAAACAGAAATTTTGAAAAAAAATAATAAATCGTTTAAAAATATCGAAATTCAAATCATATGCAGCCTGCATATGATTTGAATTTTTGGAGGAGCTCGTGGCTAAGTAATAACTGCCGCACGGGACGATCCATCACGTTAAGCTACGCTTGCCGGGGTTGGTCAGTGGATGGGTGACCATCTTTACACACCGAGACTCCTCCGTGCCTCGGAAAGCACGTTAAACCATTGGTCCCGGCTGTCATTCGTGGATCTTTGACAGTCGTTACGGGTCGTCAGAAGCCCGAAAGTCTGACAACCAGTCTTACCAAGGGGTATCGTATTACCCAGTTACTGGGTTGTGGAGGTCAGACAGGCAGTCGCTCCATGTAAAATACTGGTATTCAGCTGCATCCGGTTAGACTGGAAGCCGAACCCAACATAGTTGGGAAAAGGCTAGGCAGATTGATTGATATGATTTGAATTTTTGATTTTTTTAATTAAAAAAAAAAAAAAAAAGTTAGGTATGCCATAGGTTTCTACTCCGATCACCTACTATACCCAATTTTTTTCGAGACGGTAAAAAAAGTCATCCAGTATAATAGTACTAACAACCACAAGTCGTCAGTTTCATATTATGTTTAAACTAGCTTTTGCCCGCGGCTTCGCCCGCGCATGTATTATACTATACATATAAACCTACCTCTTGAATCACTCTATCTATTAAAAAAAACCGCATCAAAATCCGTTGCGTAGTTTTAAAGATCTAAGCATACATAGGGACAGACAGATAGCGGGAAGCGACTTTGTTTTATACTATGTAGTGATACTATGTTATATAAGGGCGAGCCTATTGAAGTGAAATTAAATTTATTTGCAAGAATTGTAGTACATTACAGATGGTCGGGTATTATAACAGTTTCTAAAACAATTCGCTAAAACTAGTATGTAAAATAATTGATTACATTATTTAAATTAATGGAGCTAAGACCAGAGGGCTGTCCTATTTTTGGCCAAAGAATCAGCATTGCCCTATTTGCCCTACACCGTGGCAATGCTGCCAGCCTTTTGGGCACTTTTTCTGTTGACAGCGATGCGGACGAATTTTTTGATGCCCTATGATGCTTTCCCTTCCTTTTTAAGGTTCCGTACCAGTATGGTAAAAAGGAACCCTTACGGTGCGACTCAGTCTGTTTGTTTGTCTGTCTGTTTGTCTATCTGTCCGTCTGTCTGTCTATCTGTCTGTCTGTCACAGCTGGATATGTCAAGAACTACTAATGCTATCAACTTGAACGGTTTTAGATGACGTTTACCCAACTATTTTGCAAATAAGAAAGAAATAAAAATATTTATATTTTTTTTACAACAGGGACTGAAAGGGAGTCTTAAAAATTCAAAGTGGCGTATGGGGGGTATCATATGAAAAATCTGAAATTATTCTATGTGATAGAAGTTTATGAAAGATTACAGGAAAAATAAAACGATGTCTCTAAATAGCACACTTTTTCAGAAATCGGAACGGGACCCTCGGTGCGCGAGTCCGACTCGCTCTTGACCGGGTTTTTTATATTGCCATGTACAGTGGGCTGCATCAATTGGGTACCCCAGTTGTATTATTTTAAATCTGTTAGTTTATAATATATTATGTACATACAAATAAAAATCCATAGTTTAACCTTTTGAAACAATTTTTTTAACAATTTAATAAAATTGGAACATAAATCATAGTTATGATATTTTAAGAATAAGAATGTCATTTGAGAAATTATATAGTAAAATGTAAGTGTGAATCTTTTATAAAGTTTAGGTACTCACTCACAGAATATAATAATTTGAAATGTCCAACAACCGGCCACAAATCCAGATTCCGGTCTGCTACTGAGAAATTCCAAATGAATTTTGACAAGTTCTGATAATATTCATATTTTACATCACAAATCCTTTTGCTAGTCAAATATGAAATATTCACAATTAGTTCGCCATTAAAACCGATTAAAATCCCTCACCATCCTAAAAGTTAGTTTTATAACTTTACTTGACGAGCCATTAACTCTCTTGGGTACAAAATGGGGCCCTAAATAGATATGGAGCTCATTACTCATTCATTATGACATTTATTTGAGTTGTGTGGGCAGAATCATGGTTTTTGTTACATAATGGATGTTTTAATTATTATTTTCATTGTAACTACATTGAAAAGGTAGTGTGAAGTGATATAATTAAGTGCCTGCAATGACATTATACATCTAGACGTTGCCATGATTACAGTGTGAAGTGTGGAAGTGAGACACATATATACGAAATAATTAGGAAAATTGAGACAAAGCATCGTATCTTCTGTCCATTACGGCGTGCCGTATTTTTGCTTTAAAAATGTTGCCAAACAAAGTACTTTGCATTGCAAAATTTAAAAATGTTGCCAAACAAAGTACTTTCACTGTTAATATTGCTGTCTCATGACCGGCCACGCGGTGGCTCGATCTAGATGTATATTATCTAAGAGTGCCTGAATGATATTGACAGGAGGGAGTTGTTGACAGTTGCGGGCAGAAATTGTATTGATAAAACAAGATGGCGGGTGTAATTTTGGCCGCGCGCCAAAAGATCTTTGTACCGTTGTATATTGTAATGTGCCAGTGTGACGTACACGTGAGGGCGGGAATACGCATGTCTCTAGCTTGTACAGACGCCAGCACATCAAGCTACTACAATCTGTCAAATTTCTTTAATAGTTTTTAATTTTTATCGCTAAAGCTTTAGGTTCAAAGTTGATTGGGAAAATTTTACAGTTTCGGGTGGCTTGACCTGCTGGCGTCTGTACACAACTATGCAAGTAGCTATAGGACTGTGTATTCTCGCCCTCATGCTGTAAGAGTGGTAATACACATGCTTATAGCTTGTACAAAGGTATGAAAGTAGCTTGCATACTATTGTGACATTCACCAATCAGAAGTTGTTAAGACACACGGCATGCAAACTCCTTGCATACCTTTGTACATATAAGCTATAGGGCTGTGTATTCTCGCCCTCATGCTGTAAGAGTGGTAATACACATGCTTATAGCTTGTACAAAGGTATGAAAGTAGCTTGCATGCCATTGTGACATTCACCAATCAGAAGTTGTTAAGGCACACGGCATGCTAACTACTTGCATACCTTTGTACATATAAGCTATAGGGCTGTGTATTCTCGCCCTCATGCTGTAAGAGTGGTAATACACTGCATATAGCTTGTACGAAGGTATGCAAGTAGCTTGCATGCCATTGTGACATTCACCAATCAGAAGTTGTTAAGGCACACGGCATGCAAACTACTTGCATACCTTTGTACATATAAGCTATAGAGCTGTGTATTCTCGCCCTCATGCTGTAAGAGTGGTAATACACTGCATATAGCTTGTACGAAGGTATGCAAGTAGCTTGCATACCATTGTGACATTCACCAATCAGAAGTTGTTAAGGCACACGGCATGCTAACTACTTGCATACCTTTGTACATATAAGCTATAGGGCTGTGTATTCTCGCCCTCATGCTGTAAGAGTGGTAATACACATGCTTATAGCTTGTACAAAGGTATGCAAGTAGCTTGCATGCCTTTGTGACATTCACCAATCAGAAGTTGTTAAGGCACACGACATGCAAACTACTTGCATAGTTTTGTACAAGCTGCAGGCATGTGTATTCCCTGCCTTACAGCATGAGGGTGAGAATACATATGCCTGTAGCTTGTACAAAACTATGCAAGTAGCTGGCATGCCATTGTAACATTCACCAATCAGAAGCTATTATGGTACATTGGCATGCCAGCTACTTGCATAGTTTTGTACAAGCTATAGGCATGTGTATTACCACCCTTACAGACTGAGGGCGGGCATACACATGCCTGTAGCTTGTACAAAACTATGCAAGTAGCTGACACGCCATTGTGACATTCAGCAGAAGCTACAGCATGCAAGCTACTTGCATAGTTTTGTACAAGCTACAGGCATGTGTATTTCCGGCCTAACAAATGGCACAATGGAATGCAAGCTACTTGCTTACTTTTGTGCAAGTTACTGGCAGTGTAGTATGGGCTTTTTTAGCAGACAAGAAGACCATCTACTTACCATCCTCGTGACGTAATCCTTTGCTCGTTTTTTACGACACCAGTTGATGGTAATAGGTACACAGGGCAAAGGAGTTAAGTAACCAGACACGCACACTACAAAACTATATCGCTACTGTACGTACTGCTCACAATGACAGCCCCGCACACATCCCTTTCATAGAGTGAGTGCGCTGACGTCTTTTAAATGATAGTGTAACATGATTTCCCAATGTAGGACAGTTGCTCTCGTGGCGCAAAAGGTAAGCATTCAACCTACAGGGGCAGAATGATCCGAGTTCGAGCCACGAGTTTACTAAAATATTATTTTTGAGATTTCGTAATTTAAAATGAATATACTAACTGAATAAAGCAATATTCTGACCAGTTTGAGAATCTACCACAAGTATCTCGCCTACTTAAAATTATTTCCCAGTTTAGAAGCTAACTACCCGCTTTAAAAATATATTCCTGCCTTTAATTGTGAACTTATGTAGTCAGTCTGCATTAGCAACTACACATATACTCTTTCTTTTGCACTTGAAGTTTGTGATTGTGATATATTGATTAATTTAGACCATGCATCATTTAATAAGATTTCAAAAAGCACAGATTATTGTTTTGCATGAGCAAAAAATTATTTCTATTAGTGAAATCGCAAGGCGCCCCAATGCTATCGGTGAGTGAAATTATTATTAATAAGTGTAAAATATGCACATATCACAACACTAATAGTTGACTCACAAACGCACCACCGCTCAGGCGGACAGTCCGACCACGACTGATCGCCCCACCACTCGGACCGGTATTTATAACCGAGCGACGTATGCGCCTGAGGCAACGTCACAATACTGTCATCGGCTCTTATTGCGATATAGTGATATCTACATACACTACATCCCTTCCTTATTTTAATTTATTTTATTTCCAATTTAGGCATCTTTATCAAATCAGTTTTTTAATCAATTAATACAAGTAATTGCTTTATATTTTTACCCCATTGTAATCAATATAATTTCCTGTGTACTTTGTTTAATATATTTCCTTCCTTCTTTCTTTTCTTTCTTGTGATTGATAGTCTGACTACAATGTTCATGCAAGCTAATTGATATTATATCTTGATTATTGATGATAACGATGTTGTTTTGTATGTGTTATAACACGGCCAATATTGCTCATGAGGTGCAGTCAAGAGAGACCACATTTGCTTACTGTACATGAGGTGTGGTCGAAAATTTTGAGTATGAGCGGCCCAGCCATTCTAAATAGAAGTGGTTTAATACCACTGTTCTCAACTATAACATCTAATTCTCAAGGGTGATCAGGGATCCTCACACAATCATGAGGGCTTTCATAGCTTCGCTTATAGTTTAGATTTTCTTTGTAAAGGCGCTTGCTTACAAAGAAAATCACTTTAACCATAAGGTGGTATTTTCACCCTTCACACACTGCACCACACATTGTTAGTAGCCAGTTCATTGGCTAAATAATATTACTGCTGGTCCATTAGCCTTACCAATAAATTAATTATTTGCCTGCAAAGTTAAAACATTTGTTAATTAAATCAATCAATCAATCAATAAGCCTTTCATCCTGAACTTTAAAGACTAATCTAAAAATATTGTAGTGCTTTACAGATTGTCTCTCAGTTCAGTGTGCCTCTTGGCATAGGCTTCCTCTAACATCTTCCATTGCTTTCTATACCTAACCGCTCTTCTCCAGTTAGGACCGGCTGTTAATCTTAACTCATCCTCCCATTGCCTTCCTCTATTCCTTTTGCCATTTTATGGTACCATTCAGTGATTATTTTACTATATTTTTCTTGACTACTTCGCAGTATATGGCCTGTCCATGTCCACTTTAGTTGATCTATCTTTACTAGCACGTCTGTTACTCTAGCTTTTGATCTTATGCAAGTGTTTCTTTTCCTGTCCTGCTTTTTAACTCAAATCTTCTCCATGGCTCTTTGGCGGTGTACTAGACTGTCCCTGTGAAGTTTAGTGAGGGACCAGGTTTCAGGTGAGGTAGGGGAGAATGCAGGTAAAACTTTCTGTTTAATCTATGTGCTTGTTTCTGTGGATTTCATTACTTCCTTTAGGGACCAGTATTTTTTCCAGCTTATTGCCTATTCTTTTGTTTATTTCGTTGGTAGATTGGTCTCTGTGAGAGATGATTTGTCCTAGGTAAATATACTCTTCTATGCACTTCGCGGTTAGCAAGTAATTTGGTCTTGTTTATGTTCATGTAGAATCCGATTTTCTCACTTTGTTGCTTTAGGTCTTCTATCATTTTCCTTAGATTATGTGGGTCTTTTTTTAATAAGACAATGTCGTCTGCAAACCTTAAATGGTTCTGTTAAATGGTTCCTTAAATGACTGATAATCTGCCTAGCCTTTTTCCAAGTATGTTGGGATCGGCTTGCAGTCTAACTGGATGTAGCTGAATATCAGTATTTTACATGGAGCAACTGCCTATCTGATCTCTACAACCCAGTTACTGGGTAATACGATACCCATTGGTAAGACTGGTTGTCAGACTTTCGGGCTTCTGACGGACGACCCGTAACGACTGTCAAAGATCCATGAATGACAGCCGGGACCAACGGCTTAACGTTGCGCTGCGTTATGCTCCAGTGAGTCGGAGTGTACAGCTCTGGGTTGAGGCTGAAGGTGATGACCAGGAATGCGCGTCCGCTGCATGCTGGTGGTCAGGATACCTGTTGAAGCCGTGGATGCTGGCTGGCTGTGTGACTCGCCGCTCGAGAGTTTGAGGAAGTGATGCTGATGACGTCACGCTGATGTAGTTGCACGAAGGCTGCGCTGACGTTCATGCTCGGGGTCACCAATTTAGAGGTATGAGGAACAGGGTGTAAAGTTCACTCATTCTCCATAGAAAAGGTAGGATCCTCCGACTAGACGGATGTTGTGTCTTGGTGGGCTGCTGCCCGACGGTTGATGTCGGGACGTTGTATATATGCTAATCGCGTGGTAAACTCTAATTGCGCGATGCAGGTTTGCGTGACGTCATGTCATTGATGCGTAGTTCATATGTGGCGATGTAGATGCCATCACATGCTTTCCGAGGCACGGTGGAGTCTCGGTATGTCTAGATGGTCACCCATCCACGGACCAACCCCGGCAAGCGTAGCTTAACCTGATACATCGACCCGTGCAGCTATTATTACCTAGCCACGAGCTCTTCACTGTTTAATGACCAGTATGTACTTAAAGAGTACCACTACTGCTGACTTATTTTTCTTTTTGATAACTGTCAATTAATGACCAGTAGGTATATTCTACTTTTAATACCGTCGTTCTCTGATGACTTATCAATTTAATGACCAGTAGATATATTCTACTGCCGTTATCGTCATACTCTGATGACTTGTCCATTTAATGACCAGAAGATATATTCTACTGCAGTTACCGTCATTCTAGATGACTGTCAATTTAATGACCAGTAGATTTATTCTACTGCAGTTACCGTCATTCTAGATGACTTGTCAATTTAATGACCAGTAGCTAGGTTCTACTGCTAACACTGTCATTTCCCGACAACTGTCAATTTAATGACCAGTAGAAATGTTCTACTGCTATTTCGCATTGCGCGCATTTTGCACATTTTCATATGGTAATACCACCCAAGGACTCCACGAGACAGGATTGACGTAGTGTGGAGTGCATAAGCAAGGTATCCTTTGCGTCGTATTACATTTGTTTGGTTATCTCTTTTCTTAATAAATCTCAACTGTTTCTTCCTCATTCTTTTCAGTTTAGTTATATTTTTAATAACTTGTAATAGTTCAGTTTTATGTTTGTTTTCTTCTGCACGTTGTAAATACTGTCGCCGCCTTTCCTTATTTTTGTTTCAATTCAGCTAACATTTGTTTAGATAGCTCGTTTGTTTTCTGTAACTTTTGGCGTAATGCTTTTTTTTTTTCTTTTCAAAAGTATGCTTGAGTCCCTTAGTTTTAAACTTTTCTTTTTTAGATTTCCAAAACTATCCAGACTTGGAAATACCTCTAATGGGTTCTGTTTTACTTGAAGATGTGTCGTGTTTACTGTTGTCTTCATCTCTGCTTTTTAGCTATGGTTGATACTATGGAGAGAACTTTAGTATGTGTTTCTTCAACTAATCATATAGCATATTTCAAATAACTAAGCATGTGGTCCCGGGTTCGACTCTCAGGTCAGGCAGCGTCACTTATTTTCTCCATCACGAACCTCCGAATAACATACCGGAGTCTGAACTGTAGTCCATTTAAGGCAACAGACATGCCCAACGTTACTGGTGAAACGTGGTTGCACCACACATCTCTGCCTACCCCTTTGGGGCACATAAGCGTGATGTTATGTTTAAATAATTAAACCACTATTTTTGTCCTTAATAAACAAGATAGTATTTAAATAGTTATGAACCATTCATTGTTTCCTCCTTTTATTTACCTCCTTTCATTTCTAATGAAAAACTCTAACGTATTTATATTCATAATTTGACGTTTGAAATCAAAGAGATTTAAGATACTATAGAGAGGCTATCAGAAGAAATGTCACACAAAAACTGTTATGCCAAGTCTCAGTGACGCTATCTAGCATAATACTCGTATAGCAAAATTACATAATAACCAAGTATGACATGAATACTTGATACACCCAACCTTTGATTTAGCAACCGTCTGATAGTTTGACATATCTAAGAAAATTAATTAATTTATCTCAATACTCGATAAATTATAAAATAGTAACGAAAATAAACCGTAGTTGAATCGAGTCATTTCATCACTACAAGGTTGCAATACTACAATGTACAATTCGGCATATTTTTTTTTGAAATTAATTTTCATTTGGTGGACACGAATTTGACGTGACCTGCAGGCGTACCACACAAGACTGAGCGACTAGGACTTTTGACCACTAGGACATAAGTATTGGATTACGATTTTGTTCGCTTTGTCCCGTCTATTGTTAAGTAATATTTAATGTCTTTTTTTTTGGAATGTAACAATATTTTGTATATTTCCTTCCGAAATATATTATTTAATTATCTATCTGTAGGAGATTATATTTTTTCCATCCATTAAAGGGAATATAACAGTCGTCATGTTCCTCATAATATTATTATTTTTTTTTTTTTTTTGAACATGAATAATCGTCATTATTACATTGATTTATTATTACAATTTGTATAATAAAATATAAAAACTCACGGTTTTCTCCTCGTCGCCAATGTAAAATATGCACATATCACAACACTAATAGTTGACTCACAAACGCACCACCGCTCACGACTGATCGCCCCACCACTCGGACCGGTATTTATAACCGAGCGACGTATGCGCCTGAGGCAACGTCACAATACTGTCATCGGCTCTTATTGCGATATAGTGATATCTACATACACTACATCAAGAATGTATTAATTTACATATTATGTCACCGTGATCCCACCCAGTAATTTTATTATGATTGTCTGTTGTATCTCATTTAACGAATTGTGGATATGAATAGTTGAATCTAATAGAAAATGACACCGGAATAGTTGAATTTAGTATAATGAGTGGCTATGCAGTTAACAAATAAATACTAATTTTGTTAACTGCCACTCATTATATCGATAATTATTTAATTATTTCCATTAACGGTTTACACAGTATTACAGTAATAGTTTTTTTATCTATGTTTTGTAATAAAATATTCAAAAATATAAGTAATGAATATGTTTGTAAATGATTATAAAATAATAATAAAATACAATTTTGAAAAGATTTAATTTTTTTTAAACATTTAAAAATGTAAATTGCATGTATGGTAATTAAACAAAGGATTTATATTCTAAATAAAGTATAATAATATTGTTTAATACTTTTTATAAAAAATGACATTTTATATGTGCACTAATGAATAAAGTAAATAATAAGTGTCATTATTATATTATATATTATTTTTTATTTGTTATTAGTATGATATTGTGTATTACCTAGGTCACTCGCCCTGCCTTTTTATTTCTATTTTATCGTATTATAATTTTCATTATTACTGACCACTAGCCTTATATATCAATTGTATTTAAGTATATAGATATATATTCTCTGCATTGTATTTATATTGTGTATTTTTTATTTCTTAATTTATAATTTGGGAGGTGTATGTTTAGACCTAATATTTTAACTTTTTTTTGTAAAGAAAAAACGTTTGACTGTGGGTGCATTGTCACTGAGACAAGCGAAATAAACCGTCGCCTGCCTGGACCGACACCATTGGCTTACACAAATGTTTCGCCTCGGCACCGTACGTGAGATTGTTGCCACCCATACATCAGATCCATTCGCTTAGACCAGGATAATAGCAGCAGCACACAACGTCACTATGCAAACTGTACGGAACCACCTGCAAGCGGACGGTTTGACATGTTGCAGACCGATGCGTAAAATTTTATTATCTACCGTGCACCGTCAAAATCGCGGAATATCGGCACTTCGATTGACAAAACAATGTCGTCATAATTACTGATGAAAAATGTCTTCATCGAAAATCACCACCGACTTATCGTAACATATATACTACCTTTAAGTTTCAGACATTTTAACGTTTTGAAATCTATTATTTTCCTAGAAATAATTAATAATGGTTGGTAATAATTATAATAGCTACTGTTCCCGATACAGGTGGTAAATGTTTTTATTTTAATTTTAATTTTCAAAAATGTAGGTAATTTACATCTGTATATAACTGAACTAGCGACCCGGCCCTGATTCGCACGGGTTTTACGACTTGGCAAAACATGGAGGTTTCTATATTATATAAGTTAAATATTTATCATGATATTGAAAACCGCATCAAATCTGTGGTGTTAGAAGAACAACGCGGCCACACAGACAGACACGAAAAGCGACTTTATTTTATAATAGATACCTAAACGAAATACTTAATACTTTCACAGCATATTTAGCCATAATAAATTAAGTCGGCGGTACTGTGTAGGTAGGAGTGTGTGAGTGATGTTATTGTTACTGGATCAGATTATATTATTATTTGTTATCTATGTGACATGTTTATTCACTCCGCCCATTGTTGTATACATATATAATGGTATAAAAAGATGTAATAGCATGCTCTAAACATATTGTTGTATTTATAATAAAACATGTTTACTTGTGATGTTCTTTTTTTTAAATAAAGATATTTATTAAAAATGGTTTTATTTATTTAAGCAATTTTAAATAAATAAAACATTTTCTTAACAAAAAATGTTCTAATTGCTTTAGCTTAAAATAATAAATCGCAAAAAGAATCATCACTTCAGAGATTTGAACTCACAGAGTAGTACTCAGAAGTATGATGCCTTATTCGTTGGGCTACGAACGCTTAAGTTTTCAATGCGAAATTATGTTACCTATACTATAATTGAGAAGACATTAGCGCACTCATTCGCACATGAACGCGATGTGTGCGTGAGGGCATTGTGTGCTGTACGTAATGAATCGTTTTAACAGTAGCAATACAGTTTTGTAGTGTCACGCACACTATAACACTGGTTACTTATATCTATTGCAGAGTGCATACACTCCCAAAAACGAACGTACATACATAGGTACCTAATCTTTTGCTTGTCACAATTCAACCTCAGTAACAGATTTCGTTTCAAACACATCTATTTAACATTTGACACGAACAAAATTGATTCAATCCTCACGAGCAGAACCTGCCACATTTGACGTGACAGGAGATTATTGAATTGAAATTTTATGTTATTGGAAAAGATTGAGAACTGTGATTTTATGCTCGCATATTTGTAATTTTGTTGTAACTAAAAAGCTAAACTCATATTTCAGTGTCTCTCAGAAATAATAACTTTTGTGTGGCTTATTCAACAATAAACGATGACATTTCTAACATACATAAGTAAGTACCTACTTACCTCCTACTTACCTACCTACTTACTTTTTAAACTTTATCAATTGAGCATGGACTTGGACACAATTTTCATTAATTTAACAGAAGAGTTTTAATCAAAAAACTAACTGATTTAGTGTATAAATGAGAAAAGAAAATATCTTATCGACGACGAACGACCAATATCTTCTTTCTAAAAAATTGCAACTTTACAGGAGACGAAAAAAAAGTCTCATTTTTTATTTTATCTATTTTAATAATCTGATTATTGGAATAGAAATATGGTGTGAAATATGTTTTTATTCTAAAACTACCATTTAGAGAGTTAGAAGAAGTTAGGAGGTATTGGTTTCAGTTGAATTAAATTATTGAAAATTTAAGGGATGATAGGAGGTATTAATAATAGTAAAATAACATCAAAATTTTAGTTTTATTTAGTATCAGTTACCCGAGTCTTGTCTCGTAAGTACTAACAAGAAACATAGCCCAAAAAAAACAGTAAAAATTTAATAAGTACAACGAAACTTAGGTCTCGCTTTAAAATTTCAAACAAAAATAACACTTTTAACAACTTATTTTATAATCAAATAATAGTTATCAGAATAGATAGGAGGTTTTCGCAGCAATATCTTTTAGAAAAGTTCAACACAATAACATAGCAGATATTTCTACTTAAAGTTAGAAGGTATTCGCTGCAAAATTTGCGTCTCATAATTTTAGAAGTTATTTCTATTAGTGGTTCATAGGATAAATAGTTAAATATTGTGTTAGGAGGTTTTGCCAGTACAGGCGAAATATCATTTTACATCGATTGGCATTAGAAACTAAAAATCGAAAAAAAGGTAGTTAGGAGGTATTGGTAGTTCGTCGTCGTTATGACATTATTCCACTTACGACATAAGTATTATAATAAATACTGTCTGCAGGTAAACTTATCAATCTAATCAAAACAGGTAGGTACCAACTGAAAATCTCCATAAGCCTTAAGGCTTGTCCGTCGCAAAAAGCGCTGTCACTGTCGGACTGCATAGAAAAGAAAGAGAAGCGCGATGACACAACGCTTGCAAAATATGAAGTAATTATCGATTTCCAAAAAATCTGTTGATTAAACTAAAAAAGTAATGACAAGAAATCATTCCTTATTAGTTTGTAAAGAACTGTATAAATTTATGAACACTTTTAATGAAAACTGTAGGAGTAATATGGTAACAACTCGAAAAAATAGACCGAAATAGACCTGGATTTAGGTTTTTTTTTTCTTAGTTCTACAAACTAAAATAGATTTCAGGACACATGAAATCACTTCTTATGTATTGTAGATTACTGTGTATTTTTTCTATCAGAAAGTTGCTATAGTTACTGTAAAAGATGGTTACAAAGTTACTTAGTTTCGCCGTATTTTTAACCCCCGACGCAAAAAGAGGGGTGTTATAAGTTTGACCGCTATGTGTGTGTGTGTGTGTGTGTGTGTGTGTGTGTGTCTGTGTGTCTGTCTGTGGCACCGTAGCGCTTAAACAGGTGGACTGATTTGGATCTGGTTTTTTTTATTTGAAAGCAGGTTTTCCAGCGATGGTTCTTAGACATGTTTGATCAAAATCGGTTCAGCCGTTTCAAAGTTATCCGCTCTTTTGTTAGCTGCGGGAGGAATCTTAGACGCGTAATGGGTATTTACTTTACTTTCAAAACTTAGTGTGACCTAAAATTTGAAACATCCATGTATGCTATCTATCTATGCAAGATTATGGAATTCTCGGTCTGATGCTGCAGCCAGGATATCCAACACTAGTGTGCTGGATACACTCTTGAAAAAATAATAGCAGAAATGTCATGTTTGGATTCATTTACATCAGTATTTGATTCTATATACAATGCAATGGTGGCAACAGGATGAGCTGATGCTGCAGCCAGGATGTCCAGCACACTAGAACACTCTTGAAAAAGTAATAGCAGATATGTCGTGTTTGGATTCATTTACATCAGTATTTGATTCTACATACAATGCAATGGTGGCAACACGATGAGCTGATGCTGCAGCCAGGATATCCGGCACACTAGAATACTCTTGGTACAATAATATAGCAGATATGTCGTGTTTGGATTCGTTTTGATCAGTATTTGATTCTACATACAATGCAATGGTGGCTACACGATGAGCTGATGTTGCAGTCAAGATATCCAGCACACTAGTACACTCTTGAAAAAAAAAATTGCAGATAGTAGTGTTTATATTCGTTTTTTTATCAGTAGGTATTTATTCTATTTGCAGTACGATGGTGGCATCAGTATAAGTTAATGTTATGTGCAGAGAAACTTAACATTGTGCAGTAATAAAAATGCATTTCTATATTGTTAAATTGTTTAAAAAGTTTAAAAATGTTAAAATAAAAATTAAATTAAAAATTTAAAAACCCCCAACGCAAAAAAGAAAAGGGAACATTTAAAAAGTCGAAAATAATACCTATCGTTGAGCCATCAAATTCAATTGAGTAATACCTATATATATTTTAATTTCAGAAATTGATGGATGGCACGATAAGGTTTGCTCATTGAAATGGCGCTATAATGTCACGGCGGGGTACCGCATAAGTAAGTCAGACCCTTCACTTGATTGACTATCTACATATGCGGTACCCCGCCGCGAAATTATAGCGCCAATTCAATGAGCAAACCTTATCGTGCCATCCATCAATTTCTGAAATTAAAATATATATAGGTATTACTCAATTAAATTTGATGGCTCAACGATAGGTATTATTTTCGACTTTTTAAATGTTCCCTTTTCTTTTTTGCGTTGGGGGTTTTTATAGGAAGGAGCAGCCTTAAAATATCACCCCCATCCCTAACGTAGTAATACGTCCCTGTCATTTCCAGTTTTTCATCTTTCATACGATTTTCTCCAACTCCTCGATTAAGGCGACAGACGGCGGCCCTCCACTTAAGCCTAATGAATTTTTCGCATAATACGGCATTCACCGCCTCCGGGATTATTCTACTCATCACGACTACAACAGGTATGAGAATCCAGTAAAGGTCTAAGTTTGTAGCAAGGTTATAGATTCAGCTTAAGGCCCTGGTTCCAAGCTTGGTTTAGCTCGGTGTGTAAGTGAAATGGCTTTATGGCTGTCTAGTTTGACGCACGAGATAGAAGATTCTCACGCACACCGGAATTATGTCGTAAAAGTGCAAATAAAATCGTATAAAATTAGAAATTAACTATTTAATAAAAAGTAATCCATCACTGGATGCACTTTGAAATTTGACATTTCATGGTATATTTTTAATTATAATTATTAATTGCTAATGAAGGGATAAACAGCTTTTAAAGATTATTAGGAGGTATGTTTAAAGATTTTTTTGTGCATTAAAGTATGTTTAATTATGTTTTGGCTTCCATCACTGTATGCGAAAAGGACTTGAAAATATCATATTTTTTACATGTCAAAATTATTTATGGTTTATGAGATCCACAGCTTTAAAAAACCACCTTTTTGATCGTTTTCAGGAAATCTGCGCCTTAAAGGCCTTTATTAACCGTGAAGTCACTTTTGTGCAGATTGCAAAAATGAGACGGTTAGGACTTTTTTAGGTTGTTCTGATTCTGCAGCGCATCTTGCATGTTGGTTGCAGAATTATCCGACTTCTATATTCCATGGTTCCCCAAGTATCTATAAAGAATTATACAGGATGTAAGTGTAAACAGTGGCAATATTTTAAGGGGTCATTGTACTCATCATTATGAACAACTTTTACCTAGGGGACCAAACATGTAATCGCGAAAAAAAACCTGCTGTTTAGTACATTTATGTCCGCATACCTAATTCTTCAAAATGTAGGGAACAGCTAATTTTTTTTTTCGCGATTTCAGGTTTACACTTACACCCTATATATTACAACACTAAACACTCTTGATTATAATTAACTGTCTGACCCGACAGACGTTGCTTTGTCCAAATTTCATGTGTGAGAAAATGAATTTTCATCATATTTTTTAGTGTGAATTTTTCCTTTGTTTTAATATTTATTCTGCTAATTGGGGCGGAGACAAATCAAACATAGTAAAAATCGGTCCAGCCGTTCTTGAGTTATAAATAGAGATCGGATAATCGGATGCATTTATATACAATATAGTTAATATTTGGCTGACAAATTATAGAAGCGGCTTCTTAATTTTTTTTTTTTCTTCTTATTTGTCGTTTCGGAATCCCGTTTCGAATTCGTAAATTATACATTCGATTCTATAATCAGAAGTCCAAAAGCCCATTCCATATTTAGCCAACACCTCAACTTTAGTTGAATATCCGATTATCCGAACTCTAGTTATAAATGGTGTAAATAACCCGACTTTGTTTCATATAACGAGACCTTCCTCTCCGATCAGCGCAGAAACATCGATCACACACGGCAGACCATGTTAATGTACGAAATATAACCCCGGAATGTTCGCGAACATTGCGCAGTATTTCACAAGGATTGCGGAGCGCGCGACGAATTGACGGCAGTGATATATCGCAGCAGCATCAGTGGGGCGAGAGCTTAATATTGTTATTTTAATTTTTTACCCGCGATATTCTAATTTGCTTACGTTTTTAAAGGCAAATTACGGCAATGTAGATCATCGTTGATCAAAATGTGATCCACAAAAGCAAGATAGTATATTAATTTACTGAATAAATACGTAATCATTTAAATTGACCAACATACTCGTAATTTCTCTAAGTCATGAAGGAAAATAGTCATATTTTCAGCAAATAACCATCGCCCTAAGTTTTTTGCCCAGGCGTGGGAAGTGTGTACCTAAACCACACTTGTGTTAATATTTTTTTTTGCTAAAATGTCTTAATAATTCGATCTAAATCGACCAAAACTCACGAAACTTGATTATAATTATTATTTAAGTGTAGAACCTAAAATAGAATCAAAACACGCCTCAAGAAGTCTTTACCAAACATCGGAAGCTCTTTAAAAAGGCAGTTGAAATTCAAAAGCCTTCAATACTGATTATTATCTGCACAGCTGAAGAAAGGAGCAATTCTCCGGCGCCTCGGTCCAAATCAGGCGGAGATGCGCCTCTTTCATACCTCTTTGTTAAAGGCGCATTGTCGTGGATAGATGAAATACGGCGAATTGATTTTTGTGCCTATTACTGTAGTTCCTCTAGGAGAATATCAATTGGATGATAATAATATGAGAATCGTCTGTATTAATGAAGAGTGGTGCTTTAATCAATCAACTCAGCCTATGGGAGTCCACTGCTGGACATAGGGGTCTCCCAGGCTGCGCCACAACACCCTGTCCTCCGCCTTCCGCATCCAGTCTGTCCCAGCCACTTTCTTCAGGTCGTCGGTCCATCTAGCTGGGCGGCGTCCCACACTACGCTTACAGATGCTGGTGCTTTAATCATTTTAAAATAATTATATTTTAGACCAAGAGGTAGGAACCAAATCCACATCTCACTAATCATTAAAGTCTCTAAAGCCGTGAATGTTTCTGATAATAAGAGAACACACCCATACCTACGCATTGACGTGGAGTTGCGGATACCAGCCCGTATTACTTATTAGTAAGAGAACATCATAAAAGAGAAAGTGTTGAAACCATGTCGTGGTTACGACCCCCAGGGTTGGGGAAACGATGCAACGAGGAGGAAACCCATTTAAACAGTTCACGTTCAGTGTTGTAAAAGTTTTAGTTGCAAATGAACTAATGAAGTTTGTAGACATCTCGATTTACGCAAACTTGCATCCCCATTAAGAAGAATACAGTGCACTTATAATACTTTGAATCTTTCCTAAGAAAACACTCCAGACTCCAACGTACCGCAATAATAAGAAAAACGTATAAGCCCAGTACTTCTTCAAGTTAATACTGTCCAAGTTAAACTAACAATTTTATTCACGACTATAACTTAATTTTATTCTTTGCCCACTTATTCTTAGGGCGATTTAACTCCGAGTTTATTCTGTGGCTCCTTCGTTTTATACCTACGTTCCGTGAAACTGGCACTTCTGCTCATTTAACTAATAACTCGACTGGAAACTGTAGGACAGTATCTATTGCGCGTTCATTGCGAACGGCGAGGAGAGCTTTAGATAGAGTGGCAGCATTGGATATGGCTATAGGAGATACGATTGTTAGATCTCGTGATGGCTGTTGAAGAATAGTTGAAAGGAATTGTGCAGTACTTTAAATTGCATCTCCGTTGAATAAACGCGCTTTATTTCGAATGCTCACTGAAAGTGGATAAAAGTTAAATTTGTGGAAAGTTGAGTCTGTGATGGTGACAATATGCAATTGTTTTTTTTTTTTTACTTATGTGCAGACGGGGAATAGTTATGGTTGAGTATTTTTAAGAGCGCTCTGTGATTTTGTTTCCGCTTGAATTGAATAATTGTTTGTTTGTTGATGAATGAAGTGTTTTAATTTTTTAACGCAAATTATTTGGCAGAAATTTTTGTGAAGAAAGTTTTAGTTGTTCTAGAATCTAGTTGGTATTAGAATCTAGTTGGTACTAGAATCTAGTTGGTATTAGAATCTAGTTGGTATTAGAATCTAGTTGGTATTAGAATCTAGTTGGTATTAGAATCTATTATTACAATAATTAATAAAAACTTATTGGAGAATTACGTAAAACTACTTAATTAAAACCAACTTCTTCACTTAGTAAGCCAGGTGAGATGAAAGTACTTTTAGCTGCTGCAAATGTATGTACCTACAAAACAAATCCAACAAAAAATTAAAAATGCATTAGACAACAAAAATCCGAGTATTGTTTGTTTGTTACTTAAAAACAACTAAGCGGAATTTAATGCAACTTTTACGATTGCAGAAATAAAGACTTTTAAAGGTTCTGTAATTGTATCATCAGGCCGTTTATAGGAGGCCATCATAATGATCATTATGACGGAAATGTTAGCTGTCAATGGGCGATATTTTTACTTTTGAAAGCATTTTTATGTTGCTGAAAAATCTTGGGTCATTTTTTTAATGCTGCTGCATCGTATCGCTGATTAGGTACATGTTTCCATTTTCAAGCTATCCTACCATCATCAGTAGATACCTGATTATCTTAACAGACCTACGTAAACTATGTTTGACCATTGTTTGACCTAATCGAAATGATAAATCAATTAATTTATTTGAATGCATGATTGAAATCTTTAATTCAATAATTGTAAGTAATTCGAAACCAGTACGTAAAAAATTCATTTGTTGAATTTATTTTTTTATTGTTTTTGATTTTGTGTGGAATTAATAAAGCTTTTTTTTATTTATTATATTATTATTATCATTGTTTGACACACTCATAAAAATTGATGTCCATCTAAATAAATTATATCAGTTCAAAATGCACGTCTGCTGCCCAACTATATCACTCCATAGTTAAATAGAGCCACTTGAAGACATTTTCCAATAAAATTGTCTAAAAGTACATTTAGCGGCCATCCCAGGGGATCGGATCGGCCCTTTCTGCCGGGACCCGGGACAATATGCCGGGAATTGACTTCGGGATTCAAGACAACTCGACTATTATCCGTGCTGTGGTATGGTATAAAACACTAGCGGAGCGGTAATAATATTCACAAGTTTGATTGTAGGAAAAAGGTACCATCGATTACTAAATTCCACAATTGTTTTCTATACAGGGTCACTAAAAAAAAAATCTTTATTTATACTATCCAAAAACATACCTACAAAGTTCGACGTACAGTTTGACATTTGGTTTAAAATATATCTTTATCGTTTCTGTTGCAAATTCTGGACAAAAAATAATACTCTACCTCTTCAGCTAGGTAATACCTGTAGATATTTTAAGAGGTAGTTTGCAGTCAAGGATTACAGTGATCAACAAAAACTTATGTCAAGTGGATACAATTCCCAATTAAAATATTTATTTCATTCGACTAAATATTAATTACTAATTAAAGGAGGAGGAGCTCGTGGCTAAGTTATAACAGCCGCACGGGTCGATCCGTCAGGTTAAGCTACGCTTGCTGGCGTTGGTCAGTGGATGGGTGACCATATTTACATACAGAGATTCCTCCCTGCCTCGGAAAGCACGTTCCGGCTGTTATTCGTGGATCTTTGACAGTCGTTACGGGTTGTCAGAAGCCTGAAAGTCTGACAACCAGTATTACCAAGGGGTATCGTATTACCCAGTAACTGGGTTGTGGAGGTCAGATAGGCAGTCGCTCCGTGTAAAATACTGGTATTCAACTGCATCCGGTTAGACTGGAAGCCGACCCCAACATGGTTGGGGAAAGGCTGGGCAGATTGATTAATTACTAATTAAACCGAAGCTTTTGCTAAGCCGTAGAAGTTTTATAACGGACATACCGTCTATAAATCGTAGCCATTGAGCCACAGTCACACAGTAGAAAAATGCGTTTTTATTTAAACACCCCTTGACACTATCTTACCAATGAATTCACACTAGTAAGCTTCTCGCTCACTCTTCTAACTTGCACCACCATCAAATATAAAAGTGTATTGGTGGTGCGAGGTGCTTTGTGCCGCGTACAATGGTGCGCTGTATTAGCTGCCGACTCTCTGCCTACCCTCATATTACACCTGCACAATCACATACATTTACTCTTACAGTTCTATAGTAGCTGTTTAGGGGATTATTATCGTGAAGAAAAGGAAAAAGTTTGTTGAGTAAGGATTTTTATCGCAGTGGTTTTCCTTTAGGAGTCTATTTGGTCTCGCAAATAATAACATGGAGACTATCCCATACGTTACGCTGATGGTAATTGTCACTCGTCTTTATTACCTACTTTAAGATTGCAAATGATACCTAATGCCAATAACAATAAGTATATTTTTTTATTGATGTTGACAATTTTAGGATGATGTTGGCATCTTGGCACACTGGCCAGAAACTCAAATATGGATAAAATATTATGACTATGTCATAATAACATGACAAATTCTCGGTTTCATTGTATTACCGAACATCTGTGTGTGTAAAACATAACGTAAGGACGTTTCACACACACAGATATCCATTTTTTTTTTAATTGAGCTCACAGTCTCAGGTCTGTGAGCTCAATTTAAAATGAATTCCACTAGGTACCTACCAATCCTATTTCAATAATCCCTAACGCTCAATAAATCCGTAATATTAAATTCGTAAGTACCAATAAACCTGATCATGAGCCTACATAAATTGTGTCTATTTACTATCAATAATGTGAGACCTTCACACCGATCCCTTGTCCCACATAAAAAGTATATCTAGAAGATTGTGTGATCAATCTGGTAGATTAATGAGTATAGATAATAGATCAGAGAGTGTTTACTTCACAACACTAAGGCTCTCGACTACCAAATAAAGGAGAAAAAGCTAATAAACGGTTAGCTCTGGGTGACTGATCAATTTTGTCTAAAATAAGTACTTATAAATACTTGTTTAAGTTTCTAGACTTTCATGAAAGTGACTTTCAGACTAATTTTATTCTTGCCAATAAAGTGAGCATCGTTGAAAATGTGAAAATGGTATTTCTTCTTACTGTGTGAACGTTTTTCCAAATGAACCACCGACGGATTTTCAAGTCTCAAGTTTCGTGACAAGCTAAGCGTGTATTCGTCCCCAGGTCAGATTTCCCAGATACTTCCATAACTAATATCTCAGTAGTATATAGCCCGCGGTCTTGATATAGGTACAGGATAAGTTTTTAAGCAGTGCGCAAATTTTCACAGGGTGCTCTACCCGAAAACTCTACCTCTTCTCTCTCTCTCTCTCTACTTCTATCTATATGAACAACTTTTATTATAGACCAAACCTGAAATCGCGAAAAAAAAATCAGCTGGTTCCTACATTTTGACGAGTTTGGCCTTTAAATAAATGTACCTACTGAACAGCTGATTTTTTTTCGCGATTTCAGAGTTAGTCCCATAGTTAAAGTTGCTCATATTCATGGGTAGAACATCCTGTGAAAATTTGCATACTGCTAAAAAATTATCCTGTATATGCCCGATGTCTGCAATGCCCGGTTAGAGCTTGTCCACTCTGTAATTATACGCCACACTACCGCATTTACATTAGTGTACGTATACAAATTTAAGTAGTGGGGCGCGTCATTTCAGAGTGGACAAAAGCTCTAATGAATACTTGGCTTGGATTCCATGGCTCTTAACACTTTGCATGACACTACACGCCCATAGTCGTCATAAGAACAAAACTTATATTGGTCTCGTTCAGCGTTATGGCTCTTACAGACAGAGGCGATATCGCGTCGCGACGCGATATTGCGATATTATATGCGTAGAACAATTTCTATGGAATCGCGCGCGACCATTCACACAGGAGCGATTATCGCCCCGCGACACAGATATATCGCGTCACGTGATGCGATAACCTTGCGATATTATCGCCACGCGATATCGCCCGCGATTCTAACCTAACCTAACCTAGGACAGGTTTGATTCTCCGGTCCGTCGAAAAAAAACCCAACCAACCTAAGTTACCTAAGTACCTAATTGAACGCAATTTTTTCCTGCCGCGAATTTTTACGTGCGTCCGTGGTCTGTAACGAACACCACACGATGGGGTGGTAGGGTGGTGGGTGGTGGTAGGTACCTAAACTTGACCACACAACACGGATATAATTGTAGGTACTAGGTACTACGTTCGTAACACAAGCAGTTCGGACTCTTCGGACGTGCTATTTATTAACTGGTATTTATTTAAAAATCAAGATTTTTTTAATAACTTAGTTACCTTTATTAATTAAATTTTATTTTTTACGGATTTCTTTAGGTTCCAATTTACTTATGTGATTTCGGAAATATAACTTTAATTTCTACACGTAAAAGCATTATTATGCAGTGTACACACGGCTACACGTCAAGCTAGTCATTTCCAGTTTATAATGAGCTCTCATTGTAAGGAAATCTTATACAATGCGAGATCAGCTTATACTGGAAATTATAGTTTGATCTGTAGCCGTGCGTTCAAGACGTCTGCAACAAGTTTTTATGGTCTTGTATGAGTAGGTAACTACCTACTCAAAAAAAGGGCTAGTAAGATGATTTAAAAATTATAAGTAAGTAGGTAACTTACTTATAATTTTGAAATCATTTTAATTTACTCACAAAATCTATATAAAACTTGTAACTTTAAATTCGCAAAACCTCTTAAGGCGTCATTGTACTCATCATTATGGACAACTTTTACTATGGGACCAAACCTGAAATAGCGAAAAAAAGTCAGGTGTTCAGTACATTTTGACGAATTATGCGAACATAAATATACTGTAAGAGGAGCTCGTGGCTAAGTAATAACAGCAGCACGGGTCGATCCGTCAGGTTAAGCTGCGCTTGTCAGGGTTGTGGACAGTGGATGGGTGACCATATTTACATACCGAGACTCCTCCGTGCCTCGGAAAGCACGTTAAGCCGTTGGTCCCGGCTGTTATTCGTGGATCTTTGACAGTCGTTACGGGTCGTCAGAAGCCCGAAAGTCTGACAACCAGTCTTACCTTGGTAAGACTGGTTGTCAGACTTTCGGGTATCGTATTACCCGTAACTGGGTTGTGGAGGTCAGATAGGCAGTCGCTCCATGTAAAATACTGGTATTCAGCTGCATCCGGTTAGACTGGAAGCCGACCCCAATATAGTTGGGAAAAGGCTAGGCAGATTGAAATGTACTGAACAGCTGATTTTTTTTTTTGCGATTTTAGGTTTGGTCCCATAGTAAAAGTTGTTCATAATGATGAGTGCAATGACCCCTTAAGAGGTTTTGCGCATTTAACGTTACACGTTGTATATGTATATTCCACTGTACACAAAATCTTCAAACAAAAACGGTCGTAAAAATTGGTTATATTCGGTACCTAGTAGCGCTAATTACTTAGTTGCAAAGATATTCATAACTATACATAACATCCATTCGAACGAGGTGTTTTTTCTATGAATCCTTATCGCTGTGGAATGCGCTTCTATTGTTCAAGCGGCCAGATGTTTTTAGCTCGGTAGTTTCCGCGTTCGGCTCAAATACGACCATATGGTGATGACTATAAGGTTCACTTTAACTTGTTCGGGATTTGAATAAAGGAAAGACGTGTGTACGACGACAAGAACGCGCGCGCGCGCGTGTAGTGCGCGTGCATGTGTGCGGCGCGATATCGCGCGCGACAACGCGCCGCGCTGGTGTGAAAGGTGTTGCGACGTGATAATAATCGCAATATCGCGACGCGATATCGCCTCTGTCTGTAAGAGCCTTTAATCGTATCTGGTAAGATGTGGGTTTACTGTAACCGCCTGTGAACTCTGCCTACCCCTTTGGAAAACACAGACGTGATGTTAATGTATTACTGAGAGCAACTTTTCTAATGCTCTTGAAATAAAGTCTTTGAATTAACTCTTTATGACGTGTCATCACTACTGATTACGCCATAATCTTTCTCTTACCTGTCTTACTTTCTCTTACCTGTCTTACTTTCTCTTACCTGTCTTACTTTCTCTTACCTGTCTTACTTTCTCTTACCTGTCTTACTTTCTCTTACCTGAAGCCGTATTATGACGTGTTAATGCCATCATGATTCCGTTGAGAAAAAAGGACGGTGCTATCGGTCGTATATAGCTCCGTCTATCTCTCACACTGGAACAATGATGGCTTTAACACGTCATAATACGGCCCCTGTCTACTGTCTCTTGTTCTATACTAAGTTTGTGAAAACTTGTAATTGGCCTTCTTTTACTAATGTTAACCTATCTATAACCTAGCTGTAAAGAGGAGCTCGTGGCTAAGTAATAACAGCCGCACGGGTCGATCCGTCAGGTTAAGCTACGCTTGCCGGGGTTGGTCAGTGGATGGGTGACCATCTTTACATATCGAGATTCCTCCGTGCCTCGGAAAGCACGTTAAGCCGTTGGTCCCGGCTGTTATTCGTGGATCTTTGACAGTCGTTACGGGTCGTCAGAAGCCCGAAAGTCTGACAACCAGTCTTACCAAGGGGTATCGTATTACCCAGTTACTGGGTTGTGGAGGTCAGACAGGCAGTCGCTCCATGTAAAATACTGGTATTCAGCTGCATCCGGTTAGACTGGAAGCCGACCCCAACATAGTTGGGAAAAGGCTAGGCAGATTGATTGATTTGAACCTAGCTGTAAGTTTTCTCAAGTTAATAAAAAAAATATATAATAATTATGACAGATGTGAATCCCGGGAATATATGTATGTATTTTTAAGACTGCAACTTCAAGCTTCAATTGATGATTTGGAAGCCCCTCAGAGACTCGTTTAGTTTAGTTCAAACAGTCAGTTGGGGTTGACAGTTTGTCACGAATTTTACATTATTCTTTCGATTTATGATAGTCTTGGGAATTCCGTAGATTGTGATTTAGTGTGAGAATTTTTGGTGAATTTTATTCTTTCATTCATTTAATATTTGAGGTGAGTAGACACACGAATGTTATTATACGGTTTGTCAATATTTGTGATGTAAGATATTGTGACACGAATATTATGCTTTCTCTTGCTAGCAAGGATTCATTAGTTCGCCCAATGGATGCTATGTATTACATACAAATTACCTACTATGTAGTATTTTGTTCTGTCATTAGTATCTAATGAGTAGGCTAAAATGAAAGGTTCTGTATTCATATACATCTGTCTGATGGTACAGATTTCTGAACTATGTTTTCAGGGCTCAGGCGCAAAATGTCGCTTTCGCAAAATGTCTACTGGTAGTAAAATGTCGCTTTCTCATAATGTCGGTTTCGCAGAATGTGGCTTTCGCAAAATTTCGCGTTAGTAACTTACAAAAAAATTTGGCCAGGTTTAAAAAAAAGGTTATTTTTATCCAATTTCTTATTAGATGTTTACAAGTTTTACAGCAGCAGCTATGTTTGGAGTTTTTTTTTCTTAATGGTTTTTTTTTGGTGGTTCAAATGGAACCATTCGAACCAAGAAAAAAAACTCCAAACATAGCTTATATGTTGTAAAACTTGTAAACATCTAATAAGAAATTGGAAAAAAATAACCTTTTTTTTAAACCTGGCTAATTTTTTTTCTAAGTTACTAACGCGACATTTTGCGAAAGCGACATTCTGCGAAAGCGACATTATGAGAAAGCGACATTTTACTACCAGTAGACATTTTGCGAAAGCGATATTTTGCGCCTGAGCTGTTTTCAGGGATTTTACATAGACATCCTAGCGTTATTGGGTGCTTGTATTGACAAGACTATTTTTAGGACCTTTTTGTATAAAATGAAACAAATGAATGTAAAAACAGAATATATTTAAATCATCATCTCATTTTCGCATAGAAAGATAAAACGCTACCTCAAGGGATGTGTCCCCTGAAATACATAGACTTCACTCCAGGTACAGTCAATAACAATACATTTAACTATTAATCTTTTAATAACTTTCATTATTGCTTCATTAAACTATCTGCTACGTATTTAAACTTTAACTTACGATTAAAATATCTAAATTCTTATTTTATTTACAAAATACTTTTAAGACATTTTAAGTTGCGATAAAAATAAAAATAGAAGAAAAAGCCTAGGACCGAATTTTTATGCAAATAATATTTCATGAGACGCAAATCAACTTAATTTGACAGCTTGAACGTGATAATATTAAGGTTTTAAAAAGTTCTTTATTCTTATTTTGATCGCATCGTATTTTAACGTGGAATTTATAAACATTTCGTGCAATGCTTTTCGAATAAGAATTATCTAAATATTGTTATTGACTCCGCCCGCACTGCGAATAAAAATAGATCAACAAAAACGTTAAAAATTGTTTAACTCACTAATACTTATTGCAATATTTACAGTTCAACGTAACATAATATTCTTTTAATAAAGGTAAACTGTTTAAGAAAAAAGATATTGGTTTAATAGAATACCGTCTACTTTGCAAGTACTAAAACGTTCTATTAAGCCCGACTTTGGATAACATTTTATTATTTTTAAATATACTTCTATCTATATTACAGATATACTATAGACAAAACGTCTTATACAATATCAATTAATTATTTAAAGTTTTTAATTAACAATATGATAAAACGATTAAATAAATGGATTCTTATAAGGAACCCTGTTGTTTTTATGTACAATTTTACAATTTATTATCTAAATAGGTTACAATAGACAGACATCTAATATTATTGTTTCGTTATTTATGAGTATTGCTTAAACAAATTTACATTGAGCCGACAGACACAAGACTTCAGTTGAGCAACTTAAAATTACTTTATACTTTGTTCTAATCTCCACGCATAAATTTGTTTTATGAAGAAATCAATTTGCAATTTACATACAAGTTATATATTTGGTACATTTTAATCTAGGCAAAGTTTTTGAAGGAGACAAACTCATCGAGGTAACTTTAGTGAGAAAATCTTGAAACTTTCTGTACCAATTAAAATATTATTTTTCTAAAGAATAAGAACAACATAAGCATGGGTCAAAAGAACGGGATTTTCTTGGTAAAGTAACTAGCAATTAAATAACTAGCTTTTGTCAGCGGCTTCGCCCGCGTACATGTCGGAAATTGTCATCGGTAGTACGGTACTGGGATAAAAAGTATACCATGACCTAACCCAATTCATGGTCTACCAAAATGGCAAATTTCATCCAAGTCCGTTCAGCCGTTTTAGCATGAAAGCGTAACAAACAAACAAACTCACTTTTGCATTTATTAGGAATTAGGATTATATCAAGTTGCCTAACAACTTGTATGTATTAAAAATTGTTTACTTCCCTAAATAAAGCAATATCTAGATCCTACTTAAGTATTTATGACTTAGAACAGAACAGGTGAGCGACAATCTTAAATGTATCTTAGGAATGCAAATTAATATGTTTATAACTTAACACTTTTGGACTCGGGAGTACGAAACTACCTACAGAGAGTGCTAATTAATTAAACATTTATTATTTCTCTTTATACCTCGTCGGGCTAGTGCTGAGAATGAAGTCCCGGGTTCTATTCCCGCGTCGGGCGACGTGTTATTGGGTGTTTCCATTTACAATAATTAATCATAATAATAATCTTTATTATTAAAAATTTATTTGGATAATCGTCGGCTGGTGCCTCCTCGTCATTTAAAATTGTCTAAGGGCCCTTTGCGAGTTGGCTTCGGACCATCGTACGCCTTCCAAAGGTCCGGGACCCCCGGGTCTCGAGGTATGTCAAAGACAAATAAAAATAAATCTTTATTACATAAGTGGTTACAAATTGTGTGAGGTCCCTTGTGCCAACACAGTTATAACCTGTGTGACAAGAGCCAGTGTCCTCTCGCGGGAGGAAATACTATTGAAAACGAATGCAATATGATTAATAATGAGAAATAAAAAGTCTAAAGTAATATAAAATAATAAAAAATGTTTAGAAAAAGCCTGTAGTGGTGATTGTGTGTCTGCGTGTATTGTGTTAGTGTGTGTGTGTGTGCTATAAATTGAATTGAATGTTCATGAAAGGTTGATTGGGATCGTGAGTGAGGGGTGAAGTTGAGTGCCTCTCACAGGGTAGAATTGGTGTTATGAAAGAGTTTTATGAATTTGCTCTGTTTCGTCGTAATTGAGGGACAATAGCCATGGCTTAAGACTTAGCTAGACCTCAGGCAGGGTAAGTTTATAAATTGATAGGTTCTTATTGTAGATTTGGGAGCTTTGGACATGAAAGTGTCGTCGGGCAAGCGCAGAACGATACTGAACAGATTCACAGACAGGAAAGTCAATCCACCGATTGGATAGATTTGTATCTAGCGGCTTCGTGGAATTTCGACGCAAGATAGTGCGGAGGACATAGAGTTCTCTCACCGTGAGTACTTGGGCTTCGGAGTGCAACTGGGCTGTGGGGTAGTGCCTTTTACGGAAATACATAACTTTGAGCTTGTTATACCTACCCTAAGGATCACGGTTTTGAAAGTTCCCTCCCACACCGGGATGCAGTAAGTAATATTACATGGGACTTGTTTATATAACTAGTAAAGTGTGGGTGTACTGTAGGTACACCTCTGCCTGACCTTTCGGGGAAGAAAGGCGTGATGTTACATTATGTTTATGTCTATGGAACGGTTTCAAAATCTTTTGTTTTGCTTTATACAGGGTGCAAGTGTAAACAGTGGCAATATTTTTTTTTAGAGGTCATTGTACTCATCACTATGAACAACTTTTACTATGGGATCAAACCTGAAATCGCGAAAAAAAAATCTGCTGTTCAGTACATTTACGTTCGCATAATTCGTCAAAATGTAGGGAACATCTGATCTTTTTTTCGCTATTTCAGGTTTGGTCCCACAGTAAAAGTTGTTCATAATGATGAAAATATTGCCACTGTTTACACTTACACCCTGTATAATGTTATCTCATAATCAGCCTATAATATTCCCACTGCTGGGACACAGGCCTCCTCTCGGTGAGAGGGAGTTGGCCGTAATCCAACACGCGGGCCCAGTGCGGGTTGGTAGATGTCTTCGAATTTTTGGTTCTAGGACTAGGTGAGTTTCCTCACGAAACTATTACCCAATGAAACACAGAAAATATTGCCAATAAATAAAATTGAGCAAATTAAAATGAGATCATAATAAGAGAACCTCTAACCCGTTATATTGAAAATCCTTTATAATACCTACTCATAGTCGGAAAGAAATGTTCTTAAGGGTTACTTTCCCGCTGGGGTCACGGGTTGTTCGAAAGAGATACCGTGGCCCTGGCACAGGCAACTGCACGCTTAGCATGACGACGTTTTGTCGACGGAAGAATAGACAAGACTACACATTGCCATGCTTAGACGCGTAGAATGCGTACAAATATTTCTACTATCTTCCATTTTGTCTATTCTTCCGTCGACAAAACCCGTTTCTATGGCGGTATGCTAAGCGTGCTGAAGGAACACGCGTGGGTTTTAGTCAGTAAAAGTCTGACACGCCCTCCCGCTCCACCCAGAGCGGGAGAAGTCATTTGATGATTTCCGATCCAGAAAAAAAAGGGTTACTTTTATCTTCTTAACATAACTAAAATTGTTAGAAATTTAAACTACTCATGAGAGCTAATAATATTCAAAGATTAAAGGTTATTAAGGCCGAACTATACGCCAATGACCTTGAGTGGTTAGCTTGCGCATTCTGGCCTGAGCTCACGCAACGCGTCGTACGTCCAGCCAGTAATAGAACTCGCCCATCAAGGAGCGCTGTACCAAATTAGACGCATTTTTAATTTAATATAATAAAAAATATACATGATTTGGAGGTGATTTGGTGTTTTTTTTTCTGATTATGTGATACCGATAGAAAAATTATGGCTAAACCAAATTACGATTCATATCATGTAGATTACTAACAATTTTTTTCAGATGTAATTTCTCTGTAGGTTCCGGCGAAAAACTGCTTCATCTGCACGCTGTTTTTAAGCTTTTTTCGAAAGAGTAGCCTTAAAGGATTTATTCTTTGCTTTTTGGAAAGTATAATAATTATAAGCCCATGAAAAATACTTTCTTGGAAGATCATTGATTGCCACATTTATTTCTATGTTTACTGTTAATTACTTATTATACAAAATAATGAGCTAGTTATCACCTACAAAACAACTTTTGATATGATATTAAAATGTGTTATATTTGGAGCAAATAAGTAACGATTGAGCTTTTAAATACATACTTTATTATATTCTATTTTAAATACAAATCTTTAGTACCATCTATATTTTAGTATTTTTCAGTGATAATATTTGGAATTGTAGTTCTTCCATTTTTGTTAAGAACACAACTCGTAGGTAATTTATTGTACATTTTTAAAGTTTTGCCCCACCATTACTTTTTGCTACAATGTTCTAATATTTTCATATTAATTATTTGGCAAGTTATGTACATACTACCTTGTCAAATCTCGCAGTGCATTGTCTTCCTTCGACATTGTCATTCGTACAGCTAAGATTATCTAATTTTATTAATATATCTATTATAACTAAATAACTAGGAAGGGTGAGAAGATGGTAGAAACGCGTGGACGGAAAAGGCAAGAAAAAATATTTTACAAAGATACAATTTAGAGAGAAATAGTTTTGAGTATTAGATTAATTTCTTTTCTTTCAGTTTTTATTAAAAAAGTAAGCAACGTTTTGAGCAATGTGACTCTCGCAAGTAATGAGGCATTAATATTTTATACACACTTATTTTTCATTAATGAGCTCGAAATTAAATCTTTGGTTTTCTTAATTATTTCACTACTTTGTCTTCTTTGTGCTATAGATACATGGCTTTTCATTATTTTAATACAACTAACACTTCTTTTGTCGATTGTACATTTACACTATGGTAGGTACAGTTTGAAGAAAAACGAGTAACGATAAAATAGAAAATTAAAATAATCACAACCTTAAAAATAACTAAAGCTTAGTAATATCGCATCTAAAGTTCTTTGGCATGTAATACTGATGACTAGAATATCATGAGCTAGGTATAAGCAAGCTTTACAATACCAATACATTTTTACAATAAGTTATAATTTTATAAATTACAATTTTAAATACAGTTGATATGCTATGTTTCTACGGCTAACACACGACACGTTTAATTTATTGGTTTATTTATCACATTAAGTATAAACATTATTTTGTATGTGAGTGTACTTTGTACAATTTGGTCGTCCAGTAGATCTCTTAGAAATATCATTGAGAAGAACATAGATTCTGTTGTAGATTATTTGATACACATTATTTGGGAAAGTTCGCCCACATTTGGCACATTTATAGGCTGCCAGACAACAATTTTACTAACTTTAGTTCATCATTCTGTGCGTCGATTCTGTAAAATTCAAACAAAAACTCGCATCTCACATCGCTATTCAATCTCACTTCGCATCACTTCTCACTTGTTTTTTATTTGACACTTTGAATAGGCAGTGCGATTCTGTAACCATCTCACCGTGAAAACTTAGGTGAAGTGAGCGTGGAGTGAGCTGTCAATAGTGTCAACTCCTACCAAAAACAAACTCACTTCACCTAAGTTTTCACGGTGAGATTTTTACTGAATCGACCGGGTGCGAAGTGAGTGTCGAAGTGACAGGGAATCACCTTACTGAAGCCACTTCTTACGTCATCTCATACTTTATCTGTCAAAATTTCACGGTCAATTTAGTTCAACTCGCTGACACGCTCGCAAGGGTAGCGCTAGTGCAAATTCGAATTATCAACCGAGTTTTTAGAATGCCAATCATGAAACTCACAGCGGATTCAGATTCGAAGTTTAGAATGAGGTCTTACAGAATCACACGGCTGATCAGCTCACATCCTTCTCATTGCAGCTGGTGCAACACTTTTTAGTTTATCATGAATAACAAATCAATAACACAACCTTTTCCCACCGCGTTTGGTTCAGCTTCTATCCATCCAGCATAGTTTATACTGGTAGATAGACATTGCTATTCTGTACTCTTCATCAAACTTCCAATTTTTTTAAATATGTATCCAAGAATCTGTCCAACAAAATGAGATCTACTGAGTGAAGACGACCAAATAGTCCGCGGGCTAGGTGCCGCAGTGGAGTATCTTCCTAAACGCCTTCCTGAACTCAGGGTTGAAGATAGTGTAGATGACGGGGTTGAGGAAAGAGTTGATGTAGCCCAGCCATGTGGTCAGGATGAACACGGTGACTCCTGGGTCGAAGGAAAGGCCGATCTTGTCGCAGATAGCGCCGAGGACTGAGCACGTGAAGAATGGCGCCCAGCAGAAGAGGAAGACACCTAGAAAGATGGAGATGTGTTAATTGTATCATAGATTACGAGACTAACGATACGTAGAAATGGTCTTTGAAAAGCTCTTCATTCTTCAGAAGAACAAGACAAGTAAGCTAAATGTAACTTTAGCTAGTGGTGAGCTATGGAATTCTTGTATATTGGTGGTTAAGAGAAAACTTCATCTTCTTTGCTTTCTGATTTGTTTGATATGCTTATTGCTTGTTCTTTATTCATGTCAAGTCTTACGGTCTTGGTATTCTCTTTTACCCAAATATTTTGTTACCTACTTGTTTATAATTTTTTATAGCTTTTAAACTTACCTAAAACTATCGCCAGTGTCTTAGTGGCTTTCCTTTCCTTCTTTGCAGAAGACTTCTCCCGTTTCTTCTTGCTGGCTTTATTGGCTTTGTATATTGTGAAGCGGGCTGTTGCAGCACTTGCTTTTCTTTCCTTCTTGGAGCTGGACCCGTCTCGGAGGTCGAACTGACTGGCTGTGACTTCATCGTCTGACCGCAGGGCCAGGGAAACGTTTCTAGAACAAGCAGTTTCATGTAGTAGTTAATTATTTAGTCTAGATACATCATAGTATTTGTTTTTATAAGTATTTGTTCCGAGTCTGGGTGTTTTTCTATCTATAATATGTATGTATTTACAAAAAAAAAATGTATATAAGTAGTTTATCAGCCATCTCGTTACCATAACACAAGCATTAGGTTGCTTAGCTTGGGACTAGATGGCGTTGTGTGAAATGTCCAAGGATATTATTATTATTTATATTATTATAGTGATAAAGTTAGGAAAGCAGCAACAAGAATGTTCGGACTTTGTGGCATAAAAAAGGAGTTTTATCACCCGAAGTGATTGAATGTGGGGAAGATAGGTTAGTTTGTCAACTTTTTTTCACTGCCAAAAACATGCAAATATCCTCAAACGTCCGCATTTCAATCATACACCACACTAGCACTTTAGCACTAGCACTAGCACTAGCACTAGCACTAGCACTAGCACTAGCTAGCGTTAGCACTTTTGTTTTTATCGTACGCTCCATGCGAAGAAGTAGTTTAGTTTTAGGATTTTCCTGCCGCTCCGGATTCAAAATTTGCACAGCTCTTTGCCACGGCAAGAACAACGAAAAACACCAGTTGTCCCGAATAAATAGAAAAAACTTATTACAACAACTGGGTACCCGGAAAAATACGTAAAACTTCCGGAGGTGCGCTGAAAACTACAACACAGTTTGTAACTACAGCCGTTCCCAACTGTACTTTATTTCTTTAAATTGTACGTTTTGTTACGCTGTGTTTACTACCAACGTGGTACTTGCTCTAACGCAACTGGACTGGAATGTGAAGTAGAAATGGTTTTATTTACTTGAATGGTGATCTCTACATTAAACCTTAAAATACTTAAGATGGCATTCTGCCAAGGCGCATTGCCAAGAAGCATAATACTGTTGGGTATAGTTTTGATTATATTACTTTATCTTATACCCATTTCCTCGTCTTATAGCTATTATAAGTGAGTTTACGTCGTTTAGTATCCATATGGTACTTATATTGTTATCCAGAACTTAGTAATGTCGGACAAATGTATAGGATTACAAAGTTACACTTGCAGTTGCATTTTATATTGAATTAGGCCGCGAGGGGATTTTTGGGGGGTCTGGGGGCGGGGTGGGTCTGGGGGTCTAGGTTTCGTGAGGAGTGTTTGGAAGTCTGGGGGGTCGGGGGAAAGGCTTCCGCAGACAAGCGTGACTCTGGTGGAAACTTCATTAAAATTGTTCTACCGGAGTCCCGTCGGGCCTGTCTGGGACAGCCTTACCAGGGTTATGAAGGTAGTCGCTTCTTGTAAAATACTGGCACCTATTCAGCTGCATCCCGTTAAAATGAAGTTGACTGTAACATAGTTGGGAAAAAGCTATGCAGATGAAGATGTTTACCAATCAATCTGCAATCAATCTGCCTAGCCTTTTCCCAACTATGTTGGGGTCGGCTTCCAGTCTAACCAGATACAGCTGAATACCAGTATTTTACATGGAGCGACTGCCTATCTGACCTCCACAACCCAGTAACTGGGTAAGCAATACGATACCCCTTGGTAAGACTGGTTGTCAGAGTTTCGGTCTTCTGACGACCGTAACGACTGTCAAAGATCTACGAATGACAGCCGGGACCAACGGCTTAACGTGCTTTCCGAGGCACGGAGGAGTCTCGGTATGTAAAGATGGTCACCCATCCACTGACCAACCCCGGAAAGCGTAGCTTAACCTGATGGATCGACCCGTGCGGCTGTTAGTACTTAGCCACGAGCTCCTCAACGTGGTCACAAACTGACAATTCTTAGTTTATCTGCGTACAAGAATGAAGATGTTTACCAAGATACTTAAAAAATTGAACAAGATACTTATAAAATTGTTTAGTATGTGTTTGTGTAAAAAGTCAAATCAGGATTGTTTACCTTTGTTTTGCCGCCTAAACCTTTCTAGTATAGTGAATAGTTAATCATCATTGTACAACGTGACTCCATTGCTAACTGTGGAGGCTTGTAAATGGCTAGTCGTGAATAACCTCACTGTTACTTTTTTATCGATAGCTGTAAGCCACCCACACAAAATAAAAAAAAAAAAATAAGATGAATAGATGGACAAATTTTCACAGAGTGTTCTATTCATGAATATGAACAAGTTATAAATACTGTAGGGCCAAACCTGAAATCGTGAAAAAAAATCAGCTGCTCCCTACATTTTGACTAGTTTGGTGTAGATAAAGAGGAGCTCGTGGCTAAATAATAACAGCCTCACGGGTCGATCCGTCAGATTAAGCTACGGTTGCCGGGGTTGGTCAGTGGATGGGTGACCATCTTTAGATACCGAGATTCCTCCGTGCCTCGGAAAGCACGTTAAGCCGTTGGTCCCGGCTGTTATTCGTGGATCTTTGACAGTCGTTACGGGTCGTCAGAAGCCCAAAAGTCTGACAACCAGTCTTACCAAGGGGTATCGTATTACCCAGTAACTGGGTTGTGGAGGTCAGATAGGCAGTCGCTCCATGTAAAATACTGGTATTCAGCTGCATCCGGTTAGACTGGAAGCCGACCCCAACATAGTTGGGAAAAGGCTAGGCAGATTTGATGGTGTAGATAAACGTACTGAACAGCTGATTTTTTTTCGCGATTTCAGAGTTAGTCCCATAGTGAAAGTTGTTCATATTCATGGGTAGAACACTCTGTAAAAATTTGTCCACCTGTTTTAATGTGACCTTATATATAGCAAAGAGTTGTAGAATATTCTCTGAAATGAAAATCATACAACATTATCTTTAATTACCTCGAATCTGTCGTCAACTTAGAAGTCTTCCCATTCTTCTTCCACTTGGAACCGTCGTAGGCCATGTTCTTCAGCACAGTGGCGTCTTTCAACCCTGGCGAGCCGGGCGGGGACACGTGCTCCCTGATGGTGTCCTCCAGGTTGGACGGCGCGTAGCCCGAGTCGTTGTTCCCGTTCGGGTCTGGGATTGGCTGGGCTTTGATGTTTCTTTTTGGAGTGCTGGTGGAAGAAACAAGGGTTAGAGTTGGAATATGAGCGATACTTAAATGCTGACGGGTTACTTGGAGTTTTGTTTTCGATGAAAGGTGGTCAAATCTTTTGCAGGTTTGGTTCAAAATTACTTTCTTTTGACCCTTTCTGATGTTAAAGGAAAGTAACTAAATGTGGAATTGCACTTTATTGTGTCTTTGCAAGAGACGCTTTTTATTTAAATGATTTTGCGGAGTGTCCCATCTGTATTAATCCGCGGCCTATTTAAGACTCAAAGCACCAAACTAACATGTTTCGCCGGTATGAGTATCTGTTCCTTAACGCCCATTTTGCAATTTTGTTTAATGCCCAATTTTGATAGTTGTTTATTAAAATAGAAATATAATAGTGTTTTTTTTTGGTCTCTAAAAATATAAGACTGATTAATACTACTTAAATAAATTGTTGATTAAATAGTTTTTCATTTTTGACCCGAAAACAAAATGGTAGCCCATATTATTTAGTTATTTTCTTCTATCGTCTACTGCAGATAAAACTACGCGATAGCTGTAGAATATTTTACCTTGGCTTAGGTCTGTTATTAAAATCGATTTAATTACTACTATGCGTGCGAGAAAATAATTTCTAATTAGAATCCTAATTAACGTCTTGATTACAATATAACTACAGACATTTTAAGTAAATAAATGCACGATAGGTATAATAAACTTTATTATTCTGTTATAAATGCCTTTGAAACTTTAGTTACTTTAGTACTCAGATTCTAGGAATCTCGTGCCTTTGTTTGTCTGTAATTGTTTCATAAGTAATTATTACATTCAAAACAACTTGAAATTCCCCAACAATATTGATTACAATAACTTAATTACACAAAAAGCCACATGCTTTAATACTGCGTACAATCTCTGAGTTATAATTTTGGCAAGAAAATTAATATTGCGTAGACACGATAACGAAATCAACATAAAACAGGTAACTCCTTTCATTGGCAGCCCTTTTGAAGGTGATGAAATGTTTGGCGTTTTGGAACAATAATAAATGAACTGCTGGATGATTAATGGCTCATCATTTAAATACGTAATGAAAAATGTCCACAACTGTCGTGAAAATGAATTCGTATTATTCGAGTATACAGGGTGGAATTTTGTAATGCCACCTGAAGGGAAAGTACTCTTAATACTGTAGATAGAAGATTTTACTCAGAGGAAACATTCCTTTATTTTTGAATAGAAAGAAAACTGCATTCAAAGATGTTCGAAAATTCGCTTGCCACACCCGGGAATCGAACCGACTAAAATCTGTAAAAATGACACACTGTACTTTTATTGCATTGATCGTTAGAATCAATTATAAGGATGAAATCTCTGTAACAAACTTAATAAATTAAATGAAAGGAAAACCATGAAATCTTAAATTATTTTAATTATTTACAAAAAATGGTAAACTAAATATGTAATTAGTTGCTCGAAATGGGCTCAATTTTTTTGGATACACAAATGTATTCTTCTAACGAATTCATTCTGTCTTTCTTTATTCTTTTCTAACCTTTAATCACTTGTTGTGGTGAATATTATAAATCGTATTTTGAACTTCAACTTTTAACTCGTTTTCATTTGCATAAGATGATGTAAATTAAATTTTTCACATATACCCACAAAACAAAAAATCTAAAGGGTTGAGATCTGGTGATCTCGCAGGCTATCTGATTGTGCTGTTATTAAAATTGCTATTAATGTAGGCAGTATAGTGATTCTGCTGTTATGGGCTAAAGAGCTTTATCTTTGAGTTAAAGAGACTTTGACTCATTGAGTTTATAAGTCCAGATTTCATGGTTTTCCTTTCATTTAATTTATCAAGTTTGTTAGAGAGATTTCATCCTTATAATTGATCCTAACGATCGATGCAATAAAAGGACAGGTTGTAATTTTTACAGATTTTAGTCGGTTCGATTCCCGGGTGTGGCAAGCGAATTTTCGAAAATCTTTGAATGCAGTTTTCTTTTTATTCAAAAATAAAGGAATGTTTTCTTTGAGTAAAATTTTCTATCTACAGTGTTAAGAGTACTTACCCTTCAGGTGGCATTACAAAATTCCACCCTGTATTACGAGTATTTCGTATTGGAGTAATAACAGCCGCACGGTTCAATCCATCAGATTAAGCTACGCTTGCCGGGGTTGGTCCGTGGATGGGTGACCATCTTTACATACCGAGACTCCTCCGTGCCTCCGAAAGCACGTTAAGGCGTTGGCTCCGGCTGTCATTCATGGATCTTTGACTGTCGTTATGGGTAGTCAGAAGCCCGAAAGTCTGACAACCACACACCCACACACACACTGCCTACGCATACACTACACACACTCCCTACACGTACACTACACACACACCTACACTTACACACTACACACATGCTTCATCATAATTATGCACAAATATTTTTAATTTTTTTTGTTTATTAATTCTGTTTTCCACCATTAATGTTAGAATTGTTAAAATCTAATTTCTTACATTTTTGTGGCTTTAAGGTGCTACGGAGAATCACTGACTCCTAAGTCACAGGAACTTACACCTAGTTTAGGAGTCAGAGGCAGCATGTCGCGGGTTCGATTCCCGCACGGAACAAATATTTGTACGACCTACAAGTATTTGTTCCGAGTCTGGGTGTTTTTCTATCTATAATATGTATGTATTTACAAAAAAAAATGTTTATAAGTAGTTTATCAGCCATCTCGTTACCATAACACAAGCATTAGGTTGCTTAGCTTGGGACTGGATGGCGTTGTGTGAAATGTCCAAGGATATTATTTTTCTTGTCTTTGACATATCTCGGGACCCTGGGGTCCCGGTCCTTTGGAAGGCGTACGAGGGGCCGAAGCCAACTCGCAGAGGCCCCTTAGACAATTTTAAATGACGTGGCGGCACCGGCAAAGATAAAAATCTTTTACATTGAACGGTTTTTTTTACATTTTTCATCAAAAGTTGAAAACTATGCGGTCTAAAAAAAATAAAAAATGTTTGAGAATGTGCAAGCAGTGTTCTTTCATATGATACCCCACATGCCCTAGTAGCTCCACTTTGAATTTTTAAGACCTCCTTTCAGTCCCTGTTACAAAAAAAATATAAATATTTTTACTTCTTTCTTATTTGCAAAATAATTGGGTAAACGTCATCTAAAACTGTTCCTTTCAAGTTGATAGCATTAGTAGTTCTTGAGATATCCGACTGTGACAGACAGACAGACAGACAGACTGAGTCACACCATAAGGGTTCCTTTTTTACCATTTTGGTACGGAACCCTAAAAACTTTATTTTTGGATAAAACAATACATTAGGCTAATTACGATACAAGGGACATACATTACTGACTCTAGTTTGTAGTTATGAATACTCCAATATGTACGAGTCATTCACTTGAATTGACACGAGTCCGACGTGTCCATAATGATGAGGGCAGGTTGATGTTTCAAAGACATCATGTTCCTGTAGCGTCCCACTTCTGGCCGAACCTATCCCCCATAGTTTTCCTAATATTTTTATACTAGCTTTTCTGGCCAAAATGGTGGGTTAGCCATGTTTGTCGAAGGACCGATGGCCGGTGGAGCAGACGAATTCTGGAGTGGAGACCGCGTATCGGTAAGCGTAGTGTGGGACGCCCTCAGCTAGATGGACCGACGACCTGAAGAAAGTGGCTGGGACAGACTGGATGCGGAAGGCGGAGGACAGGGTGTTGTGGCGCAGCCTGGGAGAGGCTTATGCCCAGCAGTGGTCTGCGATAGGCTGATTTGATAGGCATACAATAATTTCAGTTTTTCTCTACGCAAACTTTGGAGATTAGGTGGGGGAAAGCTATTAATTTTTCATCAAAAGTCGAAAACTATGCGGACTAAAAAAATGTTTGATAATTTGCAAACAGCGCTCTTTCTTATGATATCCCACATACCCTAGTAGCCCTACTTCGAATTTTTAAGACTCCCTTTCAGTCCTTGTTGAAAAAAAAAAAATCTTTCTTATTTGCAAGAAGTCGATAGCATTAGTAGATGGACAGTGCGTCAATAATATCAGCTACGCAGACGGTATGGTTCTGCTGAGCCCGGCGATCAGTGCCATGCGCAGACTGCTGGATATTTGTGAAAAATATGCACGAACCCATGGACTCAGATATAATGTGAAGAAGAGTGAATTGATGGTGTTTAAGGCTGGTACTAAATCCTTCGCTAACGTGCCTCTCTTGTATCTTTGCAGTGTCAGCTTAAACAGAGTGTCTAATTTTAAATATCTGGGTCACTGGGTCTCTGAGGATCTATGTGACAACGTTGATTTGGAGAGGGAGCGCAGGGCGCTGTCTGTGCGCTGTAACATGCTGGCCAGGTTTGCACGGTGTACTGAGCAAGTCAAAGTGACATTATTTAAGGCCTTCTGTCAATCTTTTTACACCTGCAGCCTGTGGACTAAGTACACGCAGCGTACATACAGTGCCCTGCGTGTACAGTACAACAACGCGTTCAGGATACTGTTCGGGCTGCCGCGCCACTGCAGCGCTTCAGCAATGTTTGCGGTGAAGAGCTTGGATGGTTTTCATGCCATCATGCGGAAGCGTTGTGCGTTTCTTATGAAGCGCATGCGGGCAAGCTCGAACAGCCTTCTGAGCGTGTTCGTGGGTCGCTGGGACTCGCCCATGTGGAGGCACTGGATGCGTCTGCACACTGTGGGTGATCGCGTCCAGGGCTTGCAATAAACTGGTACTCCTGTGCGGTGCCACTTTGTGATTTTTATTTCTTTCTGTGGCTTTGTTTTGTATGTACTAACAATAGCATTAAGGTTTTTTGTGTTACTAACAATTTATGGACTACTTATGTCTGAAATAAATGTCTTATTCTATTATTCTATAATTAGTTCTTGAGATGTTCAGCTGTGACAGATAGATAGACAGATCCTTTTTACCAGTTTGGTGCGGAACCGTAAAAAGCGTTCTAATATAGACTTACTTAGCTGTCTCCTCTGCAACAGTTGCCAACATGAACTCGGTGGACTTGTCGTTGGGGATGACGTGGCAGTCGTCCGCGTCCGCCTCCAAGTCTGCTGACCTCTTGTCGAAACTGTGGCAGGAAAATGTAGAGTTAGGTATTCCGTAACATTTACATCATACCTAGCAATTAACTTGACGCTTTTGATTTTTAACGGGTCGTAGGCGTCACCTATAAAAAGCGATCTAAAGAACATTTGACATAGTTTATCAGTAAAAACTACATTTTAATTTTAATAAAATACTGTCATCATCATCATCATCATCTATCTGTGTCACCATCATCATCATCATCATTTCAGCCGAAAGACGCCCACAGCTGGACATAGGCATCCCCGAAGCACCGCCACCTCGACCGGTCTTCCCGCATCCAGCGGAATCCTTATTCCAATATTATAACAATAAACAAACGAAGCAATTAGCACCAGCGCCGTCGGTAGTAAATACACCAATAGTAGTCGGCCTTCTTAGTTTTTCAGTTACTCTTAAATAAACGTTGAAGTAAATAGAAACGTTTTGCCAAGTTACAACACAGACGAGCATCCTACACAAGTAACATTTATTATTTAGGTTGTGGTAACTGAAACAGAATACTCGCAGTAAATTGAGATCTGTAGCTTACACAGCTGCCACGAGTTCCTAGAAATCTTTCAGTTATTGTCTCACGAGAATTGTAAATATCAATATTTTAGTTAGCTTGAAATTAATTCCAAGAAATTTAGTATTTCCCGAAATCTATATTATTATGAGGTATTTTTATTGACAAAACTAACTATTTTCACCACGTATTGTATATGTATATTTTATGTATGTTATAGTTAGTTAGTTATAACTAACTAAATATAAATACATAATTATTCAAATAACTACAAAAACAAAAGGAAATTTAGGCGTCGAAGTAATCGTCCTTATTGCTCTCATCCGGAAACGTGCCCAGAAGACTTTTTTGAAGGGTAATGCTAATTATTTGACCAAAGAACGAGCCAGCCCTCTGGTCACGTGAAGTGTTGACCAGTCGGTTGGCGAGAAAATTTCTTAAAAAGGAGAAGCGCACTCGGGCCCCATGACCCGAGCGTTTCGACCACAAACGGCTCAAAACTGTAAGTTACCTATAAGATTACAGTATTTGCGCCAAGAAGTTAATTTCATTTTTAATTAATATTGTCTCATTGTGGTTAAAGCCTGAAAATTCAGTCATCAATTAAATTACTAATGACTATGCTACCTTTGTACCGTCAATAAACTGCAGTTCGTCATTAAATCAGTGGGCAAATTACACTTTATATTATTTTTGTTTACTTTAGCAAAAGCTAATATAATTTTTTGCCGAATCCCTTAATTTTCAAAAGTACCTACTATCTTTAAGTCCCTACTAACTGAGGAACTCAACTATAAAAATGTTTCCTAATGAGCATCAAAGTTCCTGGAAATGAATAAAGGGAATTGATTTATTAATTCCTAACTCCACCGCTCTCCAAAAATAAAGGCCAATCTTGCACAGATATTTTATTGTTCTGTCATCAGAAGAATAAGTTTTTCTTTCACCTATGATTGAGGTCACCAACCTTCGCACGGGTTCCAATAAATAAATAAATCAGCCTGTGTTGCCCACTGTAGGGCAAAACCATCGTGTGCAAATAATAATCATAAAGTCAATATTTTAGCTGGATTTCAAATCAGTGTTTGTCTTTTAGAACTCTGTTTGTTCACCTTTAAGTATTCGGTTAGAGGTACAATCAATCTGCCTAGCTTTTTCCCAACTATGTTGGGGTCGGCTTCCAGTCTAACCAGATGCAGCTGAATACCAGTATTTTACATGGAGCGACTACCTATCTGACCTCCACAACCGATTCACTGGGTAACACGATATCCCTTGGTAAGACTGATTGTCAGACTCTCGGGCTTCTGACGACCCGTAACGACTGTCAAAGATCCACGAATGACAGCCGAGACCAACGGCTTAACGTGCTTTCCGAGGCACGGAGGAATCTCGGTGTGTAAAGATGGTCACCCATCCACGTACCAACCCCGGCAAGCGTAGGTTAAACCGATGGATCGACCAATGCGGCTGTTATTACCAAGCCACGAGCTCCTCTAGTTGCAGGTAGAGGTACAATACACAATAATGATGACAACAAAACAAACATAATCCTTTATAATAAAGATTTCAGCTTCACCGGAGTATTCCGCCTCGTGCACGCTCACCACGTGTGCCACAGGTTATTCCGAGACTTAAGAAAATAATTATGTTACACTCCCCGTCGTACCGAACACAATTTGGCGCTCCCGGCTTTTGGCGGAGCTTCAATAATTATGTTCAATATTATTTTCTACGTAGTTCTAAAAGTTATCTACCTCATGATCGGATTTTTGCTATAAAACGTGTCATTTTCCATCCTCGTCAAATATACGGGTGTGGTATAGACCTTCAAACCGAACAACTTTCTCCATGGCACCAACATCGTAATCACGAAAAAATAATCAGTCGTCCCATACATTTGCCTCGAGTAGGTATTGAAGTTTTCTATGGGACAGTTCAAAATTTTTTTGCGATTATGATGTTGGTTTGATGTTCTGTATTACACCCTGAAAGACAAGGATGGAAAGCGACATGTTGTATACGTAAAAAGTTACTGCTTCTATTTTTGCAAGACAGTGACTCGTGTTGGCACGTTATCCTAATTGACATCCTTATTGTCTAGTCCACTTTAAAACACCTAAGTCAGTTTTACTGTGTCGGTCACCTAACCTAGGTTTAATATCCTTGAGTTTAGCTATGGTCCTCAACATCTTCACCAATTATTCTTTCATTTTGGGGTTTTTCATTCATTTTTCTTTCATTCATGCTGAATGCTCTACTGGCATCGACACAGGAGTGTGATTTGTGATAGACGTATGTCGTGCATGTTCGCAATTATCTGAGATGATGGACGAAACATGAGTTTTTTTTTGTGTGCCAATATTATTCGGTTGGTATTTGTTAGTTCCTTTCTTGTTGTCAGATACTCGTAGATAGATAGATAGAATACTCTTCCTTCATGCAATCCTCCCTTTCCAATCCCCCTTCCCTTTTTTTATCCCTTTGCAATTTTTTTTCCTTAATGTAAATATGTCTATTTTATTTAAATTTAACTGTGCAATAACTTGGATCTATCTGTAAGGTTTTTACCAAATAAATAAATCTATGTATGCATCTATATCCTTATTCCCACAAAATCCAATTTTGACCGTCAGCCTATTTCAGATTGTGACTACTTTCCCTACACTTCGTATTACTTTTGTTCTCAGTTCTCACCTGTCTTCATGATCATCTTCATTGCTCCCAGACCCAGTGTTAGTAGGTCTGTCATCATGTAACGCAGTCTCTGCAAGCCTTCTGGTCTGCGCCACGTTTTCTATTACCACGGCAGTGGTAGCTCCTGTGTTGGGGTCCCCAGATACAGGTGGCTTTTTAGCTGCTCTCTGCTTTTTTGCTCGTATTCTTAACGCCTGGCAAAAAAGGGTCAGGTTAATTTGAGGCAACAAAAAAATCAACTGTGTTATGATGACTTTCTACTACATAAAGCTGAACAAAATAAAGTATGGTATATAGCTGACGTTCGCACGGACGTAAAAAAATCGCGGCGGGATTTTATCGCGCACTGGATTTTCAACTCTCGGTGTTGAGCCGAGCTTCAAGAATCCAACCTAACAAGAACAGAGTTCATCCAGCGCGACGAAAAACACTGTTAGATTTTCAACTCCCGGCGCTAAGCAGAGCGTTGAAAATGCAGTGCGCGAAAAAAATCGTTGCGATTTTTTTACGCCCCGTGCGAACGTGTCGGCTAACCGAGATTTTTGCAAGCAAAAATAGTACTTGCTTTTGTATGTGTGATTGCTTTTCTTTTGTTTTTATTTTCATAAAAAAAAAATAAAACAATCTGAATGTCTACCTGTTCCAAAAAAAATTAGTCGTGAAATCACGCACGTGTTGCGAGTTCGACCTATAAAGCTTGCCAGCTTGCAAAAATACGATAGTAGAACAGTAACGTGTACAAGTTTTACTACGAGTATGTTGTACACGAGCAACAAAACCAGGGTGGTGCCAAAACGTATCCACAACATGTGCTGGATAGTACACTAGGCTAGCTACGGCATATGTAAAAATTTGCTGGGGGAAAGTTATTTAGTTTCTGGGTAAAGTGTTATTGGGTTTCACTGGTAGGAAAATCTTAATAGCACTCGCAGCTGGAAGGCTGAGAATATGCCTTATAACATTAACAAAATAATGTATTAACCCTTTCTTATATTCCCCTTCTCTTATATTGAAGCCACTATGTTAATAGCGACTTCAAGAAAAGGAACAAGAGTTTCTAGACCACAACAAACTTCACTTCACTAATTACATTTAGATAGATAGATAGATAGATAGAATACTCTTTATTATGCACACCATAAAAATTACAGATATAAATGTTGAAATTTTACATAGGGTGACACAATGGGCGGTCTTATCGCTAAAAGCGATCTTTACACACATACATTTCTACATGCCATGCTTAGGAATGAGGAACAAGAGTTCCTAGACCACATCAAACTTCACTTCACTAATTACATTTCTACATGCCATGCTAAGGAATGAGGAACAAGAGTTCGTAGACCACAACAAACTTCACTTCACTAATTACATTTCTACATGCCATGCTTAGGAATGAGGAACAAGAGTTCCTAGACCACAGCAAACTTCACTTCACTAATTACATTTCTACATGCCATGCATAGGAATGAGGAACAAGAGTTCCTAGACCACATCAAACTTCACTTCACTAATTACATTTCTACATGCCATGCTTAGGAATGAGGAACAAGAGTTCCTAGACCACATCAAACTTCACTTCACTAATTACATTTCTACATGCCATGCTAAGGAATGAGGAACAAGAGTTCGTAGACCACAACAAACTTCACTTCACTAATTACATTTCTACATGCCATGCTTAGGAATGAGGAACAAGAGTTCCTAGACCACAGCAAACTTCACTTCACTAATTACATTTCATTAAGCCATGCTTAGGCATGAGGAACAAGAGTTCCTAGACCACATCAAAAATAAATGGGTAAGTAAAATCTGGGTATAATTCTTGAATTAAAACCGCCGTGGAGTATTTGTTTAAATTCGAATCAATTCACGTATCTAAACACACTAGGTCAGCCGTAAAAAATCTGTCTCATTCATCTTAAAACCGCGGCTTTTGCCCAACTTTAATGGATAAATTCACGTCCACATACATTATCCACTGGTTTGTCTCATGCAGACACGTCAGAATATACCTATGTTATTTCTGTACTAGACATTTCAATTGAAATGCTCTCCGATTTCAACCCTAATGCCAACTTAGAGGTCACATATTTCGAGTCTAATTGAAACTGGAATGGTAACCTTGTTAGTACTAATATGAGTGGTTGTTTGGTATTCCTACGTGCTACATAATGGAACATTGTACTATAGTTTACTGATCTATTTTAGAGTAATGTTTGATGTATTGTGTCTACAAATAGCATATACATACATATATGAGAGTATATTGGTATTAGTATGCTATACATTTGTAGTAATGCTTTTAATTTGCCTTAAGTTTATTTCTGTGATTGAAGAATTAATTTAGCACACTGGGGCGGCAGCAATTCCGATTAAGATTATAAAACAACTAGCGAACCGCCCCGGCTTCCTACGGTTTTTACGACTTGACAAAACATCGAGATTTCTTTATTGTATGTAATTTGTAGATACACTTAAACCTTCAAGGGGCCTAAAACGGCCACATTAAGCAATTCCTCTAGAAGCGATTCATTTCCTGAATTCCCAGCAATTTATTATGATTGTGCTATTTGACGTATTTGACATTAAACTTCAATAAAGCAATTCATAATCATTTTTGGACCATTTTACGAATCTCCATACAAAACTGTCAAATAGATGAATTGCGTGCTATGAATTGTACGCAGATAAATTATGAAATACACAGACACGAAAAGCGGCTTTAATGTATATGATGTATAGATAATAATTAAATTCAATACTAACCTTAAAAATATTATAATAAAGGAACATCATCATGATGCAGGGGATATAGAAGGATCCTAGTGAGGAGTAGATGACGTAGTTCTGACTGTTGAAGAGGCACTCGTCAAAGTTTCTGTCGGGCGTGTCGTTGAGCCCTAGCACGATGGGCGCTCCGATGGCTGCCGAGATCAGCCACACCAGCACTATGGTGAACCACACGCGCCGGTTGTTCTTGTGTTTCGCGTATTTTATTGGTTGAGTTACTGCTATGTACCTGGTGAGGGAATTGTTGATGAGTTATCGGGGTTTACTTGACAGCATACAGCAACTCGCTTGGTACCTCTACCTCTTGCAATCCACGAAGACGCGCCCCACTACTCCTCCTAACCGTTGCACACATCCTCTATTCTATTCTATTTTTATAACATGACAAGCAAAGCCGATGTCGACTATTCTGCCAATGTCTAAAGTGAGCTAGAGAAACAAGTGTGCACGATATTACAAAAAAAAAAAACCAAAAACAAAAAAAAAATATTTTGTTGATCCAGTTGATACAACTTGCTGGATTAGTACAGGACTGAAACAAACAAAAAATAGAAATAAATAAATATTATAATTGTTAAAACATAAAATACACGCATACCACACCAACACATACGGAGTAATTCACAATTTTATGTTATTGTGACGGATGAAAGTCATCAGCGCCACATGCAGATCTGGAGACGAGTATGTTAGTAAAGAAGGAAAATTAGTCGGAAGAGGGATCTTACATTTTGGGAGGCGCCTATATAAATCTAAAGGTAGAATGTTGTTTGAGCATTCAAAGAAGATGTGGTCCAGAGTGCCTTCCTCCAACCCGCACTCACAGAGAGAGGAGTCTCAAACACGAATCTTTTGCAAAAACACTGGAGTACAATCGTCGCTAATTTAACTAACTGACGTATCTGACATTTTTGACTTAGCCCATAGCCAACCTAGACAGAGTAATATTAAGGTCGGCTATCGGCTTAGTCCAAAATGTCAGATACGTCAGTTAGTTAGATTAGCGACGACATATACTATAAACAGTAAGGGTGCGTTTCCACTGACGCGGAGCTGGGCGGAGCGGAGCGGAGACGTGCAGGAATCGACCAATCATAATGGTTGAAATCCTCATCGCGTCTCTTGTCTCGTCTGTAATTGGACGATTCCTGCACGTCTCCGCTCCGCTCCGCCCAGCTCCGCGTCAGTGGAAACGCGGCCTTAGGAGGAGTAGTGGGGGGTGTCTTCGTGGATTGCACTATCTACGTATATAGACTCTAATTCAATTTTTTTTTTGGAAATTTTGAATACCTATGTGTCTATTTGAAATAAATAATTTTGACTTTGTTAGCTAAACATATTATTTGTGTCAATCATCAAGACATGGGTTTGTAATGTGTAACCTTTTAGCTAAATTTTGGATGAGTCCTACGTTGACCCTGTTATTGTCTACATCCGATCAACAAAAAAAGTAAGATGGAGCGTTGCGAACATCAAAAGTGAAGCCATAAGGTTACCATTTGTTAAATTGTTTCCCTATAATTTGGGAAATAATATTGTATGGGTAAGATCTCATGATTAATTGAATGGGGAAATTTTAAATCGTATTATGGATTGGCAACCCTCGCACTTTATGTCACTGCGTTCGTTTGTTGAGTTTTTTGTTTCAAGTAACCTAAAACTCATAGGTTATTTAATTTTTTTAAATACTAGGTGTGTTATTTCAAGTTCTTACAAGTGAAAAGTGTTTCCGTGAGACTATTTATGTGATTTTTTTTTATTTGATTTGTTTTTAAAAGTTTTCACTACACAGGAAGGCATAATTCTATTTTTAGGGTTTCGTACCTCAAAAAGAAAAAACGGAAGCCTTATAGGATCACTCGTGTGTCTGTCTGTCTGTCTGTCCGTCTGTCACAGCAAATTTCATCCGAATCTAATGCACCGATTAAGTTGAAATTTGGTACACATATGGATTTCTGTGACTCAAACACGTACGGCTAAAGGAAATAAATGAATTTTGAATATGGGGGTCATTTTTAGGGGGCAAATAAGAAAATTTAAAAAAAGTTTTGCAAACTGTACCATGTGACATATCAAATGAAAGAGACCGTCGGTCTATGACCGTCTCAAATATTTTTTTTAATATTTTTAAAATCAATCGTTTTAAAGTTATTTAAGAAAATAGACGAAAATTGACCATTCCCTCTTATCTCCGAAACTACTGAGACTAAAATTTTGATAAAAAATACAGTAAATTGTTCTATACCTGTAGATTACAGGAAAATCCATAAGAAGTTTGTGGTTTTAATATAACATGGTAAATCTGTCAATAGTGTGAGTACAAACTTACATTTACTGTTGGAATATATGGGAGAACATGTTTTTCAAGTATAAGTTTGTTCTTGGGATAATTTTATCCTAACTACGGAACCCTTCATTGTGCGTAGTCCAACACGCACTTGGCCAGCCGGTTTTTTTAACTATGTTAAGCTCGACGACTCGTCACGTACTAAGAGCGGTAAGCGTGGTTTTCTTTGTATGTGTGTGCGTGAGAGTGTATTTCATTTGCAGGAGCTCCGTTTTGTGGCTTCAATTTAGATGTTCGCGGCGGCGCGCCGTCTTCCTTTTTTTGTTGATCTGAGCCTGGGACAGATATTGACGCGTCATATCTCTTAGGCTATTAAACAAGTAAAAAATAACTCACCTATCAACAGATATGGCGACCAGGTTAAATATGCTGGATGTGGAGGAGGTGACGTCCATGGCGATGTACACGTCGCACACGAAGGCAGGCAGACCCCACGAGCCGTTTACCTGCAACAAAAAAATTGTGGTTAGGTCTTTGATTGCTGTCATTAGAATTGGAAGTTACCAGTTTCAGTATACGACATTATTTTATTCAAATACCGTTGTCTTGACGCTTTGACAACGTGACACCATATCTGACACGAACGCTGTGCACGCTCAACGGGGTAGCGGATAAAATTGACGTGTTTTCTTGTTCTCTGAACGACTTTACTTTGGCGACCTTTAGGGTGTTATGTTATAGTTAAGTTAAATTAAGGTGTTATGTTTGTTAGGTTATTGTAAATTTAGTTTATAATAGGTAGTATATTAATTAATTAGAAGGTATGGAGATCTATATGTAGACTTAACTATCGCATTAGGGCAACCTGTAATGATATATTTAAGGTTTTATAATAATAATAAATAAATAAAAATATTTTGCTAAGCAAGGCCACGTTATAGCAAAACACCAATAAAGTATGAGCCAGTGTGGACCTCGATATTGGTTCATATTGAATTGGTATTTTTGTCTTCGACAGAGGGGAGGTGGACTACGAGGAATTTGAAAAATAGGAGTGCGATAGGGACAGCTGCAGCTCAGAACGATTAGGTATAAGTATAACAAAAATTTTGACGAGATCGACGTTTCGTATTCCTTTTTTTTCTCCTCGAAAACAGAGACGATTCAATTATTTTTTTCATTAAAATTTTAAGAAAGAGTATGTCTAGGTTCCTATCATTTTCATTTATGTTAAAAACTTTTAGAATTTGTCTGGTAGTCCTCTAATCACGGCGGTAAAAATGGGGCATTTTTTGTAATTTTTGGAGGATCATATTTTCTTTACTAAATAGTTCTTGAAAAAAGGAAATGACAGGGACATGTCTACAGCAAACTTAGATTTTATGAAAAAAAAAAAAAATATTGCTCTGGAGGCATTTTCAGGAAGAAAAACGGGGAATACATTTGTATGGAGAATCACAGGCTACGTCCTCTCTTAAGATTTCGACTGGCGACTTATTTAGTCAACATTGTAATAGTCTTGTATCCTATTTTACAAACTTATTTCCTTTAAGATAACGACTAAAACAACCACAAGAAAATCGCGATTCAAAAACCAGATAAGTAATCCGAACCAGAAATCCAGATCGCACCCCAAGATTAAACAGAATCACAAGGGTGTCCCAAATTCAGAAATAAACGCATCCAGGCGGATATTTAATTTAGATTAAACAAAACGTGTTTACGGTATAATATCGGTATCCTGTTTCCACTTCGGCGTGATATAACAAATGTGACCATCTGTCACGCTGCGTGATTTATGCGAGCGACGTGATGCAGCGTGTCAAGCACGCACTAGGAGTGACAACAGATTATGTGGGGAATCTATTTGGAATAGGCAAATATGAATGTGTTTCTAATACCTTAAGCCGTGTACAGACGCGTGTAATGTGTAATGTATTAATGTAACGTGTAATGCACCGCCAATTTTGCGAGCATTACCTACATGTAACGCTCGCACTGATCCATCGCTCGGTTTTTAGCGCAAACACAATGGCTCTCGCAGTCGAACACATACAGGGAGTCTACTCCCTAAGCACGAAACCCGTAGTTTCGGCCTTCGTTACGGGCGTTTCTAATTGGATCGGGACCCGAACGAAGTATGAATGACAACACGATTTGACAGTTGTCCCTACTCCCGATGTGTTTTTCCCGTCCGAAAAGTTTAACTTTTATACTTGTTTTGATGGATCCTTAGGTCAAACGGCCGGACTGACGGACGGACGGATGGACGGATGGACTTAGGGAGTAGACCCCCAGGATTCGCGTTGAGTTCATAATGCCGTCCACACTATTCGTATTACATTACACGATACATTACATTACACATTACATGCGTCTGTACACGGCTTTATACTCTAAACTCAACGTGATAAGTACCTACAGGAAAAATCTTTTTGTATGGTCTGCGTGTTTTTTAATGAGCATTGTGTGGTATGCTTCATCGTTTTTCATTGTATGGACCTCAGGAAAAGGTTGATCTATTCTGGATCTTGTCGCGTTTAATTGTCAATGATGTAGCTGTCTTTATCGATGTCAGTATACTAGGCTTTCGGCTAATTTGTATAAGTATACAGGGTGGTCCAAATAGTGACGTCCAAAAGAAAAATCTGTATTCCTCATACCCAGGGGTATTGAAAATACCCCAATAAATAACTCCAAAACTACAAAAAATCGCTTGACACACTGACAGTCAAGCGATTTTTTGTAGTTTTAGAGTTGTTTTTGTAATTACTCGGCTCCACTGTACTATCACACCCGCGCGTCCGAAACTTCACATTGGTGAATCGTTTGGGTTAGGTTAGAATAGTAACCATTACCTCTATTGCTGGTGAATCATTTGGGTTAGGTTAGAACAGTGACGCTTAACGCGTGACGGTGAGCGAGCGAAGCGAGCGGTGCCGCGGCAGCGGCCGCCGAGCGCCAGATCCCCTCTATTGTTGGTGAATCATTTGGGTTAGATGGGGCGGTGAATGTCTCGTATACTAGACGATGAAAGCCTCAGGGTCATTGACCTTAAGGTCAAGGTCAATCGTACTCGTACTGTTTTTTTTTTCGGTGTCTATTATTTTGCGCACTTTGTTGTTTTCAAAAATACACTAAAAAGGGTCTATTGTACCCAAAAAAATAGCTAGTATACAAAAGCGCTGGGTGCGTTTGTACAGTGGTTCCGAGTTTTCTGCTTCAAAAATTCATATCTTTTTTTTTGTGTGTGAATTTTTCAGTTTTTTTTTTTGTAAAAAAGTAACGTTAAGTTACGTTCTATAGTTTCTGCTTACCCCCATGGGAAGAAGGCGTGAGTTTATGTACAACGTATGAAAGAAACATTGAAGACGATCATGTCACAAAAAAATCTTATAAATAACCACTACAAAAAAGATATGAATTTTTGATCCTCTGGCAGAAAACTGTAAATAATTACAAAAACAAAAATAATTCGAAAACACACACACACCACCCTGTATATTTAATGTGCATCATATTTGTGCAGAATAAACAATTTTTCTTTCTTTCAGAAAAGGTGCTGTGGTCAAGGTTTTCTTGGGTCGACTGTACATATTCTTATATTCTAGTTTCATAACTGACAACACTGCTCACTCACACAAACCCCGACACGTGTTATATTACAAACACATACACATGTAACTTTTCCAATTTGCCAGCCCCCCCCCCCCGCAACCTGGCCACATGGATCAGCTTCGCATCAATATCATGAATATTCATGCGCAGGCATCGAACTGTGTACCGCCAGAACGCCGATAAAGCTACGTCAATTCGAGGAAAGAATGTGTTGCTCTGGGAATTTTGATGGCTGTTTTAGTAAGTTGTCGGGCTAAGATTGAGGTTTATCCGTGCCCCTACCGCTCGTGTCGTATTTCTGCGACAGAGAATATAAGATAAGATATGATAAGAAAAGATAAATGTTTATTTCTCACCACAATATTATTGAAAATACACAATATACCATGAATGCATTATTTGAATATTGTGGGAGACTGGTGCCTGAGCTAAGCTCTAGGCCTGTATTTCAGGACACCAGGTCTATTCTATTTTCGTCCTATTAACTGTAATTTATTGTAGGTATTATTTTATCGATTAGTAGCCTGTCGCTAGAGGCACGGCAATTGATATTTAGCCAAGCGGTCAAAAGGTTAAGAATCTTCTTCATAAGAAATGGTGGATTCAGATTTGTGTCTCTGACTATAATATTTTCTGTTTCGTTAGTTATCTATTTCTTAGCCTTTTTCTGGTTCTATTGCGGATGTCATTCGGATAATAATCCTGACAGATTCATTCATTTCATCACCATTACTTACATCTAAAAACTAAAACAATTTGAAGATTATTTATAATTATGAATACCTAATACAAAATAAAATAAATGAGGTATGTGATAGGGCAAGACAATTAACCCTTAGGCTGTAAACAATGTACTTATTTATGAACCCATAGGTTCACAACTACTGAGCCCGCGGTCGCCATTGGATGATGTTTTTTTACGTTTATGTATATATGGTATAAGCTTATAACGGGTGATTCATTTAGAGGTACTTTTTTCATAATTAAAAGAAAAGTGAAAACACAAATTTTATCTGATTATCTTTATTATCATACAAAAGAACCATTCATGACATGTATTTTTTAAAGATTATTTATTTAAAATGTTGGCGATAACTGCGGCTAACATGGTCCGTTCTGAAGTTCCAATTGCGAGAACAATTCGGTGCACAGTTAATTTTTCGCTTCGGACCGTTGAATTGGCAGCCTAGATCGTGTGATATCTCACCTCTAGACTTTTCCTTTGGGGCTATGTAAAGTCCAAAGTCTACATGGATAACTCGGATACGATTGAGGAATAGGAAGCCAACATTACTCGCGATATTCGCCAAATACCACTCGAAATGCTCGGACGCGTCTAGAAAATTGGAACTTCAGAACGGACCATGTTAGCCGCAGTTATCGCCAACATTTTAAAGAAATAATCTTTAAAAAATACATGTCATGAATGGTTCTTTTGTATGATAATAAAGATAATCAGATAAAATTTGTGTTTTCACTTTTCTTTTAATTATGAAAAAAGTACCTCTAAATGAATCACCCGTTATAACTATTATATAAATGATTTTTCCTTATGCACACATGGGGTGCAGTCGACACTTGAAAATACATTACAAATTAATTAAGTACTTTAAATAGTTTGAAGCTCCACTGACAAATAAGGTACCTATGTCAAAATCAATTCAATTTACAAACCATCGTTACAAATTACAGATAACAGATTTCGGAGTTACAGGCGTTAGGAAATCAGTGGCAGGAAATTACAGTTTCAGCACTGATAACAAAACAAACTAAACTTCAAACAGCATTATTAAAATTAATTCCAAAACCCTTATTTCTTCGTGACGTCATACCACTTCCGGCCACCGGTTTCCTCCTCCCGGAGAACATAACGTGCGTCCGATGTCCCTCGTTGTCCCATGACCTCTGTCTTGTCCCCCATTTTATTAGTTTGTCTTCACGAAGGTAGCATTGAGTGGGCTTTAGAACACACGATGCGAGGACGATGCGATTATCTTTTTTTTTTTGATTTACTTGAATTGAATTAGCTTAAACTGTCTATATTCCATTTACAATAAGATTAGAAATCTAAACAAACCTTTTTTACAGTCCGTTCAACCGATTTTGAGTTCTATTCCGTAGGTTTAAGGATGACATTAACGGCAAAAAAGTGGTTATAATACCAACTGTTTACTGCAGCTGCCATTTGTCATGCCACCGACGCAATAGAAGTCAAAATCGGTTGAACGGACTGTAAAAAGATTCGTTTGAATGTCTAATCTATATAAATCAAAAGAGAAGTCCTGACTGACTGACTCATCAACGCCCAGCCCAAACCCTTGGACCTAGAAAGCTGAAGTTTTGCACAGTTCCCTTTATAATATAGACAAGGTAATCAGCCGTCCCATACATTTGGGTCGAGTAGTTATTGAAGTTTTGTTTGGGACGCTTGATAGTTTTTCGCGATTACGATGTTGGTCCGTTCAGTTTGATGGTCTGTACCACACTTTTAAATTTGTCCACACTATTCTGGTACGAGCTGGGCTGCAGACTGCAACCGCAGGCGACACTGCGGCTAGCGGCTGCGGTTGCCCGCAGTGCTGCCTGCGGGAGCGGGTGCTTCTAGGCCAAGCGCGGCGGCATGCCGCGGCTGCACTATGAATAGAACCATGCCTCAGTCACAGAGACAATGTCGGACAACGCCACCGATAGTTTACTGTATTATTATTTTCTATATGTTTACATATCTCGGGACCCTGGGGTCCCGGACCTTTGGAAGGCATACGAGGGGCCGCAGCCAACTCGCAGAGGCCCCTTAAACGATTTTAACTATGAGGAGGCACCAACCGACAATTTCCCCTGTATGCACTATGCAAGTGCACCCAAGGAAACCCCCCGTTTGGTGCAGGACTATTGCAGAACATGGAAACAAAACATATTGGGCTATAGATTTGGGTGGTTGTGGACTGGTTACCTAGAACTATGGAAACACTATGGCTCCTACCTGACTAATGTTTTGTATACAATACACAGATAAAATGGCAGGGGGTGACTTGCACACTCAATAATGGGCCCCCGAAAACGGTCGCTAGCACATAGTGTCGTAGCGGCAAGGGGGCAACATGTCCTGAGGTGCTTGTGAGGAGTGGAGGACGTAGGATATAATAATATATTATATTTATATTATTATTATTTATTTATTTTTATTAATACATTTTACAACAAAAAAACTTAGGTTATGAACTATGCCCCGCAAAACCGTTTTCACGGTTTGTCTGTGGGAACGGTACAGACGGTATTATTAACAAAAGGTTTAGTGCGGAGATTTAATTTTCACTTAACTCCTCTGATCCATTTTTGAATTTATTCGGTAAGTAGGTAGTGACTAAGTATTCAGACATCGTGAAATAGGCCCATAATAACTTCAATTATAATAAATATAAATGATACACATATATCGTACGGTATAAAATATATTTAATAAGCGCACATCTGACAGAGGCTCCCTCGTTGCACATTACAAACGGGTGGTGCGGGCCAGCAGGAGCAATGTGTTTCCTTGAGCACGGTGCTATTAGTAGCACTGCAGAGCCGAGAATACAAGGAAAACATACCTTCAACGTAGGAGGGACTTTTGATTTCACAAGCTTTAAAGATGAGTACTTTCAAACAAGACACCGGACAGTTTTACGCATCATTTTAGTTTAAGTTGTAATAACAGCATTACTTTTTCATGATGGATTGATGGGCTCGTGGCTAAGTAATAAAAGCCGCACGGGTCGATCGATCAGGTAAAGCTACGCTTGCCGCGGTTGGTCCGTAGATGGGTGACCATCTTTATATACCCCTCCGTGCCTCGGAAAGCACGTTAAGCCGTTGGTCCCGGCTGTCATTCGTGGATCTTTGACAGTCGTTTTGGTCGTCAGAAGCCCGAAAGTCTGACAACCAGTCTTACCCGATATACCCCTTGTGTATCGTGTTACCCAGTAACTGGGTTATGGAAGTCAGGTAGGCTGTTGCTCCATGTAAAATACTGTCATTCAGCTGCATCCGGTTAGACTGGAAGCAGACCCCAATATGTTGGGAAAAGGCTGGGCAGATTGATGATGGATTGATGGTAGATGACTAGCATCCTACAAAATTTTTTACTTGGTGTACTAAATTTTAATTATCTTGAAGTGAGGCGTAACTACTTCTTGCTTGTCTCAGCTTGCCGTATTATGCGCGGTGAGTCCGATTGTCCAGCACTTGTGGCTCAATTGATGAGGTTGTTTATTCCTGTTGTGCCCAAACACCAACTGAGGCCGCGAAGACAACCGTTATTGGCCGTACCTTCAGCACGCACAGCGTCACGAGCTAACTCGCCCCTCGTTCGGGCGCTTACGATGCTTAATGCTCTTCTGACATCAACACCGGAGTGTGACTTATTTGCAGGGAGATGGATAGATGTGTGTCGTGAATGTTTAAGATTCTGTGAGATGATGAATGAAAGATAAATAAGTAATAATTTTCTGTTTAGTTTTTGTTGATTGCATGTAACTTCTACTTTGTTTCTTATTAATTTGTCGTGTTCTATTTGTTATGTTGTTTTATTTTTAATTGTATTTTTTTGTTAAATTTTGCTGTACAACGCCTTAGATTTATTTAAATCTGTTAAGTTGTATACGTATATCTTAAATAAATAAATAAAAATCTTAGCAATTGCAACCATGCAAAAAAAACAAACACGGTAAACAGGAAAAGCAAGGATTTACTTATAGCCCGCGGACTGACAAGAAACAACAGATTAACTTAGAAAGAAACCATATCACTTGATTTGCTCATCAATAATGGTTAGTTCGAGTCCAAAACTACTTAATCGGTATTCGGAATCGGGAAACCTTAACAAACACAATATACAAAAAAGCTGGCCAAGTGCGTGTTGGACCACGCATAATGAAGGGTTCCGTACCTAGTTGGAAAGAATTTATCCAAAGCCTAAAAAACAAAATTATCTAGTTATTATATTAGATACTCTGTTTTTTTAAAGCTTTCGCAAACAAATCTATTAATGGCTCATTTTTACCCGACTACGGCGAAGCAAATTGGAAGGTTATGATTAATTAGTCGATAACTCGGCGATACAGCATGCGGGGAGTCCTCTCAGGCGGGGACTAAAGGCTTCCACAAACAGGCGCGTCACGCGATATAATCGCGCGTGACACAAAGGCATCGCTCGTTGCTTGACAAGCGGTGTCTTTGTGTGCCTATGGCATGCTTTACACAAATCTCCAGCACCCCACATGCGGGCCCTTTCTACTAATGAAAACAGTTACCTCAATGCGGGCTCTATGGCATGCGTTACAGAAATCTCCCACATCCCGCATACGAGCTCTATCGTTCAATGTAAATTAACCTTAGGGTGCAACGTAGACGACACACTTTTGTGCGATCGAGTCTGTGGCGCACAAAATGTCTGCATGGCACACAAAAAGTTCGTCGCGGATTGTACGCAGACTCAACACTCAGGCCGTGCGCTGCGTTAGGCGTGCGCACGGTGCGGGCGCCCGCGTGGCGTGCTGTTTCATGTATTTTTTGCAGCGCTGATCTATGAGATTACATGAAACAGCACGCCTAACGCAGCGCACGGCCTCACGACGCATATCTTCGATCATTCTGTCGGCTGAACTCTACAGTTCTATATGGGGGATATAGCGTCTACTTCCCTACGGAAGTAGACGCTATATCCCCCAGTTCAGGTGCAGATAGACTTTTAGTGCGACATTAAAAGTGTGCGCCGTCTGCGTTAGCGCGTGTTGAAGCAAACGTTCTATTTTTTTTCGAGCACTCTTGTGCGGCGCGATCTGCCAGAATGACTCGCACTGTTTGCGCGTCGTGTGCGTTACTGCATATAATTGCTTAGGTTATATTTTAACAAACTAAAAAGTACGCCACGGATAGTCTGTCGTCTGCGCTGCACCTAAGCCTTGTTTGCTTTAAGGCTTGTAATATAACTCACCCCATCCAGGCTCCGAGTTTCCAATATCAGGATAGGTATGTGACCTTCTTCCGTTATAAATGACACTAGATGAACGTAATGTGTTTTCGAGGCGGCCCGGCGGGGTGGGCGGCGGGTTATATTTGATGCGGCATCTGGTTCCCCTTATGATAAGCCTATTAATAATGAAAGTGAACCAATTTAGGAACGTGTTGAAGTGTTTGAGGTTTGAATTAAATGAGGATTTGTACTGGAGACGGATGAACTGATGAATAATGTAACTACCATAAAAGTGTCAGGAGAGATTGGTGGCATAAGTAGTTTAACAAACTACCTACTTAAAGCTATCGATTAGATTCCCGTTCACCCGTTCAAATTAACACTTATGCCCGTTTGCATCACTAATCTTGCGTATCCTAACTTATCACACTAATGTTTGTATGTTTGTTGCTCTTGACGCTCAAACGGCTGGAACGATTTGGATAACACACAGGTTACTTTTTATCCCGGTCTACGCGGGTGATACCGCGGGGCGCAGCTAGTAATATTATAAATGCGAAAGTAAGTTTGTGTGTTACCTTTTCACGCCTAAACCACTGAACCGATCATCCTGAAATTTGGCATATACGTTGTCAGGTGTACAGAAACGGACATAGGGTACCGTGTAAGATCCCGAAAAAAAGTACTGTTCCCGAGGAAAACAACAGTAACGTTCTTATGATAATAGATGGCGCCACGTGTCTTTCGAATCATGATTGAATTATAGTTAAAAACAAGCAGAGTACAACCCGAATTGAGAGTCAAATTTAGGAGCACAACTCTATAATAAATTATATTAATTAGGAGCTCGTGGCTAAGTAATTACAGCCGCACGGGTCGATCCATCGGGTTAAGCTACGCTTGCCGGGGTTGGTCAGTGGATGGGTGGCCATCTTTACATACCGAGACTCCTCCGTGCCTCGGAAAGTACGTTAAGCCGTTGGTCCCGGCTGTCATTCGTGGATCTTTGACAGTCGTTACGGGTGTCAGAATCCCGAAAGTCTGACAACCAGTCTTACCAAGGGGTATCGTATTACCCAGTTACTGGGTTGTGGAGGTCAGACAGGCAGTCGCTCCATGTAAAATACTAGTATTCAGCTGCATCCGGTTAGACTGGAAGCCGACCCCAACATAGTTGGGAAAAGGCTAGGCAGATTGATTGAACTCTATAATAAATTACCGTCCTGTATAAGAAACCTACACTCTTTCAATCTACGAATAAGTAATTACTTATTCGTAGCTTTCATTCAATGCATTCATAACTCAACTTAGCCAGTACATAATTGCGGATCTATCACTTCTGGAGAAATCAATGCATTGGATGGGTAACTATTAACTGTAATACTGATGACGAACTTTTTGTAATCTGTATGTATGTTTTTTAATATTCTTCTCAAGTAAGTGACATAATTATGTTTTTATTGGGAATAAATTTTCTTTAAACCGAATTTTGAATTAACGCGAGCGAAGCCGCGGGCAAAAGCTAGTATCAAAATAAACCCAAAAATAGATATAAGCGCCAACTGTCCCGATAACAAACCGCTTACAGGCAGTCATATCATAAACAGCGAGACATCCACATTTGCGCTCACTCACTCGCTTTACGTCCTATAAACGGGCCTCGAGGAAAAATATACCAAAACAAAGGAGACCGTGCACAAAAGTATCGGCCGGAGACACTCGGCTACAGAATAATCGCGCGTTTATCAGTCCATTTGGGTGGGTAGGGCTGCCTCTGTTGTGGGAGACGTAGCTCCATGCGTTGTTTTGTTGCTGTTGTCATGGAAAACTAATGTCTGGTTGGACATTTTGGTTTAAAAGTCATCGTGTAAAAATAATTTAATGTGCAACTGTCATTCTTTGACAGTTATGTGAAACGGTTATAATGCGATAAATTGGCGTAGTGTCACAGATTAATACAGATGGGACACTCCGCAGTTTAGGTATGAAGCTACAAGTACGCGGCGGGCCCCGTCCGCGGGGCTCATTTAGTAGGTCAGAAGGTATAAGAGTTACGCGATAGAAAGAGAGGCAACTTGTAGTTGAATATAACTAGATAATAAGCGTTGTGCGACCTGATAAGATAAGATAAGATTTTTTTATTTGCTTAAACATGTGTGTGTAGGTATACATAGAAAGTGCATACAAGATGATAAATTAAATGAAGTCCAACATGTTTGCCACTACGTGACGTGCACAGTAATGGAATTATACAATTTGAAAACAAAAAAGAAAAAAAACAAATTTACAAAATATTAAAAGCAAAATAATAAAATGCAATTAATATTTAATATTAATTGCACTTTATTGTGTCGTGGCAAGAGTTGTTTTTTATTTAAATGATTTTGCGGAGTGTCCCATCTATATTAATCTGTGGTAGTGTGTCAATGTGATAAACAATTAATTCCTCTAAGTAAAGTCATAAGTATTGTTATCAAGACATTTTTTCTCAGTGTTATAATTATTATAGTATTATAATTTCAAGACCCTGTTCATAACATAACACAATAGCAAGAAAACTATTTTCATGAAAGCTGGAGTCGTATTATTCGTGTACAATACCTACCTATTATTTTGCAGGTACATACCTACTTATTATCTTTTGTAACAAAACCTTCATTCAAGAAAGATATTATTTCTATTTTGATACAAAACAAACTTGTTTGTGACCGCTTTATTGCTAATAGCTACCTATGTAGAGCACTCGGAATATAACTCTGTTTACAGATGTTATTTACATATTAAAAACAAAGAAAATTTAAGAATTTTCATTTATTCTTCACACCTACAGACCACGCTGTACTCAAATTTTAATGATACCCAATTCCACAACTACCAGCACTTATCGAGGCACGGCAAAATCTCGGTATGTAAAGATGATAACCCATCCACAGCAAGCGCAGCTTAACCTGATGAATCAACCGGTGCGGATGTTATTACTTAGCCAAAAGCACCTCTTTACTTAATCTTTAAGCAAGACAATTAATTTTAATATTTTGTCTCTGCTCAGGTATCGGTGAGCCTACAATATGCATGGCTGTGGCTGTAGCTTTTGCCTTGAGGGAAGGGGAAGCATGGAACCTGATGATATACTGATATTATTACTTACGAGCTCCTCCTCACGCCATAAAGACTTAAAAACCATGTTAAACAGAAGCTAAGCTAGCTATGACGTATTTATCAGATCCGGTATGCGTTTACTTAGGACCGTTCTACACACACTGTACATAGGTATTTCCATGTAGGTATACTCGCACGTTTGTGGTGACCCTGCGGTTAGCTGCCCAGTTGACGGTCGGATGAGTTGACCTCGATCCTTCTTTCTGCGGGTTAACCTGGATGAGCTTAGTTTAAACGGTATTGTACATATTTAAAGGTAGTTATGATTTTTTCTACTATTGATAAACGGTTAGTGGTTTTACCCCCCGCGCAAATGCACTCCATGTGTGCATAAGGACAAAACTTTACATAGTATGTATATAAGCTTATATTTCATATATATAAACGTAAAAAAACATCATCTGATGGAAAACATATCTTCATCAGTAGTTGTGAACCTATAGGGTTCGCAACTAATACCCCCCCCCCCCCCCGTCCCCCGCCCCCCGCCCCGCACCGCTGGGGTTTTGGGTCTAAAAATAGCCCAAACTCAGACATGTGATGGGTTAAGAGTGTACACAAGGCTACATATCAAGCTATACGATTTCAGTATATGCTGATCTGGCATTGTATAGGATTTCCGTATCATGAAAGATCAGCCTGTACTAGAAATATATAGCTTGATATGTAGCCGTGTGTAGCTACCTATAATGATAGGATTTTTTGGAATGAAGTTCTTTAACATGCTAGCGGTAGGAGTTTTAGGAGTTGACTGGTAGAAAGAGTAACGCGCGTACATAGATTTAAGTAACTATTAAATCTGATAGACGCATTCAAATATAAATAAAATATAAAAAAACAACGATTTTTTAAAATGATATTTCAAGTGAATACAATGATTGCGGTCAATGACCCCACTAAAAAAATCAACTATCTTATTAATTATTTTTTTGTTTTTTCATGTTTAGATATATAAGCCCAATCACGTCTGCGGAGTATAGCTAGGCAATTTAAGGCTTGTCCGCCGTAAAAAGCGCGGTCACTGTCGGACTGCATTGAAAAGAAAGAGAAGCGCGATGACATAACGCTTGCAAAATATCAAGTAATTACCGATTTACAAAAAATCTATTGATTGGACTAAAAAAGTAATGACATGAAATAATTCCTTTTATTTGAGAACTGTATTTTATGAACACTTTTAATGAAAATTGTAGGAGTAATATGGTAAAAACTAGACGAGAACTAAAATAGATTTCAGGACAGATGAAATCACTTCTTATGTGTTGTAGATTGCTGTGTATTTTTTCCTATCAAAAATATGCTATAGCTACTGTAAAAGATGGATACAAAGTTACTTAGTTTCGCCGTATTTTAGGAAGGAGGAGCCTTAAAATAACCCTGTATGTGCAGTGTCATCCTAGGACCAGCCCTAGTTCGACTGAGCGCCCGTATCTCCCGGGTATTGTCGCCCCGTACAACGACGGGATACGTCGCCAACGAGTGGACCCGGATTAGCGCTGATAGATTGTGTGGGTTATTGCTGAGGTTGTTTATAGGTCGGTGTTCCGGTTTGTTTTGCCGGCCTCAGGATTAATATAGGAAATGTCAATAGAAGAGCTTCCATCATTCCTTTATAGGTTATACTTAAAAACATATGTATTTACATAATTTTAACCATAAAAATCATCAATACATCTCTAAGTTTCGTGCAGATTCGTCGAACGAACGAAATCTAACTTAGAGATGTAGGTATGTATTGATGATGGATGTGTATTGGTTATTTTATGGTTACAATTATGTAAATACATAATTATGTTTTAATTGCCGCGTAACATGTTTTGATCAAGATACAACCTAACACGGACCTGCAAATTGCAAAAAAAAATTAATTTCGCGGGCTACCACTGCATCCTCCTTGATAATATTATGTAGCCAAATATACAATAGTATATGATAGGTCCACATGCAAATTATGTATGAAATAAAATAAAATACGACAGTACGCCTGTTGATAAGAAAATAACATTTTCACGTACAAAGGATAACATAACAAGAAATACAGTCAAAAACTTTAGTCTTCCCAGACACGACCATCTAGGACAAACTTTGAATACAAAACACAACTTTTATTCAACCTTTAAAATGGCGAGAGCTACTAACTTCGAAATCCCTACCGCAGTGCTATATCACTTAAGATTTTTTCATATTCAACTGCCGTTATTCCCAGAGTGGGTTGCACAAACTTCTCTTCAACTTCCCCCAAGCGAGTTTGGACTCTATAATCGATAGTGTAAGATTTACGAAGGCTGAATATCAAAGTTTGTTCAAGTGTTTCTACTGTGACAGCCAATCGTGGTGAAGTAGAACTGCTCTACGCCAAGCTTCTGTTACAAGAAGGCTATCGTTTTTAATACAGCCTCCTTTTTACCCTTTGAATTTGAAATAATACAGTCACGTGGTTTGATCGTGATCGGAATATTGCGGCTAGGGCTGAGAGTACGCGGATATTTTGCCACATTTCGGATATGGTTGCGACTTGCGGTTATTCGGATACGGGAAGGGTTGCATATTTGTCAAGTAAGGGATTGCAAAATTGTTGTGTTCGTTGAAGCAGCGTGTTTGTAAGCGGAATACTTATAAGGAATTGCCTCGGGCATGCAAAGTACGAAATACTTCTTACTTACGTAGCCGGGACGGCGGCGTCGAACCGTCTTCAGAAATTCTGTTTATTTAGCGGTTTACTAATATTTCATGTAGGTAAATAACAATATTTGAATTGTTTTCCGCTATTCAACAAACGTTTTATGAGAATTTATTTCACTACCTAAACAAGGTGAGATTAAATTCATGGGCATCCTCTTAAGGGGTCATTGTACTCATCATTATGAACAACTTTTACTACGAGATCAAAACTGAAATCACGAAAAAAAGCACCTGTTCCCTACATTTGGACGACACAATATATATATAGGTAACAACAGATTTTTTTTTGCGATTTCAGGTGTGGTCCCTTAGTAAAATTTGTTCAAAATTATGAGTACAATGACCCTTTAAGATAATGCCCATGAATTCAATTTACCCTGTATAATTTTGTACGTTTTCCTTTGAAAATAAAATAGAAAACATTGAAAAAAGTTAATCAATTAGCAGCAGCCCAAGTCCGAATTTGTCCAGAATATTAAGCTTATAACGTGCCCACTGCTGGGACATAGGAATTCTCTTTGTGAGAGGAGTATGGCGTAATCCACAACACAGATTTGTGCCCGGGTAGTGATAAATAATTGGTTCACCTCCTACCACATGGGATTAAACACAACCGGACAAAACACCTTTGACTATTTTTTTTTTATTTTTTTTTTATTTATTTATTTCAACAAAAGTTACACAAGAGTATTTTACAAATCTTCTGCCGAACTGCAGGACAGTTTGTCGGCAGTGTTCTCGTGGACACAGCTCTTAAGTTTTCTTAACACTAATGCATCATTATAAAAGGTAAAAGGTAAGGGGACACATAGTTTTATTACTTACATAGACGTACGCACCACACCACACCCAACTTCACACATACTCGAGCTGCTCAGTGTTTTTACCTTCGGATAATACATGCTATATTCTTACTACGTAAATTACTTGAATCGATTAATTTTCATATAGCATTTATCGGATATCCTCACTCAGATATTCTGAAAACCCTGAACCAATCCCAAAACCAATGTATTCTTGTATCTGCGACATTTTGTGGAATAAAGTTTATCGTGTAATCTGATCGAAGTTGGGCCCGCTGCGTAAACCTCACTGGTTAGGACAGACTTCGAATTTTTAGGTCCGTATTACAGAACGTCACTCAAGCATTGATCTCTGTTTAAATCTAGTTTTAAGTCAAATTTTTATTTTAGAACGTTCCTCAAGCATAGATTTATTGATCATAGTTCAGCTGAGTATGGCCTTATTTTAGAACATTACTCAGTTCGTGAATCGAACCCAAGCAGTGATTTGACCCAAGCGTGGTCGAGACCGCGCTTGAGCATAGATTGTCATGTCAATTTTTGTTATTTTCAAGTTTATCTGCGTTGTCATGGTTATATGACGTTGTGCAATCGAAGTACCTAATCAAGTCATATCAAAATGGATATAATTATTACAATCATTTATTCAACGGTGATTAAAATAGAAGGTTGAACTTTAGCATTCTCTCAGGCATTTAGGAGATAGGTTCAAATAATAATAATAAAATATTGAGTGTGCAAGTCACCCCCTGCCATTATATAACATTGTTAGGCAGGGGACATAGTTCTACCATAGTTCAGGCTACCCAATCCACTGTAGCCATCCAAACCCATAGCCTATTTTGTTTCCATGTTCTGCAATAGTCCTACACCAACCAGGGATTGTCCTTGGATGCACTTGCATAGTGCATACAGAGATAATCGTCGACTGGTGCCTTGTCGTCATTTAAAATTGTCTAAGGGTCCTCTGCGAGTTGGCTCCGGCCCCTCGTGCGCCTTCCAAGGGTCCGGGACCGCAGGGTCCAAAGATATGTCAAATAATAAAAATAAATAAATAATAAAACGTTTATTTTCAGGTTACAATATCCCATAGACCTTGCAAACTGACATATATAAAATATAAAACAAAACTTGTGTTAACAAATAAAACTTAAAACTATGTTAGTAGCACTTCACTTCACTAGCTTGTCCTTGTGTTGTCCTGTGGTACTAGTACGCGGAAGCGACGGAACACCACGTCTTACGGCCAAAAGTCTTCTTTCAAGACGAGCGGCAGATAACACAGTTCGGTACACGAACCACGAACGCCTAGAAGTTGACGTTGCGGCGCGCCTCCTGGCGCCTCCAGTATCTGCACCCTCGGCGTGTAGCTCGTCTTCTGGCGCACGTACTCCACGATGTCCGCTGCCTGTGGTGTAGTGTAGGCGGGGGATGTACATCGGTGTGTTCGGCTTCGCGGCACGCAAGCTCACTTCGGGCTCCGGGCAAAGGACCCAATGGCTACCTTGTTGGTGACAGTGGGCTAATTCACCTACTTACAATGTTCTTGTTGTAGTAATTATGGAAATGAAACAAGTTTTAACATTGAATAATTATCTCAGATAATTATTATCCTTTCTTCTTGTTGACAATTAATACGTTGCTAGGCAACACAATAGCGGTAGCGCAGGCTGGCGCGAACTAGTTAAAACCACAGATTATATTTGAACACGAAATACCATAGTTTTCTAACAGTTTTTTTGGCGTGTGATCAAAATCCGAACTAACGCTGCCATACCTGTAAAAAACTCACAAATGTTTCCCAACAACGCCCCCCCGCCAATGTCATTTAGGCGCCAAAAGATCCTCGTAGCACTCTACAAAGGTCGATAATTTTGCTTACAAAATGACTTCAAACAGATTTACTTATTCGTGGCTGACACAATAACGCTGATTTACTAATTAATTGGGTTCATAAGGTATATTTTAATATTTCTAATCCTATGAAGACCAAAACAGAGTAGGTAAATTAAATAAATCGTAAACGAAAACAGGCTGATGCATAGACAATAGACATCTCTGCTTGAGGCTCGATTTGAGTCTAGATTTAGCTGAGTATAGATTGATTACCGTTCTGGAATAAGAACGATGCTCAAGTACTGATTCTATACATAAACTGTGATCAACTGATCGGCGATCAAACTGGACTTGAGCAACGTTCTGTAATACGGGCCTTAGGTCCGTATTACAGAACGTCACTCAATACTCAAGCATTACTTAAAACTAGATTCAAGCCATTTGATTGGTTGAAAACTAGATTTAAACAAAGATCAGTGCTTGAGTTTCTTTCTGTAATACGGACCTTAGTGTCTTTTGATACCATGTTGGAAATATACCTAGTGGCTTTACTCGTCTTTTGTTAAACGGAAGTGAGGTGATGTGTGTTTTATGTGTTCATCTTATGGGATATATCAACTCTTTCCGCTACAAAGGGCGTAAATACCATTTTGGGCGAAATTCACTTTTTGATGCAGTCTTTATTAGTTGACTGATATATAGAAGACTGCATCAAAAAGTGAATTTTGAACAAAATGGTCTTTACGCCCTTTGTAGCGGAAAGAGTCGTTATTTTATTTTCCTATATGTCCTATATTTGTTTTGTTGTGTGTATGTGTATGTATCTGTTACAGTCTTGGTATACCGGAGATTTATAAATCCGCTTCTTGATGTGTATACGAGTTTCAACCTTAGTTTGCTTCGTTTTTAGGGTTCCGTACCAAAATAGTTAAAAAGGAACCCTTATGGTGTGACTTAGTCTGTCTGTCACAGCTGGATATCTCAAGAACTACTAATGCTATCAACTTGAAATTTGGAACGGTTCTAGTTAAATTTTGCGCAACTATTTTGCGAATAAGAAAGAAATAAAAATATATATGTGTTTTTTGCAACAGGGACTGAAAAGGCGTCTTAAAAATTCGAAGTCGGGCTACTAGGGCATGTGGGGTATCATATGAAAGAGCGCTGTTTGCAAATTTTCAAACATTTTTTTTCTTTTTTTTAGGTCGCATAGTATTCGACTTTTGATGAAAAATGTTAAAAAAAATACCGTTCCCCCCCTTATCTCCGAAGTTTGCATAGAGAAAATTCTGAAATGAACAGGGGAAATAAAACTATGTTTCTAAATAGAACAGTATTATAGAAATCGTCAACAAAAATTACATATAAATGACGGTACGGTACCCTCGGTGCGGGAGTCCGACTCGCTCTTGATCGGTTTTTTCGACATAGGCCTCCCCCAAGCAGCGCTACTTCGACCGGTTCTGTGCCTCTTGCAACCAGCACCAGATTCCTGCGGCCTTCACCAGGTCATCGGTCCAGTTTGTGGGAGGCCTTCCAACGTCTTCCGGTATGCGGTCGCCACTCCAGAAGTTTTTCAGACCCAGGCTGATTGTGCTTAATTCTGCTATGCTATAACTTTTTAAACTGTTATGGTTACTAACACTATTATTAACACAAACGGGATATTTACCATGTTTACTATTATGTTCGAGTTCCCGATATTTCGGCACTGTTGCAAGCACCATGATCACGGATAAAGATGATCACGGATGATCATGGTGCTTGCAACAGTGCCGAAATATCGGGAACTCGAACATAATAGTAAACTTGGTAAATATCCCGTTTGTGTTAATAATTATGCTATGCTAATCTAACAACTATCAGCTACACGCTGAAGCTAATTTCACCAAAAGCAGAATGATGCCTGTTCGACCTGTCAATATATACGTTATGGACTGCGAATGCGATGTGATGACATATTGACTGTCACTTGTCAGCAGGATATCAAGATTATTGTTCGTGAATTAACTCTGTTCAGAGAAAATCAATGATAGAGGTTACTGATTATATCTGGTTATATTGATGGCATAGCTGATATAGCAAACTGAAGTGGCAGTGGGCTGGCCATGTTTGTCGATGGACCGATGGCCGGTGGAGCAGACGAGTCCTGGAGTGGAGACCGCGTATCGGTAAGCGTAGTGTGGAACGCCCCCCAGCTAGATGGACCGATGACCTGAAGAAAGTGGCTGGGACAGACTGGATGCGGAAGGCGGAGGACAGGGTGTTGTGGCGCAGCCTGGGAGACCCCTATGTCCAGCAGTGGACTGCAACTGCAATAGGCTGAGTTGATTGAGCTGATGGATAATATCAGTTTTACAAACTGATTTTAATATTATTAGAATCTTCCTACAATGTTCCCTTTTCTGGGACTCAGGCTTCTTCTCTGCGAGAAGAAATGGGCCATAATCCAATAGGAATGCGATCTCAGTGCGGATTGGTTCCTTAGGTACTTGTAACATGTGAAAAATACGAAGAGGTATCGTTTGATTTTATAGTCATTTAGCATTTGGACTCTAGATTTGTTTTAATTGTCTTTAGCTAGATAAACATTACTCGTCATAATTAAAATAATTTTACTAAGTAGTAGAAGACATTATTGATGTTTTTCATGAAAAAGTTTTATCATTACATCACCGAACACAATAATCATGTCATGCTAAAGTAACTTTTAAGGGCGATTTTTAAGAATATTATTTTCTTACCCAAAAGTTAGTAAAAGAAATTCGTTTGAATCATAACAATAAGTCCAGGACGAGAAAAGGTCAATTTAATTAGCGTCAAGAACAAAAATAAAAGTTTTTAAAAACAGCTTTGATGTTTCCAGCCAGGAATGAAAATTAATCAATTAGTGCCTGGGATGAAGTTAAACAACAAAAGTACAACAGAAACTCAATTATTTTATTGATAACGCGCACAAAAATATTATAGCAGTGCCTTACTTAATTTCTAAGATCCTTACTTTTTAGTCTGGAAAATAAAGGATTTTAAGTCTGATTAGCTCAAAATGTTTAACCGTAATTACAGACACAATTAAAAAGCCATTGGGTCTCGTGTGGATCCACGTTTCGGGATACGAAGGGTTAAATGATTACAACGGCTGCATACTAAATCTAAATCGAAATGCACAAGCTTACTTACCAAACATTAACAACTCAGAATGTCACATTCATCGAACAACTAAAACAATTGCTAAAACCAATCCATTCCATTGACCTTACAATACCAATCATACAAATAGCGACAATTCTTGCACAACTGACCCCCTTCCCCCAATTTAGTCATACAACTAACAATTCAAATCATAACCCAACACGATCAACTCACCATTTTATCGAGTAGAAACCAGGCTCGCTGATTGATTCAGCCTAAACGATAACATTACGGTTGTTCTCCGGGCCGAATTCGACACACGTCCGGCAGCTAAGGGTTTCGGATATTACGCAGGGTAACGTATCCGAATAGTGCGTGGTCATTCGTACCCGCGGTGTTATTGCTCGGGTTATTAAGTTATCTTGGCTCTGCTTACATGTGTTGGTAATTCTGTTGATTTATTTCTATGGAGTCATGGCTTGTGGGGCAATATTGTGTGGGTAATCTAGTATGGTTGCGTCTATTTGTGTCAACAAGGCAGTAAGGATATCGATGGAAATGTTTGTATTGATTAAGACGTTATACCAGCAAGCATCTTAATTGCTTTACACTTTATCAATCGAATCGGTTTCATTTTGACAATTGAACAACATTCATTGCGTTATTTACGTTGTCGAGTAGATAAATTTTTTCAATATAATTATAAAGCAATGGATTAGCAATTTGCTTCAAAATGATTCAGATTCCGATCGATAGTGTGTTACGCAATTATGGTGCAGTGTGATGAATGTTAATTTGGCACTAAAGACATGTTTTAGAATTAAAGTAAACAGAAAATTAAAAAAAAAATATCCTATCTTATATCTTATTGTTACTAGCAGATCAGACTAGAAGCTTTTCGAATTTCACATTTTAAATAAAAATAATTAATACTTACCAATTAAAAATTATGATCACAACTTTAAAACTCTCATTATTTTACACTAATACCCAAAAGGGTTAGATTAAACCGATCCCTTTTTCCTAAAATCAAAATATTAACAAAAAACTTTTTCATAAATTAGAACACTGGGAGTATCATTCTCTAAAAACTCAAATTCATATTTTCATCCACATTCGTAGTCAGTTCATTGATCAACGACTTCTGCTCAGCTGACATGGAACTCCTCAGACTCGCCACACAAGTCTTGCTTCTCCTCAAAGGTGGTCTTCCTCGAATCCTTCCTTCAAACTTGTGCCTTTTATGGTTCACAGGACTCTCGGAGTCAGAAAGCTCGTCGCATTTGCGTTTAGAGGACGATGATGTGGAGTTTAAGGAGAATGATCTGTGCGGTGTTGTTGTAGCTGAAAAAGATAGTATAGATGTATCAAATGTTGATAAAGGAGTAAACAGTGATATAAACGAAGAAGGGTTTGAAAAAGAGAACAATTTTGAACTAAATGTTTTTGATTAATGACAATATTGTGTAAGTTTGGATCGAATAAATCTTACAATTAACAACATTCATCATCCTGATAATTACATGGCAACAGTTACAGTCACATTAATAAATTCTTAAGCGACGAGCGACAAAATTACATGATTAAACCGTCACCATCAATCTAAAAGTCAAGGGACAAAAAAAAGTCTAAGCAACAATTTCCGAAGCAGAAGAGCGGAAAGTAATAAAATTTAAAAGAAAAAAGTTATGAGAACGCAAGAAAAAAAAAATTATAAAGCGCCGTCTCGCAATATGATTGAAGCGAGCCTTCTCATGAATAGAAAAATGCAATATTGCCTGCCACTTGACACGGAACGGAATTACGGGCCGTTGCAAAATTTACGATTTGAATTCTATCCGCCGGTAATTTTTTCACTCTAGAAATATCTTCGTTTCTATAAAGTTTTTGGACGATATCCAGTCGCCTTCAGTTTGGGAGCTGGTAATAAAATTGGGGTTGGGAAAATATTTTTCAGTGAATTTTTGCTTATCTCAAAGAAACGAACGGAGTATTGTAAAAGCAAGGATTTATGCCTGGACACGAAGTAAAATGTGGCAAAAACAAGCATTAGAGCCGTTAGGGCTTCGATCATAGTGATGGAAGCGTTAGTGTCAAAATTAAAATAAGGTCAAGAAAAAAACTTTTAAACATTGGAATCTAGACACCAGTTTTATCATCCTAATCAGCAAGATATCTAATTCAGCAGATAGGTCTTGTCTTGAATGGATATCTTGGGTGAAAATTTAACTATTAATGCGATTATCCCTAAGTGGAACGGATACAACCGCAATTAATGTAACTGTGTATGTATTAGTGCCTGCTCATGTAACTATGCCAATAACGTGTTTGGTCAAAATGCTTCAATTAGCAACAGCAGTATCTGGTTTGTTAGCATTACTGTGATGCATATTATGTTTCGTTTGTAATGCGTTTACTTTTCCATCTTGTGTATCTTATTCGGAGATCAGTGCAAATATCTTGTTTCTGCAATTGAACTTTTAAAATTTATTTTATGGAACACTAGCTGACCCGCCAGACGTTGTCCTGTCAAAATTTCAATTTCTTTTTTTTCCTATTTTTTGTCTTTTAAACTACCCCAGTAAAGAGGAGAATAAAAAATATATTCAAATCGGTCAAGCGGTTTCATACAAATAATTCAATTCTTACGCACATTTTTTGGTATGAAAAAATTTATGACAAGATAAATAATTTGTCTTGACTATAATTGTAATCTATATACACAATATTGTCTCCCATTGCAGCCGTGGCAGATATTTTTATAGCACCTTATAGATTAAAATCACTAGAGCTATCGAAATTATACGTCGAAGTCACATCGTCCTTAAGGCGCAGATTTCCTGAAAACGATCAAAAAGGTGGTTTTTTAAAGCTGTGTATCTCATAAACCGTAAATAATTTTGACATGTAAAAAAAATATGATATTTTCAAGTCCTTTTCGCATACAGTGATGGAAACCAAAACATAATTAAACACACTTTAATGCACCAAAAAAAACTTTAAACATACCTCCTAATAATCTTTAAAAGCTGTTTATCCCTTCATTAGCAATTATAATTATAATTTAAAATATACCATGAAATGTCAAATTCCAAACTGCATCCAGTGATGGATTACTTTTTATTAAATAGTTAATTTCTAATTTTATACGATTTTATTTGCACTTTTACGACATAATTCCGGTGCGCGTGAGAATCTTCTATCTCGTGCGTCAAACTAGACAGCCATAAAGCCATTTCACTTACACACCGAGCTAAACCAAGCTTGGAACCAGGGCCTTAATGGTTCTCAGTAGGTTCCACGAGTCCATATCGTTGCTGAACATAAAATTGTTTATTATACCTAATAATGCCTATCTTATTTAACTGTCATTTATGAGTGAGAAATATCCTTATACCATGTCATCTAAGTGTGAAAGTATAATTTTGATTGCTTGACATTTTTATTTCTAAAAAGTCAGATGGTTTATATCCGTCTTTTATATCCGAATAAGAATGAAAATAGACGCAGAGTTTAGAAGTAAATGCCGAACAATTCGTTATTGTTGCTGGATTCTGACAAAGGCTTGTTTCTTTGAAGGGAAGTTTATTTCCGGATACTAATAAAGGAAATGACAAAAACATTATTGTTACAGACGAAAAGGTAAAAATAAACGAGCAGATGGAAAACGTGTTTTGACTAATCCGAAAATAGAAAACTTTTTGTTTTCTATTTTGGGATAAAGGCTCCTACAAACAGGCGCGACACGCGATATAACCGCGCCTGTTTGTAGCAGCCTTTAGTTAGTTGTTACATAAAATATTAGTTCAAAACTCCGTTTACTTTACCAACAGATGATCATACTTCACACTAATATTATAAAAGCGAAAGTTTGTGAGTGTGTTACTGCTTCACGCTCAAACGGCTGGACCGATTTGGATGAAATTTGGTATGTAGATAGTTTATACCCTGGATTAACACATAGGTTACTTTTTATTCCGGTATATGCGGGTGAAACCGCGGGTTACATCTAGTAATCTATGAGTATAATATATTATAATTTAATTTAAATTGTATTGTATTGTTAACCACGTAATAAATTAAATGTTAACATGACACATTTGCCCACCTTATGTAATGATAGAATGTAATTGGACCACGATAATCTTGTTCTCGATTCATACCTACATTCTAGCAAATAAATTAATTTGAAATTGAATTTGATTTACCGGGAAAAGGTTAGTCTAAATTTATAGTTGTTTATTGTAGAAATACGAAATACCACTATTGAAGTTACTTTTGTTGCAGAATTATACTATCTCAAATTAAAACTTTAAAACGCAAAATTAAAATGCCGTAAGTACTTTAAACCCCTACTGTCCCAAAATTATTCAAGCCTTTTAGCACCCAATATTTAGCAATTGAAATTTACTACCCATAAATTAAGGTCTATTTTCCAATAAACATTTTAAGTTAAGAAGTTTTGATCGTGAAGCATGATGAGGTTGTCAATATTAGCACGCAGAGTTTACCGTTCGCAGCGAGGGTGAGTTAATACGTTGATTTTAGAACGTAATTATTGGAAAATTTCAAGCAATATGAAAATTGGTGGAAAATTTGATGTGGGTTGGTACCAGAATGGTCTGGGGACTTCATCTTGTGAAGACAGAATTTGAAACTGTCATTTCTGATTTGGAAAATTCTAATGATATTTCGAAATGTGGGCAAAAGTATTTTACATTGTGCAATAAAATTAATTGTAGAAATGAAAATAAATCTGCTACCATGACATAGTTAATGAACTGGCAAGCAAGACAGCCAATACTTTAAAAGCTCATTACTTCCAATTTATTGGTTTCCACTCCATTAAGATAGAACTAAACATTTTCCTTGCTTCCAAAATGACAGTGAAAATTAATACATACCAATAAAAGTTATGGCAAACAGAACTACTAAATGAGGCCGACCATAAAAATGAATAAGTAAGTAAGAGTCCCATTAATAAATGAACCAAAAAACCAAACGAACCAACCAACCAACCAACCAACCAACGAACCAACGAACCAACCAACGAACCAACCAACCAAACCAACCAACGAACCAACCAACCAACGAACCAACCAACCAATAAACCGAACAACCAATCACCAAACCAACCAACCAACCAATAAACGTACTCACCGCAATTACCAGTCTGCTCACCCCAAAACACATTTTTCACGGCTTTCGCCACGCTCGACCAAATGTTCTCTTTAATCGATTCTAGATTCTTATCGATTACACTTGATTTCTCCTCAGCCTTGCCTTCACATTGCTCCACAATCCTCTTGACGCTAACTTTTTTTTTCGTTATAACAAACTTGAACTGAATCTCCGTTTCTTCTTCCGTGTTCATCAAAACTGATGAAAGGCAGTTCTGCAGCGTCCCGGCTATGTTCGTTGTTAATGCTGATATTGCATTCATGCCTACTTCTGGAGTATCGATACACGTTTTGAATAATTCATTCGATTCTTTTGAGTACTCTGATTCGATTTGGGGACTGTCTTCTTTAAAGTTGATGGCTCGTGCGGGCATGGCTGAGGGCTCCCCAACTGGCGGGGTACTTTCCTCATTGTTAACAGTTTTCTCTTTTGTTTTCGGAGTTCTTGCCATGGTTAAGCCCTGGTTTTCGAAACGATTGATTAACGCTTGAAAGCGCGGGTTGCAACCGAATCTTGGTTTCTGTGGCCCGGGTGTTAACATTCTTTTCGGTTTTCTGAACTCTGAAAAATAATAAAACATAAACAGAACTTACGAATGTTTATTGAAGAAAGTTATAAACTTTCTCAATATTATGAGGCATTATGTGAATATATGCAAAGTTGTTATACATGATTGCAATGAAAAGGGCAATCACCGAAGTATCAGCTGAACAGTGAACATTAAAACTTCCAACAGCTTTAATATTTTTAGAGATTAATGTGATAATATTATATTCTACACCAACTCATTTAACTTTTACATCTCGAGTAAAACATTAGTGGCGTGGATTCTAGAAATATGCTTAACAAATATATAATTAATATGCTTAATAAAATAGAAACAGCAAAAAACTCTTCATTACTTTGAAACAATTCGAAATAAATAAATAAATGCAATCAAATTTTAGTCAAAAATTAAATTAAGTAAATTTTTTTCATAAATAAACTCCCTCTGACCTCGTTTCACCTTGGGCTGTTCGAACACAGTATCATCAGCAAACTTGACTTTCTTCGTTTTCATGGAGCCCTCAATTGAATCCTGGAAGGTGACATGTTTCTCTGTGCTATCCTGACTCCCGATGCGAATTTTGCTGCCTGTGACTATGATACTCTTCAATTTAGGCACTGATTCTATGTCGGATTTGGATTGCTGTAAAAATTAAAAGAGTTTAAATAAATAAAATACATACATTGTTTTGTATTCTGTTATACCGAAACGAGCTATTATAGTAAAACAAATTCTGATGGTTATCATCGGCTCAAGTTTTTGTGTTTTATGAGCCCATTGTGCAGTTTTTAATTGCAACGATTTTGTTAAGTCTGTCGCATAAAGTTCGAAAACACCTTTAGGCCCAATACCTGCACATAGTTTGATGTTTCCACTTTCACTTAAGTACTAGTGTTTAGCCTTTTTTGCAGTCCAGAATTTTGAACAGTGAACTAAAACTCCTACCTCAATATTAATACTTTGAACAACACTCTCGGTTATCTCAATCTCTGAGAGTGGAGAGTCAGCTCCCTGGTCAGCGAACAGTGATGGCCAGGCGTTACCATCAGGATGTGTAGGAGTGCTGGTGGTGACGAGCTCAGCCAGCTTGAGCAGGTGCGGCAAGTGGGATGTAGGGGTCGTCATGTCGTTTTGTGGGTCTGAAACTGATGATGATATCATTATGAGGTTGGTTTATTTATAGGTCCATACATTACAAACAGCTATACATATAAAACCAAACTGAGAAAGAACAAAAACAAAATGTTATTATGCATGAAAGTAAACATAGCATAGGCCATACAGGCAATGAAATGTTTATTTGGCACGTGTATTTTTGTTTTTTTTTTGTTTAACTAATTAATTATAGCTGCCTCGTCGTAGAGCAATGGTGGCCCAGTGGCAAAGGCCGTGACTTACGAATTGTAGGTCGTGGTTTCGAACCCAAGCAGGCACTTTACTTTGTGTAAACTATTTCATCACCAGTCCTCTCAAAACGGTGAAGGGAAACATTGTGAGCACCAAAAATTCGAAAGACATATGTGGCATTCGCCAACCCGCACGGGACCGCGTGGTGGATTATGGCCCAATCCCTCTCACAGAGAGGAGGTTTTGTCACAGCACTGGGAACATTATAAGCTGATTATGCTATGCTATGCCTCCTCGCGTTGGTCTAGTGGCGCTACTGCTGAGCATGAGGTCTTAGGTTCGATTCCTGGGTCGGACAAAGTGTTATTGGGTTTTACCATCTAGAAATTCTTAGTAGCAGCCCGTAGTCTGGATTTGTGCTCAGAAGCCATGGCAATAGGCTCGCCCCCTGTTATATGGGGCTTAAACCTAACACGAAAAATGTGGGTGTTCATGCGTAATTAACAATAAAATCACTCACCTATATTACTATCAGTTCTTACTGGTGTAGTCTTCGGAGATCCATCGAATAAGTCATCACTATTTGTATCCTCATATTCTTCAGCCTTCTGCCTAATCATTGTTAGAAGTTTTTTCGTGTGAGGAGTAGCCGCCCTTTGTCTCTTCAATCTTGGAGTTTTTGGAGCAAACTTCGGATGAGGAGTCATACCTCCTGCCTTATCTTCATCTTCACTGCCACTGGATTCATAATCTACTAAGTATTTTTTCCTGACGATAGGTGTTATAACGGCAGTCTTACTACTCTTATTAACAGAGATAATGCCTTCAAAGTTCTCGCCACATTCATTAGCTTTTTCATAAATTGAATCGAACTTTTCATATATTTCTTTAATTTTAGTACTACTGACTTCAGCTTCTTTGCCAACTAATTCGGATATGCTAGTACACTTATCTATGTTTAAGAAGTCCTCCATTTTGTAGAAGATCTTGTTGCACTTTTTACAGTGTAAGGGAGTATGTGCGTTAGTTAGGTGTCTTATGAAATCTTGGTTGAGTTGTTCTGGTCTGCAGAGGAACTGGAATCCTCGGCAGATAGGGCAGTCGTATGTGAGGCCGTGGGTCACTCGCTCGTGTCTTCGGCGGCAATCGGCGCAGCAGAAAACAAATTGGCACACTATACAACGTACCTGAAAGTAGATATTTAATTTATGAATGACAAAAAAGTTTACCTGTAATGTAGTATGTACCTACCTTTAGGGTTCCGTATTTATTATTTTCTTCTCATTTAGCATGCGTCCGCTACATCATACTCCGATGTTATTTCGTGGACAATAGTGTGGGTTATACGTTTTTTCGACTGTATAATAACTACTTTGTTAATGCTGTAATGTATAACTGTTTTTTGTCCCAAATAAATAAAATAAAATAAATAAAATATTTGTATTTTCGAAATCACAAAATGTTTTAACTGGTAATCGAAATCGTTGAAATATAAACAAAATATGACTAAAAATGTAGACTAGGTATAAAATTAAACATTCACGTTAAAGTGAATATTAATTTTCATAAAAAAAATTATTCTAGTGTTTTACTTATGTAGACTATTTGAGTATTATCAATTTATAAATAAAATTAGATTTAATTTTTATTTGAGTATTATCAATTTATAAATAAAATTAGATTTAATTGTTAATGATTATCAATGGCAGTCGTGGGCAACGACGTTGCCCAGCAGTGGCATGAAGGAAGCTGACAGTAGCCAGTTACCATAGCAAAAATAAAAAACTCTCGGTACCGTCCGAGACAATGGCGAAGCCGGAAGAGTGTGTGTGTGTGCGTGTGTGTGTATGTGCTGACGCTACTCGTCTTCACGCACATATTCACAGCGTATTTGTACACTTGGCAAACACAAGTAAAGTGCGTGTCGTTTCGTGAGATAAAAAAACCGGCCAAGTGCGTGTCGGACTACGCACAATGAAGGGTTCCGTAGTTGGGGTGATATTATCCCAAGAACAAACTTAACATTATAGTTGAAAAACATGTTCTCCCATACATTCCAATAGTAAATGTAAGTTTGTACTCACGATGTTGAGAGATTTTCTATGTTAATTTAAGACCATAAACTTTTTATAAACTTTCCTGTAATCTACAGATGATAGATAGAACTATTTTCTGTATTTTTTTCAAAATTTAGGCTCAGTAGTTTCGGAAAAAAAGGGGGGGAATGGTCAATTTTCGTCAATAACTTTAAAAGGATTTATTTTAAAATTATAAAAAAAATATATTTGAACTCTCGTAGTAAGGCCCTTTCATTTGATATGTCACACGCAGTTTGCAAAACTTTTTTTGTTTTATTTTCTTATTTTTGCCCCCTAAAAGTGACTCACATATTCAAAATTCATTTATTTACTTTAGCCGTACGTGCCAAATTTAAACTTATTCGGTCTATTAGATTCGTAGCAAATTGGCTGTGACAGACGGACAGACAAACACACGAGTGATCCTATAAGGGTTTCGTTTTTTCCTTTTGAGGTACGGAACCCTAAAAATATAATCTAATTTTGATCTATCCCCAAAACTTAAACCAAACATTCTAATTGTCTCCTTCATTAGGTAACATCTTCATTAAAATCTCCTCCAATTTGTCACACCGAAGCTTCCACTCATTCGTCGACAAATTCCGATCTATTAGGAAACTGTTTCCTTATCGGTCGGTAATTAGAAGCTGCATCGTCTGCATGTGTACGCGGCTCTAATTGAGTTGTTGACCTGATTGCCGACAGCCACCTAGTAATGCCACGATCATCTGACACGAGGTCTACTGATTGGTATCAAGATAGTCTAGAATTAGATTGTTGATGATTTGAGTAAGAGTAGGAGGTAATACGACGGAGGTTTGACGACACGGTTGGCGCAGTGGTTGAGCGATTGACTAGATGGCGTTGTGTGAAATGTCCAAGGATATTTATTTATTTATTTATTTATTTATTTAATACGGTCCAGTTGAAGTCTTGTTAAAAATGTCTATTAAACATAAATGCCTTCACAAAATTTTACAAACGATAGCTAAGTAGGTATTTAATCTGGACTTTAAAAAAAAATAAATAAAAAAAAATCTTTAGTTCACTTAAAGTGACAGCTTTGTTACAGACATGAACATCAATAATTTCTTATTCACTTCAAAGTAGAAACACTTTCATGAATATAATAAATAATAAATAAATAAATATCCTTGGACATTTCACACAACGCCATCTAGTCCCAAGCTAAGCAACCTAATGCTTGTGTTATGGTAACGAGATGGCTGATAAACTACTTATATACATTTTTTTTTTTTTGTAAATACACACATATTATAGATAGAAAAACACCCAGACTCGGAACAAATACTTGTAGGTCGTACAAATATTTGTTCCGTGCGGGAATCGAACCCGCGACATGCTGCGCAGCAGTCAATCGCTCAACCACTGCGCCAACCGTGTCGTCGTCGAATAAAGTAATAAGTAGCTGTAAAACAATATAAAAAAGTAAGTTTAAAAACTAAAACCCGACTACTGAAAAATCACGCTCTGAAAAGTATGAAACAAGAAAACATTCTTATCTGAAATTAGAAAAAGACAGACAATTTAAAAATCCGGAGTCACACGTAATCTGTTCGATTTATTTATGACATGACGTGTGACTCCGGATTTTTAAATTGTCTGTCTTTTTCTAATTTCAGATGAGAATGTTTTCTTGTTTCATACTTTTCAGGGCGTGATTTTTCAGTAGTCGGGTTTTAGTTTTTAAACTTACTTTTTATTTAAATAAAAGTAAGTTTAAAAACTAAAACTAAACTTTATTTAAATTATTTTGGGGTTATAATTTCGTGAAAAAGTATTTGCAGAGACGTTTTACATTTTTTAAAGAATAACAATTATTATGTTTGTATTTTAGGTAGATTTTGTAGACAAAAGTTGGGCTCCGGTCTGAGTCGTGATTTTAGAAATTATTTCTAAATATCGGGTGATTGCAAGCAAAGCCGCGAGCAATAGCTAACAATATATATATATTTGAAATGTGCTAATTAAGCCCTTTCATTTGATACCAAACACGGCATCATTAAAAAATGTTTTTGTTTTAGTTCACGACTTTATGTCCGCTAGAGGGCACCATATTCAACTTAATGTGACCTCATATAGCCTATAACCAGCGGACAATCAAGACGCTTCCAAAGATACCTCACTTGTCAAATTATGACAAGCAGTTTAGAAGTTATGAGGGAACAGATGAACATACATACATACATACATACTAACATACATACTGGTCAAAATCATAACCCTCCTTTTTGCTTCGCCGTAGTCGGGTAAAAACTAAATGACACTTCGCTAAGTGGTTATGATAGATGGTAGAATCTCAGTACTTAGGCAATAACTTACAAGCCAAAAAAAGTAATCTATCTTGTAATAATGGTCTTATGAATGTTTCTTATTCGTCGCTGCAAAAAAATGTATATTCAATAAACTTATTGAACTAATCCTGATTGCCACGGTGCTATTAAATTCCCTGTAGCATACCATAACTTGAAGCATAAAATAGAAGTTGAATCGTTTAAACGATGCAAGTCATTTATTGCTTCAGTTTAAGGCGGAGATTTCTTGAAATCGGTCAAAAAGGTGGTTTTTCAAAGCTGTGTATCTCACAAAGTCATAAACCGTAAATAATTTTGACAAATTAAAGAAATATGATATTTTCAAGTCCTTTTGGCATACAGTGATGGAACTCAAAACATAATTAAATAAATTTTAATGCACTAAAAAAATCTTCAAATATACCTCTTAATAATCTTTAAAAGCTGTTCATCCCTTCATTAACAATTATAATTATAATTAAAAATATACCATGAAATGTCAAATTCCAAACTGCATCCAGTGATGGATTACTTTTCATTAAATAGATAATTTCTAATTTTATACGATTTTATTTGCACTTTTACGACATAATTTCGGTGCGCGTGAGAGTCTTCTATCTCGTGCTTCAAACTAAGATAGCCATAAGGGCGAGCGCGCATTGCGGTGCGTTTTTCTAACGCATAATCTGTGAAGTATGGAATGTCTTTGAAGTGCGCGCACTGCGGTCATGCGTTTTGTTACTGTAGGCCCCGCCCAGTGCGGTAGAACTAACGGAACGCACCGCAGTGCTAGCTCGCCCTAACGCTATTTCACACACCGAGCTAAACCACGCTTGGATGCAGGGCCTTAAGGCTGTCTGTCCACCGGAGCGGAGCGAGGCTGCGGAGTGGAGAAACAGAGAAATATTAACTAATACAATCTTAACTCCGCTCCACTCCGACGTTCGCTAGCGCTTCTATTGGTTAATATTTCTCCGTGTCTCCGCTCAGCAGCCTCGCTCCGCTACGGTGGACAGGCACCCTAATTGTATGCCACAGACAAGAAACTTCTGTAAGTAAGGCTAAGTTGCTGAACGTAATTCAACAAGTGTTAGAAGCACGACTGTGTATGCACCGACACTACAGAAAAATCTTAGTGCCCATAGACCACAACACCAAAATTCTCAAACAGAACTACAAACTAACATAATTTAAAGATCACAAGACCAAAGCGACACTAAGTTGAAAGTCCAACTAAGTCCGAGTACATTTCCGAGGCAGCATAACTCTGAACTACGCAGTGGGTACGTGCCGGGCCGGCTTAGCAAAAAGCGAAAGCGTGTTCCGGCAACCGTATTACCAACCAAATGTGTGCTACAAGCGGCCAAGGTTACTGAGGGGAATAAGGACGTATGTGTAGTTAGGGATGTTTTAGTGTATAGAGGCATAAGGTCGTTGGAAGTTTTGGAGATTTTTAGTAAAGTTTTTAAGTTTGAGAACTTGTAATTCTTTAGAGAGGAGACGATGTCCTGTGGTAGCTCAATCATGGCTCATGCTTCAAAGGTTTGTAAAGGTTTTCTTTTATTATAAGGCCAGCATCTCAGATTAAATAAAAAATCAAGACATAGCACCGTCAACAGTAACGTGAAGCCGCACGTTTTGGGTTTCGTAAACATGTGTGCACGTAATGAGGTGTAGTTAGTTGTAGTTCGGTGTAAATATGTGCGTGTGAGCATGTATGCACAGAGCGAGGTGTAGTTTTACGCATTCTTCACTGTATTGTTTGCAACGCTATGTCTGCGTTTTTTTTATTTAGTCTGAGGCCAGCATTTGTTGCAAACGATTGCCTATCATAATTTTACCACTGTTTACTTTCAAAGTTTTTTTTAGCATCACTACATAGTATATATCAAAGTCGCTTCCCGCTGTCTGCCTCTATGTATGCTTAGATCTTTAAAACTACGCAACGGATTTTGATGCGGTTTTTAGGGTTCCGTACCAAAATGGTAAAAAAGGAACCCTTATGGTGTGACTCAGTCTGTCTATCTGTCTGTCTGTCTGTCTGTCTGTCACAGCTGGATATCTCAAGAACTACTAATGCTATCAACTTGAAATTTAGAATAGTTTTAGATGACGTTGACCCAACTATTTTGCAAATAAGAAAGACATTAAAATATTTACATTTTTTTTTGCAACAGGGACTGAAAGGGGGTCTTAAAAAATCAAAGTGGGGCTACTAGGGCATGTGGGGTATCATATGAAAGAACGCTGTTTTCACATTCTCAAACATTTTTTTTCTTTTTTTTAGCCCGCATAGTTTTCGACTTTTGATGAAAAATGTAAAAAAAAATACCGTTCCTCCCCCTTATCTCCGAAGTTTGCAAAGCGAAAAATCTGAAATTATTCTATGTGATAGAAGTTTATGTAAAGATTACAGGAAAAATAAAACGATGTCTCTAAATAGCACACTTTTTCAGAAATCTGAACGGAACCCTCGGTGCGCGAGTCCGACTCGCTCTTGCCCGGTTTTTATTTAAAATAGATAGTGATTCAAGAGGAAGGTTTATATGTATAATACATGTGAGCAAGGGCGAAGCCGCGGGCAAAAGCTTGTGAATAATACGTTACAGACTACGCAACTCGCAAAAGGCTTCCTAAACACACCAGACAAATTGATACATAATACACAATATATAAGTAAATACCTACATTTTTACCCTTTTCATACCACAGGATAAGTAGGTAAGCCCCGAATGTTTTGACACGCTGTCTCAGAATGTCTCGGCGGGGATCAAACAGGTAATCATATTGGAGATACGTGTTCATACGTGTAGGTACCGCAGCATCGCGGTACAACGTAGTAGGTACATACATATTTGTGTTATAGATGTACCTAAAGGTACGTATTATGTATTATAGAGGTACCATGCATGAAGGGGGTTAAGGTACGGTATATGAGGATTTTGATATGTGTATATTGCTTGCTTGTTAGTGGTAATGTGTGTATGAAGGGATTTTGTACAAGATCTGGAATTTGTGACTGTAGGGTGATATAACTAACAAGAAAATTAAGTCTTGTAAATTTTTAGGGTTCCGTACGTCAAAAGGAAAAAACGGAACCATTATAACATCACTCGTGTGTCTGTCTGTCTGTCTGTCCGACAGTCACAGTCAATTTGCTCCGAATCGAATGGACGGATTAAGTTGAAATTTGGTACATATCTGGATTTCTGTGACACAAACACGTACGGTTAAAGTAAATAAGTGAATTTAGAATATAGGGGTCACTTTTAGGGGGCAAATAAGAAAATTTTAAAAATAACGTTTGCAAATTGTACCGTGTGATATATCAAATGAAAGGACTTACTATGAGGGTGTCAAATATATTTTTTTTATAATTTTACAATAAATAGTCGTAAGTGCCTTATCTCCGAAACTACTGAATTTTGAAAAAAATACAGAAAATAGATCTATACCTGTAGATTACCGGAAAACCTATAAGAAATTTGTGGTGTTAAAATAACATGCTAAATCTCTCAATATTGTGAGTACAAACTTACATTTACTGTTGGAATGTATGGGAGAACATGTTTTTCAACTGTAATGTTAAGTTTGTTCTTGAGATAATTTCATACCAACTGCGGAACCCTTCATTGTGCGTAGTCCAACACGCACTTGGCCGGTTTTTTAATTTTCTTCTTGCGTTAGTATTGATTGAAGTATTTTCTTAACTAAGGTTATACGAGTATATCTTATTTTGTGGCAATACCTGCAGATTTAAACTGTTTTGTGGCAATACCTGCAGATTTAAACTGTTTTGTGGCAATACCTGCAGATTTAAACTGTTTTGTGGCAATACCTGCAGATTTAAACTGTTTTGTGGCAATACCTGCAGATTTAAACTGTTTTGGCACATCGCCAAAGCAGTTGGTACATTATATTCGCAAGTCATTTTTTTACAAATGACAGGAACATCAGAAGTTAATATACAGTGATACACAAAAGTGTATCAATACCCAATGTGACATCCACTAACTGTTATTAGGGTTCCGTACCAAAATGGTAAAAAGCCTTATGGTGTAACTCAGTCTGTCTGTCTGTCACAACTGGATATCTCAAGAACTACTAATGCTATAAACTTGAAATTCGGAACAGTTTTAGATGACGTTAGCATAAGTAACTATTTTGCAAATAAGAAAGAAATAAAAATATATATATGTTTTTTTGCAACAGGCACTGAAAGAGGCCTTAAAAATCGAAGTGGGGCTACTAAGGCATGTGGGATATCATATAAAAAAGCGCTGTTTGCACATTCTTAAACATTTTTTCTTATTTTTAGGCAGCATAGTGTTCGACTTTTGATGCAAAATGTTTAAAAAAATACCGTTCCCCCCCCATCTCCGAATTTTGCATAGAAAAAAATCTGTGATAGAACTTTATGTCTAAATTACTGGTAAAATAAAACGATGTCTCTGAATAGTGCAGTTTTTCAGAAATCATCAACAAAAATTAAACATAAATGATGGTACGGAATCCTCGGTGCGCGAGTCTGACTCGCTCTTGATTTTACTTTTACAAGTGGGTTACGTAAGAACTTTTTTAATGTCAACAAAACACCGGAAATAATAGTACACAACCCTAAAACAGTTTTTCATTGACGCGATCTGCAGTCAGCTCCCAATCGATAGTAGATTAATAACTAAACAGTGATGTCCATCGATGTCGGGATCCCGGATCCCGGATGGAACTATTCCCACGGGTTCCCTCAACTGAACGAGGCTATACAGGATGCAATTAAGATTAACTTTCGACGCTTTTTTCATTTCGCTATTTTTTGCCGTTGTAAAACAATGTACGTATCGGAAATTGTCGATTTATTATGTATGTGCAGTTTATTCGCTTATTCGAAATGTTTGTGTAAGAAACACGAAGACATTATATTTTCATAGGATTTTTCACAATAATTTGCAACGTCTGAATAATGTTCTAAATAATTTTGGAAGCTTGCAAATCGAAATTTTAAGCGATTATTGTACCTACCTATGTTATTTATCCAAAATTATTATTATTATTTATTTACTATTTTTGTTATTAGACTGTAACCTTTTTGAAGAATAAATAAAGAAATAATTAGATTAGATTTTTATAAAATCAACGTACCTAATGCTTCTAGAATTCAACTTTTTTCAGTTTTAAATATGACCGTCAAATGGGTAACATTAGAGTTGTATAAAATATGAAAACATATTAACAATCCTCGCATAGAATCTCTAATAACTGTAATTATATTTCACTGCTGAACATTTAAAATAGGTAATTAAAATGTCTACTTTGAATAATGAAGAATACAATTGATTATGATGAAAACCACTGCTAGATGTGCCGACCTCTTTTATTAATCAATAATGATATTATTATTAATTTGTACTCACCTCAACAGATGGTTTCATTGTGATTCCATGGTAAACCAATTTAAAACAAAAAACAATCAACTAAAAACAATCACAGCTGTTTTCTATATTTTTAACGACGATTATACGTAGGGGATACTAAGTAGTCTGTGCGACGATTTCACTAAATTGTACTTGGCTGGTTTATATTTACAAGCATACCCTCAATTATTTGATTTTCGAATCCTTCTCGGATACGCGTACGAGTGTTCTCTGAGTTTCATCATGAACAAGGTTACCAGATTAAAAATAGGTAAATATTTTGTTGAAAGTGTTTATCTTGAAAAATTAATTTATTTTGATCTTAAACAACATTAAAATGGAATGGCGGAATAGAATTAAAATTAAATGGCTGGCTGAACGCTGGAGTGTTTTTTATTTTTATTAGGGTTCCGTACCTCAAAAGGAAAAAACGGAACCCAGTTTTCTCAGGAATGCGTGGACGTATCAAGTTGAAATTAATATGAAATACGTAGGTCTATAGTTATATTTATTAATTATTATTAATTATTATTGCATTGACTTAGAAGCTTGAGTTTTTTAGGACTTCAAGAGACCATAGGCCTACGTATTTGATATTAAGGTTGATGCGCCAGGGTAGCCCGCGAAATTCAAAATTTCTTAATTTTTTTGCAATTTGTAGGTCAGTGTGAGCTTGTTTGTTGATTAAAATATGATTCGCGGCCGTAGCTAATATGGCTTTACAGAATTATAATCATAAGAATCAGCAATACAACTCCATAAGTTAGCATTTACCTCAAATCTAGCGATTTCATGAAATCATGAGGTTTGAGGTAAATGCTAACTCCAACCAACCTAAGTCATCGCAGTAAAACCATACGGCCATTTATGCGACATATTTTGATACTCGCAAGTAATTTTTTTAATTTATTTGTGAGTACCAAAATACGTCGCAGTTGCTTATAGGGTAGTTCCCGTTGACTAATAATCAATCAATCATGAAATTTGGCAAGAAGCAAGGTCTCACCGCACAAAAGTAAAGGAAAAAGTCCGAAAATCGTTAATTTGTAATTTTACCGCATAAAAGATATTTTTTGGGATTTCTAGTTTTCAGCATGTTAAGTTTTTTTTGGGATAAATTATATTCAACTATGGAACCCTTTATTGTGCATGGTCCGAGACGCACTTTGCCGGTTTTTAAATATTTAGCGTAGTTTTAAACGTCACCAGTTTTTGGTATCAATCATTATTTAAATTATACAAAATAATTTGAATTATTCCTTACAAAAATATACTTACTGGTAACACCAATATGTTAACATTTATAATACTTACCTACCCACATAGATGATATTTTTATTAATCTACCGCTGATCAAATCCGTGTTGTGCAAAAAATGGATACCCATTTTTTCGCAGGGTGCTTATTGTGGAGTAGATCACGTCAGCAGCCGTCACTCACACCGGCGAATCCAATTTATTGGCGCGCTCGACTGGCTAAAAATACTCGTATCCAACCCTAATACTCGTTTTAGATAATGTGAAATTTCGCGAGTTCAACATTGTTTAAGTACCTCAGTAAGTTATGAAGGGTTTATAAATAAGGAATAGTGATTTGATGTGGCTATGATGTGTAATACTGCCAATTTTAATTGCGGGAAAAGCAGTCGTGTGTGTGTGTTGTGTGTGTCGTGTGTCGTGTCGTGTATTAGGTGAGCAAAATAAAAACCCACATTGTTTATTATAAATAAATAATAATATCCTTGGACATTTCACACAACGCCATCTAGTCCCAAGCTAAGCAACCTAATGCTTGTGTTATGGTAACGAGATGGCTGATAAACTACTTATATAAATTTTTTATATAATGTTTTCAGTAAGTCCTCAGGATTTGGCATGGTCGTCTGTAAGTGTTAAAGGTGGATCTGTAGTCAATAATATAGCTTTGTTCTTGTACCAAAAATACCTAAAGCCATTTCCATAAAATTTCGTCATCATTGTTTGTTTGTTATCCTTAGCTATTTAGCGAAATTGATTGCAACCAAGACTTAAGTGTTTACACCAGTACAGCCAGGGTAAACAGAATACCAACATAAATTGTCCGTGTATTCAACACTGTCATTCTTTGACAGTAATAATTGTATGAACGACGCTAACTAGGCCAAATGACGTAGGGTGCCAATTTTCATAACAATTAATTTCCCTGACTGTCCTTTAAGAAACATCTCTCTTGGTGGTTTCTTTTGATACAGACTAATAGTCTTAAAATAGTGATAACAGTTTATTGGCGTAATTACGATAATCGTGGTGATTTCGATTGATGATAATTTCTACCAAACCCAGAGGCATTTTATATAGCGATAGCGAATGATGGCGGCCGATAAAATGGCGTCTAATCATTATGTTGCCAATATTATTATGCAAAATGCCACTGCGTTTGGTAAATATATATAAGGTCCCATTAAAATAGATCGACAAATTTTCACAGAATTTTCTACCCATGAATAAGAATAACTTTCACTATGGTACTAACTCTGAAATCGCGAAAAAATCTACACACCAAACTCGTTAAAATGTAGGAAGCCGGTGATTTTTTCGGTTTGGTCCCGTATTAAAAGTTGTTCATATTCATGGGTAGAACACCCCGTGATAATTTGTCCATCTATTTTAATGGGACCTTGTTTAACTTCAATCGTAATTAATAAACTTTCCATGATTTAAAAAACGGTAGAGGGGGAATCACAGGGCATAAAAAACAAAGATTTATACAAACCTATGTTCAAATCTAAACCATCTGTTGTCCTATTAAAAACCAGCTCGTATAACAAGCCTACGAGTGAAACTGAGCTCGTTTCCTGCAGCCTGGCACAAAGGAGACAGGAAATTGCGGCGCGTCCACCCGGAGTGAGCAGTGCGGGCTGCGGCCACACTTGTTGGTACACCACTCGTATTATGAAATACTACAAGTGTGACTAATGTGGTGCTGGAAGAAGTACGGCTTTAGAACAAGATGGCTAAAGGTATGGAAATCATTATTTTTAATAATTATGTGTTTACTAGTGATGGATTAATTAGCATTCGCATTCATTGTTAGCATGCGAATGCTTATTTAGCATTTAGCAAATGAAATGTAGTTGCGAATTTCTGTGAAATGTGAAATGAATTATTATTCATCCCTTCGTACTTCATAGGTCGACAGCACGCAGCTACAGTGCGCGCTCTCTGTCGCACCCACGAAAAGTCGGAACTACTAAATCTATCTGTTTCACGTGACCCTGACTACGTTCGCAAGGGAAATTATTAGCAATTTGGTGGTGCAAAGAATGAAGTCAAGCAATTATTAGCTTTTTATCGTCGATTAGCTCGTGCTTAGGATCGTATATTGAATGAATGCGTGTGATTGTATTGTTAATAATAATTTGTGATTTTGTGTGGCAGATGCGTGGCGCGCGATTCTTTTTAAATTGTTAAAAACAGCAAACGCGCTCTTTAATTCACATACTAACAAAATTCACATACTTGATTATTATTAATTATCGTCATATTAGCAAATAGCATAGCAATAGCATTTAGCATGCTAAGACACAAGAATTCACATGCTAATGAAATTTATTCTAAATCGCTTTAATTGCCATCACTAGTGTTTACTGATGTGTGAGTACCTTTACAGTCTTCATAATGTGCACATATCGAAATTAGGAAAACAATGCCTAATTTTATCGATGGAAAAAATGTTTAAAAAAAGTGTCCACTTGCCGAGGTATTGTACGTAGCGGTGTGCAAGGCTTTTCTTTATTAGTTGATAGGAAATAATAATAAATAATAATAATATAAAACGTTTATTTTCTCTACACAAGTTATGTACTTAAAGCCAAAATTTTACAATAGTGGATGGACAAGGAGCTAACTTTGTGAGAGACTGGTGCCTGAAGTAGGTTTATATAAAAACCTGTATTACAGGTCACCAGGGCCCTCCCGCGGCTAGATGCCTGCTACAATAGTGGATGGACAAGGAGCTAACTTTGTGAGAGACTGGTGCCTGAAGTAGGTTTATATAAAAACCTGTATTACAGGTCACCAGGGCCCTCCCGCGGCTAGATGCCTGCTACAATAGTGGATGGACAAGGAGCTAACTTTGTGAGAGACTGGTGCCTGAAGTAGGTTTATATAAAAACCTGTATTACAGGTCACCAGGGCCCTCCCGCGGCTAGATGCCTGTATTACAGGTCACCAGGGCCCTCCCGCGGCTAGATGCCTGCTACAATAGTGGATGAACAAGGAGCTAACTTTGTGAGAGACTGGTGCCTGAAGTAGGTTTATATAAAAATCTGTATTACAGGTCACCAGGGCCCTCCCGCGGCTAGATGCCTGCTACAATAGTGGATGGACAAGGAGCTAACTTTGTGAGAGACTGGTGCCTGAAGTAGGTTTATATAAAAACCTGTATTACAGGTCACCAGGGCAAAAATAGAAGAATAACACAAATAAAAGTGACACTATGACATAGGTAGGTACTTAAAATAAAATTAACGACGGAAAACACAGTGCGGTGTGTGTCTCAAATGTTGCACCAAATGGGAGTCCAGCTCAGCATGTGTCAGGCAAATATACCTGACGCTGATATTCTGCTGGATCCCTGCAGTGACATACGGACGTCGAGCAGTCGAGATAAATTGGTATTGTAAGAAAGTGTTATGCGCGGGGTGAAATTCTGTAAGTATACCCGACATTTTAATTATGCATAAGTACTGCAGCAAGAAAGTTTTGCATTGGGAAACATTGTTGTTCGTAGATGTGTTGATTGAGAAAGGTTTATGTAAGTGTAAATGAATAATATTATAATAGTGGCGTAGGTTCGAATAAAATAAAACTTAAATTAAATGTCAAATATTACAATAAAAAATATAGGTATAATAAATATTGAAAAGAAATTAAAATGAAATGATGATAAATAACATATTGTGTGTAATAATTAAAATTATTTCCATCAAAAAATCCACAAATTATTAATTACCAAGTACCCTCTTTGTTCACAGGTAATGACCACGCAATCCGCTATACAGACAGATTGTCTCGGGAGGGACACGACAGCCAGTTTATATAATGGACGTGTTCGAAACAGTCATCCCTAGTTTTTTCTGCGAGGCGATAAGGAACTGCCGTAGTCGAACTCTGAAGGTAGCAAGAAATTTAAGATTCCTTATCGGCGGGGGAATATTGTTCCAGCATTTAGATGCGGCATATCTGAAACTTCCCCTGAAAGCAGCTGTCTTGTGTGATTGAGTGGAGAGTTATAAACGTAGCATTTTTACTATCTATAGGCACTCCGAGCACACAAGATGACGTAACGGTGACGCGAAACCACAAGATTTCCCCCTACCAAAAATCGCTCAATACGGCTAAAGAAGTTTTCAATTCAAAAATATCTGTGACTATAAATTAGGCATTTTTTTCGATTACAACCGTAATGAGTAAGACAATAGTAGGGTTGAAGTACCAGGCTTAAGGCGACTCTGGTAGAACAATTTCCATTAGGTTTTCATATAATTTTTTCTACCAGAGTCGCGTCGCGCCTGTCTGTGTTTGCCTTTACGTGATCAAATACTTGTTTATCCGTGTCATTCATAATGGTTTTTTTCGATTACAACCGTAATGAGTAAGACAATAGTAGGGTTGAAGTACCAGGCTTAAGGCGACTCTGGTAGAACAAATTCCATTAGGTTTTCATATATTTTTTTCTACCAGAGTTGCGTCGCGCCTGTCTGCGTTTGCCTTTACGTGATCAAATACTTGTTTATCCGTGTCATTCATAATGGTTTTTTTCGATTACAACCGTAATGAGTAAGACAATAGTAGGGTTGAAGTACCAGGCTTAAGGCGACTCTGGTAGAACAATTTCCATTAGGTTTTCATATATTTTTTTCTACCAGAGTCGCGTCGCGCCTGTCTGCGTTTGCCTTTACGTGATCAAATACTTGTTTATCCGTGTCATTCATAATGGTTTTTTTCGATTACAACCGTAATGAGTAAGACAATAGTAGGGTTGAAGTACCAGGCTTAAGGCGACTCCGGTAGAACAATTTCCATTAGGTTTTCATATATTTTTTTCTACCAGAGTCGCGTCGCGCCTGTCTGCGTTTGCCTTTACGTGACCAAATACTTGTTTATCCGTGTCATTCATAATGGTTTTTTTCGATTACAACCGTAATGAGTAAGACAATAGTAGGGTTGAAGTACCAGGCTTAAGGCGACTCTGGTAGAACAATTTCCATTAGGTTTTCATATAATTTTTTCTACCAGAGTCGCGTCGCGCCTGTCTGCGTTTGCCTTTACGTGATCAAATACTTGTTTATCCGTGTCATTCATAATGGTTTTTTTGTAGTAGCAGGCTCTCAGTTTATCTCTTTGAAGATAATATATGAGCAATATTTAACAAAAAACGTTCACAAAATCTAAATTTAAGTAATGACCGTGATGGTTTGATCGAATGGTTTTCTTTCTTGACGCAGATGTGTCGTTGTTGTAGCATCATAATAACTTTTTTTTTGTGGATAGGAAGTTGGAGCGGGAGGGCGTGTCAGACTTTTACTGACTTAGGGCGAGCGCGCATTGCGGTGCGTTTTTCTACCGCATAATCTGTGAAGTATGGAATGTCTTTGAAGTGCGCGCACTGCGGTCATGCGTTTTGTTACTGTAGGCCCCGCCAAGTACCGCAGAACTACCGGAAACGCACCGCAGTGCGCGCTCGCTCTAAAACCCACCCGTGTTCCTTCAGTTGCCTGTGCCAGGGCCACGGTATATCTTTCGAACAACCCGCGACCCCGGCGGCAGTATCATTATACCTACATAAACAGACTATAAGTACCTGGCAGGAGAGGTTCTGTATTCACTTGGTTTGAACGTTGCTTACCTGAAACAAAAACAGAAATAATCTATTAGACGGAACTAAGTAGGTACCCAAGGATATGCTACACTTTAAAGTATAGCAGATTTTATAAAAAAAAACTAGCGAACCGGACAAACGTTGTCCTGTCTAAACGATCCTAGAACCCGACTGCAGCGCCACCTATCGGGTCCAATTGTGTTTTTACCCATTGAAATATACACACAAAATTTCATTTAAATCGGTCCAGCCGTTTAGGAGGAGTTAGGTGACAAACACACGTACAGAAGAATTATATGTATTATACTAGCTTTTGCCCGCGACTTCGTCCGCGTTTCCGTCGTTTTTCGTAAAAAAGTACCATATGTCCTTCCTCACGGTTCCGTGGTTTTGATGTAACAGACAGATTAACTTTCGTATTTTAGTAGGGAAATATACTAAGTCAATCCACAATACTGTTGAAAAATATCGCAATAAGGAACCGCAGAATATTATTATTAATAGCTAACCATTAAGGCTGCACACGCGACGGAAGCTTAAAAAAATTGAGCAACTTCTCCCGTTTTCCCAACATTTCCCTTCACTGCTCTGCTCCTATTGATTGTAGCGTGATGAAAAGTATACTATAACCTCCCCAGAAGTATGAAGAATAATTGTACCAAGTTTCGTTAAAATCCGTCGAGTAATTTTTGTTTCTATAAGGAACATACAGACAGACAGACAGACAAAAATTTTACTGATTGCATTTTTGGCATCAGTATCGATCACTAATTACCCCCTGATAGTTATTTTGAAAATATATATTATCATGTACAGAATTGACCTCTCTACAGATTTATTATAAGTATTGAGTATAGATTAAGATAATAACTTGCCCATCTAGTCTATGAAAATCTCACCATGAAAACTTAGGTGAAATGAGATTGAAGTGAGCTGTGACAGTATTACACAAACGGGATATTGACCATGTTCACTGTTACTGTATTTTAAAAACTTATATAAACCAGATCAAGGTACAATAAAACTCATTAATCCCACTTGTGAAAAATCGGCCAAGTGCGGGTCGGGCCACGCGCAGAAATAGGGTTCCGTAGTGCACGCCGCCGCCCGTCGTCGTCGTAGTTCGAGCGTAAATATTATTAATTTAGAAATCATTATTAATAAGAATGTTATGATTTTATTTTTTTATATTTTTACATGGTTCATAAACGTATATTTACTATCTGTTTTGTACAGTTAACAACGTTACAAATGTATTTTTTAATGGAATTTCTACGAATACATTTTACAAGTTGGTTGACTATTACTCGTAAACTTGAAAAGCCCACTTAGCTGTGATAGTTTTCCTTTTAACTTCGTTATAAATATATACTACTACCGTGAATTTTTTCACCCATCCAAAACTAACCGTCTTGCTGGCAGGGGGGGGGACACACTTGACTCTAACAAAAATCAGCACTTTAAAGCTTAATATTTCAGAAACAGATCCCTAAATCGAAAAACTATTTTCACAAACCCGCAATATTTTTAAAAGACCTATCCAACAACACCCCACACCGTGGGGTAGACGAGAAAAAAAACATCCCCACTTTACATGTACAGACGGTATCCTAAAAATTTTTTTTTTTCATGATTTTTTTTTACCACTTTGTCGGCGTGATGAATATGTATGTCCATGCCAAATTATAGCTTTCTAGTACTAAGAGTCTCTGAGCTAAGCTGCGGACGGACAGACAGACGGACGGACGGACATAGCGAAACTATAAGGGTTCCTTGTTGACTACGGAACCCTAAAAAAGGTCTCGAAACTTAAATGCAAAAAAAAACAACATGCCACGTACACGCGTCAAGGACACCTCTATACGTTTGTTTCGATCGTGTTAGCGACACAGCCTTAACATTTTCTCCTATCGTTTTGAAATATTGGAATACATTGGTAGAAGGCGTCAACGACTTCTAATGCACGGATATCTGGCGGAAGTTCAGAGGGGCAATTCTCGTATTTTTAACAACGTTCGCAATCTCATCTCAGTCTCAATCTGTCAAAAATTGTATAGCGTTTACCTACATTTTTGACATTTGATTGACGCTGGCATGAGATTGTGAACGTTTTTAGGTACGAGAATTGGCCATCTGGTCAGGTGGGTGGGTGGTTCAAGTTATCACAAGGCCAATAGAGTTGTCACTGTTATAAGACGTAAAGACATCTGTATGGATAATTATAGATTAAGGCATTCTTTTATGTATAGATTTTTTATATTCTTAGGACCATTTCTTTATAATAAAGTACCGCAATTTTGTCTATGTCTGCATTTAACACGGTACATTGCAAAAATGTAATTAAAACTTGGTTACAAAAATTGTCTTATGACGACACAGAAAAGTTACTGCTTGTTTTAAGTTAAATATTATTTTTAGTTCAATGTTTTCATTTCATTAGTCTGTTATGTTATTCATTATTTATGTATTATCATCAATCTTAGGAAATATTTATGTAAACTAATTTGCACTTATGATACCTGAGATACAGGTTTATCCTAGTTCAGGTTAATCCCATTATTATATACCTACCATTTTAGTTTAAGCCTTAATATTGTAAATATGCATTATTTAAATGAATAAATAAATTAAAAAAAAAAACTCGTACCTAAAAACGTTTAAATTCAAGTCGCAATCTCATGCCAGCGACATTCAAATGTCAAAAATGTAGGTAAACGCTATACAATTTTTGACATATTAAGACTGAGATGAGATTGCGAATGTTGTGAAAAATACGGAAATTGCAGGCCCTCCAGGTGTTATGACAGAGCTTACTTCACCTAAGTTTTCAAGGTAAGATTTTGATGAGATTACAGAATAGTCCTGCTGGTATATATCCTATCAGGAAAAAAATAAGAGACAATGAAGGTTCACGAGTCACAAACACAGGATTTAGCAGCTGTCTTTGAATTTCAAACCAGCAAGCAATATAATAATATAAAGTTTGGTCTCTGCGTCCCATTGCAACTCGAGACATTCGATAAAGATTTTCATGTGCAGTGCACAGTAACATCAGAACTTTGCCTGAGTTTTCTTTCATTACATTTCCTAGAAAGAAAATTAAATGAACAGTAAATGTAGGTTCTTACATATTTTCCTATTTTACATCCCGCAGCTACAGTATTATGGTTAGTGGTACCACATATACGCTGATTTATCTGAATGGCTTGTCTTTACGAGCTATTTTTTCAATCATGTATAATTCCAACTTCCAAATTGAAACTACATTCGTTATACCCATGAAAAAAAATTATAAATGTAGTACATTTTGATACCCGGAATTCTGAAGATCACATATCAAATTCTAACCCTACAAGCCGGCTCGTAAATACATCATTGGTTGACGAGCTGTCACTTCCCGCGCTTTCGAATTACCGGGCAATTTTGGATATCAATGTTGAAGTGTAATTAGTAAATTTATTAAAGTCGAACCAGTACCTAAAGAATTATTTCTGTGTGGTATTCGAACCTTAGCCATTAGGGCAACAATCAATTGATCATATTTCAGCTTTATGTATTGAAGTCCTCAAGCCCCCTACAAAAAAACCGGTCAAGAGCGAGTCGGACTCGCGCACCGAGGGTTCCGTTCCGATTTCTGAAAAAGTGTGCTATTTAGAGACATCTTTATATTTTTCCGGTAATCTTTACAAAAACTTCTATCACAAAGAATAATTTCAGATTTTTTCTATGCAAACTTCGGAGATAAAAGGGTACCGGTAAGCGGTATATTTTTATACATTTTCATCAAAAGTCGAAAACTATGCGGATTAAAAAAAAAAAATAAAAAAATGTTTGAGAATGTGAAAACAGCGTTCTTTCATATGATACCCCACATGCTCTATTAGCCCCACTTCGAATTTTTAAGAACCCCTTCCAACAGGGACTCTGTTGCAAACAAAATATACATATTTTTATATCTTTCATAATTGCAAAATAGTTGGGCAAACGTCATCTAAAACTGTTCCAAATTTCAAGTTGATAGCATTAGTAGTTCTTGAGATATCCAGCTGTGACAGACAGACAGACAGACCGACTGAGCCGCACCATAAGGGTTCCTTTTTTACCATTTTGGTACGAAACTAAAAATCGCACTTATTTCACCGCACAAGACATTGTCTTAGCACCCCCCCGACGCAGTGTTGTTTTTTAATTTCTCGACAACAACAAAGGTACACAGTGTGTTCTTAAATAACACAAAGCAACACACACTGTGTTTATAAAAGTACACAAGCGGACACATAAGCCGGAACCACCTGTCGGCCACCTGTTGCCATGCTCATTTAAAATTTCACAGCTAAGAGAATCTTTACACTTGAAGTATATAAGCTTTTCTCTACTTACCTACTGACTAGGTTTAGCAGGAGATCCTGGCCACACGGGTCGATCGAAGGTTAAGCTACGCTTACCGCTGTCAGTTCGTGGATGGGTGACCATCCATTATACAGGGTGTCCGGTAAAGAATGGATAACCTTGGAATAGCATATTACAGACATGATGGCCGTTCTTAAAAAAAATACAAAAAAAAAATATTAAAAAAAAATTTTTTTTTGGAGACTCCAAAAAATCATAATGTACGCACGACAACAGATCAAATTTTCAGTATAAGCTGATCTCGCATTGTATAGAATTTCCTTACAATGAGAGGTCAGTCTAAACTAGAAATGTATAGCTTGATGTGTAGCCGTGTGTACCTACTAGTGGGGATATTTTTTTTTTGTATTTTTTTAAGAACGGCCATAATGTCTGTAATATGCTATTCCAAGGTTATCCATTCTTTACCGGACACCCTGTATATCAAGACCCCCTCCGTGCCTCGGAAAGCACGTTATGCCGTTGGTCCCGGCTGTCATTCGAAGTTCTTTGACAGTCGTTACGGGTCGTTACAGAAGCCCGAAAATATGACAACCAGTCTTACCAAGGGGTATCATGTTACCCAGCAACTGGGTTGTGGAGGTCAGATAGAGAGTAGCCATGTAAAATGCTAGTATTACTGGGTTATTAACATAGTTGGGAAAGTTAGGTACGCGTAGCATGACGACGTTTTGTCGACGGAAGAATAGACCAAACTACAGTTTGCTGTGCTTAGACGCGTAGAATGCGTATGAATGTTTCTACTATCTGCCATTTTGTCTATAAATTCTTCTGTCGACAAAGACCGTTTCTATGGCGGCCATGCAGATTGATATTGACCAGTTTTAGCAGCAAATAATAAAATAACACTGTACGGAAATTGGGTAACGTTTTGAGTGAGTGCAGGTTTTGTAGACAAACTTACATGTATTGCTAAACACGTTGGTTATATACTTGTCGCAGCGATCAGGTTTGATTAGCCGTATAGTTAACCGTCTAGCCATTTAACAAAACGGCGGCCGCTCAACCAGCGGCCTGAATGATATTCAACTATAGTGACCAACTACGCGCGAGCCGAAATGGTCGCAGTAAATAAGCCAGGGCACCCCGACCAGATAGGTTAAGTTCGAACTCTGACCAAACTTCCAAAGGCTAGGAAGGCAGTTAACTAAACGGCTAATTTAAACTTTAGAGGCATGAGGAACAGGGTGTAAAGTTCACTCATTCTTCATAGAAAAGGGAGGATCCTCCGACCAGACGGGTGTTGTGGCTTGTGGGCAATTGCCCGACGGTGTATTGTGCTATTCGCGCGGTAAACTCTAATTGCGCGATTATTATTTCATGTAACGTTCTTTGCGGTGCAGCTACTAGTCTTGTGTTGCACCTTTATCGCCACACCTGCACACTTGACTTTTCAACTTTATGGTACTTAACCCCGGTGCGCGAGTCCGACTCGCTCTTGACCGGTTTTATTATTTTATAAAATACAAACCATGGCTTACATATTGCACGTTGAAAAATCTGTGCCACAGCTTAACAAAATGCATACTTGCATTTACCAGCGCTCGAACGGATGGATGCCCGTGCTGCATAGACGTACAGACGGACGGAATAACGGGCCAGTCACTAATTGGTTCACTTTGTCGCCTAGGGCGTCGCGAACGACTCAATTCGGATTTTTTTTTGTCTTTTATTTAATTTACTATAGCTCTGATGTTTTTTTTACATAATATTTTTTTATTTTACATTAATTTTCGTGAATTAAAATGATGAGTTAGTTTGGGATGGTTGAATGTTGTACGTATAGCTGCTAACAGGAACCATTGAGAAAAAACCGGACAAGTGCGTGTTGGGCTACGCACAATGAAGGGTTCCGTAGTTGGGATGAAATTATCCCAAGAACAAACTTAACATAGTTGAAAAACATGTTCTCCCACACGAATGTATGAGACAACAGTGAATGTAAGTTTGTACTCACAATATTCCATGTTATTTTAAGACCAAAAACTTCTTATAGGTTTTCTTGTAATCTACAGGTATAGAACTATTTTCTGTATTTTTTTCAAAATTTAGCCTCAATAGTTTCGGAGATAAGCGGGGGAATGGTAAATTTTCGTCTATTTTCTTAAATAACTTTAAAACGATTTATTTTAAAATTATTAAAAAAATATATTTGAGACTCTCATAGTAAGCCCTTTCATTTGATATGTCACACGGTACAGTTTGCAAAACTTTTTTTTAAAAATTTTCTTTGCTTCCCCTAAAAGTGACCCCCATATTCAAAATTCATTTATTTACTTTAGCCGCACGTGTTTGGGTCACAGAAATCCATATGTGTACCAAATTTCAACTTAATCGGTTCATTAGATTCGGAGCAAATTGGCTGTGACAGACGGACAGACGGACAGACAGACAGAGACACGAGTGATCCTATAAGGGTTCCGTTTTTTTCCTTTTGAGGTACGTAACCCTAAAAATAATAATTCTGAAGATATTGGACATTTATAAAATTCCCCTGCACACATTTTTAGTCAGGTAATTATTTGAAACTAATTTTTAGGGTTCCGTACCAAAATGGTAAAAAAGGAACCCTTATGGTGTGACTCAGTCTGTCTGTCTATCTGTCTGTCTGTTGCAGCTGGATATCTCGAGAACTACTGATGCTGTCAACTTGAAATTTGGAACAGTTTCATATGAAGTTTACCCAACTATTTTGCAAATCCATACTAATATTATAAATTCGAAAGTAACTCTGTCTGTCTGTCTGTCTGTCTGTCTGTCTGTCTGTCTGTCTGTCTGTCTGTCTGTTACCTTTTCACGCCTAAACCACTGAACGGATTTCGATAAAATTTGGCAAGGCTATAGACGGTATCCTGGGGACGGACATAGGCTACTTTTTTTTTCAAAAATAATCCTACAGGGGGTGATATAGGGGATGAAAGTTTGTATGGGAATACTCAGTATTTCTTAAGTTAGGGATGTGAAAATTAAAATGTATGCTTTTGATAGGAAATTAAGAAATATGCGGTTCAGCGTTTTTGAAAAATCATCCCCTGAGGGGGTAAAATAGGGGTTGATTTTAAAATTTACAAAACTGCATGGATTTCGACAAAATTTGGCAAGGCTTTATATAGCATCCTGGGGAAGGCCATAGGATACAATTTTTTTCAAAAATAATACTACAGGGGGTGATATAGGGGATGAAAGTTTGTAAGGGAATCCCAGTATTTCTTAAGTTAGGGATAACAAATTTATGCTATTGGTAGGAAATTAAGAAATATGCGGTTCAGCGTTTTTGAAAAATCATCCCCTAAGGGGGTAAAATAGGGGTTGATTTTAAAATTTACAAAACTGCACGGATTTCGATAAAATTTGGCAAGGCTATGGATGGTGTCCTTTTTTTTTTTTTTGGCGAGCTACCCGCTGCTCACCGTCCGCAGGCCCGCGCCTACGGTGGCCGGAAATCGCCCCGCGATTCCCGCCGCCCAGGGCGTCTCCTGCGGCGACTGAGGGCGTGAGGCTGCCTCTCCCTCACGCGTTCCGCCTCCTCCTTCGCGAGCATCACTGCTTCGCAGAAGGAGGTGACGGCCTCCCATGCACTCTCGCTCCGCACCATGGCCTGGACCAGGCTCGGACGCGAGAGATCGCCGCCGCCGATCGCCTCCGTGAGAACACGGCGGTGCTCTGCCCAAGCCGGGCAGACCTCCACTGTATGCTCCACCGTGTCCTCCGGGCGATCCGCACAATGGTAACACCCGGGCGTTTCCTCCCGCCTTATGCGAAACGGGAACCTTCCGAAACAACCGTGTCCGGTGAGATAACCGTGTTCGGTGAGACAAATGGTGTCCTGGGGACGGACATAGAATACTTTCAAAAACAATACTACAGGGGGTGATATAGGGGATGAAAGTTTGTAAGGGAAACCCAGTATTTCTTAAGTTAGGGATAACAAATTTATTCTATTGGTAGGAAATTAAGAAATATGCGGTTCAGCATTTTTGAAAAATCATCCCCTAAGGGCGTAAAATAGGGGTTGACTTTAAAATTTACAAAACTGTACGGATTTTGATGAAATTTGGCAAGGCTTTATATAGCATCCTGGGGAAGGACACAGGCTACTTTTGGTCTTAAAAATAACCCTACAGGGGGTGATATAGGGGATGAAAGTTTGTATGGGAAACTTAGTATTTCTTAAGTTAGGGATGTGAAAATTAAAATGTATGCTTTTGATAGGAAATAAAGAAATATGCGGTTCAGCGTTTTTGAAAAATCATCCCCCAAAGGGGGTAAAATCGGGGTTGATTTTAAAATTTACAAAACTGCACGGATTTCGACAAAATTTGGCAAGGCTTTATATAGCATCCTGGGAAAGGACATAGGATACTTTCAAAAACAATACTACAGGGGGTGATATAGGGGATGAAAGTTTGTAAGGGAAACCCAGTATTTCTTAAGTTAGGCATAACAAATTTATGCTATTGGTAAGAAGTTAAGAAATATGCGGGTCAGCGTTTTTTTAAAAATCATCCCCTAAGTAGGTAAAATAGGGGTTGATTTTAAAATTTACAAAACTGTACGGATTTGGATAAAATTTGGCAAGGCTATAGATAGCATCCTGGGAAAGGACATGGGCTACTTTTTGTCTTAAAACATAATCCTACAAGGGGTGATAAAAGGGATGAAAGTTTTTATGGGAAACCCAGCATTTCTTAAGTTAGGGATATGCCCTATGTTTTCCACATGAACGTTCCCATGGGATATTTTCCGACATCTACGCGGGCGAAGCCGCGGGCAACAGCTAGTAAGAAATAAATAAAAATATTTATATTTTTTTTGCAACAGGTACTGAAAAATAAATACCTCCCCCCCCTATCTCCGAAGTTTGCAAAGCGAAAAATCTGAAATTATTATATGTGATAGAAGTTTATGTAAAGATTACAGGAAAAGTAAAACAATGTCTCTAAATAGCACACTTTTTCAGAAATCCGAACGGAACCATCGGTGCGCAAGTCCGACTCGCTCTTGACCGGTTTTTTTATTGTGACATTTATTTAATTCATCTCAAAAACAGATCATAATATTTATTCAGCTGAGTTTATTAACACGATAGAAAAGTGTTTTTAATAATCACCTATTAAATTACTATTAATTACTAGTTCGACAATTGACTAAATTTTTCAAAAAAGCATCTTTTCTTTTTTATTTCTTAAAAATTTGATACTAAAATGTTAACAAAATGCGACAGCCCTCATAAAATACGTTATATCTTCATTTATCGTGTGTCCAGGATATGAGCATCAGTATTCTTCTTAACTTATAACTGGCTCCAATTGCCATTTTTTACCCGACTACAGCGAAGCAAAAAGGAGGCTTAAGATTTTGATCGGTATGTATTTGCCATTCGCGATAATTATGCCAGTGTCAATAACACGTTCAAAATGGTATTGAAATTATACTCTGCATGCTTTAGATTGTTAAAGTACCTTCTAAGTAAATGTCCAGCAATAAATAGGGAAAAACGGTTTCCCGTTTGCATACATAGGTACATACCTACATCCAAACTTGTTTACATATTCTTCTTCCACATACAAATCTCTTACGTTCTACATTCGCACATAATATATCATCGTTATGTAACTCCAAATAAACATAAAATTCTGTTTGGAACTTAAGTGAAACCACACGGGGTTCGTATGCCCGGGTAACTCAATTAGAACACCCTAATTTGAAAGAGGTAGCGGACATTGTATAAGCGCAAGCGGGTAGCTGGTTGACGATAAATTTGGAATAGCTTCAAACTAGTACCAGTTAACGCTTGTGAAACCTTCCAGAATCTTGAAGAATTTGAAACGTTTTATGAACCAGCTTGTTGCAAGTATCAGTAAAATCGCAACACAGCTAAAGTGTGATGGATACGTCACGTCTAATTCATAGGTCATTTTGAATGTTTAGGATCTTCCCTTATTCTGATTGTACAGTCAGGGTAATAATGTAGGGATCGTTGTGAATTAAAAGCAAAAATTTCTTTAAACTTCCTTTTGTTTTAAATATTTTTATCTTAGTTCCTTCGCACGCTTGTTTCATTATTCGTCTTCGTCCATCTTGTGTCTCTCTCATGCCGTCTCGCGGGCACAGTGTGGCCATACCTTCTGTGTTGCCATTTTACCATTCATTCCCACATACACACTTCACTACGCCAATTTACAGTAACTGTAAAGATACTATATTGAATATCTACTAGTATTTTTTTTGACATTCAATTAATCATTATCTGTGATATTAATAATATTTTAATGTATAATAGCTATAGTTTACTTCTGACATTATTGGAATTTGTGTATTTTAACTTATTTAAATTCATTTTAATCTCAATTACCTATATGATCATTATTGTATGCCTAAGCGGCGGAACATAGCTGATCGTATTTCATTTAAGAACATTGTAATATGTACCTATTAGGTACGTACCTAACTATGATCCACAATATATAATGTGAATATAAATTTTTACCGTGTTATAGACATTTCATAAACTGTCAATGAATGACAGTTTTGATTTGATTAACTGACAATTTAGGTTTCTAATTTGCTTAACAATTAATTTTTACGACTTCATCGGTGAGTTGCACAAAACCACATTAGTTTAATGGAGACTTTAAATTCATGCCATCCCTTAAATTATGTATCAAAAAGAAAGTGACAGCAATCAATGGTTTTGTACAACTCACCGTATGCAAACTATGCAGTCTGACATAATTTAAATAAAAATTAACAATTGATGAAGATCTGGATTAGTTAACCTGTTGAGCTTCTCATTCGGCCACCTAGAATAATTGAAGCGAAGATTTATTCACCTGGCAACCTTTTCTTTCTCGCCTTTTCCTCGCCACTATAACCTCATCCTCCACGTGCTAGCCTATTCTTTTTGTCAACTGTACTTCATCACGCGTCTAATTACTCGGTACATTTTAACGTAAGTACATTAAGTAAGTAGGACCTCGCCGTGACTTGCAGAATTTTTAATGGCCTTGTGATGATTTTGTGTAAGTTTTTAAGAGATTTGACGCTTATTGTTACAAGTTTATAGTCTGAAATAAGTCTTAATAGCATATTTAGCCCGTAATGTTCCCACTGCTGGACACAGGCCTCCTCTCGGTGAGAGGGATCAATCAATCAATCTGCCTAGCCTTTTCTCAACTATGTTGGTGTTGGCTTCCAGTCTGACCGGATGCAGCTGAATACCAGTATTTAACATGGAGCGACTGCCTATCTGACCTCCACAACCCAGTAACTGGGTAATACGATACCCCTTGGTAACACTGGTTGTCAGACTTTCGGCCTTCTGACGACCCGTAACGACTGTCAAAGATCCACGAATGACAGCCGGGACCAACGGCTTAACGTGATTTCCGAGGCACGGAGACGTCTTGGTATGTAAAGATGGTAACCCATCCACGGACCAACGCCGGCAAGCGTAGCTTAACCTGATGGATCGACCCGTGCGGCTGTTATTACTTAGCCACGAACTCCTCTCAGTGAGAGGGAGTGATCCATAATCCACCACGCGGGCCCAGTATAGATGTCACGTCTTCAAAATTTTTGTTCTAGGACATGCCGGTTTCTTTACGATGTTTTCCTTCACTATTTTGAGAGCAATGGTGATGAAATATTTTACACAATTTAAGGAGCCTGTCTGGGTTCAAACCTACGACCACTCCCTACCTACGATCCACCACCTACTTACGGCCACCACTGCTTTCCACCATTTTTTTTTTGTCTGAATAAGTTAAGTCGAGGTTAGAAGAATCATATAAAGTAGAGGTTTTTTCTTAAGGGGACTCCAGGACTTAAACGCAACTAAACGCAAGTTTTATAATGCCTAAAAGTATATGATCTACTGCTGTAAACAAAATCAGAATAATATTTATGATATTCTTCAGGATATAAGCTAGTTAGATAGTGTGTTGAAAACATAGTACAACTAATTGGATACGATAGAAAAATATCACGAAGATACCTCTAAAAAATTTTTTTAACGAATAAAAACCATGCTAATATACATGCAATCATTCTGATTTTTTGTCAGATTATTCTACAAGCAACATAATAACGTAATACTGGTTTTATTTTTTTAATCCAATCAATGGATTTTTTGTAAATAGATAATTGCTTCATATGTATTTTGCAATAAATTACCAGGGTTGTGTCATTGCGCTTCTCTTTCTTTTACATGCAGTCTGACAGTGACCGCGATTTAGGTCCTGTAGTCCCCATAAGAACCAATGATGTATCATCGGCACTTGAGAGGCTGGACTTCCAGCGACACATGCAACGCACGGGTGCAATGTAATGAAGTAGCGACATGTCACGATTTTTTACACTATATTAAAGTTAAGATGGTGAAAACCGCATCAAAATCCGTTGTGTAGTTTAGAAGAATCGCGGTCACACAGACAGACAAAAAGCGACGTAAAGATACGAAAGATAGAACCAATTGCGGGTAAAAATTCGTAGAATTCTGTTATAAACTGGTACTTTACTTGACTAACAAATACAATAAACTCAACGTCATCTCGTCAGTCAGCACGAATAGTCTCGAGCTGTGAGCCACAAACGGTAGAACGAACCGCGTAATATTGAAACAACGGGCGGAAAGAAACTTAATTATTTCCGAGAACTGTATAATTAAATAGAAAGATCAAACCGGTTCGATTGAGGTATTTATTTATGTTAAATGTTGGGCCAATGGGCCCTAATGAATGAGGTTACAGATTAAATATACACACTCAGAGGATTGGCGGGAGGTGTTTAGTTTTACATAAAGGATTAAGGAAAAGTCAAAAGGTCAAAACCGGCTTCGACCGATAAAACGAGGAAGTAATGCATTCGACGGGATTTTTGTGACTAATATAAAACGCATACTATGCAGGCATATTATAAGTTGGGGGATTATATTGCTGATAAAAATGCTTGGCTCCATGCTGGTCCTGCTCCACAGCCACAAATAATTGATTAAAATACTGTTGAAGCAGCTGAAGTGAATATATTGTAAATGATAAATGATTTATTTCTGTAAGTAGGTTTGTACAAACACTGTTACACGTCAATCATATTTTTAGGGTTCCGTACCAAAATGGTAAAAAAGGAAGCCTTATGGTGTGACTCAGTCTGTCTGTCTGTCTATCTGTCTGTCACAGCTGGATACCTCAAGAACTAAATTTAGAACAGTTTTAGATTACGTTTAGTAACTATTTTGCAAATAAGAAAGAAATAAAAATATTTATGTTTTTTTTGCAACAGGGACTGAAAGGGGGTCTCAAAAATTCAAAGTAGGGTTAATAGGGCATGTGGAGTATCATATGAAAGACAGCGCTCTTTCATATGATACTCCACTTTGCACATTCTCAATTTTTTTTTTCTTTTTTTTAGGCCGCATAGTTTTCGACTTTTAATGAAAAATGTAAAAAAAATACCGTTAAAAATCTGAAATTATTCTATGTGATAGAAGTTTATGTAAAGTTTACAGGAAAAATAAAACGATGTCTCTAAATAGTCTACTTTTTCAGAAATCGGAACGGAACCCTCGGTGCGCGAGTCCGCCTCGCTCTTGAGCGGTTTTTTTTAAACTAGATGAGGTCGGCGTTTCCTATCTGACTAGTCTGAGAAGAAATGCCGAAACAAACTCAGAGGTCACAGTCTCTTTTAAAGTCCAGACATAATCTTGGTCAGATCATATGAGGACCATGTACATGTTTAAGTGACGCGTTTCCTCCAAAACCATTACACCAAAAAAACGCGTTTCCATTTACACTAAAAAAAGTTACCATTTACACTAAAAAACACGTCATTACGGAACAAATACACATCTACATAAAACACCAAACAGATCGCGACAAATCGGGTTAGGCCTTATTACGGTGACGTCATTGAACGATGACACCTACCTTCGTCAAACTGACGGCCATACCCGTTCGGTGACGGAGGGTGGCCGTCTATTGACGGGATGACAAGGATGGGCAGTATTGACGGTCAAAGCCGTGATGTGTGAATTTGTGAAACAAAAGTGTTTGAGATGGGATGATTGAGGCAGTATGACGTGTGTTTTGTTTTGTTTTGAGGCTACCCTCAAAATAAAACAAAACACACGTCAGGTAATTTTGTGTCTTATGTCACTTTGTTTGGTACATGTCGAAAGATAGGAGATTGTTTCTATTGGATATTATGACGGAAAAGCGATTACATTTTACCTAATAGTACAGTCAGCGTCAATAATATCGGGACGAACAGACTTCAAAATGATCTATTCAACTATGGATAGTAAATATTAACTCAATGACACAAGGAATGTTTCAGAATGAAGACAGTACACGACAAAACTGTCATTCTGACAAGAACTATATCTAAACTAAAGATGGTCACCCATCCACGGACCAACCCCGGCCAGCATAGCTTAACCTGACGGATCGACCCGTGCGGCTGTTATTACTTAGCCATGAGCTCCTCAAACTTCAATTAAGTAAGAAACTGAAGTAGCTTGTGTTTAATTTCTGCCAATCAATCTGCCTAGACTTTTCCCAACTATGTTTGGGTCGGCTTCCAATCTAACCGGATGCAGCTGAATACCAGTAGTTTACATGGAGCGACTGCCTATCTGACCTCCACAACCCAGTAACTGGGTAATACGATACCCCTTCGTAACACTGGTTGTCAGACTTTCGGGCTTCTGACGACCCGTAACGACTGTCAAAGATTCACGAATAACAGCCGGGACCAACAGCTTAACGTGCTTTCCGAGGCACGGAGTAATCTCGGTATGTAAAGATGGTCACCCATCCACTGACCAACCCCGGCAAGCGTAGCTTAACCTGATGGATAGACGCGTGCGGCTGTTATTACTTAGCCACGAGCTCCTCCAGTGTTTATTTTCTGCCACGGCCAAATGACCCCTTCATTATCACCCCTTATCAGTGAACCACCCAAGCTGCAACCACCCATTGACTACATCATCATCACTAATCAGTGTCCTCAATTAGTTCAATTGTTCAATTAATGCTATCTGGAGTCGTATCATTTAATTGGTGTAGGATTGAAGGAAGTGTTATTATTAGTCAATTTAACATGAATCTAAATTAGCTTATGCTAATTCGAGGGTACTATTAGGGTGGCAATGGCTTAGTGATTGGCTGCTATGTTGACTGTCGCAGGTTGAGTTCCCACCCGGAACAAATATGTTAATGGCCCACAGAATATTAATGTTTTTCCAGGTATGGGTGTTCGTGCGTGTAAGGTTTGTGTTCCAGGTCTGGGTGATGACCGATTCCTGGCCACCGTAGGCGCGGGCTTGCGGACGGTGAGTAGTGGATAGCTCGCCGTCCGGTTAGGACCTGGGGGCCTACTCCCTAAGCACAACGCCCGTAGTTTCGGCCTTTGTTACGGGCGTTTCTTACTCCGTATCACCTACGGATGGATGATTGGTTCGGGGCCCGAACGAAGTATGAATGACAACATGATTTGCCAGTTGTCCCTACTCTCGATGTGTTTTTGCCCGTCCAAAAAATTTTACTTTTACAGTTGTTTTGATGGATCGTAATGTCAGACGGACGGACGGAAAGACGGACGGACTTAAGGAGTAGGCCCCCAGGACCGGGTCAACAGCGCGTTGTGTTCCACGCGCGCTTCAAAGAGATGTCGGCAATGATGGGGTCCGATGGGGTCCGATGCCGCCGGGTTCGCGGGTTGTTCAAAAGAGATGCACAGGTAACTGAAGGAACACGGGTGGGTTTTAGTCAGTCTAGCCTGCACGGCGACTACGGGTTGCATGAGGACCACTCCGACTGCGGCAGTTGAAGCCATGCTGGGTTTACCACCGCTACACCTGTTCATACAGCAGGAAGCAACGGTAGCGGCGGTACGTCTTAAAGCACTGAATCTTTGGGGTAAGAGTATCATACCACACACCGCGCTGCTTGAGGGAATAAACAAGGAGTTCCCCATCACGGTAGCTATAAATGACCGGGTACCCAAACAGTTCATCTTTGACAAAAAATACAAGATCCAGCTTCACGAGGATCGCCGATGCGAGGGGTTGTGCCCCGCAGAGCTGCGCATCTTCACGGATGGATCTAAAACAGGTAGTGGCACAGGTGCTGGAATCTTCTCGGAGGACTTCAACATACACATAGCTACACCATTGGGGGTCCATAACACAGTGTTCCAGGCCGAGTGCATGGGCATTTCTCTGGCCGCTTCGGCCATCGCAGCAAGGGAAGTTAAGGACCACTCGATCCGCATACTCTCAGATAGCATGGCTGTTCTGCAAGCGCTAAGTAGTCACACAGTGGACTCTGGGCTAATATACGAGTGCCACCAGCGTCTCAACCAGGTGGGTAGACTCAATAATATAACCGTTCAATGGATTAAGGGACACAGCGGCTCGCTAGGCAACGACGCAGCCGACGAACTTGCCAGAAGGGGGTCGAGCATGGCACCAGTGGGACCAGAACCCATAGTGCCGCTCCCCTTCGGGTACTTGCGCGCTCTGGTAAGGAACCGTACCAGGGACCAGCATCACAAACTTTGGTCAGACCAGCGTGAGTGTAGGCAGGCTAAGGAAGCACTCCCTACAATTGATGGCCGCCTCACGAAACAGGTTCTCCGACTGACTAAACAACAGTTGCGTACAGTTACAGCTGCTATAACTGGCCATGGGTCATTTAATAAACATCTCTTTGTCATAGGAGTCACAGACAGTCCGCTGTGCAGGGCCTGCATGGAGGACGACGAGACAGCAGCTCATGTGCTTCTAAACTGCTCGGTGGTCGCCGCATTCAGGGCAAAGTACTTCGGTAACCCAGGTACCCTCCGGGAGGTTGTCAGTAATATTAAGGCGCTGCTGGCCTTCTTTGAGGAGCTGGGGTGGATCGAATAACCTATTTTCCCACCCATACGCAAAATACGCGCATTGTCGTGGAGTTGCGGATATCAGCCCGTATTACCTATACCTATACCTATAGTCAGTAAAAGTCTGACACGCCCTTCCGCTCCACCCAGAGCGGGAGAAGTTAATTGAGGATGGGAAATCATCAAATAACTTCAATTAAGTTTGAGTTTTTTTTTTCTGTTTTGTCCTGCTGTTTTGCTGGGAAAAGGTGTCCCCTAGTCTATCTTTCTTCTGTATGTCACCCGATACACTCTCGTTAGAGTATCTCGGAAACCTGACAATGTGTATTTTATTTGTCAACTTACGACTATCATTGTGCTCGATACTAACTCATACTCTTGCGAATAAATGATTCTGGTTTTTATTCTTGTGTGCTGCATTTTCTGTGCAATCTTCCAATTTAATACGGTTTCTGTGCGGCTATCAAACTCGCGACACACAACGCAAAAACCAATACCTCAGCCACTTCGCCAACCAACCCATGCATCCTTTATTCTTTCACCCTCTTAAAATCATCTAAAATTACGAAACCCTAACTTGAGGCTACATATTTAAGTGCTATAATACCCCGGAAGGACCCGATACCCTTGCGAAACTAAGCCGTGACCCTGTATGATGTAATATATTAAGGCCGCCATTTATTTAGGAACCGGTAGGCTCCCGACCTTACTCAAAGACCTTGGGGTATGAATGTGGAGTGGAGCGCGTTTATGCAATGACAGCTGGCATCTGAATAGAAGTGACAAGTGATCAAGCTGCTATAGAATGTCAATTTGTTCTGCAGATTAACTACATAGTTATAATAGGAATGCCAGATAAGTAGGTAGTAACAAGAGAATACTGCTTCTGTTCGGGAATGAGAATCTCTACAGAACTTTTACTACGGAATCAATCCTGAAATCACAATAGTTTATCAGCCATCTCGTTACCATAACACAAGCATTAGGTTGCTTAGCTTGCGACTAGATGGCGTTGTGTGAAATGTCCAAGGATATTATAATTATTATTCATTTATTCATTCATTCATTCATAATGATGAGTATAATGACCCCTTAAGAGATTTCGTGTATGAATAGAAACAACTTATGTATAAAATATTACTTGTTATCTTATACACATTTGTAAAAGCTCAAACAAAGTCAACAAACTCAAGTTTTGTAACTCAACTAATCTGCCTAGCATTTTCCCAAATATGTTGGGGTCAGATTCCAATCTAACCAGATGCAGCTGAATACCAGTACCTATTTTACATGGAGTGACTGTTGGCAATGTTTGTTATGTAGGTGTGCTCCGTATAAATCACCTATGTAGCCCAATTGATTATTGTTGGGGTTCCGTACCAAAATGGTAAAAAAGGAACCCTTATGGTGTGACTCAGTCTGTCTGTCTGTCTGTCTGTCTGTCTGTCTGTCACAGCTGGATATCTCAAGAACTACTGATGCTATCAACTTGAAATTTGGAATAGTTTTAGATGACGTTTATTCAACTATTTTGCAAATAAGAAAGAAATAAAAATATTTATATTTTTTTTGCAACAGGGACTGAAAGGGGGTCTTAAAAATTTAAAGTGGCGCTACTAGGGCATGTGGGGTATCATATGAAAGAACGCTGTTTGCACATTCTCAAACTATTTTTTATTTTTTTAGGCCCCATAGTTTTCGACTTTTGATGAAAAATGTAAAAAAAAATACCGTTCCCCCCCTTATCTCCGAAGTTTGCAAAGCGAAAAATCTGAAATTATTCTATGTGATAGAAGTTTATGTAAAGATTACAGGAAAAATAAAAAGATGTCTCTAAATAGCACAGTTTTTCAGAAATCATCAACAAAAATTACATATAAATGATGGTACGGAAACCTCGGTGCGCGAGTCCGACTCGCTCTTGACCGGTTTTTTTTTATTTATAGCTCGTCTTATTTATACTCTTGGGCCACAATGTAATTTCCATAACAAAAGCAGCTCGACCGAAAGGAGAGGTCGCTAATTACACTATATTTCTTTCGCACGACAGACGTGACAATTTGCAGGGTATATACATATACTTACGAGAAGGTGATGCCTTCGCTTTATATTATACTTCTATTTAGTTAATTTCTGGAAAACTTCAAATAGACAAACTGTAACATACGATATTTTGGACCTCATTTCCTATCTACTTATAACTAGGTATACTTATTATAAAATAAAGTCGCTTTTCGTGTCTGTCTGTGTAGCCGCATTGTTCTTCTAAACTACGCAACAGATTTTGATGCGGTTTTCATCATCACTTAAATAATTTATTCCGGAAGGTTTATTGTTTATTTGTTAAACTTGCGTATTATAATGAAACCTCGATGTTTTATCATGCAAAGCAGGGCAGCAACTGTTCTGCTTACACCCCATGATCTGTAGCGTGCGCTATAAAGTTGCAAATGATTTTCTTTCTCCATCACGAAAAAAACAACTGGGATTTTTAAAAGATAAAATTCACTTTAGCGACGGCCTACATCGTTCACTTTGGTGGATACTAAAACGTAATTTGTAAATATTAAACCATGTAAGGCGATTACATACATAGTAATCGGCTTAGGTAACGCTACCTATTTATATTTTAATTTTCTTGTTTGTGATAAGATTTTATTTATGAAATATAAGAAAAGAAATCTGTTCACGTTTTCATAATAATATCATGAGGCACTTATTTTATAAAAATGTAATTATAACAACTCATTAGGTAAATCAAAACGTACCAGTGTTATGTATTTTATCTACACCCATGCCATAAATCCTCCATAAAAGTCTCTGAAACAGTTAGCATGCCAACATTAAAACAGCCAGTGTCATAGTAACCATGGTAAACATGATAGCATCCAAACGGGTGCTTTAATGTTGTACTGAATTTCATAATGCAACTCGTTTTCAAAAAAAGAACATTGTAAATCACGCGCGTTTCACTACAACAGCGCCGTAATTTAAAAAAAAATAACTTATTCGAATTCACGTCGTATACTATGACGCCGGCCACCATGTTCGATACGAGTATTAGTATTGCAAAAAACTGTTTCAGAACCTTTTATAGAGGACTGATAACATGGGTGTAGATAAAGTCTTGTATGCAACTGTACATAATTAGGTATTAAAACACTCATGTGATACTATTATAACACTCGGCTTCGCCTCGTGTGATAAACCCACATTCGTGTTTTAATACCACTTATTATACGTCAGTTGCATAAATAACTATTATTGCACTACAATGAACACATAGCACACATTGACAATACGATGTTGACAATACGATTGCAGCCATATTACAGCACATAGAAATGTTCACACGTCGCAAAGACATTTTCTTACTAGCTGCGCCCCACGGTTTCACCCGCGGAAACCGGGATGAAATGTAACCTATGTGTTAAATAAGGGTATAAGCTATCTACATACCAAATAGGAGAGCATGCGAGCCTATCCTTTAAAAAAATGGTTAAATTTGTTCAATAACTCATCAAAGCATTTTTTTAAGACTTATGAATGACAAACAATATATACAAAATACTGAAAGAACTTCGTAACGGTAAATAGCTACGTTGTCATAATTATATCTATAAAACATATATTTATATTCACGAAGTTCTTTCAGTATTTTGTATTTATTGTTTGTCATTCATAAGTCTTAAAAAAGTGCTTTGATGAATTATTGAACACATTTACCACATTCTCAAAGATTATTGAACACATTTTGGGATTTGGGAATTGGATACTTTGACAATTGGATGTTTTCAGAATTGGTCATTTTGGGATTTGGATATTTTGACACCGCTGGACATTTTGAGAATTATTGGACATTTTACACCGAACGGTCCGAATAATCTCGTTTCTCGTTGATATCCCGATGAAGTTGTGCGGTAGACAAACAGAGTAATTCTTTGTAAATTATACGCCGGAGTTTCCGTAATACATGATAGCTTGGTACGGGGAGTAATACGTGAGTTCGAATAACGTTTTTGCGAAGGTCGCCATTTCGAAAAATTTTGCGAGTGGTACGCCAGTTCGAAAACTCACTAAATCGAAAACCGCTATATCGAATGACGTTATCGCGAAGGTTGCCATTTCGAAAAAAATTGCGAACATTACGCCAGTTTGGAAGTCATGGTATCGAAGTCCTATGTTGATTTAACTTGTCTTTTTTTTTTTTTTTTTTTCCCAAACGAAATCAAAATACCATGCTCTCTGTGTCTCGTCTCATTGGGGTCGTGAGTTCGATTCCCAGACAAATTAACTCAACATCGGACTTCGATACCATGACTTCTGAACTGGTGTACTGCTCGCAATTTTTTTCGAAATGGCGACCTTCGCGAAAATGTCATTCGATATAACGGTTTTCGATGTAATGAGTTTTCGAACTGGCGTACCACTCGCAAAATTTTTCGAAATGGCGACCTTCGCAAAAACGTCATTCGAACTCACGTACCACTCCCCTTGGTACGTATATCTTTTTCTCAATTAATACGGAATACTAAAAAGTCTTAATTTACTGAAGTGGCTTCGTAATTAATACAGCAAGGTCTTCCCGGGAGCTAATTTAGTAGCAATCGGTAAGAAATTACCATTTTCACTGGGACTCGGCAAAAAATGGCATTAATTATAATGGCTGGCGATTCCATTTATAGTAAAAGAAAAAAGAAAGAAAGTAAACGTGTTTTTGTACGAAAAGTATATAATGTTATGCAGGGCGAGATGGATCCGGGCAAAAACTGAATCTGTGAGACTGGAAAACGGAAACTGAAAAACGATTTCTAGAAAAAGAAAATTAAAGAAATACTGTTATTATTTCTATACCTACTTATTTCACTATTGTCTCATGTAATTGGAGCGAGCCATCAAAACAAGATACCGAGCTTATACTACAGAAAATAGCCTAACATCCCAAAACACTGCCCGTCTCAAAGATACAACCAAGGACTTCGCACGTAGCAATAGCATTTCCGACCACTAAGCCAATGTTTAAATCAACAAATTATTGTTTCATCATCATCAACAACATTATTCAGCTGTAAGGCGTTCACCTGGATACATACACCATAGGCCTCCTCTTAGCATCGCTGTTCACGTGGATACATATACCATAGGCCTCCTCTAAGCATCGCTGTTCACCTGGATACATACACCATAGGCTTCCGTCAAGCATCGCTGTTCACCTGGATACATACACCATAGGCCTCCTCTTAGCATCGCTGTTCACGTGGATACATATACCATAGGCTTCCTCTAAGCATCGCTGTTCACCTGGTTACATACACCATAGGCTTCCGTCAAGCATAGTTATTCACCTGGTTACATACACCATAGGCCTCCTCTTAGCATCGCTGTTCACCTGGATACATACACCATAGGCCTCCTCTTAGCATCGCTGTTCACGTGGATACATATACCATAGGCCTCCTCTAAGCATCGCTGTTCACCTGGATACATACACCATAGGCTTCCGTCAAGCATCGCTGTTCACCTGGATACATACACCATAGGCCTCCTCTTAGCATCGCTGTTCACGTGGATACATATACCATAGGCTTCCTCTAAGCATCGCTGTTCACCTGGTTACATACACCATAGGCCTCCGTCAAGCATCGCTGTTCACCTGGTTACATACACCATAGGCCTCCGTCAAGCATCGTTATTCACCTGGATAAATACACCATAGACCTCTGGATACATACGCCATAGGCCTCGTTCAAGCATCGATGTTCACCTGGATACATACATCATAGGCCTCCTTCAAGCATCTTTGTTCACCTGGATACATACACCACAGGCCTCCGTCAAGCATCGCTGTCCACCTAGATCCATACAGCCCTGGATACATACACCATAGGGCTCTTTCAAGCATCGATGTTCACCTGGATATATACTCCATATAGGCCTCCTTCAAGCATCGCTGTTACTACCGGTCTTTAACGGAGGCCGCACGTCACTGGTATCAAAACTAGTATATGCTGGTCTAATATTCTATTGAAACTTCTTACTACGCTAGGCTAGCTCAAGGTCAAATATTTGCGGTCGACTATACTATCCGCATCCAGTAGATTGCTAATTAATTCACCTGACAAATACTATTGTAATAATCCGTAATATTCCAATTAACCGAATAACAGATGATTAAAGCAAACACAGACTGGCAGTCAGCTAATTATGCACATTTGTCATTCCAAATCAACGCTCAGCCGAGTGATGGAGAGTTGACGTGGCTATGCGAATCATTCCCCACCTGTTGATTTTAATTACTGTTGATTAATTCAAGCTGTATTATCTTGGGATCTAATCTGGGCATTCTATTGCTGTCAAGTGATTGCGCTGTGTCCAGCGATGTTATTGCAGGGCAACGGTTGCCCTAAATTGGCCTCCTAATAATCTAAATTGGGTAGTCGTGTTTAATTGAATGCCTACCCAAATTTAGACAGTCGAGAGACAATTCTGCAGTTAGTACTACTGTCATTTATTTTTACTGTTCAGTGTTCTGTTTTTTTTGCTGACTGTCTAATATTTTGATCATTACATGAACCAGTCACGAACGCTGTACTCTTTTATAACCCACTAGCTTTTGCCCGCGGCTTGGCTCGTGTTAATTTAGAATTTGACAATCAATTCGGCTTGTAATAATATAATTCAATCATGATTCGAAAGACACGTCGTGCCATCTATATTCATAAGAACGTTATTGTTGTTTTACTCGGGAACAATACTTTTTTCGGAATGAAAGGTATTATGTCCGTTTCTGTACACCTGACAACGTATATACAAAATTTCAGGATGATCGGTTCAGTGGTTTAGGCGTGAAAGGTAACAAACATACAAACTTACTTTCGCATTTATAATGTTAGTTAGGATACCGTTAGGATAGAAGAAATCATAATTTTTCTTATAATTTACCAGACGGGAAGGCGCTACCTCTTGACATAATTCCGTCCCTTTTACGACTCCCAAGGGTGGTTAAGCAGGAGCTTACTTACCACATAAACACGCGTCTCCTTGGTACCTCCACGTCATTCTAGGACGTGCCGTATTAAGAGCCTATACACCTCAGGTTTCTATCTCGCTCGCACGATACTGCTCGCAGACTAAGTGAGAGCGAGACTGAGTGCGGTGCTGGGCGCCGATAGTTTAGGTAATTGCTTTTTACAATGAAAATATTTTTTTTGTTGTTATTGCATCGCAAATGTAGTTTTTTTTTTTTAAGTATTATTTATTTTTTTGTTTTGCCTCTTTAATTCAGTCTGTGCTAAATAAATGTGTTTCTTTCTTTCTTTCTTTATTTCAAAATTAATGCTGCAGTATTTTCGACATAACGGAGGATCATGCTAAGCCATTTGAGGTAGTATAGGCCCTTAACTTAAATCTTTTTTCCTCCTTAGACATTTTTCAAACCTTACATCTTCAGGGCACTAGAACTAGGGGCATAAAGGGCGTAATCTAATAGATCCAAATTCACAGATAAGTCTGTTTCCAAACAATCCAATTATTGCCACCTTTTATTACCTGGGTGTAAAAGGATTTATAGGTCCCTCGGGAATCAAGGTCTTTGTTGATAAGAGGCTGTGAAACATGCGACATTTTACAGGAGCTTGAAAATTCCTTTCAAACGTTGGAATCAATCAGCTGAAAAGTGTAATTGATCAAGCAACGTTAATACTAAAAGACCTACACATAAAATAATAATAATAAACAATACCAGCCTAATATTAATTTTGTGAATGTGAAGACTACGTGGATCATTGTTTTTTATTTATTTTTAACTAACTGTTCAAAAACAAAAAGGAGGAGGTTATCAATTCGTCGCGTATATATATATATATATACACATATATTTTTTTATGTATGTACACCGATTTCTCCGTCAATTGTGTACCGATTTTGAAATTTCTTTTTTTGTTTGAAAGGGTGTGCTCTCGAGGTGGTCCCATTGTCACCAAGTCAGAATCTGATGAGGCGATCCCATGGAAATGAGGGAAACCCTCAAATTTTATAGGCACACCTAGAGCGATTTGTGTATTTTATAGTAACTCGTGCATTTGCTCCTGGAAAGCACCATTTAGTGAAGTGGAACTGATGAGGAAAACCATAGATTGCCATCGGAACTACTCAATAATACGTATTTCACTTGGGTTGCGATTCGATTACGTACATGGCAATTTATAAATTGTCATGTACGCATGGCAATTTATACTCGTCACAATGCTTGACGGTCGACGGACTCGTCACAATGGTGAAGAGGAGTTGATGGTGACTTCACCATCAGTTCCAGTTCTCCTGGTTCCTTGCTAGAAGAACTCCTCAACAATTAACGTCCTTGTATCGGGAAAAACAATATTTCGTAAAGGGTGATGAGCAGTTGACATTAGGCTATGGTAACTTAGATAAATTACAAACTGACCCACTAAAAAGTGAAAAATAAAAAACTTTTATACAAAAAAAACAACGACTTTAAAAAAAAATACTACAAAGTGAAAAATAACTTTAATTTCGGAAGTCGCTGGCAAAAACTAAAATACAGATCCAAAGACACCGACTTCCGAAATTAAAGTTATTTTTCACTTTCGTAGTATTTTTTTGAAAGTCGGTTGTTTTTTTTTGTAAAAAAGTTTTTTATATTTTATCATTTTCTCTGTTTTAGTCATAGTCTGGCAGTTTGAGTCATTTATGCGGCGTAAATATATCTTTTCTTTGGTATTGTCCGTTGAATCGTTAGTTTTGAGTTGAGCTGCACGATTACTGACAAATGCGTGCACTGACTGGACAGCTCCACTCAATCTGTGTGGTTCTTTCCTCAAAAGACCATTTCAGACAGCAATCTACATGGTCTTCACATGATCTGACCAAGATTATGACTTTAAAAAAGACTGTGACCTATGAGTTTGTTGCGGCCTTTCTTCTCAGAGTAGTCAAACGCCGACTTCGTCTAGTTTTTAAAAATATGATTGTCGTGTAAAAGTAGAAAATAAATCATTTATCATTTATCAAATGTCCCACTACTGGGCACAGGCCTCTTCTCACACACAGAAGGCACGAGCACTGATCAGCACGCTCGCTGCAGACCGGTTGGCGACTTCAGACTTATATCAACTACAAGTGCAGGTTTCCTCACGATGTTTTCCTTCACCGATGTCAGTAATGTCCAAAATAAACTCAGAAAGTACGTATGAATTGAAAAAGTGACATTGGTACTTGCCCGGAATTGAACCCACAACCTCGTGAATGAGAGGCGAGGCCTTAATCAGTATGTCATCACGACATTCACTGACACATAGAATATTCCATGAAAAATTACTAGGTAAGTATATTCCTGTAATTATGTCAACTGGTTAAAAATAATGTTTATTTTTAGGGTTCCGTACCTCAAAAAGAAAGAACGGAATCCTTATAGGATCACTTCGTTGTCCGTCTGTCTGTCTGTCAGTCTATCAAGACCATTTTTCTCAGGAACGCGTAGAGGTATCAAGTTGAAATTAATATCAAATACGTAAGTCTATGGAGCGGGCTATGCTCGGAGTTTCTTTGAAGGATAAAATCAGGAAAGAAATTATCCGGAAAAGAACCGGAGTAACCGATATAGCTAGCAGAATAAGCAAACTGAAGTGGCAGTGGGCTGGCCATGTTTGTCGAAGGACCGATGGCCGGTGGAGCAGACGGGTCCTGGAGTGGAGACCGCGTATCGGTAAGCGTAGTGTGGGACGCCCCCCAGCTAGATGGACCGACGACCTGAAGAAAGTGGCTGGGACAGACTGGATGCGGAAGGTGGAGGACAGGGTGTTGTGGCGCAGCCTGGGAGACCCCTATGTCCAGCACTGGACTGCGATAGGCTGAGTTGATTGATTGATTGATTGAAGTCTATGGTTCCTTGGAAATCTAAAACAATTAAGCTTCTAATTCAGCGCAATAAAACAATACGGACATACCTATAATAATAGGTATGCGACATATTTTGATACTCGCAAGTAAATGAAAACCTATAGGGTACTTCCTGTAGACCTAGAATCATGAAATTTGGCAAGAAGCAAGGTCTCACAGCACAAGTAAAGGAAAAAGTCCGAAAATTGTTAATTTTTAAAAAAATATTTTTTTTGCGATTACAATGTTAAGTTTGTTTTTGGGATAAATTATTTTCAACCACGGAATCTTCATTGTGCGTGGTCCGACACGCACTTAGCCGGTTCTTTTAATAAGTAAGTATGATGAAAAGATGATGAGTGGTGATGATGGTGATTGATGAGTGATTTATTATTTTTATTTAAAGTTATGATGATTTACCCAGAGGGGCTTGTGGACAACTAAAGAAGTGTCCAGTTAGTTTCACTGAGGATCCCGGAGTTTCTGTACTGAATAAAACCAAAATGAAGTATGTATAGAAATCTCACGCCTTTTGAAGCATATTCCGTCAACAAAAAAGATAATGTTATGAAACACGATCTAGCTTCATCATTGCTTACAAAGACCTTTTGATACTGTATCGATAAAAACTTACCGTTTCAAGAATACAACCATTAGTTACCTAACGATCAATGACATAAAAACATACAACCTAAGCCGACCAGACAAAGGCTCGAACACGTTCCCTTTCACAGGCATTGAGAACCGATACAGGCTGAATAGAACCCTGTTCTATACAAGTAATTGTCAATACCACAATGCGTGATGAATAATGTAACTCTCGGTCGTGTCGCACTCTTCAGTCGCATGCGTCGCGACGTGAATGTCCGGCTTTATTTGCCGTAATTAATTCGATTACGCGAAGTATTATGTGGGTGACAGCGGCTCGTGTGACAAGGGTCAACTTTTCACCAACTTATTTGTCGTATTGCTTTGTTTTTTTGGGCTAATTGTCGATATTTCTAAAAATAAATCGGAGTGGGTGCTAAGAGGTTAATTAGGGTGGGTTTTGGAGTTCTATTTTTGGTTCGAAGTAGCCTATTAAATTTTTTTAAAAGTGAAATGTATTGTTTATATTTCGCACGTAAAATGTAGCTAAACATCATAAAATATAACATTTCTACCAGCAGTGGCCAATATAGTTAGATCGTCTACTATCTGATGATTTCGTCACGTCACCATGTGCAAAGCGATTTTATTTTGGCACAGATTACCTGTTAGTACTTTTGTAACTTTTATTTTGGCACAGATTACCTGTTAGTACTTTTGTAACTTTTATTTTGGCACAGATTACCTGTTAGTACTTTTGTAACTTTTATTTTGGCACAGATTACCTGCTAGTACTTTTGTAACTTTTTAGTACAATACAGGGTGGATATTGACGCGCAACCTGCTACCATAGATTCTGGACCTTTTCTGGGTTGAAATTTCTATCGGTTATTAAAAAAAAATTAGCTGTTTCGTACATTATGACCGTGTAGGTATTGCGCTTTTGTAGGAAACAGCAGATTTTTTAACCGGCTTTAAAAAAGAAGTTGTCCACGCATTTCTCTGAAACTAATAATTGTATTTGCGATCTTTTTTTTTTATTGGTTTACACTTAATTCAACTTAGGGAACAGTGTAAGTTTCATCAAAATTGGTTAAGTAGTTTTTTTTTCCTGGCTTACTGATTACGAGCTATGGGTGTGGTGTCAAAGGGAAAACTTCTCAAAACCTGGGTCAAATTCTAGTTCAATATTTACAACAAAACCAATAACAAATATTCCAGTTTTTACTTAAAAACTAAAAATTACGAAATAAAATGTAAACCGACTTCAAAAAGAAATGAACTCAAAATTATGAAAAAACTTTAATTTTAATTAAAAAAGTCGGTAGCAAAAATATAAAAAAGACCCCAATTAAGACACCGACTTCCAAAATTAAAGTTATTTCATAATGTTGAGTTCATTTATTTTTGAAGTCGGTTTAATTTTTTTTAAATTTAGTACTTTTTTTTAATAACCGTTGTGCATCGATGTCCCCCTGCCATCCTGTACAAATTTCTAAAACCGCATAATTATTCCGCTCAGTGCAGGCGCAATTAACCCAGTGAGATTAGGTTATGTGAGTATTCCTATGTGTGTGCTACACACCGCACACATGTAAGTATGTTTTTCTGTGTAATTAAATATTTCTGATGCTTAAACTTTAAATCGCGCAAAACAAGCGCATTAAGCGTAATAATATTTAACTTCTAAGTAATAGTATTATGAAACTAATTAATGTTTCATTTGAGTACAAATACGTAGAACATTTTCTCAAGCTGTGTATTTTAATTATATGTGTTTGAAACAGAATTTTCAACGTAAAGTTGTTACTAAAGCTACTCTACATAGGTATCATTGTCTTTTGTGTTTTGCCAAAGAAATATTAATAGATAAAAAAGTAAAAGTTTATTAAATTATATATTTTAATGAAAGTAACAAAAGCATTCTCTAGCTATAATGATTTAAGCAAACTATTCTAGTGTGTGTAGTCAAATGCAGTCGTTTACTATTAACTTATTCATTTTATGCTAAAGTTCTTAGCCAGCATTGAAATTAACAGAAAATAAAACAACGTTCTCAAACGAATTCACAGAACACTTTATATCTTTTAATTTAATACAACATTATCTTAAATTGGTGGGATTGCACATAAAATTCGACCCTCGTATAACCAGTAATGTCACATTCCTTCCCAAGATGGCCGCCACACAAAATTGTGGGGTTTATTGCTTATTTATTTAAATGAGCTCTAATTAGGAAGGTCGATGTGTTTTTTAAGGGAATTATTTATTAGGTGTACCCAGTGATTATAATAATTATTGTTGCGTTTTATGCAAAATTTCGAATTAAGTAGAGCTGAATTTAGAAAAACATTTTTTGTACAAAATAGGCGGCGTTGTGAAGTTTTCTTACAAAAAAGGCCAGTTTTAGTTAATAAGCAACTGTAAGTGTTACATAAATGATTGCGTTCGTACTTTTCCGTAACGAAATGGAGCGCGTTTTCGGGACCATTTCTCGTAATGCCTAGGTGCTTATGTAAATAGCCCAGTAATAAATAAAAAAGTTTTCTTCACATATTATTTCTCTAGTAAAATAAAAGTGTAGGTAAGTAGGTCCTACCCGTAGTGGTCCTACCATGTGTAAAAGTGTTAAGACTTTGTCTGAATTACATTATTTTTATTTCTTAACCGGTAAAGCGGCAGCGTGTCAGTTATTAATTCAAAGTGGTAAAAGAACTGCTTAAAGAATGATTGAGATTGAAGTCCTATCTGCAATCATTCAACCAAAAACCAATTCTACGAGTCGTTTCATTAAAACTGCGACACAAAAATTTTCTCTCACAAAATACAGAAAGCGCTTCGAAACAAAGAACGAGTATAATAATTAAACTCACAATCGCATCAGACCAATCAACAAAGCGTCTCTTCAGGCTGAAACTGTGTCGCGTGCAGAAATTTCAGAAGACGCTAGATAAAGGTTCTTTCAGAGGCTGAAAAGGAATTTGAACAATGTCGGCGAATGCGGAACGACCCGCGGTCCTCAGGGCTAGTCAAATATGGAATTTTGGACGGTTTCGTAATATTTTTGGGGATGTTTTTGATATTGTCCTTTAAGATTTTTTTTTTGTAAATAGAAGAGTGATTATGTACGTTCGTGTGTTGTTATTTATGAGTAAGCACATCATAATATTTGAAATTAACACCCGTATTCTGAAACGAAAATAAATCAACACAAAATTTGACAGCTGACATATAAGTATCACATGTCAATGATGTGATTGGTTGAATGAATGATCCACAAACAGATCACTCGACATGACAGAGTTAAATTTTGACACGTCGTTGTTCTTCTGTACCTATATCAAAATCAAAATCAAAAGTCATTTATTCAAATTAAGCACAAAAAAAAAAAAAAAAAAAATACGCACAACACTAAAAAAAAATCAAAAAAAAAAATCAGCACTATTTGAACGTCAAAATTACATAAGACAGTCCCCACAAAACGCCCGCCCTTCACCACTTCCTAGTGCTTTAGCTGGGAAGAAGAAGTAGCGGAACAAACTCCCCAGCAACGAATATGTGTCACAAGTCAATCTTATATTGCAGGTACTTACACGTCCTCAGACAGCATTAATTGCAATTCATAATTCAAGATATCACTGTCATCTGAAACCCACATTTTTGCGAACGAAAAGATTATTTTATATTTAGCAACCGGCAAAGTCACACATAACGATCACTTTTATAAAAACTACCACCAAAAATCAGTGACCATTCGTGGCCACCCCTGATATCCGTCCAATCAACCGACGCATCCGTTCTGAAGACTCCGTTTAAGATATTTCGCGCGGTTCACACAACGAAGTAGTTTCCAACTCTTTGGTCTAAAGTGCACGACACTTCTAACATTTATCTTATATTCTGTGTATTGTGTGTGGCCAGTATGATTTGTATTAGTTTGTGGAGTTTTGTGGTGCATGTAATGAATTGGATTGGGGAGTGATGGGATTGCTAAGTCTTGGTTGTTTTAAGTTCACTGCACTGGTTACGTAGAAGAACTCCTAAGAATAGATATAAGTCAGTCATCGGTACCAAATTTTAGTAGATCTTAACAATAAGTAGGCGATAATAATAGAGCACTCAATATTCTTTTTGGGTTTCAGTACAATATATTTATTGGATTTTTAAATCACTTTTTTGCTGTATCATCGACATTTATTCGGCCTCGTAACAACTTATTGGCATTCTAAATTTAATAAATAAATAAAAGTTTTTTTAGGGTCCGTACCTCAAAAGGGAAAAACGGAAACCTATAGGATCACTTCCTTGTCCGTCTGTCTGTCTGTCTAAACTAAAATTAATTTTAAATGCATATACGAACGTATATCCACAACTCGCAGTTACTGGGTGATATCTACGATACCCCTTGGTAAGACTGGTTATCAGACTTTCGGGCTACTGACGACACGTAACGACTGTCAAGGCTTGACGTGCTTTCTTATGCACGGAGGGATCTTGGTATGTAAGGATGGTCACCCATCCACGGACCAATCGCGGCAAGCTTATTTAGCCAACCTTTAAGATAATTACGATAATTTTTTACGGTTTTACATACGGTTTTCCCAAGTTTTGACTTCTGTACGTGACTTTTGCTTCACAAACATAAAAATTATCTGCGATGATGTAACATAATTATTTAAATAAATAAAGTACCTACTTACCTAAATAATTTCCATACTTATTTTCGTATACTCTAAAAAATCAAGCTTCTAATTTAACGCAATTTATTTTAAAATAACGGCCATTTATGAGATATACTCGTATTTTGATACTCGCAAGTAAATCAAAACCTATAGGGTACTACCCGTTGACTGAAAACAAGTAAAGGAAAAAGATATTTACGATTTTCGATTTTTTTTTCCACTAAAAAATTTTTTTTTGGATTACAAACGTAAAGCACTTGGAGAATAGACCGTGACGTATAACAATGTACGAGAGACCATGTTTTTCAACTAAAATGTTAAGTTTGTTTTTGGGATAAATTCTTTTCAACTACGAAACCCGTCATTGTGCGTGGTCCGACACGCACTTAGCCGTTTTTTTATATTAGTTTCCATTCAAACGTTCCGAAACAAAGAAATTAAGTGAAAATTCGCAATCTTTTTCACCATGACAACACAACTTCCCACTATTACAACAAATCCCCCGGCGGAGCTCGCAAGCTGAACTAGGCAACCATTGTCATTGGACTAAGTTGCAGTTGTTGGCAACTCCAGCATGTTTACTGGCCATTGTCAGCTGTAACAATGGCGCTAATAGATTGACAGAATGTCACGCTAGTGAATGAGTTGGTCAGGATTATGAAGCGTGTGTGATTTGTTGCATGTATTTGTATACATATAGGTAGTACCTCACCGATCGACTTTGAATCATTTTGAAACAAACTGCTAATCCATTGCTTTATAATTTTCGAAAAATTTGTCTGCTGGGCAACTTAAATAACGCAATTAATGTTGTTGAACTACCTAGACAAAAGTAACATTCGATTAGCGAAGACGCTAGTAGAAATGTCAAAAAATGTATAGGGTTGACATAAGCTATCGAAATGTCACGTGATCATATCAATGTCAGTTACCGAATGTCATTTGTCTAGGCCCTCAGGGTATATTTTTAAAACCTTATCTATTGACTTATTTGCCGTATGATAAATTCAAGATAGACAAATCCAAAAAAACAAATCCAAAATAGGTAAATACGTGAGTGAAATTAATAATTTTGGGTACCATTGGTTAGCTGTAACTGCTAACTGCTTTATCAGAGTGCTGCCTTTATATTGTGTACGGTAATATAGTCCTAATTAATTAATAACATTTTCATCTCCCTTGGAAGAAGGAAAATTTCTCTTCAGCTACCCAACAGTGACAATGTAATTTTGGACACAGTTACCTAATAGGTAAAAAACCTGTTTTCTTTTCATTAATAAACCTATAATGTTCCCACTGCTGGGACACAACTCTCCTCTGAGTGGGCTGTGTCACGCGGGTCCAGAGCGGTTGGTAGATATCACAAGTCTTTGAACTTTTCGTTCTAGGACATGCCGGTTTCTTCACATTTTCTTTCACCCTTTTGAGAGCAGTGGTGATGAAATTATTTACACAAAGTAAAGCGCCTGTCTGGGTTCGAACCCATGACCTACAACTCGTAAATTGGGGCCATTACCACGGGGCCACCACCCCCCCCACAATTCCTTAGTTGCAGAAGAATAACAACAGAAAACGTAGCATATTTACTTATGGATAACAGTCGCATCCTGGGTGGTCAGCATTGCCTGAAAAACAAAACGTACAATCGATTGCACACAAAACACACTAACTATCATCCAAAAGCTATATTATTATTGCTTCCCTTACGGAAAGTCGTAATCGATTCGTCGGAAACAATATTTTCCCTTAATGCTCCTCTTGCGCTCAACGCTGTCTGCTGATTACCTTCCCTGTCAGTATTGGGCTTGACGGATATCTCCGGAGATAATGCTTGCTTAAGCTTAGCGTGATTATTATTGGTCCTACTGAGTATGTTTGTGGAGAATACTATGCTTATTTGTTGTGAACCTGTGTAAGAAAAGTGTGAACCTTTGTGCGATTACAGTAGCGCGGGGCGGGCAGCGGGAGCGGGTGGCGGGTCAAGCGGAAGACGCACATTTCCATGGATGAACACGGTAGCAGCGGGGTGATTGAGCGGTCCGGACATATCTACCTCGAGCGATATTAAAGTATGATGTGACTTTACTGATTACTTTAATAATAATTAATTATAACAATGAAAATAACTAATAAAAGTTAATTTTTACTTATTCCCATAGTTTTTAAATAATTGTCGATTCGAATGATTTCAATCACGAGAATTCCACAAAGGTGGACGAGCCAATACGGCACTTATTAAATCTTCAGTCGTCAGCGGCATGTCCGAACAAATCGAGCGGGAAACGCAAACTGACTTGCGTCCACCCACCCGCCCCGCTCGCGACTCCCGCTTGTTCCGCTGCGGTTCCCGCTCACCCGCCCCACTCGCACGTGTTTGCGTTACCCGCCAGCGGATTCCGCTGCCCGCCCCGCTGCCACTATTGAGTTAATTTGTCACTTATTTGTTCTGAAAATCGGTTATGTCGGGCCCTTAGTCGGCGCGATGACGCGTAAAAAACATACAGTCGAATTGAGAACCTCTTCCTTTTTTTGAAGTCTGTTAACAACAAACTAAAATAAAAAATATGACTTAACCTACCATAAAACTAAAGATGGGTGGTGTTTAGAACACCATTAATATTACTCCCCCCTAAACGTCAAGCCGGTGAGGGCTTAATATTTCGATATTTGACACCAATGCACACCTTGGAATGTCTTAGAGACGCACACGAAGGGAAATTCGACGGGGAATTCTCCCATCGCTGTGAATAAATAATGAGGCGTATTGTTGATGTATTAAGATCAAAAGACGAGATGTTTAATTCATAATTTTATGCCGGGAAGATGGAATTTATAAGCCAAGTTTTAAATAATTTTAAATAAATGATTAAACTTACTTGGTAAAATAATTTATAGATTGTTGAAAATGTTTAGGTAATATATGATTTGTTTTAGTTTTTTGTAAAAAAATAGATTTAATAAAAATAAAATAATTTGTCATTAAATACTTCTTGAATTAAATTGCTTACAAAATCAAGGGTTTCATAATATCAGGGTATATATATTCACACTGATTCACAGTACTCTTTTTTCTGGATTTTTTTTTTCACAAAAATGACGATTCACGAAAAATGATTGATGAACCTGTATGGTTCAATCACTACCCTCTTTCCCAGTATTGTCTATTCATACACGAAATCTCTTAAGGGGTCATTGTACTCATCATTATGAACAACTGTTACTATGGTACCAAACCTGAAATCGCGAAAAAAAAATCAACTGCTCCCTACATTTGACGAGTTTGATATAGATAAGTGTACTGAAGAACTGATTTGTTTTTCGCGATTTCAGGTTTGGTCCCATAATAAAAGTTGTTCATAATGATGAGTACAATGACCCCTTAAGAGATTTCGTGTATGAATAGATACACCTTATAATAGATACACGCTCACAGGCTCAGGTGGTTTTTGCGTGGGTTGTGTACAGACACAATCCACGCAAAAACACCCGACCTTATGTTGCTGTTTGTAACTGGTTGTTTACAAAAGTTTGTTTTAATGTGAGGATAAAATCCACGCGTGTTTACACAACAGATTAAATACAAGAAAAACATACAGGAAACAAACTCCGGTTTCAGGGCCTTAAGTACGCCTAAGCCGCGAAACCGCATGATGTTCCGCTGATGTTCCGCTGATGTTCCGCTGATGTTCCGCTGACGTTCCGCTGATGTTCCGCTGATGTTCCGCTGATGTTCCGCTGATGTTCCGCTGATATTCCTCTGATGTTCCGCTACTAGATTAGTTTAACATGATGGGAGTCATTTGAATTGAACTACTACGGTATCGCGGCAGAGGTGTGCTAGATTAAAAATACAATAACAAAACATCGAGATTTCTGCTAGTTAAGGCCCTGGTTCCAAGCTTGGTTTAGCTCGGTGTGTAAGTGAAATGGCTTTATGGCTGTCTAGTTTGACGCACGAGATAGAAGATTCTCACGCGCACCGGAATTATGTCGTAAAAGTGCAAATAAAACCGTATAAAATTAGAAATTAACTATTTAATAAAAAGTAATCCATCACTGGATGCAGTTTGGAATTTGACATTTTATGGTATATTTTTAATTATAATTATAATTGCTAATGAAGGGATAAACAGCTTTTAAAGATTATTAGGAGGTATGGTTAAAGATTTTTTTGGTGCATTAAAGTATATTTAATTATGTTTTGGCTTCCATCACTGTATGCGAAAAGGACTTGAAAATATCATATTTTTTTTACATGTCAAAATTATTTACGGTTTATGAGATACACAGCTTTAAAAAAACACCTTTTTGATCGTTTTCAGGAAATCTGCGCCTTAAAAACAATGTAATAAACACCATACCTATACCTAAACCTTCCGGAATACATTTTCTATATGATGGTGAAAATTTTATCAAAATTCTTATAATGTAGTTAAAAAGATCTAAGCGGTCACACAGACAAACACGAGAAGCGACTCTGTCTTATACTATTTTATTTATTATTTCTAAAACACTTAACCTAGTACAATTTTGGTGTTAGCCACACGAAAACCTCTCAGGGCCTATCTGTGTGCTGGCAAGCCGTTCATTTAACAAGGATGTTAATTATATACTATATCTATTTATTTATAGAAAATAAAAATAATGTGATCTAAAGGTACTACGTTTGACCTACAAGGGCAATCATAACAGGCTACAGCTACACTGCTACGTGCTACGCAGCTACGATGTTACTGCTACGCGAGCTACGCTGTCGTAGCAAATCAGCTACGCATCAAGTTATGAACGAACTTCGTCTTTTCAAATTTTTCTGTGATTTTATTTCAAATAATTTATCTTCTGGCTAGTTTGTTCGATACTTAGACATAAAAACCTGTGCCTAACCTCATGAACACTTTTAACCTACAAAATACATCATTATTTCTCCTCAAGTCGCTCAAAAATAAACAAAATAAAGCTTTTTAGATATTCCCTGAAAATAAAATTTTAATTTCTTTAATGTGAACGGAGATCTCAAGTCTCTCTAGAGTGCCGGTGTGCTTAAAACTATCTTACATTAAGATAATAGCTTTAAGTGCTGGATTTCATGTTCACTGCGAGCTCATTTTGTGAAAAATATACTTTGTTTTCAAGTATTTTAAGTACCAGAATCACATCTTGGTATATTTATCTGCGTTTTGTTGTTCTATATCAAGGTTCAGAGATTAATATGTTCTAGTTATTTGCTTACAAAGATTTGTTTGACATGCTCGGAAAATAATGAGGTACACCGTTTTCATTACGAGTATAAGAGTGTCTTTTCCAAACTAATATAGTATAACTGTTGTGATTTGTGATCGAGGAGCTCGTGGCTAAGTAATAACAGCCGCACGGGTCGATCCGTCAGGTTAAGCTACGCTTGCCGGGGTTGGTCAGTGGATGGGTGACCATCTTTACATACCGAGATTCCTCCGTGCCTCGGAAAGCACGTTAAGCCGTTGATCCCGGCTGTTATTCGTGGATCTTTGACTGTCGTTACGGGTCGTCAGAAGCCCGAAAGTCAGACAACCAGTCTTACCAAGGGTCACTGGGTTGTGGAGGTCAGATAGGCAGTCGCTCCATGTAAAATACTGGTATTCAGCTGCATCTGGTTAGACTGGAAGCCGACCCCAACATGGTTGGGAAGGCTAGGCAGATTGATTGAGTTCTAAGTACTAGAGTTAGTATATAGTATAGTTATAAGCAAGCAGCTGTTTCTATGGTTGTAAGCACACTTCCACTTTTTCATGAACGAGATGTCATTCCGGACACTGATTTCAATAACCATGTTTTATTTTTTCAAAACTATTGTAGTTCAAGCCACGTTGGCATGCCTGCCAATTTCTGCCGTTGCATATCGTTTCCGGGATCGATTCCGAGCCAAAAAGATACACGAAAAATAGGTTAAAGGTGGTACTAAACATTTTAAAAAGATGGCTTCAAATACTTGCTTTGAAAGTTAAAGTTTTAGATCTGCCTGAAACGAAGCGACGGTTCATTTTAACTGGATGTCTTTAGAAAACTATATTTCGCTCCCATTTCCATTTTCAGTTTAAGGGGTAGTTTGAGAGATGATATTTTACGAGTGTAAAAGTCGTTTGGTGTCGTAGGAAAACGGTGAAAATAATTTGAGGGCTTGATGTAAAAGCATTTTGAAAAAGATTAACCATTTTGAAGGCTGTACACAGAAAGGAAAATAAAATGACTGAAACTGCTCCTTCTAACAAATGATAGACGTGTATAAAGTATGTGTCGAAGGAATTGTCATTATATTGTGCATAAGGGCCTGTTTCACCACCTACGTGAAAATTAAGTTCCTATTAACTTACTTGGCAGATATCAACTCCGCCTACCGCAGCCCACTGCTGGACATAGGCCTCTCCCAGGCTGCGCCACAACACCCTGTCCTCCGCCTTCCGCATCCAGTCTGTCCCAGCCACTTTCTTCAGGTCGTCGGTCCATCTAGCTGGGGGGCGTCCCACACTACGCTTACCGATACGCGGTCTCCACTCCAGGACTCGTCTGCTCCACCGGCCATCAGTCCTTCGACAAACATGGCCAGCCCACTGCCACTTCAGTTTGCTTATTCTGCTAGCTATGTCGGTTACTCCGGTACTTTTCCGGATAACTTCATTCCTGATTTTATCCTTCAAAGAAACTCCGAGCATGGCCCGCTCCATAGCGCGCTGAGCGACCTTGAATTTGTGGACCAGCCCGACTGTCAGTATTCACGTTTCAGCACCGTATCTCATAACGGGCAGGACGCACATAATCCGTTGGCAGATAATTTCAAAATCTGTTTTAATTTATTCGGTAAGAAGTAGCTACTTTGACATCGTGAAATAGGCCATAAGTGACACAAAAAGCAAAATATTTCGTAGGACATACAACAAATGAATGCCACTAATTAATAAAGAGGTTTTGTCTGATTCTAATCTATTTAACTTCCTAATCTTCACAAGTATATAGACACCTACACGGACAGTGTATCATTGATAACGTTGGCAATACTACTAGATAGTGCAAATCAAAGCGGTATCGTCATATTTCCTGCCTCCGCTGCCATTTGGCTCACATCTAGAGCAAGTTGCTTGAACTTTTAGATTATTCGGTAAGTGAACTGAACATCGTATAAATATCTGTTTTATTTATGGCATAGAGCTATAACCTGCACTTTTGGAAGTTTCATATAAAATTATTGATATTATTACTAACACAAACAGGATATTTACCATGTTTACTGTTCTCGTCGAGTTCCGGATATTTCGGCACTGTTGCAATCACCATGATCATGTACCCAGTTTGTGTTAATAATAATGTTTAGTGACCACGACAGTTTAAAAACTTATAAAATGACTGATGTTATACGGTTTATGAAAATCAGATGGCCAATTCTCGTACCTAAAAACGTTCACAATCTCATGCCAGCGTCAATCAAATGTCAAAAATGTAGGTAAACGCTATACAATTTTTGACAGATTGAGATTTAGATGAGATTGTGAATGTTGTTAAAAATACGAGAATTGCCCCTCAGACTTATTATACTACGGCTACGTGTTACGCCGTAGATGACGGTCTACGCCGTAGCACCGTAGACCCCTAAGCTCACAGTTCTAGCCTGTTTTAAGTTGGGATTACCTGCACTAATTTTAGTTCTTGTAGTACCTTGCTCAAAGGTTCTAGAATGTACCCAAAACAACAACAGCCTACAATCGAGTGAACGTGAAGTCCTTTTAAACAAAATTGTCTGCACGTCACAGAGCTATCAGTAACAAAGGCGTTCTGTTACAAATGGCGGGCACAAGCGAGTTGCCTTTCAAATGGATTAATTTTAATCGGGAGTGTCAACCAATGTAGGAGCCGTTGTTATTATTATCATTGTCACGAGATGTTTTCACAGCTGTTCATTTTATGCTAGAATAATTCAGAAAATGCTCAGTGTTATTCTGTAAATAGGTCCTTTATAACTTTACAACAGTCTCTGTTACGTCAGACGATGTTCACGGTTTAGTATAGGCGATTTCTAACACGCATGGCTATAACGTTAACCAGATAATAAATAATAAAATAATAAATATCCTTGGACATTTCACACAACGCCATCTAGTCCCAAGCTAAGCAACCTAATGCTTGTGTTATGGTAACGAGATGGCTGATAGATAGGAAAACACCCAGACTCGGAACAAATACTTGTAGGTCGTACAAATATTTGTTACGTGCGGGAATCGAACCCGCGACATGCTGCGCAGCAGTCAATCGCTATATCGATCAAGATAATTGTTACCTCCCTATAAAGTAGAATTATCAACGAATTAAGATCACATATTTATGACTGAGATTGCTGATTATTGCCATTTCTTAATTGATAATTTATTTTAGTAACTTTATTACCTAATAAATAATATTTTAGTAGTAGTGAGTTTGAGTCTCTAACCGTGATAGTCCCACAGCATAAGTATAATATTTCAGCTAGTACAGGTATCCTGCACCGTGCTACCCACGTTACAAATTCTTTATAAATCATGTTTTTAGGGTTCCGTACCTGAAATGGAAAGAACGGAACCCTCATAGGATCACTTCGTTGTCCGTCTGTCTGTTTGTCTGTCAAGACCCTTTTTGTCAGGAATGCGTGGAGGTATCAAGTAGAAATTATATGGTCCCTTGGAGTTCTAAAAAAAATCAAGCTTCTAAGTTAACGCAATAAAAAATACGGCCATTTATGCGACATATTTTGATGCTCGCAAGTAAATCAAAACCTATAGGGTACTTCCCTTTGACCTAGAATCATGAAATTTGACAAGAAGCAAGGTCTTACAGCACAAGTAAAGGAAAAAGTCTGAAAATTGATTATTTGTAATTTTGTCACATAAAAAAAATAGTTTTTAGTTTTCTTATGTTTATGAATAGTTTTTTGCAAATACAAACTTTAAATATGCAGTTGTTTTTCAACTCAGTGTTAAGTTTGTCTTTGGGATAAATTCTTTTCAACTACGGAACCCTTCATTGTGCGTGGTTCGACACACACTTGGCCGGTTTTTATTTAATCAGATATGTACCACATTCACTTGTTTAACATTTGTATTTAATAAACGTTGTATAATACACCATTTTTTGGCCGTGACTAGGTATACGATAGCGGATATCTTTTGTAGTGGAGCTCCATAAAAAGCAGGGACGGTTTACGATAGATAAGTTCGAAACAAAATACAATTGACGAGAAAATGTTGAGCTCTGTTGAGTTATTATTGAGCTATGTTCGTGACAGCCGTAACTGGAGAGAGTACAAAGCGAACATGTTGTATGAAAAAGTGTCATGAAGTGATAGATTTGGGTGATGGAAAATTATGAAAATAATGTGAAGTTTTTTTACGCATAAAAAACCGGTCAAGAGCGAGTCGGACTCGCGCACCGAGGTTCCGTTCCGATTTCTGAAAAAGTGTACTACTTAGAGACATCGTTTTATTTTTCCAGTAATCTTGAAATAAACTTCTACCACATAGAATAATTTCAGATTTTTCGCTTTGCAAACTTCGGAGATAAGGGGGGGAACGTTATTTTTTTTTACATTTTACATCAAAAGTCGAAAACAGTTTGAGAATGTGGAAACAGCGCTCTTTCATATGATAACCCACATGCCCTAGTAGCCTCACTTTAAATTTTTAAGACCCCCTTTCAGTCCCAGTTGCAAAAAAAAATAATTATTTTTCTTTCTTTCTTATTTGAAAATAGTTGGGTAAACGTCATCTAAAACTATTCTAAATTTCAAGTTGATAGCATCAGTAGTTCTTGAGATATCCAGCTGTGACAGACAGACCGACAGACAGACAGACAGACTGAGTCACACCATAAGGGTTACTTTTTAACCATTTTGGTACGGAACCCTAAAAAACACAAAAATGTTTATTTCTTTACCATTAGTTGTGAACATTTTGTTGGTAATACCTGTGTTAAAAGACGCCGCTGTTTCTTAGGTAAAATAAAAGGTGATAAAAAAACTACCTAAGATAATATTTTACGTTTGTACGTCAGTATGTGTGTTCGCTTGTGAAGTTTTTAGGGTTCCGTACCAAAATGGTAAAAAAGGAACCCTTATGGTTTGACTCAGTCTGTCTGTCTGTCTGTCTGTCTGTCTGTCTGCCACAGCTGGATATCTAAAGAACTACTAATGCTATTGAAATCAACTTGAAATTTGGAACAGTTTTAGATGAGGTTTACCCAACTATTTTGCAAATAAGAAAGAAATAAAAATATTTATATTTCTTTTGCAACAGGGACTGAAAAAAAAAAAATTAAAAATTCAAAGTGGGGCTAATAGGGCATGTGGGGTATCATATGAAAGAACGCTGTTTGCACATTCTCATTTTTTTTTTCTTTTTTTTTAGGCCGCATATTTTTCGACTTTTGATGAAAAATGTAAAAAAAAAATTACCGTCCCCCCCCCCCCCCTTATCTCCGAAGTTTGCAAAGAGAAAAATCTGAAATTATTCTATGTGATAGAAGTTTATGTAAAGATTACAGGAAAAATAAAACGATGTCTCTAAATAGCACACTTTTTCAGAAATCGGAATGGTACCCTCGGTGCGCGAGTCCGACTCGCTCTTGACCGGTTTTTTTAATCACACCCCTCCTGCGTGTGATTAATAATCTTCACATTTCATAACTTTATGAGATATGGTTAAAACTGTATTGTGATTACGTTAAATTAAGATGAAGATGGTACAACCACAGAATAGATAATAGGACAGACGTACTACTTATAATCGCTTTTCCAACTATTACAGATGTCCGCTTCCTATGTTTTCTCCACGGTAGCACACCAGAAAGTAAGCATAAAATATACAGTTAACAATATTCACCATACTAAAGTAATTCTGCCACAATATCCCTCCAGCCGTCTTCTAGAAGGCCGCATAAGTGTTTGCGTGTCTCATCCTCAGCACATAACAACACTTACCCAGTGATAATGTCGGAGAAACTTTGTGGGATTTTTATTTAGTTGTGGAGAGGTATTCAAGAATGCTGGTGCATTTTCAGTGAAGTGAAATGTTTTTTTGTTTAAGATTAATTTATTACTAGTAAATAATAAAAAAACGCTAGTGACCGTTTCCGGGTTCATTATTGACTGTGCAAGTCACGCCCTGCCAATTTATCTGTATATATTATACTAGCTTCTGCCCGCGACTTCGTCCGCGTGAAATTTATTTTTTGCTCGACCCACCCCGTCGCATAGCATTGCCTACCCGCGCTATTACTTCGTTTTCACTTAGCGTTCTTTCAGACTTTTTTTCTTTTTGCTCGGCACCTAAGGGTCCTAGAGTGATGTTAAATATGCCTTCTATAAGATTTGGGCTATCATTAATGCAAAAAGATTTTTTAAAGTCCGACTGGTAGGGTAGTTCCAGAGTTTAGCTCGTTCCTTCACCACATCCCCTTCCGCTACCTCTCCCTCCCCCTCTCACTCACTCTCACACCCCCTTCACCACTTCCCCTTCGCTCTCTCTCTCTCACCACCCCGTCCCCTCCCTCTCCCCCTCTCCTCCACCTCCAGCTCACCAACCCCTACCCACCCCTCAGCCTTCACCATGTCTTCCTCCTCTCCTCACCAATTCCTGCCCTTTCTCCCTGCGTCCATCATCCTCACCCTCACACTCCTCACCTCCCCTCCCTTGCCCCTCCCCTCTAACCCTCCCTCCGGGGTAGTTTTAAAAAACTAATAATGACAAACTTAGGCAAATATTTGTGCCAAATTTCAAGTCAATTAAAACATTTTTCATGTAAATTGTATTCCCTGTTTTCACCCCCACAGGGGTGGAATTTAAAAAAATGGTTTGAGATATTTCCATAGCTTGACTCAAAGATTATTTACACCAATTTTCGAGTTAATCAAACCACGTAGTAAAATCCTCCCCTGTGAAATTGACTACCCCTTTTCACCCCGTTAGAGGTAGATTTTCTAAAAACCCTGACACACATTATTCTTTATTTTTGGTTTTAAGTATATATACTGAGTTTTGATTTAATCGGATTGCGCGTTAAAATTTTTCCATACACACTTTGAGACTCCCCAATTTCCCTTTAGGGGGTAGTTTAGAAAAACATAAAATCACAAAAATCATAATTTACTTAGATAAATATTCGTGCCAAGTTTCAAGTTTATTAACTCAAGGAATAAGATTTTTCATACAAACAATATCCCCCCTTTTTACCCCCTTAAAGGTCGAATTTCCAAAAACCCTCTCTTAGCGGATGCCTAGGTCATAATAGCTACCTGTGTTCCAAATTTCAGCCCAATCCGTTCAGTGGTTTGAGCTGTGTGTTGATAGATCAGTCAGTCAGTCAGTCAGTCAGTCAGTCAGTAACGCTTTCCTTTTATAGATATAGATAACATCGGTCAGGCAGGGGACATAGTTCTACCATAGTCACCCATACCCATAGCCCAATATGTTTTGTTTCCATGTTCTGCAATAGTCCTGCACCAAGCGAGGGTTGTCCTTGAGTGCACTTGCATAGTGCATACAGGGATAATCGACGGCTGGTGCCTCCTCGTCATTTAAAATTGTCTAAACGGTCTCTGCGAGTTGGCATCGGCCCCTCGTACGCCTTCCAAAGGTCCGGGACTCCAGTGTCCAGAGATATGTCTAAGATCTTAGTAAATAATGATAAGTGTTTTAGTAACCATATTGTTTGGTTTTAAAGTTATATATTTCTTTCTAGTTCCAAAAAAGTTGTGTAACAAATTCGTTATAAAAGAAATTCTGTTGAAAGTTTAAGCATGTAGTAGGTACAAGAAAACTTAAATGAAATAGCTCAAACTTGTAACTAAGCACATAAACTTAACAACAACCCGAACATTAAATATATATTTTGTTACAAAAGTTCCAAGTATCAAATAAATAAAAAGTATCGGTACACGTGACAGCCAGCCGCACGTCCGCGCGCGCTGAATACTAAGCAACTAATGACACATACGTTTGAAAAAGGAATTTGCCGGTTTTTCTTTCTTGCGGCGCGAATGAAATATGGTGTTAGTACATGAGAAAGTACTGCTAATGTTTCTCCAAGATGAATTGGAATAAAAAAGAAACAGAATTTCAGCTTCTTCTGATTCCGTACACATTGTAACAGATTGATGATCGAATCGGAGGCACATTTTCTATTTGTACAGTACTTGATCGTCAGAGGAGCTCGTGGCTAAGTAATAACAGCTGCATGGATTGATCCATCAGGTTAAGCTACGCTTGCCGGGGTTGGTCCGTGGACGAGTGACCATCTTTACATACCGAGACTCCTCCGTGCCTCGGAAAGCACGTTAAGCCGTTGTTCCCGGCTGTCATTTGTGGATCTTTGACAGTAGTTACGGGTCGTCAAAAGTCCGTAAGTCTGACAACCAGTCTTACCAAGGGGTATCGTATTACCCCGTTACTGGGTTGTGAAGGTCAGATAGGCAGTCGCTCCATGTAAAATACTGGTATTCAGCTGTATCCGGTTAGACTGGAAGCCGACCCCAAAATAGTTGGAAATAAGCGGATTGATTAATAGTTATGAATAGTTATGAATAGGCTCCTGCTATGACTCTTTATAAGTCGCCATAGTAGGTAGTAGGAATGTACATCGATTTTGTAAAGTTCAAACAACAACTCGCATCTCTCATTCACTCTCACTTCGCATCACTTGTTTTTAGGGTTCCGTACTGAAATGGTAAAAAAGAACCCTTATGGTGTGACTCAGTCTGTCTGTCTGTGTGTCTGTCTGTCTGTCTGTCACAGCTGGATATCTCAAGAACTACTAATGCTATCAACTTGAAATTTGGAACAGTTTTAGATGACGTTTACGCAACTATTTTGCAAATAAGAAAGAAATAAAAATATTTATATTTTTTTTGCAACAGTGACTGAAAGGTGGTCTTAAAAATTCAAAGTGGGGCTACTAGGGCATGTGGGGTATCATATGAAGGAGCGCTGTTTGCACATTCTCAAACATTTTTTCTTTTTTTTAGGCCACATAGTTTTCGACTTTTGATGAAAAATGTAAAAAAAATACCGTTCCCCCCCCTTATCTCCGAAGTTTGCAAAGCGAAAAATCTGAAATTATTTTATGTGATAGAAGTTTATGTAAAGATTACAGGAAAAATAAAACGATGTCTCTGAATAGCACAGTTTTTGAGAAATCATCAACAAAAATTACATATAAATGATGGTACGAAACCCTCGGTGAGCGAGTCCGACTCGCTCTTGACCGGTTTTTATTTGACACTTCGAGTGCAAAGTGAGCGTCGAAGTGACCGGGAATCACCTTACTGAATGCCACTTCTTACGTCATCTCATACTTTATCTGTCAAAATCTCACGGTCAATTTAGTTCAACTCGCTGACACGCTCGCAAGGGTAGCGCTAGTGTAAATTCGAATTATCAACCGAGTTTTTAGAATGCCAATCAAGGAACTCACAGCGGATTCAGATTCGAAGTTTAGAATGAGGTCTTACAGAATCACACGGCTGATTTCTCAAGTTTAATCGGATAGTATTCAAATATCGTTAGTCTCGTGGAGGCTCTTCCGATTATTTCCCTACATTTTCGATAGAAATAGATACTACACAAAGAGAAACAGGAATATCCATTATACTACTTTCCCTTCTATATAATGATACCTTTGTGTCTTTATATATCTTTTGTGGCTCAAATTAATTACTGCGGTGTACTGAATGGGCACAAAGTATCAAATATCGGACATCAAAGATGGAACTTGTGAGGTCGCTCTTTGAATGAGTATTTTGTTTTCGTCATTAATAGATATTTCTTAGCTGAATACTGAATACGTCTCGTGGTTAATTATCACTTAATATATTTGTGTGTATACAGTATTATATTTGTGTAATTGATGATAGTTACGAAATCGATGAGTGTAAATTAATTATAGCTTACTATGATTTCGGAGTGATAGAAACACGCTCATTACAATGAGTTCTTGGGGACCTTTAAAAATTGGGCAAAATAATTTTATTAAGGACAACACCGTCGACTCTTTTGTAGACTCGCCAACTTTTTAATTCTTTTTTGGCACAAACCATTGTACTGGTTAGTACCTAAGCTATCATCAACAATTCACATATCTTACCATTTGTTTCCTTTTTTCCTGAAATCAATATCAAATTATACCATAATTGCGTGTTTAAGTGCTAAATTGTATTAGTCTAATAGAGCTTTTGAAGCTAAAATCGCCGCTTTTCACTCTTTAGCTGTGTTTGAAATATTAAATATTAATTTATTTTATTTATTTATAACTAAGTACGTAAATACACCTTTACGAGTAAAATGTGCCCATGCGATGATATCGTACTGATAAAAAAAATCAATATAAGAATAAGAATAAGAATTATTTATTGCGTAACTGTGTACAATCAGCTCTTATAGTATAACATAACAGTTTTAGGATCAACAGTCAAATAAAGAATAAAGTGATTAACGAAAAAATTAATGCCATTGTAAAAAAAAGTGTGGGGTGCTTTGTACGACATTCTTACACTAACTCTGTAATTTGAAAGCACCCCACGCTTTTTTTACAATGACATTAATTTTCTCGTTAATCACTTTATTCTTATATTGAAAAATTTATTTTTTACTTTTTAGTTCAGTTTTTTTTTTATTGTCACCCTGTTAAAAAAAACCGTCAAGAGCGAGTCGGACTCGCGCACCGAGGGTTCCGTTCTGATTTCTGAAAAAGTGTGCTATTTAAAGACATTATTTTATTTTTCCTGTAATCTTTATATAAACTTCTATCACATAGAATAATTTCAGATTTTTCTCTATGCAAATTTCGGAGATAAAGGGAGGGAATGGTATTTTTTTTTACATTTTTCATCAAAAGTCGAAAACTGTGCGGCCTAAAAAAAATAAAAAATGTTTCAGAATGTGCAAACAGCGCTCTTTTATATGCTACCCCACATAGCTTAGTAGCCTCACTTTGAATCTTTAAGACCCCTTTTAGTCCCTGTTGAAAAAAAAAAAAAAATCTTATTTGCAAAATAGTTGGGTAAACGTCATCTAACACTGTTCCAAATTTCATGTTGATAGCGTTAGTAGTTCTTGATATATCCAGCTGTGACAGACAGACAGGCAGACTGAGTAGCACCAAAAGGGTTCCTTTTTACCATTTTGGTACGGAACCCTAAAAAACTACCGCTAATAAGAAAACAAAACCAATATCTTACAATCCAATCAACCTTAAATCCTAACTAAATGCGAAAGTGAGTTTGTTTGTTACGCTTTCACGCTAAAACCCCTGAACCGATTTGGATGAAACTTGGCACACAGGTAGACTGGCCTGGGTTAAGATATAGCATAATTTTATCTCAATATTTTAATGGGATCGAGACTTCTGCGAGTGAAATCGCGGAACGCAGCTAGTCATAGTCATCACACTAATCACAGTAACAGAAAGGCGAAAGTTTGTAAGTGTCTGTGTGTTTCTACGTTTGTAACTTCTTCACGCTCAAACGGCGGGACCGATTTGGATGGTTATGTACCTACTTTTTTATACCCTGGATAAACGCATAGGCTAATTTTTATTCCGGCTTACGCGGTTGAAACCGTGGGGCGCAGCTAGTAAAGGATAAAACCTTTCCCAAGTTGCACTTTAACGACTGATGCATAGCCTTCCGCCACGGCAGCCTTTTTATAAAACCAAAAATTAAATCAAACATTGACTAAAAATCCCGTCAACTTTACAGACTTTCATCATATTAATATCTCCAAAAATGAAAGCCCTGCCCACCCTATGAAACAATGCAGCCGTGAAGATAAGCCAGATCCATCCATTTGCACTCGGATCACGTAAAACCCATTGAACTGAAATAATATGAGGATTTATTTTATTGTCCTGCTAGATACAGTAGTGGTTGTATCTTGATGGATGGGAAAATAAACTTATAGGAAGTCGGTAGACGAAACATGAGGTAGAATTTAAAGACCATAATATACGTATACAGGGCTATTTTTAAATGAATACTTAGCTAAATTTTCACAGGGTGTTCTACCCATGAATATGAACAACTTTCACTATGGGACCAACTTTGAAATCGCAAAAAAAAATCAGCTGTTTCATACATTTTGATCGAGTAGGTATTGAACTTTTGTAGGAAACCGCTGATTTTTTTTTCGTGATTTCAAAGTTGGTCCCATAGTGAAAGTTGTTCATATTCATGGGTAGAACACCCTGTGAAAATTTAGCTAGTCATTTAAAAATAGCCGTGTATATAGCGTGCACTGTACTTTTTATTTTTATCTAAAAACTTTATAATTATTTAAAATATTAAACAATATACAAATTAACACTATACTAGTCCTAAAGTAAATGACTAACTAAATATACAAATAAATACAAAAACAAAAGGACACTTAGGCGTCGAAGTACTCGTCCGCATCGATGTCATCAGGAAACGTGCCCAGAAGACTGGCAGCATTGCCACGTTGAATGGCAATGCTAATTCTTTGGCCAAAGAACAAACCAGCCCTCTGGTCACGTGATGTCTCGACCAGTCGCCGAGAAATTTCCTTAAATAGAAAAGAAAGAAAGAAAGAAAGAAAGAAAACTTGTTTATTCTGCACAAATAAAACGCACATAGACAAAGAATAATAATAAAACAAGAAGACAGTACACTCAAAAAGCAATATGAGCAAAAGCCTCATATTTAAGTTCGCAAATATTTTTTTTATTGGTTGTTATGAGACCAAAGACAATTTACACGTCTACATTGCCTCTGCTCTGAGTGGTGCTGTGTACTTGTGACACTAGTAAATCAAAACAAACAATGAGAACACAAACAATAAAGAAAAAAAAAAAGAAAGAAAACTTGTTTATTCTGCACAAATAAAACGCACATAGACAAAGAATAATAATAAAACAAGAAGACAGTACACTCAAAAAGCAAACAAAACCAAACAAAACAAACAATCAATCAAACAAAAGTGGTAAAATCATACTTTTTTAACAAGAATAACACAAACATATTGATCCGTGCGTCGTATCTGCGCAAGAAAAGGTCGTTGCTCAGCTAAATGCCATGACGTCGGACGAGCCTATCGTCAACGGCGCTGATTTTCAGCAACTACCTATCGAAAGACGTAAAGACGTCCCCCCTGTGTGACCTAATAACTCAGGTAAGTTTTATTCACAGAAATACATACGTGCGAGTCTAGCTGAACTTATTATACTAATATAAATAAAAAGAAATAAACAAAAACAAGAACAAGAATACACTTATTGTCTGTGTAAAAGCTTAACTTTTCCAAATAAAAAATGAAATACATAGAATGAAGACCATATTAGTAAAAAAAATATAAACAAAAAATATACTAATTAATTCCTTACATATACATTTTAGTGTGGTGTGCCTCTATGCTATTTTAGTTAGTAAAAATGTCATCATGTCATGGGATATTTGCGATGGCATGGCAGCCATTTGCAAAAGGGAAAGCATGGCGTTATCAAGTCAGCCAGTCAACCGAATGAGCACTTTTTTATTCTGTAAATTACCAACATGTTCTGTGCTTTTACTTTTCAATTTTTGAACCGACAACCACGCTTTTCAGATTAGAGCGGTTTCCCGGTACTAAAGTACAGCTACGCTACTTTATCCTTCCTAACCTAAGCACAGGTATACCTAGGAGGATATTAAATGAAAAGTAGGTAAGCAGTAAATTGGAACATTTATTATAACTAACTCGGTAGGTAGATGAGGGTCGATAAAAATTGGGTTAGGGCCTATACAGCGATTAACCTCCTCACTGGTCTAGCACTCCCCTGACGTCACTGGCCGCTGCAGGAGACGAGTGCTCGCGCGTCGATCGCCAGGTCCAACTGCTGGTGTAGGGTTCGCAGATTGTCCCGCTACTGTCCACTACGGGGAAGCAGGGAATTAAGGTGTACGTGAAACCCTGTAATGCGCAATAAGCGAAAGCATTACACGCTGGCCGTAGACGGTGAGCACCCACAGCAACGTTGAATAGGGAAGCACTAATATGTAGATGTGATGCTGTGGATGTTCACTATCAGATACGGAGATGACAATAATTTCGGTTACTTAGCCATTAATTTAAACATTTGAAATTTACAACGGAAACTAAATTTTAATATGCAAGAATGATATAATTCTGAAAATGTAGGGTAGAACTACAAAGAGAAAACAAGTAATGAGCGTCTACTAGAAACAAAGATAAACGAAAAACACAAATTAAAAGATCACCGGGTAGGCAAAGCGAAAGAAACCGTTACAGTTTGCTAAGCTACTGGCTAATTATAATTGTGCAACACTTACCCAATCGGGGTTTAATTCACACACACAGAATATGTTTGAACGTCGATTATTACAATACTCAGTATATTTCTGATTTAGGTACGTAATTAAATGTCGAGGGAACGGTAAGGACGCCCTTAAAAAAACTTGATCGCGATTACGATATAGATTCGTATTAGGGACCGAGAAAAAGTCTGACGTGCGCTCGCCTCGACAACCAGAATCGTCCTGCCGGCGGCGACGTGGAAGTGTGCTGTCGCTATGCCCCCTGCGCCCGCGCCGAGAACAAAGGAACTAGTTTCTGGGTGCCTAATATGTCGCCTGTTTTAATCGTGCGTGGTGATAAACTGTAGCTGGCCAGAAGTCTGATTTGATGCGTTCATTATTAGTTTATTTTTTTATTTTAGTATTGTAAATAGTTTTTTTTTAAATAATATTATTGTAAATAATTTTCTTATGTTTATTTATTTTTATTATTATTATTATGTTATTAAGAATTGAGACATGTAACAATTAATGTTACATTACCCCCCTCGTCTCAGAAAGAGTTTTGTTCTCAAAGAAAACTCGTCTATAGGTTACCACCAGCACTACACATTCATACTATCATCTTTCAAAATCCTTCCATAATATCAAACAAACAGCCTCACACAATAGCTTCAACAATATAAAATGATGTTGACGCGACCTTACGTAAACAAGTTATCTGTGATTTATCGCACAGAAAACTAATGCTAGTCGTAAGAAGTTAATTTAAAGGTGAACTGTCTCAACTCCTACAACTTTTAAAAAAATTAACACTTAACAACATTTAACTGCACTTAATGTTTTTTAAATCTTTGATATGCCAGACGCCTATATTTTTTCCTGACATATGATCTTCCAGAACATAGACAAGTGGAGACCGTTTTTCAATTATACGGCATTTGATAAATTTGGGTGCAAGCTTTTTACTGAAATACTTGTCTTTATTACTTAAAACGAATGCGCGCTTATAAACTATGTCTCCTACATTAAATTCAGCCGACTTTCTACGTAGGTTGTAGTGTGCAGTATTCTTTTCATGTGCGTGCCATAACGAAGCCTGCACATCATTAAATATCGATCGAAGACACCCTAAGTTTTCAGCGTATAAGTCGCGAGGAAGGAACAACACTTCATCGCCCAGGTCATTATCAGTATAGTGCGATCCGCATAAAACTAATTCCCTACCGTAAACTAAAAATGACGGTGTATAACCGGTGGCTTCATTGACGGAATTGTTTATCGCAAACTGAACCTTGGGGATGTTGATGTCCCAGGATCTATGATCGTTTCCAACAAACGTAGACAAACTAGTGACAATAGTTTTGTTGTATCGTTCTACCGTGTTGACTTGTGGTGTGTACTTCGGCGTGAAAAAAACGTTAGGAATTTTATATTTTTTAAATAGTGCGTCAGTAGACGAACTTATGAACTGCGTCCCATTGTCCAAAAAGATTGTTTGAGGTACTCCGTGAATCAAGAAAATGGAATCTTCTAAAATTTTAATAACTATATCCGCAGTAGCGCGACGTACTGGGAAAATATGACAAAATTTTGAAAAACAGCACGTTACGACCAATATATAAGAATTTTGTTTCCGACTGGTGGGTAGAGGATCCACAAAATCAATTGAGATCATCTGAAAAGGTCTCGAACATTGCTTAGGACGACCCATCTCTCCCAATGTAGTGTGATTTTGTGCCTTATAAGATAAGCAAACCGAGCATGAACCTACATATTTAACAACGTCCTGGTGCATATTTGGCCAGTAGTAATTTAATGACAAGCGCCGATAGGTTTTAAAAATGCCAAGATGTCCACCTGTTGGCTCAGAGTGATTTTCGGCTATGATGCTTTCACGGAACTCGCTGGGTACGACTTCCTTCCAGTCAAATTCTGAAGTTAATTGGCTGTTAATATTTTTTGTGAGTCGAAATAACGAATTATTTTTAATGGTGAAGTTAGGGAAATTTGAAGGAGTAGTCAGACAGCCGTTGTATATTTTTTTAAACCAGACATCATCTGTGTTGGCATTAGCTAGAGATATTGCATTAACGGGAAAAGCTCTAGACAAGGCATCAGGAATAACATTGTCGACACCTCGACGGTGTTTCATAATAAAGTTAAAAGAGGACAATCTTACCCCCCATCGTGCTAGTCGTCCTGTGGGATTTTCCAGAGACAAAAACCATTTTAACGCGGAGTGGTCAGTATACACCGTAAATGTTTGGCCGTTTTCGAGATAACATCGCCAGTGCTCGAGAGCCGTTAACACAGCAAGGGTCTCCCTTTCAGTAATGCTGTAGTTTTTTTCTGGGCTGGTGAAAGATCTACTCATGTAGGCAATTGGGTGTTCTTTACCGTCAATAGACTGTGTTAACATAGCACCAATTCCGTAACTACTTGCGTCGGTGTGCACTTCAAAAGGTTTGGAATAGTCCGGACAAGAAAGAACTGGAGCAGAAACCAAACATTCTTTTAACGCATTAAAGGCCGCGTCAGCTTCTGGTGACCACTTGAAAGAAGGAGCGTTTTTCCCGTTAGCAGTGAGCTTATTGAGTGGACCAGCCACTGTGCTAAAGTTAGGGACGAAACGTCGGTACCACGTAGCAGTGCCGAGAAAGCGTTTCAACTCCTTCCTATTTGTAGGGGTTGGAAAGTTAATAATGGCCTCCACCTTGTCTGGGTCAGTGCGTAAGCCACGGGAATCTACCACGTATCCTAGATACTTGAGTTCGCTTCGAAAGAACTTACACTTTTCGAAGTTCACTGTTAAATTTGCCTGTCTCAATTTGTCCAAAACTCTCAACAATCGAGAAACATGCTCATCAAAGCTAGAACTAATAACAATGACGTCATCTAAATAAGCGAAGGTCTTAGACTCCATGTCACTAAATAACAAGTCAACGAGACGTTGTTGTGTTGCGGGGGCATTCGTTAATCCAAACGCAGTAGTTTTAAAACGAAAAGTGCCACGGCCCGGTACGTAAAAAGCGGTTTTATCGCGGTCTTCTGGCGCTATAGGCAGTTGCCAAAAAGCTTTGGACAAATCGATACTGCTCAGGTACTTAGCATCGCGAAGGTTATCCAATATCTCCGAGACATATGGCAAATTGTACGCATCGCGCTTAGTCACTGCATTTAACTTCCTGCTGTCTAAACAGAACCTTGGTTGCCCGTTCTTTTTATTAACAATGAGCACGGGAGAAGACCAGGCGCTTTCGCATGGTTCGACAACGTCAAGGGACAGCATTTCGTCCACCTGCTCAATTAAAATGCGCTGCCTTTCGGGGGACATCCTGTAATAACGTTGTCTAATTGGTTGTGCGTCACCAGTGTCAATGCGATGGCATATCAAATTTGTTCTACCCAGGCCTTTTTCTTCAGTAGAAATAGATCGAAACTGCGCAATGACATTATCAGCTATCGCTTTCTGCGACGCCAACAAATTATCGTAGGAGTTAATAAATGGCTCATCGCTACTTACCTTTATTTCTGCCAGAGGGGCATTTGACATTGTGATACTACCTATATAATTAGGGCAAATTCGAAAAGCTCGCCAAAAATCCACGCCTAGTATAATTGATGTTTCAATTTCGGGAACTACATATGCCTTAATAATGTGAAACTGACCCTCAATGTAACTGGTAAATGAATGTAACCTATGGTTTTTAATGATTGACCGCCAGCTGCTATCATATTAGTGTGGCCATCCTGGTTTAAAGTGCAGTCTGTAAGCTGTAAATGAGAATTGTTTCCCAGAATCGAAACTGCAGCTCCAGAATCAAGTAACCCAACTGCATCGATGTTATTGATTTTAATATTTACGTAAGGCCTAGAATCGTTTAATGGTTTTGATAGCAGAATTGTAGCAACTCTGTATGAAGAGGAAAATGTTCTTATAAAATCAAGCCAAGTTTCCCAGTCTTGCTTGCTAAAATTGTTACAACTCTGCTTAATTAGTTTTTTGAATTTGTATCAGTTTTACGGCAGTTAGGACAGTCGGGTGTCTTCACATCCTTCATACCGCACTTGAAACAAACAATGTCCCGTGGAGCCTTGCATTGACGAACGTGATGGGTGTTATTTCGACACCTAGGACAGTAGGGTTCCTTTTTAGCCTCTTTAATTGCATGTACATATTTATTGTTATTTTGAGTATTATTATTATTATTTCTATATTGATTGCTATTATTGTAGTTACTGTTTGAATTATTATATTTATTGTAATTGTTATTATTATTTGCCTTATTTATAGGTTTATGGTCATCCTTAGTGTACGCAAATTCAGGAGCTAGCGTATCGGAAGTGACCTTAGGAGGCTCTTGAAATTGTGACAGTCGAGTCTGAAATGTCTCATAGTTACGACATAACGAACGCAAAGTGTCTATGGTTGAGATTTGAGGAGCTGCTGCTAATGTACTAGCATAGCAGGGTCTAATATTGTGCAAGAGAATTTCCAATTGATCTACTTCAGGAAGAGGAGTAGATAGACGCGAGAACATTCCATTCATAACTGCTAGATAAATAGTTATATTCTCACGTTCTCCTTGAGTACGAGAACGAATTTCAGAAATGAGTCTATAATCGTAGTCAGTTTGACTAAAATCCTCTTTTAATAAACGCGCCAACTCAGGCCAAGAACTGACTTTGTCCTTTACCGCACGATACCAGTGAAGGGCATCGTCTTGAAAAATGTCAGATGCAAAACTTAGGACTTTTTGTTGTGGAATATTCCTAGCCAGTATAAATTCATCAACACGCTGTATAAACGAGCGAACACAAGTTTTGCCAGTAAATTTTAATTTAGTTAAATCAGATGATGTACGATCGCATGACACAGAAATCACGTTCTGAAGTTCCGGCACTGCAGGTGCTGATTCTTTGACAGAATTAGCACTAGCCACATTAAAAGATGTACTAGCAGAAGGTTTTTTTGCTAGCAAGGCAGAAAGCTTTTGCGAGAAAATTTTATAACCGCTAATAATGTCGTCATATTCCGTTTTAATGTCGTCACTACGCGTTATCCTCTCGACACGATTGTGTAAATGATTCAACATATTCTGTGTCCGCAATAGTGAAGCAACACTAGGATCACTAGCGTCAAGATTTAATTGAATTTTCGTTAAGACTTCTAAACAACCCTTAAGGTCCTGTCTTACATCAAGTGGAGACTCTAATATATATTCTGAGGGTAAATCAGGAGATAATTTTATAATTTGTTTCCGTAACTCCTCAACAGAAGGTGCAGGAGTCGCGCCTCTAATACGAACTTCATATTCCAACTCTGATTTTTGAAGAGACAGGAACTTAATAGGCAGCATGATAACAATTAATTAAAAGAAACTGAAAGATAAGTGACGCACTTCTACTGCTCACTACACAAAAAGCAAAAGCAAAAAAAAAAAAATTAAAAAAATTAAAAATAACAATGATTATAGGAAAAGAAACAACATGTTCTCCGTTCTGTTACAAATCAAAATTTAAGAACGTCTGGTTTTTTTTTTTACGGAAAAATAAAAATAATTAAAATGATAAAAAGAAAAAAAAAAAATCAAGCAAAATCATAAAAGAAAAATAAAATGCTACTAATGTGTACGTACTGTATGACCGTAAAAATACGATATTTCTTTTAATGTGAAGAAAATATAATTGTAACGAACAATTTTCTAAAGCGTCGTTTTAGGTGCCCAAGACGAAACAGTGAAATAAAATATTTTAACAAACTATGCAACTAAACGACTTTTATTGAATAATTATTAACGTAGGGTAGGTTAATAAAGACCAAGATTAAGTTATACAAAGATGTTGAAAATTCGTGTACACATTAGTAACGGGGAAAAAACCAAAAATTAAAATATAAAGACGTTTAACACAGACAACCACTAACATACACAACCCACAACCAATGGAAGAGGAATTAATCAGCTGTATTTCTACCACGATTAAGGGCGCCAGTGTCCCGGTACTAAAGTACAGCTACGCTACTTTATCCTTCCTAACCTAAGCACAGGTATACCTAGGAGGATATTAAATGAAAAGTAGGTAAGCAGTAAATTGGAACATTTATTATAACTAACTCGGTAGGTAGATGAGGGTCGATAAAAATTGGGTTAGGGCCTATACAGCGATTAACCTCCTCACTGGTCTAGCACTCCCCTGACGTCACTGGCCGCTGCAGGAGACGAGTGCTCGCGCGTCGATCGCCAGGTCCAACTGCTGGTGTAGGGTTCGCAGATTGTCCCGCTACTGTCCACTACGGGGAAGCAGGGAATTAAGGTGTACGTGAAACCCTGTAATGCGCAATAAGCGAAAGCATTACACGCTGGCCGTAGACGGTGAGCACCCACAGCAACGTTGAATAGGGAAGCACTAATATGTAGATGTGATGCTGTGGATGTTCACTATCAGATACGGAGATGACAATAATTTCGGTTACTTAGCCATTAATTTAAACATTTGAAATTTACAACGGAAACTAAATTTTAATATGCAAGAATGATATAATTCTGAAAATGTAGGGTAGAACTACAAAGAGAAAACAAGTAATGAGCGTCTACTAGAAACAAAGATAAACGAAAAACACAAATTAAAAGATCACCGGGTAGGCAAAGCGAAAGAAACGGTTAAAATCTAGAATCGTTTGGCAGGAGGAGGGGAGTGGGGGCGGTGTGGGGGGGTGGAGGGGGGTACCCTGAGCCCCCCCCCACCACTCCCATGAAAAGGTAATGCACCGTTCTTGAGAAAAACTAATTATTGTAACCTAACCTCAAAACACTTTAAAGTCACTTTTAGTATCGTATGGCAGAAGTAGGGGTTGAGGGGGTGTGGGGGGTACCCTAACGCACCCTCCCCCACCACTCCCATGTAAAGGTAAGCACCATTCTTGAAAAAAAAACCAATTATTGTAACCTAACCTCTAAACACTTAAGTTGCTTCTGCAACGTCTCCGGCGCTGCGGGAAGTGCAGCCCCTTCGCCCTTACGTAACAAAGGACAGGCACCCATGCTCACCTCCGCAGCTTCGGTTTGCTGGTCGCCTCCGGCGACCAACCTCAGCCGCTGCGGCTCGCATGGGTGCCTAACCTTTGTTACAGCGGGCGGGGGCTGCTCTCCCTCCGCGCCTCCGAGTTTTTATATACACTCTAGTATGCCAGCCAAAAGACTACGGAAAGTCGGCGTGCCCCGATTCGGTTTTGGGACAAATTCGACCTATTTTAACTATAAAGTGGGGTGCACACTAACTTCCTTCTGAGCAGAATTTCTAGGTTGAATGACACTGACTTTTTTTTTGCGTTTCGTTTCACGTATTTTACACGACATTTTACACCGCAGACAATATATTGATACAAATTTGGTTGTCAATCGCCCATTTTGACATTTCGTTTCACTGTTTATCTGATTTGAGGTTAGAAATATTTTTTTATTAATTTCTCAAAAAATATGCATTACCTTGTAATGAGAGTGGTAGCGTTATAATCAGGGACCCAACCCCTACCAACTTTCACCCCATTCACCCCCCTCCTCCTGCCAAACGATTCTAGATCCAACCAAAAGAAACCGTTACAGTTTGCTAAGCTACTGGCTAATTATAATTGTGCAACACTTACCCAATCGGGGTTTAATTCACACACACAGAATATGTTTGAACGTCGATTATTACAATACTCAGTATATTTCTGATTTAGGTACGTAATTAAATGTCGAGGGAACGGTAAGGACGCCCTTAAAAAAACTTGATCGCGATTACGATATAGATTCGTATTAGGGACCGAGAAAAAGTCTGACGTGCGCTCGCCTCGACAACCAGAATCGTCCTGCCGGCGGCGACGTGGAAGTGTGCTGTCGCTATGCCCCCTGCGCCCGCGCCGAGAACAAAGGAACTAGTTTCTGGGTGCCTAATATGTCGCTTGTTTTAATCGTGCGTGGTGATAAACTGTAGCTGGCCAGAAGTCTGATTTGATGCGTTCATTATTAGTTTATTTTTTTATTTTAGTATTGTAAATAGTTTTTTTTTAAATAATATTATTGTAAATAATTTTCTTATGTTTATTTATTTTTATTATTATTATTATGTTATTAAGAATTGAGACATGTAACAATTAATGTTACAGCGGTTCAGGTACAAATAATATAATGTCAATATGGAATTATTATTTCAGTGAGCCGAATGGGTCATGAATCTCGCGATTTACGAAGTAGCTAGATCCACTGACATGTACAGAGTACACAACCTTCCCGCTTACCGCCTATCAAGCCTCCTGATCATAATGGTAAGTATCACATGAAATTGTATTACTTATGTTAGGTTCCAAACAATATTGAAATAGGTTTTAACTCATCCATTCATTACATAAAGGTACTTACTAAAATAATTGATAATCCCTCTAACAATTTCTAATAAAACCCATTGTTCCCAACCAGATAATGCAACTTCAGAGACAGCAAGCATGCCCCAGATAACTTAGGATCACCTATTCCTCCTGTGACACTGACGCAACCTCCACAAAATTGAGCAATCAGACAGAGACCACTCACACTGCTGGAAAACCCCATCCATTGCCTGTAGGCCATGACCCTTGAGGTGAGTTCAAAAAAAACATCTATTGTTAGGTACTAGTTCATGTCGATTTCTGAATCTGCATGAAATATCTCTTTAAGATACTTAAAAAATGCTTTTTTGTTTTCAGGACTCTTACTGGTGGAGGAATGTTATTCCAACAGTGTGTGGCGGCGTATCGGAAGCTCCCCCTGAATGCTGCGGTCCTATGTGCTGATGTACAAAGAGGTTGGGTAGAAAAACTTGGTTTGTATTTACTCGTCTCCAACTTAATTTGTCAAACAGATAGTGTGGTTTTTGTGTAGTGACTACCCCAAAAAGTAAACTAGCCATATGCAACTTTCTTCTAGCAGCCATTTTCAAAATATTGTTTTGATTTATGTAAGGAGTAACATGACTTCTACGAGGTATCCTTACACAGAACCGAGTACATGCATTTTGTATACGTTGTATCAGCTTCTCCGTTCTTGCTAATAGGCATGGGCCATACACGGTATCGCAATAGTTAAGCCTAGATAAAATTAGGCTGTCCACTAATTGTTTACGAAGATCGACACTCAGGTAGTCTCTAATAGAATATAGTAGTTTTAATCTATAGAAACAATTCCTCATGGTGTTACTGATGTGCTTCTCAAATCGTAGTTGCGGATCCATGGTTAACCCAAGGTTGCATGCTATCTCTACCATATCTATTTTTCCCCCCTGATGACAACTTCTGGCTTAGCCGACAGTATCGCGCTGATCATTTTTCTACTTCCTAAAACCATGAATTTGGATTTCAGTGGGTTTAATACTAATGAATTATTATCAGACCATTGCATCACTCTTTCTAGATCGTCATTGATTTTTTCTACTGCCTCTACTGTATCAGCTGATTTAAAAGTTATATATAATTGGATATCATCCGCGTACATATGATACCTGCAATGCTGGAATGACTTAATAATGTCAGCGCTGTAAAGGATATACAAAAGGGGCCCCAAAATTGATCCCTGAGGCACACCACGTAGTACCTGACGAAGGGGGGATGACACCTTTGTTCCATCCTCCTTCTGGATCTCAACGAGCTGTGACCTATTTTGCAAGTAACTAGCGAACCACTGAATTGTTTCCATTGTGAAACCGTAATAGGCCAACTTTGAAAGCAACAGAGTGGTGTTTATTGCATCGAAGGCCCGTGAAAAATCAAGAAGTACAAGGATTGCTCCCTCCCCCCTGTCCCGTGCCTCTAGGATATTCCCCACTACGTCAGAAAGGGCTGTGGCTGTCCCACGACCCTTCCTGAAACCAGACTGAAGGTCGGGGAGCATATTATTTGCTTCTAAATATTCTAACATTTGGTTATAAACCACTCTCTCTAATATTTTTGATAAACAAGGCAAAATGCTAACAGGTCGTAGATCTTTATATGTATTTGGGTTACCGATTTTGGGTAAAGGACGCACAATAGCACACTTCCATAAGTCAGGGAAAGTGTGGGTATCTATCGACTTATTTATTATAGTGGTGATGGCCTGTAGGCTGGTTGGTAACGCGCTACGCTGGTGGAAAACGCGCACTTGGGCCCCATGACCCGAGCGTTTCGACCCCAAACGGCTCAAAACTATAGTTACCTTTAAGGTTACAGTATTTGCGCCGCTTGAGGGTCTCAGCAGCCGCAGCAGCGGCGCCAGCACAGCCCGCCGTGCTTGGAACATGAGATGGCGCAAGGGTGTCGACACAGGTTGCGTCCCACACCAGAGGCCTACCCATCTTCCAAGGCAACAATGTCATGCGTGCACTTGTATTTGAATTTCATATATTTCATAAATAATTTCATAAATTTCATTTGAGTAGTTTGAATACTATTATAGGTTGTAGTTATTGTAATACTAGCTGCGCCCTGCGGTTTCACCCGCGTAGACCGGTATCAAAAGCAGCCTATGTTAATCCACTGTATAAGCTATCTACATACAAAATTTCATTCAAATCGGTCAAGACGTTTAAGCGTGAAGAAGTAACACACATACAAACACACACACAAATTTTCATCTTTATAATATTAGTCTAATTTTACGAACAAGCAACAATAATGCAATTTTGTTCTTGCTTTCCAAATTGATTTGTAACGATACCGGAGCTTTTTTTCAAACAATTTACGACTCCGATATCACTGCGGTGTCCGATAACGATATCGAACCGGAAAAAATATAAATGCTTACACTACAATTCAGGCCAAATAATAAATAAATAAATTTATATCCTTGGACATTTCACACAACGCCATCTAGTCCCAACCTAATGCTTGTGCTATGGTAACGAGATGGCTGATAAACTACTTATACAACGTGTAACGTTAAATGCGCAAAACCTCTTAAGGGGTCATTGTACTCATTATTATGAACAACTTTTACTATGGGACCAAACCTGAAATCGCGAAAAAAAAAATCAGCTGTTCAGTACATTTATGTTCGCTTAATTCGTCAAAATGTACTGAACAGCTGATTTTTTTTTCGCGATTTCAGGTTTGGTCCCATAGTAAAATCAAAAAAATGATGAGTACAATGACCCCTTAAAGGGTTTTGCGCATTTAACGTTACACGTTGTATAATTTTTTTTTGTAAATACATACATATTCAATCTGCCTGCCTAGCCTTTTCCCAACTATGTTGGGGTCGGCTTCCAGTCTAACCGGATGCAGCTGAATACCAGTATTTTACATGGAGCGACTGCCTATCTGACCTCCACAACCCAGTTACTGGGTAATACGTAACCTAACCCCCTTGGTAAGACTGGTTAAATACATACATATTATAGATAGAAAAACACCCAGATGCTAATAATGCTCTTTAATCTGCCGCCATTAGGTATACATCAAACATGATCACCCTATACATGAGCCTTGGCTTAAGGCGCAGATTTCCTGAAAACGATCAAAAAGGTGGTTTTTTAAAGCTGTGTGTCTCATAAACCGTAAATAATTTTGACATGTAAAAAAAATATGATATTTTCAAGTCCTTTTCGCATACAGTGATGGAAGTCAAAACATAATTAAACATACTTTAGTGCACCAAAAAATCTTTAAACATACCTCCTAATAATCTTTAATTAAAAGCTGTTTATCCCTTCATTAGCAATTATAATTATAATTACAAATATACCATGAAATTTCAAATTCCAAACTGCACCCAGTGATGGATTACTTTTTATTAAATAGTTAATTTCTAATTTTATACGATTTTATTTGCACTTTTACGACATAATTCCGGTGCGCGTGAGAATCTTCTGTCTCGTGCGTCAAACTAGACAGCCATAACGCCATTTCACTTACACACCGAGCTAAACCAAGCTTGGAACCAGGGCCTTAACCATCCAAAAACATGACTACCGCATCGATGCTGTCATAAATTACTGCTTGTCAATCGTCATCAAAAACCAGGTTAGCAGTAAGCGAGAATTTATAGCCATTTACAGAGTGTCCTCAGCACTTAAGCTTGCATGTTTATTGCCTATCACTAAACGACGATTCTCGATATAATTTATCGACTCTTCCCAACCATTTGCTTTTATTTTTTTTATTTACGATTCGAATTCTGATTGCAATTTTTACGATTGATCGTAGATACCCGTAAGGTAAGGTAAGGCTACCTAATTATGCCGTTAAGTAATGGCAAAGGTTTATATGGGCGTTTTAGGGTAAAACACATGCGGGCTACTTGTTACAAATAAATTAGATTTCAAGGTGTTATCTGTACAAATTCCATTTGGGAATGGCTCATAAAATGGGTTGATGTGAGGGAAAAATATCATAATTTTAGAGTTCGATTCGTCTGAACCGCATTATTATTTATTTTGGTGTATTTATGTTTGGTTATGTTTGGAGAGCAGTTGTGACCCAGTGGTAATGGTCCCGACTTACGAGCGGACGTAGGTTCGAACCCAAACAGGCGCTTTACTTTGCATAAATAATTTCATCACCACTGCTCTCAAAACGGTGAAGGAAAACATCGTGAGGAAACCGGCATGTCCTAGAACCAAAAAAAAACGATGACATGTGAAATCTACCAACCCGTATTGAGCCCCCGAGGTGGATTACAGCCCACTCCCTCTCGAAGAGAGGAGACCTGTGCCCCAGCGTGGGAACATTATAGGTTGATTATGTAAGTTTGGTTCCCGGTCAATTATTCAGTACTCGTACATGCAAGGCGTCTCGGAAATTTCATCAAAAGGAAAAGGCCTCGATTTTGATTTCTGCTAACAAGTTTGACTTCTCCACTCTCCGCCCATTAGCTAAACTAGGCTGAGAATCAGCACTTTTCAAACGTCAAATTACATAAGACAGTCCCCACAAAACGCCCGCCCTTCACCACTTCCTAGTGCTGCAGCTGGGAAGAAGAAGTAGCGGAACAAACTCCCCAGCAGCACAGCTGTCTGTTCAGTTAAAAAATGTTGCCTTTGCAATCATATGTTACGTACCAAACAATAACTTAAGGTTTGTGTTTAAACGCCAACCAGAAAAGTACCTCTGATGTACCTAAAATGGATAAATACTCACCAAAATTAAAACCATTTTATTGTGAAATTATAACTTAGAAAACTGACAGCAGGTCGACGGAGTTCCTCTTTCTGTCCGCAGGGTTTAAAGGAACGTAACCAACCAAACCTCGGGGTGCCCTTGACGTCAACCGTCTAGCGTTAGGGTTTTCGTCAGCAGGCCAACGCAGATTTGGTGAGCATTTATCCATTTTGGTGAGCATTTTTTTTTTTGGTAGTCATAATATTTAATCCCATAACTTAAACCAATTTTTATTATCCTTCTTTTAATAAAAGGACTTCCACCAGCCAGCCTCGAGCACACTCACTAGTACTCACAACGTAAGCCCACATAAGGTGGCGCACTCACTGTCAGACATAATCCGCGTCACGGCCGCGACACCGCGCGGTAAGCGGTGGCACGTCACAAGCGTGCTGACGTGACCGGACTGTAAGCTCGGCCGTGACACTTCACAGAGATGGAATATTATACAAGTGTGTTAATGTGTTAAAGGCTTTTAAAAATTGTCCTTGAATCGATTTTTTTCCATTTTCATATTTCCATGCTATACATTTTTATGAACGCCAAAAGATGAGAGAAGATTATAACGTGATACAAATCACTGAGGAGCGACAGGAAGTTCTATGTGTAACAATTACTTTGCTTTGTAAATCGATTCAATATATTGAGATGCTCAGATTGTACAAACAGACTGACAAGACGTTGAAAAGAAAATTAAAATGATATTCACGTTTACGTAGAATGCAAGTACTTTATTTATTCTTTTCAACTTTTTATTTATAACTTTCTTGAGTCATCCATGTTTAATGAAATTAAAAAATATAAAATATGAAAAATGCGTGTTTCATATGTTATGAAACTAACATTTGACTAAAACTAACCAACCTCCTTACATAACTTAAGGCCGAACTATACGCCAATGACCTTGAGTGGTTAGCTTGCGCATTCTGGCCTGAGCTCACGCAACGCGTCGTACGTCCAGCCAGTAATAGGACTCGCCCATCAAGGAGCGCTGTCCCAAATTAGACGCATTTTTAATTTATTATACTAAAAATATACATGTTTTTAAAAAATAACCAAAACCAAATCATTTTCGTTTGTATTGCAAAGTAGTAGATATTTTCTTTATATTCTTTTGATAAAAAATGAAGGAGTAAAGTGGTTTCATCTTAACGATTTGGAGGTGATTTGGGGTTTTTTTTTCTTATTATGTGATACCGATAGAAAAATTATGGCTAAACCAAATTACGATTCATATCATGTCGATTACTAACAATTTTTTTCAGATGTAATTTCTCTGTAGGTTCCGGCGAAAAACTGCTTCATCTGCACGCTGTTTTTAAGCTTTTTTCGAAAGAGTAGCCTTAACAAATTCTGTTTATACCACAATAGGTACCTAACTTTTCCAAAAACGACTTTTTCACGGTTCAAATACCCAATCTATACATTGGCAAACCGAAACATACACTTGACAGCTAAAAAAAATCAACCAATACTCGTATTTCTGTGTCAGTTGTCCAATAAAATAAAATAAAGGTCTAACAAACATTGCGTAGATATAGTATTGTCAAAAAAAGGATTTTGTATTTTTAAATACCTTTACGAGAAACCGGGGCTTAGTGGTTTTGGGCCGTCAGTCGCCGTGAAGTGTATCCGTGGACAGAGAGTCCGAACGCGAAAACATGACTTTATGCGAGTGACAGGTTACAGGCCGTCGAGCTGATGCGACTTTTTTTTAATCATTTTTTACCGGCCCTTTTTTGTCGGGAAATCGGTGAGCTGTGGCCGGATTTATTTACGCTTGAGCAAGAGGCGTGTCGTGTTTGTCTGTAAAATTTATAGGCTTCTTGTTCGATGTTGATCGGTGTTTGGGAAAAAATGTTAAGTTTATTTTTAACCGACTTCAAAAAGGAGGAGGTTCTCAATTCGTCGGAACCTTTTTTTTATGTATGTTCCCCGATTACTCGAAAATGGCTGGACCGATTTGGATTTTTCTTTTTTTGTTCGAAAGGGTATACTTCCCAAGTGGTCCCATGATCATCAAGTCAGGATCTGATGATGGGATCCCATGGAAATTGAGGGAAACCCTCAAATTTTATGGGCACACTTATATCGATTTCAGTATTTTTTATAGTAATTCGTGTATTTGCTCTCGGAAAGTACCATTTGGTGAACTGGAACTGATGATGAAGACCACACATGGCCATCGGAAATACTCAAGTATATCTAAGTATATCACAGGTTGCGATTCGATTACTTTAATATGGTTTATGCTCGTCAAAATGCATAATGGTGATGGTGACTTTACCATGAGCTCCAGTTTTCCTGGTTCTTACTAGGAGAACTCCTCAACAATTAACGTCTCTGCATCGAGAAAAGCAATATTTTGTAAAACGTGATAAGCAGTGGACATTGGGTTATTGTAACTTAGATAAATTACAAACTGACCCACTAAAAAGTGAAAAATAAAAACTTTTTTACAAAAAAACAAAACCGACTTCAAAAAAAACACTACTCAGTGAAAAATAACTTTAATTTCGGAAGTCGGTGGCAAAAACCTAAAATACAGATCCAAAGACACTGACTTCCGAAATTAAAGTTATTTTTCACTGTGTAGTGTTTTTTTGGAAGTCGGTTTTGTTTTTTGTAAAAAAGTTTTTTCCTTGGCTAGAATATCCGTTACAAGAACGTTATTGTTGTTTTCCTCGGGAACAGTACTTTTTTTCGGAAAGGTATCCTATGTCCGATTCTGTACACCTGACATCGTATATGCAAAATTTCAAGATGATCGGTTCAGTGGTTTAGGTGTGAAAAGGTAACAAACAAACAATGAAACTTAATACTTTCGCATTTATAACATTATTTAGGAAGTTAGGATATTTTCAGCAAATTCGATGCTGATTACTTGTTTTGTATTTATGAATAAATTGTTTAGGTTTTTGTGTAGTGAAGCGGAATTGAACCCATACGATCTTGTCGTTGAATCCACATGATTATGTTGATGATGTGAGAATTCTATTTTTGCTTTATGCCCGCTGGTAGCAAACTGATTTGGTGCTGGCTTGGTTCAATTTAATACATTACTATGAAACAATTTGTTATGAAATTTGTACGGTCTCATCGCCGCACATTTTTCTGCTTACTCTGTAACCTACTTTAGGCCAACGATGCGCGTCATAATTTAGCATTATAAAATGACATGAATAACGAATTTAAATATAGTGAACTTATAACTGTGTAGTTATCAACAACTGAGAGAAATAATCGCCTTCCACTCTAAAACTGTTACTTGCTTCTAACTTAAATAAACTTAACTATTAGTGCATCTTGGTGGAACGTGTTTCTCTATACAACTGAACTTACAAATCTTCACGAAAAAATGATGTACGGAGTCAACTGCTACAACCCGTACATTTATGGTCCTTCGAGCCGGATATCTTTACTTACTTGGAATAACCTTACCAACAAAAATAAAAACACATAATACGTAATCAAATCATACCCTTCTATCTGTTCAACAACCTATAACAAAAAGTATAAATCTCTCTTCCAAAAAAACAACCCTCTCAGAGCGACATATGGGTCCAAAATACCGTCATAACACAGTAATTGTACCCAAGATACACGTTATCAAATTTCGAAGGACGCACGATCCGATTCGCCGTTTTTTATTAAGTTACGAAGATACACCTCACGATTTGTTGTGAGTCCCCAAATACGATCTATGTCTCGAATTTGATTTTGCCTGAAAATAATAAAGTTAACTCACCTAAATTCGTTACAGGATTTTTTCTGAAAGTCAATGCTTACCTGAAATGAGAAAAAAACATGTGTTTTTATTTTTGTTTTAGAAGAATTCCCAGATAGTACTTTTATTTATTTAGAAGTGAGGTTCATAATATATCGGAATCAATGAATCGGAATGACTTCAAAAGAACGTGCGAGTTAACTGAAATTCAGTTTCGTCTTTTTCTCTATTTTTCCAGAGTTTGCTTAGTTGAACTTACTTATTGAAAGATACGCTGGTTTATTTCAAAAAAGGTTACTACTATTTTGGATTCTATTGGTCCGACTATTTTTCCTTTTCAATAACCATCTGCTGCCTACAGGGTAATGCTTCTTTCACCTAATCTCTCAAAGTTCAAAACGATGTTCATTCATCTAATCATTAACACTCCATCTGTCCTTTAATCTTCATTCACTGCATTAAACCTAATAGATGCAATAAAGAGTACAATGCGTGCCACGAAAGATGAGACTTGACGAGCGCAGTACCGCGCCTCCCGCGCTCTTTCCGCCGCCCCGATGACGCCCGGTCCCTTCCCGTCTCAGACCTCATACCGCTAAAGAGACCTATAAATCAGAATCAAAGCAAGTTAAACTACGTGGTGTGTCGAGTCTCATCTTTCGTGGCACATATTGTACACCTAGCGAGATTGCGTCGCCGTATTAGATGTCCTACCAGCATCTCATTTGATTGCTAAGGCCATTAATTGGTTTTAGTGCAATGAAAGCGATTTAATTGAAAGTGAGCAGTGAAGGGTTAAATACACACGTGAAATCACGTGGAGGGTCGTAGACGGATTAATTAGAGTTGAAATTAGTGTCGAAGTACTTGATGCTTGAACGCTTCGGGAGCATTATGACCTAAAATTAGATACGACGTTTTTGCAACTAAAAGGTTGCGGTTACGTAAATAATTACTTATGAGTTACGACCTTGTTGATTAATTTAAAGCCCTTTAATGGAGAATAAAGATCTTTTTTATAGAAAAAGTTTTTGCATCCATTCCTCTTCATAAATTACTTTAATTTGCTAAGGAGGCATTATAACATTAACGAAAGACGTATACATAGTGTCGATGTCGATATAAAATATTTTCTTAAACGTGACAAGCCCAAATGAAACCACAGATAAAAAATTGTTGTTTCTCGTTTACGAAACCCAATTTCACAAATTAGCCTCAAAACCCTCTGAATAAAGTTGTACAATTTTGTTAGCACTCTAACGTTTCAGTCTAAAATTATTCTTTTACATAACACTTCAAGAGCTTGCAAAAAAACTTTCACAAATATAATAATGGATTCCACAAATCGTGAGTAAAGATACTGAAATTGTTTCGTATTTACCGTTATGTTTGTACATAAAAATAAAGCTTACCTATATAACTTTATGTTATGTTGAGGTGTAAAAGCAAATAGATCTAATAGACCTTAGCAATTTTAGGATCGTAGAACATAAAGTCTTAATAAAAGCACGTTTACATGCATGAAGTCGGTTATCCGAATAATACTTTATTACACTTTTGACAGTAAAGTTTTGACAGCTCATATGAAATGGTAATGAAATGTCACAGCGGAGATGAGGGGAGGACACCTGTAAAATATTTTTCAATACACTTCCTCGAAAACTGGTTCATATCGCACTACGATTAGGTTCACAATGCAATGTATGTCGCACGCGTGCGATTTTTCATTTTCCACGCACGTGTGCGGGAATAAAAATTGCCACAGATAACTTATACCTATACTTAGTCCAAATTGGTTCAATGCCTCTATTCACAACTCTCTATTTGGAGGTGAATGTTTTTTTTAAATCTCGGCAAAGAGGTATGCGTCTTTACGGCGTTAATATTTTTTGAATATTTAAATAATGTTTATAAATAGAATATCATCAAAAACTATACAATAAAAAAACGTTAATGAACAAATTAACATTTATTTGTTTTCTAAACTCGAAAATATTTGAATTTTATATTTTTAATATTAGGCTGTTTATCGGCTTTATACCTTTGCTTCTCCTTCAACCTGGCGAAAGCAAAGCGCGGAAAAAAAAGAAAATTTAAATCATAGTTTCCTAATAATTCATGAAAAAAATATTTTCCGTTATTTTATTTTATTTCTTTAAAAGTGTATTGAAAAACGTCCTTTGATACTCGTGGACATTTGTTATTGCAGTTCTCGGCTCAAAAACAACCTCGCCTACAGCTCGGGTGTTAATTCCGCCTCGAATGCAATAACAAACGTTCTCCACTTTATCAAAATGTACTATTATTTGGTAAGTTATGGGAAGGAATTAATTTGAAGTATTCACAGGAAGTTCAGGAAGATTATCTTTACCTGAATCTAGTCCAAAAAGGGGAGGGTTACGTGTTTGACTTGTTTGTATATAAGTATGTATGTATTATGTCCATCCCTATGTTCCTTCGAAACTGCTAAACGGCTGAACCGATTTTGAGTATTGATATGTCGTTAGATTCGTGTTCATTGCGTGAGTGTCACTGAGAAAAATAAATGATAAAAATCAAAATGACTAAATTTTGGCACTCAAATGTATGTTTAAAAAAAAAACTCCCAAACCTATCGGGTGGGGATTCAAAATTAAGGGTTTTATAAGGTGATTACAAAAATACATACAAATTATATTATGTTTAAATTAATGTGATTTGGAATGAGAAATGATAAAAAAAACAGTCGCGAACTTTGGAGTTAGTAAGTAAGAAGCCGTTATCACTCGATTGTAAGTGGGTATTGTACGCACGAGAGTTAATTATTATAATATAATTCTTAAAATCGAGTGAATAACCCAGAATTTTACTGCTTGAAAGATAATTTTAACAACCGTTACCTAAAAGCGTTACCTTAATATAGTGAGAGAAAACTAAAAAACCGGCCAAGTGCGTGCCGCACCACGCACAATGAAGGTAGTTGAAAATAAATTATCCCAAAAACAAACTTAACATTGGATACCACAAAAAAACTTTTTATGTCATAAAATGACAAATTCTCAATTTTCAGACTTTTTCCTTTACTTGTGCTGGAAGACCTTGCCAAATTTCATTATTCTAGATCAACGGGAAGTACCCTATAGGTTTTGATTTACTTGCTACAGTTGCGAGTATGAAAATGTGTTACAAAATGGCCGTATTTTTTTATTGCATTGACTTAGAAGCTTGATTTTTTTAGGACTCAAAGGGACCATAGACTTACCTATTTAATATAAATTTCATCTTGATATCTCCACGCGTCCTTGAGAAAAAGGGTCTCAAGGACGCGTGGAGATCAGAGAAGTCTGTCAAAGACTGACAGACTTGAACATTTTTTTTATGTGATAGAATTACAAATTAACAATTTTCGGACTTTTTCCTTTATTTGTGCTGTACGAACTTGCTTCGTATCAAATTTCATGATTTTAGACCAACGGGAAGTACCCGGTATAGGTTTTCACTTACTTGCAAGTATCAAAATATGTCGCATAAATGGCCGTATGTTTTTATTGCATTGACTTAGAAGCTTGAGTTTTTTAGGACTCCAAGGGGCCACAGACTTACGTTTGTGATATTAATTTCAACTTGATACCTCCACGCGTTCCTGAGAAAAAGGGTCTTGACAGACTGACAGACAGACAGACAGACGGAGAAACAAGTGATCCTATATGGGTTCCGTTTTTTCCTTTTGAGGTACGGAATCTTAAAAAGTGTTTAAATTAAATTAAAAAAAACTGGTCAAGAGCGAGTCGGACTCGCGCACCGAGGGTTCCGTTCCGATTTCAGAAAAAGTGTGCTATTTAGAGACATCGTTTTATTTTTTCTGTAATCTTTACATAAACTTCTATCACAAAGAATAATTTCAGATTTTTCTCTTTGCAAACTTCGGAGAAGGGGGGGGGGGAACGGTATTTTTTTTTACATTTTTCACCAGAAGTCGAAAACTATGTGGCCTAAAAAACGAAAAAAAATGTTTGAGAATGTGCAAACAACGCTCTCTCATTATGATACCTCACATGTCCTAGTAGCCCCACTTTTAATTTTTAAGACACCCTTTCAGGCCCTAATGCAAAAAAAATATAAATATTTTTATTTCTTTCTTATTTGCAAAATAGTTGGGTAAACCTCATCTAAAACCGTTCCAAATTTCAAGTTGATTTCAATAGCATTAGTAGTTCTTTAGATATCCAGCTGTGGCAGACAGACAGACAGACAGACAGACAGATAGACAGACAGACAGACAGACAGACAGACGGACAGACAGACAGACAGACGGACAGACAGACAGACAGACAGACAGACTGAGTCAAACCATAAGGGTTCCTTTTTTAACATTTTGGTACGGAACCCTAAAAACTTCACAAGCGAACACACATACTGACGTACAAACGTAAAATATTGTCTTAGGTAGTTTTTTTATCACCTTTTATCCTACCTAAGAAACAGCGGCGTCTTTTAACACAGGTATTACCAACAAAATGTTCACAACTAATGGTAAAGAAATAAACATTTTTGTGTTTTTTAGGGTGTCGTGGAGTAAAAGTAAACCGGTCAAGAGTGAGTTGGACTCGCGCACCGAGGGTTCCGTTCCGATTTCTGAAAAAGTGTACTACTTAGAGACATCGTTTTATTTTTCCTGTAATCTTTACATAAACTTCTACCACATAGAATAATTTCAGATTTTTCGCTTTGCAAACTTCGGAGATAAGGGGGGGGTAAACGGTATTTTTTTTTACATTTTTCATCAAAAGTCGAAAACTATGGGGCCTAAAATAAATTAAAAAAATGTTTGAGAATGTGCAAACAGCGCTCTTTCATATGATACCCCACATGCCCTAATAGCCCCCCTTTGATTTTTTAAGACCCTCTTTCAGTGCCTGTTGCAAAAAAAATATAAATATTTTAACTGAACTAGTTTCATTTTTTACTGTAGTTGTGTTAATTATATATTTATTGTGCTGCTGGTCATGTTGTGCGATTACGTTTTGGGTGATAATCAGGTCGAAACCTTTAATGTGAATTTAGTTATATATCTACTTTGTTTGTTACCTGTTGTAGTTGCCATAAGAATAAATAAATAAATAAATAAATTTCTATCTTTTTTGCAAAATAGTTGGGTAAATGTCATCTAAAACTATTCTAAATTTTAAGTTGATAGCATTAGTAGTTCTTGAGATATCCAGCTGTGACAGACAGATAGACAGACAGACAGACAGACAGACAGACGGACAGACAGACAGACAGACTGAGTGACACCATAAGGGTTCCTTTTTACCATTTTGGTACGGAACCCTAAAAATCAAAAACCTAACTGCGTTAAAAGTGAGTTCTAAAAAAGATGGAAACAAGATGACCTATTTCTGTCTCCAATGCCACTTAATAATACTATAAACCATCTCATGTAGTTGGAGGTAGCTTCTTAAAAACAGTAATTGCAGCAGTCAGGTTTTTGATTTTTTAAATTTACTTTTTATATGTACTATAGATAAGTAGATTGGACGGTTAAGCACAGGATTAACACCGGATGGATGAAATGGCGGCAGGTCACGGGAACAATCTGCGACTCCCGCATTCCCCTTAAAATTAAAGGGAAGATATACAGGGTGACTTTGAAAACATGCGACAAAATTTAAGGGGGTGTTCTACGCATCAATATGAACAACTTTTACTAAGGGACCAACATCGAATTCGCAAAAAAAAATTACCTTCCCATATTATAGTTAAAGGTATTGGACCCTTTTGTAAAAGAAGGTCGGATTTTTTTTTGCGAATTCGGAATTGTTCACATAATAAAAGTTGTTCATATTGATGCGTAGAACACCCCCTTAAATTTTGTCGCATGTTTTCAAAGTCACCCTGTATAAAACAATGGTTAGACCTGCTGTCTTGTATGGATCAGAATGTTGGGCCACAAAAGGGATGAGTCAAAAGCAATTGCATGTAGCTGAGATGAGAATGTTAAGAGGGATGTGTGGTGTTACACGAATGGACATAATAAGAAATGAGTACCTAAGAGGAAGTTTGAAAGTGGTACGGGTGACTGAAAAGTTGTGTGGAAATCGGTTGTCATGGTATGGGCATGTGATGCGGAGGAATGAGGAAAATATCGTGAGGAAAGTTTTGAGTATGAATGTCGATGGCTCTAAGAGTAGTGGAAGACCAAAGAAATGATGGATGGACTGTGTGAAAGATGACATGGCTAGAAAGGGTATGACTACCTAGATGACGACTAATAGAGAAGTATTGAAAAAAGGACATGTTGCGCCGACCACAAATAGATTGGTATAAGGGCAGGAGAATGATGATGACTTTTTATACTATAAGTTTTGGAGCCTGCCAGGTACTTATCTGCCAGGAAGAAAGAAAGATTGATTTAAACCCTGTCAAGTCAATCACACACTTCTTACAGGAATCTCAATCTTACAGGAATATGGAGTGTGAAATACTGGATCCAATAATCTTAAATCTATCTATCTAATTTATAAAAATCAATTACTGTTCGTTTGTCTGGCTAAAACTCGAGAACGGCTGGGCCGATTTAGCTGATTTTGGTTTTGAAGTGTTTTTCGTAGTCCAGGGAAGGTTTAAACGCTGAGAACAATTGGAAAAGTTGCCGGGAAAATTGTAAAATTCGGGAAAACTGAAAGTGGATTTTCTATGGGAATTTTGAATTATTGATGGGACAGGACAACGTCGGGTCAGCTAGTCGTCAATAAAAAGTTAGCAATCTCAAACGCACTTCTACGACTAACACATATTTTTCCAGTTGGAACACTTATCATTATCAACTTAAACTTAATTAGTGTACTTGAATATAGCTTAGCGACACGACACGGTTGGCGCAGTGGTTGAGCGATTGACTGCTGCGCAGCATGTCGCGGGTTCGATTCCCGCACGGAACAAATATTTGTACGACCTACAAGTATTTGTTCCGAGTCTGGGTGTTTTTCTATCTATAATATGTATGTATTTACAAAAAAAATTGTATATTAGTAGTTTATCAGCCATCTCGTTACCATAACACAAGCATTAGGTTGCTTAGCTTGGGACTAGATGGCGTTGTGTGAAATGTCCAAGGATATTTATTTATTTTATTTATTTAGCATCATCCTCTCTAGGCCCTAGGGATATTACCTAACATACAAAGTATAATGAAACAGTGACTTTATGACAGAAATAATGTGAAAATATGCTGTACAAGTCACCTTTATGCTTTTTACGTAAAGCCGAGTTAATTTGCTGTATAAACTTTGATGAGCTATAAAAGTGTTGTGAATGTACCGGTCTATGTTTACTTATGTAGGTATTTATTTTTATACCTACACAGTTGTACTGAAGTTAAGTAGCAGAATTAATAGTCTAGGCTTTGGGAGAGGATGTTTTATTTCGTTATCATTATCTACAACATGAACGCGTTAAGAGCGTTGGCTCGGTACGGCATTTCATACAAGCTTTCAAGTCCTTTCTTATCGAAATGACTCAACCAATTTTAATGAAACTTCATACGCATAAGCAGGATACATAGGTCTAAAAAGTTAGTTAAGAACATTTTCGAAATGTCTTATTTAAAAAAAGATAAATGGAAATTTCTGTTTCTAAGGAATATTTAAAATCAGTCCAATTTAGCTGTAACACTATTTTTCGAAAATGTTCTTAACTAACTTTTTAGACCTATGTATCCTGCTTATGCGTATGAAGTTTCATTAAAATCGGTTCATTCATTTCGTTAAAAAAGGACTTGAAAGTTTGTATGAAATGCCGTACCGAGCCAACGCTCTTAAGGTTTTTTAATTAGCTTCAAACTTTAGAATTTTCAAAACTATATTTCTGCTTTACTAGCGGGTAGCTCGTGGCTAAGTAATGACAGCCGCACGGGTCGACCAATCAGGTACGCAGGGCTGCAATATACGATTGCAGCGGTTGGTCCGTGGATTGGTGACCATTTTGAAATATCGAGACTCCTCCGTGCCTCGGAAAGCACGTTAAGCCGTTGGTCCCGGCTGTCATTCGTGGATCTTTGATAGTCGTTAGGTACGGGTCGTCAGAAGCCCGAAAGCCTGACAACCAGTCTTACCAGGGGTATCGTATTACCCAGTAACTGGGTTGTGGAGGTCAAATAGGCAGTCGATCCATGTAAAATACTAATATTAAGCTGAATCCGGTTAGACTGGAAGCCGACCCCAACATAGTTGGGAAAAGGCTAGGCAGATGACTATCAGTAAGATTATTTCTAAGAATAATTTCTAGTCACCATCAATACCTACCTATTTACTATGTATGTTTGTCAACTATCAAAAAAATATTCTGAAAATTCCAAAAATATTTTACAAGAATGATGACTTTATATGAAGACCCTCAATATGAATGGAGCCTACATAATATTCTTGGAAGGATTTAATTGTGGGCTTTGATTGTATGGACACTGACTTCGCTGAAATCGGTACAAATGGACATTGAGTACGAAGAAGAATGATGGGTGGCAGGAGGTATTGACTTTGACTTTGTCATCAATAACAAGAACAGTAAATAAAAATATTGTCTCTTAGCTTTTGCTCGCGGATATTTCCGCGTGGAGGTCGGAAATTATCCCATGGAGCGAACTACCGGCATAAAATTCCTAATCATAACTCATGGTCTATCGATAAATGCACACGGATAGATCCAAATTTCATCCAAATCCGTTTAGCCGCTAAGTTATAAAACGGTAACAGACAGACTGACTAATACTGTGCTTTGTACATTTGCATTTTATTTATGTATAGATATGGATTTCTCCTCAAGGTGGACCGATGACCTTGTAAAGGCCGCAGGAATCCGCTGGATGCGGGAAGCAGATAACCGGTCCTATGTCCAGTAGTGGACGTCTTTCGAATGAAATGATGATGGACTTCCTTGACCTATGATTTTATTAGCATACATTTTTCTTTGACCCATGATTTTATTAGCATACATTTTTCTTTGACCCATGATTTTATTAGCATACATTTTTCATTGACCCATGATTTATTAGCATGTACATTTTATAGAATTAGCATTAGTATTCTAGTAGCATAATTTTTTCTTTGACCCATGATTTTATTATCATAAATGAAATTTATTTTTATTAGGCACTGGCTTACTTAGTAGGTACTTCTCTTCCGCCATTTTCTTCACCGAATCTTTTTCACGTTTTGGAGTTAATTTGTAACATAAAGCTTGATGAGTCATAAACTCGTTTTATTTAGTTTTGATGTCACAAATATGAAGATAAGTGATGTAATTTCATGCTTGTTTTGAAAGGCTTTTTATTTGATCTTTTTACTGTCGTACGAACGTGTTTTCTCAATAAAACGTCATGATTTTTTATGTTATGTTAAGTGACTCTGGTTGGTAACACTGTTGTTTTAAATATATCTATGTCTGTCATTCTCATTAGTCACATCAAAAATATTTTTTTTAAAAATTAGTTTGTATTATTTTGTACCCTTATTGTTTTGATTTTCATTTTGATTCTCTTTCTATGACTTTCGTATATTGTATTTTGATTAATTTGAATGATCTTCCTTATCAACTTCTTCTTGTACTTATCTAGATAATATGTGACTGATGTGGTCGCCTATGATTGCAGTATGTAGCCTCAGTTGGCGATCCAATATATAAATAAATAAAATTAAAATAAAATTCTACAAATTTCCTAGCGGGAAAAGTCAGGTCTTGTGCTGAGCAGGATATATTATTCTTCCATATACCAAGTTAATTGACTTCATAAAATCGGTCTTGAGTTAACATTGGAGTTTAGAAATTAAAAAAGTGCTAATTTCCGTTCCAGTTAGTTATACTTGCGGGATGGAAGATAAATATAGGATGGCTTGTTCTATTGTTTTCTAAGGCTCTTCCCAACCATGTCAGGGTCAGCTTTCGGTCCATCCAGATACGTGTGAAGAGTAATGTGACTGCAGTCTCTGACCTCGACATTTCCACTGTCGTATTACTGAGCCATGAGATAGCTCTAGGCCATTGTCACTTTTGTGAGCTTTTGATTAACTGTGTCGACTGTAGATGTTCGTATGAATACCGTGATAGCAAGTTTTAAGTATAGGCAATTAGGCAGTGCAAAAAGGATCTCAATATTATAGGGATGGACACCCAGCCTCGGATTGACCGCGGCAAGTGCAGTCTGACCTTCCAGATTGGTCCTATTGTTGTCTGTCTGGTGTACTTACATAACTTTTATGCTAACAAGAACACGTTATTATTATAAAATGTGTCGATAGATATCAAAAACGCCCAAGTCACGTTGAAACATTTTTCGGATAACGATGTTCTTTTCTAGTTGGAAGTTTACGCTAGTGAAAAGCTGTTAATATTATTTTGTGCTATGAATATTAAACTTGGCAACACTCACAAAATAAAAAGTAAAATAAATTCACAGTGTAAATATACATTTTCGATGAGTTTTAGCAGGACTTAGGCGCATTAGATATAATACTTATGGATTTTGTCAATATTGAAAAATGGAGCACTGGACTTGGGCGAGTTTGAAATATTGCAAAAGGACTTAGGCGAGCTTGATATTACATAACGATTAGTGTACGGACTCAGGAAATTAAAATTAAATATTATCATTAAAATACTTTTATTCTTAAAAAAAAAAGAATTTACATATATTCGTCTTTTTTCTTATTTCTATTATTATATAAATGCAGTAAAATCACAGACCCTGTTCAAGACATCGCTGTCCTGAGGTACTATATTCTTGTAAAATAATCTTATAATACACTCTAACTTACCGATTTTGTCCATTTTTTGTTATGTTATCAGTTGCACTTTTCTTCTGCTTCTTTTTTGCTAATTCCGGAGGCACCACTTTTATTAAATTGTCCATAATTAAAATAAAAACACGGAGCGCGATTATTACTAGCACGTGGAATAAACAAGAATGGCGGCCATGACAGAGTAAAGCTGACGTGTGATTGGCTGTAATGGACTTGGGCTCATATGATTTGAAACGCGCGTATGACTTAGGTGGGATTGAAAAAATGTATCAACTTTCGCCCTTAATTTCTTTAGGAAACTGAGGACTTAGATTGGATTGATCTAAAGCGAAAAGAATCGTATTTTTTTGCTGAACAGAAGAAATAAATAAAACATCAAATGGCCGGTTGATATCTGTCGACACAAATATTACCCTTACTATAAAACAACTAGTTTAATTTGGAATATGTTTAACATCAAAATAGATTATAATCCCTAAATGGATCTTAAAGACGTCCCCAATATCACAAACTATAAACTGTCTACTACTACGAATAAGTTAGAACTTATTCGTAGGTCTACTATTATTATTTGCGTTATTTCAGGGATAAGGAAAATAATATGAAACACTTTTGGTTTATTGGAAGGTTATTTGATTACCTACTCGTAACACGTCCGCATTTGATGCTGGCCCCGAGAAAAATAGGCCTAGTGCACCTCCGCGTTCTCAACCGTCATGGCAGAAAATGTCATTCGTTTAAAACTAGTGTTGCCAGTATCATAAATAAAATGTCCCAAAGGTCCACTAAGACAAATTAACGATTTAATTATTTCAAAACTCAACATTATGAATTAAGTCTATGCTTATTATATTTACACTACCCACAAGTTTCTATTTTCAAATGTATAACTTCAAAGGAGCTCGTGGCTAAGTAATAACAGCCGCACGGGTCGATCCATCAGGTTAAGCTACGCTTGCCGAGGTTGGTCAGTGGATGGGTGACCATCTTTACATACTGAGACTCCTCCGTGCCTCGGAAAACACGTTAATCCGTTGGTCCCGGCTGTCATTCGTGGATCTTTGACAGTCGTTACGGGTCGTCAGAAGCCCGAAAGTCTGACAACCAGTCTTACCAAGGGGTATCGTATTACCCAGTTACTGGGTTGTGGAGGTCAGATAGGCAGTCGCTCCATGTAAAATATTGGTATTCAGCTGCATCCGGTTAGACTGGAAGCCAACCCCAACATAGTTGGGAAAAGGCTACAGGCAGATTGATCATTTCAAAAGCGTCATTGTTATTAAAATACTTTCACTAAAATTACCTTAACATCTCATTAATCAAAACACTCCCATTCCAAACATTAATCTTAATATCAGTATTAATTTGTTTCACACGCATAATTATTTAAAAACAAAGTAACCAAACAAGTCTTGAATCCTTGCTTACAACTTAACTCGACAACTTCGCAAAGTATAAATTATAAAATAATTATAAGTTCACAACTTTGTTTGAAAACATTTTGCTTACAGATTCACGTACCCTCGTATATGTTGTGTTGGAGAGAGATTAGAATGAGTTAATGTGTTCGTTGTAATTTAGGGTTATATTTCTTTAACACAACCTACGCTTTTTGTTTTTGTTAAAAGCAAAACTGCTGCTGCGCACAATGTAAAAGAAACTTTGTTTTCAGCGCAGTTATCGCCGCCTACGACCCCTATGTGCTTTTGACATTATACTTTTGAATTTTTTTACGGAGGTAAAGAAGTGACCCGTAAAAAAAGATTCTTGACTATGTATATACCCCAAGTTAAACTGTGCCTTACTTATGGCTGACCTCATCAGTAATTTAGTATTTAATATAGAATAGTTAACGAGTATATCAAGAGTAAAGACTACGAAAAGATTGTTTTCAAAACAATCAATTTGCCTAGCCTTGTCGGCTTCCAGTCTAACCAGATGAAGATGAATACCAGTATTTTACATGGAGCGACTGTCTATCTGACCTCCACAACCCAGTCACTGGGTAACACGATACCCCTTGGTAAGACTGGTTGTTAGACTTTGGGGCTTCTGACGACCCGTAACGAGTGTCAAAGATGATAGCCGAGACCAACGCTAGCACGCTTTCCGAGGCACGGAGGAGTCTCGGTATGTAAAGATGGTCACCCATCCACGGACCGACTGCGGCGTAGCTTAACCTGATCGATCGACCCGTGCGGCTGTTATTACTCAGACACGAGCCCCTCCCCTGATTTTCAAAACGCCTTATAAAAATTAAATTGGTTTGCAGAAAAGGAGTTGTACTTACTATCTGTCGAGAGCCAAATTGTCCATAGTTACTATTTTGGAATAAACTGGGTTCAGCGAAGTAACTAACTTATCTGAATGCAGTTCGTGCAAAGTTTGTTTTTTTAGGGTATTTTAATGTGGAAGCGAATGAGGAGCTCGTGGCTATGTAATTAAAGCCGCACGGGTCGATCCATCAGGTTAATCAACGCTTGCCGGGGTTGTTCCGTAGATGGGTGACCATCTTTACATACCGACACTCCTCCGTGCCTCGGAAAGCACGTTAAGCCGTTGGTCCCGGCTGTCATTCGTGGATCTTTGACAGTCGTTACGTGTCGTCAGAAGCCCGAAAGTCTGACAGCCAGTCTTACCAAGGGGTATCGTATATTACCCAGTAATTGGGTTGTGGAGGTTAGATAGGCAGTCGCTCCATGTAAAATACTGGTATTCAGCTGCATCCGGTTAGACTGGAAGCCGACCCCAACATAGTTGGGAAAAGGCTAGGCAGATTGATTTTAATGTGGAATCTCTCAGTAGCAGCTCTTTGCCCCAGCTTTTTCCCTTATTGCTTGTGACTAAAATATAACTGGTGAAATAGTTATACGATGGTTACAACTCTGCCTAACCCTTTGAGGAGGACGGGTGATGATGTGATGTGTGGTATCGGTGTCTCCTAGCACTTGCCTACCATTCGATTCTACCCTCCTCACTCAACAACCAACAACAAAGATGGCGGCCCCTCACGTAAGAGAAAGTATTCGCCCCCAATAAAAAATACTTCGACAAAAAATTTAATAACAGATTCCGGTAAAGTTGCAGCGCCGTTGTGCCTTGTGATTTGACAACTTCGCCTTATTGCATACATTTGTTTATCCGTAGTTCTGTGTGGGGAAATTAAAATATTTGACTGCCTACATCCAATAATGGAGGTCCAACTTTGATATGAATTTAATCAAGTTTGTTTCATTTCTATTTCGTATTTTGATTGTCCGTTTTGTCTATAAACTATACATAATTATAAAAAGGAGTCGCTTTTCGTGTTTGTCTGTGTAATCGCGTTGTTCTTCTAAACTACGCAATGGATTTTGGTGTGGTATTCATCATCGTTTAGAAAATTTACTCCGCGAGGTTTCTAAATGTAAACGTATATAGGGTGTATCAGCGTGTGGTAAAATTTAAGGGTGTGGTGAAAACCATCCAAACTGAACAACATTTTTTATTGGACCAACATCGTAAACGAGAAAAAATAATCAGCTGTTCTATACATTTGGGTCGAGTAGGTATTGAAGTCTTGTACGGGACAGCTGATAATTTTTTCTCGATTACGATGTTGGTCCTATGGAGGAAGTTGTTCAGTTTGATGGTCTGTACCACACCTTTCTGATACTCCCTGTATTCCTGTTTGTTCTCCAAGTTTCTTGTTATTGCATAGAGCTGGTTTATCTTCCCCCTGTTTTATCTGGCCCCTTTTGGATAGCCCCTTATAATAAGGTAGCCCTTATAGCCCTAGCCCCCCCTTTTTAATAAGGTTTTATTTCCATGATTTTTTTCACCTGTGATTTCCATGATTATTTAATTTTTATTTTGGCCTATTTTAACCGACTTCCAAAAAGAAGGAGGTTATATATGTTCGATTTTGTTTTTTTTTATTTTGTGATGAGCAGTTGACATTAGGCTATTGTAACTTAGATAAATTACAAAACTAACCCACTAAAAAGTGGAAAATTTCATGGCTTCGCATTTTTTAACTCAAGTACGGTATGTACCTATACCTATACCGTAAGTACCTATACCGTAAGTACCTACTTGAGTTAAAAAATGCGATGTCGAAGGCCTACAAAATAATGGTGTCAACAACGTACTTCGTTTCAGAACGCTCGCAATATAATAATAATAAAATATTTTTATTTTATTTTGTTTTTAATAAAAACATTTAAAAATGTAAATTATAATGTATAATGTAAGTATTGTATTTATTATTATTATATTAAATTATAAGTAAAATAAAGGAAATAATATTAATATCATAGTGTAGATTGAATATTGGATTGATCATAGTGGAGCTCGTGGCTAAGTAATAACAGCCGCACGGGTCGATCCGTCAGGTTAAGCTACGCTTGCCAGGGTTGGTCAGTGGATGGGTGACCATCTTTACATACCGAGATTCCTCCGTGCCTCGGAAAGCACGTTAAGCCGTTGGTCCCGGCTGTTATTCGTGGATCTTTGACAGTCGTTACGGGTCGTCAGAAGCCAGAAAGTCTGACAACCAGTCTTACCAAGGGGTATCGTATTACCCAGTAACTGGGTTGTGGAGGTCAGATAGGCAGTCGCTCCATGTAAAATACTGGTATTCAGCTGCATCCGGTTAGACTGGAAGCCGACCCCAACATAGTTGGAAAAAGGCTAGGCAGATTGAGTGTAGATTGAACAAGTACCCTGTAACTTATATGGTCCTGAATTCGACTCACGTGTGATAGATGAGACAATACATTCCAGTAGCATTTTGAGGCGACTGTTAGCAATTGACCAGTTTGAAGCATTCGTGAGGCACACATCACCGATGATATTCACATTTTTGAAGCATTCGTGAGGCACACATCACCGATGATATTCACATTTTTGAAGCATTCGTGAGGCACACATCACCGATGATATTCACATTTTTGAAGCATTCGTGAGGCACACATCACCGATGATATTCACATTTTTGAAGCATTCGTGAGGCACACATCACCGATGATATTCACATTTTTGAAGCATTCGTGAGGCACACATCACCGATGATATTCACATTTTTGAAGCATTCGTGAGGCACACATCACCGATGATATTCACATTTTTGAAGCATTCGTGAGGCACACATCACCGATGATATTCACATTTTTGAAGCATTCGTGAGGCACACATCACCGATGATATTCACATTTTTGAAGCATTCGTGAGGCACACATCACCGATGATATTCACATTTTTGGTGTAGTCATGAGGTACACATCACCTTTTATTTAAGGGTTATTGGCTATGTACAGGGTGGAATTTTGTAATGCCACCTGAAGGGAAAGTACTCTTAATACTGTAGATAGAAAATTTTACTCAAAGAAAACATTCCTTTATTTTTTAATATAAAGAAAACTACATTCAAAGATTTTCGAAAATTCGTTAGCCATATCCGGGAATCGAACCGACTAAAATCTGTAAAAATTACACCCTGTACTTTTATTGCATTGATCGGTAGGATCATATAAGGATGAAATCTCTCTAACAAACTTGATAAATTAAATGATAGGAAAACCATGAAATCTTCAATTTTAATTTTTTAATATATTTTAAATCTTAAATTTCAAGCGAATTTTTGAAAATCTTTGAATGTAGTTTTCTTTCTATTCAAAAATAAAGGAATGTTTTCTTTGAGTAAAATTTTCTATCTACAGTATTAAGAGTACTTTCCCTTCAGGTGGCATTACAAAATTCCACCCTGATACATGTGTATCACCTTGTTTTAGGTATCAAGTCTGTATCTCCTTTTGCGTCAAACCATGCAATGTCATTTTTAACCGACTTTTTCCTCCTTCGTTTCAAAAGCATCAATATTTCTTTAACATAGCCTACTTATCGGAGTAGTGGTGGCCCCGTGATAACGGCCGCGACTTAAGAGTTGTAGGTCGTGGGTTCGAACCCAGGCAGGGGCATTACTTTGTGTAAATTAATTCATTACCACTGCTCTCAAAACGGTGAAGGAAAATATCGTGAGGAAACGCATGTCCGTGTCGAACCAAAAATTCGAAGACATAATTTTGACATCTACCAACCCGCACGGGGCCCGCGTGGTTCATGTCTCAGCAGAGGCAACATTATAGGCCGATTGTGTAGTAGGTACCTACCAATAATAACTTTGACGTAAAGTTGAGTGTAAATCAAGTTTCAATTACGTACTAAATGCTTTCACTGTCTGGAAAAACATCAAACACTCAACACTTTACCAGTCAGCACAAATATCTTCACAAGTGATTGCAAACTTTGTCAACATCTCATCACTATACTCCAACAAACAAGACACAATAAAAAGAGCGAAACAAACAAAAACAAACGATTGTTTACATTGAACATAAACATGAAAGCAAACTCTCCAACCGACAAATTGTTCAAAGATGTTTAATATGTTTTGGAACATTTTTTGTGTCTGTATCAATAATAGTTACCAAGGTTAGTTTCATGTCAATAGACATAACAACATTACGCCTGTAATCCCAGAAGGTTTAGACATAACCTGGAAGAATGGGGGGAAGGGGAAGGGGAAGGTTTAGGTTAGGTGGAAGGATTAGGTTAGTAGAGAAAGGTTAGGTTAGGTGGAAGGGTTTGGTTAGGGGGAAGTGTTAGGTTAGGGGGAAGGGTTAGGTTAGGCGGAAGGATTAGGTTAGGGGGAAAGGTTATTAGGTTACGAGGGAAGGGTTACATTTCACCAGTTAGGTTTAGTTAGTCCCATGTAATACTATGTACTTAAATGTTATTTTTAAATGGATACATAGATAGCTCTGTGATAAAGGATAATGTTTAACCGTTACTCTAAATTGTCATGGGATATTCATGATTTTTCGCCATGCCTCGGAGTCGAACCGCCGCCGCTCGAGCCCAGTCTCGTGTCCCTCGCACACTCACTGCGCTCAACGCTCTCTTGGACGCTAAGCCTGACTGTGATGTGTTCGCAGACGAATGGAAGATCTTGTCTGGAGTATTGTGAGATGAGCATCTAAGACTGTCGAGTAGCAGTATACTTTATATTGATTTGTCTTTAACTGATATAAGTGGCCTTGGCCACCTTATAAATGTTAAGCTTGTGTTTAAACGCCTACCAGAAAAGTACCTATTTTACTACCAAAAAATACGAAATACCTACCTACCAGAGTGGAAATGCTCATCAAAATGGATAAATGCTCACCAATTTTAAAACCATTTTATTGTGAAATTATAACTTTAAAAAAATTACAACAGGTCAATGGAGTCCCGCTTCGCGAGGCTCCTATTTCTGTTTGCTGGGTTTAAAGAAACCTAACCAACTAAATCTCGGGGTGTTCCTGACGTCGAACGTCTAGGGTTTTCGTCAGCAGGTCGACGCAGATATGGTGAGCATTTAATTTTTTTGGTATTGATTATATTTAATCTCTAAATGTTATTTCTAAGTAAATAAATGTTATTCCCTTGAGAGTTAAAATGCTTACGACAGATATTTTCCTCAAGCCAGGAATGCTTTAGCTAGATTCACGTTTGCAAAAGCAGCGGGTGACACTAAGCTACTGCATAAATTTGTTCCTGACAGGTCAAATTCCTCTGTCTGGAAAATAAAATTCTACACCTTTGAATTTTGGGAAATTCTACCAAAGGTGGCAAACCCGCAGTTCCTACCATCGTTGCACTTTAGACCGAGATATCGCAGCAAAATGTTATCGCGCTGCAGCAGCACTATTCCAAGGTACAGTCAGCAACAGAAGTCGGTTAACACTGCTACTTTTTGACATCATCTAAATTAACACAAAATGATACGATAACCTGCTTTATAGCATTTCATTTATTACTTACAAGTTAATTTTATTTAAAATTCACATCTGTTCCGATTATAATGAAGTATTTTTCTCAATAATCAAGATTTAGAAAACATAAGTGTTAATCAAATTTTGTTGCTGACTGTACGAAATGCGGGGAATGTAATAATTTACAACTATATTTCTCTCCAGATTATGATGCGGAAACCTCATCCCTCATTCCAAAATAGCAAAATTCCAATAGGAGCAATTCCGAAAGTGAAATAATAACATCTTTATGTAAACGAAGGTCAATGGTGGTCGTTTTCTGAACATAACACACAGATTCGAGTACACTGAATTAATTTTATTGTTGAACTTAACTTGTTTTTGGGAGCCTTAACTCTAACTGGATCAAGGACTGGCCTCTTTCGACAACATTCATTTTATTAGTCCCCAAGTGTTCGGAATTCGAACGAGTGTTTGAGATTTGAAGAAAAATATTTTGATAAAGTTCGTTGTTCCGGTTTTTGATATTCATAGCAGCAAATCGTTGTTTAGTGGAGTTGGGTGTGAAATCACAATTTGATGTTTCTTCAAAACAGTGATCATTATTTGAGTCTCCGTAAATAACGCAATTTCTGTCGTCTTACTTTTTAAATCTCAGGTAGAACTGAAATATACTAACAGCTGAACTTTCATAAAAAATAAGATCACGAAATTATAACTACAAAATAATTTAAATAAAAAGTAAGTCTAAAGACAGACAAATAAAAATCCAGAGTCACACGTAATCTGTTCGATTTACGCCCTAACAGGACGGATTTTTAATTTGTCTGTCTTTTTCTAATTTCAGATGAGAATATTTTCTTGTTTCATACTTTTTAGAGCGTGATTTTTCAGTAGTCGGGTTTTAGTTTTTAAAAACTAAAACACGACTACTGAAAAAGACAGACAAATTAAAAATCCGTCCTGTTAGGGCGTACATCGAACAGATTACTTGTGACTCCGGATTTTTATTTGTCTGACTTTAAATTTACTTTGTACTTAAATTATTTTGGGTTTATAATTTCGTGATAAAGTCTTTGCAGAGACAATTTACATTTTTAAAGAAGAATAATTATTAATATGTATTTTGGGTAGGTTTGGAGAGAAAATATGTTTGGCTCACATCTGAGGCGTGATTTAGAAATTATTCCCAATTATCGGGTGCATGCAAGCAAAGCCGTGAGCAATAGTTAACAATATAATATATATTTTTGAAATGTGCTAATTAAGCCCTTTCATTTGATACCCAGCATCATTGATTTTTTTTTTAGGTCATGACTTTATGTGCTTTATAGGGCGCCATATTTAATTCAATGTGACGTTACATAGTCTATAATTAGCGGATAATCAATCACATTTGTCAAATTATGATAAGAAGTTCAGAAGTTATGAGGGAACAGATGAACATACATACATACGTACCTACATACATACCGGTCAAAATCATAACCCTCCTTTTTGCTTCGCCGTATTCAGGTAATTACAAATATTAAATCCAATGAGTTTTATACCACCCCAGAGATATTAAATACTCACTGTTGTCGCTATTTCGCCAAGTTTTTCGAAGACATCGTTGCAATGAACTGTCACTGCAAAAGTAATTAGCTTTCCCTTTCCAAAAAGATATCAAACTAAGATAATTAACAAGAACTTGCTCCAAAATATTTCACGGGAGACACTTCCAGATGAAACTTAACCCAAAATATTTCACAGGAGACACTTCCAGATGAAACTTAACCCAAAAACTGATTAAATTTTATGATACGACAAGTAGAAGTCCCAAATTGTCAAGTAATGCACTCTTCGGTCTTTTGTTCCTGAGTCGAGATTATTATTTTTGTAATCATACACTCGTAGGTCGAGGGTGCACTTAAGGCTATTTTTACGAAGACAAAGAGATGTTTTTTTTAAAACAAATGAGTTCAGATATTTTTGTTATGAAAATGGTTCCATGTTAGTAAGGAAATGTAAGAATAACATAATAAAATGTTTTATTTAGTTTGCAAGAGACGAATAGATGAATAGTTTCGAGTGGAACTCGTAAATATTAAATTATATTAGATGGCACGGAAAACAACGATATTTGAGTGCAAGTTTCATTACTTTCAGTTTTCAAATATTTGCATGGACAGGACATGTAGGTTTTGAAAATAAAGAAAAGAGATTTTTCTGTACAAATGGTTCAGCAAATTATCATTTCTTAAACTTGTTATACGACTCGCAAATTTGATGGTAACTATCAGACCTTCAGCAAAATATTCCTTTTATTTCGACTGTCAATTCTCGTCGCTTAGAAATAACATAGTAGCATCCCGCAGTTTCACCCACGTAAGTCTCAAATCCGTGAGAATATCGAAGTAAAAAGTATTATATGTGTTAATCCAGGTTATAAACTATATGTGTGCCAAATTTCATCAACATCCATTTAGTAGTTTTTGCATGAAAGAGTAACAAACATCCACCTACAAGCTTTCGCGTTTATAATATTAGTAGGACTCAAAATTCTGCTCACTTTAAACCGAAATAAGCGAAACAATGGAAAATAAATCAATTTATAACATTTACGTAGCACAATCAGCCAATATCGTCCACAAAGCGAGTCTGAGGACCATTCCTGCAGAATAAGTGGAGGCCACAATGGGCCTCCAGGCTGAATGTGAGGCCAACAGCCTGTTTGCTTGGCGCACACTTCTAGGCTAGATAAGTCACGCTTTAGAGACTTGGTAGGGTTGTCAAACAAAATATGAACGGATTTTAGGACCTGTAAAAAATTGTGCATGAATTTTCTATTATTGATAAAAATTATAAAAGTTTAATTTGCATGTTGCACGCATGTTTAATAGTCACAAAAAATCAAATGTGTTTTTTGGATCCACCAACGTGTGAAATGTCGACTGTATGAATATTTATTTACCATGTAATCTCGGTTAACCATGGCAACCTGTGGCTTTTTAAATTGAGCATGTTATGCTAATGGTTTTTGTTAGGGTTAGCATGCATAATGAGTTTTACATTTGTCTTTTAATGAAAATGCATGCTCTAGACTTATTTTAGTTATTCTTGTTCTCTTTTGAGTTTATGAATACAATAAAATAAAATAAACCGGCCAGGCGCATATCGGACCACGCACAATGAAGGTTTCCGTAGTTGGCATGAATTCATGCCAAGAACGAACTTAACATTGTAGTTGAAAACCATAATTCTCCCATAGGCAACTGCAAATGTAAGTTTGTACGCACAATATTGGGATATTTACGATGTTATTTTAAGACCATAGACTTCTTATAGGTTTTTCTGTAATTTAAAAAAGTTTCAGTGAAAAGAGGGGAATGGTTAAGTTTCAATTATTTTCTAAATAACTTTAAAAATATTTATTTTAAAATGATTAAAAAAATATACTTGAGATCCTCGCAGTAAGTTCTTTTATTTTATAATGTCACACTGTACAGTGTGTCAAACTTTTTAAAATTTTCTTATTTGTCCCTCAAAAGTGACCCCCATATTCAAAATTTATTTATTTACATAACACGTCCATTAATAGGTCCATTAGATTCGGAGCAAATTGGTTGTGTACAGACACACGAGTGATACCATAAAGTTACGTTTTTTCATTCGGACATACGGAACTCTAAAAAAAGAAATATTCTCCTCTTGACCAGATAACTGAACAATTCAAACTAGCAGCACTAAGCATGATTTCTGAAAGAAACATAATTTATCAAAAGTTCAGTGTCAGCCCTGCATCAGCGTCGGCTCTCGCAACGACACATGACGTCATAAATCCTGCTTAGCTTCGTTCCGGTGTACGTGTGTATTTTTGTATTGTCGCTATAAGTTTGAATCGCACAAGCTCAATCTTCTTGTCTTTTACGCCTTTTTTAACCGACAAAAAAAAGGAGGAGGTTCTCAAGTCGACCGACCCGTATATTTTTTTTTTATTTATGACCACGCACAACATTTTACAGAATTCTCTGGTTTTTTTTTTTTTGTGTCATTCGAGAGGGTATACCTCAAAGTTAGTCCCATATAAAATTTATTAAAAGTAAAAACAGTGACATTCACAATATTAACACCAGAAATAAGGACAAATTACGTGCTCCATTTCACCGGCTACATAAGGTTCATAACTCATTTGTTGGGCTTGATGTAACGTTTTATAACTAGCAACCTTCTTCTTTGCTAGATTTTTTGCCTTTTAATGCGTTTAAAATTAAAGTAAAATCGAATCTTTCTCTGCACTATATTCTATCAACAATTACTTAAACGATAAGAATAGTTGGTAGCTGTGATTAACTCAAGACAATGTTTATGTTATGTTCTTTCTCCAGAATTAGCTTACATAATGACAGGTTATGAGTTCCTAAAATTGTTAATTTTATAATAATATAATTTAATGTATTGTGTTGCGTAAATTATTTTGCATGCTATTGTATAAAATCAGGTTCTTCTAACTGAACAGACAGCTGTGCTGCTGGACAGTTTGTTCCGCTACTTCTTCTTCCCAGCTAAAGCACTAGGAAGTGGTGAAGGGCGGGCGTTTTGTGGGACTGCCTTATGTAATTTTGACGTTCAAAAAGTGCTTATTCTCAGCCTAATTTGAATAAAAGACTTTTGATTTGGTTTTGATTTTGGAGGGGACGCCATTTATGGATATATTAATACTATTCTTATTGGTGATGGCCTTCAAAAAGTTCTGGTGCGTAGTAAGTACTCGCCACTGGCGTGCGTGTATGACCAGATTGTATGAACGTGAATTAATCAAAAGGAGTATGTGAGGGTTGTAGTACTGCGTTCTGTGGTTTCTGCCTATCCACATGGGACTAATGCGTGATGTACTTATGTGTATTATTAGTTCGTGCTGCAATTTAGGGAGTGACTGGATTACTCTGGGTATGAAATGTTTGAGCCTCCATTGATTAAGGCGCTGATTTCCTGAAAACGATCAAAAAGGTGGTTTTTTAAAGCTGTGTATCTCATAAACCGTAAATAATTTTGACATGTAAAAAAAATATGATATTTTCAAGTCCTTTTCGCATACAGTGATGGAAGCTGTAAAATATGCACATATCACAACACTAATAGTTGACTCACCAACGCACCACCGCTCAGGCGGACAGTCCGAACACGACCGATCGCCCCACCAATCGGACCGGTATTTATAACCGAGCGACGTACGCGTCTGAGGCAACGTCACAATACTGTCATCGGCTCGTATTGCGATATAGTGATATCTACATACACTACATCCCTTCCTTATTTTAATTTATTTTATTTCTGTATTAAATCTCCCCTGCATTAAATAATAAGGACCTTTAGGAAGAAGTGATACGTTTTTATATTTATCACCTACATAGTATGTATTAAGTTACAAGTACCTAGTCTTTATTTATTAAAGAACACCAACAGCATATACATTCAACATTGGTTCAGTCTGCATGATATTACTTATACTTTTCTGTAGTGGATCACTTATCTATTTAGGAACTAAATTAGGCATTCACTTACCCAATTTAGGCATCTTTATCAAATCAGTTTTTTAATCAATTAATACAAGTGATTGCTTTATATTTTTACCCCATTGTAATCAATATAATTTCCTGTGTACTTTGTTTAATATATTTCCTTCCTTCTTTCTTTTCTTTCTTGTGAATGATAGTCTGACTACAATGTTCATGCAAGCTAATTGATATTATATCTTGATTATTGATGATAACTATGTTGTTCTGTATGTGTTATATCACGGCCAATATTGCTCATGAGGTGCAGTCAAGAGAGACCCTTCGCCACATGTGCTTACTGTACATGAGGTGTGGTCGAAAATTTTGAGTATGAGTGGCCCAGCCATTCTAAATAGAAGTGGTTTGATACCACTGTTCTCAACTATAACATCTAATTCTCAAGGGACTTGGTGATCAGGGATCCTCACACAATCATGAGGGTTTTCATAGCTTCGTTTATAGTTTAGATTTTCTTTGTAAAGGCGCTTGCTTACAAAGAAAATCACTTTAACCACAAGGTGGTATTTTCACACTTCACACACTGCACCACACATTGTTAGTAGCCAGTTCATTGGCTAAATAATATTGCTGCTGGTCCATTAGCCTTACCAATAAATTAATTATTTGCCTGCAAAGTTAAAACATTTGTTAATTAAATCAATCAATCAATCAATAAGCCTTCATCCTGAACTTTTAAGACTAATCTAAAAATATTGTAGTGCTTTACAGATTGTCTCTCAGTTCAGTGTGCCTCTTGGCATAGGCTTCCTCTAACATCTTCCATTGCTTTCTATACCTAACCGCTCTTCTCCAGTTAGGACCGGCTGTTAATCTTAACTCATCCTCCCATTGCCTTCCTCTATTCCTTTTGCCATTTTATGGTACCATTCAGTGATTATTTTAATCTATTTTTCTTGAGTACTTCACAGTATATGGCCTGTCCAAGTCCACTTTAGTTGATCTATCTTTACTAGCACGTCTGTTACTCTAGCTTTTGATCTTATGCAGGTGTTTCTTTTCCTGTCCTGCTTTTTAACTCAAATCTTCTCCAGGGCTCTTTGGCAGTGTACTAGACTGTCCCTGTGAAGTTTAGTGAGGGACCAGGTTTCAGGTGAGGTAGGGGAGAATGCAGGTAAAACTTTCTGTTTAATCTATGTGCTTGTTTCAGTGGATTTCATTACTTCCTTTAGGGACCAGTATTTTTCCCAGCTTATTGGCTATTCTTTTGTTTATTTCGTTGGTAGATTGGTCTCTGTGAGAGATGATTTGTCCTAGGTAAATATACTCTTCTACGCACTTCGCGGTTAGCAAGTAATTTGGTCTTGTTTATGTTCATGTAGAATCCGATTTTCTCACTTTGTTGCTTTAGGTCTTCCATCATTTTCCTTAGATTATGTGGGTCTTTTTTCAATAAGACAATGTCGTCTGCAAAACTTAAATGGTTCTGTTAAATGGTTCCTTAAATGACTGATAATCTGCCTAGCCTTTTCCCAAGTATGTTGGAATCGGCTTGCAGTCTAACTGGATGCAGCTGAATATCAGTATTTTACATGGAGCAACTGCCTATCTGACCTCCACAACCCAGTTACTGGGTAATAGGATACCCATTGGTAAGACTGGTTGTCAGACTTTCGGGCTTCTGACGGACGACCCGTAACGACTGTCAAAGATCCATGAATGACAGCCGGGACCAACGGCTTAACGCTGCGCTGCGTTATGCTCCAGTGAGTCGGAGTGTACAGCTCTGGGTTGAGGCTGAAGGTGATGACCAGGAATGCGCGTCCGCTGCATGCTGGTGGTCAGGATACCTGTTGAAGCCGTGGATGCTGGCTGGCTGTGTGACTAGCCGCTTGAAAGTTTGAGGAAGTGATGCTGATGACGTCACGCTGATGTAGTTGCACGAAGGCTGCGCTGACGTTCATGCTCGGGGTCACCAATTTAGAGGTATGAGGAACAGGGTGTAAAGTTCACTCATCCTCCATTGAAAAGGGAGATCAGAAGGTTGCGTGTTCATATTACGTCAGGGTCACCAGTTTGGAGGCATGAGGAACAGGGTGTAAAGTTTACTCATTCTCCATAGAAAAGGTAGGATCCTCCGACCAGACGGATGTTGTGTCTTGGTGGGCTGCTGCCCGACGGTTGATGTCGGGACGTTGTATTTATGCTAATCGCGTGGTAAACTCTAATTGCGCGATGCAGGTTTGCGTGACGTCATGTCATTGATGCGTAGTTGATATGTGGCGATGCAGATGCCATCACATGCTTTCCGAGGCACGGTGGAGTCTCGGTATGTCTAGATGCCCATCCACGGATCAACCCCGGCAAGCGTAGCTTAACCTGATACATCGACCCGTGCGGCTATTATTACCTAGCCACGAGCTCCTCACTGTTTAATGACCAGTATGTACTTAAAGAGTACCACTATTTTACCTATTTTTCTTTTTGATAACTGTCAATTAATGACCAGTAGGTATATTCTACTGTTAATACCGTCGTTCTCTGATGACTTGTCAATTTAATGACCAGTAGATATATTCTACTGCCGTTAGCGTCATACTCTGATGACTTGTCAATTTAATGACCAGTAGATATATTCTACTGCAGTTACCGTCATTCTAGATGACTTGTCAATTTAATGACGTAGATTTATTCTACTGCAGTTACCGTCATTCTAGATGACTTGTCAATTTAATGACCAGGAGCTAGGTTCTATTGCTACCACTGTCATTTCCCGACAACTGTCAATTTAATGACCAGTAGAAATGTTCTACTGCTATTTCGCATTGCGCGCATTTTGCACATTTTCATATGGTTATACCACCCAAGGACTCCACGAGACAGGATTGACGTAGTATGGAGTGCATAAGCAAGGTATCCTTTGCGTCGTATTACATTTGTTTGGTTATCTCTTTTCTTAATAAATCTCAACTGTTTCTTCCTCATTCTTTTCAGTTTAGTTATATTTTTAATAACTTGTAATAGTTCAGTTTTATGTTTGTTTTCTTCTGCACGTTGTAAATACTGTCGCCGCCTTTCCTTATTTTTGTTTCAATTCAGCTAACATTTGTTTAGATAGCTCGTTTGTTTTCTGTAACTTTTGGCGTAATGCTTTTTTCTTTTCTTTTCAAAAGTATGCTTGAGTCCCTTAGTTTTAAACTTTTCTTTTTTAGATTTCCAAAACTTTCCAGACTTGGAAATACCTCTAATGGGTTCTGTTTTACTTGAAGATGTGTCGTGTTTACTGTTGTCTTCATCTCTGCTTTTTAGCTATGGTTGATACTATGGAGAGAACGGTACGATACTATGGTTAGTATGTGTTTCTTCAACTAATCATATAGCATATTTCAAATAACTAAGCATGTGGTCCCGGGTCCGACTCTCAGGTCGGGCAGCGTCACTTAGTTTCTCCATCACGAACCTCCCAATAACATACCGGAGTCTGAACTGTAGTCCGTTTAATGGCAACAGACATGCCCAACGTTACTGGTGAAACGTGGTTGCATCACACATCTCTGCCTATCCCTTTGGGGCACATAAGCGTGATGTTATGTTTAAATAATTAAACCACAATTTTTTCCTTAATAAACAAGATAGTATTTAAATAGTTATGAACCATTTATTGTTTTAGTCTTCTCCTTTTATTTACGTCCTTTCATTTCTAATGAAAAACTCTAACGTATTTATATTCATAATTTGACGTTTGAAATCAAAGAGATTTAAGATACTATAGAGAGGCTATCAGAAGAAATGTCACATAGAAACTGTTAATGCCAAGTCTCAGTGACGCCATCTAGCATAATACTCGTACGGCAAAATTACATAATAGCCAGGTATGACATGAATACTTGTACACTTTTACCGACACCAACCTTTGATTTAGCAACCGTCAGATAGTTAGAAATATCTAAGAAAATTATTTAATTTATCTCAATACTCGATAAATTATAAAATAGTAACGAAAATAAACCGTAGTTGAATCAAGTCATTTCATAACTACAAGGTTGCAATACCACAATGTATAATTCGGCATATTTTCTTCGAAACTAATTTTCATTTGGTGGACACGAATATGACGTGACCTGCAGGCGTATCACACAAGACTAAGCGACTTTTGACCACTAGGACATAAGTATTGGATTACGATTTTGTTCGCTTTGTCCCGTCTATTGTTAAGTAATATTTAATGTCTTTGTTTGAAATGTAACAATATTTTGTGTATTTCCTTCCGAAATATATTATTTAATTATCTATCTGTAGGAGATTATATTTTTTCCATCCATTAAAGGGAAATAACAGTCGTCATGTTCCTCATAATAGTTTTTTTTTTTAACATGAATAATCGTCATTATTACATTTATTTATTATTATAATTTGTATAATAAAATATAAAAACTCACGGTTTCCTCCTCGTCGCCAATGTAAAATATGCACATATCACAACACTAATAGTTGACTCACCAACGCACCACCGCTCAGGCGGACAGTCCGAACACGACCGATCGCCCCACCAATCGGACCGGTATTTATAACCGAGCGACGTACGCGTCTGAGGCAACGTCACAATACTGTCATCGGCTCGTATTGCGATATAGTGATATCTACATACACTACAGAAGCCAAAACATTATTAAACATACTTTAATGCACCAAAAAAATCTTTAAACATACCTCCTAATAATCTTTAAAAGCTGTTTATACCTTCATTAGCAATTATAATTATAATTTAAAATATACCATGAAATGTCAAATTCCAAACTGCATCCAGTGATGGATTACTTTTTATTAAATAGTTAAATTCTAATTTTATACGATTTTATTTGCACTGTTACGACATAATTCCGGTGCGCGTGAGAATCTTCTATTTCGTGCGTCAAACTAGACAGCCATAAAGCCATTTCACTTACACACCGAGCTAAACCACGCTTGGAACCAGGGCCTTAAACTAAAACCCTTTGGGATTCAATTTTCCTTATTGTGAGAAGTGGCAATAATGGGAATCGATTTTCATTTATTTCTTTCTCAGAAGTGGCAGTTCAAACGCAATTTAGCATTTTATGGCGACACTTTTTAATTTAATTTGATTTGACATAAAAATAAATAAAAGCCAATGAAATACTTCACTATCACTACATAGCATAAAACAAAGTTGCTTCCCGCTGTCTGTCTGTCTATGTATGCTTAGATCTTTAAAACTACGCAACGGATTTTGATGCGGTTTTTTGAATAGATAGCACTCTATCTTTTCAAGAGGAAGGTTTATTTAAATAATACATGCGCGGGTGAAGCCGCGGGCAAAAGCTAATATTGTTATAAATTAAGGTCGCTATTTGTCTGTCTCTGTAACAGCGTTGTTATACAAAACTACGCAACGCTTTTTGATACGGTTTTCACCATCATTTAGAAAAATGTATTCTAGAAGGTGTCTATCACTATCACTATCACTATCACTATCACTACATATTATAAAACAAAGTCGCTACGCTGTCTGTCTGTCCCTATGTATGCTTAAATCTTTAAAACTACGTAACGGATTTTGATGCAGTTTTTTTAATAGATAGAGTGATTCAAGAGGAAGGTTTACATGTATAATACATGCATAATGTAGTAGAGGAACTAATAATTTCAGAGGCTTCTAATGTGATGTCGTAAATAAACACATTTTTTTTCGCTTACATTGCAAACGCTGGCTGAACCCAATGAGATAGATCAAAATAATGTACTACAGTATTGTACACCTTAAAAAGTTCTGCAAAAAAGTCCCCGATGACATATGTCTATCTCTTAGGGATAACCCACAATAACCATTTTTTATCCTTTTATTTTCACGAGAAATAATGGCTTATTTACGAAGCGATTTTAAGCAATACAGCATTAATCCTTATCCAATTAAGTACCTTAAATAAATTGTGCATTTACTATAGATCAATAAAGCCCTTTACAGTATGTAATTTAAATGAATATTTTCGAAGATATTACAGACTAGCTTTTGCCCGCGACTTCGTCCGCGTTTCCGTCGTTTTTCGTAAAAAAGTACCATATGTCCTTCCTCACGGTTCAGTGGTTTTGATGTAACAGACAGATTAACTTTCGTATTTTAGTAGGGAAATATAATATGTCAATCCACAATACTGTTGAAAAATATCGCAATAAGGAACCGCAGAATATTATTATTAATAGCTGTGCCCGCGACTCCGTTAGCGTGTAACTCCTTGTATGTTATTAAGTTAATATTGTATTGGACTGCTAAGTTATCGGGAGTTACACGTGTTATTGTGAGTCAACCATAAAAGATAGACATATGCTGTTGCGGGATATGTTTTTAGATAATTTTATGTAGAACATTTCCGGCATAAATGATTTCTGTGTAGCTTTAACCATTAAGGCTGCACACGCGACGGAAGCTTAAAAAATGGAGCAACTTCTCCCGTTTTCCCAACATTTCCCTTCACTGCTCTGCTCCTATTGATTGTAGCGTGATGAAAAGTATACTATAACATCCCCAGGAGTATGAAAAATAATTGTACCAAGTTTCGTTAAAATCCGTTGAGTAGTTTTTGTTTCTATAAGGAACATACAGACAGACAGACAGACAGACAGACAAAAATTTTACTGATTGCATTTTTGGCATCAGTATCGATCACTAATTACCCCCTGATAGTTATTTTGAAAATATATATCATGTACAGAATTGACCTCTCTACAGATTTATTATAAGTATAGATTTAAAATGCAGGGCGGCGGTACATAAATAGCGCGTCGAACGCCGCGCTTCATGATTAGCAGAGATCGCACGCGTTTATCGGAGCGCTCGACGCTCTAGCGAGGAAAATAACAATTATCCATACTAATATTACAAATACGAAAATAATTATGTCCGTCTGTAACCTTTTCACGCCTAAACCACCGATCAGATTTTGATAAAATTTGGGAAGGCGGTATAAGGTGGTATCCTAGGGAAGGACTTAGGCTACTTTTTGTATCAAAAATAACGCTACGGGAGGTGATACAGGGCATGAAAGTTTGTATGAGAAACCCAGCATTTCTTAAGTTAGGGATATGATAATTCAAATGTATGTTTCACTTGTACTGCAGACTGTACGGGGTTTATCCATTGTACCCGCTGATGTACCCCACCCTGTTTGTACTGGGCATGGTCGGGTACAATGAATTGAGGGTGCGACGGCAGTTCACTCTTGTCGTCTATTTAATAAAATTACTCCGGGGCAAGGAGCACAACCCAGGAGTACTTCAGTGCTTGCGGTTCTCTGTTCCAGACCGCTACGTGTGGAGGCGGCGGCGCCCGCGACTGCTGGCTGTGCCAACTGCCAGAACTAACCTGCTGGCTAAAGCACCTCACGCGAGCAATTCGTACTGTTAACGCAGTTCAGAATAGGTTGGACATTTTTTCGTGTTACTTTAGTGAACTTGCAAAGGTAACATTAAATATAATATGTTACGAAAGCATTCATTAGTGTAATTTTAGGTTTACCGTTCATTTTGTGTTCAATGTTTCTTTTATTGTTTACTTTTTAATTTTTGACTGTAAAACATATTTAAGTTAATTTTGTATAAGGTTACTGGTATCGTTTTAGTTATCAGTAATTTTGTATTAATGTACTAGTGTGTAATTGTTAGTAATGTAAGGTTATTTTAAATAGTTAATAATTATTACAAGTAGTCTTAGCTGTCGCATTAGGTTTGTAACCTGTAATGATAGTATAAGAGTTTTAAATAAATAAATAAATAAATTTATGCTTTTGGTAGGAAATAATGAAATAAGTGGTTCAGCGTTTTTGGAAAATCATCCTCAAAGGGTGTAAAATAGGGGTTATTTTAAAATCTACAAAACTGCACGGATATCGATACAATTTGGCAAGGCTATAGATGGCATCCTGGGGAAGGACACAGCCTATTTTTTATCTTAAACAATTGTCCTACAGGGGGTGATATGGGGGCTGAAAGTTTGTAAGGGAAACCCAGCATGACTTAAGTAAGGGCTATGAAAATACTTTATGGTTTTGGTACAAAATAAAGAAATGTGTGGTCCAGCGATTTTGAAAAATCATCCCCTAAGAGGTAAAGAAGGGGATGATTTTAAAATTCACAAAACTGCACGGATATCGCTATAATTTGGCAAGACTATAGATGGCATCCTGGGGAAGGACATAACCTATTTTTTGTCTTAAAAAATAATCCTACTGGTGGTGAAAGTTTTATGAAAATCCCAGCATTTCTTAACTTAGGGATATGAAAATCATCCCCTATGGGGGTAAAATAGCGGTTGATTTGAAAATTCACAAACACCATTAAAATTTTTGTGTAAGAGGGATTGGGTAGTTTGTATCTTGAAGTAACAGTTACTTAGTCTTAATATTTTTTTAATATAATAAATAGGAATAAAGAGGATTTATATTTTCGCTTTAAAGTTGCTTTCAAAGGCAAGTTGGCAATTTTCCGTTTACTATTGTTTGGTTTTAAGATTTATTATCCTCCAGCAATCATAGGTTTTTTTTTTTTGAGGGTGGGAAATCATCAAATAACTTCTCCCGCTCTGGGTGGAGCGGAAGGGCGTGTCAGACTTTTACTGACTAAAACCCACCCGTGTTCCTTCAGTTGCCTGTGCCAGGGCCGCGGTATCTTCTTCAAACAACCCGCGACCCCGGCGCGGCGGCAGCAATCATAGATACCTATATCATTCTGCGTGCCGCTCCTCGAGTACTATACAGGATATTTTTTAAGTAGTGCGCATATTTTCGCAGGATGTTCTACTCATGAATATGAACAACTTTTACTATAGGAACCAACCTGAAATCGCAAAAAAAAAATCAGCTGCTCCCTACATTCTGACGAGTTTGGTGTAGATACATGTACAGTCTGCAACAGAGATAAGTAACCAGTGTTGTAGTGTGCGTGACACTACAAAACTGTATTGCTACTGTTAAAACGATTCATTACGTACAGCACACAATGCCCTCACGCACACATCGCGTTCATGTGCGAGTGAGTGCGCTAATGTCTTCTCAATTATAGTATAACATAATTTCGCGTTGAAAACTTAAGCGTTCGTAGCCCAACGAATAAGGCATTATACTTCTGAGTACTACGGTGTGAGTTCAAATCTCTGAAGTGATGATTCTTTTTGCGATTTATTATTTTAAGCTAAAGCAATTAGAACAATTTTTGTTAAGAAAATGTTTTATTTATTTAAAATTGCTTAAATAAATAAAACAATTTTTAATAAATATCTTTATTTAAAAAAAAGAACATCAAAAGTGAACATGTTTTATTATAAATACAACAATATGTTTAGAACATGCTATTACATCTTTTTATACCATTATATAATATGTATACAACAATGGGCGGAGTGAATAAACATGTCACATAGATAACAAATATAATCTGATCCAGTAACAATAACATCACTCACACACTCCTACCTACACAGTACCGCCGACTTAATTTATTATGGCTAAATATGCTGTGAAAGTATTAAGTATTTCGTTTAGGTATCTATTATAAAATAAAGTCGCTTTTCATGTCTGTCTGTGTAGCCGCGTTGTTCTTCTAACGCCACAGATTTTGATGCGGTTTTCACTATCATGCATGATAAATATTTAACTTATATATTATAGAAACCTTCATGTTTTAACAAGTCGTAAAAAACGTGCGAATCAGGGCCGGGTCGCTAGTTCAGTTATATACAGATATGAATTACCTACATTTTTGAAAATTAAAATTAAAATAAAAACATTTACCACCTGTATCGGGAACAGTAGGTATAATTACTACCAACCATTATTAATTATTTCTAGGAAAATAATAGATTTAAAAACGTTAAAATGTCTGAAATTTAAAGGTAGTATATAATATGTATGTTACGATAAGTCGGTGGTGATTTTCGACGAAGACATTTTTCATCAGTAATTATGACGACATTGTTTTGTCAATCGAAGTGCCGATATTCCGCAATTTTGACGGTGCACGGTATATAACAAAATTTTACGCGTCGGTTTGCAACATGTCAAACCGTCTGCTTGCAGGTGGTTCCGTACAGTTTGCATAATGACGTTGTGTGCTGCTGCTGTTATGCTGGTCTAAGCGAATGGATCTGATGTATGGGTGGCAACAATTTCACGCACGATGCCGAGGCGAAACATTTGTGTAAGCCAATGGTGTCGGTCCAGGCAGGCGACGGTTTATTTCGCTTGTCTCAGTGACAATGCACCCACAGTCAAACGGTTTTTCTCTACAAAAAAAAAAGTGAAAATATTAGGTCTAAACATACACCTCCCAAATTATAAATTAAGAAATAAAAGTTACACAATATAAATACAATGCAGAGAATATATATTTATATACTTAAATACAATTGATATATAAGGCTAGTGGTCAGTAATAATAAAAATTATAATACGATAAAATGGAAATAAAAAGGCAGGGCGAGTGACCTAGGAAATACATAATATCATACTTATAAAAAATAAAAAATAATATAATATAATAATGACACAAATAAAAAAAACAAACAACAAATAATATAATATAATGATGATTTTTTATTTTTTCTAAAAAGTATTAAACAATATTATTATACTTTATTTAGAATAGAAATCCTTTGTTTAATTACCATACATGCAATTTACATTTTTAAATATTTTAGATAAAAAATGAAATCTTTTAAAATTGTATTTTATTATTATTATCTAATCATTTACAAACATATTCATTATTTTTGAATATTTTATTACAAAACACAGATAAAAAACTATTACTATAATACTGTGTAAACCAATAATGGAAATGATTAAATAATTATCGATATAATGAGTGGCTATGCAGTTAACAAAAATTGTATTTATTTGTTAACTGCATAGCCACTCATTATACTAAATTCAACTATTCCGGTGTCATTTCCTATTAGATTCAACTATTCATATCCACAATTCGTTAAATGAGATACAACAGACAATCATAATAAAACTACTGGGTGGGATCACGGTGACATAATAAATTAATACATTCTAATAATAATTTCACTCACCGATAGCATTGGGCGCCTTGCGATTTCACTAATAGAAATATTTTTTTTCTCATGCAAAACAATAATCTGAGCTTTTTGAAATCTTGTTAAATGATGCATGGTCTAAATTAATCAATATATCACAATCACAAACTTCAAGTGCAAAAGAAAGAGTATAATGTGTAGTTGCTAATGCAGACTGACTACATAAGTTCACAATTAAAGGCAGGAATATATTTTTAAAGCGGGTAGTTAGCTTCTAAACTGGGAAATAATTTTAAGTAGGCGAGAAACTTGTGGTAGATTCTCAAACTGGTCAGAATATCGCTTTATTCAGTTAGTATATTCATTTTAAATTACAAAATCTCAAAAATAATATTTTAGTAAACTCGAGGCTCGAACTCAGATCATTCTGTCACTGTAGGTTGAATGCTTACCTGTTGCGCCACGAGAGCAACTATCCTACATTGCGAAATTATGTTACACTATCATTTAAAAGACGTCAGCGCACTCACTCTATGAATGGGATGTGTGCGAGGCTGTCATTGTGAGCAGTACGTACAGTAGGATATAGTTTTGTAGTGTGCGTGTCTGGTTACTTAATTCCTTTGGCCTGTGAACAGCTGATTTTTTTTGCGCGATTTCAGAGTTAGTCCCATAGTGAAAGTTGTTCATATACATGGGTAGAACACCCTGTGAAAATTTGCGCACTGCTTAAAAAATTATCCTGTATAAGCAGTGCGAGAAGATATTGTCTAGCCGACGTTCGCAATCAATCTGCCTAGCCTTTTCCCAACTATGTTGGGGTCGGCTTCCAGTCTAACCGGATGCAGCTGAATACCAGTATGGAGCGACTGCCTATCTGACCTCCACAACCCAGTAACTGGGTAATACGATACCCCTTGGTAAGACTGGTTGTCAGACTTTCGGGCTTCTGACGACCCGTAACGACTGTCAAAGATCCACGAATAACAGCCGGGACCAACGGCTTAGCGTGCTTTCTGAGGCACGGAGGAATCTCGATATGTAAAGATGGTCACCCATCCACTGATCAACCCCGGCAAGCGTAGCTTAACCTGACGGATCGACCCGTGCGGCTGTTATTACTTAGCCACGAGCTCCTCTAGCGAGTATAGCCGACGTTCGCACGGGCGTAAAAATATCGCGGCGGGATTTTATCACGCACTGGATTTTCAACTCTCTGCTTAGCGCCGGGAGTTGAAAATCCAACAGTGTGTTTTTCGTCACGCTGGGATGCACTCTGTTTTTGCTAGGTTGGATTCTCAACGCTCGGCTCATCAACAAGAGTTGAAAATCCAGTGCGCGATAAAATCCCGCCGCGATTTTATTACGCTCGTGGGAACGCCGACTTGGGGTACTTTTAATCCCGGTAGTACACACGGCTACACATCAAGCTATACATTTCCAGTTTACACTGACCTCTCATTGTAAGGAAATCCTACACAATGCGAGATCAGCTTATACTAGAAATGTATAGCTTGATCTGTAGCCGTGCGTACGTTCCCGTGGGATATTTTCCAACATCCACGCGGGCGAAGCCGCGGGCAAAAGCTAGTTTATAATAAAGTCAACTCGATTTTTTTAGTCAAGTCGTAAGAACCGCGCTAAGCAGAGTCGGGTCGATGATAATAAATAAACAAAAGTTTTAGCGAATCTAGTTCATTTTGAAAATTTCAGAAAATCTATGCCGCAGTCAGTCGTATGTGCAGAAGCACACACAGCTGACTGGCATTTTATAAAAGGAAAGAATGAAAATATGTTTAAACATTTGTTCAACAAACTTTTTGAACAACGGTTTCGGACAATAATGAACGATCATTATTGTTCGAAATCCATACAGGACACATTTTAATTTAACGACTTTGAAATGCGCCAAGTAATAATAGACAAATCTTAATTACAATATACAAGCTAACACTGAAATATATAATAGTATATAGTGACAATTGAGTCAAGCTTTCGGTGCACAAATTTGAAGAGACTGGGAACATAATGCTTGAATAAATTAACTAGGCGCAAAAGGACATCAGGAGTCCTACTCCCTAAGTCCGTCCGTCTTTCCGACCGTCCGTCTGACATTACGATCCATCAAAACAAGTGTAAAAGTTAAATTTTTCGGACGGGCAAAAACACATCGGTAGTAGGGATAACTGGCAAATCATGTTGTCATTCATACTTCGTTCGGGCCCCGAACTAATCATCCATCCGTAGGTGATACGGAGTAGGAAACGCCCGTAACGAAGGCCGAAACTACGGGCTTCGCGCTTAGGGAGTAGGCCCTCAGGAACGAGCATCCGTTGTTCCCTACATTTTGACGAGTTATGCGCACATAAATGTACGGAAAAACGATTTCTGGTTTAGTCCCACAGTAAAAGTTGTTTATAATGATGAGTGTTATACCCCTTAAGAGGTGGCCCATTAATTACGGGACATCCTGTATACATTTCATCAACGTTCCACGCCGTGCGTTAGGCTCAATATTGCAGCCCATTCTCATAAGCTACTCTACCATCTTACAGATCTGTTTCATTACTTACACATTTACTAAGTGCAGCTGCTCCGCCCCATATTTTATCTCCAAAGAAAATAAAATGTGGATGTAAGAAATAACTTTTATTCAGAACTTGTATCTAAGCTTTCAGTGCGAATATAAAATTCCTCTTTATGTTATCTCAATGGATTTGCGATGAGAAATTTTCATTTGGAGGGTTCCGTTGGCGAATTCTTATTGCGATCATAGACGCACCATTGCGGTACATACGGGGTGATATTGTAGGTGTACACGTTCTGCATGTCTTTTGTTTTTGTCTTAGATATTTTTGCATCAATGGAGTGCGATTGGAGTGGATTAGGAACATTTTCGGTTTTTGTTTTGTTTGGTCGTTTCACATAAATAGAACGTCAGTACCAATGAGAGTTTTTACAAGTTAGGCATTAATTTGTGTACCGAGACTAAAAAAAAACAACTGACTTCCAAAAAAAATACTACAAAGTGAAAAATAACTTTGTAATATTTTTTTGGAAGTTGGTTGTTTTTTTTTGTAAAAAGTTTTTTATCTTTCACTTTTTAATAGGTCAGTTTGTAATTTATCTAGTTACAATAGTCTAATGTCAACTGCTCGTCACCTTTTACAAAATATTGTTTTTCCCGATACAAGGACGTTAATAGTTGTGGGGTTAAATATATATATATATATATATATATATACACGACGAATTGATAACCTCCTCCTTTTTGTTTTTGAAAAATCGGTTAAAAATAGGTACCTACTGTAATCACTCGTTTGTGGCACTTGGCAAAATTTTACCCACTGAAATCTTCGCTTCCATTCGTCTTGTTTTATCTAGTCTTCACATCATTAAATCTTCCAACGTTTAAATACATTCTCGTAACTACCGATAAACATAGCGATACATAGGTATATTACATGACGCACATCTCACCACAACTCCATTAACAGAATTCCTCAACGTCAACCCGTCCGGAAACCCGGCGCGTGCCCGCCACAACAGTACCCTCCCGTACGTTTACAGTCCCTAGACGTGGTGTGGGTAATGGATCCAAGATCGATCCTCTGTAATATCCATTTAAGTCTTGAGGCATGTTCGATCAACACTGTGTACATTGCAATACGACGAGGAAACAATTTTTGGCCATTTGGTATGCTAAGTATGGTGACTAGGGTATTCCTATTTTTATGCCATTTTGGGATGTTATCTAGAATTGGTTTGTGGTTTGTGAGAATGAGATGAGTTTCTTCGGATGCAGAATTGAAGCATTTTTAGGGTTCCGTACCAAAATGGTAAAAAAGGAACCCTTATGGTGTGACTCAGTCTGTCTGTCTGTCTGTCTGTCACAGCTGGATATCTCAGGAACTACTGATGCTATCAACTTGAAATTTGGAATAGTTTTAGATGACGTCCCAACTATTTTGCAAATAAGAAATAAATAATTTTTTTTTTTTTTTGCAACAGGGACTGAAAGGGGGTCTTAAAAATTTAAAGTGGGGCTACTATGTGGGGAATTATACGAAAGAACGCTGTTTGCACATTCTCAAACTATTTTTATTTATTTTTTAGGCCGCATTGTTTTCGACTTTTGATGAAAAATGTAAAAAAAAATAACGTTCCCCCCCCTCTTATCTCCGAAGTTTGCAAAGAGACAAATCTGAAATTATTCTATGTGGTAGAAGTTTATGTAAAGATTACAGGAAAAATAAAACGATGTATCTAAGTAGCACACTTTTTCAGAAATCGGAACGGAACCCTCGGTGCGCGAGTCCGATTCGGTCTTGACCGGTTTTTGATATTTCGAATTCTCTAAAAGCAAATTTTGTAGCAAACGAGAGTTCATATCCTATCACATCTGATTGGAAAATTCACTTCAAATAGCTCATTGTTCCACGATTCCCTCAGGGTTAACAAGTAATATTTTATCACTCAGCATCAACTCATAAAAATATTTCAGTACCTATCACTGAAAATGGATTTTATATTTTCAGGAAAATTGGAAAATTGATACTCATGATGACAGTTGTCACAAGATAGTCCTGTTTATTAACCCCCGGTGTCTGATCATCAAGTTTCTAATCAGTGAGGCCGCTGTCAAGTCCTATGTTAGCTTTTGAATATAACCGTAATACACGGCGACATTAAATTAGACGACAGATTAAATTAAACAGGCGAGGCGTGCACAAACTTGGGTTAACTTAGCCGACAGTTTACAACAGCTCAACGCACAGCTAACACCCGTAACATTAAACTCTTTATCCAAACACCATGAAACCATAACGCAGAAATCTTTAACACTCAAATGAATAATATAAACAATGAGACAGTAACAATTAACAATTCAAATCCTAACGTTTACCATCAAGTTTACGTTCGTAATCTGTCTTGTTGGCGTATCGGTGAGATTGCAATTAAACGAGGTTTAATTCGACGATTAGTCTTAACTGGCATGACCCAATTACTATTGAGTTACATGCAAACGGAAGATTTGTGGAAATTACGTATTTCTAGGGCTCAATGTACCGTGTACCGTGAGGTGTCCCTTACACCTAAACCACAACATGGCGTTTCCTCGATCGGTAACTTACTGTGCGCAGTCTCCTTCTGCCCACGAAGGTTCTACCAGTTCCAGAAATGTCCGAAGGTACTGCAACTACTGTAAGCTTATACTTAAATGAAATGAGAAACATTTACTTAGCTTGGGACTAGATGGCGTTGTGTGAAATGTCCAAGGATATTTATTTATTTTATTTTATTTTTATTTACATCGTTTGCTTTTGTATTGATTCAATTATTACAATAAATCATGTCGACCTAACTCTTAGTAAACTGAGAAGTATTAGGATAAATGCAATAATGTCAATCCACTGTGAACTGTCAACGAACACCGATCCCTGGAACGCCACTCACGTTCCATATCTTATGCGGTACAGTTTGGTGAAACGTAACATGAAATGCGACACATGTTGAAACAAATTCGCCTAGATGTTGTGTTACATTTCATGCTGCATTACACAAATTAAGACGGCTAATTTGTGTTACATTTCATGTTACGTTTCACCAATCTGTACCTGGCATTACAACTACTAATGCAAAATGGTTCGATGTGCTTTACGCTTTAATGACAAATCAAGAAGAACAAATCAGGAGAAATTTAAACTATACCAGAATCAATCTGCCTAGCCTTTTCCCAACTATGTTGGGGTCGGCTTCCAGTCTAACCGGATGCAGCTGAATACCAGTATTTTACATGGAGCGACTGCTTATCTGACCTCCACAACCCAGTAACTGGGTAATGCGATACCCCTTGGTATGACTGGTTGTCAGACTTTCGGGTTTCTGACGACCCGTAATGACTGTCAAAGATTCACGAATGACAGCCGGGACCAACGGCTTAACGTGCTTTTCGAGGCACGGAGAAGTCTCGGTATGTAAAGATAGGTCACCCATCCACTGACCAACCCCGGCAAGCGTAGCTTAACCTGATGGATCGACCCGTGCGGCTGTTATTACTTAGCCACGAGCTCCTTAACCTTACCAGAATAAGACATCTATTGTAATAAAGCAGCATTAATTCAATAAAGACAACCTCCTGTGTATTATTCGTCCCATGCTCGTATCAGATCTTACAATAATTTTCTTACCTAATTTATTACTGAAACGGAGCTCGTGGCTAAGTAATAATAGCCGCACGGGTCGATCCGTCAGGTTAAGCTATGCTTGACGGGGTTGGTCAGTGGAAGGGTGACCATCTTTACATACCGAGACTCCTCCGTGCCTCGGAAAGCACGTTAAGCCGTTGGTACCGGCTGTTATTCTTGGATCTTTGACAGTCGTTACGGGTCGTCAGAAGCCCGAAAGACTGACAACCAGTCTTACCAAGGGGTATCGTATTACCTAGTAGCTGGGTTGTTGAGGTCAGATAGGCAGTCACTCCATGTAAAATACTGGTATTCAGCTGCATCCGGTTAGACTGGAAGCCGACCCCAACATAGTTGGGAAAAGGCTCGGCAGATTGATTATTACTGAAAAATACTGGATGACAACTTAGACACAATGTTACGATAAAAATAAAATATTTTTCTATAATCAGTAGTTACATTTTTGTCAGCTATAAATGAATCCGTGTCCTGGAATTTAAACATTAATTCAGCGTTTAAGAGGTCAGAGGAGGCGTTTTACAGATGTCAGCTGTCCACCAACTTGGAACTAACTTGGCGAGGGATTTCCATTGTCATTCCCATTTACATTCGTTAACCAAATGAAAGTTAGTGAAGAAAATATTACAAACCACTAAAAGTTATGTAATGGGCCACAAATGTTGAAAGTTTCGAAATGAAAACACCAAAATCCATCTATCAAGAGAATTCCTGACTGACTGACTGACTGACTCATCAACGCCCAGTCCAAACCCTTGAGCCTAGAAAGCTGAAATTTTGCACAGAGGTTCCATTTATAATGTAGACAAGGAATAAGGAAGGATTTCCTGGTTGTACATTCCCGTAGGATATTTTCACGCGATCGAAGCCGCGGGGAAAAACTAGTTATTTATAAACTGCAGAAGCTCAGACTGCTTCGAAAAAACCATTTATTAAATTCTTCTACAACTAAAAATCTTTACAAACGATAATTTTCTCAAAATCAACCAACAGAATTGGCAGTTAGGAAAACGAAGAATCAAATAACAAAAAGGAAATTCGCTAAATCTTGTTTTTGAAATGCTCTAAATCACCCTCTATACAATACAAAGCGTCCAATCTCTGACCAACTGCCCAAAATTACATGAAATCTTGCCAAAAGTTGGAACTAAACAATTCCGATTTATTTTAAGCCAACCACGACTTTTGAGCAATCTAGTAAATTGGAAACATTGTCGGCACTCTCGTTAAGAACTGCCGATTTGAACGATAGTCCATTCATTAAGTAAGCGTTGATAGATTGTTTTATTTCCAATGTATATACAAAAGTTAGTTTTGTGAGTGATTCGATACATATTGGTTTAGAGAAGTTTACAATGAATGTTCAAAAACATTGTTATTTTCGTGCAATCGCGTAATCCAGACTACTATCTACTCTTAAGGTATCTAAGATGTGTCGACGTCAATAATAATTATGATCATTTTGGTCATAAATCTTTAAGTACATTTTTCAAAAGGACATCTTCATCTAAAAATAGCACGTGGTTATCTGTGGAAAAATACCACCCGTTCACAAGATTATTAGAACTTATTTCCTCATTACAAAAGACTTCTATTTATTCATTAGATTCTGATGCAGAGTTTTAATCATCAGTGATCAGTAAAGAGTGATCTCTGAAATTCTTTAATATTAAAGAATTGGAGTTGGAATTCAGCGATATACGGTTTAACAAGGAGGTTGCAAGTATTGGGTGTAGAGTAAGTAAATTAATAACTACTACACACTATTTTATACTTCTTGCACACTACAGCGTAAACATAACTAACAACCGACAAAAGCGTATGTGGATTGCAATAGCAGCAAAATCTGAAGGATTATCAAAATTTCTACAGGAAATTACCGTATAAAAGTCAAAATCCTTATAAAGAACACCAACATCGAGTTCCGGTAGAAAATCGAACATAACCGGAATCAGATTAATATGATTATTGGCGTTCAAATTAGATTTACGAAGCTCACCCTTTGTTTGTGTACCCATACACATAATTATGTTTACTTTGGTTGTATGCGAGATATTTTGAAAAGTACGTTTTTTAGGGTTCAATTTTGTTATTGTTAGCTAGGTATTAATTTACTAGTTAAAATTCGTTTTCCCCTATAACTACTTAAAGTATTTTTAGACACTGTAAATCAATTGCTACGATAGCATCTCTAAAATCTTTCTCAGAAAAAAAAACACACACACAGATCGCTTTCTTTCTTAGATAATATACATCTAGATCGAGCCACCGCATGGCCGGTCATGAGACAGCAATATTAATAGTGAAAGTACTTTGTTTGGCAACATTTTTAAATTTTGCCATGGAAAGTACTTTGTTTGGCAACATTTTTAAAGCAAAAATACGGCACGCCGTAAGGGACAGAAGATACGATGCTTTGTCTCAATTTTACAATATTTCATTTTATTCAATAACGACAAAAATAAAAAGAAACGTAGAAAAGACGTTCAAAAACAAAATCTAATCATCCACAGACCAGAAAATCTATCTTATATAACAGAAACCAATTTTGTCAATAAAGTCCTATCTGGATTGTTCCTTGTCTTTCGCCACTAAAAAGTGTTTCCCTCTCGTTGCAAACCCTCCGCAACCTCCTTAGTAGTGACATAATGACGTATTTTGAAGCCATAAAACGGAAATGTCAGCTTCTACATATAAAAAGACGAGAAGTATCGAAAATAGGCAGTTATTTTTTTATGGTTGTTGGTAAAAATACCGAATATTATGACATGAAAACAATGTACAGTGGGCTGCATCAATTGAGTACCCAGTTGTATTAAAATTTTTATTTACACCCATGCTATAAATTCTCTATAAAAGTTTCTGAAAAGTTAGCTTATTGCCAACATTAAAACAGCCAGTGTCATAGTAACCATGGTAACCATAATAGCATCCAAATGGGTGCTTTAATGTTTTACTGAATTTCATAATGCAACTCGTTTTCAAAAAAAAAACATTGTAATGCACGCGCGTTTCACTACAACAGCGCCGTAATTTAAAAAAAGAACTTATTCGAATTCACGTCGTATACTATGACGCCGGCCGCCATGTTCGATACGAGTATTGCAAAAAACTGTTTCAGAACCTTTTATAGAGGATTGATAACATGGATGTAGATAAAGTCTTGTATGCAAATGTAAATAATTAGGTATTAAAACACTCATGTGATACTATTATCAGCACTCGGCTTCGCCTCGTGTGATAAACCCGCATTCGTATTTTAATACCCCTTATTATACGTCAGTTGCATAAATAACTATAATACATCTAGGGTACCCAATTGATGCAGCCCACTGTATATGAAGTCTTCAAAGAGATCGGTGGAGCATATTACGTGGATTACTGTACCTACCACTAAATTAACAATGCATAATCTAAGGAATGAAATCCTGTAATTGATCAAATCGCACTTGGTACCTACAACAAATATAAGAGTCACTTAACAAAACAGTTACACCAATATTAAGACGTCGTTTAAAAATCTGTTCACGTAATCGAAAACATAAAACAAATTAAAAATAATTAAACATTTTATAGCCCATAACTTACAGAAAGTGTTTTTACTTTTCTTTCTGAATGAAAAAGGAAGAAGCAATCGCACCAGTTATTGCAAAAGGGAACTTTACTCAACCGACCGCTGGAATTAAGGCGCTCTTTACAAAAGTACAAGGAAAGGGAACCACTTGAATTATTCCACTGAAACTATTTTAAGATCAATTAGTTTTTGGTATGGTTTGAGGAAATCAAAGAAATAAATGGCGCTCATTTAAAACGTTTTCAGGAAGACAACTAAAGAAAAGAAACCGGAAGATTTGGGATTGAGTTGTTAATAGCTTTCATTTATTTTATGTATTTTATTCACTTTTTACATTACCAGGCTTTCAAAGAATCCTTCGTGATTTGAAGGCTATGATTAATCCATTCATAATAAGGATGATGCCCGGGTAAAAAAAAGAAATTCTATTTACTCCGTCAGTCATACAGTAAAAAAATATTAGACACGTATTTTTTGCTTTACCATATTAATAAAAATATACTTATAAAACACGCATTAAAGTTGGGGAGTGGCGGCTCGATACGTCACTTATACGTATAAAATCTAGCTACGCGTGACGTCATGCCATTATTTTAACTCAATGTATCGTCGTAATCTTTTGATTACGTAAAAAAATTAAAAATACGTGTCTAATATTTTTCAATAGCCTGAATGATGGACAAAAAAAAATTTAGTCATCATTAGGTATAATTATTTATATCCAAGTTTTGGTCATACCGCATAGCTAGATCATGCTGCATGTTGTTTCCAAAGTCTAATAATAGTCAAGCGATCCGTGGTCTGGTGGCCCAGTTGAATCGACCATGACTTACGAATTTTATTGTAGGTCGTATGTTCGAACCCAGACAGACACTTAACTTTGCGTAAATTATTTCGTTAGCACTGCTCTCGAAACGGTGAAAGAAAACATCGCGAGGAAACTGACGTCTTCTAGAACCGATTACTCAAAGATAATGTAGGTACAAATTTTGATACAACTGGGGTACCCAATTGATGCACCTCATCAATTGGGTACCCCCCCAATTGATGAGGTGCATCAATTGGGTACCCCAGTTGTATCAAAATTTTAATACAGCTGGGGTACCCAATTTATGCAGCCCACTGTACCTGATGTCCACCAACCTACTCTGCGCCCGTGTGGTGGATTACGGCTCCTCTCCGAGAGGAGGTTTGTGTCGAAGCCTTTTATGCTGAGGGTAGCCATCGTGTGGTTAAATACGTTACAGTTTTTCCCCTCTGAGTAGACGATCCATGACGATTTCCACATAAAAAGAATCTCTTAGTAGATAAATAAAAGAGAACTCTTCATTTAGAGACGGCAAACTGACACCTCTTCTCACTCCTCAGCAATTGAAATGGCTCCACAAATAAATACGTGATACATATTATGTGTATGGCCTCCTCGAAGGGGTTCCGTATGTGTGCTCCCCCTTTCCGGGAGCGTTAAACAAAACAATTCAATTTTCACACAAACTCTGGATTGCTGTGTGGTATGTTATTGGGTGCAGGTTTAGAAGATATTTTGGCGTTATTTTTCTTTGAGTAGCTTCTGTTTAACGAAAGACCTTTTTCAGTGGTTACGGTGGTAATTAGAAAGTGTGAATTTACGAGCAGTGGTTTTTTAAAATTAATTCAATAAATATTACTATAAAAAAATAAATTGCGTTATTAGGATCTAGCTAGATGTATGTAGGCGTCCGTATGCATGAAATAAATAGTTAATTACTAAAATAAATCTCTTGGGAAGTGTTGGGCTGAACCAATTAGAACCGGAAACACAACCAATATATATCGATAATATCAATAGTTCCTGGGCAACTTAACCCTTTCGTACACACCGTAATACTATTGACAGCTTTAGGGAATTGACCGGTTAGTAGCGATAAATCAATTAAGTATATATTTACATTTGACTATGGATCAAAAACCATTTTTTTTTTTTACAATATCTAACACAACTATTTACTAAATTAAATGACTAACTATCTAACTAACTATACAAATAAATACAAAAACAAAAGATCACTTTTAGTCGTCGAATTACTCGTCCGCATCGCTGTCATCCGAAACTTGGCCAGAAGACTGGCAGACTTTGCCAAGTTGAATGGATTGCCATTCAACGTGGCAAAGATGCCAGTCTTCCGGGCACGTTAATTCTTTGGCCAAAGAACGCTAGGATCTACGCTTTGGAATGGGCAATCTAGCTTCATTTTTCTGACTGACCGACCCAAGCCCGACCCTTTGACAATTCAAAAGTGCCTGTAATTGGTTTATTTGAAATAAATGCTTTGAGTTTGACTTTGAGTTTGAGTTTGAACTAGCCAGCTCTCTGGTCACGTAAAGTGTCGGACAGTCGGCGAGGAGACGCGCACTCGGGCCCCACGACCCGAGCGTTCCGACCCCGAACGGCTCAAAACTGTAGTTACCCATGAGGTAACTCGATTTACCTTATGCCAGCAGATGTGCCGGACGGGCGTGATCGTTGGACACGAAGGATTGAAAGGAGGGTGTGAGCCTATCCAGGTGTATCACTATGTGAGGGTAGGCCTCCCAGTCCAAGTGGCGCTGACTCCCTGCACCTTTAAGTTCTTGATATCTGCAGGACAACGGCCGGTCGCTATTTGTTGAAGTCTTGACGAGGAAGGGTTTCTTGACGTTGGAAATAATAACACCAGAACGATAAGTCTTCATGAGATTTCAGGAAGTGACTTACGTAACTCTTCAAGATCAGTAGTTGAAGAAATATTGAAGTAACGGTATTTGCGCCACAGTAAACCCAGCAGCCGCAGCAGCGGCGCTATTCAATTATTGACATGCAAATAGAGATGTGATAACAGTTAATTTGTAGGTGCATTGAATATCTTTCTGTACCTACCTAAAAGTCCAATTTTCATTACATTGCTTGATCCACAGCGAACAACATAAATGTTATTTTAAAAAAAATACCTACCAGTTTTATTTTATCTCTAATTTCGCCACCAGACCGCTACATACCTCACAGCAGCATGTCATATAAAAACGATGGCGTTTAATTTTATTTTGTGTACTCACACGGTGCCTTGAGCCTACAGGCGGGAGGGGGAGGGAAGGACGGTATAACAACATTGTCACCGCTGCGCGCCGCAATTTGCCTGATTATACCAGCTCCGGGGTTCATTGACTCTAATATCATGTTTATTTTGGGTAATAGAGAAGCGTTATGTAAAGTGGCGCCGTCTACGGGAGGTTTGGAGAACTAGATAGGATGCTGAATTTAATTTTGGTTGATTTGAGTCGGGAAACTTAATTTTGCTTCAAAGATTGTCCCTAAAAGTGTGAGCAGAGGTCGAGGTAGTGCCAGTAGATTGCGGTTGATTGACGTAAATCAGTAACATTGAGCGAGTGTGGAACATGTCAGGGCCTGTCCAAATCTCCACGTCACGACGTCGTCAACGTGGAACGCGTGGCACGGTACGTTGACGTGACGTGCAAATTTACGTTAACGTAGTGTAAAAATGCACGTCATGAATGAATTCTCTAAACATTTTAATAGCGATATTGAAGCACTTCGTTGGCAATTAACTAAAATATTAATAATTATTATTGTTATTGGTTATTTATATTTTAGTTAATTGCCAACTAAGTGCTCCAATATCGCTATTAAAATATTTACAGAATTCATTCGTGACGTGCATTTTTACGATACCGTGACGTACATTTGCACGTCACGTCAACGACGTGACGTGGACATGTGGACAAGCTCTCAACCGAGATCAAAATGACTGACGACATCTGTATCTACTTATTATTTGAGGTTGATTGATGCAGGTGTAGAATTGAACTAACCGTGCAGTCTCAAACTATAATCCACTCCTGAACATGAACAAATTGAACGCCAAAAACAACCACTCCAGACAGACGATGTTCTTGACGTATCCGTAGGTAATCTCTTAGTAGCCCTTACGACACCCACAGGAATGCACAGTGTGGTTTTTTAGGGTTCCGTACCTCAAAAGGTAAAAAACGGAACCCTTATAGGATCACTTGTTTGTCCGTCTGTCTGTCTGTCTGTCAAGACCTTTTTCTTAGGAACGCGTGGAAGTATCAAGTTGAAATTAATATCAAATACGTAGGTCTGTGGTCTCTTGAAGTCCTAAAAAACTCAAGCTTCCAAGTCAATGCAATAAAAACATGCGGTAAATCAAAACCTATAGGTAGGTACTTCCCGTTGACTTAGAATAATGTTTGGCAAGAAGCAAGGTCGCAAGAAGCAAGGGTGGGATACAATGTTAAGTTTGTTTTTGGGATAAATTCTTTTCGACTACGGAACCCTTTGTTGTGCGTGGTCCGACACACACTTGGCTGGTTTTTACGGGAATAACAAGAAAATACTAAAAAAAAAACAAAAAAGCGTAGAATGGTTGTTAATGAGCGCCCGACGCCGATGAATTTCATTATTTTTTTCTTCAATATAATCGACCAATTAAATCATTTTCATCATTAAAATACCACGCTCCAAACATCATACCGGAGCTATAATAATAGCCTGTGAAATATTCCCAGCGCATAATCATTTTGCAGAGAATTTTGAGTGAAAATACTTATTAAAAAAAATTGGGCTCGTCCGGGATTTGAACCCGGGACCTCTCGCACCCTAAGCGAAAATCATACCCCTAGACCAACGAGCCAGCTGATTAGTGTGCTCAATTTACGAGTTACATACATTAACAACTTAGATTATTTAATTAGCAACAATAAATTAACTTCAAAGATAAACTAAATCCCAGGATAAGTTAACGTTGGCATTATCAGACGCATTTTTCGTATCTATCTTTAATAGTTTATGGTCCGGATCTATGGCTTAGGAAACTACAGAATTTTTTACGATATAATGTTAGTTTTAATAAAATATTTAGGTACTAACATTATAAGTAGGTACCTTATAATTTCTTAAACCCTGAAGTACATATATAGTCTTTGCAAGCAGTGGCTATGCTTTAATCGCATATCTATTCTATAATATTACTCGTATAAAATACAAGAATACCAAATCTGAAGACGGTCTTAATAGTTATTTATGCAACTGACGTATAATAAGGGGTATTAAAACAAGTACGTGGGTTTATCACACTCGGCTTCGCCTCGTGTGATAATAGTATCGCATGAGTGTTTTAATACCTAATTATGTACAGTTGCATACAAGACTTTATCTACATTCATGTTATCAGTCCTTTGTAAAAGGTTCTGAAACAGTTTTTTGCAATACTAATACTCGTATCGAACATGGCGGCCGGCGTCATAGTATCCGACGTGAATTCGAATAAGTTCTTTTTTTAAATCACGGCGCTGTTGTAGTGAAACGCGCGTGCATTACAATGTTCTTTTTTTGAAAACGAGTTGCATTATGAAATTCAGTACAACATTAAAGCACCCGTTTGGATGCTATTATGGTTACCATGGTTACTATGACACTGGCTGTTTTAATGTTGGCTATAAGCTAACTGTTTCGGAAACTTTTATGGAGGATTTATGGCATGGGTGTAGATAAAATAGAAAACAACACTGATGCAGAGGACAGCAACAGCTTGGATCTTGGTGATGATGAGCTTCTCAATGAAGTCAGTGTAAGAGTTAAACTGCCACCAGTTGCCTCCAAAATATCCAACGGGTTCATGATGGTGATAGATGTAAGAAAGTATATCTGCAACTGTTTTTTTTCACTTAACCCGTAACTAGATCACTACCATTCCCATGCCAGGCTATTCTATTTCCCTTCCATTAAACCTCATAAACCAATCCAATTCGCTGTGGCATCAACTTTATACCTGTCCCCCATAAACAACAGATACAGTCCCCCATCGGGTCGTAAACACATAAGTATGCACCCTGCCTTACTATAGCACCATAAAGAGTCGTATAGCACCACTAGCACTTCCCTCACCGTTTCGCCAGCGTGAATGTCGGAAAATATCACACGGCGAAAATATCCCACGGGAACAAAAATCCGTCCTTATTTATTATTATTTATTTTAAAAAAAACATATACACTACAAAACATATCCTCCGCGCTTATATCTTAATATATCCTTATTCCTTGTCTACATTATAAAGGGATTGCTTTTGGAAAGCTGAGATTTTGCACGGAGGTTCCGTACAAAATCTCAGCTTTCTAGATCCAATGGTATAGGTTGGGCGTTGATGAGTCAGTCAGTCAGTCAGGACTTTTCTTTTTATGTAAGTAAGTATATTAAAAAGATAAAAATAAAAATAAAAAATAAATATCCTTGGACATTTCACACAACGCCATCTAGTCCCAAGCTAAGCAACCTAATGCTTGTGTTATGGTTACGAGATGGCTGATAAACTACTTATATACATTTTTTTTTGTAAATATATACATATTATAGATAGAAAAACACCCAGACTCGGAACAAATACTTGTAGGCCGTACAAATATTTGTTCCGTGCGGGAATCGAACCCGCGACATGCTGCGCAGCAGTCAATCGCTCACCACTGCGCCAACCGTGTCGTCAGATAATGCGCTGCACAGACGAGCGACATCGACAACCACACCACAGCGGGCACAATGTCGCCGGGCAGTTGATGCTATTGTCGCTGCAGCTGTTTGAAGTCATCATCATCTGCCTAGCCTTTTCCCAACTGGTCCACTGGTCTGGTGGTGTGTGGTCGACTTCCAGTCTAACCAGATGCAGCTAAATACCAGTATTTTACATGGAGCGACTGCATACTGCGGCTGCTTGAATTAGCAATCCCAAACTGCATTGTCGTGGTGAGGTTGTCGTGATGTCGATCTGACTATAAAAATACATAGGCTACGACTGTAACCGACTGTATACTGCATTTCGGCTGGACACACTACGATGCTACACGTGCCTCGGCACTAGACTAATTATGCCAAAAATTTTGTCTGACCCGTATTGCTCGAATTTATGACACAGATATCTCTCAAGTAGATATATGTAACTGTAATAAACCTACATTCAAAAAACAAATACTAAAAACCATAAATGATAAACTGCTAATCTCATAATATTCTAACTTTTTTTTTTCATTAAAATTTAAACTTAACTATAAATAAGTCATTTTGCCTAGGCCTTTTCCCAACTATGTTGGGGTCGGCTTCCAGTCTAACTGGATGCAGCTGAATACCAGTATTTTACATGGAGCGACTGCCTATCTGACCTCCACAACCCAGTAACTGGGTAATACGATACCCATTGGTAAGACTGGTTTGTCAGACTTTCGGGCTTCTGACGACCCGTAACGACTGTCAAATATCCACGAATGACAGTCGGGACCAACGGCTTAACGTGCTTTCCGCGACACGGAGGAGTCTCGGTATGTAAAGATGGTCACCCATCCACGGACCAACCCCGGCAAGCGTAGCTTAACGTGACGTATCGACCCGTGCGACTGTTATTACTTAGCCACCAGATCATCTAACTATATACCTAAAATTGCACCTTTTGAATTGAAATGTTTATTAGTATAGTAGTCCGTTCGCGTAACGTGTTTTATACTTATCCTGATTATACAGGGAGACCTATTATTAGCCATACAATACTGTAATCCACATACTATAAGTATCGCTGTTGGCTGCATAGATAAGGAAAAAAAAAAAGGACTGCATTTCAGGTGATCAGCAAGTACTCCAATCTTATTGGGACTTATATGTTTGAGCCGTTTGGGGTTGAAACACTAGGGTCCGAGTGCCCTTTTAGTTTTTCGGGACATCGCCAAGCGGTTGGTCGACTCTACACGTGACCAAAGGGCTGGCCTATTTTTTGGACAAAGAATTAGCATTGCCATACAACGTGGCAATGCTACCAGCCTTTTGGGCACCTTTCCTTTCGACAGTGATGCGGATGAATTTTTCGATGCCCTATGATGGGAAATCATGGGGCATCGAAAAATTCTCCTTTTTGTATTATACTTGTACATATTAATTTTTTTAAGTCTACTAAGTTTACTAAATATACAATTTATTAGATTCAGCAAGTAAAAAAGATTTTCTCTCCTGGTCAACGTAGTAGCCAGGAACAGTCTGCATAGTGCGGAGCACTGTACTACTTCGGCTCACGTGGGAACGGAACACATTTTCCTACAGTGCTGAGTTCGGCCACATTTTTATCGCTCTGATAGTGGCACGTCTACACACACACAAGTCTAGTGCCGTTACCGCCAAGTGACCCAGTTCAGAGACAGATTTGGACATAAATGCACTGAGGTCGGGTTTGAGACGAGTAGTTTAATTTTATGAGTTCTAAAGTACCCGTCACGAGAAGCTATAAATTATGTAAACAAACATCTTTTACTAAGTAAACATTTTATACTGCGAGATAATAATAAATTGACCATATTCAATCGACATGAAATATAGACGGGTTATATGAAAGTAACAACCTATTTAATTTAGTCGGATCATATTTTAACGACGCAAAGCGCTATCGTTTGTGTTTCTTGGTACCGGAACGCGTCCGTCGCAGGGATTGTAAACTATCGGGACGCCATTTTGAAATAAACGCGTCATTCGAGTTTCAAATGCTTCGTGATACATGTCACTGATTCTGACACAGAAATGGAAACATCTGAATCTGACGAATAATTATTCTTAAATAATATATGTTAATTAATATTTGTTACTTAATAATTTATTAAATCTTAAACAAATTCATTTTTTTTGTTGGTCCAAATGTTGTGAACTCCTGAACACTTGTTTACATAATTTATAGCTTCTCGTGACGGGTACTTTAGGAATCTTGTTGCATCGTCGACTGAAATGTCTCGTGTGGTTTGCCGTGTAATTGGGCCGTTTGTATCTGGATTTTCTTTTTGTTGACTATATTTCACGGGTTATGGATACAATTTGTTCTCTGGTATGATTCAATATTATGAGGTAATCCATTTGAAGTGCGTTTAGGTTCTGTGAAAACGTAAGCCATTATTATTAAGGGGATGAGCTAAGATAGCCCGCGAAATTCAAATTTTCATTTACGGTTTTTGCAATTTGCAGGTCCGTGTCAGGTTGTATGATGATTAAAATGTGATTCGCGCCCGTAACGTGATGGCTTTACAGAATTAAAATCATTAGAATCAGCTATACAACTACCTACATAAGTTAGAATTGACCTCAAATGTCATGATTTCATGAAATAGTCATTCAATAGAGTAATTATGAACTTAGAGAGTTGTATTCATGATCTTTATTATTATTATTCTTTAAATAGGTAGTAAATATTAGTTACGGACGCGAATTATATTTAGATCAACATACAAACTAATACTGACTTGCAAATTGCAAAAAACGTAAGAAAATTTTAATTTCGCGGCTACCCTGGCGCTGTCGCCTTAAGGTATAAGGAAAAGTCCATACCCGTTACACTTCACACTTCTACTGATCGCACTCACTGCCAAACGTACCTACTACTACCTAATGCTGAAACCAAAGAGATGTAAGATACTATACAGAGGCTGGCAAAAACTGTTATCCATGTCTCAGTGACGCCATCTAGCATAATATAGCAAAATTACATAATAGCCAAGTATGACATGAATACTCGATACATTTTTACTATGAAATAGTAACGACATAAATGTAGCATTAAAAAATGAAAGATAAACATTTGCCACAATAATACGTATAATTTTTAAAATAATAAAAATCCGAGAATTTATAAAAATATAAAAATACAAAATGAAAGTAATAATACTCCGATTTTTAGGTTTAAATGTAAATAAAATGACAAAGATTTATAAGGAAATTTTGGGTTTCTTTTTATTTTTATAAATTCTCGGATTTTTATTATTTTAAAAATTATACGTATTATTGTGGCAAATGTTTATCTTTCATTTTTTAATGCTATATTTATGGCGCCCGATGAGATGTGCAATACCACATGTGCAATTCGGCATATTTTCTTCGAAAATAATTTTCATTTGGTGGACATGAATGTGACGTGAAATGCAGACGTACCACACAAGACTGAGCGACTTTTGACCACTAGGACATAAGTATCGGATTACGATTTTGTTCGCTATGTCCCGTCTGTTGTTAAGTAATATTTAATGTCTTTGGCTGAAACAATAAAGAATAGTAGAAAGTTACTACAACAATTTTCTCTCAAAATGATTGATACTCGTAATACAATTTGTTACAACAGAAGGGACTGCCAACATTCAGAGCCTCTGAACAGATCCGTAGTTAACAGAAGATTGACCTACTTGCACACGCGACTCCCCAATTTTATCAATAGGTTCGGAACGCACCGGGGACGTCCATTCACGAGATCGTAAATGGCGTCGTAGCGAAATGAAAGGAAATTTTAGATGTTAGTCGACTGGAAAAGTGACCCTCTCAAGTTTGAAACGATGCATTGCATTGAGTTTTTCGGGTATTCAGTTTGGTGCCTCTTTTTATATGTAGCTGTAGCTATGTTTGATACTATAATCATTCCAACCGTTTATTTTACTTTAACGTCCATGGAGTATTGCATATTTTCGTCTTTAGTTGCCTGTCAATAAATAAGGAACTTCGTAGCGTCCAGGAAGTATTGCTTTTTCTATCTATGGTTGCCTGTCGATAAATAAGGAAGTTCATAGCATTCAGGAAGTATTGCATTTTTACGTCTATGGTTGCCTGTCAATAAATAAGGAACTTCATAGCGTTTATGAAGTATTGCATTTTTTCATCTATCCTAAATAAGGAACTTCATAGCGTTTATGAAGTATTGCATTTTACGTCTATGGTTGCCTGTCAATAAATAAGAAAGTTCATAGCATTTATTAAGTATTGCATTTTTTCGTCTATGGTTGCCTGTCAATAAATAAGGCACTTTATAGGCGTACTGTCAAACGTAAAATAAATGGTTGGAAAGAGCCTAAAACATAAACATTTTATGGTATTTGTAATTTCTAACAACGCCAACTTCTACAAAAACTTATAATAAAATGAGTGACTAAAAAGTGCTTCATGGTATCCCAATAAAGTTGTTATCTATTCGTTTTCATGCAGTAATATAATTTTAATTTAGATCATTGAGTATGCCTTGATGAATTAGCTAAATGTTTGTTCTGTTATGCACAATGATAATCTAAGAATTTACAGTTAATTTGGCATTCCATTAATTTATATGTAATGGATTGTTATTCAATTATTACGAACTAACAATATGAATAATTATGAATTCAATAATGAGTCATTAATATTTGTTGATTAGGACGTTACGAATAGTAATTATTTCTATAAAACTGGTATTCAGCTGCATCCGGTTAGACTGGAAGTCGACCCCAACATAGTTGAGAAAATGGCTAGGCTAATGATAATGATCATAATCAACCTATAATGTTCCCACTGCTGGGACACAGGCCTCCCCTCGGTGAGTGGGAGTGGCCGTAATCTACTCCGCGGCGCCAGTGCGGGTTGGTAGATGTCACATGTCTTCGAATTTTTGGTTGTAGGAGATGCCGGTTTCCTCACGATGTTTTCCTTCACCGCTTTGAGAGCATCGATGATGAAATAATTTACACAAAGTAAAGCGCCTGTCAGGGTTCGAACCTACGACTTACAACTCGTAACTCGTGGCCGTTACCACTGAGCCACCACTGCTCAATGATGATGATAATTATTAGTAATTATTTTATACTATTTATAATCATTAGCTGGTTATTTTGGGTTAAGTATTAATTAACTATGCATTGTTAATTTTCTTTACAGAAATAATAAATAGTACTTTTCTAATAATGATATCAATATACGTGGAACATATCCTGCTAGATATCTATTACAGAAATTTAGAAACTAAACATATAAATAACCTCTACAAATGCATAATTATCCTTTCTTAAGGAAGACACTAGAATGTGTAAGCTATACATTTCTAGTATAAGCTGACCTCTCATTGTACGGAAGCCCTATACAATGCGAGATCAGCTTATACTGGAAATATATAGGTAGCTTGATAAATAGTTTAAAAAAAAATGGTAGCCGTGTATAGCTATTGAGTTTTTTTTTCTGTATCCATCCATACTAAATAAATAATTATACATAATTAACTCGGTCTGTCTGCCTGTTATGTTATGAAATTTGACTTAGACATATTTAGCCTGGGCTCCGGAGAAGAGGCTACTTTTCATCCTGGATCGCAGACGAATTCTCGGCCAACGGCTAGTATGCCATAGATATGCCAGATAACAGTGACATGAGCAGTGCTCTCGTTGCATACCCATCCTCACACAAAACTAACAAGTAGATCGTAACCACCCTCGGCCTCCCGATTCAAACTTATATTTACGACGAAAACAAACTATCCCCTCCGTGCTATGTATGGGTATATATACATACTTACTTGTTTTGTGCTGCACTTTCATGGGCCGTAAAACATCTATAAGAACTTTGTTTGTGCAGAAAATATCGTTTTGTAAAAATGTATATTGTTTAGCATTTTAACTTAAATTAAATTAAATTCATTTATTAAATTGGTGGAGGCCGATGGCCATCATGCTTTGAGTTGTCGTCGTTGCTCGGGCAGGTTCCCGCGTCACCATGCCCTCAATGATATTGTGAGGAGGGCATTCGTGTCGGCAGATGTCCCCTGCGTGCTGGAGCCTCCGGGATTGAGCAGGTCTGACGGCAAGAGGCCAGATGGGCTGACCCTGGTGCCTTGGAAGAACGGCAAGTGCCTAATTTGGGACGCAACTTGCGTCAGCACTGTTGCTGCCAGCCACCTTGGTCGCACGGTCCTCTCGCCGTCAGCAGCAGCGGAAGACGCCGCCGAAAGGAAGAGGGTAAAGTACGCTGCATTGGCGACCCGTTATCATTTTGTGCCGTTAGCAGTTGAGACCATGGGTTGTTGGGGAACTGAGGCCAGGAAGCTCATTGGTGAGATAGGGCACAAACTGCGTGAAAAAACGGGTGACTCCCGCTCCGGCTCGTTCTTGGTGCAAAGGTTGGCTATTGCCATCCAACGTGCCAATGCTGCAAGCGTTATGGGCACCTTTGCGCCAGGAACAGTTAGGGGTGGGTTATTTGAAAATTGGTAATTTTGTAAAATATTTGTATTTTCTATTTAATCATTATTTTAACGTTTTTTAATTTTATTAAATTAAATTAAATTCATTTATTATTTATATAAGTAGTCCAATTTCAAATTAAAAATATTTAAGTATATAAATAAAATTGAAATAAATTAAAACACATTGAAATTACCCGCTTAACAAAAAATCTCCATAACGGAGAAGAGATCCTATCAGCTACAGTCTTTAAAAACATAACCTTTCCTTGGCAGTCGGGTAAAAAGAGAGAAGAAATTATTTATTTTTTTCAGAAAATCTCTGAGGTCTGCAGCATACTGAACCTGTAATAAGTAAAAGTTACTGATAAGCACCCCTTGAAGCATACATAATGTAATGTGTTTCAAATGATAACTCAAAAGGGCCTGTAGCTGTAGGAGCAGTAGTATTTATATGTACGTTGTGAGTAAGTGAAAATAATAACGAACACACACCGAATACCGAACAAGACTAAATAATTTATTTTACTGTTTGCTTATAAATAACTTGTACAATTTACGTAGCTAGCCTTCTTATTATTTAGATGCGTCAGCACCTACAGGCCCTTTTACTACACCACAAACATCATAATAATTTCCACCTAATAACTACCACAAATAAAACCCTTTGAAACTAATCCCATAGCATACGAGTATCTCAACTTCTCACACTCCCACATAAAAAATATCCTTGCAAACTACCTCTAAAATAAATTGAGGTAATACCCGCACCCTGATTCATTTTTAATAGCAATGTGTGTTGTTAAATTACTCGTTAGGGGTTGTGCCACAGAATAAATAGGTACATTCAGAAGATCTGTTCCATACAAGGAGCGAAAACGCACGCACACAGACAAACGTCTATATACAGCAAGTGCTGCCACGGGCCCACAGAGGAATTGCTTGCTGGAAGCTTCGCCGGGAGAGACCGCTGTTTGTCACAAGAGTTGTCAAAATCATAACACACCACAACACAACATGCAAGTTAAAATATTCACCGTTACAGAACGAAGTTTCCCAATTCCCAATTCTAGATTAAGCTCGCCCTTTTAGAAAAGCTGTCAATAAAATGCTATAAAAATGTTTTTTGCAATTTATGTATAGAAGAAAGAATGAGAACGTTCTCATTGCAGTAAATAACTCCATTGGCAGCTAAAGAGTGATAGCTAGATGAAATTAATTAACAACCACTAAGCGTCATCTACGCGGAACTCCATGACATAGTATCAGGTAACCATACGTACGCATCTGTGTGCATACGTACGGGTCTGTGTGCATACATTCGCATCTCTGTGCGTACGTACGGGTCTGTGTGCATATATTCGCGTCTCTGTGCGTACGTACGCGTCTGTGTGCGTACGTACGTGTCTGTGTGCATACGCACGAGTATGTGTCGGTACTTCTAGTTCCCCTTGGGGTACCACGAGCAAATATTTTGTCCCGTGGAACCCCCTGAATAAAAATCTTCTTTATTATAAATATAAATATATTTTTGCGTACGCCCGTTTTCGTCCATTGGATATGGAGCCAGCCTTCTGAACCTTTCTACTCTGTGGTAGTATGAAACCCCTATCCTAACGAGAACAGAACAGCTCGTATAAAAGGCTGGGGTAATGGGACCAGCCAGCAGTTTGGATATTAGATGTTCAGGTTCAAGTTATGGGTTTTGAGAATGGGGATTATTAAAATAAATAGGTGTGGTACTTGTCCAAGGAACTGCAAGTTTGTTGTTTTGTAGAGTTAACTTTCGGCATGTTTTTAACCTATAGGGTTAAAAACATGCCGAAAAATAACTCTACAACATTTAAAAAAAATAAAAATCGTGCCAAGTATAGCTTGGCACGATTTTTATTTTTTTTAAATGTTGATAAATTTTACATAAACTGTTTTTCTTTGGTATTTATTGTGGTAAGAAAAAATCAAAATTATTATTTTATTATTATACTAGCTTTTGCCCGCGACTTCGTCCGCGTTTCCGTCGTTTTTCGTAAAAAAGTACCATTATGTCCTTCCTCACGGTTCAGTGGTTTTGATGTAACAGACAGATTAACTTTCGGAAATATAATATGTCAATCCACAATACTGTTGAAAAATATCGCAATAAGGAACCGCAGAATATTATTATTAATAGCTGTGCCCGCGACTCCGTCAGCGTGTAACTCCTTGTATGTTATTAAGTTAATGTATTGGACTGCTAAGCTATCGGAAGTTACACGTGTTATTGTGAGTCAACCATAAAAGATAGACATATGCTGTTGTGGGATATTTTTTAGATAATTTTATGTAGAACATTTCCGTCATAAATGATTTCTATGTAGCTTTAACCATCGACGCCCGCGACGAAAGCTTAAAAAATGGAGCAACTTCTCCCGTTTTCCCAACATTTCCCTTCACTGCTCTGCTCCTATTGATTGTAGCGTGATGAAAAGTATACTATAACCTCCCCAGGAGTATGAAGAATAATTGTACCAAGTTTCGTTAAAATCCGTCGAGTAGTTTTTGTTTCTATAAGGAACATACAGACAGACAGACAGACAGACAGACAGACAGACAGACAGACAAAAATTTTACTGATAGCATTTTTGGCATCAGTATCGATCACTAATTACCCCCTGATAGTTATTTTTAAAATATTTATCATGTACAGAATTGACCTCTCTACAGATTTATTATAAGTATAGATGATTTATTGAATGTATCACATAAGGCACATTGCCAGATTATTAACAATCAACCTTATAAAATCTATGTATCATATTTGCCGCACCGCCAGGCTTTCAACGAGTTATACACATTATTTAATGGAAGTTATTGAACACTGATAAAATGCATGCGTTTCTTTTTGTTAACCTCTACTAAATCTTATTCAGGGGTCCTAAAGATACTATATAGCCTATAATCCACGACCAACTTGGATGTAGCGTTCTTAAATTAATGTCAATTTTAAAGCAAGTTCCAAAACTTTCTGCCGAAACTAATCACTCGGTCTGCCTAGCATTTTCCCAACTATGTGGGGGACACCTTCCAGTCTAACCGGATGCAGCTGAATACCAGTATTTTATAGGGAGCGACTGCCTGTCTAACCTCCACAACCCAATTACTGGGTAATATACGATACCCCTTGGTAAGACTGGCTGTCAGACTTTCGGTCTTCTGACGACCCGTAACGACTGTCAAAGATCCACGAATATCAGCCGGGACCAACGGCTTAACGTGCTTTCCGAGGCACGGAGGAGTCTCGGTATGTAAAGATGGTCACCCATCCACGGACGAACCCCGGCAAGCGTAGCTTACCCTGATATATCGACCCGTACGGCTGTTATTACTTAGCCACGAGCTCCTCTAAACGAAACTAATCACCAACGGGCCAAAAACCCTGCCACAATTACATTAACCACTTCAAGTACTCGTATACTCGTATTCTAGCGTAGTACAGGCATTCAATGCTAATACGGGTACGTGTAACATCTAAAAGCGTTCGTTCGTTACGTATAACACGTCTTACCCACTTTTACCTGCCTCTTAATAGCAGATCGTTATACTAGATTGCGAATACAGGCCCTAGAGGTGGGCAAGTGTCGATATATTTTTTGTTTGAAATTGTAATTTTGTGAAATGGTTTAGTAAAGAGGCTTATGGCTAATTAATAACAACCACATGAGTTGATCGATCAGGTTGCCGTGGTTGGTCCGTGGATGGATTACCATCTTTACATACCAATACCCCTCCGCGCCTCGGAAAGCACGTTAAGCCGTTGGTCCCGGCTGTCATTCGTGGATCTTTGACAGTCGTTACGGGTTGTCAGAAGTGCGAAAGTCTGACAACCAGTCTTACCAAGGAGTATCGTAAGTAACTGAGTAATTCCTCAGTTACTGGGTTGTGGAGGTTAGATAGGCAGTTGCTCCATATAAAATACTGGTATTCAGCTGCATCCGGTTAAACGAGAAGGTGACCCCAACATAATTGGTAAAAGGCTAGGCAGATGATGAAGGTTTAGTAATAGTTATTTATGCAACTGACGTATAATAAGGGGTATTAAAACACGAATGTCGGTTTATCACTCGAGGCGATGCCGAGTGTGATAGTAGTATCACATGAGTGCTTTAATACCTAATTATGTACAGTTGCATACAAGACTTTATCTACATCCATGTTATCAATCCTCTATAAAAGGTTCTGAAACAGTTTTTTGCAATACTAATACTCGTATCGAACATGGCGGCCGGCGTCATAGTATACGATATGACGTGAATTCGAATAAGTTCTTTTTTTTAATTACGGCGCTGTTGTAGTGAAACGCGCGTGCATTACAATGTTCTTTTTTTGAAAACGAGTTGCATTATGAAATTCAGTACAACATTAAAACACCCGTTTGGATGCTATTATGGTTACCATGGTTACTATGACACTGGCTGTTTTAATGTTGGCAATAAGCTAACTGTTTCAGATTTTTTTATAGAGGATTTATAGCATGGGTGTAGATAAAATGTATTTATTATTTATTTATTTTTCCAACTTACATCTAGGTATAATTACAGAATATAACCTATTGAGATAGTGTACCTAAATTATGTAAACTCTTATCCGAACTTATTAGTATACGAGTAGTGAAACTTTGTAACTTATTACAATCAATGCATTCTTTGTGAACTCACGCATAGAACAACAGAATAGGTCCGTGTCACTAACTATGAAGTTGAAAGTGCAGAGTGCACACGTCACTGGCGCCTCACTTAAAGTGCAGAGTGCACACGTCACTGGCGCCCCACTTAAAGTGCAGAGTGCACACGTCACTGGCGCCTCACTTAAAGTGCAGAGTGCACACGTCACTGGCGCCTCACTTAAAGTGCAGAGTGCACACGTCACTGGCGCCTCACTTAAAGTGCAGAGTGCACACGTCACTGGCGCCTCACTTAAAAGATTGGTGCTCGCGCGCAGCTCCGCCAGCAGCCGTGGCTATCAACGTCTCCACACGTACCTCTCCGGAACACACAAACCTATGTGTCCTTATATTATGTCCGCATTATGTACCTTCTCTCTAAGTACTTTCAATTGTGTGTGTTGTACAAGATTCAATTCAATACTACTTCTTTATAGGGAAAAGACGATGTTTTGTGGCGCAAACTAATGACCTCCTTGTCCTGTTATGTTTTTGTTTTTTTCACAGTTTATGATGACAAAAGTTACACTATAGGTACAGTGGGCTGCACCAATTGGGTACCCCAGTTTTATTAAAATTAACTTTGCTACAACTTTGCAATTCAAACAATACATCCTTAAGAATAACACAAAAAGTGTTTCTTAGCCCGGACGAGATTCAAACCATCGAATCATTGGTTATACAATGATTACCGCGAGCTCTTACCAACTAAGCCAGTTAGGTAGTTAAGGCTACTCTTTCGAAAAAAGCTTAAAAACAGCGTGCAGATGAAGCAGTTTTTCGCCGGAACCTACAGAGAAATTACATCTGAAAAAAATTGTTAGTAATCTACATGATATGAATCGTAATTTGGTTTAGCCATAATTTTTCTATCGGTATCACATAACAAGAAAAAAAAACACAATTCGTGCCTGAGATTTGAACTTCCAATCTTATGCACGGCAAGCGGTGTTGAAAACTTCTGGTCTATTTAGACGTTGAATAACTCTTCGTAAATGTCAACCCTATTATTGCTTGTCGTTATACGCAATATTAGAAGTATTAACGTTTTATTGAAAAAGACTATAATAAAAACAGACTTTAGTAAAAATAAATACTAACATAAACTTATTTATTCACAAAAACAATACATTAATTGTAATAAAATGTTTTTGCAAAATACAAAAACCAATTTCGGCATAGCTATCGTGGATTTGAACCCACATGTCTTTTTTAGGGGTACCCCATTGATGCAACCCACTGAATGCCGCGATGCTGAAAGTATCGTGTCTGCTATAGACCTTTCATGGTTTATCTATATAGCCGTGAAAATCAAAACAAACCGCTAAATTATAGAGGTAATAAGTTTTTACTAAACTTTTAGTTTTTGCAATTTCATTATCGATAACGATAAAACGCACGCCAGCTCTATCGGAGCTAGCACAAGAGCGGTGGTTGGCGTACGATAATGTTAACGTTAATCACTGGATCCGCGCCTTAATGAAGTTTCTTGTTAACTTTACTAAACGCAACCTCCTGCACGCTCATGTCAACCTGGTATTTTAATTTGGATTTGATCATAGTTTAGCAGACGAGACTACTCCTCTAATACAGCTTTGAGACCGACGGACAGACAGACAGACGGCGTCTAACCCTACAAAGTTCTTACACAGGGGTTTCAGAACCTTAAAAAAGGCTGATGTTGCTACCGATTTGTGAACGCATTTTCAATTGAATATAAAGTCAGAGAGAGTTATTTTATCCAAAGACTATACAGTGATTTGCCTTTTCTTCAATTATGTCAGCCTAAAATATTCTCCACTTCCAAAGGTCGCAAAAGCGTTCTTATAATCAATGTTAGATTTACTATAAGCCAGCAATACCTAAGAAGTATTACTAAGAGTCAGTCACCAAATATGAGGTCAAGAACATTATTTCTTTCAAGACACCTTCACTAATCCAGACAGGCCAGTATGTCCCAAATATGTGCCATCCATTAATTACAACGACGTGTGGATCTGACAGACAAAATGTGTTCCTTGTCTCTCATGTCCGTAAAAACTTTCTGGATAACATTCGGTGAAGAAAAATATATAGTGAGCGTATGTGGCGTTTTGATGGCAGGTTAGTTTTATTTCTAAGTAAAAAAAAAAAACGTAAAAAAGTAGTAAAGTATAACTTATTTGCGTAGATATTAGGTAAGCACATAAAATAAAATGTACTTAACTCCATCTTTGAATAAACTGATCGAGTGAGTACCATTTTGTAACATCTTTTATATGTTTTTGCAGTTCATTTCAAGCGAACTTTGTGTGAAAGAATAATTAATATTTCACAAAATATGCACCAGAATCATCATCAGTTCAGTCTACAAACACTCACGCCTAGGTATACAATAATATCTACGTCCTATCCTTTTTGCCATTCTTCCCTGTTCCATACGTCCTTCATCCAGGTGTTTCCACATAGCGAGTTTTATGTAAACGCAGATACTTTGATTCACAAACCAACCCGAATCCTAAATTCAGTCCACAAAATAGAAAGTGTTACAAGGAAAATATTATTTAAACCACCTTTTTGGCTACATAATAGGGATGCTGCCTGGGTAAAAAAAAAAGAAATTCTATTTAGTCCGTCAGTCAGATAATAAATAGTAGATTATGCACCGAGGGGCTAAAGTTGTGTCTTATGTCACGGGCGTCATATTGAATCTCGAGCGCAATGAAGGATTCGGGATTTAACTCCCGAGCGCAGCGAGGTAGTTAAGAGTTTAACTCACGAGCGAAGCGAGGGAGTTAATACAAGAATCCTGAATGCAGCGAGTGATTCAAGCTAGCCCAAGGCAAAGACCCCTTTAGCCCAGAGGAGGATACTCTACTTTTTACACCTACTGTGAGAAAATAATAGCCATAGTACGAAAAACAAAGTATTTATTAAATAAACAAACAGTAAGAATAACATATTTAGAACTAGTTAGTTATGCACTTACATATTAATTGAAGTTAATGGTAACATTTGAGACATTAGTCCAGTTGTGCAAAGATAAAGTTAAGTTTTTATTAGGTACGTTTATAGATGTTGATGTGTAATTTAAAAAAAAAAAAAACTTGAGAGGTGTCACCCGGATGGAACGAAGTTCCTTTCGATTAATTAGTGAAGGAATTGTAACAAAGTGTACTTATCATCATCATCATCATCATCATCATCATCATCATCATCAACATCATCATCATAATCATCATCATCATAATCATCATCATCATCATCATCAACATCATCATCATCATCATCATCATCATCACCATCATCATCATCATCATCATCATCATCATCGCGACACCACACTGTTCAATGCGAAATAGAAATGAAAATATCTGGCTTGCTTTCTATAAGAGAGAGAGAGAGAGAGAGAGACAGACAGAGAAACATGCGCACGCCGCACGGCTTACAATAGCTACCTATAGCAAAAAGTGTCGTGACAACTTTTCGTGAGACTTTTTTCCGTCTAGCCCCCTTTCACAACGCGCGATAAGGAACTTCGTTCCAAAATTAAAAAAAAAAAATTAAAAAAAAATTAAAAATGGTTCGTAGTTATCTAATTATTCTTACAATATTATGTCTTCGAAAACATGGCAACGATATGAAGAAGCAGTCGTTATGATTTTGTAGGAAATCGAGAATATCATCCACGCGTAGTAAGGGTTTCGAGAATAGCTTTCCTCTTTCTGGCACCAAAAGGTGTTTGTTAGTACTATACTGCCAATTTAGCTGAGCATGTGAGATTCCAAATTCAAATCAGATTATTGACCAGCGGGTCATAATGAAATCCAGTACAACATTATTGACCGGCTGTGCCCCCGGCCACTAATGACTCACTTTAGGTTAAGGTTGCTTGACATATAATTTGACATTTTCGAGCAGGTGGTGTGAAAAAAATATTAGACACGTATTTTTTGCTTTATCATATAAATAAAAAAATACTTAGCTATCACGCATTAAAGTTGGGGAGTGGAGGCTCGCTACGTCACTTGTACGTATAAAACCGAGCTACGCGTGACGTCATGCCATATTTTAACTCAATGTGTCGCCGTAATTTTTTGATTACGTAAAAAAAGAAAAAATACGTGTCCAATATTTTTTTTAATAATCTCTATGACGGACAAAAAATATTTTTTTTGTCATCATCCCTATTATGACATCTATTCAAACTATGAAACAAAGCGGTACGTCCCCCAAACCACAACAATAATATAATTATACGCTAACATAGGAAACTGCCTACCAGCAATTTGCCAGCAGGAGCCCAAATCTGTCAAGTTTGGCCATAAGAGCACTATTACAGGGCCACGTTATTGCAACATGTGGTCGAGGCCAAATTGATTTTATGCTAGAACTTTGACACCTTGTGTTTGTTGTTGTCTTTAAGACGTTGGATCAAGGGTGGCAAGTTTTGGGACAGTTTTGGAATTATATTAGCTGTGGAGCTATAGGTAGATGTTCAGGAAACAAAAAGTCTTATGTTGTTTAGATTTAGTTTAGCCTGTCTATCTTCCTCTTCTTTCTGTAAGGCGATTATCTGACGAGGCGAAGCGCACCTTGCAACACTTGAAATAAAGTTCAATCTGCCTAGCCTTTTCCCAACTACACTTGCGTGCAATAAAATCGATCCACCCCATTCTCTTCGATATGAAACGTGAAAATTTAACAAGTTTAATTAACAATAACCTAATATGTTGTGCACTAAAACCTTCCTGACTGTATGAAGATTACGTAAGTGAAAAAAATATCAAAACTGATTCATTACTTTTTGAGAAAAACGCGAATTTAAAAACATACAGATCGAATGAAAAACCTCCTATTTTTCAAGTTGGTTAAAAATTCAAGTCAAATGATCAATAAACGAACAGTAATAAACAAAATTAAGCTTATGTCAACTTCACTGACAAAAAAAGTCACGCAGTTTTTTCAAACAAAAGTGATTGATGAGAACATCAGAAGAATCGAGTCGATCTTGTCAAGAATATTGCTTTTATCAAAGTATATGTGTATGTGTAAATAAACTTTATTTTACCTACCTTCACACAGTATAAAATAATTAAAATAACTACATTAATATCTTTGAGCTATCGTCTCTCAAATAGAGAGCATGGGGTGGGCCATTTTTTTTGCACGCAAGTGTATGTTGAGGTTGGCTTCTACTCTAACCGGATGCAGCTGAATACCAGTATTTTACATGGAGCGACTGTCTATCTTACCTCCACAACCCAGTCACCGGGTAATACGATACCCCTTGGTGAGACTGGTTGTCAGACTTTCGGGCTTCTGACGACCCGTAACGACTGTCAAAGATCCACGAATGACAGCCGGGACCAACGACTCAACATGCTTGCCGAGGCACGGAGGAGTCTCGGTATGTAAAGATGGTCACCCATACACTGACCAACCCCGGCAAGCGTAGCTTAACCTGACGGATCGACCCGTGCGCCTGTTATTACTTAGCCACGAACTCCTCCAACTTTTAACACTTGAAATGGAGTTGAGAATAAATAAACTTCCATTAACTCTAGAGCGCATCTAAACGCAAAGTGATGCGCGTCTCAGGTTATTTATTGTCGACTTTGTTTTAAGGCAAACAATGTTGATATTTATTTGGCAGTGACAAACGCGCTGCGCTGCGCCTCGCGAGATATGCGCCGGCCCTAATATAACGAGTTTTTGGGGTATATTCTAAATTGTATCCGCCCAGAACTTAGCTATGAGTAATGAATTAATAGAAACGTCCAAAAGTTCCCAACTTCTGAAAATACCATCACCTAAAGCGCACTTCTTGTAATTCTGTCAGTTTCCAAGAAATTTTTGATAAAATTTCTACCCCCATTTCCTGCATTTTCTGGTAATACGGCTTTCAAGGAATGCCACCAGTTTCTTCGAACCTGTCTGCTGTCATGACCTTTCTCTTAAGTGTTAACATATCTAGGCGCTAATCCTGCACTAAACAAGCTTTTAACTCGGTTGGAATTCTGTCTTATTGGTATTTACAACGGAAATATGTTGTTCAAATTAAGAGGCCGTACACGAAATTTTGATTCGATTTGGCTGATTTGCATGATTTTACACACGTAATTTTACAGTTCAAATACTATATTTCTGGAAGTTTTAATGCACACTAGCTACTTAGAACTATTGTTCATAAAAAATAAACAACAACTTCAATTCAAAATCAACCCATTTCCTGTAAAAAAATGCAAAAAATTCAAAACATTTCAACCTAATTCAACCAAACAAACAACCAAACCAACCTAATTCTCGCATTATAAACTCGAATCAAAATAAAAAAGTAACACATTAAAATCATGATCGAAAATCATAACCATAATGGAAATGATCTTTCGTGTCGTGCATAAAGACTTTTATCTACACCCATGCTATAAATCCTCTATAAAAGTTTCTGAAACAGTTAGCTTATTGCCAACATTAAAACAGCTACTGTCATAGTAACCATGGTAACCATAATAGCATCCAAACGGGTGTTTTAATGTTGTACTGAATTTCATAATGCAACTCGTTTTCAAAAAAAGAACATTGTAATGCACGCGCGTTTCACTACAACAGCGCCGTAATTTAAAAAAACAACTTATTCGAATTCACGTCGTATACTATGACGCCGGCCGCCATGTTCGATACGAGTATTAGTATTGCAAAAAACTGTTTCAGAACCTTTTATAGAGGATTGATAACATGGATGTAGATAAAGTCTTGTATGCAACTGTACATAATTAAGTATTAAAACACTGATGTGATACTAAATGCTATTATTATAAGTCAGTTGCATAAATAACTAATAGACAACAGTATTATAACTGTAAAATCTCGTAAATCTATCTCGTAATTTCGTATACGGCCTCTTAACCCCTCAAGTGTCTGAGTTTGGCTGATTTTAGACCCAAAACCCCAGCGAGTGGGGAGGGTTGGGGGTTAGTTGCGAACCCCATAGGTTCACAACTACTGATAATGATATGTTTTCCATCGTATACGGCCTCTTAAGCAGTAAACCAAGGACAATATCTCAGAGAAAACTGAATAAATATTAGTTATATTTATAATCATTTTGTACAAAACAAAGTAACTGACCCGAATAAATTCCAATTTCACCCTAAAATACCTATATTTCACAATCCTCGTTTAATGAAACAAAATAACAGTCGTGTAATCAATTTACACCTTCTGTATCCCGGGGGCTGGGCCCGGAGGTGTCAGAAATCAAACCTGAAATAAAGCGTTACCTATAATATAAAAGGGCTGGATTTTAATCTTGGCTTAAAGGCAAAGTTTACAATTTATGAACCCTGCCCACCAGCCGGGGAAAGTTTGTGATGGTGAAGCGATGCGGAGCGGTTGACTGCGATAAGTATGCTATAAACGCACTTATTCTAATGTAAAAACGGGTTTTAATCATTGTCGAATGTTAGGCGTCTTCCCAAACAAACAAGAGAAGGATTGATCATAGACAATAAAGCCTAGGTTTCCTTGTAATGTCATCTTTCACAGTTTAAGATTCAATTAAAAAGTTGTTTTTAGGGTTCCGTACCAAAATGGTAAAACCCTTATGGTGTGACTCAGTCTGTCTGTCTGTCTGTCACAGCTGGATATCTCAAGAACTACCAATGCTATCGACTTGAAATTTGGAACAGTTTTAGATGACGTTTACCCAACTATTTTGCAAATAAGAAAGATTTTTTTTTTTTTGCAACAGGGACTTCTAGTGCATGTGGGCAACTTTTTTTTTTTAGGCCGCATAGTTTTCGACTTTTGATGAAAAATGTAAAAAAAAAATACCGTTCCACCCCCTTATCTCCGAAGTTTGCATAGAGAAAAATCTGGAATTATTCTATGTGATAAAAGGTATATGTAAAGATTACAGAAAAAATAAAATGGTGACTCTAAATAGCACACTTTTTCAGAAATCGGAACGGAACCCTCCGTGCGCGAGTCCGACTCGCTCTTGACCGTTTTTTTTTTATTAAGAAGAAGCTTTTATTACAATCCGTAAAAAAAACATTTAAAAACCTGAGTATTAACCTGCCAATACCAAATCCATTTTAAAATCCACTCGCACAATAATATCAAATACTGCGAAGAAATAAATTAAACAAAATCGTATATTCAGAGCTCTGCACACAGTATCGAGCTCCGTCGAGGGCAAATTAAACAGGGCCCGATTCGCGAACAAACAATTTTTATGTACTACCATCTGCCGCCGGCTATGCCCGGCAATCTACTGCCTATCGCAGTTTATCTGTTGAAGAATATAGGCCAACTGATATTATGGATCGGCCTGAAATTATTCCGGTACAGGACAAAGGGTAATTTAGAAAATTAAATCGCTAACACAAATTCAGAAAGAGACTAGATCAATCTAGTCTCTTTCTCAATTTGTGTTAGCGATTTTGGACTATTAAGCCAAGGTTGACTGGATGCGACAAACCTTTCTATTTTGCACCACAGCACTTGGTTCTCCAGGTGCTAACTGTGGTCAAATATCTCGCTGGTGGTAACGTGTGTGTTGATTCATTAAGTTCCCTTCTGAGCTAATTGGTGCTGATCCATGCGTCATGTTCGTGAACGGGCGCCGTCAGTTGGGACTGGTCGTCTCTTAGCTGCCACGGCTTATTTTTAATTTAGTTTTTATCTTTTTTATTACGTGCACGTCTTTTTACATTGTTCTCGCATGTTTATTTTTAATATGAACGATGTAACCAATATTTTATAAAAATATTTTGATCTAAAAGTGTGTCCGTGGAGTTTCTTGCCCGTTCTCCTCCATAGGGACCTACTACGCTTTGGAATGGGCGACTAGCTTCATCTTTCTGACTGACCGACTCCTTGACAATTCAAAAGTGCCTGTAATTGATTTATTTGAAATAAATGCTTTGAGTTTGAGTTTGATTCAGCACTAGTATAGGCCGATTTGATCATAAATGATTTCTCCAAAAAGTGACGTCGATGTCATGTTCATCCGTCACTAATTTGCGTAGAGGAAATGAAGAACATGCAACAAAGGAAGTACATAGACCACTTGAGACAAACTTGGAGATTTTAATCCTATTATTAAAATTTCACTCCATTAAAAATCAATTACCGATTCAAGTAACCGAAATTACCGATTCCCAAATCCGTGTCAATCCCGCCAACACAACAAAACAAAACAGTTGAAATCCTATTTTAATTGCCACCACAAGGATTAACGTGAAATCGATGGAAATTGTGAAACAATAGTATTGGCCGGTGTTCAGCTGCATTAGTCTTGGGACCGGAGTCCGCGAGGAAATTAATTAGAATAGGAAAGTGCTAGTAAACTAGTTTCTTGGTTTGTGTGAAACATGTTGTGGTGCTTAATGGTTGTGTTGGTACTTGGGTAAGCGATTGGTTTTGTAAGTTGCGAGTTACATGTTCTCTGGGAGGAAATACGTATTAAACACGGACTAGAAAAAAAAGGACTCCGCGCCACGCGTATCGTAAGTGAAGCACCGTACCGATCTATGTGTTCGTGATTTGACGACACGGTTGTCGCAGTGGTTGAGTGATTGACTGCTGCGCAGCATGTCGCGGGTTCGATTCCCGCACGGAACAAATATTTGTACGACCTACAAGTATTAATTTGTTCCGAGTCTGGGTGTTTTTCTATCTATAATATGTATGTATTTACAAAAAAAAAAAAAAAAAAAAAGTATATAAGTAGTTTATCAGAGCCATCTCGTTACCATAACACAAGCATTAGGTTGCTTAGCTTGGGACTAGATGGCGTTGTGTGAAATGTCCAAGGATATTATTATTATTATTATTATTTGACAAAGACGCCGCGCCGTCGTGTCATGTAATGGCGGCCGGTCGGCATAACATGATGTCAATTCGTACGTGAGGCATGTTTGAACAAACGGTCCCGGCATACTTACTGTGCTTCACTTTCGATATGCGTGGCGCGGAGTCCTTTTTTTTCTAGTCCGTGGTATTAAACTACGTTTAGCATACAGTCTACGTGTCTACGTGTCTTTGCATGCAAGACTTGGACCTGTCATAGCAGATACCTCATAATCTCTTCGTGGAAATTACGAGGATTGAGTATTATTATGATGTAAATGCTCGTAAAAAGTAATGAAGATAAAAATCGCGTTAGTGCCGCATCTATTTATCCGCATTCCTATGAATTCCACTGTCATGTTAGAAACATAACTTTTCTATTGTTACCGGCCTCTAGGAGGCCGATTGACGATTGACGGGCAGAAGGAAGGCAATGTGAACATTAATATGCTAGTCATGTCATTTGCTGACAGTCTGTCTAAATGATCTATTCTCGTAAATCTCGAGAAACAAGAAGTTACCTACTTAGTTACCTAACACTCAGTAAGATTTCAGATAATCTTACAAACTGAAACAAACATTTCAAACTTCTGCCTAAATTCGAAAACTTTACAATCACGTTCTCTATGTAGAAAATATTAAATTACTGAGCACAATAGATTTTCTCAATACAACTCATCGGATACGTTTGAGGAATCTTAACTAACTATCAATAATTAATTGAAGAGATTATCATTAAGTTTATATGCCGGGAACTATTGTTATAAATATCTTCGTACTTGGTAAGTATTAATTGTAAATTAATATTATGTTACGAGAGTTATGAAGGTATACCTAATGCTGTTAATGGCTTTATGTAAATCAGATTTTGGATGACAATATCGTTTGCGTGGATCGTTACAATTTATCCATTAAACATTTTGTGATGGTAATTCGACTGTATAGTTGGTTTATTGGTTACCAACGCTTGCTGGGGTTGCTCCGTACATGGGTGACCATCTTTACATACTGAGACTGCTCCGAGTTTTGGTACCGGCTGTCATTCGTGGATTTTGACAGTCGTTACGGGTCGTCAGAAGCCCGAAAATCTGACAACCAGTCTTACCAAGGGGTATCGTATTACCCAGTTACTGGATTGTGGAGGTCAGATAGGCAGTCGCGCCATGTAAAATACTGGTATTCACCTGCATCCGATTAGACTGAAAGCTGACCCCAACATAATTGGGAAAAGGCTAGGCAGATTGATTGAGTTCGTTTATTTGGCTATAGATGTTTGTATAGTAAGGAAAACTAATTGTTAACCAAGTTGACACCCTACCCACACGCTTAATAAATAATTTTCCCGACTGAACTAGTGACTTACCTAGCGTAGCGGTCTGTAGAATATACTAGCACAATAATAATTGTTGCCTTGCTAAGCCTCAGAAATACAACCAGGGCCGATCGGCGGCGGCGATCTCTCGCGTCCGAGCCTGGTTCAGGCCATGGTGCGGAGCGCGAGTGCATGGGAGGCCGTCACCTCCTTCTGCGAAGCATTGATGCTCGCGAAGGAGGAGGTGGAACGCGTGAGGGAGAGGCAGCCTCACGCCCTCAGTCGCCGCAGGAGACGCCCTGGGCGGCGGGAATCGCGGGGCAATTTCCGGCCACCGTAGGCGCGGGCCTGCGGACGGTGAGTAGCGGATAGCTCGCCGTCTGGTAAGGACAGGGCCCGAGTCGACGGCGCGTTGTGTTCCACGCGCGCCTCAAAGAGATGTCGGCAAATGATGGGGTCCAATAGGGCCGACGCCGCTGGGGTCGCTGGTAGTTTTAAGAAGATACCGCGGCCCTGGCATAGGCAACTGAAGGAACACGGGTGGGTTTTAGTCAGTAAAAGGACACGCCCTTCCGCTCCACCCAGAGCGGGAGAAGTTATCTGATGATTTCCCACCCTCAAAAAAAAAGGGCCGGAATTTAAATATACAGACCTTATAGGTAATAGGAAATACGGGCTGGTATCCGCAACTCCACGTAAATGGGCGTATTTTACGTACATTTAGACCTATCTGGTACATTAAACTGTACATAATGCTATTTAGTTAGAAGGGTTTTAAGCATATTGGTGTTTGCCATAAATGCACCACACGCTGGCAATATGGAACTCACAACCTTCTCGTATCCTGCACAGCATTTTTATAGGTTCTTATTAAACCAATCAATCTGCCTAGCCTTTTCCCAACTATGTTGGGGTCGGCTTCCAGTCTATCCGGATGCAGCTGAATACCATTATTTTACATGGAGTGACTGCCTATCTGACTTCCACAACCCAGTAACTGGGTAATACGATACCCCTTGGTAAGACTGGTTGTCAGACTTTCGGGCTGCTGACGACCCGTAACGACTTTCAAAGATCCACGAATGACAGCCGGGACCAACGGCTTAACGTGCTTTCCGAGGCACGGAGGAGTCTCGGTATGTAAAGATGGTCACCCATCCACGGACCAACCCCGGCAAGCGTAGCTGAACCTGATGGACCGTGCGGCTGTTATTACTTAGCCACGAGCTCGTCCTTATTATGGTTCTTATTAAACCGATTGCAATAGCTATGCAGAACATAAGTATGTCGCAGCCAACTGGTTTAGTTAGCCCTTTCAATTAGCGGCCTGAATGATATTTAGGCATTCAATCAAACAGCTAGACAAATTGCTTGGATCGATAACGGTTAACTACTTGCCTAGCCTAGCCCAGACATTTCAATTTAGTTCCTTTTTCTGCCACCTGGCGTTGAATTCCACATTGTCAATATGGGGTCGACAAGTCACAATATTTCTAGTGGTTCTCAAGTTTAAATTTGTTTACGCAAAACTGAATTGGGGTACCTCGACTCCACGTAGTCTTTTGGCTGCTACCCCTTTTTTTTTTTTTTTGAGGGTGGGAAATCATCAAATAACTTCTCCCGCTCTGGGTGGAGCGGAAGGGCGTGTCAGACTTTTACTGACTATTAACCCACCCGTGCCCCCCTATTTTCAATCCGTATTAGTGTGAAAGTGACTTAAATGCTGAACTGATTTTGATTATAATAAACATCAACTCTGAAAACAATGAAATAGGGTGTTGAAGTTTGTATAACCTGGTTCAAATTTTATTTTCTTTCTTTCTTTACGAGAAAATCTGAAATCTACACGGACGAAGTCGCGAGCAAAGCGCTAGAATTCAATAAACCACTTCACACTCACACCATATAATTACCATGAACCCATTTAATGCAAAACTTGCGTGTACCAGTGTACAAAATAAAAGGCCAATGTCAGCGGTCAAGTACACCCGTGCAATCAAGTGCTGCTGACAGATTTATGCGAGGAAGTTCCTCCTAGCCTTCGTGGTCCACTAAATTTATGGGTACAGGATCGATATTAAAATGCTTTCAGATTTATCGTTTCGTTTTTATAGGTAAGGGTAACAAGGGTTGGGTCAAGGTCATTTGGAGTTGGGTAATTATTGTATCGTGACCTTGAGAGTATGCGGTAGGTGATATATCAGGTAGGCCCGTTCTTGAAAAGTGATTTGAAAGTGGAAATTATCATAAGTTAGTTTTTAAACTTACCTAAATCAATGTTGTTTTGCCGGTGTTACACGCTCAGTCATTGGCCAGATGGTTAGATAATTTTAGGAGATACCTAGGCCTTTCTAGACGTTTTTCTTCTCTACCATATTATAATGTTACAAGCTTAAGATGTGGATAACGCCGTGAGCTACACATATTTGTAATCTCTTTTTTTTCACTTCTAGTTTGTTAAGATATTTGTGTAACTGTTTGTTTTCCCGAATAAATAAATAAATAAATAAATAAGCTTGAATTTTCTTCAGTTAAAAACTAGTAAAAAGTATTAATGAAAAATCACACTAGTAATAAAAAGGCGAAAGTTTGTGAGTGTGTGTGTGTGTTTGCATGTTTGTTACTTCTTCACGCTCAAACGGGTAGACCGATTTGGATGAAATTTGTTATGTAGATAGCTTATACCCTGGACTAATACATAGGCTACTTTTTATCCCGGTCTACGCGGGTGATACCGCGGGGCGCAGATAGTATAAAATTTAAAAAAGATATATTATAATTTTCACCAAAGTCATTCAGTAAGTCCGGTTTTATTTTAAAAGTTAAGGATTACCCCAGAAAAGTAAAAACATCTAGAAAAATACTTTCAGTAACATCTACATATAAAAATATTTCAGCTGAATAATTTAAATTCCTCTTTACGTAATTAATTTGGGCTGGAAGATAAGCTGAAACTATTTATTTCAGTTCGTTCAGGGTTAATATAAAATTAATACGTGATCAACAATAAATTAATAGTTTTACAAATGAGCTCAGTGATCGGACATCGATCAAAATAATACAATCACATTAATTTAAATGATTTCTGTAAATGATAAATATTAAAACGACTACATAATACGAAATTTTCATGGTTGACAAATATGGAACGTTGATTTTCATTGATTTGATGATTTTCATCGTTGAATTTGACGATTCATAACCGTTTTTTTTAAACAATTCATCATCTGCCTTTTCCCAACTATGTTGGGGTAGGCTTCCAGTCTAACCCAGTGCAGCTGAGTACCAGTATTTTACAAGAACCGACTGCCTATCTGACCGCCACAACCCAGTTACTGGGTAACACAATACCCTCGTTTTCACCAATTATTTTGTGTGTGACTAGCTTTTGCCCGAGACTTCGCCCGCGGGGAGATCGGGAATTATCCCGGAACATACAATGTACTAATCCAAGTCATGATCTATCTATGTGCCAAATTTCATCCAAATCCGTTTAGCCATTTTAGCGTAAAAGTGTAACAAACAAACTCACTTTCGCATTTATAACATTAGTTAGGATATGATGATAGTGGCATTGTTCTTTGTAGCAGCCATAAGAAAGCTGATGTTCAGCGGATTTTTATTTTAAAACTCTTTAATTTTGTTAAATGAATGAACAATCAGAGAATAAACATGTTAGCATCTTATTTTCCGACCACTTCATTGTCAACATTTTGAATGAAAATGACAGTTCGAAAAGGTGACAAGCATCCGCTTTGTCAGAAAAGAATTTATTTGAAAATTGTTCAACGCTTTCAAGGACACTAAACGACCATAGACGTCAAAACAATAAAACTTCTTTTGTGTCTCGTTCAGTGTCCTTGAAAGCATTAACATTATCGCTCCTGAATTTCGAAAGACTAAACTAAACTAATCGGAGTGCCGATTAGTTTCGTTTCTAAATTAGACATCCGCCATTGCATTAACTTAATTGAAATAGTAGGTATATTCTTTGACACGACATCTTAGAATAGTATCTTGTCTCAAGACAAGTTACGACGGCTAACAGACAGGATACAATGTACCTTATCTAATCCATCCACTGTATTAAATTCCACTTCCATCCCGGTCCCGTATCGTAAGTTATCCCCTCTGTACCCCCGTACCCCTGTCCCCCAAGTTTCACCTTGACAATGCGTCACAATTAGTGGCGAGTGTCAACTTTGTGGAGTCTTGCCACGTCCCGCTGGGGCTTTCTAAGTTTATAGTGTTTTGAAAAAGTAGCTTTTACATAATATTTTTGGTTATTTGGAGTAATTATTTGGAACAGTAGCTTTAAAGAGTGTTATGTAGCTTATATCTGTACTGGATAAACAAATATCAATTTCTTCTAAGCCGGTCAATGGTGGTCTAATTTGTCAGCCCAGAACTTGAGGGGTGATGCCTGGGTAACAAAAATGAAATTCTATTTAGTCCTTCAGTAAAAATATTAGACATGTATTTTTTGCTTTATCTATCTTCTTTATCTTATATTCTTCTTTTTCTTCTTCTATAAATAAAAAGATAAGTCCTGACTGACTGACTAGTTGACAGACTCATCAAGGCCCAGCCCAAACCCTTGGATCTAGAAAGCTGAAATTTTGCCCAGAGGTTCCCTTTATAATATAGACAAGGAATAAGGAAGGAATTCCCGGTAGTACGTTCCCGTGGGATATTTTACGACATCCACGCGGGCGAATCCGCGGCCAAATGCTAAATAAAAAGGTAAGTTCTGACTGACTGACTGATTGACAGACTCATCAACGCCCAGCCCAAACCCTTGGACTTAGAAAGCTGAAATTTTGCCCAGAGGGTCCCTTTATAATGTAGACAAGGAATAAGGAAGGAATTCCCGGTAGTACGTTCCCGTGGGATATATTCCGAAATCCACGCGGGCGAAGCTACGGGCAAAAGCTAGTATTAATAAAAAATTACTTAGATAAAACGCATTCAAGTTAAGGAGTGGGGGCTCGCTACTTCACAACTACGAGGGCTGCTATTTATGTATCCGGAATAACAAAGTGAGACAAACATTTATCATTTGTTATGGTTTGATTGCTTTTCAAAATATTCACCATGATGATCGATGCACTTTTGCATACGTTGGAACCAATTTTCGTAGCACTTTTTCGATTCAGATTGAGGTATTTCCAGAACTAGACAGCATTTGACGCACCCTGATTGTACTTTTGCAACATTTTTTTACAACTATGTTCGTGTAATATTTTATATATACTCATCATACTTATGCCCAGAGATGCCTCTATCTCGCGATATATACCATGACATTACTAGTTTCCGCACAGCATCAATATTTTGAGGTACAACAACCGATTTAGGGCGAACTTCTTTAAATTCGTCCGTGAGCACAGACCGCGCACGATTAAAGTCACTATAAACCAGTGATACACAGTAGTTTTCGATGGTGCTTCGTCCCCAAAAGTTGAAGTGAGTTGATCGATGCACTTTTTTTTGAGTTAGCCCTCGGCGAAAATCGTAATAAATTATAGCACGAAAATTTTCACGAGTCCATGGTGATAAAGACACGCAATTTTCAAAATGACGCCACAAAGTAAAAACAAATGACAGCTACATGAAACAAATTGTATTCTTCAGCCAAAGAATTCTATTTTTAAATGTTATAATTACTTTTTTAACATTGTTCTGTAACTGGCCAGTTCCGGATACATAAATAGCAGCCCTCGTATATCAAACTGCGTATAAAAATGCCACATTTTAACTCAATGTACCGTCGTAATATTTTGATTACCTACGTATTTATATATTTGCATAAAACATTGTATACAAAGGTGTTACATGATTTAAGGAAAAAAGAAATACTTGTCTAATATTTTCTATCTACATTATGGACAAAAAAAATTTTAGTCATCATTCCTATTATAGAATTATCAATAACGCCTTTTTTTTTTTTTTTTTTTTTTTTTGAGGGTGGGAAATCATCAAATAACTTCTCCCGCTCTGGGTGGAGCGGGAGGGCGTGTCAGACTTTTACTGACTAAAACCCACCCGTGTTCCTTCAGTTGCCTATGCCAGGGCCGCGGTAACCCTTTCAGACAACCCGCGACCCCAGCGGCGTCGGCCCTATTGGGCCCCGTCACTTGCTGACATCTCTTTGAGGCGCGCGTGGAACACAACGCGCCGTCGACTCGGGCCTGGTCCTTACCGGACGGCGAGCTACCCGCTGCTCACCGTCCGCAGGCCCGCGCCTACGGTGGCCGGAAATCGCCCCGCGATTCCCGCCGCCCAGGGCGTCTCCTGCGGCGACTGAGGGCGTGAGGCTGCCTCTCCCTCACGCGTTCCGCCTCCTCCTTCGCTAGCATCACTGCTTCGCAGAAGGAGGTGACGGCCTCCCATGCACTCTCGCTCCGCACCATGGCCTGGACCAGGCTCGGACGCGAGAGATCGCCGCCGCCGATCGCCTCCGTGAGAACACGGCGGTGCTCTGCCCAAGCCGGGCAGACCTCCACTGTATGCTCCACCGTGTCCTCCGGGCGATCCACACAGTGGAAACACCCGGGCGTTTCCTCCCGCCTTATGCGAAACAGGAACCTCCCGAAACAACCGTGTCCGGTGAGGACCTGCGTCAGGCGGAAGGTGAGGACGCCGTGGCGCCTCTCTAGCCACTCCTCAAAGAGGGGACTTATCGCCGCTATTGTGGCGTGCCCAGCGCTGGGTTGCGACAGTCGCGCTCTCCATGCCGCCATGAGATCCCGCCGGAGCTCTGTCCGCTGTACCGTGATTTCTCGCGGCAGCGGAGTTACGCCCCGGCGTTTCGCCTCCTCGCGCCACTCCCACACGTGCGCGAGGACCTTTGCCTCCAGATCCCACGGCGGCAATCCGGCAAGGAGGCTCGCCGCCTCCCGGGAGACCGTGCGGTATCCCCGGACTAGCCGGATGGCCATGACCCTCTGGGACGCGTTCAACCTGCCGGCTGGTCCCAGCCTTAGGGAACGCGCCCACACCGGTGCTCCGTAAAGGGCCATGGTCCGCACGACCCCCGCGTAGAGCCTCCGGCAGGAGGCGTTTGGGCCCCCCAGATTGGGCAGGAGCCGCCTCAAGGCAGCCCCAGCCCGTGCCAGTCTGGGAGCCAAACGTCGAAAGTGCTCCACGAAGTTCCACCGGCTGTCGAGGACGAGTCCCAGGTACTTCATCGTCGACCCAACTCCGATGTGAACCCCTCCCACCGTTATTTCGGAACCCGACGGTGGCGCATTCCGAGGACCATGAAAACACATGGCCTCGGACTTGTGCAAGGCCACCTCGAGTCCCAACTGCCGGATCCTCTCCACGACTATCGCAACCCCGCGTGTCGCTAAGTCCGCCGCCGCCTGGTGCGACCTCCCTTGCGCCAGGACCAGCGTGTCGTCAGCGTAACATACTACGCTGACGCCGCCAGGGAGGTATTTAACGCCTGGGAGTTCTTAGTACGTGCAGATCAGGTATGAACGATTTTGATTTATCATCAACTTACAATAAAGAAGCTTTTTTTAATAGATTTTTAATGCTATTAAAAAAAGCTTGAAAACCACATAATTTATGACAAAACATTTTACAAACAAAACAATACGCTATGGAAAAAGTCTAGCCTTTTAAAAACACCTCTACAATATCGCTTTAATGTTACCTGAACATAAAAAAGAAAAATCTGTCCAAAGCACAGGGTGCTACAATGAGAGAGAGCTTTGCCAAGCTTGCCGGCAACTTGGCGCACCCTGTATAATATCCACTCGTGTGGAGTTTACACCTATTAAAACCTGCGAGTCAGCATATTCAGCGGAAAGTGTCATTTTACTACCTAGAGGAAAATATTTTATGAAGCTAGGTTACACGGCAATATTTTTGCTGCATTTCACGACAATTTTGCTGTGATATGCACTGTTTGACTTGAGATTTTTTATACATAATTTGCATAATGCCACACTTGCACCTAATTCTTTGTTGTCAATTCTTCAGGATGTCCTAATCGACCTGCTACTTTGGTGAGTAGGTACTTGTTTGCTTAAGGGGGAAGCGCCAGGGTAGCCCGCGAAATTCAAATTTTCTTACGTGTTTTGCAATTTGCAAGTATTAGGTTGTATGTTGATTAAAGTATGTATCAGAATTATTTATAATCATAAGAATCAGTAATACAACTCCTTAAGTTAGAATAATCCTCAAATGTCACATGTTCATGAAATAGTAATTCAATAGGATTACCTGGTCTTAATTCTTTGAGTCACATTTTTAGGTACCTAAACAAAGATTTTGATTTCTTTTATTTTTTTCGTAATAATTATTATTTCAGTAGCATAGAAAAATAGGAAAAAACTTAGATTTAAGGCTTAAATTAAAGTAAAATGAAATGTCATTCATTCAAAATATCCCAATCGATTGTAATATTTTGCGTTTGTTCTTAATAAAAAAATCGGAAAGAGGTGGCTAGTAACACTAACCACTAAACCGTATAGAGTTACAGAGTTGTATTGATAATTTAATAATTATAATTGTGTAAATACTTACTTGTTACGGTCGCGAATCATATTTTGATCAACATAGAACCTAATACCTACTAACTTGCAAATTGCAAAGCAACGCAAGAAAATTTGAATTTCGCGGGCTACCCTGGCGCTTTCGCCTTAAGTAAACAAGTAAGTATTTAGACTAAGATGAAAAATTGATGATGATTGATGTAAAATTGTAATTTATAAATGTTGTGACTTTTTAAAATGTTTTGTTCGTCTAGTTGTAATTTATAATTAATTAACCGAAATAAATGAATTTTAATTTAATTTTTATTTTTTAAGTGGATAACAAGGAGATTTCCGTTTAAAGAGAATGGAAGGTTGGGTCCGGCAATGTTCTTTCAGTTAGATACCCAGCAGGTGCAACTCCTGCGCATTTTTTAGCTTTTCCGAAAATTCTTAACATTTCACTGGTGTTTTTGGATTCCAACATAATAGAGAAAGTCTAAAGAAATAAGAAATAAGTAAGAAAGAAGATTCCATAACAACTGTTTTTAAAACTTTTTCTGTAAAATCGGTACCAAAAACATGGATCCGGCAATCCAGCGGAGGGCACAATAAATATTTAATTATGAGCGTCGCTAATGAGGGCGCTTAAGTTTTTCAATTAAAATGTTTTCTTGTTCACTGCAGGGCGTAGATGAAGGTATAAAACTGAAAGAAATACGATAAAATAGTGATCATTTTCACTGTTACTTCGGGATGGTAATGATATCTTTAACTGCGTTTGTACGAAAAAATTTGAAATTGAATTGGAAGCAAATAAATGACTTATTTTACGATGCTACCGTTAGACACTGATCAGCCAAGCAATCCAGACTTTGTTTTGAAAAATATGGAAATTTTTTTATTTATTTTTTTTATTTTTATTATTAACTAGCTTTTGCCCGCGGCTTCGCCCGCGTGGATGTCGAAAAATATCCCACGGGAACATGCTACCGGGAAATCCTTCCTTATTCCTTGTCTACATTATAAAGGGAACCTCTGCAAAATTTCAGCTTTCTAGGTACAAGGGTTAGGGCTGGGCGTTGATGAGTCAGTCAATCAGTCAGTTAGTTAGTCAGGACTTCTCTTTTTAGGGTTCCGTACCTCACAAGGAAAAAACGGAACCCTTATAGGATCACTCGTGTGTCTGTCTGTCTGTCTGTCCGTCTGTCCGTCTGTCACAGCCAGTTTGCTCCGAATCTAATGGACTGATTAAGTTGAAATTTGGTACACAAATGAATTTCTGTGACCCTAACTCGTACAGCTAAAATAAATATATGAATTTTGAATATGAGGGTCACTTTTACTGGGAAAATAAGAAAATTAAAAAAAAAAGTTTTGTAAACTGTACCGTGTGACATATCAAATGAAAGAGCTTACTATGAGGGTCTCAAATATATTTTTTTTATAATTTTAAAATATGCTGTTTTAAAGTTATTTAAGAAAATAGACGAAAATTGACCATTCCCCCCCCCTTATCTCCGAAACTACTGAGCCTAAAATTTTGAAAAAAATATAGAAAATAGTTCTATACCTGTAGATTACAGAAAAACCTATAAGAAGTCTGTGGTCTTAAAATAACATGGTAAATCTATATATATAAAAAAATCAAAGTCCTGACTGAGTCACTGACTAATATATCTACGTACAGCCCAAACCAATGGACCTAGAGACTTGAAATTTTGCACATAGATACCTTATATAGTGTAAACATCCACTAAGGAAGGATTTTTGGAAATTCCATCCCTAAGGGGGTAAAATAGGGGATGAAGGTTTGTATGAAAAATTCTATCCCTTGAGTTAATAGACTTGAAACTTAGCACGAATATTCATCTAAGTAAATTATAAAGTTTATCATTTTGAGTTTTCCTAAACTACCCCCTAAAGATGGATTGCGGGTGTCAAAGTTTGTATGGAGGAATTTTAACACGCGGTCCGATTAACTCAAAACTCAGTTTTTAAACTTGAGACCAAAAATGAAGACTAACGTGTATCAGGGTTTTCCAAAAATCTACCCCTAAGGGGTGAAAAGTTAATTTTATAGCGGTGGATTTTATTGGGGGCTTGATTAACTTTAAAATTGGTGTAAATAATGTTTGAGTCAAGTTATGGAAACATACCAGATGATTTTTGAAATTCTTTATCTGTGTTCGTGAAAACAGAGATACAGTTTATATGAAAAATCTTATTAATTTGGTTAATGAACTTGAAACTTAGCACAAATACTTGCATAAGTAAGTAATAATGTTTGTCATTATTAGTTTTTCAAAATTACGCCTCAAATGAGGTTTAGAGATGTTAAAGTTTGTATAGATATAGTTATTGTATGTGGTGATTTTAATATCAATAGACTAAAAAGAGACAAAATGGTAATAGAATTTGAGCAACTGCTGGCAAGCTATAACCTTAAACTAATGATCAATGAACCCACGCGATTGGGTAGTAAAACGTGTATTGACAACTTTATTTGTAATAAAAGGGGCTCCAGGTATGATATACTAGAACTAGCCCTGTCCGATCATACTGCTCAACTGCTGCAATACCCCGTCAAAGAAAGCTTTAACATAACGCATTGGTACACATATAAACGAGACTACAGTGTCTCTAACACGGATAAGTTCGTTGAATGTATCCAAAATCTCGCTTTTGATGAAGTTTACAATGCAGAAACAGCAGATGAAGCTTTTAGCAAATTCCACGATTTATTAACACTATTTTATGATCTCTGTTTTCCTTTAATAAAAGTCAAAGTCCCTATACACAAACGACCACAATGGATATCAAAAGGTATCAGAGTTTGCTCCAAGCGTAAACGTCAATTACTTTGGAAATACAGGAAATCACCAAGCCTACTATTTAAAGATTCATACAAAATGTATAATAAAAGATTAAAAACAATAATTAAACTAACCCAGAAATCTCAAAACGATTACTATATTAAAACCTCGGTAAATAAAGCGAAAGCTACATGGAAGGTTATAAATAATTATAAGACAAGTGTGCACCAGCAGTTTAAAAAAATTGACATAATAAATGTAAACAATATACCCATCACAAATCCAATTACTATAGCTAATGAATTCAACAAGTTTTTTACAACTCAAGTACCTAATAAACACTTTAGTAACCAAAGCCCCCCCTATGGAATTACATATAATAATTCAAACTCAATCTTCATGAGCCCGTGTACCCCGGAGAATATCGTTCAAATAATAAAATCCCTAAAAAACACAAATAGTGTGGGGTATGATGGAATATGTACCAAAATGATTAAGGTAGCGGCGGAAATAATAGCGCCGGTATTGTGTTATATAATTAATAAATGCATTGAAGATGGGGTCTTTCCAACAAAATTAAAATTATCCGTTGTCAAACCAATATTTAAAAAGCAAGATAGAGAAAATATGAATTGTTACAGACCTATATCTCTAATACCTGTCTTATCAAAAGTTTTTGAAAAGGTTATCTATAACAATTTACATAACTATATGGAAAAAAATAATATCCTTGCGGAAGAACAAATGGGATTCAGGAAAAATAAATCTATTAGCAACGCGTTTTACACTTTTTTCAAAATGGTACTAAAAGGCATGGATAGTAAAAAACATGTCTCAGCACTTTATATGGATATGACGAAGGCCTTTGACTGCGTCAATCATGAAGTATTATTAAATAAATTAGAAGCGTATGGAATACGGGGAAATGCTAAAGATCTCATTAAATCATATTTAAGTGACAGAGAACAACAAACTGAAATATCTAGCATTTCTCATAACACAAAAGTCGAAAAAAAGCACTTGTCAACACCAATAAAAGTCTGCAAAGGGGTACCACAAGGGAGTATTTTAGGTCCTCCACTCTTTATTATTTATGTTAACGACCTCCCCAAATCCATCAAATCATCCATGGTTCTGTATGCTGACGATAGTACTGCGATAGTTGTATCTGAAGACCCTACGACACATGAACATGAAATTAACTGTACCCTATCATCAATAGTTAACTGGCTTAATTTAAATGATCTTAAAATAAACTTAACTAAAACATATTTAATGACTTTCAGAAATAAAAATTCAAAATTAAGTACATTCGATATAAATTATGAACAAATAAACATAGAAAATATTAACACTACACAATTTCTTGGACTACACATAGACTCAGACATGACATGGAGGACACAAATAGAACAAGTATGTACAAGATTAAATCGATATTCATATGCCATGTATATGCTTCGTAAAGTGGTAAATCAAAGTGCTCTTCTATCTGCTTACCATGCTTACGTTGGTTCGACATTAAGATATGGTATAATGTTTTGGGGGAATGCCACTGGTACAGAAACAGTCTTCAAAGCCCAAAAGAAATGTATCCGGGCAATATGTGCATTAAAACCTACAGATACTTGCAAACCACATTTTATAAATTTAAAAATATTGACTTTCCCATCACTGTATATTTATGAACTAGCATTAGACATTAGAAATAATATAAATAAGTATGAAACACTAAAAAGTACCAGGCTGGCCAGTACACTTCGAGCAATACGCCATAGAACAGTTATGTTTGACAAGAGTGCATTTTGTATGGGCCCTAGAATATATAATAAATTACCTAATAATATAAAGGAAGCAACGAATTTTATATCATTTAAAAACAAATTAAAGATTTTTTTGATTAATAAAGCATATTAATACTCAATACTCAATACTCAATACTTTATTTGCATTCCACAATGTGTATAGGATGGTAATTTAAAAATATGTGATCATTATGGACCCTGTCGGGCACAGCAACAATAGCAGGAGAGAGGAAGCTTTGAAACTAAAATCTAATATTACTTAAATCTAGCTTAAATCTGATTTTATTGCTTACTGAACTTATATAATAATTATAATAATATATTCATTTAATCGGTACCAAGTCCCAATAAATAATAATCAAAATACATAAAATTCATAAAATTCATTCATCATTAAAATAAAACATTAAAATTAGTAGGTAGTCACAATACAATAAATTAAAATTGAATTATTCATTAATATTAAATCTGACTAGATGGTCACTAACACTAGAACAAAATCATTATCGTCGGATGTGTTGATAACTTACATATTTTTATCATTTAAATATTCAATAATACTGTAATAGCATTTTTTTATTAAAAATTGTTTTAATTTTTTTATAAATATTTTATAAATATATTAATTAAATATATTTATTATAAAGTTAATGATTATTTAAATGATAAATGTAATTAAATTTTAAAATTAAGCAATGATAATAAAATTATATAATTAGTAAATGTCAATGAATACTCTAATATTAATATTTGTAATAGATAATGTTTGCTATTGTTTTTATTGTGGATTACCTAATGTAAGAAATATTTCTCACAGCGGGCGTTTGAGTTGTGGTGTTTAGTTTACGTAATTATGTTTATTTTAATTATATTAAATATTTGCACACCTATTGAGGTAGGATATGGTTAAAAGGCCATTAATGTAACGTGTATCACCTTATACACCCATATTCAGGCAAATAAATTATTTGATTTGATTTGATAGAAGAATTTTAAAGCGCAGTCCGATTAAAAAAATGGCACTTTGAGTCAAGTTAGGAAACTTGCCAAACGAATTTTCACCGATTTTGACGGCATATAGCTGATGTTTTAAGGAGTAACTTAGGCTATTTTTATTTTAGAAAAATAATTAGGGTTCCGCGCAAGAAAATTAAAATCCATGAAATCAGACAACCACGTACAGTCCAGTACAAACTTACTAAGCCTCCGCTGTCTATTACGGCTATAACAACAAATAATAAAAATAAAGCAAAGTTAAAAATTTAAGGGGTCGGTCCCCATACTAACTTTTCATTTTGAAAAAAAAAAAAAAAATCTATCATGTCGTGTCATCGTCTAGAACTCATTGAGTAAAGTACAAACATATTTTTTTATCTTCTCAAAGTAAGAAATAGGGGGACGCAAAAGTTGTAAATTTTACACCATTTTTGTACGAGCTCCAGCGCAACAATTCAACAAATTAGGAATTTGAAACTTCTTTATACCATGTAGGTACCATAAATACTGTATTCAAGCAACAATACTGAAAACGGCGATTCATAAGGTATTTTGTTTAAACATGGGTGATTTTCTGCAACTGCAAAAATAACCTTGTAATTCACAGTATCATTATAAAATAAGTAAAAAGTTAATAATAAGTAAATTGTTAAACATATAATATGGTACGGAACCCTTCGTGCGCGAGTCCGACTCGCACTTGACCGGTTTTTTATTTATATAGATAGATTTGTTACCTCAAACATGCTGTTGAATTGTACCTTTAATCTTGACTTATATATACCTAAATGGTGTTGAATACCTTTAACATTGATTTATTGAACTCTATCAAAAAAAACTCTATTAAATATTATGACTTTATAATCCCACTTGACCCACTGCTCCCGAGATTATAAATTAGGAAGTACAATATTTACCTGTGAGCGGGCGAGTTGTTCAATTACTGATTAATAACAAAATTAGATTACAATTTTAATCTCTTATGTTGACTTACTATTTGAAGTGAAATTCTTCATTAGGCGCGTTGAGCTATTTTTGGTAGGGGGAAATCTTTAGGGTTCGCGTTACCGCTTCCGCATGACTGCCAGTTTTTAGGGTTCCGTACCAAAATGGTAAAAAAGGAACCCTTATGGTGTCACTCAGTCTGTCTGTCTGTCTGTCTGTCACAGCTGGATATCTCAAGAACTACTAATGCTATCAACTTGAAATTTGGAACAGTTTTACATGACGTTTACCCAACTATTTTGCAAATAACAAAGAAATAAAAATAATTATATTTTTTTTGTTACAGGTGCTGAAAGGGGATCTTAAAAATTCAAAGTAGGGCTACTATGGCATGTGGGGTATCTTAAGAAAGAGCGCTGTTTGCAAATTCTTAAACATTTTTTTATTTTTTTTTAGGCCGCATAGTTTTCGACTTTAGATGAAAAATGTAAAAAAATACCGTTCCCCCCCCCCCTATCTCCGAAGTTTGCAAAGGAAAAAATCAGAAATTATTCTGTGTGATAGAAGTTTATGTAAAGATTACAGGAGAAATAAAACGATGACTTTAAATAGTACACTTTTTCAGAAATCGGAACGGAACCCTCGGTGTGCGAGTCCGACTCGCTCTTGACCGGTTCTTTTATTTTACTTTTGTTCTACTTAAACTAATTGTTTTGCTGAAAAATTTACCTTACAACGTCTAGAGATGGTTATAACTCTTGGTACGAGTATGAGCAGAAGACAAATCGGTCGTTCGTGTTCATATAAATCGAATGTGCGAGCGAGGCATACGCTATCGGCGTGGAAACAGTGAACGTCAATCATCGGAATAGTCAGTCGATTCCTATAACGTATGTTTGTTTATCACGCAAAGGAAAACAAGGCATTTGCCGTGATGTATACATACAGGTCTTTGAACTGAAACGGAAAGAGAGGTATAGAGAGGCATCGTTTTTTTTTTTAATTACAGAAACTGTTGCAAATTTTGAATTATCAAAGTGTACGATTCACGCTAAAAAGGAGACTCATAAGAAATCATGCGACATACCTACTGTCACTTCCTTAAACCTTCAACTGTAATATTAGAAACACAATTATATTTCTATTGTTACCGGCCTCTGGGAGGCCGATCGACAGTTGAGAGGTGCATCATATGACGGAACTTGAAATCCCATTGGCGTGAAGATTTATATGACTAAGTACAGTCAAAAGCATAAATACCTTGTTGGTGTACTTACGTAAAATTCAGCTGCATCCGGTTAGACTGGAAGCTGACCCCAATATAGTTGGGAAAAGGCTAGGCAGATTGATTGATGTACTTACGCAAAATTCAGAAGTGATTTTCTTACGAAACAGCTATTGCAACTTTGAGAAAAGTCCTATTTCATAATAATGGTTTCGAAAATACTATGTTCGTAACACTACCTTTAGGAGAAAATCGCTTTTGACTAACCTAAGTGTGAATGTGTGAATAACCATAAGTGAAATGAAAATCCAACAGTGCCCTTTTATTTAGGGATTCATTTAAGTGTCACTTAGGGTTGGTGAAAACGGGTATAAGTATTTTTGGATTTTTTTAGAACGGCCTAAGGTCTATGTGCTATTTCCAAGGAATCCATTAATTAACGGCTACCTGCATAAACAAGACATCACAATCAGACAAGTTAAAAATCCGGAGTCACACGTAATTTGTTCAATATAAGCCCTAATTATATGACGTGTCTCCGGATTTCTAATTTGTCTATTTGTGGTGTCTTGTTTATAGATTTTTAGCTGGCGTTTTTGGCGTATTTGGGTTTTAGTTTTTAACTTTTCTTGGTCATTAACATGTCTCGCATTTAAGTCGCGGACTGACTACGATTTTAAACGGCACACAACCGCGTTATCTATTGTCACCATTAGCTGGCTTGAAATAAAGTTGAAAATTGAAAATATTATTTGTGTTGCCAAGATGTGACTAAGCTGCGAATGTGCATTTATTTGGTTTTCTTTAGATTATTCAGAATATACAAAATAAACTAAATAATTATCCGGTTAAAATTTCAAAAAATACTAATTCTATTAAATTATTTAAAAAATGAATGTCGCGTTATCCCTGAAAATACAGAGGTGTTCAACGTTAAAGTATATTTTTGTGGAGCAAAATTTTTATTGGGAATATCAAACTATTTTTTACTATTCTATTCGGTTAACATTTTTCTTTAAAAGGGTTTTTCTCTGTCCACTGTATTTTTTGCGTCGGATAGTTTCAATGCGTTACGTCATACTCGACAATCCAAGAAACCAATTTTTGTGATTATTGAGCTAACACCACGCCTTAAAGATAATCTAATTCCCAAACAAAATAACAAAAACATTGATTTGTTTCAGCAAATTGATTCGTGTAATTTGTTTTACGTTGTTAGGCATTGTAAAGCGATATGTACACAGATCAAAGAACCACCCTTAGGCGTTGTGTTGAACGAAGTAAAAATGGTTCAATGTGTTTGTTGTTTTAGCACAATTGTGTGTTATTCTGGGACAATTGTGTATTTTTGTGTTCACTTTAATTAATGAAGTATTTGTTTTACTTGTGTCTGCTGTGTTTTGTTTTATTTATACATCGAGTTGTAAAAGCTGAGTAAATAAAAATAATTGTTGTAAGCATGTACTGTTAACAAAAGAGTAAATTATGTGAGCATTATAAATATTGTGAATTTGATGAGCTGGCCTTGGATCATTTAACGAATCCATACGTCAGGTTCGTCAACGGGCGCTGTTGGTGGAGGCTGGTCATACCTTAGCTGCCACGGCTTATTTTAATTTTAATTTTGAATTGTTTTTTTTTTATTTTTTTAATATGGACGCTTTTAACGTTCATCGTTCTCACATGTATAATTTCAACATGAATGATGTAACCAATATTTTGTAACCATATTTTGATTTAAAAGAGTGTCCGTGGAGTTTCTTGCCCGTTCTTCTCCATAGATCTACGTTTTGGAATGGGCAACTAGCTTCAACTTTCTGACTTACCTACTGACCGACTCTTTGACAATTCAAAAGTGCCTGTAATTGGTTTAATTGAAATAAATGCTTTGAGTTTGAGTTTGAGTTTGAGTTTGGGCCCTGGCAACCTGGTAGGTATGTTTTAAACAACTGTATGCACAAATCTTATTTCTATGCCGGTGCTAACGATGTAGCTATTTAAATTCAGGAACCAAGATGTTTATACAACGTGTTCCATTTTCCATAACTCTAGGGTATTAATGAGATCATAATTTTACTTTTACTATGGGAGACAAACTTGAAATTGCGAAAAAAATATCAGTAGTTCCCAACATTTTGACGAGTTATGCGAACATAAATGTAGGGAACAGCAGATTTTATTTCGCGATTTTAAGTTTGGTCCCATACTAACAGTTTTTCAAAATAATGGTCTCATTAATACCCTTATGGGAGTCAAAAGGAACACGTTGTATTCTGGCTAATTTATGTGCACGAAGACTGTATTACTTTGCGAAATTTATATATAAATAAAAAGAGAAGTCCTGACTGACTGGTTGACTGACTCATCAACGCCCAGCCCAAACCCTAAGACCAAGAAATCTGAAATTTCGCACAGAGGTTCCCTTTATAATGTAGACAAGGAATAAGGAAGGAATTACCGGTAGTATGTTCCCGTGGGATATTTTCCGACATACACGCGGGCGAAGTCGCTGGCAAAAGCTAGTACTTTACAAAGTCGGGCCTTTATAACATTCCAATTATGTTATTTGACAAATTGCTACTTCCGCGATCACGATAGATCACGGAAGCAGCTAGGTAGTAATAATAATAAAACATTTATTTTCAGACAACGATGGCCCATAGACACATTTACAAATTAACATTTATACAGGGTGTAAGTGTGAACAGTGGCAATCTTTTAAGGGGTCATTGTAATCATCATTATGAACAACTTTTACTATGGAACCAAACCTGAAATCGTGAAAAAAATCAGCATTTCCCTACATTTTGACGAATTATGCGAAAATAAATGTACTGAACAGCTGATTTTTTTTTAACATAACTTGTGTTGATAAATATATCTTAAAACTATGTTAGTAGCACAACAACGTTTGAATGCTAATAAATCTGTCTAATGAATGCTACGTCAACACACATCTCAATCTAAATCCATCTTACCACGTTCGGACTTAGATACTGAAGTATTTTCTAATTGTATTTTGGCACCGAACATAGCGCCACTTAACCTATTACCTCAGAATACATATTTGTACAAGTACAGATGATTCTCTCCGCAAAATCATTACAAATAACGACTCTTGCTACGACACAATAAAGTGCAATTCAGGTCGCACAGCGTTAATTACCTACAGTTATATTCACCTAGAAGTTGCCTCTCTCTCTATCGCGTTATACCTTTTGAAGTTTTGACTCGTTAGGGTTGTCTTCTTTTACGACGCGGCGCGTGAGTGAGTATCGAACTAACGCGTCCCGGCCGGTGCGCGGCAGCCAACACTGAATTGTATCGACAAGTCGAGCCCGCCGCGTACTTGTAGCTTCATACCTAAAAAGCGGAGTATGCCTGACCTGCTATTTTTTATTTATTCATTTATTTTATTTAAATATAATACATATTTACAATATTAAGGCTTAAACTAAAGTGGTAGGTATACAGGGTGAAATTTTAATCGTTTTAATCCTCTTAATGGGTCATTGTATTCATCATTATGAACAACTTTTACTATGAGACCAAACCTGAAATCGCGAAAAAAAAATCAGCCGCTCCCTACATTTTGACGAGTTTGATGTAGATAAATGTACTGAACAGCTGATTTTTTTTCGCGATTTCAGGTTTGGGCCCACAGTAAAAGTTGTTCATAATGATGAGTACAATGACCCCTTAAGAGGATTAAAACGATTAAAATTTCACCCCGTATAATAACTGGATCAACCTGAACTAGGATAAACCTGTATCTCTGTATTTGGTACATGTAGTTGAAATAACATTATGTGTGAATTCTGGACTGGTAACCTTAATTTACAATAAAACCATGATAAGATTTCAATTCAAGATGGTACGATTTCAATTTCTGCAATCAAATCCCAAAATCAGTCATATTCTGGGCTACATAATTGACACAAAGAGTAGTTGAAAGCCGACAGATCCGTCCGACTCATCCTACAATCCTACATCCCGACAATTGGCTCTAAATCTGTTTAATTACTCCCGTTAATTAGTGTCTGATGTTAGCTCTGTTCCTGCTACACCGTTTGCCAATCCGATTTTAATCAAGTTTTCGGATAATTCGGATAATTACGCGGTCACTAGCCGATGGGAACAAGCGTTCTAATTATTTTCGGTTTCTAATTGACATTTCGCGATTCTCGCTAATGAATAGTTTATTTTTAGTTCGTAAAACCTATGTAGGTAGAGAACAATAAGCAAATTCTCAGTATTCTTGAGCATTCTTTGTATAACCTTCCTATAGGTACCAGCGCCAAATTCTGTAACATAATATAGGTATACCCGCGCATGGTCTCACAGACCGAAGTTCGGAACTAGATTCCAGTACAATTTTTGATTTGAAAAAATTGCAAAATTATGTTTTCAAAAACTAGGGAATATTGTAAACAAGATAAATCCAATTCATTGATAACTAGCTCCGCCCGCGTTTTCACCCACGTAGACCGAGATAAAAAGTAGCCTATGTCCACTGTAATCCAGGGTATAAGCTATCTACATACCAAATTTCATCTAAATCGGTCCAGCCGTTTGAGTGTGAAGAAGAAACAAACATACACACACACTCACAAACTTTCGCCTTTATAATATTAGTGTGATAGTGTGATTAGTGTGATAGTGTGATAGTGTGATAGTGTGATTAGTGTGATAGTGTGATAGTGTGATAGTGTGATATACACCATTCATTTTTAGTTTAGCAACAGTCTTTTATTTCAGAAGCTGACAGCATTTTCATGAATACCTAAAGAAAAAAATCACTTAACAGTATTTTGTCGATCATATAGACCAGTGCGCGGGAGTTTGATTTTTTCTAATGACTGTATTTGAAATTTACGTTTGCAAAGGAATTTATAAAATCGAATTAAAATAATGTAATATTATTATGTAATATTGTATACAACGTGTAACGTTAAATGCGCAAAACATCTTAAGGGATCATTGTACTCATCATTATGAACAACTTTTACTACGGGACCAAACATGAAATCACGAAAAAATATCAGATGTTCAGTACATTTTGACGAATTATGCGAACATAAATGTACTGAACAGCTGATTTTTCAGGTGTGGTCTCATAGTAAAAGTTGTTCATAATGATGAGTACAATGCCCTCTTAAGAGGTTTTGCGCATTTAACGTTACACGTTGTATAAGAGAAATGACGGCGCCCGTTCACGAACATGATCATTTGTGATTCTGGGTACCACCACCAATTATGATTCTAGTTTGCCACCCATTATCATAAAAATAATCGAGTGACAAATGCAATGCACCTTGACGTGACCCTACGAGGTATGACAATATTGTCATATGCTAAGATTGCCACTTAATATCAATCACAGGTGAATGAGTAATTATAATCTAATTTACATTAACTAATTAGCAGAGCTGATGATTAATGAGATATAATTAGGTATCCAAGCGTTATGTTGGTACAACAAGTGGCGACGGATCGGCTTCTATGTTGGATTAATAAACAGTTTGTGTTGAAGTTAGAAGAAATAAATCACAAGATGATATTTTATTAAACGGATTCCAGTGAATAAAAAGCTAGTAGGTATCTACGTTTAAAGATTTTAAAAATAATTTAATAATGGGTAATTAATGTTTTAATTAATAATTAAATAATATTTATATAGGTATAAATATATTTTTTACATACCTACTTAATTATTTTAATTGATTATTAATTAATATTTTTTTAGTAAAATTGTTATAAAATAAAAAAGAATGTAAGTTTGTTAGAGAAAAAAAAATAAGTACTGACGTAACCTTCCATGGTCTACTTGGTAGTACCTGAACCGTCTTCAAACCCAAATGGGAAGGTGCAAATCGAACCTGTGGGGCTGCCTCGACGGAACGGCAGCAGGCTGTGGATGTGGAGCTGTGTCGCAAGCCATGCTCCACCTCCTATCCTGCCCTCTGCGCCCCAAAACATGCAGCCAAAGTGACCTCTGCGCTGCCTCTGACGTCGCCGTGGAAGTGGCGAAGTTTTGGCCCAACAAATTGTGAATAACTGTCGTGCTATCGACACGAAGAAGAAGAATAGGTATTACTCTACGTAGTCTTGTCTGCCTTACCCTTAGAGTGTAATTTAAGCCCGCGTAGGCGCCGAGGGGCGAGGTGGCCCGCAAGCTGAGGAGCAGGAGCTTCGGCTTGCTGGGTGAGCGTTAAAACCATCTGCGACGATAAGCTCGCGTGGGACCGCCGCCGCCGGAGCCCCGCAGCGCCGGAGCCGTGACAGAAACCATGCCTACTGCATGCTGCATGCTCGCTTGCATGCCACATGCTTGCTGCATGCTTGTTGCATGCGTGGTGTATGCGTTTGCATGCTTCTTACAGGGAAATAAAAACCACTTATTTTCACAATCAACTGTTTTATTGACTGATGATAATTAATACACATGCAAAAAGATAATTAAGTAATGAAAACAAAATACATATACAATTTACGTTAAACCAATCTTTAATTAGGTCCTTCACAAACCCAGTTTCAGTATAATCTGACTGATTATTTAATATAATTTCTGTGCGACACTTTTTATCCATAACTTTTTTCTTTTTGCTGGTAGGTACCTACCTAGTTTATCAATTTCTATGATTTAATATTTTATTTCTTTGATTAGTTGATTTGATATATTATAGAATCCCACATGATTTGCGCTCACTATGCTATATAATTATCCTGTGATGCCACGATTCAGAATAATTTTGTGTTCTAAGGATATCCTGGTCGATCAAATCTTTTGTACTCCAGTGCCTAGCCTGACATTTTGGTGGCGAGAAGTTGTTCCGCAGATGAATTATCGTTAAACAATTGTGCAACAGTTTCCGCCTCAGAGGATATATTTCTGCGCCATTCATCAAAATACTTGGATATATCGCTAGGCGATAAGTAAGAAAGAGCAAATAAACATTTAATTTCCATGGTAAAGAAGAAGGGTCACGCTCCATACAAAATTTACCCAGGCCCGGCGCGAACAGAACATATTTTAGTTTTTTCATTATTTTAAGTACATCAATTATCAGGTATTTCTTTTTTCGATTTCAGTGGCTAACCTATTTAAATTACCTTCACAAGGTAAAATATTATTTTTATCAAACCTACCAATAACGACAGAATTCAAAATAAGAAGCTTTACATTATATAGCTATGTTTTGCTAAAGACAATTACAATGGAAAAAACCAAGTTAGGTACCGATAGGTACCTACCGATTGTAGCGAGATAATGGTCGTAAAATGATCGGCATTTCGGCTTATCTCGCTAGTGTGAGATACAAAAGAACTCGCACATGCTATATCACTCCTGCACTCCCTAAAAGAGCGAGTATTATATTATATTATATAATTATATATTTTGGTTTTTTACTAAGTTAGATTAGTTAAATTGCCTGTGTAAGACAAAACATAATGTTTTTCTGGAAATTAAACAAAGGCTTTTTCTTTAGATATTTTTATTTTCAATGAAATCATAATGAACCTTATTCTTATAGTAATAAGGTCGAAAAGTGATGGTACAACTTGACGATGGCCCACCATGAGTCCATGATGTTGAAATTATATAGTATTTAAACTATATAATCATGTAAGTACAGTGGCGTTACTTTCCGGTCGATCACCCATAAGGTTAAAATCGCTTGCATGGCCAGCGCAGGTGGCTTCCGTACGTTGAGACTGGTTTTTACGTAAAACATAATGCGCGTTAGTTGAAATATTGGTAAGTTATTAAGAGTTAATTTCTATTTCTGCTTGAAAATCAGTGTACACGCGTAGTGTTCTCAAGAAAATATATCTTAATATTAATATTTTTTATAATTCATGCTGTTTTGAGCGCCTCACATCTTTTTGTGTTTCTCTATATCTTAGTATGTGAGTAGGTAATGTGTATAAATACACAAAATGTTTATATTGACATATTTTGTGTTTAATCGGCATGAGAGGGACCTTTTACTTGTGCAGTGCTATTGAAAAGTAAATAACTACCTATATTTCTATGTGTTTATACTTGGGAATACATGTCAAAAAAGAAGCAAATTACGTAATTTTTGAATTTGGAAGTTTTTTTTTACTGCTCTATGTTCTGATTGAAATAGCATAATTTTTCTTGCTCTAAATGTGAGCAGAGCCACACGCACACACGCGCAATTATGCAGCGTAGAGTTGTTCAAAGCATTTTGTTTTAAAAGTGTATCACCGGGAAGTAACGCGATTGTACATAAATCTGTAAATCATAAATACTAACATATTTAAATCAAATCATGATTACTATAAGTATAGTGTCTATACCCAGTGCGGGATGCTGGAAGTAATCTCGATGTCTAGCCCACCTTAAGTAATAAACCACACTTACGACATGACATGAGCATGAACAAGGCATGAGCTATTATGTTCCTCTTCCATGATTGCATGTACAATAGTACTCCAGAATAGCGTTTCGGCTCTCGATCTGTGGGTTGTACATAACGTACGCGATTTACCTATAGTGCTGGTAAAAAACCCAAATATAGACATCTCGCTCTTTTAGGGAGTGCAGGAGTGAGATAGCATGTGCGAGTTCTTTTGTGTGTCACAGAGTCACACTAGTGAGATAAGTAGAATCGCCGATCATTTTACGACCATTAAATGGTTTTTCCCATTGTTATTGTAACCAAAACTTAGCTATAGGTATAATGTAGCTACTTATATTGAATTCTGTAGTTATTGGTAAGTAATAACTCGTCTCAATTGATTTTACATTTTTGAAAGAGATTTTAAGCGGGTTTAGTTAAAAAATTATATTTTGCCTTACGAAGGCAATTTAAATAGGTTAGCCACTAAAATCGAAAAAAAAAAATCTATATATTTGAATACATAAAATAACAAAAAAAATGAGATATGTTTGGTTTGTGCCGGGCTTGGGTCACAGATGACCCTTCTTCTTTAGCATCATTACCGTATAGTTTTGAAATTACGGGTTCGTCTCATAATATTGCACGTTTCACTCATAAACACTAATAAACATTGTCACAATCATTGCTGTAGCATATTACACTCATTATACATCATCGTGACATCATCTTTCTGTAATTCTTTACGCCATTTTGTTGATTACGTAATTTCCAATTTTCTGTGGTTGGTTGAATAAGAATAAACAGGAGCACTTGTCAAAATGCAAGTCGCAAACTCTCTGGTTTTTTGGAACGCGTTGAAATGTTGCCACATAATTTAATTATTATTTTGTATCTTTGGTTGTTCATGGTCATCTTATAAAGCTATTATACTATACGTATGTAATGTTTAATTTTTTGGGATTTATATGTAACTTTTGTTTTATAAAAAAAAGAAGCTCTTATTTTAATAGTATTTTAATGCTCTTATTTTACTATTTTAACATTTAACGTTCTTTGTGCGCGCCGATACAGCTTCGTTTTGTGCCTACAGCCACCTCAAAACCTGTAAGAGTATTTTTGTTCTGCCCTCGGTCATAGATAATATCCTGTCAATGTTTACCTAATCTTTACAGGTTCTGAGATAGCGACACGCCGCCGGTTGACGCTGAAAACCAGCGCCTTGACTCGTGCCTTTGTGCACGGGTCACGGCATTATGCTGAGCGTTAGCCGTTTCGCGCGTTAGTGACGCATAAATAAGTAGTGTTGTTTTTCTTTTTATGTTTAAAATATAACTACCCCATTTCTTTTGTTTTTTAGGCTTGTGTTAAAAATTAAATTCATGTATGTGCATCATTTTTCGTGTGAATAAATAGTTTTTTTTATTTCTTTCTTTAAGTCGATTTCTGTATTTTCCGGTACATGATTTGCCCTAAATGGAAATTGCATCCTTTGATTATAACATTACCGAAATAATTTTTAAAAGTAATCTGGGAAGCTTGTTCAAAGTCCATTATTATATAACGGGGTGACAGGACTATATCAGTGGATGCATAAAATTCCAATAATATTTCAATAAATGTATCATATCCTTATTATTTGCCCAAAATGGAAATTGCATACTTGGATTATAACAAATTATCGAAATATTTTTTTAAAGTAATTTGGGACGCTTGTTCAAAGTCCATTATTATTTAAGTGGGTGATAGGACTATACTCGTATTTAGGATGCATAACATTCCAATAACATTTCAATAAATGTATCATATCTAGCTCTATCCTTATTAGCCATGAGTTTGACAAAAATATAATTTAATGTATTGTGTTGCGTAAATTATTTTGCATAGGTACTATTGTATAGAATCTAGTTCTTCTAACTGAACAGACAGCTGTGCTGCTGGGGAGTTTGTTCCGCTACTTCTTCTTCCCAGCTAAAGCACTAGGAAGTGGTGAAGGGCGGGCGTTTTGTGGGGACTGTCTTACTGTAATTTTGACGTTCAAAAAGTGCTGATTCTCAGCCTAATTTGAATAAAGGACTTTTGATTTTGATTTGATTTGATTTGAGTGCAAGCACCATCGGAAATGTTACGTTATGACTTATGATATACAGATCCATGTAACACATAAAGTTGATGGAACTTTCGATCGGCTTAGATGATGTATTTAATATTTTTTTTGTTGTTAACATAATTATTCGACATCCGTTGTTTAATTGATCGTTTATAATCAAATCATTCTCCAAATAGTCACAATGTAACTTATTCATATCGAGTTGAAAATCTACCGTTTCTATTTCAGTAATTGGCTGTTTCCTTTTTTTCTTGTTTCTATATTTATACTATTTGCTTTAAATTTTATACTGTTGGTAAATGTGCTGAAATCACTTCTGATGTTGTAGGTATATAAGCAATCTTTTATTACCTGACTTATTTTTTTCCCAACGTTATGAATGGATTCTTCTTTATTTAATAAAATTTACGATGGTAGGGGTTTACCTTTGCCTTTATAACAATCATCAGGGTCATGATTATGGTTAAGTATTTTTTTGCTTATCAATGTATGCTTAATACTTTCTCTGTTATAATTATATGGTGATTATAATAATAAAATAATAATAATAAATATCCTTGGACATTTCACACAACGCCATCTAGTCCCAAGCTAAGCAACCTAATGCTTGTGTTATGGTAACGAGATGGCTGATAAACTACTTATACAGGGTGTAAGGGACAGCCCTCCGCAAACTAACAGGGTGCATTCAGCTCCTCATTTTGAATCATATTCCACCGGAAATTTTCTCAGGAAAATTTTCATTTTTTCAATGTAAAATTGCATTGTGTGTTCGAAGCACTCCATTTATGTAAAAAAAAACTGCAAAAAAAACAGCAAAAAAAAACCAGCAATGGATGTTGAAATACTCTAACCAACGACGCGTGAAATCAGCTGTTCACTTTCTGTCTAGTTACAGAGTTCATCGAACTCACCGCATACCTATTACCTACCCCTCCCAACCAGTAATAGACGCTCCGATTTGTGCACAAAAACACAAACAAATCACGTTTATTGGATTCCGTTAACGTTCCTGAAACAATTTCATGTACCGGTCATCTTAGTATGACACACTGAATTCACCCTATCAGTTTGCGGAGGGCTGTCCCTTACACCCTGTATACATTTTTTTTTTTTTGTAAATACATACATATTATAGATAGAAAAACACCCAGACTCGAAACAAATACTTGTAGGTCGTACAAATATTTGTTCCGTGCGGGAATCGAACCCGCGAAATGCTGCGCAGCAGTCAATCGCTCAACCACTGCGCCAACCGTGTCGTCTTTATTATTATTATTATTCTTACGTTACAATGATATTTTTGTTCCGTCTCATTTCACACAGGCAATATTTGTCGCTTTGCACTTTATTTTTTTCGTAATCGAATCCATCCATTTCTAACTTAATTTGGTGATTATTCTTACGTTACAATTATATTTTTGTTCCGTCTCATTTCACACAGCCAATATTTGTCACTTTGCACTTTATTTTTTTCGTAAATGAATCCATCTATATCTAACTTAATATGGTGATAGTTCTTACGTTACAATTATATTTTTGTTCCGTCTCATTTCACACAGGCAATATTTGTCGCTTTGCACTTTATTTTTTTCGTAATCGAATCCATCCATTTCTAACTTAATTTGGTGATTATTCTTACGTTACAATTATATTTTTGTCCCGTCCCATTTCACACAGCCAATATTTGTCACTTTGCACTTTATTTTTTTCGTAAATGAATCCATCTATTTCTAACTTAATATGGTGATGGTTCTTACGTCACAATTATATTTTTATTCCGTCTCATTTCACGCAACCAATATTTGTCGCTTTGCACTTTATTTTTTTCGTAAACGAATCCATCCATTTCTAACTTAATTTGGTGATTATTCTTACGTTACAATTATATTTTTGTTCCGTCTCATTTCACGCAACCATTAGGTGACTTTGTACTTAATTTTTTTCGGAAATGAATGCATCCATTTCTAATTTAATTCCACCTTTGCTTGATCTAAACACATCTTTGTATTCCTCCACACAATAAAACGATATGACAGCTAATACTAACTACCTCCAGCAAAAGTAAAAACGATTTGATTAACGCCTGATCAGAAAGATGTAGCAATAAACATTATCGTCGTATTTTCGTGGCGAAAAAAAATTTTTATTATTAGGGTAAGGGCCTGTTTCACCACCTACGATTAAGTTCCTATTAACTTCCTTGGCAATAATTTACATACAAAATATTTTCCATTTTTGAATTTATTCGGTACTAGCTTTTTCCCGCGGCTTCGCCCGCGTTTATTATACACATAAACCTTTTTCTTGAATCGCTCTATCTATTAAAGAAAACTGCATCAAAATCCGTTGCATAGTTTTAAAGATCTAAGCATATATTAGGTCTTTACCTATGAAATTGGAGATTTGTATGAAAATTTTAAAATGTAAAAATTTTGGTAATTTTTTTTATTTTAGCTAATCAAAGTACTGGCCCAAATTATCTATACAATTTTGCCATTTTGATGGCAGTTTGTTTATTATTTACTGTAGAAGTCTGCCGGACGGGAGGCGATGAAGTCAGCGAAAGCGTTTTGTACTGCCTCTCGGGTGTTGAATTTTTTCCCACTTAAAAAAATGGCTAAATTTTGAAAAAAGTAGAAATCTGTTGGGGCAAGGTCCGGTGAGTACGGTGGGTGACGGAGAGCTTCCAGCTGTAACTCTTGTAGCTTTGCGATGGTCTGTCGTGAAGTGTGAATTTGTGCGTTGTCGTGGAGGAGCAATGGGGAAGAGCGATTGACCAGTCTTGGCTGTTGAATTGCGAGCTTCTTCATCATTGTTTGCAATTCTTGGCAATAGACATCTGCCGTCACTGTTGTGCCATTCAGTAAGAAGCTGTGGTGTATAAGTCCAGCACTAATCCACCAGACAGTCACCATCATCTTCCTATGAGTATTTTTTTTTAGCGCACTGATTAGGTGCTGTATCCGGGTCCACCCACTGAGACGAACGCTTACGGTTGTCGTACGGGATCCACTTTTCATCGCAGGTAACGACGAGCAGGTTCGATTTAGAATTCCCTTGATTCTATGCCAATTCAGTAGTGCTATGCATACTTCGACGCGTAAGTCTCGCTGTTGGTCGTTTACCCCACCCACTTGTCTAGCTTTTTTATCTTTCCGATTTGCCGCAAGTGCTTCAATGTGGTTTTGACACTAACTCCAAGGCCTGCAGTAAGCTCAGCCGTAGATTGAGTTGGATCCGCTTCCACTGTCGCCTTCAATGCATCATTGTCGACAACGGTTACCGGCCAACCGCGAGGCTCGTTCTTCAACTCAAAATTTCCAGATTTAAAACGATTAAACCAATAATGGACCGTGTTTATCCAAGCAGTGTTAGGCCCGTACACGTCGTTAATGTTTCGTGTTGTTTGCGCAGCGTTATTGCCACGTTGGAACTCATATTCCAAAATTGTACGAATTTTCAGCTTATCCATGGCGACAAAAACTACCACAATTTCACAAAAACAAAAAACTATCTAAAAACAAATGACTGAATTGAAATTAAATTAACGCGGCTTTCGAATAAAATTTATTTGAATTTCGAATTGCGCGCCAATCCACAGATATTTAAATCTGAAAATGCTGTTTGTAGAATCTCCAATTACATAGGTAAAGACCTATTATAAGGACAGACAGACAGCGGGAAGCGACTTTGTTTTATTAAGGTTGATGCGCCAGGGTAGCCCGCGAAATTCAAAATTTCTTACGTTTTTTGCAATTTGTAGGTCAGTGTGAGCTTGTATGTTGATTGAAATATGATTCGCGGCCGTAGCTAATATGCCTTTACAGAATTATAATCATTAGAATCAGCAATACAATTCCATAAGTTAGCATTTACCTCAAACGTCATGATTTCATGAAATCGCTAGATTTGAGATAAATGCTAACTTATGGAGTTGTATTGCTGATTCTAATGATTATAATTCTGTAAAGCCATATTAGCTACGGCCGCGAATCATATTTCAATCAACATACAAGCTCACACTGACCTACAAATTGCAAAAAACGTAAGTTTTGAATTTCGCGGGCTACCCTGGCGCTTTCGCCTTAAGTAGTGATTGTGAAGTAGTAGTGGCTACTCGGACATCGTACAATAGGCCCTAATAAATACAATTTTTTTTTAATGTGATAGATGAGTCTTTCAATTATTATGGATATGAAATGTATGCCAAAGGACGATTCTGACTGTGAACTTTCTGCGATATGATGGTTCTACTTTTTAATTATTATGTATATGAAATTTATACCAAACGGTGATTCTGACTTACAAAATTATGAGTTTTGAATGTATGATAATGATAAATGAGTGTTTGCCAAACGATTTTTTGCGAAATGAAGTTTAGGCTATCCGCTGTTATGCAAAATAATATTATGACATAAAAAGTTCTGCTATAAAGGCTAGAGCCGTGGACACAACATTGAATAATGAAACTCAAAACATTACATTAAGCACACACCCGACCCAATTCGAAGTCACAGATCGATAAAGGCCAAATAAAAGCAACGTTTTTCAATAAACTCCATTCGTTCTGACCTTTTAAACTCGTTAAAAAGCCATCATGCAAAAGTTTGGGCTCGTCCGGGATTTGAACCCGGGACCTCTCGCACCCTAAGCGAAAATCATACCCCTAGACCAACGAGCCGACTGAATACTGTGGTCGAATTTATTATCATATAAATAATCATCATATCTAACCGTGCTGCCTTTCACTTCGTCACTGATTAATGTTAGGCCCGTCGTCCACGGCGCAACTCAAAAGTAACGTGTCCCAAACTCAAGTCACCAATAAGTATCCAGAATGTCACAGCACTAGGTATTTCAATGGCGATCCGCACACGACGCAACTAACCACAAACTAGGCAAATTATTTTTTCCTAGGTTTTTTAGAGACTTGTATTGATGATTATTTTAATTTTGTACAATATACGATGTTCGTATCGATCGCGAATCATATTTTAATCAACATTAAACCTGGCACTTTACATACCGAGACTCATCCGTGCCTCGGAAAGCACGTTAAGCCGTTGGTCCCGGCTGTCATTCTTGGATCTTTGACAGTCGTTACAGGTTGTCAAAAGTCCGAATGTCTGAGTCGTGTTACCGAGTTACTGGGTTGTGGAGGTCAGATAGGCAGTCGCTCCATGTAAAATACTGGTATTCAGCTGTATCCGGTTAGGCTGGAAGCCGACCTCAACATAGTTGGGAAAAGGCTAGCCGGATTGATTGATACAACCTGTCACTGCCCCACACTCGGCGCTTTTGCCATTGAAATACTATTGCTGTGACATTCTGGACTGGATACTCATTGTCATTGGTGACTTGAGTTTGTATGTAAGTAACTGGTTACTTTTGAGGAGCGTCGTGGACGACGGCCTTACTTAGGCTTTAGTTCTCTAGCGAGCGGCAATGGTAGCGGTTTTGTTTTAGCACAAACGGCCGTTTTTAGCGTTAACTGTTATTAAACTCTACTGATTTTAATCAAATTTTTAATTTAACGTCCCATAAAAATTAAACGTCCCAACACTAGCCTAACCTACTGATCCGAAGGTGCCATTTGTGGCATATAGTTTTAAATAATAAACTATTCCAATGATGACAGCTGCGAAAAATATTGATAAGTGCCGTATGTGGAATACCTCAGGTGCCATTACCGGCCCAATGTGGTAAACGTCTCATAATCTAAGGAACCAGATTAGCTAACTATTACAGTTTACCAAATATCTATTCCATCTAAATTCAGCAGCTGTATCCAGCTATATTAAGCCACTTAATAAAGCTAACAGTGAAGGTATAATATTCTGCCAATTATAGGCTCAAGTAGTGTGCGGATGAATTAATTGAGGTCATCTCTGTAAACAATAGACTTCATTTGCTCAATAAAATATGATAATTTGAAGCGTATTGCAGCCCACTGCTGGACTTAACTTTGGCAGCAGTGGTGGCCTGGTGGTAACGGTCGCAGTAACTAGTCGTGGTCGTGGATTCGATCCCGAGCAGGCACTTTACTTTATGTAAATTATTTCATCACCACTGCTCATAAAACGGTGAAGGAAAACATCGTGAGGAAACCGGCATGTCCCGTTTATTCGTGCCCGTGGTCCCTTCGAGCAATACTGCCGAATTAAAATGGTAGGTAGTCTTGAAAGTATGGTTCACGACAATAACAAATATGTATTTACTCATAATTATTATAACCATAAGAATCATCAATACACCTCTCTTATAAGTTAGATATGCCGTGGACTGATCTGATTTCGGAAATCAGACCAAACGACGGCAAATCTACATAATATTTGTTAACATAATAAGTATCTAGGATGTATTTATTTACTGTCGCCTCAGAAATCCTATCGACCGATGCAATGTATGTACCTACCTAATCTTGTAAGAGAAGCAGACTATTCTAGTCTCCACGACAGAGTGAATCCACTAACCTCCACACTAAGGTTAGTAATAATTAAATAATGCTCTCTTGAACAGTAAAGTTTTTATTTATTTTATATATCTGTGAATCTTGCCATAAAATTCTCGTATTTTTCAGCAATATCAAACATTTAGTTTAACTCAGAGAACCTTTAAATGTAGAAAAGTTTACAAGAAAAATCGTATTCAGAAAAATCTATTCAAAACTTTATAAAACTTTTTGGTGCCTCTTGCAAAACGATTTATTTTAAAACTTCGAACACGGCATTAAACAACTGAATTGGAATACAGTTACTTGTAAATAATATGCAGGCAATAAATTGTTGCTATCGAAGTTATCAGTTTTAATTTATTGCATCTTTTATCAGTACAACTAATCTTTATTGAGAGTATTATAGTAGCTATGATTTATGTATATGTATTGATTAGGTTAAATAATCTTTATAACTGTGATCTTAACTGATAAAAGATACATAACTTTAACACACATGGTACATAACAAAAAAACATGTTTCGAATGAAATGTAAACTGTGTGCTAGGTTGTTTTTATTAACCGAGTACTTTAGTGCCTAAACGTCAGTCAAATCAACCTTTTTACCATACTTCACAAAAATATTTGGGCTCGTCCGGGATTTGAACCCGGGACCTCTCGCACCCTAAGCGAAAATCATACCCCTAGACCAACGAGCCAACTGACAAATTGTATAAAATTGGTGATCACAATCGAACTCGCGTAGTGAAAGGTGACCTACATACATGCGTTTACGCATTCCGCAACCGCGATGACGTCACGAAACGTGTTTTAATATAGAAAGTATAAGCATGTTAAAATGTTATGTATACTATTCTCAACGAAGTGATATGAAACACCTTCCAATAGCCAATTTGAGAGTCTATGACAGGTGGCTCGTTGGTCTAGGGGTATGATTTTCGCTTAGGGTGCGAGAGGTCCCGGGTTCAAATCCCGGACGAGCCCAAATCTTTTTGAAATAGCAAAACACTCCTATACCATTCGCTTTTCATCAAGAAAAACGGTGAGGAATGAACCGATGTGCTGACCCTTTAGTTCCCTCATATCATGGCTGGCAAGTCTTTAACGATCAATGGGTTGTTCAGTGTTACAAAAAGCATCCTATCCGAAACATATTTCAACATCGGATATGGAGTACCTACTTATTTAATTTTTTTTTTACGCTCATAGCCAAACACAAAATGTACAGAACTTCACATAGAAATGTATTAAATATTCCCTTACATTATAATAATCCTTGGAGGCATATTACCCTCTCGTAGTCGGAGTCTACGGAGTATACGCATCTGATTGACCTTATTATAGCAAATCCTGTAGGGTCAGATCCTTTTTAGTGTCACCTTCCGGGAAACCGTTATTAATTCCAACTAGATTTGTCTTTTATTTCCTGTCTCCATTAGAAAATCAACGATAGTTTTATGGGGAAAATTTATGAAAATACAGGATTAGGTATTTGTTTTGATTTTTAATCGCCGCGTACCGGAAGGTGTAGCGTTAGAAGGCCTCCGACAAAGCAGGAAAAAACTGGATGTGAGAAACACAGGACCGGCTGATATGGCCACGTTCGGGACAGACCTATGTCCAGCACTGGACGTCGTTCGACTGAAATGAAGTATGAATCTAATTCTTGAGGAATTGTAGTCATTATAAGTACTTTACACTACGCATGCAATAATAAATATGAGGAGCTCGTGGCTAGGTAATAACAGTCGCACGAGTCGATCCATCAGGTTAAGCTACGCTTACCAGTCAGTGGATGGGTGACCATCTTTACATACCGAGACTCCTTAGTGCCCAGGAAAGCGCGTTAAGCCTTTGGTCCTGGCTGTTATTCGTGGATCTTTGACAGTCGTTACGGGGCGTCAGAAGCCCGAAAGTCTGACAAGCATTGCAGTCTTACCAAGGGGAATCGTGTTACCTAGTAACTGGGTTGTGGAGGTCAGATAGGCAGTCGCTCCATGTAAAATACTGGTATGTAGCTGCATCCGGCTAGACTGGAAACCGACCCCAACATAGTTGGAAAGGCAGATTGACTACCTATGCAAAAACTTTTTAACAAAAAAAAAAAAACCGACTTCCAAAAATCACTACAAAGTGAAAAATAACTTTGATTTCGGAAGTCGGTGTCTTTCGTTTTTTATTTACTTTCTTTTTTTTTTTGCCACCGACTTCCGAAATCAAAGTTATTTTTCACTTTGTAGTGATTTTTGGAAGTCGGTTTTTTTTTTGTTAAAAAGTTTTTATTTCTCGCTTTTTAGTGGGTCTGTTTATAATTTGTATAAGTTACTTTAGTCTAATGTCAATTGCTCATCACATGTTACAAAATATTGCTTTTCCCGATGCTGGGACGTTATTTGTTGAGGAGTCCTGCTGGTAAGAACCAGGAGAACTCCTCAACAACCACTCACCACACGCATTGTGTGACGAGCGGAAATTGCTTAGCAACCATATTAAAGTAATCGAATCGCAACCCGTGAAATATTTATCATTGAGTAGTTCCGGTAGCCATCTGTGGTCTTCATCATCAGTTCCACTTCACCAAGTGGTGCTTTCCCAGAGCAAATGCCCGAGCTACTATAAACAATACCCAAATCGCTATAGGTGTGCCTATAATATTTGAAGAGTTCCTTCGATTTCTCCAGGATCCCATCATCAGAACTGGATTTTGACAAAAAATGGGACCATTTGGGAAGTACTTCACCAAGTGGTGCTTTCCCAGAGCAAATGCCCGAGCTACTATAAACAATACCCAAATCGCTATAGGTGTGCCTATAATATTTCCAACAAAAAAATAATTTTTCAAATCGGTGGGCAAGCAAAAGAGTTATGCGCGAACAAAAAAAAAAAAAAAAACAAACATCCGAATTGAGAACCTCCTTCTTTTTTAGAAGTCGGTTAATAACTTAACTACTCAGCAAAAAACGCTTTTCCTTAGTCCCACCGAGGATCCTTTATCCAGCTATTGCCTCCTCAAATGAGGTATTACCTGCTTTCCTCTATAGATTATAGCGTGATGTTACGTGTCTTTATCTACATAATATTATGACTTCATTTTTTATGAGTTATAATTATTTTAGTGAAAGGCGTCTGACAGTCGTAGGTTGTTGTCTTGAGTTTCGGCGTAACAATCAGTTGGTTCGTTGGTCTAGGGGTATGATTTTCGCTTAGGGTGCGAGAGGTCCCGGGTTCAAATCCCGGACGAGCCCAATTTTTTTCCCTGATACTTAAAAGTTCCTATATACTTCTTGACAAAACAGTTGACATTTTTGCAAACGTAATCAACTTACTTTTTAATTCCTTCTCTTATTATTATCAAAAATTATAGACAAGATTTACGTTTAGGTATAGACATTTCAGTAGTCTGACAACCGGTCTTACCAAGGGGTATCGTATTACGCAGTAACTGGGTTGTGGTCAGATAGGCAGTCGCTCCATGTAAAATACCGGTATTCAGCTGCATCCAGTTCGACTGGAAGCCGACCCCAACATTGTTGGGAAAAGGCTGGGCAGATGATGATGATTTTAGTAGGTACCTTATTGGAAACGTTATGTTTAGGTTAGACATAACACTTTTGTACTGATTAGCATCTTCAAAATCACCTAGTTGCTTATAATTCTGCTTACCAGGCAAGACAGATCAGCAATATCTACAAGAAACACACACAGAGACCATACGTGACTTTCTACAAGATAGTTACGTCACAGCTGCTATAAATTAATGCAATCTTGTTAGTGAAAGATCTAAGTGCTGTTAAAATTCAACTCTGTGATCAGTCGGCTCGTTGGTCTAGGGGTATGATTCTCGCTTTGGGTGCGAGAGGTCCCGGGTTCAAATCCCGGACGAGCCCAAATCTTTTGTTTATTGTAGATACACTACGGCTTGAATTCTCGGGGTAGGCATCAGAACGTTCTCGAAATAAGATTCTTACAAGGTATGCAAGTTAGAACAACAATGTCAATCCCGGGGAATTTACGCCCAAGTTTAGGCTAACTCTATATTAATTTATAACAGTGATTTTTTTCATTTAACGTGTAAATGTATAAAAAAAATATTAACAGACATGACGTTTGTATGTAATTTTTGAATGAGATTAGGTAAATACAAGTAGTTCAGTAAATTAAACATTTTCTTCCACAGAAATTTCGATAAAAGAATTAAATTACTTACGTAATTTTTAATTGTTTTTCCAGCAAAAATATTTACGGTGGTTTTTTTTTTGCATTAAATTACCTTATTTAATATTTTAATACGCTATCCAATAATATTAAATATATTGTACTAGCGCAAGATATAAATAGCAAAGTTTTTTTGCAATAGCGGTTCAGGCAAAAATGTAATAAAATTAAATTAAGTTTATATTTTAGGTATAGGACCTGACTAAAATACAAGAAAATTAAACACATTAAAGTACCTACAATTTAAAAAAATCCAAATATTTTTATCGAAATTCCCGTGGGCGAAAATGTTTCATTCTGAAAAAAATATATTGGTTTTACCATTCTTTTACACATATTGTAATCAAAATTTTTCTGTTAATTAGTTTCACTCAATTTTTATTCAGATTGGTCATTGTTTTTACCATGATGCGGTCCTGGAAAATGTTTAATTTTTAGGGTAACTAAAGGATCACTTGTTTGTCCGTCTGTCTGTCTGTCTGTCTGTCAGTCTGTCAAGACCGTTTTTCTCAGAAACGCGTGGAGATATCAAGTTGAAATTAATATCAAATACGTAGGTCTGTGGTCTCTGGAAGTCCTAAAAAATTCAAGCTTCTAAGTTAATGCAATAAAAACATACGGCCATTTATGCGACATATTTTAACACTCGCAAGTAAATCAAAACCTATAGGGTACTTCCCGTTGTTGTAGAATCATGACATTCGGTAAGAAGCAAGGTACAACACAAATAAAGGAAAAAGTCCGAAAATTGTTTATTTGTAATTCTATCACATAAAAAAAAATGTTCAAGTCTGTCAGTCTGTCAAGACCCTTTTTCTCAAGGACACGTAGAGTTATCAAGTTGAAATTAATATTAAATACGTAAATCTATTCTGCCCTCGTAATAGCAAATGCAGTAATCGACATTTTTACGATTTTCCGTTTTTGTCAAAAATGACATAAGGAGCCTTTAGGCTATACGTAGATTTTTTTATTTTTTTTTTGTATGCCTGGAACATGGTGAAATAATAAGGAAAAATGCAGCATTTCGTCTGAAATTATCTGACATTGTTAGTATGAATGCAGCAATGATCATACACCAGATTAAAATGCAGTAATCACGTATTTAGTACTAAGTTAGAATGCAGTATTCATCTAAATACTAGTAAGAAACGCAGTACTCGCAATTTGGCTGCGTTTTAGTTTTGTAAATTCATATATTCGTTTACTAGGTATGATGGCGTGTTGTGTAAGGACAAATGCAGTAATGGTTTATACTGCTATTGACCCTAGTATCATAATAGAAAATATGTAAAATATGATGTGTTGGTATAGCGCATACTGCGTTTTATATTAGTGCCTCAGTCTGTGATCATCACTCGCGGTGGAGTATATGTTTAACAACTTTAAAGAAAAATATCCTGAAATTAAAATCTCTTACGAACTATATAGGCAGTTTAGTTTAGTTTTTGTTATGAACATTTCGTTTACCTACCTACTCAGGAAACGAAGAATGTGAAGAGTGTGAAGGCTATAAACTACATCAGCAGCTGATCCTAGAAAAATATTTTATTCTGCCGATTTACAGAAACTCATTATGCTGCCAAGGATCGACATGTATAGCCGTAATTTTTTGTCCAAGAATTATAGCATTTAATGAGAGTTTCGTGCCTTTAGGACCTACTAATTCACCCTATCTACGGGCTGTAGCTATGCATTCGCTGCAGTATCCCATGAAGCTATCTTAGGCAGAAAACAAGAGGATATTATCAGTACTTATAAAGTGCTTTTTCTCAGCAAACGTGACTGCACCGAAATAGTGGTGTGGACAGATAATTGTTCAAGCCAGAACAAGAATTGGGGTTTTTTTACATTTCTTGTTAAAATTGTAAACGGTTCTGAAATATGTGCCGAAACTACTTATTTCAATAAGATATTTATAACCAGGACACACTTTTATGTCGGCTGGCAGCTTTCACCACCCAGTAGAAAACCAATTACAAAAAGCAGGAAGGCTGTATGATTTTTTCTGATTTCATTGACTGTGTGCAGTTAGCAAATTCAAAGAAAGTCACAGTAAAAGCTGTGGAAGTTTCTGACTTCTGCAAATATATGGATCATTCATCTCAACATAGACTTAAAAAGAGCACAAACAGAGTATATTTATGTACAGGTTCACAGAAACAAAAGTAACTTGTTTGTGAAGACAGAGTATGATGGAATGGATGGATTTTCATAGTTAATCATGTTTTTCCTTTTTTTATTTTTAAATGTTTAACAAACTCGATAATACACTGCATAAATCCTTTTATTCTACATACATTCAGTATTAACTTTGATGTATTTCCTAGATACAAATGCAGTAACAAACACGAGTACTGCATTTCACTTCACTACTTTGACGGATTACAAATAGAGACACAAGGTTTAAGTGCAGTATTAAACATTCTAAAGACCTACATAAGAAAAATTAACTTAAAAACTAAACTAAACAATACTATGTATTTTTATGTACCTTTTCCGTAACAAAATATATCAGTTGTATATAGGTTAAAGTAGAGATTTACAAAAAACACTTAACCGCGTTTTTCTCGAAACCGCCATTTTGCAAGTACTGCATTTGCTATTACGAGGGCAGTATTGTCCCCTAGAGTTTTAAAAAAATCAAGCGTCTAAGTCAACGCACTAAAAAAATACGGCAATTTTGCGACACATTTTGATACTCGCAACTGTCGCAAGTAAATCAAAACCTATAGGCTACTTCCCTTTGACCTAGAATAATGAAATTTGGCAAGAAGCAAGGTCTCCTAGCCTAAGAAAAAGTCTGAAAATTGTGAATTTGTAATTTTTTGGCATAAAAAAAAATTTTTTAGGATCCAATGTTAAATTTGTTTTTGGTATAAATTTTTCTCAACTACGGAACCCTTCATTGTGCGTGGGCCGACACGCACTTGGCCGGTTTTTTTACTACTATTTGAAGAGTTATGTGCAAAAACACGATTCAAGAAAAAAATCGTTGTTAAAGTTTGGTGCAGGGTTCAAACCGAATTACCCCGTCCTAGTCATTGTTTGACATATTTTAGTAAGTGCATTGAGGTCGGACGAAAGATCCCATATTGTTTCTAGACGACACTTTTTCTATGAAAAAACAAACCACAAAACGCAGTACTTCCAGTGTTGACCGTTCTTACCTGAAGTTTCCCAAAATATGACAAACAGTAATACCTACATCTATTATAGAAATACATAAATTATTCACCAAGTAAAACATGAAATTCAAACATCTTTCATACGGGTGCAATATACGACAAATATGAAATAGCGCTGCAAGAGTAAATATCTGGAATACTCTCAACATATGCTGTATCTTAGA